>JAWNOY010000222.1:2544484-3816727 GCA_035045545.1 Drosophila gaucha
CGATACCGTTGCTCGACTTTCCATCGTGTGTGATTGGCGAACAGCCGGACCTAAGTGGGGATAGCTTTGTCTATGGCGGCGAGATGTCCGATAAGCCCTACTCCTGGCGCAACGTATTCTCCTGCATCAATCTGCTGCGCATACTCAACAAGCTGATCAAGTGGAAACACTCGCGTGTCATGATGCTGGTTGTCTTCAAGTCGGCGCCTATATTGAAGAAGACCCTGAAGGTGCGCCATGCGATGATGCAGCTATACGTGCTGAAGCTATTGAAGATGCAGACCAAGTATTTGGGTCGGCAATGGCGCAAATCCAACATGAAGACTCTGAGTGCCATCTATTCCAAGGTGCGGCATCGCCTCAACGATGACTGGGCCTTTGGCAATGATCTCGAGTCGCGGCCCTGGGACTTCCAGGCAGAGGAATGCACGCTGCGCGCCTGTGTCGATCGCTTCAACTTGCGTCGCTATCCGGAGGCAACACAAAAGTGCGGCGCCGGTGGCGGTGGCAACAATGGGACAGCTGCACAGAATGCAGAGAACGCACAGCAGTCAAATATGCATGCAGGCAATGGCAGCGGGGATCGTGAGTCCAATGGTTATGGTAACAATGGCAGCAGCGCTGGCGGCGGAGGAATGGGCAACAATAGCAGCGGAGGACAACAGAATCAGCAGCTGCACGATTATGGCGTAGAAGGTGGCTTTCCCAGCGATGAGATACTCACGCATTCAGATTTCGCATTCTTTGGCCATTCGGGCTGGTGGGATCGCAAGGTGGAGCTAACAGATTACTTTAAGGCCAACTATGCCGTCTGGCTAGAGGAGGAAGTATATAACAGTCAAACCGACTGGGATGCGCTCTAAGGTGCGTAAACTAAAGGAAATTTTAATAATTTTAATTTTAACAAATTTATATTCTTCACTTACAGCTGCCTTTGGCTTTGCAGCGTACCCCGAAAATATTTAAGCATAAAGTTATTAACATACTGTTAAGCATATATAGTTGACAAATTGATATAATCGAATCCACGCCGTAGTCGGCCAAGAAAAAGCAGTGTTTCTTTGGGCCATGCGGCACCAACTAAACTACTCATTCAAAGAAATTGGCAATAAATTCGTGCATACAGAGCTAATCAAACCCCCGTTCGACGAAGTACTGTATATGTAATAATCGTGCATACTACTTATACATAATATATCTATATATATAATGTATTTATTTTTCTTTCGATATTTGTGTTCCGAGGCACGCACTCAACCCGTTTCCCACATTTCAAAAACTCCATGTGAGCGCAAGATGAATGCAATAAAAATTAAATAAAATATAATACAAAATCTAACAAATTTAGCAATGCAAAAAAAATAAATTTTCGTCGCTTCTTTTCCAGGTGTAAATATAGCGTATATTTTAATTCGGTGTGTGTTTTGTTTCGCACAAGAAAAAAAATAGTAATAGTTTAGTTGAGAGGTCCATAATCTTTTATAGTTAAAATAGTAAATATATGATACATTAAAATATTTACAGTTCTAATAGGGTCTAATAATATAATAATATATTCTAATATATTGAATTTCATTCATGTGATTTCGCAGTTATTCTTTTTGCTATATAGTAGACATATATATTCATATATAGTTAGCACAGCTAAATGTATTCCTGAACCTTTTTTTTTCAATATTTTTGTTCACAAACCCGTTTAGACTCTATAGAGAACGTGTCCTTAAACTTAAAGCTAATGGAAAAAAACGAAATATAGAATCATATAGAATTCTATAAGTTATGTTTTAAATGTACATGAATTTTGCTTTTTACATGCGAAGGTAGTCTGAAAAACTTACGATTTAACAAGATGAAGTAAATTAATTTTTTTTTTTCTATTTCGGAAACTTTTCAGACACCCCTCTTAGATTTACTTAGCCAAAATCCAGCTGGCTACTGCTCCATGGGACAGGCTGTGTGCATATGATTATTATTGCTGGACGCTGTGGCCATGTAGAGCATACCAAAGCGCTTCTGCTGGGGAGGACAGGCAACCGGCGAGGCTGTGGGCACATCGCAACGTTCCTCGAAATAGTGAACAATACGCTGGAGGACAAACTTGAAGATCTTCTCCTTGCTAATCTCGCCGTTGAGGAACGTAATGTCTTTGCAGTCCCGATACTCGGAAAAGTTCTTCTCATAGTACGGCCAGACGCACAGCTCAAAATACCCTGTAACATCGGGCGGATCATAGGCGCGTTTGATACGGCGCTGATAACACTTCTCGTACGGCAAATGGAAATGGTATTTGAGATTGCAAAGCGCCAGCAACTCGGGCTGATTGAAGATCATGAAGCCCTCGATGAGCAGGACATTGATTTTCTTATCGCGCAGCTGAGCGGCAATCTGTGCATTGATATTGAGGCGCATCAGATGATCCGCATGATGCTGCCGATGTGAATGCTGATGCTGCTGCAACTGTTGCTGCTGCTGCAATTGTTGCTGCTGATATTGATAGGCAGCGGGGGGCAGATGTTTGCCATTATGCAGCTGATAACTGGCATTGTATTGCTGCTGCTGCTGCAGGTGCTGCAACTGTTGCTGCTGCTGCTGTTGTTGTTGTTGCTGCAACTGTTGCTGTTGCTGGTACTGCAGAGCATAATGTTCAAAATTTGCATACGTAGCAATCGGCTCTGTGGGTCCATTGATAATGTGCGCGATGTCCGTCAGCATTTGCTTCGTGTCCAGCGAGCTGATTAGCTCAAAGTTAATCGCATTCAATTTGTCCACACGCTTGTGCCGTCTGTCGTCCACGGGCAGGAAGTAGTCATCCTGTGAGATTAGCTGCACCTCACCAATCGTATACGGCGTATTCCAGAGCGGCGCATTGCGCAATCCCTTGAAGTAGTCGCGCAGGCTGTGCGCCAGCGTCGTCTTTCCACCACACGTGACACCCGAGATGCCAATGACCAGCCACTGCGGCATCTTGTTTCCAACTGAGCTCCGATGCTCGGACCAGGCAGGCAGCCGCTTGCTTGTAATCGTTCAATCGCTGATAATGCCGACGACACTCTCTATTGACGTCGACGAATCTCGCCTCATCTGCGTTTGGGGTCTGTCTGATCTTTAGGTTCGCTTCGTTTGTGCCGTTATGCTCCAAATGTGATAGAAGCTGAATACGGCGATGCCGCCCAGGCAGATGACCCCGAACACGGTCGGCACGATGAATGCGTATTTTAGCGGCGGAAACAGCGACAATATGGGATTACCTAAGAGAGCAAGAGTGAGAGAGAGAAAGAGAGAGGGTGAGTACGTTAGAGAGAGTTGGTAAACGACCTTGACATTGGGCGCTTGTAATTGTGAGAACTTAATTTAAGAGGTAAAAAACACAACCGTGGTAAGTGGGGTATGATAGAACACAGGATACACAGTTAAGTGCACATAAGTAAGGAAAAACAATAAATATTTGCTATTACTGCGCTCAAATTAAAATAGTTGAATAAACATATAATGAATGATCGACTAAGAAATACCCTATGCATATAACTCATTTTTTATTTGACTTTCACATTACTTTATTTACGAAATTTGTTGGAAGCTAATTTGTCATGTATTTTAGAAAAATTTCACATTTTGTATCTTAAAATTTTAATATAATCTATTGCGGATAGTAAAAAAGAAAAAGACCCTGTTACATACATACCATCAAAAATCATCATACTCTTCTTCCACATTTTCAATAAGCTTAGGGTATTAAAACACACACCTTATATCATCAGCAAAAGGGAGAAGAGTGGGGGAGAGAGAGACGGCACGGGGGTTTTGGTAACTGTATATACAAGCATATGTATGTACAACATATACAGCTATAATTGAAGCGAACAAAACGAATTTAATCTGCGGCACTTTAATTACCGTACAAAAGCCGCGAAACTGAGACGAATGAAAGCTGAGATTATTTAATAAAGCTAACAATAATATTGGCACACAAATACACACATACATATGTATGTATATGTCTACATCTATATACACTACAGCACACACACATGCATACATGTTTGTTTTGATACTCACCTTCATCGAGTATCATGAACGGCAGTATTGCCACCCAAAAGAAGTAGTAGAAAAATACGGCAATCGCGATTAACAAAATGATTTTTCCGAGCTGCGCATTCGAAGCCATAAATAAGATGATGTAAATTAGACACGCGACCAGCGATTAGGTTTCTCTTCTTCTTTTTAACTGCGCATAGGGTTATGCACATGCATGAGTATGAGTTCCACTACACTATTATTATTATTATCAACAGCAACAATTTCGTATGTGACACATGCATACCAGATTGTTAACAAATGCGTGAGTGTGTGTGTGGGTTCAATTTTTTTCAATATTTTAAGCTTTTGCCGCCGTCATAAACAAACAGGTGGTGGCCACAATGTCAATTGTTAGTTGCTTGCCGCCTATGTATACCCATACACATATATCTATTTATTTATTTGTACATACATAGTTTTACACATATACATACGTATGTACAGGTGTATGTTTGTTCTTGGTATTTCTCGTGCGTGTGCTTTTTGGCCAACAACGCTGTTTGTTCAATTACGATTTTTTTTATTTCACACTGCGCACTATTGTTATTCTTACGTAAATGCTGTTATCATTCTGTGTATGGTGCACTCCTTTTTCGTTTAGTCAGTATTTGGTTAGTTTAATTAAATTTAAACTGCAAAAATGACGTCGAGTCAAGAGCATTGCCTTGTCCGGCGATTGCGCGTATTTAGTTATAAACAAAATGCCAGGGCTGTGCGAATTGCGTCTCAAGAGTATCGATAAGTTATAGCTGCTCTATCGGAATATTTTTAATAGCGCTTAATAACTTTTTTAAAAGTATCGATCAATTTTAGTTGTATAGATTTAGCGACCCTCCTCTTTGGTAACGTTTTAAATTAAAGCTGGAGCTTAACTATATATTATGGCATATATATTTGTATTAATACGTTCATATAATTAAAACGTTAATATAATTTAACCATTTCCAGTCGCTAACAAGCAAACGTAAATTGTCACAAAAGATTCGATAAATTCTAGTTGCTCTATCGAAATAGTTTCAATCTCTTTGGCGTCCCTGTGTTAAGAACTTTAGTACTTGGTATCGTTGGGATTCAAGCGCGCAAAAACGAGTTGGAATTAAACACAGGGCTGTAATTTAAATGTTTATTACAAAAAATACATTCAGTCGTTTGTCATTCGCATACTAGCAAAGATTTGCGCAACACTTATGACTGCTACATTTAGCTACCAGTTGCCCTGGCAACCAGACAAATAACAGCGAACAGATGATCGAATATATAATAGAATATTTCGATACGTTTTATGTAATTAAATAATGACACGAACTGTGTACGAGGTACAACAGGACTTTGCACTGAGCAGCGGACTGCACTCGGAAATCATCTGGGATGCGTAAGTCAATGCATTATATACACTTTATACAAATTTAATGAAATTTGCTGCAGTCTTGCAGCTGATCAGGAGGATGTCCTCAAGCAAAAGATTGCGAACTTGATCAGCGGGAATAGCTCGAAGGGGAGCAAAAGTTTGGAAAGACAGCGACAAATAGTCTTTGAGAATGTTTGGCAACAAAGGCGCTATACGAATCGCATGTTGCTCTCGGCAATTATCTACGTGCTGGTCACACCAGAAAGGGATCCAGAGCAGGCGCTACGCTCCACTAGTTTCACCTGTCATCCCGTTATACGGACGCGCAAATGCTTGAGGGAGGATTACGAGAATAGCGACAACTGCTGTATGATGTTCATCGACGAGCATGGTCGTGTGTATGCCAACTGGCGGCAATATGTCTTCCAAAACAGACTACCGAGTGGCACAATGGTTGCCCCCAGCCAGGGCATCTACCGATTCGGCCCCGATCCCGATAATGGTGTGCATCTAATGATACATGCCACTCCTGCTTCAAATACAGCGCTATTCAAGGCTGGCGATGCTCTGGCCACATTTGGTGGATTGGCCGCCAGTGTGCCCGTAGCAGCTGCTCTGGCCATCCCTGTGGCGCCCCACATTCTGATGGCCGCCACCGTTGTGGGCGTCACTGCAGCTGCCTACAGCACCGCACGCTCCATCAACTGTCTCTATGATCGCCGTCAACACGGCCAATCCCTCTCGCTGCTCGAGAGAGAGCCACGTAACAGCTGGTTGGGCGTGGCCGGAGGCGTTGTGGGTCTGGGTGCAATGGAAGCCACCACAGCTCTCTGTGCGGCGAGCACCGAAGTGAATGCAGCCGCTCAGCTAGCCGTGAAGGGCATCAATGTGTCGTCTATTGTTCTATCCGGCACGGGCGTGGCCAACAGCGTTTACGATTTGTATTTGGTGAGTCATGCTTTGTTGTGCATTCTATTTTTATATTCTGTTATACTCAGCTGTTATATTCTTTTCTGCTCTGTTAGAGCTAGTATTTGGTGAGTCATTCGTTGTTGTCATCTCTGTAATAACGCTCTGTTAGAATGTGTAAAACTGTTATACTATGCGATTCTCTGTTATAATCAGTTGTAGTCTGTTATGCTCTGTTATACTCTGTATAGAAGTGCACATGGGTGACATTTAGCTGTTTTTAGAGTATTGTACAGCCGCATATACCTTTTTCTTACAGAAAATCAACGATGATCAGCCTTTATGCAGCATCGATGTGCTTCATATAGCCGCCAGTCTGCTCATTTTTACGCACTCCGTTAACAATCTGCGCCTGGTCAACCGCTTGAGTAATGGCCAATCCTTGCGGCAGGCCGTGAGCCAACAAGCCAGGTAAGACTTTACTCCATATACCAAACATTTTCAACAAAAAAATCATTCAATTGCTTGCAGACTAACATTTGGTCAGATCGCTGAGGAGTCGGCCAAGCTGCATGGGCAAGCTGGTGGCCAGCACTTGGACATGGTGCGCACCCTGAACGATATACCCTTTAAGGAGACACTGCTGGGCATGCATCTTACCTATAAGCATTTGAGGGAAGGTGCCGCCACGCTGGCTTCCATGGCTGGATCGCTGATTAGCCAGGATGCCAACGGGCAGCTTCATTTGGATGTGGATTCGCTAACCAAAACCTTCGGTGACAAGTTTGTGGAGCACATTGGCCATAAGAGCAGCTTTTTGGATGTGCTTGATGCACTGGCCAAATACTTTGGCGGACCGTCGATGCAGTTACTCCTGCAGCTGGCGCGCAAGTTTCTAGAGGATCGCCTCGATGGCATCGAACGTGGATTGAATACATTTTTGTCCACGGAATTGGTGCTCTATCGTATTCTGATGCAGTGCATCAACGATTACGAAAACCTAACATTAGAATTTTTATTGGAACGGAAAGATGAAATCTTGTCCATTCTTACCAAGTATTTCGAGGCATTGCAACCGAGGGACGAGCAGAGCTCCTGCAGAATGAAGTGTGATAGTTGTCAAGGTGTCTTCTATACTTGTAATAATTTATAAAGTAAAAATTAATTTGATAAATTTATAAAGTACAAATAAATTTTTTTTAGCGCGACAAAGTCAAAACTGCTGCTCCTCCTGTTCTTAAATAATGTGCATCCTACTGCTCAGCCTCTTCCATCTGCTAGAAAGTCTCCTTTAGCTACATGTCTTGCCGGAACTAAATATATTTGCTACTGACTCCGTTTATTCATGGCCCTCGAACACGGTCTGTGAACCGCTTCGGTTATCGATTCAAACATCTATCGATATCTAAAAATTACTATTAAGTTAATTGACATATTTTATCGAAACCATACTTATTTGCATATGGTTCAGCCTAAAGTACAGTTATTTTTCGTGTATCCCTGGCAACCGGGTCACAAACCGATTCAAGTTTATCGACAACTGCAAATTTTAATTCGAAATTGTTCTCCATGGCAGTGGGGCTTTACTCTATCTATGCGACTTACACCTGTCAGCTGCATATCCTGGGAGCTCATATTATACCATACGGTTGCCTCGTACGTGGACAACGTTGGCAGCATCTGGACCTGTACTCGATTTAGGGATATGTGTGGACTATCTGCTTTAAGACGTCTTCCCAAATAGGCTTTGGTGATGCTTGACAAGGTGAGAGGCTCGCAGCGACTGATATTTTTGGTATTCTGATAGGTTTCAAACATACTGTTTACATGCTGCACCACCAGCTCAGCCATGAGGTAATCCGTGCTCGAGTAGAATAAATTACGATCATAGGATCTGCAGGCGCACCAATGTTCTGAAATGCCGGCATCCGCGCAGGTTCGATTGTTGGGAACCGGTAGGAGGATGCTCTGACAATCGGGACAGTCCATGGCATCCCCGAGCAAATCCTTTAGATGATTGGGACTCCCTATACGGAGTATGTGCTTCATTGTGACATACAAATCGTATGGGCTAGTTAAACGTTGCCGATTCACCTGCAATGCCTGGACAAATTCTGGATGGGATTGTCGCAGGCGAGGAGGCAGCCAAATGTATAGAAATGGCACGCGATTCTCTAGCCAGCCAAGGGGTGTCTGCGATGTCGGACCCGCCCTCAATCCATGATCACTGAGGAAAAACACAATGCTCTGCTCCAAGATGCCGTGTTCCGCCAGACGCTTGAGATACTGGCGCATATACTGATCCATGACAGTGGTCCGGGATACCCTAGCCCCATGGCTATGCGTATTCGTCCAGAAGAAGCCAAAGAAGCTATCGTTGCGATAGCGCCGCGAAAATTCCAAAGCATACTCATAAACATGCTCCGCCGCATGCTGATGGCCCACACATGTCTGCGAATCCTCGTTTTTCACACCCAGCCACTGCTCGGTCGCCATAAGATATGGTCGCAAATAGTAGTCCACGGGCACATTGTGAAACCCCTTAATATTTAAATTGAAGGTATTGATGGGCGTATCATCTTCTCCAAAAGCCGTGACATAGCCCAACTCCTGGTAAAGTTTCCAGATGAATTTACAACGCTCCAGTCCGAGCTCCTCGCGTGGGTCGCACTGAGAGAAAACACTGAGTTGATTGTAGCCGGTGGTCAGAGCTAGCAGATTGGGCAATGTGTTGTCTGCCACCTGGAAGGTAATGAAGCTATTAATGATATCTTTTAGAATCTTCACTAATTGTCTCTTCCACCTTGTTGTAGCCCGCCAGCTCAAACCATCCGCTGGATTCGAGGTGCCGCCTGGTCTTGGGCATTGCTCTCATCAGCTGCTGGCGAGAGATGGTATCGATGCCAATCAGGAGCACACTGAGCGCTGAACGTTCGCCTCCACGTCTGTCTACCCACTGCTGCAAACGCTCCCGCACTTCTCGCTGCTCGGGCACAGTTGCATGTCCATTTGTATAGATGCGTTTGCCCTGCGCATAGCACTCGACGATGAAGCCAATTGTTGAATTGGGCAGCTGGACGCCACTGTGGAACTGCTTGCAATTCTTGCCCAGATCAATTTTCTGCTCTGTAAGCCGCTCCACAGCCATGTAGCAGCATCTGACTGACCTGGATAAAGACGCAGCCAAATCCAAATCAATCTTCAAATACTGCTTAAAGGCATTCCAATCAATGTGGAGTTGGTAGTGCTCCAAGCTGTCATTGTAAGCCACCCAGGTCAGAGGCTGCAGGGTGGAGCAGGGCTTGTACTCGATGCGGTGGAAAAACTTCTTCACTGCCTCATCGTACGGATCGGGATCTTCGATCTTACAAGTATCCGAATTTACAATATATTTTTTCCGTATCAACTCAGCGCTCTGCAGAACACAGAGAAAGAAAATTCCATTTAAAAAGAGCTTCCACATAGCTCAACAGCAGCTAGTACAGTGAAGCCTCACACATTGAATGGCGGGCTTTATGAACACTTGATGCCTTAAGTCTATTGCAGCTGCTGCAGTTGTCTATTGACTGCATTTCGACGAAATGCAGTCAAACACCTTTTATAAAATTAAAACTAAATGCAGACAAGTGTGTGATCATAATTAGAGAGATTCATATCACGAGTGAGAGTGAGAGTGAGAGTGAGAGTGAGAGTGAGAGTGAGAGTGAGAGTGAGAGTGAGAGTGAGAGTGAGAGAGAGAGAGTGAGAGTGAGAGGGAGAGCGACAGAGAGAGAGAGTGAGGGTGAGGGTGAGAGTGAGAGTTCGAGTGAGAGTGTTAGAGAGAGAGAATGAGACTAACAGATATAGAGAGATTGAAAGAAATATATTTAGTGAGCTTGAGAGTGAGAGAGAGATATCGAAAGAGGGGAGAAAGAGAGGAGATACTGATAGAGAGAGAGATATCGAAAAAGGTAGATAAAGAGAGATGTATCTAAACAAGAAGATATCGAAATAGGGAGATACAGATAGAGAGAGAGAGATATCGAAAGAGCTAGATAAAGAGAGATGTATCTAAAGAGGGAGAGAGAGAGATATATGCATATAACGAAAGAGGGAGAGAGACAACTATGCGGAAGTTGTGGTAGAGCAGCAATCCATTTTATAGTATTCTTTATGAAATTCGCATATAAAGAAGTAAATAGCCCATTTTTTAACATAATAAAATACACAAAAATATATTTGAATGTAAATATGTATATATTTGTATATGTATATAAATATATATGTTATGTGACACATATTTAACGATAAACTTAAGGTCTAAGAGCTTATTTAACTTAATACTTAATAGTTTGTTCTACTGTTTAATACTGTGGCAAGATTGCTGCCCCGCTGCGAGGATCAGCCATATAAGGTACCTACTCTATAAGAGTGAGAGCGCGACTTAAATATGTATGATATATATAAATGACATATGTATATATATATATCTCTGATAAGGACGGAATCAGTTGCTGACTAGCGATTCAGAAGCGATTACACGATGGGGCTTAACTCAGCAGAAGAAATCGTCGTTGCAACGATTGTAACAGCAGTAGGAGATGTTATTAAATCTCTTGCCGGAACTGTCGCGCTTGTGGCGCTTGTCCTGAGGCATTTTGTGTGGCTTATAACGGGGCATGACGTCCAAATGGATGAGGCGATGAAAGTGATCGGTGCTGACCTTCAAGTAGCCGCCGGCTGGATAGCTGCTGCGCTTAACACTATGTGGTGTTCTTTTATCCATCTTGCCATCTGCAAAAAGAAATATAAAATTAAAAAAAATAAATTATTAGCAAAATATTTAAATTATATTTAATTTGCATTTCAACTTGAACTTGCGCCTTGAAAGCGTTTAAAACTGCGCTTTGTTTAAGTGCTTATTATTTTATTTATTTTTATTGATTTTTGTTTTGTTTTGTTTTTTTTTTTTTGTAAACATTTCCGATTTCGTTTTCCTTTACGTTGGGTTGACTGACTTTGTGACCTTATTAAAAATGCATTTTTAATTTGTATATAATACTTACGTGAGAGCTTATTTTTATGATGTCCGTTGAAGTCTATGGAACGCCTCTCCCTGCCTTCGTCCTGCTGGAAAAGACGCTCACAGGCCTCCATTGCATACGTTTTCATCTTGTCCAGCGAGCAATAGGCGCGAGCCTCGCTTAGCAGACAGCAGGCCACGATTAGGGCTAACAGAATGATCTGCAAGAATTCAAATAAAGTTAATTAATATCTAATTTAATACCAATATTTTTTATATTTTTAAATGTAATCGTTGACTCAAATTGCAATTGTATCTCAAATGGTATCTGTATCTCATATTTGTATCTGTATCTCAAACTGTATCTGTATGTGAATAAGCAGCTTTGACTGACGTCAGCTGGCGCCGTGACGCGGCTGTCCTTGTCGGCTTTATGGTTGGGGCCAACAAACTGGGTCACAAGTCAGGCGAAAATCATAAACTGGAGCGCATTTGCAAGTCGTCGCAGCCAAATTGGGTACTTTTTAAATAAATTGCCCGTTTTAATCTGCGAAACTTCCCCGACTTACAGAGAGAGAGGGCTAAAATGGAAATTATGTAATAAACATTTCCGCATTGAGCTTATGCTTATTTTGTTTCTTTCAGAGAACAAAAGCGCATTTGTTTTATATTTATTTTTAGCACATACAGGTGATATTGCTGACTGTGGACAGGTTTGCATGGTACACACCCCTCTTTCAACGCCAAGTAATACAACAACAATAAAAAATATCTTTAACACCCAATTAAATCAATTTCAGCGTTTATGCTGTAAATTTCCCATCATTTAACATATTGCACAAATAGTGGGAAATTCGCAACATAAACTTTTGAAATTGCCTTCTCAGGGACTTTGAACAATCAAAAAAAATTGTATAAATTTTATTGCAACTCACCTTAGCGCGCATTGTTAAAGTTGTTGTTGTTGCTGTTGTTTTAATTTAATTTAATTCCAATTTGTATTTGTAACTTTGTCTTATATGCACTTGCACCTGCCCCACTGGCAAACACGACGTATACGTGTTATTTTTATAAGTTTTTGTGTTTTTGGCGGTAAAGCGAGAACAATCAAACAACCACCGCGACCCGTCACCTGATAAGCTGCGAACTCAAATGAAAGCTTCGCCCAACGCTGTTAGCTTTTATACGTATGCAAATTCAGGGGCAGAGCCAGAGCGCAGGAGCAGCAGCGCTTCGAGTTCTCTGGGTAGGAGTAAAGAGAGCAGCGCTCGCGTATACGCGCATGCGTAAGCGAAAAGGCGCGCCGGCGCCGCAAAAACAACATCAACAACAAAAACAACAACAACAATCTGTGCTTAGAAGTGAACCGACGTCAGACAAGAAAGGATGCCAATTAAATGCATAATTTCCCATCTTTGTTTTTGTTGGTTTTAGGAAATGCCAATGTTATTTCAACATAATTGCCTTTTCCCATCTTTGATTTTTTTTGGTGTATTTCGGAAATGCCAAGGCTGCTTCAACATAGTTGACTTTTGCGCTGATTCATGCGTAGTATTTACTGTTGTCGGTGCTGATAAAGTGCTAGCAACGTGTGCCGGCAGCAATCAATCAAACACCTTGAACATGTAATATTGTAATAATAATAATGTAATAAGGAAGCCGGCACTGCTGGCGGTCAACCTGCCTTGGCGCCTGACAGACAGAGAGAGAGACAGAGAAAGTGAGGCGGAGCGCGTGGCTAGCTTTTAGCTACCCCACAACTCGGTTTACCTTGTTGCTAGGGGAATTCCGTTACCACGCAAGTTCTGTGGTGAAATATGCTTATGTGTGTATGGATATGTGTGTGTGGGTATTTGTGTATATGGGCATTTCATTCATAAGCATATTCTGGTTAGCATATCAACGTCACGAGCTTTACGCCTGCGCACATGTGTGTTTGTGACGTACGTACGTTTATAATTTCACACATGCATAGCACTTGCATGTGTGTGGGGAATAGTGTGCTTTCACATAGTATGGCAAAAGTCCCAACTGAGCAAGGCCAACAACAACTCTCACTGCATAATTTCCCTCTCATCTCAAGTGCACTCTCGATTTTTTTTACACTTGCTTAGGGTATTCAAGTTTTTTCAACCAATGTGCAATACAGATATGGATACTTTTAAGTGCATAAGATACAACTACTTGTACTATCAAGGTTTTTAGTATTAACGAGTATTCTGATGAAATTTAAATACTCTTATAATAACAAAATCAGTAGAATATGTTTGTATTAAAAATTTCCTTACCAGGCATGGGTTAGGGTATTTAAATTGCGGGTTGTAGGACTTTGCAGTTATTTCTCGTCTTTTCGTTTTGGTGCTTTGCATTCTACATTCTAAGGGAGAGAAGAGAGCGGAACGTAGCAGGTGCTGGCAGCAGCAGCAGCATTGACGTTTTACTGACATTGAGCGTTTAACGGTTTTTCTTAATGGTGCCGATGTCGTAAATTTGCATTTGCTGCATTTGCTGTTCTAATTTTACATGTAAGCTTTTATTGCTACTTGCGCATGCGTGTTTTATATTTAGATTTTTGGCCAGTGTCAATGCACACTTTCGGCCGAGTTTTTATGTCGTTTGGCTTCTGTGGCCGGGCTGCGCATATGCGGAAACGGGTCGTATGCGCAATGCGTGCGCATTTAATAAGACGCAATTGCACCTTGCATACTTTTTATACACTCGCACACAAATGTAACTATGTGTGGTATTTGCTGGTACGTGCTATTATTCCTACTCCTTTGGTATTTGGCATTTTTCGTATATTGAAATCTAACGGTAACGGCGGCACGTTTTGTGTACAACAACAGAAATTCAAGAATACACAAGACATACAGACAAATACAAATATACATATGTCTGCGTACAAATACATAAATATATGGTTGTATAATTCGCATGGCAGAACGAGCAGGAATGTGATTAAAAAAGCAGCTTTGGCATTTACTAAAGTATGCATTTCATTAGAAGTTTCTTTTTTTTGGAATCGTTTTTCGTTTTACTGTTGTTATTTTCGTTTAGAACAGTTCCAGCTCCAGCCTGGACCCAGTCTCATTCATAAATACAAATGCATTTGTGTGTGTATGTGTGTGTTTATGCACGTATTTCGCAACCTGAATTGAAAAAACCTCACGCCACTTGCCATGTCAACGCTCTTATCTTCTTCTTCTTCTTGTACGTACCTGGGCAGAGGGCAGCGAGGCCAACTACATCTACTGCTGAATCTTTTTTTTTTTATTTTTATTATTTTTGTTCTTTTTTTGGCAGCCAAAACAAAACTGGTTCTCGTTCTATTAGATATCATCATGTTCATCTTCTGCTTCAGCGGCGCTCGATCTCTTGTGTGTCTAGACGAGCTTGGTCCTTGGCAACAGAGCAGAAAGGAGAGCCAGCGTCTGCTGCGATCGTGTGAGCGTGTGGGCTACTCTGTAGTTGTTTTTGTTTGGCAGGCGTGTACCGTGAACCAGAGGGCGAAAGTGGTGCGTCACGTCCGCATCTGACTTTGTCTGACAACAACAAGAACCGAAGTTTACCATCCTTCTTTACCGGTCTGCTAAAGAATCTTCGCATTCTTTTTCTTCATTTTAAGCTAAAAGTTCAACCAACTCTGGCTAGGGGATATTCGCATTTCTAATGAGTAGCAGGCCGTCAACGAAAAGAAAAAACTTTTTGATGCTCTTTCAAGTGCCGAACTATTTGACTACAACAGAAGCACAGCCGCATGACTAATGTGATTTCAATGCCATACATCAATGAGTAAGACAAAAACAATTTCCATTTATGGTAACCGAAACTTAGTCACTAAGCCAATATTAGTTTTGGCCAACATAAATCAAGCTTAAACGCGTTTGAAATCGAAAGTGTTTCAAAAGCAACGGTCAATTGATTTAGTCACAGAAACGTCTGCTGCAAGGCGCCACCTGCTCAACCAACACTAGCGCCATCTGTCGTGAATTATGAGCAACTAAACACAGCTGTTATGCAGGCCGCGTTTTTTATGTAAAGAAAAGAAACACAAAATATGTTCGGAGCAAAAACGCGACAATTAGTACGCAAAACAAATCTTCCGGGCAACTGGAGCTGGTGTCGCTGGAGCAGCAGCAGCAAAGCACCAGAAGCAGCAGCTATACAAAATGCGGATGCGGCCAAACGACAGCAGCTGATCCATGAGCTAGCGGAGCCCCTAGAGAGCAGCCGGCCGGCTATCGACCCAAAGGAGACGAGCGTGGTACTGTTTCCCGGCCAGGGCACACAGTATGTGGGCATGGCCAAGGATTTGCTGCGTTTTCCCGGCGCCCGTCGCATCTTCGAACTTGCCAACGAGGTGCTCAAATACGATCTGCTCAAGATTTGTTTAGAGGGGCCGCGGGAGAAACTCAATCGCACCGAATTCGCCCAGCTGGCCGTGATGGTCTCTTCGCTTGCCGCCCTGGAGCAGCTGCGCGAGGAGCGCCCGAAAGCCATAGAAAACTGTGTGGCTGCAGCGGGCTTCAGTCTGGGCGAGATCACAGCGCTAGTCTACGCGGGTGCGCTACCTTTCGACAAGGCGCTGCAGCTGGTGCAGGTGCGCGCCAACGCGATGCAGGCAGCATGCGACCAGGCGCCAGGTGCCATGGCCATGACGCTGTACGGTCCGGACACAAATTTGGGTGAGGCGTGTGCCAAGGCGCTGCAATGGTGCCTGGACAGCGGTGTGGAGGCGCCCTATTGTGGCATCGCCAACTACATGTATCCCCATTGCAAGGTCGTGGCGGGCAGCGTCCAAGCATTGGAGTTTCTCGAACAGAATGCGAAGGCGCTAAAGATACGTCGCATGAAACGTTTGGCTGTTAGTGGAGCCTTCCACACACCGCTCATGGAGAGTGCTGTGGAGCCGTTTAGCAAGGCGCTGAAGGCGATACGGCTTCAGGATCCCATCATACGCGTCTACTCCAATGTGGATGGCAAGCCGTACCGCCATGCCACACACATTCTCCGACAGCTGCCCAAGCAGATTGTCAAACCTGTCAAATGGGAGCAGACGCTACACCAGCTTTACGAACGGCGTCCAGGTGTGGATTTTCCACGCACCTTCGAGTGCGGCCCGGGCAAGGGTTTGCTCCAGGTGCTGGAGAAAGTGAACGCCAAGGCGGCGCAGACAGCATTCAATGTGACTGCGTGATTTTGGTATACAAAAAATAAACTTTGGCAACTTTATGCTTGATTTATAAAAAAATGTATTCTCTTGGCTAGACGAAGGAAAGGTGAACAAAAATGCGACATCAGTTGGAGGGTGTGGAAGGCTTCTAGGCTTTATAATCTCTGGTGCTCATGCGGTGAGCAAAGGCGGCGCCTTTATTCTTCCGGAATCTTTCGAACGGATCATTTAGATTATTGCCTACACCCTAAAAGCAAATATTTAGGTTAAAATCTTAATGTGAAATCTTCTCCTGCTGCTCCTTACCTTGTACATATCCTTGCGATCGCGCACCTCGCCGCCCGATATGGGCGTATCGATTCCCTGACTTTTCGAGCCCAGACCTGTGCCCGTGCCGCCCCAGCCCATTTTCATGAGCATCTGATGGCCCTTGTTGGTCTCCTCTATGAATTCCTGTGGCTTGGCAAAGCTGCTGCCACTGTAAGGAAGAGTTTTAATTAGAGTTGGAGTCGTCTTTGATATAGTCGATGTGAACTTACAAAAAACTGGGTGGCGTGGGCGATCTGTCACGTTCCACGCGCCTGGAATTGTTTACATTGTTGTTGCTATTATTGTTGTTACTGTTGTTGTTTGCATTGTTGTTATTGCTATTGTTGCGATTCTCGCGACTGCTGTTGTCGCGCTCATGACGCGGCGAACGATTTCGAGCCTTCCGATTACTACCACCTCCTGCTCCACCGGCTCGACTACGTTGAGGCGGCGGCGTAATGGTGCGTTCCACGGAACGTGATTTGGATCGTGAGCGGGATTTATTACGACTGATAGAGCGGGAACGGGAGCGACTTCGACTCTTGGAGCTGTAGGTGAAATGGGATTTATATATATGAAATACCGAATGAAGATTTAAACCTACCGATAGCAACGCTTGTTAATCTTCTTCACCTTCTCCAGCACTATAGGACTGGGTGAGCGTGATTTTTCGCGTGTGCCATTCTTGATCTCTTCCTCCTTTTGCTTGCGCGCCGCATTCTTTACCTTATAGTACTCGTACAGACCCAGTTTCTCCCAACCCTCGCTGCAAGGATTTGATTAAATATGGATTTATCGTATATAGATTTCGATTACTCACTTGTCCCTGGGACGATCGTGCGACGGCGCTGCATAGAAGGCATTCAATGCATTTGTCAAGCGTTCGCTTTGCGGCGCTGGCGCTGGCAATCGTATTTCCGAAGGATCAAGCGGCTTATAGTTGTAATCCTCCAGTCGTATGAGTGGCACAATGAGACCCGCTGGCAAATCGTAATAAGGCGCTGTCGGCACTTGTGGCTCCTGCATGGGCATGGGCGGCTCCCCTGATTCTAACTCACAATCCGTATGGGGCATCTGGTCAACGAGGTGATCATCCGGTCGCTGTTGCATCACATTTAAGGCTACATTATAAGCGCCTAAATTGACGCTTGGATCAGTCGCTTGGCCCAGATTAGGGTGTTGCATTTGCCCAAAGGGCGGTGGCTGTTGCACCTGCTGTTGTTGTTGTTGGTGTTGCAGTTGCATGTGCTGTTGCTGCTCGTCGGGATGTCGCTGATGCTGCTGCTGATGTTGCATTTGCATTACGGCTTGTATGGCTGCATTTAAAACCCCTAAATCTACGGGAGCATCGCCAGGTGCGACAGGCATTTGTCCAGGCATTGGAGGATACTGACTCGGCGGTGGCTGCTGTTGCTGACCGTGTATGGGCGCTGGAAAGCCTGGCGGGGGCTTCGACATATCCGGAATGAAAAAGTTTGGACCGCGCGTATCGACATAATGGCTGCCAGGAGGCGGCTGCTGCGGCGGTTGCTGCTGTTGCGGTGGATACCCAGCGTAAATGTTGTTGCTGGGCTCGTGCGTTGCAGTTGGAGGTGGCGTATTCATGTGTTGCTCCTCCGCCGTGCCCGGCATGGCAATGCGTTGTGCCATCAATGAAGGTATTGACTTGGCTTGCGGTGTTCCCGGCTGTGCTTTTTGTGCGACTTGTATTTGATTCTCCAGCTGCAGCTTTTGCTGCTCCAGTTGCGCGATCTGTTGCGTGGCATGTTGCATGAATATCTGATGCTGTTTTTGATAGCTGCAAAAGAAACAATGATGAGTTACAAGCCTCGAACTGTTCGTCCCACTGGACACTCACTTGTCCAGCGTGGCCTTCGTGCTCTGCGTGTACTTGGCCACAATATCGTGATGTGTATTTTGCAGATTCGTTTTGTACTCCTGCATGGAAGAGTCCGGCGATTGTAGCTTAGATATGACACAGGCATCAAAGAACTTGGCCTTGGACTCCCACAGCGATAACAGCTTGGCCAGCTTCTGGCGCTGATCATTGCTGGCAACTAGGTGAAAGAGAAGACAGTTGAATGCTTTATATATAAATAGATATTTTTTCTATATATGCTTACTCAAGTCCGCGCTGCAGAACATCGGTATAACGACGTTCTCGAGGCTGTTCTTCAACTCGCTGATATTTTTGCGCATGCTGTAAAAATAGATGATGGCGCTTAAGCAAAACGTGCCTGCATCTCCCACTTAAGGATGCTGTGTGGCCTGTTCATATGGAGCACAAAGCTAGTTTGTCTGTCTGTCCGTCTGTCTATTTATTCGTTTGTGCCTGAACTAAGCAACAAAGTTTATGTGGGGGACTATTCAAATAATACCCTTGCAGGGTGCATTAGGCAAGTTCTTAAGAAACCCATTTTCCCATTGACATTATAAAGGTATAAATTAACAGAAAGACCAAAAACAAGAAGTTTTTCTACTTCTTCCTAATTGAGGCAACTTTTTAAGATATCTAAGCAGAATTTTGCATTAATTTCGGAAAACTTTATTTCCTATATTTGGGTATACTTAGACATAAATAAATACCATTCACGCCTGCTATAGGATATTCTGGCAATTCGGTAGACCGAAGCAAACTATTTCTCTATTCTCTCTTTTTCAATTATTATTTTCTCTCTGTTACTTAGTTATTTGTTATTGTTTATTTTTATTGCTAAATGATGTTTGCTTTTTGCGAACTTACCAATGATGGAGTATATCATTAACTAAATATATAAGATGCAATTTTTGCTGAAACGTTGAACCATTGACCAAAGCCCTAAAAATAAATTAACAAACGAAAAAACATATTTTTGTCCATTTCTTTTCTCTGTTTCTCTCTTTTGCTGTTAGCACAACAATATTTGCCAAAGTGATTGTTGTGCTGCGTGTTGATTCGTATTTTATGTGTGTCTTTGTGTTTGTTAAGTGTGTGTTCTGTGTATGTGTGTGTGAGTGTGTGTGTGTGTGTGTGTGTGTGTCTTAACTAAGCAACTGTTTATTGCTGCCTAACTAACGCTCAAGGCTCAAAAAAATCTTTGAGCCCCGCTTTCATCTTCAATATGTCTCTCTTTCAAAACGAATCAACGAATCAAATTATTTTTATTGAGAGAGTAGCAGGCGACACTCGCTCTCACGACTCTCGCTCGTCTCGCGCGCTCTCTTCACAAAAAAGACATCGCTCTCTTTCTCTCACTCGTTGCGTTTGCTTGCATTGCATTTTGTGCGTTTCATTTCGATTTCATTTCGTTTCGATTTCGTTTTGTTTTCTCGTTTAACACTCGGTTGAAAGAAAGAAACACATGTAATTAATAAATGTTGAAAGATCATTAATTAAATATAAACTGAGGCATACTTCTTTAAAAGATATTGTAAAACGACATTGATTTTTGCGCTGTCGGTTGAATGCTGTAAAATCCAGTTCTTGCCTAAAATTGCAATATCAAACGGGTTACTCATATTGTCATTGTCTCTTTTGCAAATTAAGTTTATGTAAAGTTTTGCTATTTTTTTTCTTTTTAAATTTTTAAATAGTTTAATTATTTTTAATTTGGAATTCGTT
This sequence comes from Drosophila gaucha, assembly GCA_035045545.1. Classification (NCBI taxonomy): domain Eukaryota; kingdom Metazoa; phylum Arthropoda; class Insecta; order Diptera; family Drosophilidae; genus Drosophila; species Drosophila gaucha. The sequence goes on from JAWNOY010000222.1 coordinate 2,564,904, forward strand.
TTGCAGTTTGTCTAGCTCAAAAGTTAACTGACGTAAACGCATATATATAAATATATCTTTATTTAGATTTAAGTACTAGTTTTAGCCACTCGTAGCTGTAGCTGTGCATACATATATATATATATATTTACCTGATGAGATACTATCCTTGGTGCAGGACTCGATGATCGGCTGGAGGACACCATCAAAATCCCGTAACACAATGCTCTGCTCATTGGCCAACTGTTCCAGCTGTGTCATCTGTGCCGCTGCCATCGCATCGTCGATTTGCTTTGTCTTTTGTGTCATCAGCGCCTAAAGGTTTCACACGATTTCATTTCATTTCAGTTCATTTCATTTCGTTTTATTTCATTACGTTTCGGTTTGGGTTTTTGGCGTTGGTTTATTTGAAAGATTTTTGGTTTCGATTTGATTTTCGTATATTTCGTATGCGACAATAAACGAGGATTTCGTTTTGTTTTTTTTTTTTTTTTTTAACAATTATTTGGGTTTTGTTTTTTATACACAATTTTTTTGTATTTTTTGTCAGTTGGTATGAAGAGTGGTTTTTTTTTAGGTTTTATGTTTCAAAAAATATACAATAAAGCAAAAATTTAATGTAGCATTGTAAAATTAGTTATTCAATAGGTAAAAAAAACATAATGTAAACATATTGTAAAACGTGAATCATTAAGTTAAATGCAGTTATATAAAAGCTGAAAGTATATGTATATTTATAGAATATATCCAGGACAAGGGACTGAAGAATAAAAAATCACAAGCACACACAAAGAAGACAAAGCAGAAGAGGGAGCCCAGTTGAGGTTTGTAGCATAATATATAAATATATACAGTTTGTTTCCATTTTAAATGTTTCAAATAATTTTTGTTTTTAGACATTTTTTAGGAAGCTTTCAAATGAAGACTTAAATTAAGGCCCAATTCAAATCTAAACTCAGTTTACAATTATAGACTCAATAGTAATGTTAACTTCGGCATGCCGAAGTTTAAACACACTACCAGACATATGTCAGCAGACGTATGGACACACAGAAAACGTTCGATATTAAAACTTATTTGATGAGAAAGTTAGAAGAGGAATTTATACACATTCCCTAAATAGAAATCTTCAATAATTGAAAGGATTTTGGACGGAATCAGTTGGGAGTTTTGATATATATAGCACGATATAGATAACTGGTATCGAAATTGTGGAACATTACAAACAAGTGTCATACCAGAATATATATTCTGGCAACATTCAAATAATGATATTTGGAAGACTGCTTTGCTGCCACGTAAAAACGTATAGCAAGTAGAAGCTCAATCAAAGTTGAAGCTGCTTTCCATCAGAAGCAGAAATAAATTTATATGCATGTTTAGATAGAAGTCACCTGTGAGGAAAGAGAGAGAAACAATTCAAATAGTAAGTTATTTACCGTATGTTGTGCCGAAAGATTCGCATCAGATTGTTTAATTTGCTCTCGTAACGTATTCTGCTGCATCTTAATGGCATCCAATTGGCTTGTCAAATTCAATGCCAATGCAGTGCCATTTGCTGGTTGCGGAGTTGGAGCTGAACTAGTTCCGGTTGCTGGTCCGGCATTGGGTGGCCACAAGTGCTGAGATTTTTGTTGCTGCATACTATCCTGGACATTGTCATGCATATTGGGTGGCAGCTGCTGTTGTTGTTGTTGTTGCTGCTGCTGCTGCTGGGGCGCGTAGTGTGGATGAGTGGGCGGCGGTTGTTGCATATAGAGCGCATTTGTGGGCATGCCCCCCTGCTGTTTCAGCACTAAATATAAATATATGTCAGTAATAAATAAATTAAGAAATTTTCGATTTACTCACTTGCCTGCTCCGCAACGACACGGAACTGATAATAGCTGGCAAATTCGCCGCCATAGAGAAATTCAAACTTTGGATTATTCTGTTGCTTTTGTTTGGTAATTGCTTCAAACTCGGGTCCATTGCGTGCCACAAATTCAGCCAATTTATCTATTATATTGCGTAAACTTGCATCTGTAAATCAGTTAAAAAAGCACATCAAGTTTTTTTTAGCACAGCTCCGCAACGTGCGTATGTATGTGTGTGTGGGTAAAGTTTTGACAAACAGTTTTCAGCTTACCTCTTGGCGGTTGAACATCCATTCTGTTTAGTATTTGTTTACAAACTAGCTATTTTGTAAAGAGTAAGGCTTAAATAATCATAACTTTTAACAAACAATTCATCACTTTTTGCGGCGACCGCAAAGAATTTTTATCAGCAGTACCCTTCTTCTTGCTTTTTATTCAGACGCCATATTTAGAGCTGGAGCGTTTGCAATTCGCTGCTTATCGATAAGTTTCTCGATAGAGTTGCCAGAGTCAAAATATCGAACATATTGCTTTTTGCTTTTTGTAAAAACCTGCCAGTCATTTTGCATTTTATTCTATTTGAAAAGTAAACATGGCAGTGCGTGTAATTAACGACGAGTCACATTTTCAAGCGGAGCTTTCCCAGGCAGGCATTCGTCTGGTTGTTGTAGATTTTACGGCAACATGGTGTGGGCCTTGTCAAAGGATTGCGCCCGTCTTTGACACGTTCCCCAGTAAATATCCGAAAGCCATATTCCTGAAAGTCGATGTAGACAAATGCCAAGATACCGCAGCAGGCCAGGGAGTCTCTGCTATGCCAACATTCATATTCTATCGGAACAGGACCAAAATCGATCGTATACAAGGCGCTGATATAATGGGTTTGGAGGCTAAAATAGAGGAGCACATCGGCACGGCCACCACCGAGGAAGCAGGCGAGGATTACGGCCAAGGATTGGTATGTGATACATTTTCTATATAAGAAATGATTTTAATCGGATGACTCACCCACACAGATGGAGCTGAACACGTTTATCTCGAAGCAGGAATGCGAGTGCTTGAATGAATCTGACGATCACAATTTAAAGCACGCTCTCGCCTCGGCTGGTGGCTTCTTGCAGTCGGATTGCGATGAGCAGCTCATCATGTCCATTACCTTCAACCAAGCTGTCAAGATACACTCACTTAAGTTCAAGGCGCCCCCTCAGCTGGGTCCCAAGGAAGTTAAGCTCTTTATCAATCAGCCACGCACCATTGACTTCGATATGGCCGAATCCATGAGCAGCGTTCAGGATCTGACGTGAGTTGACTTCATTTAACCAAATGAAACAATGTATTAATCATAATCTACTTGCAGCCTGGTTGAGAAGGAGCTGGAGAACGGGAATCCCGTCAATCTGCGCTATGTAAAATTCCAGAATGTACAAAACATTCAGATCTATGTGAAGAACAATCAATCGGGAGGCGACATTACTCAAATTGATTATATTGGCTTTATAGGCTCCCCCATAATTACCACCAAGATGACGGACTTTAAGCGTGTCTCTGGCAAGAAAGGTGAAAGCCACTAAATCGCTTTGCTTGGCATTCAAAAAGACGTTTTAGTGATTGCTCCCCTTGTACTTTGAACTTAAAATTAAGCATTAAACGATAACTAATAGAAATGCATTAACAATGGACAACTAACAAATAAATCAAATCAAGTTGGCAATTAATAATATCCTGTTTCTGATCACAGACTACTCAGTGGTCGACCATCCAGCTCCTTGTTGAGCATTTGCCAAGCGCGGTCCGCCTGCAGCTGTGTGAAATCATAATCCCATTGTGAGCTGAAGATTACTTGGGATTTGGCAACAATATCCGCATTGTTTACTTGGTTGGCCAGCCGATTGCGAGCTTCCTTTTCACTTAGATTGTTGCGTTCGATAATGCGCCGAACAGCTTCCTCTGGTGGCACAATCATTGACCACACCTCATGACAATGAATCTCCCATCCTGCCTTCAGCAGCACCGCTGCCTCTAGCACCACTACCTTGGGCATCTGTGCTGTAGCACGCAAATCATCAAGACGTCGGTTCACCTCGACCATCAGCTCCGGCCAGACGATGGCATTTAGCGTTTGCAACTCTTCCGCATTGCCAAAGACTCGTGGACCCAGCTTTGTGCGATCGATGCGACCATCACTCGAGAGTATCTCCTCTCCAAAGTGCTTCACTATTTTCTCATAGCACGCTTGTCCAGGCTCGTAGACATCATGCGCCACCTTGTCACAGTCGATCACATGGGCTCCCATCTTGCCCAGACGCTCAGCCATTTTGCTCTTGCCCGAAGCAATGCCGCCCGTCAGTCCTACAATATACGGACGTATGGGTAGCTCAGGGCGTGGCTGCTTAAGATAAAAACAGTTAAAGCTCTGTCAAACGCAGTGGAATTCATGTTACCTCTGGCTGTCGCCAGCGCGTGCCCAGCAGATCGATCCGCGTATTGCTGGAGCTGACCTTCGACTCGTGCACTCCATCATGTACGTTGCTTTCCACAATATCAATGGCAAAGATATCTAATTGACGGAGCTGCTTGGATGCCCGAATCTCGTTGACCTTTTGACCGCCACGCAACGTCTCAGCACTGACCACAATCAAGTCCATAGCCGGATCGTGTTGCGTCGGTCCAAATGGATCATCAATGGGTACAATGTCATATTGCAGCGTATTATCAATATCCAATAGAAATTCGCGCAATTCCGCGATTCGCTGCTCCACGGGCAATATAAGCTCTGACAGAACTTTGCCTTTAAATGATTAAAAATTGATTAGTGATAGGCGAGAGATAAAATTTAACTGCTGAATCATTTTAGTTTACTTTTAGTCATTGTGGCCGTGGTGACGCCTACAACGAGCCGCTTGCAGGCGCGTAGCACGGCCTGCGTAAGGAATATCTTGTGACCAATGTGAATGCGATCAAATGTGCCACCCAGGACAACTGTGGGATAAGCCTTCTGATCACCTTCTGTTTCCAATAGCCGTAAATCGGAGCTGTTTATATCATTCAGAAAGATCGTAGGCTGGCTTATGTTTAGGGCATTGCGCAGCCTGTCGCACAGTTCCGGCTGATGTGCATCCGAGAATATCATATCAACAGGTTTTCGTAGCGAGAGGTTGCTGACAGCTGAGTGCTCTTTGAGCGGTGCCACGAGCACACGCAGATCCACTTTATTGCCCACATAGCTGCTGCTATCTGCGTACAACTGTGATATAAGCCGACCCCAAGCTGGTGGCGGTGCTGACTGTGCTGAACCTGTCACATTTAGGTGTATGTACAGCGAGTGTACATATTTTTCAATGCTTCGCAAAGATTTGCCCAGTTGCTTGATGTTGGATACCACCAATAGTCCAGTTGAAGCCATCTTATTGTATTATTGTCTGAACCAGCCAATTGCGGTTTCTAGTGTACTTTGGACTAAGACTGTTATTATCATAACGATAAATTCATTTAATCGATAAATATTGTTTTTGTTTGGTCTATCGAATTTTAATAGGGGCTACCACTGGTTGTACAATTTTGCGCCATTAACAATTGATAGGCATTTAATTAAATGTTGCCCATTTAAAATTTAAAAAAAAGACATGGTAAAAATACTTTCATAAAATTAGTACTAAACATTTTTTATTAAACCACAGCTTCCATATGAAACATAAATAAGTACCAATTTTGGTACTAATGTACCAATCGTCGCAACAATGGTTTCAACAAAAATCTATCGATGATTCCAAAAAATATCGCAAAAGTGTCTCATGTGCAGTACACCCACCACTGACGAAAAAAGTTTTCACGAATTTTGTAGCATTTTTAAAAATTAAACCAACTCAAAATGTCCCGACAAGCCTCCAGATTGGATGCCAAGAAAGTGGTAAGTAAGCTGAAAGCAGAATAGAAACCAGAAGACTCACGGTTACTAGCTTGTAAGATTAGTTATTTGTTTGGTCCTAGTCTTAAGAACCGAACCATTTGAAGTGCCACCCACCCTCAAAATCGGCTTCACATTCGCTTTTACAGTAAGTGAGGGCGTGTGAGAGGGAAACGCTAGCGAAACAAAATAGCGCAACCTGCGCGCTATGGATAACCATTTCAGCAGTAACCGCACATCAGCCACAACTAGAATGAGCAACAACACCAACACCAATAGCAACAGCAACAGCAATGCAAACAACACGAGCAACACAACTGCCAACAATCCGAATGTAAACACGGGAACGGCAACAGTTGGACAGCCAATACAAGTGATACCGATGCCGCTGCTCTCGGCAGCTGGCGCCCAAATCATAATCGGTCAACCACAGCAGCAGGCGCAGGCGGGTGGATCAGCGACTGGCATGCAGCCACAGTTGATACCATTGCAGGCGAATCAAATCATGCTTCAGGCACAACAGCAGCCACAGATGCAAGTGATGCAGCTACCCGACGGTCAGACCATATTCTATCAAACGCCCACTATAACGTCGCTTGATCCAAATGCAGCGGCAGCTGCCGTCGCAGCACAGCCCACACCGCATTACCTCAACATCAATGGCCAATTGGTGCAAATAACGGCGGCTCCAAGTGCCAACCAAGGGGCGTCTGGAACGGGCCAGCAGATTATAATGCTGCCACAAATGACGGCGGTAAATGCAGCAGCAGCTGTGGCTGCCAACGCGGCACAAGCCAGCAACAATGCGCAACAGCAACAACAGCAGCAGCAGCAACAACAGCAGCAACAACAACAACAACAACAGCAGCAACAACAAGCACAAGTCCAGGTGCAGATGCAGACAACGGCAACCACTGGTGGCGCTGGTGGTGGTGGTGGTAGCAATGCAAGCAGCGCCGATGTCAGCACCAGCACCACGGGCACGAATACAAACAGCGAGGAGGATGAGAATTCCAAGGGTGAGGCGGACGAGGAGCCGCTCTATGTGAATGCCAAGCAATATAAACGCATCCTGATCCGTCGGCAAGCGCGAGCCAAACTGGAATCGCGCATACCGAAGGAGCGCTGTAAATATCTGCATGAATCTCGCCATCGACACGCCATGAATCGGGCACGCGGCGAGGGCGGTCGCTTTCATTCCGCCCAGGAAAAGGGCGACGCGTCGGGGGGCATGGATCAGATCGGGCTGCCGTTGTCGGCGAGTGGCGGTGCAACACTTAGCCGTGGCACAGCGCGTGCACCACCCAAGCTGATTGCACCACACCAAACGCCGAGCATAACCATCACGGCTATTAAAACGGAATAGCCGAAATTGCGTTAAGATTTGTAGATAGCACTTTACCCCATAATAATATAGTTCTGTAAACTTAACATAGTCATGTAGATGTAATGTTAAGCCGTAATGTTAAGTCTGAGGACAAGTGGAAAATAAATTTGTATTTATTTAATAATCTATATGTGCATATGTAAACAAAATTTTAAAGTGAATTGCGCTGTTAAGTTAACAGAAATGTAGGCAATTGCTTTAGGAATGTTACAAATTAGACACACTGTTAATTTGACAGCACTGCAAATTCTACCGTTGAACTTAACAGCTGGAATTCAAAACTGTAATCAATTCTTAAATAATTCTAAAACTTGCGCGCTGTTAACTTAACAGCGGCGTTAACAAGGACCTCTGTGAGACATAACCTGTAAATATTTATAGGATAGGTTGTGAAAGCTCAATTAGTACCAAATAAAACGCAATTTTTTTGTGTATTTGAAAACACATTAAGTCTTAGATATAGACCGTGTCAACAGATTTAACAGCTTTAATCAAATACGGGTCTCTGCAACATTTTATTTCTTCTCTTTCTCTGTACACACAAACACACACACATATATATGTATATATTGAGATAGAACTCGGAGTTCCTGACTTTAACATACGGTGCGCTGGTAACACAGATGCTGCGCGACTTTGAGAATGTGGAGGATGTGAACAAGCAGCTGGAGAGGATTGGCTACAACATGGGCATGCGCCTGATCGAGGACTTTCTGGCAAGGACCTCAGCGCCTCGGTGCCTGGAGATGCGAGAGACAGCGGATCGCATACAGCAAGGCTTTCGCATCTATCTCAATGTACAGCCAACCATTTCCAATTGGTCAGCAGCCTCCGATGAGTTCTCGCTCCTCTTCGATACGAATCCGCTGACCGAGTTTGTGGAGCTGCCAACCGATCTGACCAATCTACGCTACAGCGCCATACTCAGCGGCTGCATTCGCGGCGCCCTCGAAATGGTCCAGCTGGAGGTGCAGAGCTGGTTTGTGCAGGTACATAATCAGACATCAGACATACATATATATAGCATATAGTCTATATAGATATTATATAATACGTTAATTTAAGAACATTCACATTCAGTGTGTGTACAGTGAAAGCTCTACTAAAGCGAACAGCTGCCCATACTATTAAATTTTAAGGATCTCTAATTAATTTGATCATATTTTTCGACTGCTGCTTTGTTGCAACTCCTTTCTAATCCAACTTCAACTCGAACTTTAATTATTTAAGAGTTATTTTTTTGTTTTATTTTTTTTTTATCGCTGATTTAAAAACGAAAACTTCAAAAAATCTATGATTCAAAATTATCAAGAATAAAAATACAAATTTCAGAAAAATTTTTTTTTTTTAATTTCTTTAATTTTTATATAATTTTAAGGAAAATTTCAAAAGTTTCTGAAATTAAGTTTCTATTTCTCATTGAAGTTTAAATTTTGATTTAAAAAACTTTAAAAATTCAACAAATTTGTGAATTTTAAAAAGAAGTACAAAAATTAAATTTTCTAAAATTTTTCTAAGTTCAATTTTTAACCTCCTATCAAAATTAATTAAAAAAAAAAAACAATTTAAAAACAAAAAAAATTTATTGAAAGAATTTTTAAAATAAAAAATGTTTCAATCAATAATTTTTATTTCTCTTTAACAAACATAATAAAATTAATTAAAAATATGATTGAATGTTAGATTTACAGTTATCTCAAGCCTTTGGTGTTCGCTCAAGAGAGGTTTCACTGTATGTGTGTGTGTGTGTGTGTAGGTGTGTGGAATACTTTTTGGTTGCTGCTCCTTCAAGGCAAGTTTGAAAACTTTTCTCTTTTGTTTTGTTTTGCAGGATCAATTGAAGGGCGACAATGTGACGGAGTTGCGTGTTAAGTTCGTGCGACGTCTAGAGGAAGCCATACCAGCTGGCGAGGATTAGAGATAGACAAACATCCACACATATATATATTTATGTATAATATATATAAAGAGAAATATAGTTAAATGCTTCTCATTTAGGATTTAGTTAACAAAAACAAAAACTGCATTCCGAAGCGAACTGCACAAATGAAGCGAAACAACAATAATATTAATAAAAAATAAAAAACATTAATTTTTGTTAAATTTTTATTCGAGTTTATACAAGTTGCTTGTCAGCTATAAAACATGTTATATATATATATACATAAAGTAGTTATATAAAAAGAATTTTAAGTTGATTTTAAGGCTTTTTTTTGTGTTAAGTGTTTAGCTTGCAGTGTGGGGTATGATGATTTTCTGGCATAGAATGTGACGCTCTAAAGACAAGGTATATTATATAAAAGTTATGTATTATAATTGAGCTGCTTTAAAATTGAATTTTCTAATTTTAGCTGAATAGTTGAAAAATAAACGAATCGTTCTACTATATATATATAATTCCAATATTTTAAAGAATATATAAAGATAATACTATATCCATATTTTTTTTTAAATATGTTATCAACCCCCACTGCAAGAGCATTCAAGGTTCGGCTAACCGAAGCTAAGTTTTTTCTTATCTTTTTTTATAACAATTTTATTTGATCTTAAGCGTTAGATAAAAGCAAAAACAAATATAAAATTTTAGATTTTAGTGTAGGCGGCTTTTTAGTGTTATTTGGTTTTATTTAACAAAAAATTAACAACAACGAATAACAAAATTAATTTTTTTTCTTTTCTTTTTTGGTTTTTACATGGAATACTTTCTCACAGGCTCAAATACAATACTTGGTTATACATTTTAAGTTTAAAGCTTTATGTTTTTGGATTTCAGCTGCGCTTGGTTTGTTGTTGTAGCAAAAGTTGTTGTAGTTGTAAGTTTAGCTCTGCTGCGGGCAAAGCATTAAATTAAGGTTCCTGCGCGTCAGAACTTTGCGCAAGGCTTGGAGCGTCTTCATGCAGATGACAACGCAGCAGCCATTGGCCACGCCCTCCGCTGGGCTTTTGCAGGTGCAAGCGCTGCTGCTGTTGCTGTTGCTGATGGCGGGTGGCGGGGGCGCTGGCAGCGGCAGCGGCTTGGCTGAGCAGCAGCCGGACCTGGCAATGGGCGGTGGGCTGCAGCAGCCGCCGCTGGGCATGGGCTTTGGTTGATTGCTCGAACAGCAGCCGCCAGCTGCAGCAGGAGGCGGTGGAGCAGGCGCTGCACCACAACAGCCACCGCCACCAGCGCCACAGCCACTGGCAGCTGCTGCCACTGGAGCTGGCTTTGGTTTGCCACAGCTGCCGCCGCTCATGGAAGCCAGATTTTGTAGCAGCAAAGCAACATCCTCGATGTTTTGGTTCATTTCCGCTTGGCGTTTACTCACTTTTTTGCTGGTCACAGACGAGCTGCCACAAATCCGTTTGCCGCTGCTCGTCACGCTTGTTGTTGTGGTTGTAATGGGTTTGGCTTTGGGCGTGGCAGCAGTTCCGCAACCGCCTCCACAATCGCCGCCGTGACAGGTCTTGGTTTGATCACACTTGCAATTGGTGCAATTGCAGATGCCCGCATCTGCTGTAATCTGTTTGAGCGTCGGCTTATTGTCCCGTATGTCCAGCTCGACCAGGCCGGAGGCATCGCTGGGCACCTGCGCCGCCTGATGCAGCGTCGCCTGCAACAGCGCGCTGTTGTTGTCAATGGTCATGAGTATATCGTTTAGTAACGATTCCGTTTCCATGTCCTCATCATTCTCATAGCTGTCGTCCTTGAGCAGCTCCTCAATGTTCTGCTGGTTCAGCTCGAGGGTGGGCAAAGTGGAGATGACTGCCTCTTGATTGCTGCTATTCAACATTTCAACATCCAAAGGAGCAGGGGGAGGCATTGTTAGCTCCTCCATGTGTCCACTGACGGCGCTGCCAAAGTTCGGCTTAAGATCCACAAAGCTGGGCATTTCGGTGGGCAGCGCCACACAGGCATCGGTCAACGGTGCCCGGGCCATAATTGGCTTGGAGACTAGTACACCCGCATCTATCCAGGGACTGGGTATCTCCTCCTCGGCGGCATAGGATAAGGGATATGCCTGCGAAGTCTCGGGCAGCATAAAAACATTGGACAACTGCTGTAGGACAACTCCACTGTCATTGCTCGTCGTCTCCGAGCTCTGACTGCCCGGATTAAGCAACACCATATCTGTTTCCAGCTCCTGCTCAAGCTCCAGTTGCTCCTCCAGCTGCTGCTCCTGTTGCTGTCCCTGTTGCTGCTGCTCCTGCAGCAGTTTAAGTGCCCTCTTGGTTTTCTTCTTGCTCTTGTTGAGCAGCTGCCGCTGATGCGTCTTCTTGTGGGACTTAAGACTGTGCGAGGTGCTGAAGGATTTCTGGCAGCTATCCTCCTGGCAGGGATAGGGCTTCTCGCCCGTGTGCGTGCGCCGATGCGTCTTCAAATGATGCGAGGCCGTAAAAGCCTTGCCACAATCGTCCTCGGGGCACTTGTAGGGACGCTCCTGGGTGTGGGTGCGCATATGCTTCTTCAGATCGCTGAGTGTCGTAAAACACTTCTGGCACATTTCACAATTAAAGGTCTCGCCATTGTGCAGACGCAGGTGGGCGTGCAATCTGATAATTTATAAACAAATATTGATTAGCTATATATATATAAGTCTGCGGCTATATTTAGTTACATGCCTATATCTCGTGTTGAATGCCTTATCACAGCCAGTCACTTCGCACTCATAGGGCTTTACCTTCGTGTGGACGCGTACGTGGATTTTCAGGCTGTATGAGGTGAGGAACGCCTTGTTGCAGCCCTCCTCCGTGCACTTGAAACTGTAGTCACCTGTAAACGACAAGAAGCACACACTTAATAAAAACAAAATATTTTTTTAATTAAATATTGCGCGCTCTCTAAAACTTTGCCCGCTTAGTCAACGGCAATGGAACACATAGTAAGCGTTGCCAGTGTTGGCAAGATTGCTTTTATCGCAATGCTTGCTACTTATCGATAAAAACAACGTAAACAGATGGAACGGAAAAAAGGTTGATAGCGATAAAGCAAAATAAAAGCGATTTCAAATTCTTGAACTACAATTATCTTTAAGCAATGTTGAATTTAATTTTACAGTTGATTTTATCATTTTAAATGTTCTAAAAGAATAATAACCTTTAAGACCACATTTTATTTTTTCCCAATTTCAAATAACTGATATTTAATTTCATTTTCACATTACGATGACGTAACACATTCTCATTAGACGCATAACGCGCCTGTCTCTGTACACCGCCAGTGTTGCTTAACATTGCAACGGTGAACAACTGTTTGCGTTCACGTCGAGGCGCACGCACGCATGAAAATTTCTTAAAGCAAGCGTTTTTTGAAATATATAAATCAAATAATGGTCGACCATGAAGAGAAACTGATTAAAAGTGTTAAAAGTCATGTTTGCTTATATAACAAATCACATATTGATTTTCGACAGCGACATAAAAGGCACAATGCTTGGCTGCAAGTCTCGATTGAATGTGGATTGTCAGGTAAATAAAAAAACATGTATTAATTTGAATACATCTAAATATATGTTCACTTAATTTTTAGTTAAACAAAGTCAAAACCGCTGGAAAACGCTGCGTGATCGTTTTGTACGAGAATATAATAAATGCAACGAAACACAATCGGAGTCCAGCAGTTGGATCTACTACCAGAAGCTTCACTTTCTTCTCGCCCACATCAAACTACGCAGCGGCCGGTAAAATTTGAGTTAAACTTCATAAGCTGAACAAATATATATTTATAAACCCATATTTCACAGCAATCGGATTGATGATCAATTGGATATGGAAGAGGAGCACTTTTCCAGTCAACAACTGATGAGCTTTAATAATGACGATTCAAATTGCAGCTACAACAGTGAATTGGCCCCCGAAACTCAGATTTACAAAAACGAATCATTTGAAGCGTGCAATGTCGAAGATGTCCTCAGCGAATCATCAGCTACACAACAATTGCCACAGGGACTGCAGCATGCGCAGGGGGTATTCCACAAAGTGATGGGGCTGCTGCAGAACGTCTTGGAGGAGAAACTTAGCGAACAGCCAGGTCCTGCGGACCAAGCGGATACGCAACAAGACCCCTTCTACAAGTACCTCGAGAGCATACTGAGTCGCGTGGAGGCAAATGCACGTGCCGATATACAATTGGAAATACTTAATTTTGCCAATACATTGGTGAAAAATACAAAAGCACAAAATACAATATAAATATCTATGTTGGCAACATGCGAATGTTATCGATAACTTGAAACCACTTTAATTTCAATTTCGATTTTATTGAAAACCGTGCCTTTAAGACATAGTTTGTTATCGATATTGAGAATAAGCGAATGCTATCGTTAAGCCAACTGTGAGTGCTGTAGAATAATCAAACTTGTATATAACAGCCTTTTTAATTATAAAATATGCTCAATATCGATTTTCTATCAATAGTTTTAAAAGAGAATTCTATTGGAATTATTTAAATAGAAGCATTTAAAAATGCTTAAAAAATTTTCATAACTCAATCCACTCACCTGTGTGCGTCTTTAAGTGTGTTCGCAGATTTCCGATTGTGCTGTAGCTGCGATAACAATTCTCATAGTTGCATTTATATCGGCTGAGAGCTTCATCGGAGCTCTGCGTGTTGGAATTCAAATAGATATCATATATTAGCAATGCGAACCATATAGTTTTAGATCATCATTATGTAGAAAAAAACTATGTACAAAGTCGTCTTTAGGTCGTTAGCTAATTATGTTTAATGTAGTTCGTAAGTCGGAACAATAAATATTTATATAAGGTTAAGTGCATGCGATGAGTGTAAGGAGTTGGTTTATCGATGTGTGTTGGATGAATTTTTGGATGGTGTTTTTTTTTAGCTATAACTACGCACCGAGTTGATTGTTTTTTGTGAATGCGAACAATTTGTGTTAACAATATTGATTAGACGACTAGCAGTTGATTGAATGGGCGGGGCATTGGAACGCCTGCTCCTGCCCGCCTGCTGACTTTAGCTCTAGGATTAAAGAGTTGCTTTTTTTTATATAGCTACAAGCGGAGTTACAAAAATTAGTTAAAAACACATTTGCGACTGTATGTGTGCGTGTGTCAGTTGGCATGGTCGTGGCTGTGCATGGAATGGGGGCTGAGTACCTCGTACGCCATCGCCATCAGGTGATCCTCGTCGGTGTCCTTGTGAAGGGCGCCCGGATGGATGCAGTGAGCCAGCTCATCTTCCTCATCGGGTTCCGTTTGCTCTTCGATAAAGCTGCAAGATCGTTCGGTTATATATCGCTATATCTCTCTCCCACTCTCTTTCTTTCTCTCTCTCTTTCTGTGTATGTGTGTGTGTGTATGTTTCTATGTACATCGCTCGCCAGTTGGAAACAAACAAAAAGAAATGCGTCGGGCGAGCTGCTGCGTTTAATTTGTGTCAGTGGGCCGTTAAAATCGCAAAATATATATCTACTTATATGTCTATATATGTATGTGTCAGTGTATATACATCTATATTCAAAAGCACAATAACCAGATACATTCATACATACAGTGATCGCACGCAAAGTAAGTTTCTGTTGCTGTTAATAATTGCAATTCATTAAAATTTGAGTTAAGCTTAAGAACTAGGGCTGCAAACTCAATTAGAAGTTCGGTTCTGCTTTTGGTTCGATAAATGTTCCAGTCTTGTTTCAATATCGTGAACTGGATCACTAGGAGTCGTAGTTCTGTAATTTGAAACAGCATAACAGTATGAGTAAAGCTTAATAACCAGGGCTGCCAGCTTAATAAGAAGATTATCGCTGGTTCAGTTTATGGTTCAAGCAACAACATCTTGAACTCATGAACTCGGTTTAAGGTCTCGTTTTTCAAATTGTAACATCTTTAATTTATAATTGCGGGCCGTACTGAAAATATTGCACCTTCAAAATATCTTTATATACAAAATGCACGCTACATTTATGCTCTAACCAAAATTTAGATCGAATCTTATACATGGATCAATTATGGTTAGATATATATTAAAATTGGGGCAGCCTCTAAAATTTGTATTTTTTTCACTCTTCAAACGAAACATTTCTATTTACGAGCGATCACTGTACTTGCAAATTAATTATATATATGCTTGTGACTTTGTATGTATGCGTGTCTGTGTATATAATTAGTGAGGTTAGGGAGCAACAATAAGAGTAGAAAACAAAAAACACATCCATTAATAATAAACAGTTGACAACAAGCAAAGCAGAAACATCAATCAAAACAAACAACAAAAACATAACAAAAGGAAAAAACAGCAAACAAAAAAAAGATTTGTTGAACTGGAAACGCCTTAAGGCTTTAATAAGCTGATTAATTCATATTTAATATTGTCATGGTCAAACACGACGTATACAAAAAAAAAACTATAAAGGAAAAGCCAAAAGAAAACAACAATAAAAAATATTGAATTTGAGAAATTAACGTGGGGGCGTGACTGACGGGCAGCGCGCGCAGCGGCTTGCCCTGCCTTCTTCTCCTCCGCCTCCTCTTGCGACTGCCCACACTCTCTGCTGCCACTCGCTGTCCCTGTCACGGACACAGCTGGTGCTCCCCTCGCTCTCTCCCTTCCTTTCTCTTCGAGCATCGCTCGCTAGGTGCTCTGCGTCCCCTCTCACAACCTGCCCTAATCACAAGTGCTGAAAAATGAGAAATATGATTGAGGTGGAACACTCATAGTGATAAAAATAGCGCGACACAGACGTAGAGGGTCGGACAGTAAAACCGAAAAAAAAAAGATAAATACATATTTAAAACTGATTATTATTGTACTAAAAATGAAAACAACTACAAAAGCTAAGGCTAACCACGTCATTAAAAATCATTTAAAAATTAGGTTTCTAAATGGAATTCACATTGGAAGTGGTCAAGTTGCATGTGCGCCCAATTAGATATGGTGAAATTCTACATGCAACCAATTATATGTGGTGAAATTGGAAATTGAAATAAATATACTTAAAACAAATTCGATATCAAATATTGAATAAGAATATTGAGTACTCTAATCCAAATATCGATCAAATTTTGTATAAAATCGAGACAGTCTGTAATAAATTTATAATTACTTGAAATTATGGAATTTAAGTTAAAATCGATAAGATACTAATAAATTAAATTATTAAAAATAAATAAATAGCTTTAGGAAAATACCCATAGGGAATTTTCTTAAATTCCAATCAGAAAACTCGAGTTGCTTTTTTGCTTCATCTAATGAATTAAATGCATATTAACAATATATTAAGAAAGCGGAATACCTTAAGAAATTAATCAACTAACATAAACTAAATCAATTAACTTTAAGCTTATGGAAAATCACAAAGAACAACGTTTTTAGCATGTGTGCTCCAATCAGAACACAAATGTCTCAACTGCTAACAATGCTGATAAGAAAGGCAAACATTGTTCCACTGATTTATATGCTAAATGAACACAATGCTTATACTCAAAGCTCGATTTAATAATATAAGGAGTAAAAAATGTTATTAATGCAAAAATCATATTGTTTACATCATGGAATATTCTCGATTAGAATTTCACAATGACCAATCCAATTGGAAACTAGCTCATTTACAGAGTGTGAATGAATATGGGAAAAAATTTGTGTTTTTTCTCAAGTATGTATACGCATGTGTACACAAAATTATATATGTATGTATGTATGTAGTTGTGTGTGTGCTTTGTAGTGGGGGGAATATCTAAATGCGTTCATCGGCATAATTATTTTTAGACCAAACAAACAATTTGGATACAATCATCGCAGAAGGCGACTGCAGCGCAGCAGCAGCAGCAGAAAAACCGTTACATTTCCCAAGCATCAACTATATATACTCTCAAATACATATGTAGATGTGTGTTTGCATGCGTACGTATTGGTATGCACTAGAGGTGGGCGAACACCGGCGGAACACAAATCAGGCAATTAGCAAACAACTTGCAAGCATTTCGGACACTTAGCGAACGCGCGTTGTAATAAGTGGACATTGGAATTGTTGAAATTTGCCAAATATACGAGGAAAGGGAAGACATATGCTTGCTTTTTACGGCTGATTTTTGAGTCTAATTAGTTTTGAAATGAAACGAAAGATAGACAAGGATAGATGTACACAATGTAGATGGGCTGGCACGTCACATTTTGAGCAGACGATAGAAGCATGCAGCAGCGGCACATTTGTGTGGGCAGTGGAAAATTTAGTCATGGGCATTATAGCCATGGGCGGGGGTCAGCAACAGATAGAAATTGGGCTAAAGTGCAAACACCTGGCAATATTCAACATTAACTCAAATCAAAATTAATAAAAACGAATGTACAACAGTTCGCTTCAAATTATAGCAATAACTACATGCATTATTAAAGCAATCAATAACAAAAGTATCGATAAGCGTTGACAACAAATAAACAGTGTTGCGGAGCATGCAAAGGGTGGTGCCAGTGCTTACTACCTCGTCCCGACAGTGAAATATGCAGTAGAAATAGTAGTAGGAGTAGAACTTGATGCATTTGGTGTTGAGTTGTTGTTGTTGTCGCTGCTAGTTGTTGTTGTTGTGGAAGGATCTTCATTTGCCGGTACCATGCTGAACGACACCACTGTGGGTGGTTGCACCTGAACGAGCTTTTGATTTTGAAATTGATATTCCAGCGTAAAGCAAATGTCATCCACATTGTATGCGCCCACAGCTGCTGCGTTTTCTGAACGAATGGGCATGGCAATGGGTGCGGGTGTATGTGTGGATGTGTGTGTGGATGAGGTTGTGGTGTTGTTGTTGTTGGTGGTGGTGGTGGTGCTGGTTAGCAACAGGGGTGCACTTAATGTGAATATCGCATCGTCAGCTATGTCAATGTTGTTGTTGTCTGTTGTCTCCTGCAGCAATGTGTACGTAGTTGTGGTTGTTGTAGTTGTTGTTGCCTTGTCCGCCTCAAGTGTTAAACTTATGCCTAATGGTTGCAGCACCTGTTGCTCCCCAGCCGCATGGCTGTAAATGCTGCCACTGCTGCTGCTGCTGCCGCTGCCACCGTCCGCATCCAGCTTGGGCGCCAGCAGCGATGCCAACAGCGCTTTGTCCTCGAAGCCGTCAAAGTCCAGTGTGATGGGTGGGGAGCCCGTTAGTGAAGTGCGCGTTGAATTTGTATCATAATCCCTACTGTCTGATAAGGAATTTCCGTGATTCGACGACTTCCAGCTGTGATCGTATTGTTGCTGTTGTTGTTGTTGTTGTTGTTGGTGGAACGTCTCATCGGTGGTCGCATCCATTTTGTACTTATTCTACTTCTATATCACACTCACACACTCTAATGCACTCATATACATGTATTTTACGCATGCAATTTTATACTATTTTTTACTTATATCACTGCGCAATGCTGATACATATATATACATATGTATTACAAAAGAAATTAGAAAAATTATAAAGAGCACAGCGGCGATCCGAACGAAAAATAATCACGTCCACGCAGCGCAACAACAAAGATAAGACTAGCGATGGTAGTGGGTGTGTAAGATTTAAATCGATGTATCGATTTTCTTTTACTATTTAACATATCGTTTTCTTTTCAGCTCTTATGGGCATTCCATTCATTGGTTTTTCATTTTAACTTACAGCTAATAAGAGATCACAATAAATGTTAAACAGTATTAATTATGCACACTAACAACTATTTCAATTTCATCTGAGCCAGCGAGTTATTGAAGAGTAAACTGTTAAATTTCTACACTTTATGAATATTTCCTTACTGAATTACAGTGCTAATTTTAAATATAATTTTAGATCAGGCAGACTATTAAAATTAGGTATTCATTAAGGCATATTATTATTACTGTTATTAAGACTAATAGCTTCCGTAGCTTAAAAAACACATTATTAAAATGTTAAACATCAATTTGTTCATGTTTAATAAAAACACTAGCAATAACTAAGTAAGGATTAACCACTTCATAATATGTTAGCATAAAACATTAACAAACACTGCACAAATTAACATATTTTTATGTTAATGAAGAGCTCTGAATTCAAATCAAATTTTGGGCGCCATTAAGTGGCGTTGAAAGTATCGATATCGATACCACAAGAAGTTCGGTCACACTGCGCGCAAAGGCAAAGGTAGTACATATACAAAATTCATTGATTTTGTCAACGTAAAACACACAGCGCATAGCTGCACAGGCAGAGCATATAAAGTGAAGATAGTTAACTAAATTAGGAACGCAGCTGGAACAAGGCACAAAATGCAAAACATGCCAGCGAATAACACACAACAACTACTGTGAAGACACGCCAAGCAAACGAACACCCAGCCAAGAGTAACAAAAAAAATCCCAATAAGAAAGAAGTGCAAGAAAAAGAGCATACGGTGTAAAAGGAAAAGCAAGCAAAAAAAAAAAAATTAAACAATATATAGAGGCAAAACAGAAAATGACAATCGTTGTAGAAGATTAATTATTGTGGCAATTGTGGCGCACCAGCGGCCGGTCGTAAAATGCCAAGGAACACTTGCAGGCCAAGTGAATGTGTAGCTAACGGTAATACTGGCAACAACAACAACAACAACGGCGAGAAGGCTAACGGTAACCATGATGACAGCAGCACAACAGCGGGCAGCAGCGTCGTTGCCGCCGCTGCTGCCATTGTCAAGCAGGAATTCGATGCAGCGCCGCCTGTATGCCACAGAAAATCGGAACGTCGAAAAATCGCACGCGATATTTTCCTGGTGTTCGAGGAGCAGCCAACGCGTCGACGGCGTGGTCGTGGCGGTGCGCGTGGTACGCGCGCCAAGCAAAAATTTGGTCACCTAAAGGTGGCCAATACGCCGCGCATCAACAAGAATCTGTTGCGTGGCATCAAAACGGAACCAAAGTGCAGCGCGGCAGCGATTGTGGACCTGCCGGCAGCCAAGCCAATAGAGGCGTTAGCGGAGCCGGAACTGGAGCCGCTGCTAGATCCAGAGCCGGAACCAGAACCGCAGCCCCAGCTAATGCCGGCACAACCGAAGGCCAAGCTGGCCACAGTGAAACTTGAAACCAAAACAGCATCAAATGCAATAGCAACAATTGCAGCTGCAACAGCAACAGTTGCAGCTGCACCAACGACAATTGCAGCCACAGGCACAGCAACAATTGCCGCTACACCGGCAACAATTGCCGTTGCACCAGCAATAATTGCAGGCACGCCTCAGCTCAGCCAAAGCCAGCAATTGCCGCCAGCCGCTCAGCGGGCAGCACCAACTGCAGCTCCAACTCCGACAACAGCAACTCCGACAACGCCCAGCGTGAATCCCATTTTCCTATGGGTCAAGCAGGACGATACGCGCATTGTGGAGGTGCGCTGTGAGGATTATGATAAACGCAATCGCATACGCCTGACAAAGACAACGAATGGTTGGCGTTCCATGCCACGCACGGATGCCTCGTCCAGTCGCATTGTCAAGTTCTTCCATAGCACAGCGGCGGCGCCCTTGCTGAAGGTCAAGCGTGAGCAACTGCAGCAGCAGCAATCCATTGAGCAGGAGGAGGATGAAGAGGAGGAGACAGTCGAACAGCAGCAGGGGTGGACTGTGGTGGACCCCGAGCAACATCATCATCAGCAGCTAGACCAGGAGCAGGATCAGGATGAAGAGCAGGAGGATCAGGCTGTCATAGAGAATGTCGTTGTTGTTGTGCCTCCCCAGCAGCAGCAGCCGGAGCAGCAACTGGCCACGGACGTTTGCTTCGACTCGCTGCTCGACAGCGAGACGAATGCCTCGACGAGGGCCACAAAGACCAACACCAGCAACGCCAATACGCCCACATATCAGAGCTCACGCTCACGTTCCCGATCCCGCTCACCAACCCGATCCCGTACGCCCACGCCCGCGCCGCTGGAGCTGCAGCTGTGCCCCAAGACAGGACTGTTTCTGCCCCAAGGAGCAGCAGCTGCAGCCATTGCAGCAGCAACTGCTACGGAGGTGCCGCTCGCTGAGGAGTCGGCGACGGAGCTGGAGACAGCCCCAGCAGATCAGGCGAGCCTCGAGGCGAATAGCAAACAGCTCAAGGACCTGCTGGACGACGCCGATGACCTGCTGCAGAACTGCAGCAGCGACAATGGCAGCAATGGAGCCGAGCTACTCGATTCGCTGGTGCAGCGTAGTTGCGAAGATAATCTCATGGAGCAGCAGCAGCAGCTGCAGCAGCAACAGGGAACAACAGTCGGAGCTCCCGGCTTGAGTTCCTTCTGTGTGCCGGATGTGGTGGCTGGCAAGGAGCTGCCCAGCATACTGGGCATGGACAGCAGCGATGCCCCCAAGTGCCTGTCCTTCAATGAGGCCGGCGAGATCGAAGGACTCAACGGTGAGCTCTTCCTGGGCATCGATAGCTTTGACAAGCAACCGGAAGCTGAGACGGAAGCGGATGCTGTAGCCACAGTGCTGCCCGAAAAGGAGCAGCAACAGCTGGAATCAATCACAGTGCCGGATGAGACGCCCAAGGACTTGAGCTACAAGAAGCGCGAAGAGGTGTGCCCGCCCTCGGAGTCGCGCAGTCAGTGTGCCGTGACGTCCAGTTCGGATATATTGAAGTCCAAATCACCTGACCCAGAGCTGCTGCCGATGCCAGCGACGAGCATACCGGCCGAGGTGGAGACCACCTCGGAGACGATCAAGCATTTGATACTCGAACAATTTCTCAAATTGAATGGCAATGTCCAACAGCAGCAGCAGCAGCAGCAACAGCTGCAGGCGGAGCCCATGGATCTTGGCAAGGCGACGACAACTCGGAGCGTGGACAAACTCCATACGGTGGTCATCGATGATGAGGAGGCAGACACTGCTGAGCCGCTAAAGAAACGCTCCAAGCCCATCAAAATAGACAGGGATCCGGATGCATTAACCCAGCTGAAGATGCTTTTAAGTAATCCACAGTGGAAGGTGCCTGATCCCATACTCGTGCCAAAGGATCGTCTGGGCGCGGTGTTGGCATCGCCTGCTCGAGAGATACCGCTGCTGTTGACCACCAGGCCGGAGCTGCGGCTGCCCGAGGCCTTCGCCTATCCGGAGATAATACAGAATCCCAATATATTGGTCGTCACCATGGAACAGCTGGAGGCCATACTCAAAAACGACTCAGAGCAATCCTCTAAGTCGTTTAAGCCGGGCGATGCGCTGGCCGTGCCCGCCCATGCGCCTGCCTCCATCTCCATTCCCGCGTCGCCTTGCTCTCAGCTGCCATTGCAGCCCAGCAGCAAAGCAGTTGCAAGTCCCAGTCCTAGTCCTAGCTTGTTGAAGCATGCTGCTGCAGTTGCTCCGAAAGCAACGCCACCTCCTCCACCGCCGCCCACGCAGTTGCCTGCCAAAACGACGAGCTCTGCTGCAGTGCCTCAATCCTCGCCAGCGGCTGATTCGAGCATGTCGCAGGAGCTCAATGCCACAACGCTGGCACTGCTTCAGCAGATGCTCTGGCTGCCCTACTTTGGCCAACTCTCGCAGGAGTTCTTCAAAACCCTCAAGGATCCTCTAGGATTACAGCGCAAATTCATGAGCAATCTGCTGCCATTGTACAACAGCCAGTTTGGACTGCAGCACCTGGATGAGCTGTACAAGCATTGCCTCAAGCAGAAGCCCAACAGCAGCGAGGATCAGACGCCGGCCAAGCAACAGCCAACGACTGCTGCCTTTAATGGCTTCTCTAATCCCATGGAGCTGGCCTTTATGCAGAAGCTGCTCCAGCAGCAGCAACAACAGCAGCAGCAGCAACAGTTGCCCAAGGAATCACAGCAGCTGCATCTGGAGCATAAGCGTGCTAGACGTGATCCTCCGGATGCCACGCCCCTGCACATACCCGACTTCAACAAGCAGCTGTCAAAGGCAACGCCCGCGGTTCCTCCTGCTGCCACGCCCACGGCAACAGCGCCTGCACAGCAGCCCGCAGAGCACAAGCCGCGGCTAACCTGCAAATCTCTCTCTAACCTGCTGGAACCGGAAAGCAATATGGTGCCACTGTTACAAGTGCCCTTCGATGCACTGCGTCGCAACTCGCTGCACAAACAATCGACACTCGAGCTGGCCAAGGAGGCGAACAGTGGACGCACGCTGCGCAGCAGTAAGACCAGCGTCACCTTCAATGCGCTCGAGAATGCCAAGCAATCCCAGTCGCAGTCGCAACAGCAACAGCAACAATTGCAGCAGCAGCAACAACAACAGCTGCAGCAGCAACAACAGCAACGCAAGCGGGGCAACATGTTGGCCCACGAGGTGCAACAGCAGCAACATTTGGCTGAGGCTGCGGCCGCTGCTGCAGCAGCTGGTGGCGCCGCCGGACTGGATGCCAACTCGGCGCTGTGGCATCCACTCTTTGGCAGGTAAATATTTGAGATGGCAATCAGAGTTCAAGTTCATCACACTGTTCAATAGTTCATTTTGCAGTCGAACTAAATCGATAATTTTATTCACTAGCTCAATTAGTTCAGTTAATGAACAAACCAATGTGAATGACCATAATATTCAAAAGTAGGAATTCGAACTCGAACTAGAGTTCGAAAAAGTACATATTTCAAATTTCGGGCTTAATTTAATCAAGTTAAAGTTATTTTATGCTCAAAATTCGGAGTCATTTCGAAACCGAACAAATTTTCATAAAGTATTCATTCGTGTGAGCTCGAGATGGTATACTTTTTGTATATCGTGACCACAGTTACAGTTATTCGTAGTTCGAAAATGATGTCAACCTTTTTCAAAGTTTAGATATAAATTATTTGAATGTCCATCAAAAGAGGGGACTTGTTCAAGTTCTTTTACTCTTAAAACTGTTTTATATATTTAAAAAAAAAGATTTACTTCAATTTAGTTGATAACTAATAAAATCTATTTTAATTTGCGAACAGCAATCCGAAGCAGGGCTACAACAGCCCCTGGCAATGGACGACGGTGACGGCAACTGGCGAATGACAGTCAAGCCGGGCTCACAAGGAGCCATCATCGGTAGCAAATATGGCCGGCAATAGCTACGAGGAGCAACAGTTGCAGCAACAGCTGGACTACAACAGCAATGGCTGCAACTACCATGTAGCAACAGCAACAGCAGCAGCAGCCAAGCCGCAAGCATTGACAGCAACAGCAGCCAACAATCAAAATAATCACAATAATAGCAACAAATTTTGTTATCCAACGTCAGCAGCAGCCATGGAGAACATGTTCCAAAGCAATCATCAGCTGCTCAACTCGTATCTGTATCAGAAGAATGATGCTGCTGCTGCTGCTGATGCGGGCTACATGGCAGAGCAGAGCTACTGGCAACAGCAGCAGCAGCAGCAACACCAACAGCAGCAACATCAACAGCAGCAGCAACAACAGCAGCAGCATAAGCAACAGCAGCAGCAACAACAATGGAATAATCACAACAGCAACAGCAATACAAGCAACAGCAGCAGCAGCAGCAACAATCAGCGCAGCAGCAACAGCTATGCGAACAACTATGCAGCAGCAGCTGCTGCCTCAATGTACATGCAACATTTCAATCCCTACATGCAACAGAAGGCAGCGCTGCTCGCCGAGAAGGCAGCACAAGCGGCGGCGGCAGCAGCAGCAGCAGCCGCAGCGCACGGCAGCAGCAGCAACAAACACGGGCGGTACGCGGGCGACTATGGTTAGGCGGCGACACAAAAGAGGAGCGGAGTGAGGGCAACAAATAACCCAAAGTAAAACACTTGCATATTAACATAAACCATATAGAGATAACTACATCAAATAATAACTATACTTGGAATATAGAGGCGGAGCGTGTAGGCCATTTTAACGCAAGGAATTGCTAAGGAATACAAATCCTTAAATTAAAATATATATATAAAAACATAAATATTAAAAATAAAACACAGCAACAACAAGGTAAACGGCAAGCAACAATAATTAAAAAACGAAAAACAAAAACATTTAAACAAAAAAAAACACAATTAGTAAAAATTTGTTATTGGTAGTTTGTTAAAAAAAAGTAAAAAAGTAAAAAATAAAAACAAAACATGTAGATGAGACAAGTAAGAAGCAGAGGCAAACGGAAGCAACAACAAAAAAACAAAAACAAAATGAAAAAAAACCTATTTATTGTATTATTGTTAACCCAAGCTGCGTTATATTATTATTATGATTATTATTATTATTATTAACTCGTGTGTGTGTATATAGCGTTTTTATCTAGATGTATTACACTTAGTAAGACCCCAAAACCCTAGATCCCCCTAGACCAACAAACCACGCCCCTACTCCAACCCTAATCCTTCTCCTCTAACAAAAAAAATGAACCCCTCACAACGCAGCGCTAAAAGGCAAACAACAATTTTTATATTCATTCCGCATCAGCAAAGCTAAAAAGTGAACATTTTTACCCCCTATATTATTATTATTATTATTATTATCATTATGCTTATTATTTATACGTGAAACACATCAAACGAATCCCTTAAACAAAAAATGTGCAATCTTCTTACAAAAATCTGTTTTTGTTTTTTTTTAGCAACAAACAAAAATGAAAATCACAAAATCTTATAAAAACGAGAAATGGCAAAAGCAAAACATGAAAAATAAAGAAAAAACCTTTTAGAGAATTTCGCTGATAAAGGCAACAGAATAGCAAAAAAAAAGTTGGAAGTTTCTTTTACTGGTATTTGGGCTACGTATATATATTTTAACATTTTAAGAAATATTTAAATATTTTTAATTTTTGCTGCTGAAAATTTTTAAAATCTTTATAATTTTTATCAAAAATGTTTACCTCTTTTAACTCTAACCAAAGCATGACTATGTCAAATTTGGTTAGATATATACCTATAATGGGTGAATGCCCAGTGATACGTGCTTTATAACTAGGTCTGCTCAAAGAACTTTTGTGTTATTTGTTTTCTTTAAGAAATTAGGCTTTATGAGCTTTTTTTTGGGCCCTTGAACCATTTTGTAGGTTTGGAAAATCATCGCCTATCCTTCTATAACAAACCATAAATCTTGACGAAAATTGTTTAACAAATTACATTCTGAACTCGAGAGTCTATATCTACGAAATCTCAGTCTACTTGACATCATATAAAAAGGGATATTAAAAAGATCAATTCTGATTCAATTCCTAAATATTAATTCAATAATTGATCTTTAAATTTCAAGTTTTAACAAATTACTTTCAGAAGTTAAGATTTATAGCTATGAACATCTTAAAAAAAGGATTTAAAAAAATCAATAATCCCTTAATTATAATAAAATAATTAATATGTAAATTTACACTTTCAACAGATTACATTCCGATCTTGAAAAGGCAGCTATGGGATCTAAGTCTATGGAATTAAATTAAGTTCACAATTTAAATTAAAATTAAAAAAATAGGGCTTATAAAATATAAAAAAAATTTTTAATCAAATTTGTTTTATAAACTATTTTTTCACAACTAAAATTTGAATTACAAAAATAGGGCTTCCAAAAAACAAAAATAAAATTTTAACAATTTA
Source organism: Drosophila gaucha (assembly GCA_035045545.1). Classification (NCBI taxonomy): domain Eukaryota; kingdom Metazoa; phylum Arthropoda; class Insecta; order Diptera; family Drosophilidae; genus Drosophila; species Drosophila gaucha. The sequence continues at coordinate 2,591,455 of JAWNOY010000222.1, forward strand.
AATTTGTGTTAAAAATTATTTTTTTTTCTATGGAGTTTTAGTTCAACTAATTTCTCATAAAAAGAAAGCCAAATATAAAGCTTTCTCTCTTACCATCCTTAAATTTTAACAAAAATATAACTTCTGCTAAAGCTTTAAAAAAATAGTATGCTGATCTAAAAACATTTATCTGATCTATATATACACATATGACTATGTATATATGTATGCGTATATATGGATTCAGTTCTAAAACAAAATATGTCGGATCTATATACAGATATGGATTCTTACTTCTGCTAACATATATATAACAAATGGGTCTTTTTATAAAAAGAATATAAACTTTCTCACTGATTAGAAAAGTGTACTTCGAGCTTGAATTGATAAATTTTCTAGATGTAGCACAAAAGATATTGAAAAAGCAACATTATATAATTAATTGAAATCTATTTTTAAAGTACAGTGCGATAATTGACTTGATCAACTAAAAATATATATAACTACTTTGCGGTTGTAGGTGGACGTAAGATTGCGCATTAGTTTATTCATAGGGGGCACTGTAGGCAGGCAGGGTTGTCAATGTAACTCAAAATGACATTGGTTTTGTATGTATATAAATATATATGTATATATTTTTAATTTCGGTGTATAGATATATATGTATATAAATGTTAAATTTTCTTTGTATAAATACGCAACTTTTTCACTTACAAACAAGATTATTGATTAAGTTTTTGTTTTAGTTTAATTAAAAAGAGTTCTGTATTTTAATATTTTTTTAGTTTTTCTTTTCTTTTTTTTTTTGTAAGCATTTGAAATGCGCGCGTGCGAATGTTGTTTCAGCTTATTTAGTGTACGTGTTTGCTTGTGCTCCCAGCCGAATGAACGTGATTTCGTGATATATGTTTGTATATCCAGATCCGAGAATACTACTTTCTATTCAATCTGACGCTGCGCCTCCTGCAGTCGTGCCACAACGCCCTGATAGAATTTAATTTGCTCGCCAATGAACACTCGAATCGTTTGCTTTAGATGCGTGTCCCGCTCGGCTTTGAAGTGGGTTAGCTCCGCCAGCACCGTGTAGGAGACGACATCTGTACGTCGATTCACATCCTGCAGCTGGGCATTGCTCATCTTGCCCTCGGCCGTGGAACGTTCGCAATCCTTGCGCTTTTGTATGGCGCCCTTATGCGTGGAGAATATATCCGGAAAGCAGTTTAAGACACCCCTGTAAAAAGATTGAATTTATTGATTAAGATTTGGCAGGCAAGGATTATCAATTATGTAGCTCACCTGTATATGTGCAACCGATCGGAGAGCGGTATCCAATCATGTTTGGGTTGATCGCCAAACATTTGACCGATGCCAATGTAAATACCACCAATACGACCCACACTCTCCGACAGAGCCACCCCGTTGCGGGTGGGTGCACGCCTCTCATCGATGCTCAGCGATTTGGCCAGATCGGAGAGACCGTCGCCAATGCGTTGGAATTCCTTTTTGCTCTGGGCTAACGAACGTTTGGCCATATCATTGGAAATGTTATTCAGATTGCGTATAGCCATATCCATGCTGTGTATAAACTGTGTCCCACTCTCCAATTGGGCATCGACCTTCGAGTGCAGTAGATTCTTATCCGGTGGTGAGATGGCCAAACAATAGTTGACGCCCATATACGGATCCCGTTCGGCTTTCCGTTTGCCCGACTTCCAGATCTTTTCGTCCGTGCAGGTCAGGAAATGATACCAAACTTCACATTTCGATATAACCGGATGCCGGCAGACCCAGTCCACAAATTCCTGCAGCTGCACCCGCCGATGCTCCACAAATTGCTCCTCATACCTGCCGGATATCTGCTTGTCCGGCAACGGGGGCACAGGTATCAAGCAGAACTTATCCGCCAGCCTTTCGTGCAGCCAATCGAAGTGCTTGTAGCGACGCGACACCTGAGTTGTATACCATGTTAGATTAGATACAAAAATTCAATTTCGAAATGTGACACAGATCTCGAACACTGAGTCATAAGCGTGTGTAGAGTAGGAGCAGAGCAATAACAAACAAACAGTTGCCAACACACACACACACATGCACACACAGAGAGTGGGCAATCAGTTGGTCAGCTGCCCCTTGTGCTTGCCCCCAATTGAACTCGCAACTCGCAACTTCAACTGCAACTCTCATCATTACAAAAACAAACACTATGCTACAAAATATATCAACTATGAAGAAGAAATATCTTAATTAGAAAAGATATTAATACATTGGTCATATAACTAAATCGGTTAAGCTTATACAAAAACTAATTTCTTTATATTCTATGTTCTAATTAAATTTATTTCAATTTTATATCTATGCTTCATCAACTAAGACTGCACAGTAATATATATACATATTTATTTATAATAATAACTATTAATATTTATACAATATAGAAACTTTCCAAGCTGTGACAAACTACATATATATAAAACAACTCAAACACATATGAAAAAAATTCGTATGAGTGAAATATTCCTTGTTTCTAATTGGAATCAAGTAAGAACTGAAACTTTTTAATTTCTCTATTTAGCATTAACAGCTTGACTGTTTTTTTGCGTCTCATATAATAAATAAGAATTAAGAGCACTTCAAGCTATGACAAACTGCATATATTATAAGAAATGTGTAAGAAAAATCTTCGTCACGTTTCTTATTGGAATTACTTAAGAACTGCAACTTGTTGCACTGTGTTATCAGCAACTACACACGATACAAACACACACACACACACACACACATGTAATTTGGGGCTTGTCGTAGTATTGTGCATGAATCGTTGATCAATTGTAAAAAACAATGAAATAAGAGTCAACTAATACTCACAGCGATATTATTGAAACTTGGCGTTAGCTTGTAGGCAATAAAGGTCTTCATGCCCTTGAATTTGGACTCCTTTTTTGGACTGGCCACAATGACGGAGTAAGGTGAATGATTCTGTGTCCATTGATAGATAGAGTCCTCCAATTGTGTGATGTACGCCATTTCGCATTCGGGTATTTTCTCCTTGTTGCTGGACAGGCCGAGTATATAGGAATCGGAACTTTTGGCAAACATGCCCTTCTTAATCGTGCCAGCACTCGCTCCTCCAGCAGCTGAGCTAAGGGAAAGGCCATCTTCGCTAGGTGCAACAGGTAGATGCCTGTTGTCGTAGTCGCTGGTGGAATGGATCAGGCCGCTGCTGCGTGTCGCTCCGCCTGTTTTACCACCTGGTGGCGCAATCTCCGAATATGTTTCGTTGTCTTCGCTATCTGTCCAAATGCTGTCGTTGTCGTCATCGGCGGTTTGATCGTACCTCGGCGCTGGCGGTGGCATATCAAAGGGATCGAACGCCTGGCCACTTGCAGCTGTAGCTGGAGCACTTGTATCACCGCCGCTGGTAAATTGGCGCGCCTCGGCAGCGGACATCACTTCCACGTAGGCCGCTGGAAAGAGCCCGATTTGGCCTCGACTGTTTTTGCCCTCCCACCAACCTTCGCCCACATCGCTCCTGGTCACAGTTAGAATGTCGCCGGTGGAGATCGATAGTTCTGATGAGCCCGCCTCACCAGAAAAATCGTACATAGCGCGTACGTAAGATGTCATTGTTGGTTATTGCACGATATTAACGCGTTTCTTTTTATCTAAATCCGCTCCCATAAAGCAATTGAAAAAGCCAGTGTCTGAGTCAGTGTGTGTGACTAGTGTGACCGTTGAATGTGTTACAATAGTAGTATAAAACGCAATCGTTAATCGATAGCTATTGCTCGATAGCTATCGCAGTAAGTACAACTCTGTGCTCGGACTACAAAAAAATCTGTTCGTGATTCGTTCGATTGGATTTTTATTAATCATTCGCTGATTGCGCGTTGCCGATTTTGTTGGTAAGTTAAGTGCCGAGCATTATTCATAATTAAACAGATGCAATTTAACTTGCAACGATTTAAGTAGACTTATACAGTATCCTGCTGTACTTGTGGTTGTCTTTGCTTATTTTGGTTTTTCACCGACTTATTTTTCGACAGCAAAGGAAGATTGACTAACACGTCAAAAGAAACCCCGCAGTTCTCTTGAAAAATAGCAAAGAAGTAAACAAGCTATTTACCAATAAAAACGTAATAATGCAGCTGCAAGCCAAATATTTGCTATTATGCCTGTTCGTTGGACTGTTTGCCTCATATCGTTGTCAAGAGGCAGACGGAGGAGAAGGTAAGCGAGTGCCACAACGAATTTCATTCAGCTACGTATGTGTGTGAGAGTGTGTGCGTAAGTGCCTGCACTGAACAACAAATTTATAAATGCATGTGTATATGTATGCCTGTATTGGAATCTTAAATGCCACACTCGTCTGCATATATACATATATGTATGTATGAGCGTGTGTGTGTGTGAGTGTTTGTATGTATTTAAGTGCAGAGCGTAATTGAAGAAGATTTCAACAGAAAGAACTTTCTATTGAGCCAAGTCGAATTACTTTAAAACTGTTTCGCATATGCGTGTGTGTGTATGTGTGTCCACTGTTTTTTCTTCTTTTTTAGCAAATGGAATAAATGTCACTACTCAGCCGGCCCCCACTATAACTGTGCCGGTGCCCGATGACAAGAATACAACCACTGAGAATCCGACTACACCAACAACAACACCAACCACATCAACCACAGTCACACCACCACCAACAACAACAGTTCCTACAACAATACCTACAACAACACCTCCTACAATTCCAACAACCACCACCAAAACGACAACAACTACTCCGGCTCCCATCACTACGAGCAGCACCACAACAGAGGCTCCCAATTCAACCACCACTACAGTGGCGCCCTCAACATCGAGCACCACCACACAGGTGCCATCGACAACTACCACGGCCAAGCCAACGCCTGTGCCATGCGGCCACTTTGACGGCTCCTCGTTCATTGGTGGCATCGTGCTAACCCTTGGTCTGCTGGCCATTGGATTGGTCGCCTACAAATTCTACAAGGCACGCAATGAGCGCAATTATCACACTCTTTGAGCCGCCAACGCTTTTACATCGGCCTTCAATGCAGCAGCCGGTGCAACGGCTGTGAACAATGCCGCCACGGATGCCGAACGTGTGCGCTTTGTTCAGCCATCGATTCCGTTGCGTTCTCCGCCAGCCCAGCCGCCACCACCACCACCAACAACAGCAGCAACAGCAGCAAATACAACCACAGCGCCCTATCATCAACAGCTATTGGCGGGAGCAACAACTCAACACTCAAATAATTCACCTTCAGCCAGAGATCGGCTGCTGCACACGTAATTTAACTCGGGGTACAAATGTAATACAAAAAAAAAAAACAAAAAACAAAAACAAAACAAAAAAAAAGAAAAACAATTATCCAAAGAGCCCCCGGATATAATCTCTATGAAAATGCGAAATTTTCAAAAATATCTTTATCTACCCAAACTCTCTCAAAGAAAACCCACTCACAGATTTATCCGTTTCAAACAGGCTGCACTTTCTATCCTTATCAATTATATATACATACTTCTCTATATCTATACATACACATATATACATATATATATTTAATATAATATACATTTCGTATGATTCAGAATTTTTGCAGTTTTTAATCAGCGGATGTTCAACGCCTTATTAAATCTGAATGCCCTTCAGCTTGAAATGCAGCTGCGAATAATGAAACAAAGAATTATGATATGATATATTATGTATATATGTATGTATGTATATTTATATATACAAATATATATATATATATGTATTTGTGTATGTACTACTATAACAGCTAAATTAAAGTGAAGACTGTCGAAAAATGTCGCGGAAAGTGAAGAAGAAGTTAAGTAATCTAAAAAGAATAATAAGAATGAAGCGAGCGAAAATATAGGTTTTGATTATATATATTTACAAAAAAGGAAATGAAAAACTAACATATTAATAAATAAAAACAAACTCATTCAAGTAAATACTAAGCGAACTAGGCATAAAGCCAAAGCTAAATATCTGTTTCGCATTATAATCCGCTTTTGCATTTTTGAATATATACATATATATATAAATTTATAATTAATGCTGATTACTTTTCTAAAATCCACAAACATTCAGAATCTATATATGTATATAAATATATTAATGTCCGTGTCAAAGTTGCTGCGCAACAAACAGAAAAAATCGATAGATGCACAAACATTGATAAAGTATATATATATATATAGAACGAATGTCTTTTGCCTAGGGAATTCCCTGTTTTCAATTTGAAATATAGAGATATCAGATATCATTGGCATCAAATAATAACACTGTGAGTTTTACATATATCTTATTATATATATATACATATATACATATATATGCGAATGTTGAATATTTTGTATTTGATAACTGAACAACACATATGAATTATCTAACTCCCACTCACACACACACATCTATTGTTGGAAGTACATACAAAAGTGGCGAACCCTAAAATCCTCTGTGCACAAATTAATCTCATAAATATATATATATATATATATATATTTACTATATATATATATAGGCTTAGTGAACAAACTTATGTATATCCAGTAAAACTCGAAACTCGGCTTATTAAATGAAATACCTAAAGCTATGTATGTATTGTATATCGTGTACGATAATAAATATTTTAAAATTTATTTGCACTGTTTCTAGATCTTTCTTATAATTATATGTGCCTCCCCTTGTAGATTTTGTTTTTGTTATTGCGCAGCTTAATTAACTTTCTTGCTTTGAGCTAACATCCTATTCTATTAACAAATCGGATATATATACACATTTTCCATAGTAACATTCTATATAATTCTTTTTGCTAATCTCAATATTAGTTGACTTGTTTGTTTGTTAAAAATTGTTTTATTTAACATTTTTATCAGATCTTATAAAAGTTAGTTACATATTACAAATAGTTTATTTAGTTAAATAGTTGCTAATCCAACTATTTGTTTATCCGCCTTTACAGCTCGTTTCGCTTTCTTCTGCTTCTCAATTTTAGGCAAGTCTCCGCCAGCTGCTTTGCGCTTCAAGTTCTTTTTCGATCGCCTTTTCTGTTGCTGTTGCGTATTAAAGCGCAAGTTGAGCTTGGTGCCTCCAATGCTTAGATCCAGCTTGAGAGCATTTCGAGCATCCATCGTCGTGGGCAGTGTGACGGTTGCAGCGCTCCAGTCTCGGAACTTGCCTTTGCCTGGCTTGATTTGTATATCGACTGCAGATTCGAACAGCTTGCGCACCTGCGCCACTGAGGTGGTCTTTGGCAGATTGGTGATCACCACGGATGATGTGAAGATTTCTTTGCGCAGGACCTGTTTGCTTGCACGCTTCAACAGGTTCTTTGATTTCTTCTTCTCCAGCGATTGTTGCTTACGTGCCACTAGCTCGTTGACAAATTCTTCGGAATCGGTTTTGGGTATTGAAATGAAGATGCCCTTAAAATCAGCATCGCTTTCAATTGATGCTTTTATCTCCTTCAGCGCCGCATCGCGATCATCTTTAGTTTTAAATTCCACGAGGCAAAACCGCGCATGCTTTTGACGAGGCTTGGCGGCTTTTGATATTAGCGGATGAAGAGATTTCACCTTTGCATCGAATTCCTGATCGTCGAGCGGTAGCTTCTGTGGAAAGCGTACATATAGACGTGTACCCTTTAACTGTTCATATTTGTTGTGGATTTTTTCTTCAATTATTTCGGCTCTCGTTTTTTTCTTCGCCTCAGCAGTTTCATCTTCATCCACATCCGAATCATCATCCTCGTCGGATTCTGTTGCGCTGCCTGCTAAATCCAATTCGCTTTCATTTTTCGAATCTCCCGATTCGTCTGCAACACTGTCTTCCTCATCTGACTTTGTTTCCTCTAGTTTTTTCTTCATATTTTATAAAATGAATTTGTTTATATCGCTGGAGTCGCACGTGCTAGAGCCAGGGTTGTCGCCTATTCTTAACAGAGCTGCATTCAGCTTCTGAGGTCAGCTGTTGCGTTTACTATCGCTAATATGCGATAAGTCAAGCGTATCGATATATTCGATAATTAGTGCAGGTGTTTCTCTCTTAGAGACAAGTCTGTGTGACTATCTGTTTTTTGGAAAAACATTTAACGAAATTTATAATGGCTTTACTGGGCAATATTAGGGAATGGTTTACATCTGAGAGTTCAAGGAACAAAAATGCTGCGCTGGCAGCAGGTTTTTTGGTAAGTTGTTGATGTTATATAGGAGTTAATGCGCATTGCCTAATTGTTTGCTCCTGTCAGTTCTTCACGGGCTGGTGGATAATAATCGATGCGATGGCTGGAGATGGGCAGCATCAAATAACAACAGGACATGTATTTATTGGCATATTTGGCACCATCAGCTTCTGCATGATCAACACGGTCAAAGGCGAACATGTAAGATAATTACCACCTGCCATATATGTACATTTATACATAATGTATACATATACATATGTGAATATTCTGTACAAAGAAAATGAGTCATTTTTGTTGTTGTTTGGTTTTTTTTAGATTTCGGAAGATAACACCTCGGAGTCGGGCGCCAGGATCGCCAAGATATGGCTGCTTATTGGCTTTGTAATTGGATTCGCGTCTATTATCGCGGCCGTTTGGGTAATGGTCGATGACTTCATTAACAATGGTAAACAAAATCTAATATCAAATATACAAATAAGTACGCTGCTATACTGTTATTTAACTAATGTCCTACTATACTACTCTACAGCTTTACTACTACCATATACTACTTTACTAATATACTACTATACAAATTCTACTACGCATCTTTTCGAATATGCTACTGTACTACTTTCCTACTGCACTACTCTACTACTACTTTTATACAAATTTTCTACTGTACTATACTACCTTACTACTATATTAAGATACAACTATACTAGCGTACTACTTATCAAATATACATATTAATATTTTACAGATAAAAAGGACTCAAGTCTAGGAGTGGCGTTACTTTTGCAAAATGTTTTCATATTGATTGGCAGCGTGGTATATAAATTTGGACGAAACGAGGAGGATTGGAATGAGTAGATTGCAAATTCATATATACTCAGATCTGTCACTGGGCTGCTTTTAGAAATTACATATATACACACACAATATATATATATATATATATACATAATTGTATTTCATTTAGAGTAAAACAAATCTCATAATTATATTAAACGACGAGTCACTCGCACACTTTCAAGTGTTGTTTATTGCAGGCACAAAGCAGGATGATAACAGCGAGAAAGAGGCTAAGCCAAAGCCTTTCGCTGCGTTGAGCATATCTACAAGTATAACAAATTGTACAATTGACAGAACTTTTGCTATAGATCTACATATGTATATATATATAAGACTATAGAGCATACGCATCAATGGGACATTCGTTCTCGTTCTGCAGACACCATTGGGGCTGCAGTGCCTCCGCGCCGATGCCATTCTCCACCAGTCGCTCGCGATGGAGGAGCAAACGCGACTCAGCCTGTCGCCACCCTTCGCTTGGATTCGACCAAAGGCGTTCGGCTAGGGCACTGGCACGTGGCCAGAAGCGATTGTCCAAGGTGTACTCATCGATTTGCTCCGACCAAATGGCAGCCTCAGCGCCCAGCACATGATGCGTATAATCTCCCGCAATTTTCGTTAAATTATTCTGATAGACTTTCTGCCAGCCAATGTAGGGGGAGCACCAATTGTTGCCATCAGTTACCCAGCCAGCGCCGCCACAATCCAAATACAAAGCATCGTAGTTGGAGATTATGACACGATAGCCACGCTTCAATATCTTCTTGATCACCTTGTCATTGCCCTTTGTCCAGATTTGTATGATATACCGCAGGGGATCCAGATATTGATCGATGTAGGGTTCATTGGTGAGTGTGCTGGTCCACAGAATAATAGGCGTATGCGAGCCATTGGCTACGCGATCCACCCGACTGAGTGCTTCCGTTTGATAGTGACCCCAAAGACGCATGAAATCCGCCTCCTTCAGTTTCCAGCCACGTTCCAGCATCCAGTTGCGTATGTTTGCGCTGCTGTTCCAGCAAGCAACCGAAACTTCATCGCCTCCCATATGAAAGACATCAGGATTGTAGAGCTTAAACATATCGCTGAATATATCTTCCAACACATTGTACATGTCGTCCACAGTGGGATCCAGTTGCCCGCAGGGTGGCTCCACACAATATTTATTCCATGGCTGTGCATTGAAGCAAGCGGTCATATTCTTATGCTGCCAGCCCTCACCCACATGCGCCGGACTGTCGAACTCCGGCATAACGCGTATGCCACGCACTCGTCCATACTCCACCTGCAAGATGGAAGAAGACCATAAGCTAAAGCTCTGATTTGACTACTATATATTACTAACTATATCCTCTACATCGCTGTGGGTGTACACTTTGCTCGGTGTATAGGCGCCAAGTTTGGAGAGCTCTGGTCGCTTGCTGACTTCCAGTGGGAAGCTATGCGAGTCCGTGATGTGCCAGTGGAAGGTGTTTAGTTTGACCATGGCCATGCCATCTGCAAGAGGAGGAAGAATGTGAGAGTTGATGATTGAATGTCGATAAAGAGGAACAAATGTGGTTTGCCTACCTAATGTCCGCTTGATAGCTTTTACAGAGTAGTAGTTCCTCGAGGTATCTAGCAGCAGTCCACGCCACTTGTAGAAAGGTGCGTCCGCTATGGAAGCATTAGCAGCCACTTGCAGCTCACGGCGTATATCGTCATAGACAATCAACTGATTCAAGGTCTCCAGACCATTTCGTGCTCCAAAGAAGTTACCAGCCGTGATGTTGGCCGTCACCTGGCCAGCGCTATTTGAGCCTATGCTCAGGGCATAGCTCTCATCCGTATCCAGCTGGAGACGCATGGGCGCACCGTTGTCCGCAGTGTTGACAATCACATTTAATTGATAGCCACCCTGCTTTAGGATCTTGCGATTGGGTATTTTCGCCTCCAGCAAGTCTAACCAACGCTGTTCCGTTGCCTGCCACAGTTTATCCTTAGTGCCAGGCAGCTGGAATTCTATAGAGGCAATATCCAGCTGTCGCACTAGCGGCTCCAGCTGCACCACGCCCGTTGGCTTGGGCCAGAGGGTGCCAATGCTGTTGCCACAGAAGAGCCTGCACACGGGTAGGCTAATTGCCGAAGCAAAGTTCTCCTCACTCAACTCGATCTTATGGCACACACCATTGGTGCACTCGTAACCATAAATCAAATCGCTGCAATTAAACCAGTTAATATTAGTAATTAATACCTATAAATAGATGTATATATTTTAATTGCGTTGACTTACTCAGCTCCTAGAGCTGCGCCCGGACCTGGCGTCCAGCCAAAGGCCAGCAGAGCTGCTATTGCCAACGCCGCACAACGCATTTTTGCACACTGAAACGCGCAGCGAATATTCAAGTAGATTGTAAATCAAGGGGAAAAAACAAAGAAAAGAAAACTATAAAACGGGTTTCTAGAAGTCCGTTTAGGAGCGTAGCTTTCCCTTTTCTTCTTTTCGCGCTGTTTACAACCTGTGTGGAGGTTGCTTCGGCGACGACTGAAGCATTTGTTTTGTTACGCGGCCAATTTATCGATTGCGATTGATGTTGTTGCAACCACAAGCAAACACACACATACACACCCACACTCAAGCATATGTACACAAATATACTGTTATGTCGATTGCGAGATTACACAGTTTTGCTTTTAGCTATCGTTCTTGTTCGACAAATTATATTTTTAAAAGGCAAAACAAGGGGGCAGATAAAAATGGAATCGTAAATCTTGGCGAAAGTTCTATAATGTTAATATACAATTTTAATACATTTACCATAATCTTTCAAAGTACTTGCATATAAATTCCTGACTTTATCTTTTGAAGTACATAGATCATTGACTTTTACTTATTTATGTTTTATTATATGTTTTTAAATCATATTTGTTTTATTCTTATTTAGGAAAACGCCTTCAACTATGCCTTAACTGATAATATTTTAAATAGTTATCTACTACGTGGGGTTCGTGCCCTTTTGGGTTAGGGTATTGTCCTCGTAAGTTTCCAAAACATCTGCCAAATGCTCATTGTCTCTGGGCTTCTTGAATTGCCGCTTTTTGTTGGCTGCCTTCTTGCGTTTTGGCATAGGCTTCTTCAGCCCATGATCTTGCATCGAACGTATGCCTAGAATAGATTAGATAAGATTATATATATATGTACGACAAGCATAAAGGGGGTCAAGTGTGTTTTTTCACCTTGTTTTTCAAGGTACTCATCGATTTTGGCATCGTCCATGGCATCAACTGTTGCTGAGCGCCAAAGCTTCTGAAATTCATCATCCACCTAAGCAAATATTAATACTTTAGTCAAGCACTTTTAAGCTTTATATGGATGTTGCTTACTGAGAAATTTGCTGTTCTATCATTATAGAACAATATCTTCTTCTTGTCTATGGGACGTATGATGAACAGAATTTCTGCCGCGCGGTTTTTCAAAACTTTTTCACAATGCGGCAGAGATTCCTGCACATCCTCCAGCAATATACCACCAAGACCTTTTAGATCGTGCTGCTTTAGCAGTCGCATCAGAGTTTTGCCATCCTTTATCTTATAGACTGGCTTAAAGCTGAACTTTGTGCCGTCGGGTGTGACATCAATTTTTGGATTGTTATTTAGCGCCTCGCCAGCAAGCCACTGCAAAAGGTGGCAGAGATTAGGACAGTATGTGGTGAAGATTCAATCATTTACATTCTTCACGGATTGACCAATGTCCAGTTGATTGGTCTCATCTAGAATCTCTTCAATGCTTAGTGGATGATCATCGCCATCCTGATGTCGGGTGCGCATAAACTTGACTATTTTGGCCAACACACCGAATCTATATTGAGAGCTTCCCGACATCGTTTTGTATCTGCAAGTAGGAACCATAGTATTTGGATCTCTGATTGGAGTCTGTAGATAACTGCTACTTACGTGGACGAATCCAGTTTTGGTGCCGTTGGTGGACGCATTTTCTTCTGGGAATCATCTCTATTTGGTGGCGGAGGGGCTCTTTCTGTTCTGGTTTTCTTCTCCACGCTGTGAGTACAAAAAGCAATTGCAGCAACAATTGTTAACATGGGCTGATTGATTGACTTACGTGGGAGTGGCCATCGCCCGTTTTTTGAACGCTTCGCGTTCGCGAAGAAGCGCGGGATCCATTTTTAATTATATTTTCTTGTTCACGTTTTAAAACCAATATTTTCTACACTATTAATAATATCCAAGCAAATGTAAATCAGCGTCTTACAAACAGCTGTTGATTGAAATTTCAGGGCTGACATAATACAATTAAATATATCGGTTGTTATTTGATAAGTAAATGCTCAATCGATGATTTCAACTTTACTCAAACGATACCACACCTAACGGTCGTAACATCGATTTTAAAAATATATCGGACACTTTAAATCAGACTTTTAGCTTAAACATTTTTTAAAGAACCCATTTAATTTGTTGTTATTGCCTTACACAAAGTTACATTTTAATTTTATGAGGTAATAATTGAATAGAATTTCATCAATCTGGTTCATCGCTCAATCGATACTTTCCATTCGGTTTGTACGACATCAAAGACTTATAACAACTTGAGAGCGTAGCATCAATTTCAACTTATCGGACCCTTTTAATCGGACAACCGCGTAAACTTAAATTATTTAAGAAAAACAAGCAATTTATTTGGTAATTTCATTTATTAATATCGCTTTAAGGACATTACATAAAGTTGTATTTATAATTTTATTAGGTCATTATTGAATTGGATTTCTATATGAAAATCTACAATCCGTAAGTTCTGCATTATAATATATATATATATAGATATATATATATATTCTTATCTTTGTCGTAATACGTTAGTAAATTGTACACAGAGTTCGTTTATGTATATAGTTTCTTGGTTTTGAGTAACGGTAATGCGATTGATACGATAGTCCCGTAAGTGGTTGGTTCATAAACAATCATTGCGGTTTCGTTGGATCCGTTTATGTCTGGTCAATATATATATATATGCTATATATATATGGGTCCTCAGTACTACAGCACACTTGGAACTGGTCAATAATTGTACAGTTGGTTGGTAATTCTTGTTTCCGTATTCCGTGTCTGTTTCGCTCTGTGTGGTTTTTGTTTCTGGTATATGTTGATTCCGTAGTGTTTTTTCTTGCGTCAGTTGAACTGTTTATAATTGAACTGTTATTATATTTTGTTGTTGTGTTTTCTTTTTTCTTTTTTGTTTTGTAAACTACTCGTACATAATGTTCTCTGTTAAGTACAAATGTTGTCAGTGGGTCTGTGGAAATAGAAAGATAAAAATTGTTTTGCTTATTATGTACGTTCGATCGGTCAAATCGCTGAATGTGTGTAGAGTTTAAGTTTAGTACAGATTCGGTAGTAACTAATTGTAATAGGGAGAGAGATAGTAGGCAGTCTGAACAAATATGCGATAAGTCTATATAGTTGAGTTTTGGTATGCAGCAGAAGCAATCACGTTTTCGATTTGTTATATACTAAAAGCTAAGAACTTACCTCAGACCCGATGACAAATTCCAAACTATGGCTACATTAATGCATATAGGATACGAAGAATCAGTTTTGTTTATGATATACTTACTTAATTGCGACGCAGCCGCTTTCTGCCGCTATCATCGCCATCCGAACCGCTGCGCTCCTCAGCTTCCATGACCTTGATTTTCGTTCCACAGATTTCGGCACCATTTAGAACACCAATCGCTTTTTGGGCACTTTCATGTTCCGAGTATTTAACATATCCACAATTCTTGTTGGGCAGCAAATATACATCAATCAATCCCTTCCAGCAGGAGAATATGTTCTTCAGTATTGAGTGGGGTAGGTTCTACAATTGCAAGATACACACATAGTTTGAGGTGGAATATGATTCTTAATATCCTACATACCGCTGAGAGTACAATAAACAGACGTTGTGCCACTTGTGCATCTGGCGATGCCAGCGGCTGTGTAGGCGGCAATGGTACATTGCATATAGCATCCTTTTTAGTACGCTCTGAAAAGGAAATCGGATTAGGGAGACAAGCGTATATTGAATAGAGGTCTGCATGAGTGGTAAAAAAGCCGCATTCGAATGAACAAAGCTCTGAACGATTAAATGAATGAGTTTAAGTGAGTGAGTGCGCACAAGACCGGCCCACTAGAATGAGTGGGATTGCGTGATAACCAGAGCTTTTGTTTCGAATGGACACGAAAGCACAACCCGTCCCATACACACACACACATACATGCAGCTGGTCCCATAGCACACAATCTAAAATATGCTGTATACATAGATAGGTACGCGGGCGAGCAAGAGTGTGTGCCGGCTCGTCCCAAAAATAGTTCTTAGCCGCGTACAAAAAAATATTTATGATTATTTTACATGAGAATTTTGTATGAGCATGGCAAAGACGTTCATTTTTCTGCAATACTCTTCCTCAGAAGGGAAGCGATGGGACCTCTCGCTGGTCAAAATCGCAGAATGAACAGCTCGAATTATTCTAGTGTCTTTAGCTTTGCCAAAGTTTTAATTGCGTCTTACGCTTTAGTTATTCCCACAGATTTCGCTGAATGCAATGAGACACAACATGCACTCATATTCATACTCACTCACTTCATTGTGTGCGTCGCACTCACTCAACTCAACTCAATTGGAGTCCATTCAATTTTACTTGTTCTGAGTGAAACCATGCAGACTTCTAATATTAAAGCAAGAATATCTTACTGTCTATAAAGGAGGTGTCCATGCGAGCTGAGCTCATGCCGTTGACCTTAACAATTATGCGTTCGCCCATGGGATATTCCAAGCCATGTAACTTGTCCCTACAGAAAGACAAATGTTAATGTATACTTAATTAATGATTAACTAAATCGTGTTTACTTGGCATAAATCGCAGCTTCGGGATTATCGTACACAACTACAGCCTCGTTTGTGCGTGGACCATCTGAAATCAAGTGCATGATGTTAAATATATCTGAATATAATATATATAGTTCCCGCTTACGTTCGCGCATAATTTGGCAGTAGTCCAAGCCGGGTATTATATCAAAGAGACGCCACAGCTGATCCTGATTAACACAATTACTGACTGTTACTTCAAGGCATGTGGGCTGTGGCACAGGCACATTTTGCATGCGTAAAAATGCAGACATATCGCTGTTCGCCGAGGCATTCCAATCGTTGTTGAAGTTGCTACCAGTCCCACCGCCACTGCCACCACCATTATAATTCGATGTACTGCCACCACCACCACTAGCACCACCACCACCACCGCCGCCGCCGCCACGACCCGATGGATAGACGGGACTATCATCAGCGAGGCGACCATACTGATCCCGTTGTGTACGTGTCGATCCCTTCGGTTCGGCAAACACAGCTTTATATTTGGCTGAACAGTTTTCAAATGCCACGGCCGCATAGTAAAATCTGTAAGGGTATATTTACATATAGAAGCAATTATATAATAAGAGAGGTAGGCGCGTGAATTCATTGTACTTTGCAGGATTCATTAACGATACAATTTACTCGCCCATCTCTATCGATAACTTAATACATACTTTGTGAAGCGTACGTAGCCGAAACCTTTGGGACTACCATTATTCTTTTCCCGCACAATGGTCACGTTCTCCACCTCGCCCCATTGAGCAAATTCATCACGTATGTCATCCTCGGTAGCGGTCTTTGGGATCACAATAAATAAACGCACATATTTCTCCTGTTCGTTTTCAGATTTATTCGAACCCTGATTACGACTGCAAAGAAAAAAGTGACAGCCAATCAAGTTTTTTTATTTTGCTGACCTCAGCAAATGAAAAAAATTATGCCAGGTCACTTACTTTGCGGCAACCAGCACCTTGAGGGTTCTGTCTGTTTTTCCAATTGTTTTGCCATTCATTTGCTCTTGTGCCTTGGCTGCGTCGGAGGTTTTTGAGAACTTGACGTATGCGATACCTTTGTTTTCCTGTGTATGCTTATCCTTAACTACCCATATGTCCTCAATTTCGCCGTAGGGTGCGAACGCCTCACGAAAATCTTCTTCTGTGTGTGCCTTGTTACATATTATGAACAGTCGCGACATGGGGGGATCGTCGTCATTTGAATAATCTTGACCGCGTCCACCGCCACGGGATTGAGAGCGATAATCTGACATACTTTTTTTTATTTTGAAAGAAATTTAAATTTTGCGACACTTCTACTTTTTCTGCGCTTTTGTTTTGCTGGCCGGACGCCGAATACAAAATGGCAGAATTATCAGAGAAGTCTTTGTGTATACTACTGAATAAGTTATCGAAGAGACTTATCGATAGGTACCGAATTTCATTGTATTGTTTTTTGTTTTGTTTTTGCTAACAATATCGTCGGTTTTCAACACTGATGTTTTGCAAATGTTTTCGTCGAAATCTTAGGTAGGCGAGCAGATGCTCTGTTGATCCTGGTTTACCTGTTTCGTAGCTTTGCTATTACCTGTGTGCAATATTTACATAAAACGCGGCCCAGCAATAACAAGTAATTAATAGTTAAAAATGAAGTCAATACAAAGAGGAGCACTGCAGATGCTGGCGATGGTGATCTACATCCAGCTTATACGTGGCGATATGGCTAAGATGTCCAAGAAATCGCATGTGGAGGATTTTGAAGGAGCAACGGCGTTATTCGAGGCACTAACATCGACACCAAACGACGGTTACACCTACAATTGGCATGTGTACTCCTTTCCCAAAAGCAGCAATGAAATCGACGATGAGCATGTGACGCGCAATTGTACGGTTTTGTATCTGGACCAGTGCACATCATGGAATAAATGTCGACAAACCTGCCAAACGACAGGTGCAGCTAGCTACAGGTGGTTCCATGATGGCTGCTGTGAGTGTGTTGGCGGCCATTGCTTGGGCTATGGGATAAATGAGAGCCGTTGCAGCCAATGTCCCGAGCCAGGATGTGATAGTGATGACTAAGAATAGATTATATATATATATTGTTATTATTATGATAATTATTAGAGTTAAGTTAATTGTTACAAAGTAAATTGGGGTGTGCTAATGGGTTCAAATGAACGATATTTTTTGTATTTTGCTAGTTCGATAACATCGCTTATCGATATATATTGTGTTCGCGCACATCCCTATTTCATTTCAACTCCACGTTGTTTGGCTCGCTTACAATTTTAAATAGAAATTCGCTAAAAACGACAAATGGGCCGCAAATTCATAAAGAAAAAGAAGGTTGAGCAGCTTGAAATAGTGCCGCTAGATGAGAATCCTCCGCTACCAGCGCAAAGACCCTCCGATGAGGCCGTGCCGAAAAAGGTAAGTCTATATGATACCAAAACGAAATTCATTCTTACGATTCTAATCTTTTTGTAGGAAAAATGGATAAACAAACAGCGTGTTTTGGTGTTTGCCGCACGTGGCATCAGCCATCGCGACCGACATCTCATGCGTGACATTAAAACTCTAATGCCCCATCATCGGCCAGAGTCGAAAATGGAGCGATCAAAGACGTTGGCGGTTGTTAATGAAATGTGCGAAATGAAGCACTGCAACAAGGCGATGTTGTTCGAGGGTCGTCGCAAAAAGGATTTGTACATGTGGTTATCGAACACGGTGGGCTCCACCGGCCCATCTGCCAAATTTCTCATTGAGAATATTCACACAATGGCCGAGCTGAAGCTAACGGGCAATTGCTTGAGAGGCTCTCGGCCGCTGCTTTCCTTCGATGCCAAGTTCGATGAGTTGCCCCATCTAAAGCTGCTTAAAGAGCTGTTTGTGCAGACATTTGCAGTGCCCAATCATCACCCCAAGAGTCAACCCTTTATAGATCATGTCTACACATTTACCTATTTGGATAATCGCATTTGGTTTAGAAACTTCCAAATTCTATCCGAAGACGGTGGCCTTTCGGAGGTGGGACCACGCTATGTGATGAATCCCGTAAAGATATTCGATGGCTCGTTTACGGGCAAAACCATTTGGGAGAATCCCGACTACGTGAGTCCTTCCAAGCAGCGACAGATGCTTAAGAAGGCAGCTAAGGATAAATATGTAAATCGTGTTGAGCAAAAGGTCCAGCAGGAAGCAACGCGTCCTGTTAAGGCGTATGAAGGTCTCGACAATGAGGAACTGTTCAACGACGAGGATCCCCTAGTGACAGCCAAGTTGCTGGCACTCAAGGCCAAGAAGCAAGCACAACAAAAGAAAACACCTAAATCGGCGTTGACCAACAAAATCAAGGAGAAACAAATGCAGGCCGTAAAGCAGGTGATCGATCAACGTAAAGCAAAGGTAAAACGCGTGAAAAAAGTTTAAAAATGTTTTATTTCGCGGTACATTTACGAATAAATACATACATATATAAAAAATGAATACATTTAATAAATACGTTTACAATATTGTGCCTCAGTTTCTTTCGTTTATGTTTTATAAAATATAATATACTCTACTATAAAATATAAATATAAGTTATTATAATATGCCTTTTTCCCTACGTTTTGTACGTTGAGTTATTTTTGTTCACACGGAGAGAGTAGATTTAAACATCCGATTATCGAATGAATGATGATTCTTAGTTATGGGAGCACGGAATATAGTTATATAAGAACAAAGCTTATTTAATTGCTGGATGAATATATGAATTACTCTGCCATTGGGGAGACTTCGGCATCAGTGGGCGGCAATCGAGTAATGCTGAACGGTTGCTTATTAATTGGCATCATCTCGTACACCTGGATGGGCGGCTCCTCACCCGGCTGCAATGGCTCCTCGCCAACTAATTTGGCCAAATTGCTTTGAGCCCAGCGGCCAGCGCGTCCATTAATGGTCTTATCCTCACAAACGCACAGAAAGAGTGTATCGACTACCATCTAAGAATAGATTAAGAAATAATTAGTAATGCATTATTTTCCTTTAAGTTAAAAACTTCATACCTCAAAGAGCGACAGCACAATGTGTGCAATGAAGAATGAGAATATTATAATCAAGATAACAGGCGCCATATAGAAGTTCAAGTCCGGATTATTCTTCAGCAGAAAGATTCCTAGCAGACCCGAAAGAGCGGCCACTACGACTTTGCCCAAAAACAAAATAAAATCGCCAATGCTGTTAATTGTGGCCACTTGCAGCACATTGGTGGCCATAGCATTCCAGGCCTGAAATATAAAACATGAAATATAACTAAATATACACATAAAAGATGTGTTCACATACTATGCCTGCAGCTGGACAAAAGTTGATGGACTCAATGGCCACCACAGTGTAGGCATTGTGATTGAGGAAGCGAATAAACTTCTCTAGCAGCCAAAAGCCACAAATGCAACACTTCAAGCAGCAGGTAGCGCATTCCGATCCCTTATCCTCGCCCTTCTTCAGTCTGCAAAAGCAAGTGTAATGATATATAATGATATATATAGTTGGATAAAGTATAAAACTCACTTGGCATAGAGATAGGTCAATATCAAGCGCGGAATTTGGAATATGGTGATTACAAAAGATCCTTTGGCCACGGTGCCCAAGTGATATTTAATTAATTTTCCGATTGCATAAAGAGTTGGCGTCGTTGTCGGCTTGCCAAAATACCAAAAGGCAACAGCGGCGGCCAGTGCGAATTGCTGACAGGCGAAAATGAACTCCACGGTCCAAATCAGGCCAACCACATAGATCCAGAACATGCTGCGCAAAGCTTTCATATCTGCATACTCTATGCGTGCGATGGCTAAAGGGTAGCATACATTATGAGTTACATTTTTGAATTTTTAATATAAATAATATCGATACATCTATATATAGAACTTGTATAATACATAAAATAAATAAAGTCTTCTTAGACTCTTGTACATAAACAAAAGAAATAGAGAATAGTTATAGCCAATAAAATAAATGTATAGGTTTATATAGGAAATAGAAAATGGAATCTATATATACAAGTTTTATAATATAAGTTTATTACACATATATTAGACGCACACATATATATGAAATGGAATGATTAATCAAAAATAAAGCATAGTTACAGCCAATAGAATATCCATGTGTATATACATTAAGATAAATATATGATAGATAATACCAAAAAGAGCGCATGCAATGCATTAGAATGAAAGCTTGATTTAAAACTTACACATTTTCAAATAACCCGATTTCAAACAACAAATCAAAAACAAAAAATATATGCCGGATTAATAATTGTGGAAGTAATTTCTTAGATATAACAAAATCGAAAAGATTTTGAATTTAGCTGAGCTATTAGGTATATTAGTTACGCTCTTAGGGAACATTAAGTTCGATTGAGTACTCTGCGAGTTTGGTCTGCCTAAAGCAATTAACTGTGATAGTTAGCTTAATTATAGTTTAATACACCAGACTATAGTTATATAGACTTCTTGCTTACTTCTTTCATCGGTGCTAGGAGCTGTTTGATTGAGCAACATTGCAGCTGCATTGGGCGGCAGCGATGGATGCACCGCAGAGCTATGAAACGGTGCAATGGGACTTTGATCGGGCGTGGATACCGTAACCAAACAGATGACAACAACTACCCAAAATGCGAGAAATGCAATCAGCACTAGGAAGGCCAAGAGGGGGGCTATTAACAGTCCCGGCAAATTCATCATGCAGACGCCAGCCTCCTCGAAGAGCGCAGCCAGACCAGCGAGCTTGTTCTTAAGGAAATAAATGATGACCAGCAAAACGACCTGTAAGGCGAGCAAAAGCAATTATAAAGTACTTAATATATATATATAAAATTTAATAGTTCACCATGGTTATGGTGGCTAGCACAGCTAGTATGAGCACAGCCTGTTGATTGTGCAGAAATTCCTCCAGTTGAGAGTATTGCGTGTCGCTTGACTTGTTGCGTATGCCATAGTAGGCATACCAGAGAGCAACCGTTAGTCCAACGCTGGCCACAATAACCAGCACGCAAATGAGCCAGGAGATAATGCGGGATAGCCAGTGCATCATGGTGACCAAAGCAATAGATATGACTACATGAATATAGCATTAATATAGATTATAGACTTAGGATTTATAAAGATTGGAGGCATACGCAGGGAAACGGCACAGACAATGGCTATGATATGCCAGGTGGAGTAGATGTCGCCCAGAAATTGTTGCGCCACATCCCAATCGTTGAGCATTTTGTACATTTCCTTAACCTCCTTACTGGATTGCTTCGGCACGCAGCGATGCAGAACAGGTGTGCTAGAAGGCAAATGCAGACAAGTTAAAAAAGTTACTATTTAACAGGCACCTGAGTTACCTTTCGAAGATGGGCAAACTAGGACATGGCCCGAGTGTATCAAAGGCCTTATCATCTTTGGTCATGCCCGGCCTATCCAATTGTGCCATACTATAATCATATTTACAATATTGGGCGCCAGTTTCGGTATAGTATTGGAACAGTTCTTTCGGTTGGTTGATCGTGCGTTTTGGGCAACTTTTAACGCATATCTTTAGGGATTTTTTCAGCTCTTTAACGTCAAAGTAAAGCAACTCCGGTTTGTCAATCGTATTCATGCCCGATAAATAAAAGTTTTGAAATTTTTCATTATGCTTCACCCCGCAGGTATTGCCAAAGGAATCATAGCCATTAATCAGACGCAAAGGATTGCCGAAGACGAACGAAAATATCGCAATGACAATCTGCAAGCAAAGTAAACAAAAGACAAATGATCTAATCTATATGCTAATAGAAATATGTATTATATATGATAGTATTTGTATGCATGTGCTACCGTATATTTTTAATATATGTTAATGTATGGATTTGCTACTGCCTGAGTGCCAACGCCCACGCCTTTGAAATTGCCATGTAGCATGCGTGTTGAAAACCAATTGTAAAAAATAACTTCTATATCTCTGCGTAGGGATAGCTGGGGGAGGAGGAGGTGGTTTAGTCACATTATTCATTGTGGTCAGGTTTTCATTAGTAAAATTAGCAATTCCCACTCATATGATAACGATGACGTCACACGCATCTGTTTCATCCGGCGACCTCTTTCTCCCTGCGCCCCCTCCTAAGCTAAGACAACTTGCAATTGTCTGTGATTAATCTTTGCAGCTTTCACTTTCTTGAAACAAATATCATAGTATGCTGCACTTGTATATGTGTGCACTATACACTCAATCAGATAATCGTATTAAGTGAAATTTTAATTGAAGTACTTACCAAAAATAGCCAAAACAATATGTAAATAGCTAGCCAAATCACATCCGTGCAGGAGCGATATTTAGGTATATTTCTACTCATTTGCGGTTCACCGTCGTCATCCTTGCTCTCAGCACAACCCATAGTTTCAATTAAATATATTTATAGCACTTAATGTAATTAACAACTTATATTTCTTGAGTCAATCAATATTTGTTTTCTTTTTCTCACAACCAAAACCGCGAAATAATAGACCAATCCGTCAGGGCTGGGTCAATGCAAGCTGCCAAGCATTTTGGGTTACCACAGATAAGAACGATTTCGATAGCTATCGATATCGTTGCCATGTAAGCAATCGATAAGTAACTAGCCCAACGCAATTTCAAACATGCTTTTTTCAATTGTTTACAAATAATTTTAATCAATGTTCGAGTTTGTTTAAAGTTTTTGACTAAAATATATCTTATTTATAAACTTTTAACTTAATATCGTAAACTGAAGCTGTAGAAAATATTATATTTTATTGTGTGTTTAATAAAAAATGAAAAAAACTAAACAGCTTCGTATTCGTATACAATAAATAAAAAAATCTTAAAAAAGGTTTGGCTGCTTTTCTTTTTTCGCCAAATACTATAGAAATTGTCATTCCAAAATTGTTCGTTTTCGGCTTCTTTGAACAATTTTCGAACAAGATTCAAATTTAAATTATTTATATTATTTAAATTAAATTGCTCTTAAATTGTCTACTTAAATAAATATTTTAGAGACGCAAATTCTTTCTTGTTTTCTTCCTCTTTTCTTTTAGTGAGCTTTATTTCTTGACCGTGACCTTGATGCCACCTTTAACGACCGCCTCCGCCGGAGGGTGACCGAATCTTCGACTCTGATTCGAGTTGGTTTTGCGACGTATGCTACTGCTCCCATTGGATCGGGGTTTGGAGGATTCGGGCAGAATCTCTTCTTGACTCTGACTGCGTTGTGAGTCCTGCTCCAAATCCTCTGTGGATGGTTTGTAGGTGCGTATGCCCGAGTTGGAGCGCACGGGCAGCAACGTAACTAAACGATGTGGACTTGGTTCCGTGGACGTTGCCTCCGCAAACTGAGATGTCTTTAACAGCTCCTCGTACTTAAGTGGATCCACCACTTCCACCTCTGCCTCGCCCACTACGGGAATTGCAGCACCCAGCACCTCAGTGGAGCCATCATCCATAAAGCTAGACATGGGTCGGATGAAGGGTTCGCGCTGTTGCAATGGCAGCTCCACAAAGTTCTTCACACTCGACTCCATCAAGGGCAAGGATTCAGTGGTGGTTGACACCGTCTTCATCTTCGTCTCATTCCGCTGGCTGTGCTTCAGTTTGTTCTGCGAGAAAGGCGGAAATTTCATTGGCACACTGGGCGTGATGCCCAGCTTGGATGCCAAAGTGTCGAATATCAAAGATATATCCTGAATATTGCTGGCATTATTGATCCGGGTTTTGATGTCGTGCAGCGTATAGTTCTCCGTCTTCTCCACATCCTCGGAGACCCAGGCTTGGAGAGTCTTATTGAATACCTTGCGCATGTTGCCTCCATAGCCAAAGTTTACTGGCGCGGAACTGTTTACAAATTCCCATTTAGAGTGGGAGGGAAAGAGATTAGACTCATCCATCATTGTGGGTCGATCGTTATTTGGACGTATGCGATTGCGTTTGGTGGTGGTGGTGGTAGGTGGCTCTGTGGTTGTGGTTGTCGTCGTGGTTGTGGTTGTTGTTGTGGAACTACGCTGTAAAATCAACTCCTTAAGATTCATAAAGTTTGGCTTGGCTATATTTGTAGTTTCCGCTGGCAGGTCCAAGTCTCCTTCCTTATCCTCAGCTTCGATGCGCGACTCCAGCTGCTCCGGCTCTGGCTCCGTTGTGGTTGTGGCATTTCCCTCTTTGGGCAGATTCAGTAGCTCCATAAAGAACTCTCCTATTGTATCGGCAAGCACAGAGTTCTCTGGCTTCTGGCCAGGTACTGCGGGCGCAGCAGTGGATGCAGCATCCAACTGTATTTGCAAAGGTGTCGTCGAGCTACTGACTGTTGAGGTGGTTAACTTGACTGTGGTGCTTTCCACTTTCGGCTCCGCGTTGCTAATATTTTCCTGCTTCTTGGCTATGACTCCACCGCCCAAGTGCTCGAATTTCTCATTGTTGCCGTCGATGTTGAACTGCAGCTTGTTGAGCCCGCCCAGTGTGGGATTGATGGGTCTGAAGGGCGGCACAATTACATCATCGATCAGTGGCACAGGCAACGGATGTGGCTCAACCAATGCACCACCCAAGCGCTCAATGTTCTCCGTGCCGGGCAAGAAGACTGGACTGCCAAAGTTGTGATAGAAAAGCATATCCTGTTCCTGCTTCTGGCCGCTGGGCATGTCCAGCTTACCATCTGCTGGCTGACGACTGACATAACCCGACAGGGCTACAAACGGATCCAGTGTAACGCCCATGGCGGGCATAGCAGCCGCTGGCGGCGTTGGGTTATCTGCTATAAAAGGCAGCTCCAGCTCATCGATGCGACGTTGTGGTAGCATCTGATTCATAGTGGGCACCGTTTTGGTGGGGAATGCAGGCGGTGGACCAGCCATTAGCTCTGGCACCTCGCGATGTATGGGCCGCCAAGGCTGAGTGTCTAGTATGGGGAAGGTGGTAAAGAGATTGGCATCCAATTTGGGCAGCACCATGGTCGAGGAGGCGGGCATGAATGTGGTTGTTGGCGTCGCCCTGGGTGTGCTTGTTGCTGGGGGAGCAGCAGTTGTTGTCGTTGTGGTTGTTGTTGTAGACGGTTTAGGCGTGGTTGTGGTTGTTGTAGTAGTAGTAGTTGTTGTAGTTGTGGAAGGTGTTGTGGATTTAGTTGTACTTCTTTTAGTGGTTGTTGTCGTTGGCTTTCTGGTAGTTGTTGTTGTTGAGCTGCTGCTGCCTGTCGGGCTCTGTGGCGTTATGGTTGTCAGCTTGTCCACGCTCGTCTTTTTCGGCTTCACGCGCAGCGAATAGGGCGTCACTGATATAGACTTGGGTGGCTGGCTGCTGCTCTGATAGGATCGCGTGGGCAAAGTCTTCTTGCGTGCAATATCCGCATCCGTTTTGGTTATCTCGAAGGAACCCTCAAAGGATCCCTGTATGACAGGTGCATTCTCTACATCAATCTCCGGTTCATCGTCGGGAGAGTGGGGGCGTGCAGCTGGGCGTGGCTTGGCTGTGGTTTTTCCTTGTAGTGGTGCGAGTGGTGCAACTGGCGGTGCAGCGCCCTTCTTCATCAGACGTTTCTCCAGCTGCGTTTGGCTGGTGGGCACCGTTTGCTGCAATTTGTTAAGAATTGAGATTTATTAGAGATTTTATGGCTCTGCTTCCGCAAAACTTACCGCCTCCTTCAATATCGCTGCTGAGCGCACCACTTGCTCATCGAGGATGCGCTTGATCTCCACAGATTCCGTATCCAGACGCAGCGAGCGATAGAGCGACTTGTTGGCAGAAGTTTCCAAGAATAGAGACTCCTTGATATACTCCTCCACGCTGAGTATGTTTCTATTATGGAAAGGATTAGTAAATCTAGAGCGGATCGACTCATTGACTACTCACTGCGGCAGTTTGCGCACGTCTAGAAACAAGCGAAAGGAGACCTTTATCAATGGACCCTCGCCAAAGCCCCACACATCGGTACGCAGCGGTTGCAGTCCATTATCCGTTAGCGCGCGCTCCACGAATCGCTTATAAAAGTCGATCTTTTGCTTGTACGTTGTCGTATGGTTGTACTTCAGACCCGTGGAATACAAATCGCCCTTGGCAATGCGAAAGGAGCCCTCAAAGCCAAGAATAGCTGCAGAAAGTAGGAAAATTACTGCATATTAATAAAAATTGTTTTTTTTAAATATGCACAATATAACGGTATTCTGTTAACTCCACAGTTCATAAAATAAATATTGATTCACGGTTCGATAAATAATTTAATCGAGCCGGTTTTTTTAAAGCTCTCTTGCAACCCTGGTTAATACACTTGCTGAGAGTCGGCTTACTTATTTTTATCAGTGAAGCTAAAATATACATATTTACATAGATAAATGTCAAATACTTACGATCTTCCAGCGTGGCCTTGATGGAGCTAAAGTAGAAGGCCAATCCGGCTATGGAGATCACCGCCAGCAGCACTATAAAAGCGGCTGTTGTTAATATAATCGAGAACGATCGATTCTTTGGATAGTGTGCGTGAGTCTTCGTTGAAAATGTGGATGGTGCTATATTTCGTCCATCTCGCCAGATGCCCCACGTATTATAGCCACCATATTGACTGTTGATGCTGTGATCGTTCGTATACGAGGGCTGCTTGTTCATGTGGTAATAGGCGCCCAGCTGGGAGCGGCGGCCCAGCGTGTTCTGATAATTGTATTCGGAGGTGTTCTAAACAAGAGGTAAGAAGAAAATAGAATATTAAAGTAAATAACCCAAACTGTGCCCGGGCTGAAATATCAATATAGAATGGTTCTATTCACTGGTTCAATTCGACAAAAACACTTGCAGCCCTGGTAATTATACTAGAAAGAGAGCATCACACGCATAATCATTCGTAACCATAAATTAAAGTGTGTTTCTAAAACATGTCAAACAAACATGTCTGGACAAAACATCCGAAACAATTAATCGCTGCTAATCAGATAATTATCTAAGCACTTGGCTAATGAGTCGAAGGCTTTGCGAAACTTTCTCAAAAACCCGCTAGACCTTTTGCATACTTTCTATCAACCCATAAACTAAAATTAGAGATCTCAGATCTGATTTGCATTCTAGACTTTAACCTTGATTAGAGTTTACCTAAGCTCTAACGGTTAGCTGGGAGAATTACAATCGTGTGATATTATAAGAAAATTAGTTAGCACTTGTCATGATTTGCTAATTAATGTCGTCATCCGTCAAAAGACAGTTATACAGCGTATTACGCATTTAATTTAGGCAGTCATTGCACTTGGAAAACAGGGTACGAGCCATGAAACTTCTGTATAAGACTGATATATAAGACTGATGTATAAGACTTTGATGGATTGCCATTTTGTTAATATACCCAGCAGCAATTAAAAATATGTTAAGCGGGTATATTGAATAATCCAAGTGTATGCAACAGGCTGTAGGAGGCAACCTCGATCTAGACATATGTACATATATATAAATATATTATGTAAATATATCACAACATATTTTAAATCTATCTAACACAAAGCTGATCTGTCTTAAGTCTTGCGTGCATCTGTCTTACGCAAGTAGGATATTGTGTACAGGGTATCTTCAGTGCTATGATGCACTCATGCTTCATTTTTTTTTGGCTGTTTTGTTTTCCAATTGCCCTTTAGCAGTCATTAGCTGTGGAGCATGATACAGGCTGCCTTAGCTTCAATCCCCTCTCTTGCATTTTCCCTCTCTCGCTCTCTCTTTATACTTTGACAACCTGTTGTCGCAACAGCTGTTTTCCAGGCCTAGCCAAATTCTTGTTAGTTTCTGTCTCCCTCTCGCTCGCTTGTTGCGTTCTCTTCGTTCTGTTAGTTTGTTCTGTTTGGTTCTTTGAAGAGAAAGTCATTCACCTTTAGCGTTCTCGCTTGTTGAAATTGTTTGACTTAATAACTAAGTTGGCATCAGGTTTGTAGAATGGGCAATGTAAACAGCTTCACTCGCATCCAACAAGCCTAAATAAATATGCAGCTGAGTTCTTTGTAACTTCTTCTTCAATTCTAAATCTCGGAGTGGGTTTTACGTAAGCGCTTATCAAAAGCAATTCTTTATACTACAGAAGATATTTAACCCAGTTATGCTTAAAAAATCCCTTGTCATGCAAATTAGCATCTAATATTATTCATAGTCAAGTTGTATAACAGTTAACCGTTCTTTCACAATGATAGATAGACAAGATATAGCTGCAGATAGTTAGGAAGTAAGTTAGTTAATTATACAAACCATTTGTCGACATGTCTGCGTGCGATATATATCGCTAACACCGGACAAGCTCTGAAAGTATTTCTTGGTGCCATAAACCGTGTCCATGTTGTAGAATTTAACTCAATTAATTTAGTTTTAGGATCTCCAACAGTCGCTCTGCAAGAAAAAAGAACAAAAATTTGATTAAATACTTTATAAATTTAATATTAAAATAAATTCAATTAATTTATGTGTTCTCTTTGTATTAGTTCTGCAAGTGAATCAGTTAAATGATTTCCATGTTCTTAAGGAGCAGTTCTCTAAGTGAACCAGTTATCCAGGGAACTTATTGACACTTCTTAAAGGAGCATTTACTCTAAGTAAACCAGTTATGCAGGTAACATGTTCACAGTGCTTAAAGGAGCAATTCTCTAAATGAACCAGTTAATGAAGCAACTGATTTACATCTCTAGGGGACCTGATTTAGAGTTCTTCAAGGAGAATTTCTCCAAGTGAAATCAGTTATGCAGGAAACTAATTAACAGTTCGCTCTTAAGTAGATGTCTAAGTTAATCCATCTGAAATAATCTGATCCAGGCTAGCAGCTAGCTCAATCTCTTTACCAATTTCCTCTACTTAGTTCACTTTCATTAAAAAAATCTGCAAAAAGAGTTTGCTTTCTTTTGGTCTAAACTTTAAAGCTGATTGCTTCATCAGACTTTTCAAACACGCTTCCGGTGGCCAAAAAACCGGCTCGTCCTGTTTCACCATCCTATGAAAATTCTCACTTTTCGCCAAGTAAAAGAAATTACAAAAAGCAAAACAGAAAAAAAAGAATGACAGCGAGGTGTGGAAAATTGTTATGCAGCTCAAACATGTCAACCGGTTTAGTTGAAATGAATCGGCTCCAAAAAATGCTTTCTATGGGAACAAAGCGCTCACATTTTCACAACTAAGTTATTATTTTTCTCACACATATTTATGTACATACATACATATATATATTGTCATAATTGGTTTATGGAACAGTCAAGTGCTCGCTGGACACTCGTAAAAGCGAAAGCTTTTCCAAATTTCCAAAAGCAAAAAAAAAGGTATCTGAGCCAAATCTAATTAGTTCTCTAATTACAACACTTTGGATACGCTTGCTAGGCCGCATCTTGAGCTACAAATTCGAAACAATTGTGTTGGCATTTTCACTCATGTTGAAGGGGGAAAAAAAGAAATAACGAAATGCAGAACACAGTCGAGTGACTTTTTTCTTACCCAAGTACAAGCTGAAGATCAGGCAAAGAAACCAGTTCTGGGTTGGGTTTGGCTTGGATGGCTGGGCAGGGTTATTGCTCGTGCCAGCAAGTCATATACATACGTAGTATTTATATTGCCACTATGTATAATCAAAGCTTAGAGAAACCTGTGTAAAAATAGTCTTTGCGTTGGCTACCTGGGATGCCAAGCAGCGAGCAGCGAACAGCAACAAAAATGTTCGTCTTATGAGTTTTGAGCCTCATCGCTGAACTGTCAAAAGTAAAAGTTCTGCCTTGGAATGCGCTGATGATGTTGTTATTGTGGTTGTTGGCCCAATGTTCGATGTTGTCTGTCTGCAGGTGAAACTAATTGGTTTTCTGTTGTCTCGAGATACATACTTAAAGATAATATTGAAAGACTTGCATTAATCAGCAGCTCAAAAGCTATTAAGGCGGGCTTTTTTTAAATGAAACCGCTTGAACCGATAAATATGATGACCTATCGGTACAGCCACAAGTGATTTAATGCATCTCTAAAGTAGGTTCTCAAATCTAAGGCGATAAAAATATGAAAGGAACCAGCATTTAGTTCCAAAAGACTAGCCCAGCTCAAAAGTTTTTAGGACGAGTTCTTTTCGAGTGAACCAGTCTAAACCGATAAATTGTGATCAACGAACTGCAAACAGCTCAGATTGGAAGCGTATTTCAGGTTCATGAACCTAAATCGAAGGGGAGACGAAGTGTGCTCAAATCACTAGCGGAAGCAAGATTACAATAAATCAGCAGTAAATGTGACTAAATAAAAATTATGCTGAACCAATTTTGCCAACCAGTGTCCAAGAAAGACTCACGACTTGGTTCAAGCTATAAACGGAACCAACATTTATTCATAGAATTTTCAGCTAATATTCATATATTCATAGAATTTGCAAACGGAACCAACATTTATTCATAGAATTTCCAGCCTCCGCCATGTTGAAATTTCAGGCTTAGCCTAAATCTTCAGTGACTTAATTTGTTTATGGCAAATTATTTAGTTAGTACATAAAACGGCACATTTTCCGCATGAGGCAAACAAAAAATTTGCATAAAAAAAAACAACAAAGCAGCGAGGCAGAAAAAGCTTCATATACTACTTGCAGTATAAGTACAATTAATGTGAACAGACACAATCACACACACATACACACATGCATATACATATGCGTATAAGAACAATCATGGAGTGTGGCCAGACTGACAGACACGCATTCACAAATGTGAGTGCAGACACACGCATACGTATAAAACAATCATGGAGTGTGGCCAGACACACATATGTGAGTGCTGCCAGAAAAACGCCTGGCCGAGCCATTGCGATTGCCATTGCCATTGCCATGGGTTGACGTTGACCCAGTTGCGCAGGCGCGACTCAGTGTGGTGCGGTGCGAAGCGGAGAGAGGAGCGGGTGAGCGAGCCAAAAAGAGTCAAAGAGTCGGCACTTGAGGCGCAGGCCCAGACCCCAAAACTGGAAACCTGACCGTTTGTTGAATGTGTGTAGTGTGTGTGTGTGTGCGTGTGCATGTGTATGTTTACGGAGAAAGAACAAATTGAATTATGTGCGTGAAGAAAAAAATAGCTAAAAAAAAGACGACACTCACTCACAATTCGGTGGCATTAAGACGTTGTCAGCGTCGACAACGCATAAGTTGATTAAATTTCTCGCATTAACCGATTTTCACCCATTGGTGAAATTGTGGAAGCAATGCAGCAGCAAAAACAACATCAACAAAAGCTAAGAATGATTGATGAGAATTCGGTCTAGCCGAATTTCTAACGGTTGCGTGCAACCTGTTTGGTCTACATAACCATTGTTGAATTGTTGCTGAAATTGATTGCTGAACAGTGTTGAGCAGTGTTGAACCTGTGAAACGATCTTTCGAACCAGATTATAATCAAGCACATCCACTTTCAATAATAATGGCCACACAAAGTGTCTGCGACGAAGAAAGTGAAATGTGAACAACATTTCGACATTTGGAAATGTTTATCAACATAAAAAAAAACAGTTAAAGATGCCAGCGAAATGGAAAGTTTATTTTTTCGTCAAAAACTAGAAGATCGAAAATAAAGCATTCCGAACAATGCAACCAAAAATAAAAAAATATGAAAATCAAACTTCCTAAATTTGAAAGTATTCATTTATTTGCTTATTATTTTTTCGCACAGTCTGTTTAGATAGATGTCATAATTATGCTGTTGATTTATTAAGTTTAGATTTATGCAACCTATTGATTGAATGAGCTCTGGTAAAAGTAGCTCAATATGAGCGCACTCATGAATGAAAATAATTGTATAATATAGTAAGTAATTGCTGCGCATGCATTAATATGCAATATGCAACACAGCTTTGCAATTTCATAATCATTCTAACGGCATTTTTGCTTTGAACGCCTTACTAGAGCAGAACAACAACAACAAAAGGAGCGGTGCAGCTAGAGACGGGAGCGGGTGCGATGAGCAGAACAAGTGCTGGTAAACGTCGCCAAGTGGCAACGCCGTATGCGGAACTTTGGAACCAAAAAGTGCATTTCATTTGGGATGACAAGAGGAACGACACTGCTGCAACCTCTGCAGCACGCGAATGTGATGTGAATGTGAATTGGAGGGGGGCGGGTGGATTTTAAGTCATTAAAAGCATTAACCGTTACGCTTTAACCAAACTAAATATGTATGTATGTAATTAAAAGCAAACAAATCTCAAAGCGCTGCTTGGCGTTTCCCAGCCATATGTACAAGAGTGTGTGTACAGACTGGAACAGATTTTGGCTGGAATTGCTTATTTGATTCACAGGCATTTGAGCTGTAACAAATTTGTGAAGTCACCCTATGCAAGTTGTTGTTTTATACTGTTATACAGCTAACAGTATTGACAAGCGCTTGACGCTTGACTGTGAGTAAATGCTAAACGGTTTTTTTGCGTGACAGTGCTGCCAGACAAATTGATAATGTGTGTGTGTTGGTTAATTGAAAAATGTTTGTTTTGCAAAAATTAATGTTGAGTAGAGTAAGTGGTAAAACGGTTTTTTGATACGTGTTTTGGTAAATTGAATAAAAGTTAAGAATGAGTGCAGTGTTGTGTAATGTTGGCTAATGTAGTCAAACTGATAAAGTGTGTTGGTAAATTGAATAAAAATTGTTGCGTGGGCAGCTGACCTCTAAAAAATGTACAGTCACCATGTGTTTGCAAAGCTTATTTAAGTTCAAAATGGTGTTTTTTAGTGTTGTGTAATGTAGGAATTTAAGTTTTTTTGTTTGTAAACGGTTTATGGCCGTTTTGACAGATAAATAAACACAATAAACTAGCGGTCACCCTGTGCTGTTCTTGTACGCGAAGGGTAAACAGCGTATAACTGCTAACCGTGGAAGAAGTTCACGTAATATTCATTTGGAAACAGTTTTTATAAGTTCTGCCAGACAAATTGTTATTTTTAGTATGAACAAATAACAAAATGAAATTGTGAAAACTTTAAAAATTTAGAATCTCAGCTGAAAGTGTGCATAACAAATGCAAATAGGAAGCGAACAGAGTTTATTTAGTATGCAGCAGGTAGAGAGAGAGAGAGGGAGGGAGATAAGAAGCCAAGACCAGGGGTAATTAAAGCCACGATCAAAATGCACGACACGCAGATCGAGCGAATGCATTTCATTTTCTTCTTTTCTTCTACTTTTTTTTGTTGTGTTTAGATACATATATTTGTATTTATATGTTGTTGCGCCGAAGTGCATTTGCTTTACCGCTGCGGCAACAACTCACAATTTGAGGTCGCTTTTCGCTGAGAGACGAAGAGCGAAGCATAAGAGCGGCCCATTAGCTGCGATTTTTACATCATTTGAATGCAATTTAGCTGCAGTTTAGCGTTATGTTCTATTTCTCTGCCAGCTTTGCCGTCTGTCATTTATTTTCATTGTCTTTTTCGCTGCGAATCGTGCGGCACAGTTGACCAGCAAAACAAGCCAAAGAGGAAGAAGCGAAGTCTCAGAGATTGTAATTTGGGCCAGCTCATAATGATCTTCAATCTTGCTTGCCAATTTGCGATTCTACACAGCTGAGCATGTGGGTGTGTAGCAGGAGGGGCAGAGGACGGGGGAGGCAGGGTGATCTTCAAAGCGAGTTGCGACTCAGACGTCCAGCTTAACGAGCGAAAGTGTTTCATTAACGCAGAATTTGTTCGAAAAACAAAATCAAAAAAAAAAAAACACAAAAAATTTAAATAATAATACAAAAACAAATAAAGCTGGACATTAAGAAATGTACATAATAAATAATGTAAAGAAGTTAACGAAAAAGAAAAGACAAAACATTTCTCTCAGTAATTCTGCGAAAAAAAAAACTGTCTAAATAAAAACTGTACATAATTTATAATCCAAAGAAATAAATAACAATATGTATATATATCTATCTCTTCATAAAAAAAGAAGACATTTTTCTATTAGTATTTATATTTTTATTAAAAAAAAAAGAAGGCATTTTTTCTATTAGTATTTCTCTTTTGATCTACTTCCGTCACGAAAACTGAAAACTGAAAATTATAACGAGTGAAAATGAAAATTAAGCACAGACAGCTGAAATTGTCGCCGCTTTGACACCGATTTTGTAGGGGGCGTGGCCCGCTGCATGTCGGGCAGAAAAAAAAAACCATTTTAGCTAATTTTCAGTTGTCTTGAACTTGATTTTCGGATTGGATTTGTGTTTTTCTACATGTTGATAGCTGATTCATGTGGAGAGACTTTCACATTTGGCTCAGCAATTTTTGATCGTTTTTAATCGTTTTTTAAGTGAGTCAGTCTCATAAGATTTGCTTTGCACCTTCCGCTTTTATCTCATTCAGTTTGCTCCATTTCGAAATCAATTTCCGGCAAATCTCTTGCCTAATTGTTCAGTTTAGCATATTGCAGATATCAGCTATGATTGGAGCTATCTGCATCGCATAATAATGGAGCAACGGGTTCCATTGCCGTCAATTGGCCCACTTCATAAAATGTTGGCAATTGTCGACGGTTAGCGACATAAAAAGAAGGAGAATAAATGGACAAAGAGAATGTTGGCAGCGAGATTCTTATTCTTCATTGTTCATCGAGCTGAAGACTGGAACGTTTTAACTTTGTTGGTCAGTTCGCCCTTTGTTTTCTTATTTTTCTTAGCTGCTTTTCTTATTTTCTAATTTTCCAACATTTTATAGCGCCCCAAGCATGTGAGTTGTCTTTTATTGCCCAGCGTTTCTTTATTGCTTTATTTTTTTAATCGTTTTTATTGCGAAGAAAATCATATTTTCTGCTACTTCTTGTACATCTTCAGTAATGTAACCAGTTTTGTACCTTCAGCTTTAAGTGCGACCACTTTTTCTAGCTTAATGCATTTCTAACTAGTTTATGAGCAGGGATCAACTAAGTAAGCTTTATTTTTGTTGGGCAGAGCAGCTGCATGCAACATAAAATGCAAGAAATACCAAACATATCACATAAATTATACGAAAGTGCAAGATACTATATAGCATATATCTTATTTAGCTTACCAATTAGTTTATCCGCTATAGTCCAATTGCTCTGCAGTTGTTTAGTTCCATTTGACTTAGATCATATTCTAATTCATAACAGAATAGTTAAATACTTTCCAATAAGAAGCATACATTTAGGCAATCAATCAATGAAACACACTTGCAAAGGTTTATTCACCAAATATGATTTTTCGGTTGATATTTTAACGGTTCAGATTTTCACGTTAAACGATTTATACAAACATTTTATTCTCGAATGACAACTGAACGCGCCCGCAGCTGTAAGAAAACTGAAAATCCAATGGGAATTTAAATTGGAATCACAGCCAGAGTCGGCTGCAAAGAGAGTTAAAGATGAGCCCGGCACGCAGCCCAAAGAGAAATTGACAGTTGCGCAGGCGCAGTAAACGACCCTCACTTCGCTCTCTTTCTCTCTCGCTCTCTAGTTCTCATTGAGCTTGCTTCGATCAAGTTGGCAGGTTTCTCTCTCAATTTGGTTACTGAGGTCATTTCGATCAGGTTGGCAGTCTCTATCGCGCCAATATCATTTTAAAAGCAAATAAAATAATTGATCAACATTAACGAAACAATTTAAGCATATTTATTAGTGAATTTTTTTATTTATACATTTGTGATTAACATAGTTTATACAACAACAGATATTTTCAGTGTAAGTTACATTTAGCCCTCTACGAGCTTATTATCCCACGACTTGGCAATCATTGCAATAGCATGTCGCTTTAGTTTTGGTCCAATCAATGGATTCATTTGGGCCATGTAGCAACACAGCCAGAAGAGCCAGCAACATGCCGCAGTCAGCATTAAGATGCATCGTATTAAATTCTGATGCGGACCCTTTGGAGTCATAATGGGCATTCCAATGCCCACAGCACCCCAAACAGCAGTGAAGAACAATACAGGGAAGAATGCAGCACCCATATTTGAATTAGTTTACTTTTTATTTGCAGACTTTCACTTATATTTATTTAATGCAATTTTCAACTGACACCAAATGTTTGCTTCTAATAAGAATTCTGTTGGTAAAATCAATAAAATACCGATAGTAAAACTTACATGTGTTTTCGATAACTTGTAATCTAAAATACTACCTACTCGATACAATTAGTTGCTTATAACTTGAGGTTGTGGTGGTAGATGAGGCTGTGGTGCGTCGCTGTTGTAATTTCGTTAAAACTTATTGAAAAGTCACGTTTTTTACTTTTGATGTAATAGGTAAGTAGATTTACAAGCAGTACAAGTAATTCACTAACTGTATGCATATTTAAAGGTGCAATCAGTTTTATTTGTGCACTGTTGACCTTGACTGCATATGTTATCGTTAAGTTATCGACGTTCGCTGCAGCGCAATTTAAATTTAATTTCTAGATGATGGACTGGACTTACAAAAAGTTTGTCTGTACCGTAGAAGGCTGTGGTAGGGAATTTAATACAAAATGGACCTTAAAACGACACTCTGCCAAGCACCAACAAGGCTCCACTACAATATATAATTGTAACAAATGCAACAAAAACTTCTCACGCAAAGATTCCTTAGATCGACATTATCAGTATGTTAACTACCTGATTGCTACTACTACTTTGATTCAATCTTTGGTTCTTTCATTATTAGAATGAGTCACAGCAACATATTATTAATGTTTATGTGCTCGGAGAAAGGCTGCGGCAAGCTTTTTAGTCTTAAATCCACGCTTCACCGCCATAAATCTTCACATACGGAAAGCTACAAATGTGCAGTGTGCGGTAGCAGCTTTACACGCAAGGACAATTTGACTAGACACAAAACGTAATATAATAATATATAATATATATAATATATAATAATGTTTCTCCATAGTGTTCATGCTAAGAAGTTATCGAGCCATCATGAGAAGTCAGTCGAAAGCAATGCCACTCCGCCTATAGAGAACACGCCTAATCTACTAGAAATAGAGGCAATGGAATGCAATGTTGTAGGCGATGATCACACCTATGCACTGTTGACAAGCTAATTGCTGCAAGGCTATCGAAAATCAAAATCAAATACCCCACCCGCCCAACAATGGACGCAACACAGCGTACTAAACTTATCGATTTTTACTCAAAGTCACTTATCAAACTAATAAAATTAAAAATTATTTTATGTTTTTCCACGATCGTGTTAACTGCAAAGGAATTACCCAAAATTATGATTCGACCAGGCGACCATTGCAAAACATCCATTATCTGCATTTTTATGTAGTTAATTACTGCAAATTTATCGGAAATCAAAATAAACAACTCGCGCGCAACAACTCTGCAACTCTGAGTTTTAGAGCTTATCGATACTTATTTATAACATATTTATCGCACCATTAAAGTGTAAGAGAAATTTCGCTTCTTTTGTATAATCGCGTTAAGTGCAAAGAAATTAGTTAAAATGACGATGCGACCAGATGATCATCGTAGAAAATGGAACAAGAACGAGTATGAAAAGTTGGCCCAAGAGCGCCTGCTTAACCAAGCGGCACCAAAGGACGAAGGTAGGGCAAACATTGCAACATTCGTTAGCAGCGAATCCATTTATAGAACTTCATTGTTTCCGTTCCGAACAGAGCCGGTGCAGCGAGAGAACCTGAAGAGACGTGATTATAAGGTTGACCTGGACAGCAAATTGGGCAAAAGCGTTGTGATAAATAAAAACACACCTACCTCACAATCTGGCGGCTACTATTGCAATGTGTGCGACTGTGTGGTCAAGGACTCTATTAACTTTCTGGACCACATCAATGGAAAGAAACATCAGCGTAATCTGGGCATGTCCATGAAGGTGGAGCGCAGCACCGTTGACCAAGTGAAAGATCGCTTTCAGCAGAACAAACAAAAAATGGCCGAGAAGCAAAAAGACTACGAACTGGAAAAAAGATTACGCGAGGCCAAGGAGGAAGAGGAACGGTACAAGGAGCATCGAAAGGAGAAGCGGAAAGATCGCAAGAGGAAGGCCGAGGAGAATGATGATCTTGCAACGACTGGCCTGCCCGAAGATATGGCAGCAATAATGGGTTTCTCTGGATTTGGCGGGTCAAAAAAAAATTCATAGAAACCAATTGTTGCTGAATTTAATAGAATATATAGATATATACAAATAGAGATTTTTTCCACCAACGAAAAAGCCGTTTATTGGGCTAATCGCTATGACTGTGATTGGTTTGCGACATTTATTTGATTTTATATATATTATATATTATATGTATATTATGTACGTGTGTGTGAACATGTATAAGACAATTTTACACCAGTTATTGTATTGTACAACAGGGCTTTGACCAAGTTAATAATTTAATAAGCAGTTTAAAATGCACTAATTCTTAAACTTAAAATTGTACCCCCGAAAAAACACTCGAATACCATATTTTTTTGTGACTGCCAAAAACCAAAAATGCGGAGCCTTAAGTAAATACAAAGCCGTGTTCGATGGGTATATCCCATGGAATGCTAAAGAACTCGCCAGGCAGCTGGGTGCAATGCGATGAATTGTAATCGCGTAAATGCTTGCGCAGCTACACATTAAAGAGATAAATATGATGAGCAATAGAAATTTTAAAATAAATTGTAAACCTACCAAAAATATGGCCATTTGACTGCGCATTTCCTCATTGTATTCGGCTCCAATCAACATGGGATAGGACTTGCCCTCATCGGAGGCATAAGTTATAAGGCGTGACATGCATAGCTTCTCCTCGGCCAAGGTATAGCTATACGATTCCAAGGGCTTTGCAAGCAAAGCCTTGGCATGCGACAACTGTGCTGAGTTAAACAAATTCGGATAGCGAAACTTGAGCACTGCAAGCGTAAGATAATTGCCGCGATTTGTATCAATGCGATTGTCCCTGAAAAACAATTGTAAATAGATATTGAAAAATATATATAAATAAAAGCAAATGTTATGCATACTCGGCTATAATCTCGTCCTCTGTGCGACGTATGAATAGCAGCGGTCCATTGTATTTAACAGCCAGTTCAGCATTATTCAGATTGCAATGTTTGCGTATAGCAATGCGTACGATGCCGCCCAGGCTGGCAGGCATGCGCGGCTGAGCCAAATAGAGAACGTCATCAAAGGTCGCATCCAAAACCTAAAAATCGAACAGAACGCTGTGACATATGTTACAAATTGATAAGTGAATGAGGCACCTACCACTCCCTTAACATCTGGATATATAGACGCAGCAAAAAGTGTGCTATAGCCTCCAATGCTCCAGCCATATAATATAATATCCTCAATACCAAAGCCCAGGCGATTCATGGCAAAGCGCACCACAGCATCGATGGCATTTTTATCCTGTTCCGGTTTTGGTTGACCCGTGCTGCCAGCAAAACCCGGGTGATTCCAGCCCAATACCGAGTATTTTAAAGCAATGGGTGTGCCCATTATACCAACTTCATAGAAGCCAGCATTGCCCTCGGAGCAGATGACCAGGGTCTTGCCGTTGCCCACATTGTCGTTGCGATTGTCAACGAAGAGCGTGTCGATTTCGTTTGCATCAATTGTTTTTACTTTATAGCGAATGCCATTATCGTCTTCAATGAGCTTAGCTCGGCCTGAGATCAAGGCGGGTCCTGCAAATGAAGCATATTATTAGTTTAAAGAAGGCATAAGTTGCTGCTTTGTCAGGCAGGCCAACATACTCATGAACTTCTGCAGTAGCTTCACAGAGCCAGGATAGATCAGAGACAGCCCAAAGGTGTGTATGGCCACATAGGCGATAAGCTCACAAGGCAAAGTGGCAATGCTCACGCTTTCCCGACGACTCACAGTTGTTGTGGGCTTCTTGGCATCGCTGCAAGACAAATGTATTGTAGATACAACTTTAAATAACCTTAGCTTTCTCACTCACCCCGCCAAGGCCTTCACATCGAAATCCACAGGCCAAGCAGAGAAGTCAATATCAAAACGACGCAGTGCATCGGAGGATCTATTCTCTTTAGCTGAATTTAAAGCATTTATCATGTTTGTATAAGCGCGAGACTGTCGGCGACCAACGCCACGCATAAATAAAGATATGATGACTATCAATCCAACGCTCGTTGTGAGCTTTGCAAGCGTTGGCATTGAATCAGCGACCAAGTAGCCGCGTCTGTAGAGGAATGTGAAGATCAGCGGTGACGTATAATAGCTGACCGACCAAACCACTGACAGCTGCAATAAAATAAACACATTTAGTATTTTTATACACATATACACGCACACAGACGCACGCACACACACTGCACTTACCGTGGACAAAATTTGTTCACCAAATTTTTCAACTGCACCGGGCTCGTACATTTTCCTCTACAAAAAAAAACAGATTAGATTTTCACATTTACACATCTTAGTTACCACTTACCTGCGGCTCGGGCACACCTCGGTACTCCATGTACAATTTTGGCCCGAATATATAGTTAAAGAAACTCATTGTGAAAATACTTATTTCCGTCTGCGTCTGAAAATTATTATTATATATATTTTTTTTAGTGAATTGTGAAAGTGAGTTAGTGAAACGCAAATGCAATCGCAATATGAACTGGTTCCTTTTACGCGCTAGAGATGTTCTCGTGTTGCCACAAAGAAACTAAGATAACGTTCAACTTTAATACATATGTAAAAATTTCAATTTTCGTTGTTTGAGCGTTAAACTTTTTATTCACAACTAATAATAATATTTTAGCTGTATAGAACAAACTG
Organism: Drosophila gaucha; assembly: GCA_035045545.1. Taxonomy (NCBI): domain Eukaryota; kingdom Metazoa; phylum Arthropoda; class Insecta; order Diptera; family Drosophilidae; genus Drosophila; species Drosophila gaucha. Next base: position 2,633,033 of record JAWNOY010000222.1, read on the forward strand.
AGCTGACTGATTAGCAAGAGCTTCTGCGATAATTGTAGTGTTGTGCTTAGTAAAGTGCTGTGTAACGAATTAAAGTGTGCCATGAAACTGAGTTACAAGTTCACTAGGGTTCACACCAGTTCGATTACAAATCAAATCTTTTGTATGTTGCAGTTCGCAGCAGTCGAATTTGGAATTCAGGAGAATTAAGCCGGCTGAAATGGAAAAGTTTAATAAAGCGCAAGCCAAAAACTTGGCAGCTGCACAGAAGCTAGTGAACGCCTATGCCTCCAGCTCCGAGGATGAAGGCGAGCTGGATGAGAAGCATATACTTGGTAAAATAAAAGCGAAGCTTAATGACGTGTCCTCGAATTTAAGCACTGTTTTTTAGATCTATTATATAAAAATTACCAGGCGCCAGTGAATGGAGCGAATGAGAACAATGTGAATCGCACTGCCACATTTCTGGAGAATACGCTGCACTCAGGCGCTGCTACGTGTCTGATTTGCATTGGCAGCATTCGACGTGTGGAATCCATTTGGTCATGCAAGAGCTGCTATTGTTTCTTCCACCTCAATTGCATCCAACGCTGGGCCAACGACAGCGTAATGCAAATGAAGGTCAAGGCGGAGCAACAACAGACCAATGGAAATCAGGGACATTATAATCATCTGGGAGAGTTCGTGCCGCCCAAGCGTTCAAAGTCGTTGCACTGGTGTTGTCCACAGTGCCGTAGGGATTATCAACCTACCGATCGACCCACACAGTATGAGTGCTTTTGTGGCAAGGAGGCAAATCCGCAGCCACAGCCCTTTCTTGTGCCACACTCCTGTGGCGAGATTTGTGGAAAGCTGTTGCAACCGAAATGTGGTCACGATTGCAAACTGCTTTGCCACCCGGGTCCGTGCCCACCCTGCGCTCAACTAGCACACAGTTCCTGCCTCTGTGGGAAAGCGGCGAAGCGAAGCGTGCGCTGCATCGACAAGAGCTGGCAGTGCGAGCAAAAGGTGTGTAGAGAATCTAGATGTTCTCAAAAGTATATGGAACTCATAAGAAATCCTTATTTTCAGTGTCAATCCCTTTTAGCGTGTGGCAAGCACAAATGTAATCAGCGCTGCCATCGACCCGGACAGTGTCCGCCATGCAGCAGCAAGAGCTCACAGCCGTGCGAATGCAAACTCGAGCAGAAAGTCGTCAATTGCGCGGAGCCCAAATGGAAGTGCAGCAACGTAAGCGACTGATAAGCTATAAATAGCTTCACTTCTTACATATCTTTCTCTTTACCTAGGTCTGCGGCGCTCTGTTTGCTTGCGGTATTCATACCTGCGAGAAAGTATGCCACGCGGCTTCCTGTGAGGGCGCAGAGTGTCCTTTTGGTGTGCGCAGCTGTCCCTGCGGCAAGAGTGTAAGCTTAACAGATTCTCAACTATATATAGCTATTAATATGCCTATTATGCTTTACGTAGATCAAGAGTGGAGGTTGCAGTGAGCAGCTGGAGACATGTGGAGATACCTGCCAGAAACTGTTGTCCTGTGGCAAGCATAGCTGTGCACAGCGTTGCCATCGAGGCGCTTGCAATTTGGTGAGCAGTGCAGTAAATCAGGCTTATAACTTAGCTCTATAATCTCTATTTGTATAATAATTTGCTTGCAGTGCCTGGTGCGCACGAAGAAGAAATGCCGCTGCGGTCTGCATGAGAAGGAGCTGCCCTGTTCCAAGGAGTTCAACTGCGAAACCAAATGTAAACAGATGCGGGATTGTGGCAAACATGCCTGCAATCGCAAGGTATAAAGCATGCAAGTCTCAACAAGAATAGTTAATAAGAAGAGTAGAGTAAAGTGGATATGGCTTACAATTTATGAAGAAGTATTGTAGAAGCTTTATTCTATTCCTTGAATTAAAAGATTTATTTATAAGTGTGTAAGACCTCGTCGATATGATTATTCCCAATACCGTTAATATTTCAATTAACTATTGTAATCCCTTTCTTTCAGTGCTGTGGCGATCAATGTCCGCCCTGCGAAAAGATATGTGGCAAGCAGCTGAGCTGCAACAAGCACAAGTGTCAATCGGTGTGCCACAACGGACCCTGTTATCCCTGCAAGCTGGAATCCCAAGTGAATTGCCGCTGCGGCAAGACGCGACGCAACGTGCCCTGTGGACGAGAGAGGAATGCGCGTATTGTGTGCCAGGAGCTATGTCGGTTAGTAGCCAACCCCGTTCATTATCAAATATAATCAGTCTAAAGCCTATTGCTTACTCCTTAGCATCACGTCCAAGTGTCATCACGCCATCAAGCATCGCTGCCACAAGGGCGAATGTCCTCCCTGCATCCAGCCTTGTAGCTTGGTCAACGATTCAAGTGGTTGTGGTCACATCTGCAAGGCGCGCTGTCATGCTGCCCAGCGTGTGCCTCGACCACCTCAGGTGACACGTGGACAGCACCATAAGGTGAATCCACAAATTTAATTAAGCCATAAAATGCTTATCTAATCATAATCTTTTCAGTATGAGTACCGTGCTCTGCCACATCCACGTTGCGAAGAGGACGTCAGCGTTCGATGCATTGGCGGTCACGAGTTCGCTACTTGGCCCTGCTGGAACTCCAAGCCTACATCCTGTCAGCGTAAATGCGCACGCCAGCTCAAGTGTGGCAATCATCGATGCGATCGTGTCTGCCACACAGTACCTCAACCTCAGGATATGCAACAGCAAGTGGGTTGTGCGAAATGTGAACAAGGCTGCGCTATTCCTCGTCCTGCTGGCTGCACGCATGCCTGCACCAAAGGCTGTCACCCGCCTCCTTGTGCTCCATGTGCATTTGTTATCAAGAACAAATGCTATTGTGGACTCAACCAGGTCATCTACAAGTGCAGCGAGTACTTCAATGAGGAGGGCAGTCTACAGGACACGCTGGAGCGACGACAAAGGTTCAACAGCTGTGGCAATCGTTGCCTTAAAAGTGTGAGTACTATTAAACTACAAATGTGGAGCATACTTATATGTATTTGTTAACTCTTGTCTGTACAGTTCGATTGTGGCCATCGTTGTCTGGCTATTTGTCATCCTGGTCCGTGTCCCAATCCTGAGCTCTGCCGCAAGAAGTTGCGCATCCATTGCACTTGCAAACGGCTCAAACAGGACATTGCCTGCGACAAACATCGAGCGGGTCTAACCTCGCTCAGTTGCGATGAAAATTGCCAAGCCGAGCGCTCCAAAGCCCAAGCCACGGAGCAGCAACAGCTGCAGCTTAAATTACAGCAGGAGCAGGAGAAGAATCGACAGGAGCTTGAGAAATATGAGCAAAAGTTTGGCAAGCGCAAGCACAAGGAGCGCAAAGCTTTGGATGTGGAGCCCATCAAATCCAATATAGAATGGCAACGTTTAGGCATCTATGCCTTATCCTTGCTGGTCATAATGGGTGCACTGGGCGTGGCATATTATGCGGATAGCTAGAACCAACTAAAGATTAATTTTATACCAACTGAAAATGCCAATGAGATTTGAATTTTATTAGTAAATACTTAAATTTTTAAAACTTGTTAACAACTGTGTCCGTGTACTTTGAGTATTTGTTTGCTTAAAATTAACATCTAACGATTAACTAAGCATTTTTTAAGCCGTCTTCGTCTTCTTCTTGTAAACGCAGGCGGCAGCAAAGACGCTGGAGCTAAGGAACGTGGAAATGAGGAAATTTGAAAGCAACATCCAATCGTGCGACTGCACATAAACTGTGTAAATGCGGGCTGCAAATTAGAACGAGGATTAGCGATTAGCAATAGTTCGTCTTATCCCTACTTTTATACTTACTCATATTGGTGAAGGCGGATAAGGCCCACGTCGTTCGACTGACGGAGCTGGCATCCTTCGATCGCAATATGGCCAGCAGTTGGAGCACTTTGCTAGTCGCTCCAATGGGCGTGCAAAAAGGCTGTCAAGGATTTCGAAATAGTTAAGTATATCAATAAATAGCTATACGAGTAATATATGAGAATTTTTATAATGATTGAGCCAGTGATAAATATTTATCCTAATTGCCTGAGTGATTCTAAATTTTTGTTATGAAAGGAGTAGTTGAGGAAAACTGTTAATTTTCAATATATGTATATATATATATATATAATGAGCATTTATGTACTGAATATGATACATATTGGATGGATAGAAAGAAACCTATAGGAATTGTGCAAAGTCGAGTAGTAGTAATGATAAGCAGTAAACAATTGAATATTATACAGTAAAACTTGACTTGGCCAGACAAAAAAAGTAAAGATCTAGATTGAAATACCTGAACTGATATAAAACTTTTTTTTTTTAATATTTAACTATGCAATTTTTTTCTTATTTCCTCAACAACTTCTTTGAGCAAACATTTTGCCTAAAAGAAGATTAAAAACAATAACATTGTTCATTTTAGGCATCTTCACCTGTGTTTTTGAGACACATTCAGCAGTGCAAATAGCTCTAAGACAATTGGTCAGCGACCATTAATGTATATAAATAGAAGCAAGACAAATATTATATAGCAAAACACAGATGACCTTCGCCAATGATTTAGTTAAGAGCTTCTCATTATGCTCAGCTCCTAACGTAGTAAAAACAAGAAATAAACAAGTTGCCGAAGTCATAAGAACATAATTAGTTAAATAAATTAAAAAAGGGAAAACGAGTTTGTGGAACAAACTGTTATCTAGTGAACAGGTTCTAATCAATATCGCAGCTGTTATATATATTGGTTAAGTATGTAAGTAAAGATATGGTTGGTTACTCACCACCAGGAACGTTAGGATGATAATGGGAAAGATTTTCAAATAGATAAGTGTGGCTATTGTTGCATAGAATGCAGCAAAGATCTGTGTACGCTTGCCCAGCATATCCTGATACTTGAATACATAATAGATTAACACATATTCCTGCAGCAGCAATACAGGATATTCCATATAGGAGAGAAAATCATAGCCTGACGTATAATTGTAGGACATCATAACGGTATAGCTGAACAGTTCCAGGCACAGGCCGAAGACGCTGATGCCTGGATAGGTATAGATAAAATACAGTTAAAGTGTGGGCGTAACAGTTGCGTGGGCGTGGTCTCACCTTTTGCCGATTTGTTTTCACGTATCGTATTTATTTGTGGCACCTTGATGACCAGGCATGATGAAACTGTAATTAAACTCAGCAGATCAGCAATAATAAGCACGATTCCCTTGTCTAGGTAATGGGAGACAAGTCCGCCAATACCCTCAGACGGCGCCGTTGTGTCCATTGCCGCAGCTAAACTGATATTAATGGGACATTTCGTTTGATTTAAATACAAGCAATCGATTGCGGGCGGCTCTGGGTATCGAAGCGCAACTGCAGTCATAATTCCTGTTTAGACAAATCTCTTATGCATTGCAAGACACCGACTTCTGCTTTTCTGTTGTTTTTACAAAATCAGATTGTCATATTTCTCTAAATAATAAATTTGTATGAAACTAAAATCAAAACAATATCCAATATAAAATTGAATCGAATAGCATTGCTCAGAGGAATCGATTTGTTCTGGAGCTACTATGTATCGATACTTTGCCACTGAGTGCAGCGTATCGATGCTTTGTCTCGATACTTTGGTGCTGCTAACATACAGTGGCAGCGCAGCTCAAGTCATTTAGTTATTTTTCTGTCTGAATTTAAGAATTTTTGTTTTTGTTTACCAGAATAATACTAAAACGGTTAAACAAAAACGTAATACACTGTGCTACTGATAGCACAGTAAAGAAAACGGCAGAGAAACGTACGTGGTAAATTTAATTAAACGTGTGTGCTCGGTGGCAAATGCTTCTTGTGGATGGGCAAGTGTGTGTGTGAGTGTGTGCGTGAACTAAACGCAAAAAGTGTAAAACGGATGAAATAGTTAAACAATTAAGCTCAACTGCAATTGCAAAACTCATGAGTGCAACAAATATATGAATTCTCTTGTTCAAAGTGCAAAATAGAGCTATCTAGGGGTAAAGTAAACTCCTTTTCTTATGCATGTCGTGACATTTGTTCTGTATGTGTGCGTGCGTGAGTGTGTGTGTATGCATACGATGTCCGACGTAGTCGCTTTCGTATGTGTCAGTGTGTGTGTGTGTGTACAACAATGTTCACATTTTTTTTCTTTTGTTGCTTGCTCCACGAATTATGGGGCTGGCTCTCGCTTGGTGCAGGTGCAGAAAAGTGGGGTTAGGGACAGTACAATTTAGTTAGTTAGTTTACTAACTTTTTGGAATATTCATTTGTATACCTATTTTCCCCCGATTCCCATAGCCATTGGCTGTGTCGCACATTAATGAGCAAAAAAAAAAAAAGAAGACGACATTAATGGATGGATGGGTAAGCGAGGTTCGGGGCATTCATTCTCGCTTTGGTCCTGTGGTCGCAGCACAGGTAACACGAATGCCGTGTGAAAGCGGACACAAAATGAAGCAAAACGTAGACGAAGACCCTTAAACCTTCAGAGGAGGTCAACAGCTACATTTCTGAGAAGGGGAGGGTTCCATACATTCTCTTGCACATCTGATCTCTTTTACGAGTGATGCAACGCAGGATCTACACGTATATACACATACACGTGTTTGTGTTGTGTGCGTATGTGTGCGGTGAAAATTCCTATGCGATCGCTCTTTGTTGTTTAACTGCTGCGAATGCACTGATCCCTTTTTGCTGTCTGTACGCGTGTGTGTGCGTTAAATTGATGCTGTGCGCTAGCGCGTGAGAGAGGGAGAGTATGAGAATGACAGTCGAAGCTGATGACTTTGATGCGAGAGAGGGAGAGCAAAGAGCAGCGCAAACAGATAGCGGCTTAAATTGCAAGGTGTACGCTATCGTTGCCGTCGCTGTTGTTGTTGCTTTTGCTGCTGTTGTTGTTGGTGGTGTGTATCTTTATTGCTTCTTCTTCCGTCCGTTACTTTTGCTCTTGTCATCGCATGCCTTTACCTTTTCTGCCTGGGCTACTGATCTTTATGTGTATGTGTATGGGAATGTGTTTGTATGTTTGTTGTAATACCCGTTTCATCTTCTTTGCCCATTCTACTTCGCGCCGTTTTAGCTTCTTCCGCCGATGCACTTTTGTGATTTCCTTTGCCAGTTTTTGATTGCTAAGAAAGACGACGACGACGGCTGCTGCGGCGGCTGTTGTTGTTGCTGCTGCCTTACAAACATTTTTCCCACTGCTTTTCCTTTTCTTTTGATTTTTGATTTTTTTTTTTGCAATTCTCAGTCTCATCATCATCATGCGAACGTGGTAGAGAGAGCGAGAGAGGGACAACAGACAGCAGAAAAGTGCCTGCACACGATCTCTCATCGTGCTTATTACTTTTGCCGCTTGCCTCTTTCGCCTCTGCTTCGCGTTGCGTGGGAATTTTTTACAGAGCGTCGCTGTCGCAGCTCCAAAGCGGCTGCTTCCTCCTAGCGGGTTATATTTTTTCGGATAAAAAAAGGATAGCTTCATAATTATTTCTAGTAAGTTGGAGATTTAAAACGAAATTTCGGTTGCTAACGTGTGTTTTAAGGATATTCTTATAAAGTTGTTTGAATATAATTCTGAGATATATAAAAACACATCGTCAAACCCTTCTTTAGGGTAATATAGTGTTTGCACAACCTCTGCATCGCATAGAGAAATACATTTGTATGCCTTGTAAAGACTACACAGGTAATGCTCCATTGAGAGAGTATTTATTTCTACATATGGTGGTAAGGCAAATTAATAAAAATATTAAGGAAAAACACTTATATTCATATTTTTCAAAACTTTATACATATTCCCGTGTATTTTAACGAAATATAAATGTTTTCACCTAATACAGATTATACTAGAAACGCTCCCTTCTGTAGGTACGCCTGCTAAAAAAAAGTTTCATTAAAAAAATTAGTATCAAGAAAAAATACACTCGTTCATTGAAATGTTTTTACTAAAAAAAAGCGAATTTTTAAGTCTCAAAATTAGGTGTTTTTATAGAAAATATAGAATAGACAGCGCAATATTTTTATATTTTATATTTTGTATGGGCTACCATTGGTTGTTTCATTAATTGTGTTCTGTATTATGTAAAGTAAATGTTTGAATGAATTTACGTCAAGTAAAATTTAAATACAAAATAATATAATGAATTACGAATCAGTTAACTGATACCTCTGTTTATTTTTTTTATTATCCTACAGTTGAAGAAAGCTGCAGTGCAAGAAGAGATTGACTTTACCTGCGCCTAGTGGAAAGTATTATGGAAAAAGGATGTTTAGCTGCTAGCATTAATTGTGCAAGTGCCGAGGACGACGCTCAGCAGGAGAGCAGCCGAAGCAGCAGCAGCAACAGCAGCGATATAAAGCCGCCAACACCTCAAGCATCACAGCCAAAGCCGAGTACTAGCCAAGCGGGATTTGAAGCTGACACGGTAGGCGTAACAGCAACTGAATCTATGTCCAATCTGAGGGAAGACGTGGAGGACTGTGTCTCTTCGAATTCGCAACATGGCTTCGCCGTCGTGCTCGATGATGAGTCCAGTACCGAGACTGGGGTGCTGGAAACATACGAGATAAGCTCTTCCAATTCACTGCCCAATAGTACGGAAGCAGGTGCAGGAGTTGAAACAATGGGCGTTGTTGTTCCTGTCGATGATAGCTCTTCGACAGATACGCTCAATGGCAATGAGAGCGGACGCTTGAGCCGTGATGCTGCCTCTGAGGAGGAGCACAGCTCAATGAATAATGTTTTCTTTAATGTTAACGACGACCCGCCCGTTGTATGCCTTATAAATGATGTTGACGATTTCGATGAGGAGGAAATTGTCGATGAGGATGATGATGAAGACACTGCTGTACGCTCATGCCCCAATACATCACAAATTGATGGCACTGCTGCTGATGGCATCATCATGACAGCCGATGGTTCTAAAATATTTTTGGAAACACCTGTCGTCGAGGAGCCACAATCACATACTCATGTCGGCGCCACAGTCGGCGGCAACGCTGTCCAATCGGAGCTGCTGGCGGGCAAACCGAAGCGACTTAGCGATGAATTCGAGGCGGAAGAGCAGCAGGCAAACGCACCAAGAGGAGGAGTCAAGTCTGAAACAGGGCAGGCAACGGATGTGGCAACCAGTTCACTGCATGATCGCCAAATGTCCGTGCGGCTTAAGCAAATGAGCCTAACGGCCAGTGCCGAAGCGACGGCAGCAAATGCTGCGAATAACAGCAACAACAGCAGCCTAACTCAGGCGGACATTGAGTCCATGGATCGCATTGAACGTCGCGACTTTGAAACTGAACAGCGATTAACCGGTGGCATTATACTCGGCACCAGTTCGCTCATAAACAAAAATCGCCTCAATCTAAGTCTGATCAATCGTGCAGGAGCAGGAGCAGCAGCTGGAGCTGGAGGTGGAGGTGGGGTTCTAAGTGGCGTAGCTGGCGATGATTGGCCCAGCAGTAGCCAGGGACGCGCATTCTCCTCGGATAGCAAGGTACAAATCATTAATTAAATTGTAGAACTATCTTAAGTCTAACGCATTTTCATATTTTTCTTCTCGCAGTGCACCTACAAGGATCTATCGACGACGCCCACGAGCAGTCGCAAGTACACTAACAGCCGACTGAGCAAGTCCACTGCCAAACTCAATTTGGGCTCAACGCTGGCCAATGCCAACAATGCCTGTCCACAGCACAGTTCCATTTCCAGCTCCAGTAGCACGAGTAGCAGCAACAGTTCCAGCAACAATTCCAAGCTGCCCATTGTGGTTATTGTGAAGCCCACCGGGAGCAGCAACGCTTCAACTTCCACCAACAACAATCGCACAGATGTCTACACGAATACCAACTCGAATGACAATCCGAGCTGTCAACAGACGGACAAAGATGTGACCACATCCTTTAGCTCCGTGGGCTCACAGACACACAGCCAGGAGAGCAGCGGATGTAGTCGCACTAGCGTCATGGCTTGTGCCAGCAGCACTCTGGATGTGGATGCACAGCCCTCGACTTCAGCCACATCGACTGTGACTTCGACTTCGGCACGCTGTCATTATGCAGCGACTGCTGCAGCGAAAACAGCCACAAGGCATGTGAATGCTAGTGCCCAAACACAGGAACGTTTTCTGGCACGGAGCGGGCTAGCAGCTGGAGGTGCTGCTAATAGCAACAACACTCGCAGTCGTCGCCGCGTGGAGGCCACACGCAAAAACTCCAATGATGCCATTGTACTGGGGATTGTTGTTGAGGAGAATGCTGTCAATGCCGATGGAGGCGGCGGTGGAGTTGTGGAACCTGGAGATTTTAGTGCCGAGGAGCCGTGGGGCAATTGCGATGAGGAGAATAATTGTTCGGATTTGGAAGAGATATGCACTTGCCAAAATAGCATCTTGGCCAGCAGTCGGAGCGGCAGCAATGCCAGCTTGAGTGAAGCACTCGACATGGATGCCATGGATAGCTACCATGAAGAACCCATTTCTATGCCACCAATCGAGCAACAGCAGCAGCAGCAGCAACAACAGCAGCAGCAGCGTAAGCGTAAATACAATGAGAGTCGTCTGCTGGATGGTGACTACTCGATGAGCATAACGGGCAGTGGTGGTGCCGGTGGTGGTGCTGGCGGGGCCGGTGGTGCTGGCAGCAATTCGGGATCTGGCGATAATAGCCGTAAGCGTATTGCCTATGATTTTGCCTCAACCCCACGCTCCTCAACGCAGCCCTTAGGCAATGGTCCCGTGATTACGCTAACGATGACGCCCACGGGCATTGCTGCGACGACACTGGGTGGTTGCCCTACGCCAGTGGGACGGCGTACACCACGTGCTCTGATGCCGACACGCGATAATCCACCGCCTGAGTTGCAGCATTGGTTGACACAATTTCAACGGTGGTCCCATGCCGAACGTCTGCTGGCTGTGGATCGATTGATTGATCATTGCGATCCATCACAGGTGCGGCACATGATGAAGGTGATTGAGCCGCAATTCCAGCGTGATTTCATTTCGCTGCTGCCACGGGAGCTGGCGCTGTTTGTGCTCTCATATCTGGAGCCGAAGGATTTGTTGCGCGCCGCACAAACCTGCCGCAGTTGGCGTTTTCTCTGCGACGACAATCTGCTGTGGAAGGAGAAGTGTCGGAAGGCACAAATCCTCACAGAGACGCGGAGCGATCGACCCAAACGTGGACGCGATGGCAATATGCCACCAATTGCGTCCCCGTGGAAGGCGGCCTATATGCGCCAGCACATCATCGAGATGAATTGGCGTTCGCGACCAGTGCGTAAGCCGAAGGTGCTGAAGGGTCACGACGATCATGTCATCACATGCCTTCAGTTCTCCGGCAATCGCATTGTGTCCGGCTCCGATGACAATACGCTTAAAGTCTGGTCGGCAGTCAATGGCAAGGTAAGACTCTACTCCCCATACGAACTATTCAGCTATAATCTTTGCTCTACCTCTCATGTGATTGGCCAGGGGAAGGTGGATCAGTTACGCAAATGAATATTTTTTAATATATCTCTAAATTTTTAGTGTCTGCGCACTTTGGTGGGTCATACTGGCGGCGTTTGGTCCTCCCAAATGTCTGGCAATATCATCATATCCGGAAGTACGGATCGCACGCTCAAGGTGTGGGACATGGAGAGTGGTAGCTGTGTACACACGCTTCAAGGACACACCTCAACGGTGCGCTGTATGCATTTGCATGGCAATAAGTGAGTGTTCAGGCAGACCTATTGAGGTAGCAGACTTTATTTTCATCTCCACTCAGGGTGGTCAGCGGCTCACGGGATGCAACGCTGCGTGTGTGGGACATTGAGCTGGGCACGTGTCTGCATGTGCTGGTCGGGCATCTGGCTGCGGTGCGATGTGTGCAATATGATGGCAAGCTAATTGTATCGGGCGCCTACGATTACATGGTCAAGATCTGGCATCCAGAGCGACAGGAATGCCTGCATACACTGCAGGGACACACCAATCGTGTCTACTCCTTGCAGGTACTGTTCAAAATCAACTAGCCAATCCTCTCCAGCTTACGCCAACCCGATTACTATTTGTAGTTCGATGGCCTTCATGTCGTCTCTGGCTCGTTGGATACCTCGATACGTGTGTGGGATGTGGAGACTGGCAATTGCAAGCACACTCTAATGGGCCATCAAAGTCTCACCTCCGGCATGGAGTTGAGACAGAATATACTCGTCTCTGGCAATGCCGATTCTACGGTCAAAGTGTGGGACATAACAACGGGACAGTGTCTGCAAACGTTATCGGGTAACTAGACTGCTTGACTGACTGATTGAAGCTTTGACTAACTATTTTGTTGCTTAGGTCCCAATAAGCATCAGTCAGCGGTCACCTGCCTGCAGTTCAATTCACGCTTTGTGGTTACCAGCTCCGATGATGGCACCGTCAAATTGTGGGACGTCAAAACGGGCGATTTTATACGCAATTTGGTGGCTTTGGATTCGGGCGGCTCCGGTGGAGTTGTTTGGCGCATTAGGTAATTAATTAGCTCTCTGTCCGTTTGCATTATTAGAGTTCTAGAAATGTATACTCCTGTCAGATAAAAATTGAGAATTCAAGAATATCTGTACACATTTCTATAAGTTCTTTCTCTCAACTCCAACTAAGCTTAACACTGTAAAACAGCTTAAAGCGAATTCGGCTATATCCGATTAGATCATCATGTTAACTTTCTTATTTATTTAAACTTTTCCACTTTCCACTCTCAGGGCTAACGATACAAAATTGATTTGCGCCGTGGGCTCACGGAATGGTACGGAGGAGACAAAGCTTATGGTACTGGACTTTGATGTTGAGGGCGCTTGTGTCAAGTGTTCATAGGAACTGTATTGCCAGTTCCAGTTCCACTTCCAGTTTGCAGTTCCAGTTTCAGTTCAAACTGCAAACTGTGTGTGCAAAAGAAGGCGCACTCTACTCTATGTTATGATAAACGCGAGAGCCGCTAAAACGCTTTAGCTCGTAATGGGAACGAGCCAGCCGGAGGCGATATCACACACACACACACCCACACACATATGTACACACACATTCAACTAACATATATACACACACACACACACACACACACACACATCGATGACGCGTTTATCTGTCATGCATAATCGAAACGTTATCGTCGCTTGCCTTGCCAACAAATGCAGCTGCTCACACACACACACACACACACCCACAAACACACATATATATACACTTACACATACACACATCTGGGAGTTGTGAGTGCGAGTGTAAAAACGTTTTCAATGTTATAATTTGTTTCAATTGCGTTGCTTTTATATAGCCAAAATTTGTTTTCCACAAAAAATAGAATAATTTTTGCTTCTTAGTTCTTATTGATTATGAATACGTACATAAAAAACCATGAACATATACATATATATTCTATATATATATATATCTTATAGAAGTCGAATGTTTACAAACATATACTACTACATATATACGTATTATGCATCTACAACATTACATACTTACATTATTTTGTTCCGTATCGAATGAACCGAAAAAAAAGTTTTATGAAAAAACAGCTTTATATATATATTGATTAAAATTGTAAATTGTTTAATTGATTGATTAATTATGATATCTGTAATGTTAATATTGCCGTTAGATCACTTTGGAGTCCAATTGAGTTGTCGTTTCTGTTTCTATATATATATATATTATGTGGTTCCGTTCGATCTGTTTTGTTTATGGTACACACACACACACACAGACACATGCGTATGTAATTGCAAGTATGTATTTGATTTTTATTGTATTTTTGTTAAAAGGCTTCCCGTGTGGTAGATCCATTTAAATTGTATGTTGGTAAATGCTTAAAAATTATTGAAAAAATCTATCGAAAGTAATTAAATTTTTCAATTTTTGTTGCCTGCTTAAGGTGGGTTAGAGCCGAATATAGAGATATAAGTATTCCGTGGTACTCAATTCGGGGGGCAGCTCACACACACACTCACATACAAAACAAACACACACATACTAACACAAACACATACAAAAGCATTAAGCGAACATATATTTTAATTATAGACTGATTTATTAGTAATTGAAATTAATCTACAAATTTAAGCATAAATCTGAATAAACGCAGGAATAATTAAACCAAGAGTTAAATAAAAAAATGCATGTGCATGTGATTTTATGTTTGTTTTCTATCCAATTTTTTTTATAAACAACGATAACGGTCAACAATACGATTATTTGACATACGATATACGATATATTTAAACCGTTATTGGGATGGGGAATGGGGGATTAGCTATGTACATGCCGATTACTCTAAACAATAATTTATGAAATACTTTATGGCAAAATAATCGCAACAATAAATGCAGAAATTCTTAAATTGTTTATTGTTTTATAATCTATTCTAATATATTGGTCCTTTAAAATTCCTATGTTCGTGAGAACCTCCTCTTTAGATCAACAACAAATTTTGGTGGGGTCATGTAAGGATCCAAGACTGCTAAAAAATTTGACAAAAAAACACAAAATCAGCAATATCTCGGAAATCACAAGGACAATTTTGATGTCCTTTGGAAAGTTGATAGTCCTGGTGGCTCCCATCAATTTTAATTCGACAGAATACGCAAGGATATGGCCGAGTTATAGGCAGTTTTCTACTCATTTGAACGACTTTCGTTCTGTTTTAATTGTGGAGCAGGAGGCTGACAACGTTGTATGGTCCAAAGGACATCCCGATAGTCCTTCAAATGGCCAAGTTGACGGTTTTTGATATTTGTGGCTATTTTTCGACCAAACCCCTTTCAAAATTTTGAGACAAAATTTTAGGTAGAATTCTGGAAATCCTTGGATGACAATCGATAGTTTTGGTTCCTACGATCTTAAAAGATCCTTATGGAATTAGCTGAGTTATTAATGAATTGCTTTTCAAAAATTGCTCTAACTTTGCCATATCCCTACTATAATAATTGGCATTCACAAAATAATGTTTTAATTCTATAATTGACTTCTTTAATTGTGTTTATAAACTTAAAACAAATCACTTCATTGATGATTCAACTTATAAGTCGGGATTAAACGATGGAGTATAATACATAATTAACTTGAAAGAAAAACATCTGTTATGTTTTAGGGTAGGGTGTATCCTTTACATCTTGGACTTCTTGCTGCTGTGTCCCTCGATGCCCAAATTGCATCGCGAGGCAACATCCTGCATGGATGTGAGTCCCGTGGTGCTCGTTGGCAACGGGCCACCAAATGCCGAGGCCGACAAGTTGCCATTGCTGGGCCGCTTGCGAGTGGGCGAGTGGACGGGTGACTTTTGCTTAAGGCACTCAACATCATCGAACACCACTTGGGCACCACCGCCACAAGTGGGTATTACATTGCCCTTGTACAGTTTCGTCTCCACATCGCCATCGGTGTCCGCCTCC
Source organism: Drosophila gaucha (assembly GCA_035045545.1). Lineage (NCBI taxonomy): Eukaryota > Metazoa > Arthropoda > Insecta > Diptera > Drosophilidae > Drosophila > Drosophila gaucha. The sequence goes on from JAWNOY010000222.1 coordinate 2,648,423, forward strand.
TGGGAGACGAGGCAATATTTGTTGGCTCCATGCCCGGTCAGCTCCTTCATGTCCGTTAGCTTCGTAACCGATTTTCGATTCTTCAGATATGGCTGCATAATGGTGCCAAGTGGCACAGGATTTGCAGCACGATGCTCCAGCCATCTGTCGCCAGCGGATCGGGATCTACGATGCCTATTATTGGCAGCTGCCAAGCCCTGTAAAATAGTTTACGAAATCAATTATAATTTTTAGATATTTTATTGACTTCCTGGAGAATCTTACGTGTCTCGGCGTACAATAGATGTCCGTGCGTGTCGTCGGTGGCGCTGTGGACTCTGTGCGAGTGGTGAAGCCACCGCGATCCTTGTCGCTCAGCAGATTCTCTGAGCTTTGGGAACGCGGCAAACTGGGCACATCCTCGGACTGCAATATATTGGAAACCAGGCGCAACTTTTCGTCCTTGATGCGCATGCGCTCGTGCATTTTGGCACGCTGCTCGCGCAGCTTTATATCGAACTCGCGTTTATTTTTATCCGATTCAACGGCCAGCTTTGAGTTGAACTTCTTTTTCTGCTTCTCCTTCTCCTGTTCCTTCTGCGTGACCAGATGCTCCTGTTCGCTTAGTTTATTGCTGAGCTCCTGGATCTGGCGCTCCCGTTTGCTTAGCGTATTGTTCAGCACATCGATGGAGCTCTCGTGTATGCGCACCTTTTTCTCCAAAGCGGCGCTACGTTCGCGTTCCAGCTTGTAGACGGCCTGCAACGAGGCCAGCTCCGTGCGCAGCTGCAAATTGTCACGATCCAGATTCATGAGCAACTGACGGAAATTGTCACCTAACAGATACAGAGATTATTGAAATAAGGCAAATAAGGAAAAGGAAAGGGAAAAGAGAATCTACATTTAATGTCCATATTGGAGCGAAGTTTGCGTCGCTTCTCAATGCGCTGCTCCAGGTACTGCATTAGCTCCTGTATCTTGCACTCGGCCTCCGGACTGTCCATTTGATAGTGTGGAAAGTCGGCACCCAAGCTATAGACCAGGCCCACATCCACCTCCAGCTGCTTGGCCTCGGGTATGCCCAGCTCATTTAGATTGTTGACAGCAATCTTAAATAGTTTGTTGGCCTTGCGGCGACCGGGCGTGAGGCCCAGATCTGGTTTCATGGGCGTGGCACGAGCTATTTGTACCTCCTGCGTCATCTCGGCAAACTTCATGACTTGCTGTGGATGAGGAAGAAGCTATAGATAACAGTTAACGAAACAGATCAAGTAATCTACCATATTCTCATCGTAGTCTTCGATGCGCGGATTGATGCACACTATCATGGACACCTGGCCCTCGCCATCAAAGTAGTTCTTGAACATATGCGTGATCTTCGAGTCGCGATATGGTATCTTCTTGGGGGGAGCATTCCCAGCCAGATTTTGATTCTCGCGCAGATATTCGAGGCAAGTGCGCAACGTCATTAGCGAATTGTTAATGTTGCCTGCTTCTCGCAGACGGACGCCCGTATTTTTGGTACGGGATGACCGTTCACTGCCCGCCAAATCGACGAGCGACAGCTGACTGACAGTGATCGTGTGCTTGTCCTGGATCACTCGCTCGCCCTGGCAATCGGTGGGCGCTTGAACAAGTCGTATATTGAATACGGAATGACTGCGACTCGACTCTGCATTTAAGATTGTGTTGCCCATGCGCTTGCGCTTCTGACCCATCTGGAAGACCTCGAGAGCATCCTCCACTGTCTTGACCTCTACTTCGGTAACGCCATGCACAAACATCTGATGATGCGCATCCTCGCGTATGATTTTGCACTGCAAGGATCTACATGGAGAGAGAGAGGGGATTAGCAAATACTACATATGAGTAGTTGGGAATATCTTACTTCTGCACGCCCGTGTCCTCGAGCAGATCGTACACGCTATTGTTGTACATCTCGACGTAGGTAATAAACACCGAGTACATGTTATCCTCGTCGAGCACTGTGAGCGGCGTTGGCTCCACCGAGGCCTGCGACGCGATTTCCGGATCTGAGTCCTTGCGTCGAAAGGCAAAGCGTCCAGCACCTGCAAACCTTTGATTCATCTCATGCTGTCGCTCGAGCAGTGCGTCCTCTTCAGAAAGTATCTCAAAGCCATTCAAACGATCCGGCTTGAACACAAACTTCTTCGCCTGATAGTCGGATATGGTGCGAAAGAGCAGATCCAAGCAGCGAGGCATTACTCCTCGATGCCTAGCGTTCCCGGTCATTGTGTAGGTCTTTCCACTGCCCGTGACGCCGTAGGTGAACAGCAAACTATTCTTTCCACGCACAAGATTCTCGACAAGCGGCTGAGCGACAGCTGTGAACACATCCTGCTGATTGGCATCCGGCTGAAAGACATGCTTGAAGATGTATTGCATTTCGCGCTGAGCGCCGTTCTGTTGCTTTTGATGATGCTGCAGAAACTGATCCTGCGGATTGAGCGCAATTGTGGTCGCATTCTTGACACGCAGACAGGTTAGATCACCCTCCGATTGCAGTGGACGCACACGGCAAAACACGTTCACCGGATCCTGCTGTTTGTTGGACAGGTCCCGCCGTTTCTCTGAATGCATTTGCGCCTGCATTTGGCGCGGCGTCTTCGGAACGCGCATTGGCGTACGAGCCCTGCATGGCAATTATGTTCACATTTATAATATATAATATTTATTGCTATTTACTACTCACATTGCTTTCATTTTGATATTTTTGTAATTTTATTACAGCTTCACTTTTGTTATATTTTTATTTTATTAGAAAACCAACAGACTTTTCGATCGTTAGCTTCAAATGCTTGCGCCCATACAGACGCCACGCTTATTCTTCCTCTTCTTTTCTACGATATGCGTTCACTGCCAACTTCACGCGGCTCAAAATTGCGTTAGGCGCACAGAGTTGTCTTTATTAATAAATAACAAATAATAAAAATATTTTTACTGAATTCGGCTAAATTAACAATTTTTATTTAATAAGCAAATGTTAATTGAACTTATCATGGGTTGAGCAATAAAATAAATAATTTTATACAGTCCACGGCTGTTGCCAATGAATAGCCACATCTCTGCAAGTCACCTTCAATTATGTTAATTAACAGAATGCTGTTAATTAACAGCAACTCAAATTGACGTTAAATTCAAATACTTTATTTCGAAGAATGTTCATATTAAATGCATGTATTATAAAAGTTATAAAAATAAGAGTTTCTAGTATTTGTAGATCATATATTGCGGGCATTTAGGTCATTAGCCTATTACTTGCCGAATTTAAAGACAGACAGCATATTGCGCATAAGTGCTGGACCATTCCAGTGTCCCGTCAACATAAGCTTCCAGTACAGCAACGGCATAAAGTCTTTCTTCATGATAAACATGGAATAACGCTCTTTGTTCTGGGCCACGGGGAACGTCTCCAAAGGCGTCAGACTATAATCGAATTCGGCCAATATAACGCTACTATATCCAGTAACCAGGGGGCACGAAGCATATCCATCATAGACATCTTTAAGAGGCTTACCCTCTAGAGCTGCGATCATATTACGAAATACAACCGGTGACTGGGCAGCTAGGCGATAAGAAATACATTTGTTTTGTTATTATACAATCGGACTTGGGGGTATTACGTAGAGCTGTGCATTCCAGTTCTGTTGGGTGTTCAGTTCAATTGGTTTTTTTAGAGTCGGGAACATTGGACATTTTTAGTGACTAGTTCACTAAGTTCATTAGTACAGTTAGTTTAGCAGTTAAGCTAGTTAACTAGTTCCGTTAGTTCACTTGTTTAATCTGCTCCTCAGTCATTTAGTCAATCAGTCAATCAGTCAATCAATCAATCAGTCAATCATTCAGTCAATCAATCATTATTTTACCTGCTGAGGCGGCAGTCTTGGAGTTGGGTGAACCAGATGAATCACCTATGGCGAATATATTCTGGTACTTCTTGTGCTGCAATGTGGACTGATCCACATCCACAAAGCCCGTCTCGTTGATCAGCTGCTTGCACCGCGTCAAGGCATCCGGCGCACTCATGGGCGGTACGGCGTGCAGCATGGAATACTAAATAAAGCAGAATCCATTTATTATATATATTCCCAACCTCTGTTCAAGGATTTCTTACCTTCTCCTCGAAGCGTTCGCTGGGCTTATCTAAGTTCTCAAAGACCGCAATGTCTTGGTCGGGCTTGACCTCAATCAGATTACGGCGTGTATTTACCGTTATGTTGCGCTTCTTCACAATGGGCCAGAGAGCATCTGCATAGTGCTTGACACCGAAAAGCACGGGCAGAGCCGTATTGTATTTCACATTGATATTATTACGCTTGCCCAACTGCAAAAGGAAATTTAGAATAGAGGACATTACGTAATTCCAGACCGTAAGCTTACCTTGCGGAAATAGTGTTCCGCTATGTAGACAATCTTTTGGGGTGCACCCGGACACTTGACGGGGGACGAGGGATACGTAAAGATGGCATCGCCGCCCTCAATATTACGCAGGCAATCGTATACCCTATCCACATATTTGGGAGAGTATATGGAGCACACCTTGCCATTGGGTATGGCCAGTGCCTGCTCCAATCCGGGTATCTAAAAGAGATCAGTGTTAGATTACGGCGGAATTACTTTGTATCTCTAAGTAAACCTACCTTGTTGTAGTTCAGCTGTAGGCCCGTAGCTATCAACAACATATCATACTTGATGGTATTTCCGCCGGATGTCTTCACCGTATTGCTATCCGGATCGAACTCTACGGCTGCTTCTTGCAGCCACTTTGCTTTTTTAGGGAGAACCTGCGCCATGGGCTTATAGGAGTGCTCCAAGCGCTTCATGCCACCTCCAATTAGCGTAAACATCGGCTGATAATAATGTTTCTACGGGCAACACAGTTGGGAGTAAGTCCTCTACTTGACTTGAGGGATCTGCACAATTGCTTACGTACATCAGCGGGCTCCACGACGATCACCTTGTCCTTGCCCAGGCGAGAGGAGAGCTTCGCGGCCAGAGCGCAGCCTCCAGCGCCGCCGCCAACAACCAAAACTTTACATCTGAAAAAGGGTAAGGGAATTACATCAATACATAGATTCATATCGTATAGTATTGTACATCATGTATGTACATACTTCTGTTGAGTGACATATCAAGATTCATCAATGTTTATCGAAATGCAAACATAACATGTACATCAATAGCTAGATGCATATGCATTGCTATACATCATGAACATACATCAATTCCTGCAACTTCAGCTTCATGTATATTTAGTTAAGCCAATACATCAACAGACATTTATTCTATACATCAATCAGTAGATATACATACATACATGAATGTTTGTACATCAATCAATGCATTAATAAATTCATTGATATGGAAAGTAGAAAATCGTTGTGTGTACATCAGTCGATGTATTAACAGATAAGTAAAGATGCCTATCGATAAATTATCGATTGATATATCGATTAAATAATATAGTGGTGGATGTACATGTATATTTTATCATCAATAAATTGATATGTATTTATATGTGTGTCTATGTATGTACATATGTATGTATGTAAATCTGTATATCAATATATATGTATGTATGTATATAGATATTTAATATGTATGTATATGTATGTTGAATGAAATGTATTCCATAACTAGCTAAGCATATCAAAGAAAAAAACCATAAAAAAGCAGTAGAAACATTTTAATGCGGTGTCAACGACTGTGCAATACTCTGTTCACAGCGAAATAACAGCTAAATAGTAGCTAACATTTTATAAAAACTTCTCTAGCCTCTTGTAGGCGTGCCCAAAAGTCTAATAAATTTATATGCTGCACATAAAGTCGAGCATATATACCAAATCAAGAAGTTTCCAGCTTAAATATATTACGCACGAATATACCCGCTGGGCAAACAGAGCATATAGAATAAAAAAGCTGCTGCCATGGGCTAAAATAATTTGGTTGGTCTACGTGCTTAGATCCCTGGCCTTTAATCATGCTAATTGTATTTGTTTTATAGATATATATATATTTGTATATATATAATATATATGTATCTATGTATATGTTGTATTAGTTATACAAACTTTACGATCCTCTTGGGACATGTTTGTCATTTCTTATTTGTGGTACCCCGCCATTGGGGGCGTGGCAGGGTGAATAAAAAAGAACTTACTCATGTTTGTCGTAAAGTGTTTGGCTGGCCGAGAGATTCCGGAGAAGGAGGCGCTCGTTGAAGCCGCGCGTGGCCAGGAGCTTGGCCTGTCTCAGAGCCAACGGGAGACAAGTGTAGGAGGACATGATGTCAGATCATACGATCAGCAACTTGTTGGCTATTAAACAAATATTAATTATTGTAGATATAGTTAGGCACGGGCTGCGCGGATCCACCTATTCAAACGACGTCCGATTGACGACTGGCGACTGGCGAATGGCGAATCGAGGAGAAAGCAAACAACGAAGCTCGATTAACACATCGACCGAAACACCCAAAGCAAATGGTTAGTACAAACGGCTGCCAAACGGGATTTATACAAAAGCAGTAGAAGAAAAACTAAGTATTTCGCCATAATTAGTTTTTGTTACCCTAGACTTGCAGCCGGTAGCATCAGATATGTTAATTATGCATGTTTATCGCCTGTGCGTGTGTGTGGCTACAGACTTTTCGCAGCTAGTGTATGCCGTTAACCTTGAACAAGCTTTCGTTACACGTGTTGCAGCTATTGATGCGTAGAAAGCTTTGAAAGCTCAAAACTATCGCAAGCATTGTTTAACTATTGGTGTACAGTGCTGTACATCAATATAGATACACTTATAGAAAGTTATTCAAATGCAGCTTAAATATAGTTAAGTACTAAGTTTTTTCATTGAAAATTTATGCAGACTTCAGACTTATTTTATAATTTGAGACGACAAATGTTAATTTTGTAGCAAAAGCCTGCAACATGAGCTTCACCAATCTGTGGACCTGTTCCACTGTGTCGTGTCACTCTCTAAAGCCAAATTGGTGATCCGGCAAGATATGAAATTTCATATATCAAGCTTTTGTATACTTTTGTGCTGCACTTTTGATAGCCGAGCTTTTTTTTGTCAGCATACTTTTGGGCAGGTCATTTTATTTACCAGTTTTAACTTTTCCTGCATACTTTATTCCATAAGCTATTATATCCATTGCATACTTTTCTGCATGATCAAAATTCTTAGCAAGTCCCGCATCCTTAGATGACTCCAAAACAATTTGGTGTCAATCGAATGAGGAGATCCTCACGATCTTCACGCACTATGTCTATAACTATTGACATTATTAGCCAAAAATCAAATACATATATATATATAGCAAAATTACTGAATTTTTAAAATCTTTATAGATCTGTTCGAATACTAGAGAATATTCAATCTAGATCTAAGGAGCACATTTTTAAATGGAATTTTATTTATTTTTCAGATTTCCTGTTCCTCAATCAGACGCTGGATGAAGGCCTTTTACCTCAGTATTACAGTAAATTCTGATGTTAAAATGTAAGTATTTCAAACGTATTCTAAACTATATAATTAACAACATTTCTTTTAGGGATCTGTCTGGAGGGGACAAGCGACGAGAACAACATCAAGAACTATGGACTTTCCACATCAATTGCAGAGACTCCAGTGCCGAGGGTTTATTATTTTACGATTATTTGTATTCGAAATAAATCTCATATGTATATACTTTTTCAAATGTCAATGATATTATTTTTTAAGGTTTAAACTTAACGAATGAGAATTTATATTTATTTTTAAGCATTCTCAATATGAAAAACTAAATTTTAAATGCATAACATGTTTTAATTTGAGTCGAAACATTTGTATTCCTTTTTTGAATAAACAACAAATTAATGAAATTAAAAAAAATTGCTTTTATTTTGTAGTTTTCACTCAAATACCAGGCGAACAGAAATCCCAGCACGTCGACAAAGATTATTTTGAGTTTTTAAATGTGGCATACTTTAGGGGGCATCAATTTATCCACTGCAACTCGCATTTTCAGCTAAAAATTCTACCCAAATACCAGGCGAACAGAAATCGCAAAAGGTCGACAGAAAAATATTTTTTAGCAAAAAATTTCTGTTGCATACTTTCGGGGGCAACAAATTTTTTTTTTGCAATTCGACAAAATTTACCAAATTTTCAAGAAAGTACCAGGCGAACACAAATCGTTGAAGGTCGACACAAAATATTTTTTCTGGGTGGAAATTTTGTGTTGCATACTTTCGGGGGCAACAAAATTTTGTGCAATTCGACAAAATTTACCAAATTTTCAAGAAAGTACCAGGCGAACAGAAATCGATGAAGGTCGACACAAAATATTTTTTCTGAGTGGAAATTTAGTGTTGCATACTTTCGGGGGCAACAAAATTTTGTGCAATTCGACAAAATTTACCAAATTTTCAAGAAAGTACCAGGCGAACAGAAATTGATGAAGGTCGACACAAAATATTTTTTCTGAGTGGAAATTTTGTGTTGCATACTTTCAAGAGTAGCAATTTTTAAAAGTCGTTCAAGGTCATAGGGACTGAATTTATCAGTTTAATGGGCAGGAATTGCCTGGAGGGGCTTAAGTAAGGGCATGAGTAGAGGGGCATGAGTAGAGGGGCATGAGTTTGGCTGAAAAAGAGAGACATACTTATATTTGACCATTTCTTGCGCATTTGCAAGATTGAGTGCTTTGCGAATTTGGGTTCACCAGGACTATCTCTTTGGTACAATTACCAGGAGAATATGGGTCGTCAAGGAACCGTTAACTGTGTCGTAGTAAGCGAGCAAACATTGCTGAAAAATGCAAAGTCCGCCATAACTTTACGAATTTAATGTTAGAAAAAAGGCATTGTTTTTCTGACTTGTACAGAAAGAGATAATTTTAAATGTCAATCGATAGCTTTAGTTCGTACGAGTAAAATAACGTATTACCATTCAAAAACCGAATTACAGCCATGGATAGGTAAAAATTTGTAATCTCAAAATATCTGAACTGAAGCTAGAGAATTTAAGTTCTAAATATATATTCTTGTATACAATACGCAGTACGACTAATAGTACTTCACTTTCCAATCTTTAAATAGTAATTTTAAGCTATTTATGAAAATATTATTACATTTTTTAATAATATATTATGTTCATTCTTCTTATTATGTTCATTCTTCTAATTATGATGAAAAAAACATAAAAAGGAAAAAAACGCTCTCCTCTTTCTCTAAAGAGAGTACGCACTTCAATGTATGTGTGCACACGCATAGAAAAAATGCTTGGCGCTTGCTGCCGAGTGCTATTTCCGATTGAAAAAATGTTTTCCTTAGTAACTTCTGTGTTACTAAACGGATTTTGATGAAATTTTCAGCAATAAATCCTAAATTTTCTATTAAAAATACGGTTTTAACTTAAAAACTAAAAAAAAATAATTCTAGCTTTATTTACAGCTAAACTTAAATTGAATTGATTTTGTAAAAGTGGAACCGGTATCCAAAATATAAGTATATATATATATATATGTATATATATTTATATTTAAATATATATAATATGTTCAAGCGCTCACGATCAACAGTTAAATAGCTCATTGGAACGTATAGTTCATGAACAACAAAACAACTCGTAAGAACTTCTAGTTCACGAACGATCATAGAAAACGAATCGTTCATAAGCATTGAATAATATGTCTAATTCAGAGGCGCCTCAACCATATTATTTACTGTTTAAAAGAACTAGTTCAGTAGTTCCCTCTGAACGAGCTGCTCAGAGATGCTCAATCGAACTGATTCTCTACAATTGAATAACTGAGCACAAAGTCTAATTCAGAGGCGCCTCAACCATATTATTTGCTGTTTAAAAGAACTAGTTCAGCAGTTCGCTCTGAACGAGCTGCTCAATCGAACTGATTCGCTACTCAACTATCAATTAAAGTGTTGAAAAGGCATGCACATAATGTTGCACTAATTGCCTGTTACAGTTGTTAACGGTATATCCAATGGATTCCTAGAATTTTCAATTGATTTCTCATGCATGTGGCTATACATAGGGCACACAGCAAATTGGCCCCTAAAAGTATGACTCACTTTTTTTTCGACAGCAAAGGAAAGAACAAAAAGAAAGCACTTGAGCAGTAAACTAGTAAGAAGTGTTGGCTAACGCCTTATTGTTAGTGTTAGTAAGAAGGAGTAGGTGCTTCGATTGCTTTTAGGGGGCAGCGCCACGTTTGCTTTCGATGTGATTAGCGACACCAATTTGTGACAAAAAATAAGCAAAATAAAAGCAATTGCTGTTGTTGTTGCTGTTATGTTTAATTACGCCCTGCTGCTGGACTGATTGGTAGGGAACTTTCTACCTCTCCTCTCCCTCTCTGTGTGGGCGAAGCGCAGTACCGTTATCAATTGGAGACAAGCTGACAAATACAAATGAAGCCCTATTGTTGGCCAAATTGGCTAAAAAGGCGAACGCGTGGGCGACACAACCATACATATGTGTATGTGTATATGTGTGTGTGTGTGTGTGTGTGTGTGTCGCAACGGGCGAGCTGCGCAGTTGCCAGGCAGCGTCCCTTGATTAACAGCTCATTATGATGATTGGCGAAAAAGAAGAAGTAGAAGAAGATGGCGCAGGCCAATTATTGCAAGACAGAAGTCAGAAGTCGCCTACCGAGTAACCCCCACCCCTATACCACACCCGTTTCCTCTCCACTGCCTGCTCCACGACTCTGCTTAAAGTGCAGCTCGATTTGAATTTAACGGTTTCGCAGAGTGCATTTCAATTTATGGCACATAGAATCAATTAAAGCACAGCTGCGAAGCACACAGACACACACATACGCATGCACATGTATATGGCGATATGCAAATATTGTAGATCCGGTCTGCCAGGTGACGTCTGTGCGTCTGTCTAACTCCTGGCCAATCAAAATGCTCACGCAGTCGAATCCTCGTCTGGGTAGGGGCTTAGGCGGAGAGGGGCGGAGGGCTTCCAGTTGCAACTGCCTCAACCAGATTGCGGCAGCTAAGAGAAGTGGAAAAAGCAGCGATTTCCAGCTGGAAAGTTGCAAAATGTTAAGTGGGGTCAAACAGTTTGTTAATTAGGGGCGTGAACCGATCTACATTTAACTAGCTGATCACAATGTGTGTGGGCAACTGTACTTAAATTATGTATTAAGGTTAGCTAACAAATCAAATGCACGAATATTAAAGCAAAAAATTGCGATATAAAATAATTCGAAATAAATTTGCATTCAATTTTTCAATCGAAGGAGCAGCAGCAGCAGCAGCAGCAGCAGCAGTCGCAGTAGCAAACAAACGAACGCCCACAAAGGCACGCACACACACACATACACACGCACGCAGCTGCTGGCAGCAGCAGCAACAATACAAATACAAATGACCAATACACAAATTCCAACACACACACACACACACACATAGACAGCCAGCAACGAATGGGAGAAGCAGAAGGCGAAGGCAAAGGAGACAGGCGACGCCATAACTGTTAATGTTGCCGAATGGTGTCCAATTTGCTGTCGCTGTGTGACGAACGGCACTTGTTGATTTCGGCGATATAAAAGCATCGATGCTCAACCTTTCGCCGCACAGTATATCACATCACTAGCCATCGAGTCACATCTCGAACCGTACCGAGCGAACCAAAACACAAAAAAAAACAACAAATATTAAACGAAACTGAAGAGAACAGAAAAATAAAAAACAAGAGCGTACTTTAAAAAGGAGCCCTTAAAGTGTTTGCGGAAAAGTGAAAAGTGAGCGAGTCAGGTGTTGAAAATTTTAAGAAAAATCATTGCCAAATAAATCGAAAATGCAGGTAAGCTTTAATCACACCTATATAATTAGCTGTTTATCATATTTATTGTGGTCTATGTGACGCGTTTTTCGAGCGATTTTCTTTTATCAGTTTCGAATTGATTTCTATTGAGTCACGGCAGGCACCTGACACCTGTGTCACCTGTATCACCTGTCTAGCCCACTGTAACTCTGCTTTTCGCACTTAACAGCCTATCAGCAAATATGCATCAATTAACACATTTGTTATACGCGGTTCAAACATTGGGTATATTGGTTCTGATGAAAGTTTTCAATTCTTTCTTCCATTTCCAAGAATTTAAATTCCAATTTAAACTTAAATTGGCTTCTTTAAAGATAAAGCCAATACCTTTTTCTAAATACTTTTTCTTATCAAAATTTTCAGCTCGACAATCACTGTCTTATACTTACAAGTAGCTTAAAGTATAAGAGTCTTTTAGGTCATATTACTATTGTTAGCTTTTGATTTCGCCCGCCTTTTAACTGTTATATTTATGACATATATATGCTATATATGCTTATGTTATACTTGTTATATTGGTTGTATTTGTTATATTTATTTGTTCTTCCTTTTTTTTACTGCTCAACGATGAGAATACTTTTGTTTTATAATTTTTTTTTTTATTTTTTTTTTTTACTTGTTTAATAATTGATTATCTTCATTTCAAGCGTTACCTGTTATACGCAGTAAATGTTACTTATTATTTTGAGGTTAGTTTTTTTGTGTGCTTCTTCTTCTGTTTAATATACCCGTTCTTTAAGCACATTTCTTATTTATTTTTATATTTATATTATATATTTATTAAATTTTCTGTTGAAATCAATATATATACTTACAAACGCTTCAATTAGATTGGGTTTTGGTCGCTTCGAACTGATTTAAAGTAGTTTCGTTGCTCAGAGAAATTATCAAAGATCGTGACTTTTCCATTTTACTCGCAATTATAATTATGTATATAAGGCGCAATCTATAGAAATTATGACATAGAAAGCTTATCGCAACTGTAGAGATTCCGATTGGTCTAACTGTCAGTTCTAATCGGAGTATGTGAGGGTTATATGTATAAGAGAGATACGTAGAGATAGAAATTAATGATAAATGTACCAACTGTGAATTCTAAATAGAATGCTAAGGACTATATAAGATTCACTTATTTTAAAAGAGATACAGTTATAAATTACAATGCCAGACAATTGGACTTACTGTTGAAACTAATCAGAAGTTGTAAGTTGCTTTATTCGCATAAGATTATTCACTTTATATGTATAACAGCAATGCAAGGACAGCCGCCGTCAAGTCTGCTAAGAATCTGATGTCCGATAATTCTCATATGATTTTGTGTTTATATTGGTTTCTGCAGGGAGATCGCATAAAAAATTCTTTTTGGATGACTTTTTGGTTCTCAAGTGGATTCGATTCGACGGAAATATGCTTTTTTGTATCCGCAACATAAACAAAAACAAATCCGATCCATAAGTAAATAAAAACAAGAATCAAGAAAGAAAAGAACAGAAATATAGGAAAAAAAGATTTTTAAGCAGCAGTAATATTTTTTTTTGCGAATCAGTTATTTGTACTGCAGTTCTATCAAAAAATAATTAAAAAAAAATACTTTGACATTTAAAAGCGACTTAAAAAACAAATTTAAAATCGTATTTTGAGATGATTTTAAACGCTGCTAATTGGAGATTTACATTTGATGAGTCAGTCAGTCCAATTGGAACGGGGTCTACGTGCGGTGAGAGACATGCACGCAGAATTCGCCACACTGGACGTTGCGCTGGTCACGCAGTCGCGGTCGCTGTCGCCGCCTCCGTCGCAGCTGCCGTTGCAAGCTGCGAGTGGCCGGGCGACATCAATTCAAAACCAATTAATAATCAGATCGCTTTGTAATAAATTGCAATTCATTTAATAAAAAAAGCAACCTAAACAAAAAAAAAAAATTATAATTGAAGGCAAAAAGCGCAATGAAATATGCACATATGGAATGATCAAAGCGGAGCACTGTACGAATGGAGGTGACGGCGAAGCTGGGCGAACGGGCGAATGCGTCAGAGCTATTGCATGAGCAGGGGGCGAATCAACGGCATTCGCTTTGGCAATCAATTTTTGCATTTGCGGCATTTGCATGCCAGCGATCAAGAGTGAAAGAGATACAGAGCAAGAGTGTGTAAAGAAGCGAAAGAGCGAAAACAATGCTGGAGCTTTGAGGCGAATTTGTCGCTCTTTCGAGCATACGCTCTGTGTGTGTGCGTATGTGTATGTGTAGCCGAATGTGCGTCGTAGTGGCTGTTTACGTTGGGCCAGACGAGCCCCCAAGTTGCCAAATGAGCGAAGGGTGTGGGCGCGGGTGCGTGTGGCGTGACACACACATACACAACCAGACAATTATGCTTCTATCAAAACAATGAGAAGTGAATTGTAGATGTATAGCAGCGTATTAGTGTGTGTGTATGTGTGAATGTGTATTGATAAATGCTTTCAATTAGGAGAAATTGTTAATTGTCTGGCATCTGCCGCGCTTGGCCCTGTCCTCGATGTCTGTGCGTGTGTGTGTGTGTGTGTGAGGCAACGAGCCCCCTTTTTTATTATTTTCTGAATAAATGTATGTATGTACACTCATAATTGTTTTTCAAGCTCTATTGAACTGTGGGTTGATAAAAGCGGAACGTTGAAAACATCTACACACGTCATCAGATCTATAAGTGGGAATGATTATTGTTTTTCCTTTCATAAAAGATGCGAAACTATTTCAACAGATTGTTATTTTAGAATAAATTAGAATCAATACGCAGGCGAATTTAAGCCAAACGGCGAAATGTCTGTCCTATAAATCATTTGAATTATAGCTGATTAAAATATGCCAGTTGGCAGCTCTGACGTAGCATAATTTATTAATGCAGCAGAAAATTGTTATACTTGGGGTTTTTTAATTTTATTAGACCTAATCTCGCTTGTCTTTGGCTAATGCCACCTGCCAAGCGATGACTCAGCGCAGCAGCTTAACACGCACACGCACACGCACACGCACACGCACACGCATACGCACACACACACGTACTCACAGCATGGGAGCGAACGAGCGAGCGAGCGAGTGTGACAAGGGCAAGGGCTTATGGGTTATGCTCGGCTTTACCGTTCAACTGCAATCGCTGCGACTGCGCTGCCGACGCTATGTGCGGCGTACAAATGGCTGATGCAATCGCCGCACTGAATTGGGCGAGTGTCGGAGTCGCTCGGCTACTTCGGTGGTGGTCGGCACTATTGGTGTTGGTAGATGGGTGCTCAACTCAGTTGCACAACTCAACAAAAGGTAACCAAAGACATTGCACACACACACACAGTTCAATTTATGCGCGCAAAGAATGCAAGGGAAGCAGAACGCACACACACACGCACGCATTATGTATAACAGCTCAGCACATACAAACGTTCACACATAGCACACTCCATAGGTTAATTGATAAATTACAATAGCACACACACACAGTCAGAGACTTGCATATGTGTGCGTGCTATTGAGGAAGTGCTCGCGTTTTCTAGCTACATATTGTTACATATATATATTTTTTTAGTTAATGCTAATGGCACTCAACTTCACAACAATTATCGTTAATTGTAATTCAGTTCGTCAAAAATTTTCCATACTTGTGAAACGCCCAAAACAAATATATGAGAAATAAAAGTGGTTTTAAAAATTTTCCATTAAAACTGCTTTTATACACACATACAAGTGTACAGCAAGCATGCGTCTGTAATTGTCTTTGCACAGTTATTTTTGTGTTATACGTTGCCGCATTGAACGATCTTTTATTTGTATAACTATTATACGCACTTGAAAGGGAAATTTTAAACTAATCTCAAATAACATTTGAAAAAGTAACGGTTATTCAAATGCATTCAGCTGTACATTCCTTTTAAACAAAAAAAAAACTGAGGTCGAGGTCGCTCGAGGCTGTTGCCAAGCGCACTTTTTGGACTTTATCAGACAGAAAAAAAGAAAAAAAATGCTACATTGGCAACGGCACAGAATTTGTGGCATGCACATGAATTTTCTCACGTCGCCAGCCAGGTGTGGATATATACATATATATAAATGTATATATGTGTATGTGTATAAGTGATTTATACAACCTGCAATTCACATGCCCGCACGTGTGTGTGTGTGTGTGTGTGACTTGTCTTGGCAGTTGCATGTTGCACTATCTTTTCCCCGAACTGCATATCTCTCTATCTAGCTGTCTCTCTCTCTCTCTCTCTCTTTCTCTGTCATTGTCTGTCTGTTTGCTGACTTTGAATGAGTCGAACGTCTCAGCCCAGTTCCGGTGGCCGTTGCCCGTTAATTAGCAGAAAAGTGCAAACGTAGACGGCATAGCGAGCTCTTTTAACTTTTATTTTTTGTCTCTTTTCAACTGTCTCTGTCTCTCTTCTGTTAGCCAAGTGTGCATCTTTCTGCCAGCAGCCGCTGCATTTGCCATGATGCAATAATTGGGGCTAATAAAATAATGGCGAAATGCTATGATCAGACGAACAAGCAAACAGACCATCATACGATCGTACGATCGAATGATTCGCCCAGTATTCGACCTTTCTCATTTCTAGGAAATTGTATCTATTTCATCTCTTTTTTTTTTTGGAGGGTAATAAATTGATGCTTTGTCGCGTTCAATAGATTGCCGATCGGTACCGGCCGGTGCCAAGGCCTATGAATATGTATCGTGTCTTCATATCTTTGTGCTCATTTAAAGCAAATTGTTTGGCTACACTGCTCGAAATAGATACACAAATCAAATAAAGTCTACTTATTCAAAGAAATTCTCACTTTTTTATATGCCAAAAGTCTTTATATAATGCATTTCACAAAGATCCCTTGCTTATATGCCAACAGAGATTTTACAAAGAATTTCCCACTAAAAATTCCTTTTTTGTATGCCAAAGTTCTTTTCACAAAGAATTTCTCAAAAATTCCCACAAACAGTTCCTTTTTGATAAGCTTAGAATTGTTATAAAAAGAATTTCCCATTGCAAATTCACTTTTTGATATGACAATTATCTTCAGCGAAAGATATCATAGTCTAGATTGACTTTATTTCATTTCTGATTCGATCAAAGTTTTAACTTCACTTTAATCTTCAAAATAACTGAAACAAATACCCAACATAAAATTTGTAAACGTACTCGAATGCGATGTAGAACAGTTTTAGTGTCTGCGTAACTGTTATATTCTTTTTATCCAACTTCCTATCAATAATGCACTCGGAATTTCTGGAATCAAATCTTTTGTAGAACAGACTAATGACTTTCGCCGATTGCAGCTGTTATACCATGTAAATGTGAAACTGTTAAACTATGTCTAACAGCGAGTACAGTTGGCATCCGTATTGCGCGTGCGTGCGCTTTTCCTGGAACGTCATGAAATCTCGTTGAATCTCGTCCAGGTGCAGCGTCTTAATTGAGTCAATCGGAAATGCCGATTGATCTAGCAATCGATCTATTGCTCTTACGTCAAGTTTGTTACGTTGCTGCTGTTACGTTGTCTCGCCTTTGAGCTCCGCCGTGTTGACAGAAGGGCACGAGACATCAATTCCCAGCAGCTGCAACAATTTGCTTCAATTCAATTGAATTTTCGCTTTGGCAGCTGCCAAACGTGAACGGGAGAGGGGGAGGGGGGAGTGGGGGAAGGGATTATATATGTATTCTATATTGCTTGTAGAATATGCCGACAAATGAATAAAACTAGTCAGAGCTGGCTAGTTGGTGCTGCGAGAATACGAAACCCGGGCACCAGTTCTGGCTGCCGCCCAGCAACAGGCACCGCAGCTGCCCCACCCGTGAACCACAGCGAGCCACCAGCCCACCAGTCCCACTCCGAACCACACGTAACTAGCGGCACAGCGGAAAGCGAACACGCGATCTGTTGAATTGCTGCCAGTCTGTCTGCCATTGTGATTGCCCCTCCTCTCACACCCCAATCTCTCCTCTCTCTCTCTCTCTCTGTCTTTCTCTATCTGCCAACAAGTTTTGTTGTGCCCCTCCCACTGGCTGCCCCGCTTACATTTGTGGTTTCTGCCCTCAACCGAACGAACGCAGCAGACAAACTGGCACTCACTTGATTGCAATGAATCAACTGTATATAGAAGGAGCGTGAAGGGGGCGCTGCAGCAAGGGGGCGGGGCAGAGCGAACAAGCGTGTTGGGTCGCAACGACGCGGCGCGGCGAATGGAACCTGGCAGTGAGCCGTTTCTCGCCTGTGCAGCGGCTGCAGTTAAAAGCCATGCCGCCTGGCACGTACGTATGCGCTAGAAAGAAGCAGCACAAGAATTGCTACACTGCAACAAAAGTAGCTGCAATTTTACTCTAATAAAAAATAAAAAAAAAACTAACTACATTCACTAATAATTTGCAGAGTAAATGCAAGCCAAGTTTTATATCAAAATTGAGATTTAAAAGTTAATGCAAATTTCTCTCAGTGCACTTCTCGCATTTAAATTCTTGTCGCTGTCAACTGGCTTCACTCCTCGCCCCCACCCCAGGCTCCGATTGCATTGAGTCAAGGGTAAAGCATTGCCTAGGAATTGAAAATGCGACGGGTCATTCCCATGTGGAACTGTACCTGCTGGACGTTTCTTCCATTCCAGCCGAGCTTAGTCTATGGGAAAGTTGGCGCGATTGCAATTGCCGCCAAGACCAGCTTAAACTGCATTAAATAGTCAACAGATCAAACGATAAATGAACTGATCTTTGGAGAGGGGAGCCTGATTCCAAGCCGTTTCGCTCCGGCTCCGATCATCTTCTGTGTATGTGTACGTGTGTGTGTGTGTGTGCCGACGAAGTATGTTTGACCCGAACTAAAAAAAACGAAGTGCACACAGCATCACGAAGGGCTAGCGGCGAACTTAGTGTGAGTGTGTGTGTGTGTGCATGAACGACCGAGCGCGTGAGAGAGCGAGAGCGAGCTAAAGAAAGAGAATAACGCGCGCTGACAGCGACGCTCCGCTCTGCTCTGCTCGGCTGGCTGGGGCATATAAAGTGAAGTCGGCAACGTAGCCGAATCAGTTCTGTGACAGTTTTTAGCTGTTGAACACAACTTGAGTGTGCGCTCCGTTAACCATTGCAACGTTTACCGTTTTCTGACCGTTCGAAAAAAGAATTGAAAAATAAAAGAAATTCAAAAGCCTACCTTGACTTGTAATGTCGATGAACCGTGCGTCTTCGAAAGAGTGCCGCGACAAGAAACCAAAGTTAGCCATTGCCAAGGAGTTGTACTGAAGCCCCGCCCCCCCGCTCCACAACCTTTTCACTCTTATACTGAGTCGAATGTGCCCAAGCTTTGAGCTGGACATACGCTACAACGTTGAAGCTCAGTGAAGTAGAAGACGAAAACGTTTTCAAGTTAGCTCCGGAACCGGAACAAGAACAATAAAAAGAATTAGCTCGCAGGCGCCGTTGCGTGCAAAATACAGAAAAGCAATCAAAATTTCACCAAAACTAAGCTGCAAGGCTACCAAAACGGCATACCGCGCCGTCTCTATGTCATTGTTAAGCCAATTGCTGCTGAATTTCAATCAAAAGGCCCAATTCCGCAGCCAACACAACTTAGAGCTGATAAACTCCTTCATAACATAACAAAAAGTTGTCAAAGCCAAGCCGCTCGCGCTCTCAACCAAAAGACGCGAACGCCAAACGTTTTTAAACGCCCCCCAGTTAGGGAGAAAATCGCAAACATTTTTTACCGGAAGAGAAAAAAGAAATCAAATCAAAAGGTGAGTCAAACTATCCCAGATATTATCTTGGAATTCTACGAAAAACTTTTTAATGGCGACACGAATTTAATTAAAATTCAAAATTCCAAAAAAATCACATATTCAGCGATTCAGCGAATCAGCGAAAAAAAAGCCCCAATGCCGAAGGGCAAACCGAGTCAAAAAAAAAAACATTTCTGATGCAACATTTGCGAGCAAATCGCCAGACACTCTATATAGAGACTATAATGCTATGCGTAAACTATTGAATAACTTAATTGGTCACGCCCTTGTCGACACTTTGGTTAGGGTATACGCGATCGGTGTGGCTAATGTGTTCGGCCTTTGATCCGTGGCGCGTGGGCGTTTAACAAGGAGCTGACGTCACAGCCAAAAATGTGATTTCGATTTTCAATTCTTGTCTGCCATTTTTTTTCCATTTTCTTTTTTTTTGATCCACTTAAGTGCTGCTGCCTACGTGAGCTCTTTGTCCACAATTTATCATCGTTTGTTCTATTTCGGTGTCCCCGACCGCGTGATATTGTGAAATTGAATTGGTTAGTCGATTGTTGGGAAGATCTTCATTAGCTAGGGGTTGTCCGCGCATCACGAAAGGATGTTTGCTGCTTGTCTTTAATTGAAAATCAATTTCGAAGACTTTTGCAAATATATTTTGAATTGATTTTTCGTGAGTTTTCCTAAAATTCAATTAATTTTTTCAAAAATATTTTCTGCATAAATTTTTCGTGTATCTAAAAAAGTTGAAGATAAACGTTTTTTAAATTCATTTAAATGAATTAAAATTATTTTTAGAAATTTTTTTCTCTATATTTAAAAAAATTATTTTTGGTTTTTTTTTTAAAAATAATTTCTGAAAATAAAGGTCTTAGCTAGGAATACATTTTTTTTTTTTTCAAATTAAAACAAAAAGGGGCTCGAACTTCTGTGATGGACATAAAAAAAGAGAGAAATTATTTGACATGAATATAGATTAAGTTAGGGTGTCTTAACTTGAATTCTTGCACAAAAGAAAAAAAATAAAATTGTGAAACGATTTTCAGTGCAATTTTAAATTTAATTTCATGTCAAAAAATTGCAGTTTCAGCAAATTTATGAGCTTCATTATTACGTTAAGTTGTGAAATCAAATGAAATATAAAAATTCTAGAATGAATTGAAATTTAAATTTCAAATTGATATTGAAATTGTAATGAACAAGAAAATAATTTATGGGAAATTAATAATCTAGAATAAGAAATTTATTGAGATATAAATTTATGTAAGATATTTCGCAACAGTGCGTATGGGGTTGCTTGGCTACAGTCGATGCTCGTTGCTTGATGCTTCGATTCTTATCGAGCTGCTCGTCCGTTGGTATCAGTCGACATTGTGATTTATAGCCTCGGATTTAGCCTGGCATAATGGACTTGGCACGTAGCTGATAACTGCAGCGATGTTCCAATGATTTGTGCGCTGTCATTGCGGGTTTATTAACCTATATTATAAGTGGAATGATATTGAACTTTGAACCCCGCTTCTATCACTAAGCCATGCCTCTCACTCACTCACACGCCTCTCTCTCTCTCTCTTGATTCGATTGCAGAAAATGAACTTAAATCTGTGCGCTATAGCGCTGCTGCTGTTTGGTAGCCTCTCGGGCGCCCAGAGCCGTGCCGTGGACATTGTGGACGAGAGCAACGATGTGGACAACTCCATTGAGACGGAGGAGGCGCCACAGTCGCAGTCGAAGCATCGCAATCGCCCCTTCGAGGAGGATTGGCTGAAATTCACCAAGACGCCACCAACCAAGATGCAACAGGCGCCCGGCTCCACCCTAGAGATTGCCTGCGAAATGATGGGCTCCCAGGTGCCCAGCATCCAATGGATTGTCGGTCATATGCCACTCTCTGAGGTAGGTCCAACAAAAACCCAACCAGCTCTCGAACAGCGTAGCTCAACTCCCGTCTCCTCTCAGATTGATAATCTGGAATCGAACTCGATTACGGAGGATGCGCCCACAGCGATTGTTCGTGTGCGTTCCGTCCACATTGTCGATCACATGCTGAGCGAGCCAAGGATCTATACGTGCATTGGACGCACTGGCTCCAAGACCATCTATGCCAGCACCGTGGTGCATCCCTCGCACTCGGACCAGGAGCTGGGCGGTCTGATTGTGCCTGAGAAGCAGTATCAGGGTCCACAGAAGCCGCGCATCATCTACACCGAGAAAACCCATCTGGATCTGATGGGCTCGACCATTATGCTGCCTTGCAAGGTGCATGCCCGCCCACATGCCAAGATCACCTGGAGGAACAACGAGGACAAGGAGATCGTGCAGAGCCATCGCTTCAAGGTCCTGCCCACTGGAGATCTGCTTATAGCCGATCTCAAATGGGAAGATATGGGCAACTACAAGTGCATAGCGCACAATGCCGTTGGCCGAGACTCAGCCGATACCTTCGTATACCCCGTACTTGTAAGTATCGATATCGATATTGATTAATCAATAAATATATCTACATCTATCTGGCATAAACTCCTTTCACTCACTTCTTGATACGGTCCATCGAATTATACATAAATATTTTGATACCACTTTTCCTGCACTACTGTTCGGCGAATAATCGATTTATCGATAACTACTGATAGCTGTATTTCACATAAGCTAACTCAAAATTACATTTGACTAAATTTATACATAAATATTTCATCTGAAGCACTTCTTTCTTAACGGCACATCCACTTATCGATAACAATTTATCGATATAATGGTATTTTTACCTCAAATACTAACTCGATATTCTTTTTATTTCTTTTCTTTACAGAAGGAAGACTAAATATTCCACAAAAGGCTATTCGATTGGACATTTTTAGTTAGTTAGATAGATCAAATGCCTTTGAAGATGCGCGAAAGAAAAAACAAAGTGAATAATAGAAAAAAACCCCCAAAAAAATGATGCAGAAGAAAAGAAAGTTTAGCTTAAGTTCAACTCTAGAATCTAATGCCGGCTTAGACTTTAATGTTCTTAATGTTTTTTTTTTACTTTTTTCCAAATTGAATTATTTACGAATATTATTTTTAATGGTATATCAAAGCCCAAAATATTTGATTAAGTTTTTATATACCTAATAATAGCATTTGCTAATTTCTTCAATTTTAGTCTTTAGTTTTTTGCGTCAGGTAAACAAGATTCGTTTATAAGTAAGTAGCAATGTTTGTTCCTAACTATTTCAGGCAAGACACTAGTTAACGATATTAATTGGCCCGTTACTTAATATATATAAGCCGCCAAGCCACCAATCCACCTAATCGACACAATCCACCAATCCACAGCTCGAATATAAACGAATTCACGAATTCAGCTATTCATGAATTCTCGCAAATATTCGATTTCATTTCTACAAAATTTATTTATTGAACCCGCATCGTTCATATATACACACATCCATCTATTCCCATACAAACAAAAAGTATTCACTGAGGTTAACAGAACAGTCTTTATATAATATATAGATACACATACACACACACACACATACAAGCCCTACATACTTTACGAAGTGTTACCCTTTCATATTATGTTTTATGTTTTATATTAAGCTAATTGAACTGAATTATGGTTTTTTATATTATATATTTATATATATATATTATATATTGAATTAAAGTGTTTGTTTTTTGAATAAATACATATAAAATAATAAAAGAAAATTGGTTTTAATTTTTGGTGTGGTTTTGGTTTTCAACATTTTATTGACACAGTTGTACAATACAATCTATACAGTGTTACATTATCTACAGCTAAGATCGAAGAACTCTTTTGTTTTTCTCTTCTTCTTTTGTTTTTTTTTTTATTGTAACAAATAACGAGCAAACGTAGTTACGTACATATATATAAGTTAGGGCTGCAAAGCGGTTATAAAAACCGAACCGGTTCAAAACGGGAATTTCAAGCAAATGTAGAGTCTAATTTGATATTCGAAACATCTTTGGCAAATTTTTTAAAAACTGAATCAACTTAAAAACTTTTAAAATATTGCAATTTTTTTCTTTTAAAATTTAATTTTTTTAACACTTTTTTTTTTTATTTTTTAAAAAGTTTTTTTTTCGAATATATCAAGTCCTCTTTACAGCCCTTTTGTAAGTATTTAGTTAAAAGGATGATATTGTTCGCTATTGGAACTAAGTGTTTAAGTAAATAATTGCATAGTTAAGATACATATTACTGCAAAAGATTGAAAGTCGAGAGTTACGCATAGTTAGGAGCTTTTGTTGTTGTATTATAATCTCTAGTTAATATATATTACGTGCTGATTGTGCGCTTGTAACAAGTTGAGCAACAAACTAAAACAAAAAATCCTATCAAACGATCTTCTACCACATATATTGTCACTTGTCATTGGAAATTGCAAACGAAAAGGTTGTCCTAGGGTAGGTTGGGGGCTACTTTTTCTGGCATGGGTTCAAAAAAAAAGAGCGAATGGAATTTCTACGCGAAAACTTTAAATTCGTGGACGGATCTCTAATTTTAGGATATATAATACTTGTTGTCAATTGCAAATGCATTCACTCGAGATACAGATGCAGATGCAGCTGCAGTTGCAGATACAGATACTTTTTTTTTTTGGTTTTTGGTTTTTGTGTTGTGTTTCGCTGGCAACGAAAGTTGGCCCCAGTTTCGAGTGGGGCCAAAACTGAACGCCACCTCTCGCGCTGTTGCCGGGCAGATTTTTGGGGCCGATTTGAAAGTCGCGCGTGACTCAGTGCAAACGGAAATGGCAGCAGGCAACGAGGGGGAGAGAGAGAGAGGGAGAAGGAGGCAGCAACAGTGACAGAGAGCAGGGGGAGAGGGGCCAACTGAGGGGCAGACGGACCGGTCCACTTGCCGGCAACCAGTTTTTGTCGCTTGAATGACGGCACGATGTGCTAATTTATATAAATATATAAAATAAAAAACAAAACACAAGAAACGTCAGCCTAATGATAAATGATTTATACGAATTTGTCAAGCTAATTGGAAGGCGCGCGCAAAGCCCCACGCAGCAAAGCGACCCGGCACGAAAAACAAGTGAATAATTGCTGTGAAAGAGAGAGAGAAAGAGAGATAGACATGATATATAGCCGAGATTGGCTACAATAAAGATAGATGGCCACCTAGAAGAAGCTGGATTTACCGGGAATTGTGCTTAACGCTAATGGAATTTAAGTATCTGATAGATACATTTGGATTGCATACATATGTATAAGAAGATATCAAGGGAATTCACATGGCACAGCGACTCGTTTAGAGTAGAGTGAATAGCTGCAGGGTATGTTAGGGTATGTCAATTCTACAAGTATTGCAGAATCGTTCAATTATCCTCAATAAATTGGAGTATCTGATTGATACATTCGAACTGCATACATTTAAGATATGTATCAAGAGAAGCGACTCGTTTAGAGTAGAGTGAATAGCTGCAGGGTATGTTAGAGTATGTCAGTGCCACAAGTGTTGGAGGATATATCTAGCTTTCAGTTATGCTAAAGCAATTCGAGTATCTGCTAGATACATTTGGATTCTAAACATAAGATAAAATATTTGAAGGGTTTCCATTTATTAAAGTGACTCGATCAGAGTTAAGTGAATGAGTGCAGGGTATGCTAGCGTCTTCCAGTCCATAAGAGCTGCATTTACAGGGTATTGCTAGCTTTAACTAATGCTAATGGAAATCGAGTATCTAAAGATACATTTAGACTGCATATATCTTATCCACGTAGCAAAGCAACCCGCTAGAGTAAGCTGCAGGGTATGTTACCCCACAAGGAGCCACATTTACCGACCATCGCTATATTTCATTAATGCTAATGGAATTCAAGAATGTGTTAGATACTTTTACATAAACTATATAAATATATATTGAATAGTTGAGGCGAGTCCAGCAACAAAATATGCAATCTTTTGGCCCGCTATTTGGCCATTTAATTTGTTTAACTTTGTTTTTGGCACGTAACGACACGAAAAATAAATATATGTATATATATATTAAAACAAATGAAGAACCAATACGACAAGAAAGAATAACACAAAAACTCAAGCACAAAAAAAGGAATATAAAGGACTTTTTGCGGAATGGAAAGTCCAAAGTGGACAGCCTAGACATTGAGCACGGAATGCTTTTTGCTGCCGGCTAGAGGCAGCTGCACGGCCACCACGGCCAGACGGCCATCACGTAAGGGAGCAAGGATATGCGTATTGCCAGGAGTTACGACCACCGTCTGGATCGGCACATGCAGCGGAATGTCAAAGACGGGCTTCAGCCTGTTATAGAAATAGAAAGTTAAAATATAGATTAACAGACAGTTACTCTATGGGTATCACTGCACTCACCCGTGCAGCCGGCTCATGGTTATGTCGCCAGCATCATCGGCCACCACCAGATAGTCGGAGGCGCTGGCCAATCCTGTTACACGACCCGACACATATTTGGAGCCCAGGCTAGCTCCATTGATGCTATACACGTGCACCGAGTGCGATGTATCGTCCAAAGCGCTGAAGGCGATGTGACCTGTAGATCATCAAAGAAGAAGAAGAACAAGAACAAGAACAAGATTATTTGCTGACGTCTGTCTGATAAGGCGGGCATCAACGGAAAAGTGCGACGAGATGCCAATAAACGCGGCGGATTGACAAGGTTTTGAGTAGGGGAAGGCAGGGGAGGGAGCCGAGTGGAGAGTGGGGGCTGTAATGTTGCATCTACGGGAGTCTATCTTATCGCTAGCGAACAATAATACACTCAGCAAAAAGAGCTTTACGAATGTGGAGAAACATGGAATATAATTCTAATTATATTATGCTTATAGAATGCTGAGGAATATAAAATATTTTCTATTTGAATGTTACTTGAGGTAGGTCAAAAATATTGACTTAGATTAAGTAGAAAAGCTTGAAGCCAAACGCTTGAAGTCCGTAGTTCTAATTATACTACTAACCAAAGACTAGAATTTCATGAATTGCTGAAGCAAGAACCAAATCGAATCTGTTTTAGCTATAAGAATGGATTTAATTTATTTTACTTAGAAGGCAGTGGATCTTAGCCCCTTTCTAAACTTTTAGCCCTACACAAATATAGCGCATTTTCTATAGGAAAATATTGATAGCTTACAATATTTTCTGTAGAACGAGCGCAATTATAAAATCAAAATTTAATTATTATAATTCAATTAAATCATGAAGATAAAAACTTATAAAATATTTTTTTTTGTTTAATAAATATTATTTTGTTCTTGATTTATTCTTATACGACATTAAGCGAATGAGTTAATAATTGAAAGTATTATATACGAGCTCAGTAGGGATCAAACCCTATTTCTGAAAACTTATGTGCCTACACTTAGGTGCTACACAATATACATATGTGACAAGCTAAGTTTTGAACCAAAACTTGTACTTAGTCGAACATTAAAACCAAACTTCGGGAATATTCTAATTGGGTTGCAGTCCTTCCACACATTCTTCTAATAAGAATCCGTTTAAGATTTTAAAGCAACTTACGGTCACCGAAAAACTTCAAAGTGGACGAAAATTCTTTCAGAAATATCTTTAAATACTTATTAAAAACATAAAACATTCTTAAGAGAAGTGCATCTCTTAAATTGATCAATGATATATATTATAAGACTTTACAGGAAAGAAGAAAGAAAGGGCTGGCGAGGGTTCTTAAAGATAAAGCAAAGACTTTACTTGAAGAAGACATTTACTTAAAATAAGCATAAATGGCTCAAATACAATTTCAACATTTCTTGGATTGCTTTAAATTACTTTGCTCAAGTTTCTGAGCTAGATAATAACAACTTACAAAAGATCACGAAATCAGAATATTTGTACTTCATTCAAGCACAGAATACTTAATTTTTCGCCAAGCAGTAAGCGACTTTAATTAGGAGAGCATAGAGAGTAAAAAAAAGCCAGATAGAGCTAAAGATTGCGATATGTGGGGCATCGAGTGGGTTCTACGCAGTTGAATAGACGAACGGGTGGGTCCGGCCCACTTGCTCGTTGATAACCTGAAGAAGAAGACGAAGACGAATCGTGCGACAGCTCGATGGAATTTAATATTATGACACGCTTCTTCAAGATAACCAACAACAAAAGACGACAAACCACAAGTCTCGCTGATTAAAGCGATGCGTAGTTCGCCTTATCAGTGGGCAATGCCAATGAAATTGATTGAACAGAAAAAAAAATTAAAAATTATATATGAAACCCGTTCCAAATGCTGCAGAACTCAGACATGCTCAGACATCCACAGAGAGAGAGAGAGAGAGAGAGACAGACTATATAGAGAGATAGAGACAGAGCGAGAGAGTATAGTGCCAGTGCCCCCTTGACTTGATATACTTGATATGTATGCATATATACATAAGTATGAATATCTTAAAGATCGTTTAAAGTTTTATAATTTTTTGTGAATGGCTGCGTTTCCGAGTGGATCTCTTTAGTGGCCTGTTTCCACGTGATTTTCGTTAAAACTAGAAATAACCATGCTGTAGCCAGTTTGCATAGGCAATGTGTAGCTCCCCTCTTTCCCTCGCTCCCTCTCTATATCTTTGCGCTATCAGATCTCACAGCTCTCAGTTTCCAAGTTCCCAAGTCTTTCGTCTTTAGTCACATTCTCGCCAATTGCGACATTTACATTCATTCAGAAAAATTCCCATTCCATGTCTGCCCACTTTTTTTTGTGTTTCCTTAGGCTTCACACACACACACACACACACATATGCATATATGTACATATGTGTGCATATATACATACAGTCATTTATTGCCCCCTCGCCGAGTTTTACTACAAACTATTTTATAAAATTTTGTAGCGCCTCGAAAAAAAGCACGAAAAATGTCATGAATGAGTGTTTGCTTATATGTTTATGCGCTGCACCCATTAAAAGTATTTAACGGGTATAATCAAATTACGAAAAAATATGTAACAGGCAGGGGAAGAATATTATAAAGTTAAAAGATATGTACTTTCTTTTATTTGTACATGGGAAATTTAATGACAGTACGCCAGTCTCCCTCTCTCTCTCTCTATACATCTGTCTCTGTCTCTCTCTCTATACATCTGTCTCTATTTCTCTCTACACCTTCTCGCTACACATCAAATTCTATCTCTCTACATCTATCTCTCTCTACACCTCACTTTCTATACACCTGTCTCTATTTCTCTCTGCACCTGTCTCTATATCTATCTCTATCTCGCTCTATATCTGTCTCTACATTTCTCTTCCTCTCTTTGTAGCTCTCTTTTCATCTATATTTATCAGCTCTATATCTATATCTCTCTTATCCTATCTAAATTTCGTTCTCTTTCTCTCTACATCATTCTCTCTTTATGTCTACATCTACATCTATCTTTCTCTCTTTTCCTGTCTCTTTCTGCTTCTGCATGCACATCTATCTTCTATGTCTCCGTATCTCTCTATCTATCGCTTCCCATCCATCTCTCTTATTGCTTTTTCATATCTCTGTCTATCTCTCTCTCTCTCTCTCTCTCTCTCTCTGTCTCTCTCTCTCTCTCTCTCATCCTGTCTCTTCGTGTACTTTTAGTTATGCGTACAAATCTTCATTTCTCTCTCAATCTCTGTCTTACTGTCTCTATCCCCAATATGTTGCCACCTCATGAATTTAAGTTATGTTATTTATGTACATTTTCATTCCCTCTTGTCTTGTTCTCTGCTGCTAGCGCCGCTTTCGCCCTTCTATGCGATTTTCATGAATTCAAGTCAGGTTTACAATCGGAATATTTATCATAATTAGTTCAATGGTATCTCCTAGTCGCACATACTCGACAACACTCTTGCCTCCTGTTCTTTGGGGGCTATACACATACACACACACACACACTCACACTGTCAGTGTGGTTAAATGGAGGGGAAGGGGGACTCGAATGGGGCCCCACTTTATTAAAGACGGGTGCTGGGAAGTTGAGGCGGTCGTCGGGTCGTGTGACTTGGATGCGATTGCGGGACTCATTCGCTTTTGATTTGATTCCATTAGTAATGCTCAAGTTTTTGAGTATGAATGCGCATATTTGAGCTCGCTTTGATAAGGAGTCCATAGTTTCAATGAAGGGGTACGAAAGAGGCGACGGCGATCATAAAGTTTGACATTTAATTAAACCCATTTTATTAATTGAGCTTTTAAAGAACGCAATTTGAAATGCTAACAATGATTCTTTAAAATTATTTATATCTTTATCGAAATAATTGAATGACTTAATAAATGACTCAAAAGTCTAGAAAGCTTAAATTTCTGGAATTGTTGCCTCATTTGATGAAAAAAAGGCACGTATTTGTAAATATCAGCCATCGGCGATTCTTATGAATATAATCATATCTATTTATTGATCCTAAGATTTTATGGGACAAAAAAATAGTTTCAGATAACCTGAAAGCTATGTCTGTATATAAAGGACTGATATATATATCTGTATATAAAGGACTAATTGCTGACTGATTGAATGACCGATCTCTTAAGCCACAACTGAAATACTTAGATCTAAATCTAAAAAAAATCAAGTTGTTTTAAATACCGACCCACTTTGCGATTCTCAAATATTTAATCTTATACTCATACTCTCATATACATATATATTTATATATACATTTAAAAAATATAAAAATTTGATGGCCGTCTGGCATTTCTGGTTTAATTTGCTGCCGGATATTGCAAAATATTAATCGATGCTTTATGTTATAACACTTTGCCTGCTCGATAAGAGGCCTGACTGCAGCTGACAGGTTCCATACGTACTGTACATATGCATATAAGCTCTATATATTATTTATATACACTCAAGTATTATACAAGTCTTATAAATCTGACGCATGTGGGGTCGATAATCAGCGACTGATTGCAAAGAAATTGATTTACTATGTCGAAATTGAGGTTTTAGAGGCGTCGAACACTAGAGTGCTGAAGAAGAGTTACAATAGAGTTCCGGTTAAAAGGCTTATGTGGCGTCTAACACTCGAGTGTTTGACAGGGGTTATAATAAAGGGTTTACTTGTAAGCCACTATCAGATACCCTATACTAAGTGGCGGAAAGTGCTGAAAATTCCTTAGCTGAACACTAAATTGGTGTCTATATACAAGAATAACACGCGAGCTGAAAATCAATATTTATCGATTTTCGGTAAGGGGGGGGGGGGGGGGTCAGGGAAACTTCCAATATAATATAATATGAGGAAGTTAAGCTGTTTGCTTTGTTATATATAAAGAACATTCATACTAAATTTGAGGTTTTATTCGACCCAATCAATCACATTGATTGACGTCACTTTTGAACCTGATCAGGAATATATCTTCTTTGCACTATCGAATGAATAGCCCTCGGATGTCTTTTATATATTATAGTTACTTATTTTCATAGGCAAATTAAGATTAAATCGTCTCACTCAATCAGTTTGATTGACGTCAGTGTTGGGGCTGATCAAGAATATATACTCCATGTCAATGCAATTGCATTTCTTTTGTCTATCACATAATTTTTGCAAATTCATACGCAAATAGTTTTTAAGTATATGCGATTACGTATGATTGATAATGATTGATATGGTTTATTTCAGAGACAGTTCCTAACCTTGGTTCAGGCTAAGACATTAACTGCACCTCTCTAGTTAAAACCCTATAAGTTTTATTGGAACCTATTAAGATAAGATATGATAAGGCAGCTGCTACGAATCAAAACCATGACGAATGGAAAAAAAACCAAGAATTGAAATGAATAAGTTCGAGAGGCAGACATGGCCACACACACACACACACACAAATACAGAATGTCACGTGATATTTGACGCTTTATCATCATATATGTAAATATGTATATACATACATATTTATATGTGTGGCAATTTAGAGTGCAGCGATAAGCGAGCTGCGTTGATTAAATTGTTTGAAATTGTTTGCTTTGAGCGCGCACACACACACACTCACACACACACAGAAGTGTGAAGAAGCAGAAGATCGGGTACATCACGCAATAAGCAACACGTGAATGGCTCGGGCGACGTATTGTAAAGCGAACAAAACTGATAAAAATGGGGACAGTTCAATGCTACCCCAACTTACAACGGAAGCCGGTCTTATCTTAAAGAGTCCAAGCAAATATGCCACAGAGTTCATACTCCACGATCTTTCAATTGAACAACCATATATATGACATACTTCGCAGCAGTTAGCTTCAAAATATGTTGCATAAATTTAGGCTCAATTAGATTATCATCACTCACCATGATATGAAACAGTTACGTAGGATATTTGCACACACGACTCAGTGCAGCCGATGGGCTTGAGTGTACGCACAAATTGACCCTCCTGCAGGGTATAGACATTAACAGTTCCGTCCTGTGAAGATTAGATATGTAAGTCGATTATATATGTGTGTGTAAATCGCATTCACACTCACCAGTGAGCCGGAGACAACGAGATCCAGCTCTGTGTAGATGGCCACACTGGAGACCGCATCGTCATGTCCATAGAGGACAGTGAGTGGCTTTGGTGAGTAGCTATTTTGTGTATTCAGCTGTGTGATGGCCTGCATATGGGATTGTCCTGTCAGGGCGTGCACTGGAATGTTGCTGGCTGGGCCGCCGCCCTGCTGATTGCCTTGAATGCTCCACACAATGCAGGTGCAATCGCGTGAGCCGGTGACCAAATACGAGCCACAATTATCTAAAGCCAGGCAGGTGATTATGTCCAAATGGCGGGTGACCGAGGCCAAAGTCTTTCCCTTGTTCAGGCTGTAGACACGTAACGCGTTGTCCCAAATGCCGCCGGAGTACAGCAATTTACCATCCGTGCTGACTGCAAAGTTTTGCGAATGGGGCGGTTGTGAGGCATGGAAGGGGCCAAAGACGCGCTTGCGATTTCTATAAAAAATGGAAATTACATTAAATCTGAGCTGGAGTAAACAAAAGTTAGGACGCACTTAAGATTTGTTGTAGTTGCATCGATTTCCAGCAGGAATCCTTGTTCCTTGTCAAAGGACATCCACGAATTACATCCCAGGATGCAGGCCTTCGAAACGCTGACCAGCACATCAGGACTGAGCTGCAGAAAGGAACGTGGCGGACTGCGGGGCGGACTAATATAGACAATGGGATCCTTGGGCGTGGATAGCTCACAGTAGTACTGCACCACCTTGTCCAGGAACTGTGTGAAATCGGGTCGCTTGAGCTCAGCGCGCACCAATTTCAATGCCGTCTCGTCCTGTGTGAGTCGACGCGGATGCGGCTCACGCAGCAGCTGCGATGGAACCTGGCCAAAGTTGTTGATCATGCCTGCAAGGTAAAAAGAATTAAAATTAAAATTCAGATATAGTCTAATATCTATTTGCTTCTTACCTTCCACTGCCTCCCGCTCGATGGGATTGGTTATTTTGTCAAGATCCACGGCGCCCTCGTAGGAGCAATAGTAGAAAACATTTAGAGCCTCAACAGCTTTGGCACCCTTCTGCTTGTAGCCAAAGATCAGGTCGATCCAGTGATGCAAATGCTGGCTTACATATTCTGACTCTAAAGCACGTCTATGTATGGCAATAAATTCCTCTGGCGTGGTGGCCCAAGCAGGCAAAATGACATCGTCGACTTTCTCCTTGGTTATTTGCAAGTGACCCAAATCGAATCTGAAGTAAATGGGACATAGATTAGGCTGTTATAGTTAAATCATTACAAAAAGTCACATACTTATTCATATTCTTGAGAAACTCTGAGAAGTAAAAGAACTCGGGTATTAGCTCCTTAACATCATTAGGATTGTCCATTAGTAACTTCCACGTTTGTGGTATAGAGTGAAATTGTCGATCAGCCACGTCGAAACGTCCGCTCTGCAGTTCCACATGCAACGAGGTAAAGGGTTCG
This sequence comes from Drosophila gaucha, assembly GCA_035045545.1. Lineage (NCBI taxonomy): Eukaryota > Metazoa > Arthropoda > Insecta > Diptera > Drosophilidae > Drosophila > Drosophila gaucha. Next base: position 2,681,881 of record JAWNOY010000222.1, read on the forward strand.
ACTCTCAGCAAATAGTGCAGTACACCCGCTGAATTAGAATAGTGTGTTCCGTAATGGAACTTTGGTATGGCACCGGAGGGATCCTCGAAGGACTCGTATTTGCAGCGTACTTCCGCCTCGTTCTTGGGATTTATCTGTGAAAAGTTAATTAATAAAGGATTGCTCATATATGAAGAATATATCTAGGACTTACGCATCCAATGGGCTTGGACAAGTCACGAAAAGATCGAGGATCGGTCAGATCCAGCACGTCGCTGGTGTAGTCAGCCAGAATCCAGGGGAAAACAGGATACTGGCTTAGATCGTTATAAGAACGACCTAAAATGGAAATTGATGAAGATTTAAGTTTCAGTAGTAGCTAAATTTACTTAAGACCTCACCAGCTATGGTATTTAGGTACATTAGGTACTCAAAATTGGATATTTCACGGTTGATCCAACGCTGGGTTAGACCAGAAGCTCGGAGCAGCTCAGGCGGCGAGCGACCAGAGCCATAAAGGATATTCGGCAATGGCAAGCCCACAATCTTAGTAAAAACCTTGTTACGGGTCTGAAAAAAAAGTATTTATATATACAAACATTTAGGGAAGGGAAATCTACCACGCCCACCTTAGTCGTAAAATTTAGAAAATAACTAGTCTGATCTATTAGAAAGATCTCCAAGGCGCTGCGTCGCAAATTATATTTCCGAAGGTGAACTTCACGTATTTTGTTGATGGAAAACTTGAAATCATGTTTGGAGCCATCCTCCAGGGGCGGACTCATGTCCACAAACGTGAACATGCTCTGATTGACTTCAATGCGACCTTTGACCTTGGTCATAAGCGTGATCAGCTCACAGTCCTGCGACATGACCAACTTCTCCAATGCCGCATCCTGCTGTGATTGCGTATCAATTAGCTGGCGCAGCTCCTCCTCCAGCTGGGAGCTCTCATCATCCGCTAGAAAATCTCGTACCACCGCATTTTTGATCGTGGAATCAAACTCGGATATTTCCCTAGTAGACAAAAGTTACGAAATAAATGGTGAAATTAAAGTTGGGATAGATATGTACTTACTTTGTATCATAGGCATTGGTAGTATTGTCTCGCAGATTAGCTGCGTTTTCGTGCTTATTGGGATACAGCTGCGGCTCCAGCTTGAGGCGCATGCGTGCCACATTCTCATGCGGCGACAATTTCCAAAACTCTTCACCTACCTCGCTGCAAAATGAAAAGCAACAGAAAGAAAGTCAAATTAGCAAGTTGTATTAGAGATGCGTGTATTGCAGTTGCAGTTGGAGATGGACGTGAATTAATAGGGACTCAGTGCAGGACCTGCGCGATTTATCGATAAATTTTAGTATTTATCCATAAATTTACCAAGCAAAAATAAGTTATCGAGAAGATTACAGATTTGTTTACAAAGTCTTTTAAAAGTCTTTGTCATCTTTATGAAATGAGCAAAACTTATTTATACACGATATTTGAAATTATGTATGTATGTATGGATATCAGCTTGAGATATAGACTAGAGAATAATAATATAGCGAAATTAAAACACAGTTTCGATTTTGGAATCACAAATTTATTTAGGTAATTTATTTAATTTTGGGTTTGCGATGAAAGTTATTTTTTTAAGCACGACAATGATTAACCGAATATGTACAAATGAAAATCCTTTGTCAAACTGTTATACAATCCTTTTACACAAAGGCGCAAGCAACACGACACGCCTCTTAAAAGCCTTCGCTTCCTTTAGACTACAATGGGTGCGGACAGGGTCTTGGCGAAAACGGGAGCAGGTGCCGCAACAACGGGTGCTGCCACAGGAGCCGCGAAGGTCCTCAGCTTGGCCACAACTGGAGCGACGGGAGCAACGGGCGCTACCACGGGCACATCCTTCTGGACGACGGCATTGAAGCCATTGACGTCATCGGCATAGTAGCTGACAATGCGACGAGAGCCGTCAGCCTCAATCAGCGAGTAGGAGCCACGGACGACATCACCATCGCGAGTCTCCTCTTGGGTCTTGGAGTCACCGGTAAGCGTATCCTGGACATCATAGGCGAATTTGTACTGAGGATAGGCATCAACGATTTCTGTGGCAATTGGTGCAGCGACGGGAGCGGCCAGGGGAGCAGCAATAGTCTTGGAGAGCACTGGAGCAACTGGCGCAGCCAGAGGAGCAGCAACTGGAGCAGCAAATTGAGCAGCCAGAGGAGCAGCAGCGAAGCGAGCAGGCAGTGGGGCAGCAACTGGAGCAGCCAGAGGGGCAGCAGCAAAGGCCTTGGCAACCAAAGGAGATGAGTACGCCAGAGGCGCTGTGTAGGGAGCAGGAGCTAGACCAAGAGGTGACGAATATGCAGCTGGTGCAGCAAAACCGAAAGGTGCCGAGTAAGCAGCTGGAGCGGCATAACGCAGACCAGCAGGTGCAAAGTATGGACTAGCAGCCAGTGGTGCTGGAGCAGCAGCCAGAGGGGCAGCAGCTAGTGGTGCCGCAAAGTGCGCCTGAGCCGAGAGCGCCAGGGTGGAAAGGACTGCAACAACCTGCAAAGCGAATGCAAACACTTGATTATCCAATTCGAAGCCAATGTGATTCCAATTGGTATCCAGATGTTGGCCAATTGGCAGAGCTGCCAGCTTACCGTCAAAGGATTCATTGTATGGCTTGGGGGATTAGGATTTGATTGTCACCGTCGGTTAACGAAAATGAACTGACATGCCATTACCAAAATGTCGACGACTTTTATACAATTCGCGAAATTTGCATTTGCTGTGGACAGCTAGCTGGATGGATGGTACTGCGGCGTACCAATTGCGTGGCGAACCACCGCACCACCCGCCACCACTCGATCCACAGCAGCTGCTACTGCTTGGCAGCGTCTGCCTTCTTGATCCAAATTCGTGGCACGTCCCACAAATTTTTCTGTCCAAGTTTTCAATTTCAGTTCGAACCCTGATCCGAATCCGAGTCCATGGCTACGAAAGTACATTTATTTTTTTTTGGGTAATTGTCATGCAGCTGCCATTCAATGGCAATACTTTAATTTTCTTTTACACCCAAAAATGTAATCAACAACGCGCAGAAATAGATCGCGTTAAAAACGTATGCCGAAATGCGAGTCTTAAAATTAATTAAAAACTGACTTCAACTCGGAAATTGAGCTTAACTAATTTATAATATATTGTAGAAGATATTAATAGAGATTCAAAAAATCGATAATCGATAATTGTTAAGCGATTGTTAAGTTATTGTTTAATTACAGCGAAATCGAAAGTTACAATTATATTTGCCAATTAAGTGGATGTTTGGTAAACTAAAATTGGTACAGATAAGGCTTATCCAATAATCGATAATTGCTTATCGATCATCATTATCACAGCCAAGTTAAATATTAATATTTGTAATAGAAATGCCAATTAAGTAGATATGATAAACATAGCCATAAACAATCGATAATCTGTAATCGATAAACGATTGCTTGACTGATAGCCAAAGGAAAAGAAGATGCAATTAATGGAGAATAAACTACGATTACGATTAACATACGTGTAATGCTAATCAGCGACCATCGGTAATAGCTTATCGATTACTGAACAGTTGCCCAGCCAAGTCTTAAATGTCAAGATGGAAAAGATTGTTAAATTAAGGCAAAGGAAGACACATCCTATCTAATGCCAATCAAATAATCGATAATCGATAATCGTTTATTGATTAATGATTGCTCATCAATTCAGTCAACTGGAAAGTTTCGATTAGAAATGCTAATGGAGTACGCAGACAGTTTCTCTTACGTGATCGAAACTGGTTTATATTATAATTTAAAAACAAAAGCAACACAATAAACCATAAATAGTTGAAACAGTAGCCCGTGGACTACGCCGTAGATCTTGTAACCCACTTCCAATTGGCTACCGTTGAAGATTCGACCCAATTCCGAGTTTGCGAACTGCGTGACTCGATTGCCAAGCTTAAATACGACCTTGTGACTCGTTGGCAAACTTGGCAGCACTTCATACGTTCGATTTCGGTTGCTTGGCCACACTGAAGACGGGCAGACCGTTAACGGTTAACGAGTTAACGGTTGTCACCGGAAACTGACAAAAAATAATGCAAAAAAAAACCAAACTTAAAACTAGTCACAAGTTGCCTTAAAAGGCTGCGTCAATTTTTCAGTTTCGGTGCTCTACAACTTGGTCTAACTTTTACTTGTCGAAATTTGCAGTCAATAAATTGCAATAACTGCACTGAAGTTTCGTAAGAATTATCTATACATATAGTAAAGTGGAAAGATCTGAAAATGTATGAGTGTAGTTATATTGAATGGAAAGGTAAAATATGCAAATAGTAAACAGATAGCACAGAACAAGTCAGAGAGACTGAGAAAGAGAAGCGAAGGCACTTATTTGCAATTAGAATTTTTATATCATTACCGTTCAGAAAAAATGCAATTGAACTAGTCAATCAAATGAACTAGTGAACTAGAGCACTGATCTCTGAATGATATAGTTCAACTGCTTAAAAAATTTAACTAGAGATTCATGATCTATATAGTACCTGACTCAAAAATGAAGGATTAAACTTATTCATCTAATTGAACTAGAACTTTGGTTTATATTTGGGAATAATTTTACAAATGATATTACTTTTTTTTCGTTTTATCACTATAACTCAGATTCAGGTGTTAAATAACTTGGACTTTAGACTAGGCTATATCTGCACATAATATCTTTAGGCAAAAGGTGAAATAATTTAGATTTTCAGAATATAAAAAACAACTTCTAATTCAAACTTAAATTTTAAATAGCGAAATTATAATGTAATAGAACAATTATGCAGCTTTTAAGATTCTATATCTATATATATACATATATTTAATATATATCTAAAACAAAATTCAATCGGAAATTCTTGTTTATTATTTTATTTTATTTTAAACAGCTTTCAAGTCAGCATTTTTTGGTGAGTTTTATAAAAGGATTTTTGGCTAATTGAAAGTCGTTTAGACGTCAAGAGTTTCCTGCCTAAAAGCCAACTGAGTTGGCTCATTACAGAGAAGCGGGCTCAAGAAGGGGGACGAGGGCTCTGTTCAGTGCGTAATTAAGTTAAGCTGAAAACGTGGCAAAAAAACATTTTGCTGGCTATATTGTGGGCAAGGTCACTTGGCTTGGACTGCATTTCTGCAATAGCGAATGTGGGCGCTTGAGTGTGAGTGTGTGAATGTGTGGTGTCTATGTGTGTGTGCGTGTGTCTGCACCACTGTGCGTAATTGCTCGATCTGCACGCCACGCACATGCACCACACGCTCTGCCCGCCTCCCCCCTTTGCTCAATTGCTTCCATTTTAGATTTCTAATTAAACGAGTCGAACGGTCAGCTATAAAGAGAGGGAGAGGAAGAGGGAGCGAGGGGTTGCATAGAGGGGGCTATGAATGGCTGCGGTCTCGTTTTCATTTATATATACCCTGCACTCAATTAATATTGTCCAAAAGAGAATGATGATGAAGTTTAAGTATATGTACACATATTGAGTTTATTCCGACTTTAAATAGAATGCATATATATTTGTGTATATGTCTATATATGTATTTAGTCTTGAGCTGGTCGAGACTGTCGATCTTGACATTTTCATTTATTTGTAAAGTTTATTTTTCATTATCATATTCAGAATAAGATTAAAACTTTACCCCAAGACCTCGAAGACTTTAAGAGCTAAAGACCTTAAATCTAGCTTCGTGTTTAGTAAACACAGACCTATAATATTTCAGTTTGTGGATACGTTATCTATTATCATGTGTTTTGATGGGTTTAGAGTATCTGATCGAATTTCCTTAGATAATCTTTGCAATCTTTCTTGTGCATTTGTTTTTTTCCACAGATTATAAAAATTTCCATTTAAGAACAACTTTTCCAATAGCTGGCAACTAAAGAGCAGGGTATCTGCTTGTTTGATTTCCCACGACTCGACTTGGTCAATATTCGCAATTTGGCTTAGCTTTTGGCCAATGCGCCTGCCCAGCAACTTGGCAACTGGCAATTGGCCATTGGCCAAGTGAATCGCGCTATTACATCAGACAAAACGTTCGCAGAACCTGAGAATTGGACGAGATCTGGTTTTATTTATTTTTTGGTTTTCTCGTTGATGGGGGCGCAGCGGAAAACGAGTTGAGTTTGGGATTTGGAGCGGCGCTCTTGAGCAGCACGCATTATGGCCGTCTGTCAGCTATTCCATTGAGAAAAACCAGCAGCAGCTGGAAATGACGAAATGTGTAGCAGAAAAACATGAAATTTGCGACTAGGAGCACGAAAATGAGATTCGAGATCGAGATTGAGCTTGAGCATGTGCATCGCTGCACGAGGACGGGGTGCGAAATCGAGAGCAATTGTCACTAGCCATTAGTTAGTTAGGAGGGGACACAGGAGTGCAGAGCTGCCTGCCACAAATGGTTAAGCGCGACTACTATATAAAACTGAAGAACTCGAGGAAAATGCATCTCACATTCGAGCTGAGTTCTTGCAGTGCAGACGCGCCTTAAGCGAAAAGGAAAAAAACACAGTTATACTACAGCATGTTCACTCAGGTAAGTGTCGCAGGACTTGTCTCGCCCGTCAAGGACTACGCTGACAGTTGATCTTTTTGCCAATCTCTCTTTTCTAGACTCTTTGTGTGCTTGGCCTGATGCTGGCCGTAACGCTAGCTCTACCCATTGATAGTTATGGCCCGTCGCTGATTTCAGCTCCAGCTATTTCCTATGCAGCGCCCAAGATCCTGGCTGCGCCCGCATACGTGCAGCATGCACCTGCTTTGGCTGTGGCCAAGGTAGCCGTCGCCGAGCCCTACGATCCCAATCCTCAGTATAGCTTCTCGTATGGAGTCACGGATCACCACACAGGTGACTCCAAGCAACAGGAGGAGTCGCTCGTCAATGGCGTTGTCCACGGCAGCTACTCCCTGGCCGAGCCCGATGGCACCATACGCAAAGTGACCTACACGGCAGACAAGATTCATGGCTTCAATGCCGTCGTCGAGAAGAAGGGCGTGGCTGTGGTGGCTAAGCCCGCATTGGCCGTTGCTGCCGTCCCAACGTTCACTAAGGTGGCGGTGCCTGCCATCACGAAGATTGGATATGCTGCACCTGCGTACGCTGCGTCCGGCTATGGTGGACACTACTAGAGAGGCAGCTAGTCCGAGGTGTTATCATCGTGGAGATCCGTAGACGACCTCAGACCGTTGTTGAATAGTTCTAGTTTTGCTTCCCAAACCATCCGAAACACAAATGACGTGCGTGCTATATCCTCAACTGAAAGCCAACTCAATATCCTGTGCCCAATCTCTTGATACAAACAAATGTAGCTTCTAGGGATACCCGTTTCAAGGGGATTTTGGGGAACGGCTATCGGCCATTTATCTAGTGATTTATTAACTGCATCTACTGAATAAAAGTTTCGGTACAAAAAAAAAAAACTATTTAGTTTCATTGACAGACGAAGATGTTGCTATCTAGTTGACTAAGAGTTAAATTAGATCAAAGGAAGGATGGACAGAAGGAAGACAGCGATAAAATCAAGCTGCTATCTAATTATCTAAAGTTAACCAAGCAGGAAAGAAGGAAGACAATGAGTTGATCCAGTCTCACAGAGTAAATCAAGAAGGAAGCAAGGAAGAAGCAATGCCCAGGATCTAGCCAAGACTTCTTAAGACCTGTCTAGCTAATTACTGCCTACGAAGGATTTCCTGGTGCTTTGTTTTCAAACATTTTTCTTAAGAAGACAGTTCCGTTGAATTGCCTAAGAATAACTGCCCAGCAAAACAGTTGTCTATAACTCCTTAAGACCAACATTTTTATCAACAACTTTTTACCCTTTACCTAAGAACAGTCTAGATGGAAGGAAGGAAGACAGTTCCGTTGAGCAGACTTAGACCTGTCTAGCTGCAGCTTTCAGGCGAAAAAAACAGTTCCCAGCAGCTACCTTAGGCAACCTGTCTAGGAAGACAGATCTAACGACCTTAATAAAATCCAATTTATCATCTTACTTAAACAAAAATTTGCAGGAAACCAGTTTCCTAAGCCAACCTAAGACTTAATCCCTCACCTAATATTGAGTTGTCTGATTTCTTTGAAGGCTAAACGCTGAGTCACAATGCTCTTTAATGTTGAGGTAGGTTCGACCTCAACCTCAAGACGCGCCGAAAATGGGAAGCAATTAATGCGGCTCACGTGCCACCGTTAAAGTTATGATTGGCATAAGGTGGGGGCTGACTGGGGTACTGGGAATTGTGTAAGTGGGCGGGGAAATGGCTGGCACGTCCATTGAGGAAATATGACTTACGGAACGGATTGCACCTTACGTCAGAGTTGGACATTGGATGGTCACATTTGGCAGCGGTTGCCACAACGCACCTGACCGCCAAGACAGGTGGCAAAGTGTTTAAAACCAAGCCCCCAACAGCACCAGAAGACAGTTCAGAAAGTGCAATCAAACCACAATCACAAACACAGCTCTAATAATCGACATGGCTCTACTCAAGGTAAGTTGGAAGACGACAAAGGATATGAAAAGGAGTCTAAGTGAATGTCCTTTGCAGACAATCATCATCAGCTGCGCTCTGTTCGCTGTCATCGAGTGCGCCTTGCTCCCAGGTGTGGCTGTGCCCGTGAACACGGACTTTGATCCTCATCCACAATACGCCTACGCCTACAATGTTCAGGATGCAATCACCGGGGATAGCAAGAGCCAGCAGGAGGTGCGCGATGGTGATGTGGTGAAGGGCTCCTATTCAGTTGTCGATGCCGATGGCTCACTGCGCACCGTTTTCTACACCGCCGATCCCATCAACGGCTTCAATGCTGTGGTGCAGCGTGGTCCGGTGCCAGCGCCAGTGGTTGCAGCAGCACCACGTCCCGTTGTGCCCGCTGCCCCATTCCTGGGCTAAGAGGCAACAGCTGCTCTAAAAGCCAGCTGATCTTAGCATGTAGATAAGTTATTGTCTGTTACTGTTCTGTAGATCTAACCACACGCTCATAAATCATTTAATAAATCCAGTTAGCCAAAGAGAACAAACAGCATGGCTAATTGTTGGGACACCTGGTTGTGGATAATACGGTATCGACATCAGTCGAACGCTGACAAATGGCTCGAGTTCGCACCAAGTTGTTTTAGATATGCAAAATAGATATCCATATCGATACAACTCAGATCTTGAGATCGAAATTGAGCAGTTGAGCCGATTCCATGTGTCGATTGCATTTCATTAGAACTATTATACACGTTCCATAGACAGTGGAACCCAATTCTTCTCTTTTCCTCGACCTATATCCAGAAGATTAGAAAGTACTATGCCCTAGAACCTTTAGAGCTTAAGCTCTATCATTATATAAACAGTTTTGAGTTGCATTTTAAAAGCATTCAAGTACAATGGACTCCATATATAGAATACTCAATATATACTTGAGAACAGAAACTCTTTAATATCAGAATAAGGTCTTCAGGTCTGGCGAATAATAAAAAAAAATATAATAGACCTTTTCTATAGGTCATCTTACTAGATTTTGCTTTAACTAAGGACTAGTAGATCCATAATTATGAGCTATGAGCATAACCCTCATATAACATTTATCTACATACCTTTCTAAGTATACTGTGCTTCAAATCCCAAACCTTCCTTTTAATAAAACTCTAATTCGATCACAATTCCTATAATTTGCCGTTTTGTAACTAGCATACTCGCAGATACCCCACCTATTCCATTACACTCCCACACCTTCAAGTCCCACGTCTCTCTTTTAATAAAAACTGGACCTCATATCCCAATTCACGTTTTGTAACTCTCTCTCTTAGCCACGCTACCCATTCCCAAGCCTTCCATTTCATAAAAGACAAACTGGACTATAACTCCTATGGACCCCACCCGATTCCATAACACCCTCCCACCCATTGCAAAGAACACTCTCTCATGTAAACTGCAAACATTCACTCGATCAACACGCACTCGAATTATTCAATAGCTTAATTGAAAGTACTCGACGCGTTACAATTTTTGATTACGCAAAAAACTGCGCATGTCTCCGCTGCAGTCGCTGTCGACGTCGACGCTAACGCATACGTCGACGTCGACGTCAATGCAGCCGTTGGCAACTGCGACGCCTAACAAGGCGCAACGTGCGTTCAAAATTAGTGATAATGGGCAAAATTGTCCCAATGGCAGTAAAATGAACCACAAAAAAACCAAGTAAGAGTGAGTACCTAACTGTGAGTGTGCGACTAGTGAATACCCTATAATAAGTGAAAATTGTCTTGATATGCCTTGAGGCTAGTGCTGGGAATTCTAGTTTAATTAAAATAAGTTCAGTAGTTAATTTTCGAGTCGTGAACTATGTAGGTCACAAATCACTAGTTCAATTAGTTCAGCAGTTGATGAACGAACCATACTATTAACTCGACCTTAAGCGATTCGTATTGCTCAATGATGCACTGGTTTATAACGCGAATCAGTCAACTGATAATGATAATTGAGTATAGTTTAAGAGGGACAGATCTATATATTTAACTGATCACTGAATAAGTTCAGTAATTAATTTTAATGAACCGCTTATAGAATTAATTCATAATCGATGTCGGAACAAGTTCAGTATTTAATTCTAGTGATCCATTAATAGAACTAGTTCCTGATCGATATGAACAACTCGAGTTTTAATTACTTCTATGTTTATTGTGCGATTGTTATATAATGCTCCGATCTTTTAGATGGCTTTCAAATATATATATGCTAAGAATTATAATTATAAATTATAAATTATAAGAATCCCAGATTTATGAGAATAAAGAATCAGATTTTGGATGAGCTGGTAAGGGAAGTTATATTACAAAAATTTGTTTACCAAAATCTCTTAACAGACAAGCTTCAACTGCTGGTGCTGATCAAAAAACTATATAGTACTTGATTGGCGCACACAACTGTTGCATATGTTATATAATATGCAATATACCCCCTTCCGCCCACTTGCTTTGGCTATAGGGTAATAAAAACATTGTTGCAGTGGCAATTGCCTGCTGCAAGTTGGGGAGTCGAGCTGTTGATGTCGGGCTTCACGGATTCGAATTCGGAATCGCTGTCGGAGTCGATGTCGGAGTCGGAGTCGGCCAGTCTGCGGGGTGAACCGTTTGCTGCTGCTGCTGCTGCTGGGCGCGGCGCGTCGCTGCTTTGTGCCAGTTTCGAAGGCTGATCTCGCATAGAGACGGCGACGCACACACCTTTCAACAATCGACTGGGTGCGTGGAACGATCTGTGTGTGCCACACACACACTCGCACACCTGATGTCGCCTGGCCACCCGGCCCAAAAAAACGCTTTCGAATTGAACTTTTTTGTCACGATCAAATCCCCGCCTGCTGCTGCTGCTGCTGCAGCAATTGTGGCTGCTGTTCCAAGCTCATGTACCCCTTCATTTTGGCGTTGTCCACCACTCGCCGCTAGGAGCCGACCCAGCCAGCTAGCCAGCTAGCCAGCCAGACAACATGCGTGCCATTCTCGTAGGCCTAAGCTGTTTTTTGTCTGGCCGAGCACACCTGCCCCCCCTCTCTTACCTGTCAGACACTCAGACAGACATTTGGCTAACGCCCTCCCCTCTTACCTTGCCTTGATTGCCAATTGCCAGGGGCAATTGCGACGCAACGAAAAATGAATTATTTTCATTTTTAATACCCTATAACTATAGCAAATATTAGATTGGGGTATGCCAGACTTGTGCAACAGTATGTTATAGTAGATGGAGACATCTTCCTCTGTTATAGAGACTGAGGGCTACACATTTGGTGAGGAGATATTTTTAGTTTATCGAGCTTATACCCCAAATCGATATATATCGACTGTAGAGTTATGTGAGCTAGACTAGACTAGACTAGCATATGTTAAATAAAATTTCTAGCTTTTTTCTACAGTTTATATCAAAGTTATACACAAAACTGATAAATATTGGTTGCTGTTTGTCACATTAATATGAACTAATAATATCCAATTTAGTATGTAAATACTGCAATGTGTTTTATTTTGGTTAATCCCTAAAATCGATAAATATCGAAACAGTAATTCTTGATTTTTGGCAAATCTCGAAGTCTCGAAATACAATAGATATTAAATTAGTTATGAACGTACTAGAAAAAGACTCATTTAAAACATGTTTTCTAGTGGCTTATGAAGTTTATCTCTAAAATCGATAAGTATTTAGTTGACACCCATATCTCTTCCGTAGATCACTCTTGTGTAACAGTTCTAAACTTTGGTATATGCAAGCATTACGCCTCATCTCTCAGTCCTGAATATCTCATAGCCATAAGCTCTTGATATGGATGCGTCTAAGAAAGTGAAGTACAGGTCATCTTAAAGTCGTTCGCGCTCTGCTAGCGCACTCACGCTTGTTTCTTCTTGTTGTGGTTGTTGGTGGTGCGGCTGCTGCTGCATTTTGTGATCTTAGCAAGCATTTTCAATATACTCCACACGCATGCGCACTTTTTAGTTGCTTTTGTTGTTGTTGTTTTTGTTGTTTTTGCATAAATATTTTTGCAGGCAGAGATTTGGTTGCGGATTTGGGGGCTTGGGCATTTGCAGCTCGCTCGATTTGTTGGCTCGGCTATAAAAAGCAATTGTCGCTCAGCATCAGAACCACAGAGTGAGTTCATTTGTCAGCCAAGCAGCAGCAAAATCTCCCAGCAGAAAACTCCACTAAATCTTCAAAACAAACAAACAAACAGAAAATGGCACAAAAACTGTTGCTCGTAGTTGTCAGCACCTTGGTGGCTGTGGCCAGCGCTGTGGTGGTGCCGGGTCCTGGCCTGGGTCTGGCCGGATATCCCAGCCTGGCTGCCCCCGTCTATCCGGGCCTGGCCAAGGTGGCCGTCGCCAAGGTGGCTGGACCCGAGCCATACGATCCCAATCCACAGTACAGCTTCAGCTACGATGTGCATGTAAGTTGAGCACCACCAAGCAACATCTGCCAAAACCACTAGAGCGTTAATCTATATTTTATGTTTTGTTTCTGCAGGATGGCTCCACTGGGGATGTAAAGAACCAGCAGGAGACACGCAATGGAGATGTTGTCCAGGGCTCCTACTCGCTGATCGAGGCCGATGGCACACGCAGAATTGTGGAGTACACCGCTGATCCTGTCCATGGCTTCAATGCGGTGGTGCACCGCGAGGGTGTCGCTGTCAAGGCTGTGGCTCCAGTTGCTAAGGTCTTGGCTCCAGCTCCCCTGCTCCACGCTCCGTTGGTGGCCAAGCTGCCAGCTCTGGGGCCCGCCTATCATGCACCTGCCTATGGTCCAGCTCTGGCACCTGCCTATGGTCACGCTCTGGCACCCGCCTACGCCCCAGCTCTGGCTCCCGCTTATCATGGTCCGGCTCTGGGTCCTGCCTACGCGCCCCTGGGCTACCACTAAGTCACGACAACCTCCACTGAAAACTGAATGACATCTGTTGCCGACCTCTTGACCCGCGACACTTCTCCACGGAGGAGCAGTCGTCACCTATCGTAGTCGATAGTTGTAGTATTTAGTTGAAATGCTAGCGATATATATCGTTGCTCTTATGTACATACGAATTCACTCGGTTGGTTTTTATCAAATTCCAATCGCTCTCATCTACACTCACATTCGATGTCTTTTCATGTACGTTTCTTGTCTACTTAATCTTAAGGCTGTTTCGACCGCGATAAAAATGAAATACTATATTCGATAAACAACATATATATATACATAATCTAACCAGCTTTTATTTAATTTGAGTTTAAACATGCTGTAAAAAGTCGCGAGATGAGACGAAATGCAATAAAAATGAAAAGCAATTTATATGATCAATGTGGTTTAATGGAAAACAAATGAGATATCCGTCTTCAACAAGCATAAATATAATTAAAATATATATAAATTTGATCTATATTATCATACTAAGCTGGAACAAGCTTGTTTTTTTATCTGGGCTCTTTAGATGACGGCGAATTAGTTGTTCATAAAACATAAAAACTTTCTAAATCCAAATCAAAGCATAATATTTTGATAGGGTCATATTTAAAGAGCATCACTATAAAAACTTGATACTATCTGATCTACGGCGATATTTTATTAAAATATCTTCCAAACATTTTAATATATTATTTTGAAACTTGATTCTTAATAGTTAAAAATGAAGTCAGACCAAGATGTAGTGATAGTTACGAGAGTTGAGAATTCTAGTTCAATTTGATCAACTAGTTCAATGATTGATTGCCCAGTTATAGGACATATCGAACATCTTTGTGACAAATTTAATTAGTTCAGCAGCTATTCAACAAAATATACTATTCAATCACACATCAACTATCCGTAAAGGTCAGTTATATAGTGTCGTTTAGTCGTCTGTTATAAAGCTCAATAGAACTAATAGTTCATGAACCAGCTTAACAACTGATCAGAACATATAGCTTATGAATAGAATGAATCGATCACAACCAACTGAATAACTAAGCTCAGACTAAGGTTCATAGGGACACATCTGCATTGATCACTGAACAAGTTCAGATGTTCATTTCAATAAAACGTTCAATAGAACTGGTTCTGTGAACGGTGTAACTAAACACCTTCACATTTCACCGAGTCTGCAGCCCTGTTTTATACACACAAATTCGAGTCACTGTCAATGCGAACTAGTTGTGCGTATTTCTAGCCAGAATCAGATCCAGTTTTCCCCACACGTGAGTGGTGCGACCTTAGAACATACGCACCAAACTAAGCTGGCTTGCTTTGACCGCCGCTTGTCACAAGGTTGGTAATTGGCAATTAACCAAGTTGCTCTAATACATACACTAAATATTTATGTATATTCAAATTAGATTTGAAATTAATTACGAGTTGTAGGAGCTGTGGCGGCACCACCCTTTCCCATTTTTGGTGGTGCCACAGTCGGCTGGGCCAGTTATGCAGTTCATGCTTCATGCTGGCACGTCGAATACGTCGAATAACATTTTGCGATTGCATAAATGCCTTTTTGATGATTTAATAAAATTAAATCGTAATTTTAATCGCGCTTCAGCTGATGAGGCGCTCGAACAAACGTAGCGAAAGCTTTCTACAATTTACAGTGGGCAAAAACCAACAAATTTTGATAAAAACGGGTGAAGCAATGGCTATTAAATATTTATATAAAATAGACTAATTAAAATTTCATAAAAAGCAAATCAAATATAAGCTTTATCTATATTCATTTGACTGCTCAGATATCGGTCTTCAGATATATATATTATAAATCGATAATTATCGACCTATAGAGATATTATTAAGTTTATCAAAAATCAACACGAGCGCCTTGATGACAAATATATAGTATATATTATAGTCTCACTATGTATTAAAAAGCAAGCTAATTTTACTATCGATAATTATCAAGTTTTTGGAATAATTTTGAATTGTGTTGCTTATAAAAAGCATATATAGAAAATTTTTAGATTATTATTCTTATAGTGCCAGGAACACGAAAAACGGATATCGATATTTATCGGTTCTGAAAAACCCTTTAAGAAATCAATCTAAATTTTAACACATGCTTTTATCAAGACAAACATTGGAGGAGAAGAGATGTATAAGCTATATACATATACATATATATATGCATAAACATAATATGCAGTCATTCTTTTCCATTTTAATCGATAACTTTTAATGCTCTTCAACCAACAGCTACCAGTAAATACACAAAAGATTGCGAATTTCGCATGGGTTCAATGTCCCCTAATATGTACGCCCTACTTGAGCCTATGAAGAATAGGGAAAATTAATCAGCTTAAGCTTAAAGCTAGAAAGTGAAATTTATATTTTTAGCCACTTCTTAACGGTTTTTTTTTGTATATTGTTTTAGCAATTTGTCCCCATTGTTAATTCAAACACACAAATTAATGAGTGCATTTGTGAGTCGAGAGTGAAATAACAACAACAAAAGCGTGGCAGCTAGTCATATATACTACTACATAATGCCAACAGCTAATAGCTGATATATATCATGTGTATATATCGTATATATATGTACATATATATACATATATATCATATATGATATGTGTGTAATCATTTATGTTGGCGCACGCCCCATTTGCAATTGTCGCCTTAATTAAATGCGATTTCATAATGAATTATATGAGTAGGTTTTCCATTTGAAATGGGCTTTACTTACCCGGTAAACCATGGGCCCCTAGGGCCGTACAAGAAACGCTTGGCGGTCTTCCATTTCTTCCGTATGTGGCTGTCGTTCGTTTTGTGCTGTAGTGCAGCATTTTGCAATCGCTGCATCTCCTCCACCTGTCGCACCTTCCATGGCATATAGATCTTTTGCTGAAAGACGCGTCGATTCGTCGACTGGAAACTGGCCCGTTGCTTCGATGCCGCTTTGCACGCCTCGTAGCACTCAGCCCAGAAGCGATTAATTGGCTCCCATAGATGCAGCTCGATCTCGCGCTGATAGCGATCGTAGAGCGGCTTTACCTGTAAAAATATATATACTTGTAGATGCACATATCACGAAATTTGACAGATAATAACATGAGTGAGGATTTAAGTTGACACTAAACGTCGACCGGTTATACTCTATAAATGTTGATAAAGCTAAGGAGGGTATATTGAAATGTAGCTTAAAGAGAAACTTAACTATATCACGAAATTGTGACAGATAACATTATAAAGCAAAGTTTTCATGTGACACTAAACATTGACCGGTTATACCCTAGAAGTGTTGAAGTAGCTATGGGGGTATATTGACATTTAGCTTAAAGAGAAATTAAGCTATATAACTAAACCTTATATCAACAAATTGACAGTATTGTAATAGCATTATGGGCGAGGTTTATATATGACACTTTATACCCTGTAACTTTAAATGTGGCTATTGAGGGTATTTTAAAGTGAAGCTTACAGAAAAACTATGCTACCATATTACTCACTATATGTCAGAAAATATAGCAGATTTAACATCAAACGTAGACTGGTTATACCCTGTAACTTTGACTTAAAAAGAAATTATACTACTATGCTTCTTCCGTAAAATTATTCTCTCTATCTTACGTGATTTGATAGCCAGCAAAATCTGGCGTATTAGACATTGAGATACCCTGTATATATGTGGTTTGATAATTTATAGAGTATATCATGTTAAAACTTTAATTGGCGCTGTGTCTACAAAAAATGTCATGTCCAGGTGCTCGAGAATTTACTTTTATACCTTAAAACTCAGGAAGTTTAAGAAAAATATCTTCCAAATTTTTTATATAGAGCTATTTGAATGATATCTTAAGACTGAGAAAAGATTAATCTGAACGTACAATATGTGCTTTTACATTTATAGTATTAAACTCTATTTACAGGGTATATATGCAATTGATCAGCCTTTAGCCTTAGGAAACCAGCTTATTTTCGCTTTCAATCATTCGCTTTGCACAGATTCAGATGCGGTGCAACATGCGATTCGGAGAGGGTATTACGAGGAGAGTACGACACGTCCGGTCAGGTTCAAGTTCAATGTGGATGCAGATGCTGTGGCTCGAGGAAGCGTCGCTCATTCGTGCAACTCGAATGCAGTTTGGCCTTTGGCAATAGCCGAAACGAGTTTTACCCGAATTCAAACAGTTTGTTTGTTAGCCAAAAAAAAACTATAATCAAATAGATAAAAACAGAGAGACATCCGCATTTTGGGTATTCTTTACATAATGGGGCCCACAAAGCTGGCTTGCCTCGAGGGCAGCAACGATTGTTCCAGGGCGATGCGCTGAGCCGAGCTCTGAGCGCCCAGGCGCTGCACTGGTGGGTGCTTTAATGGCAAACGCTTTGTCATTTCGACTGGTTCCAGCTGCTGGCGACGTCTCCTCTTTTGCTGCTGGCTCTGCAACACCAACACCAACACCAAAGAAAACACCAGCAGCCACAGCTACAGCAAACAAAACCAGCCCACTTTCTTGCAGCTCGCTCAGTTGCCGAAAGAAAGTCCAACGAGTCGTGAACGGTTGCGCGCGCTAAAGCGTTTACGCGATTCAAGCTCCAATAAAATATCATATACTATATATAAACAACATCTGCAGACCATCCCAAGCGTCTGCCTTCAATGAAAGTTGTTGCTGGTCGCCTCGATTCGAATGTGCAAACCAATGTGGCTCTATTTGTTGTGCCTAGTAAGTGCTCGATCATCAAGTGAAGAAGCAAGTGTAAGACAAAACGAAGAAGAATCTAGAAGTGGGATCATATAGTGGATCTAAAGGTGGTTCCATTTGAATACAATGCAAATGCTGAAATGGTCTAATCATAAAAGAAAAGACTTGTTTGTACAAATGAAACACAATCTGAAGTCAGAAAAGATCTTGAAAGAATAACAGTCTGTTTTCACCAGGGAAATAGCTATTGTAGAGATTAGCATAGTGTTTATAGAAATGTTGTTATCAAATAACATTTACTTTTCGTAACTTAAAGCTAATCCCTAATTCCTTTAGTATATGGCAAGAAGTGAATTTAGATGGTTCTACATATTAATCAAACCTAACAAGTTATCAGTTTAACTTGTTAAGTTTGATTAAATTAAAGAAAAGCATATGTCGAAGCCTTTTTAATTCCTAGAATTCCCCATATACGATTTAATTCCTTTTCAACAATGATTTATTTTTCGTAAAAGCAGACTAGAAGTAAAAATAGTAATTTTTTGGCTTGATAAACCAGTTAAGTAAGTTTTGAAGGAATTATCTTCGCATGTTTGAAGAAAATGAAATGAAGGAATTTTCAGTTTTGTGAATTTTCCTTAAGGAGATCTACAGAATATCTTAAGGGCATCTGCTAGACATCTTTATTAATTGAATAATAAAGTAAAGAAAGCAGTTTCTTTTGAGCGCTTTACAAACGTTAGTCCCCGATTCAACTTAAGCATTGGAGATTTCCTTATAGACAAACTTATGGGTTTTCTACATCTACAAAAAATCTTTGATTACTCAAAATAAAGAAGTAAAAATTCAGTAAGAAGAACTTTTCTCATTCTTAAAAGGATATACAACAGATCTTCGCCTATTCAAAGGAAAAGTGTGAGTTTTCTATATAGACTCTTAGTAAGCAAAGGAATTATGTTTATGAGGTGTCCTGCAAAATCTTAGCCAAGGAAACCCCATTGGTAACTTTGTGAAAAGCTTTCCCCAGAGTCAAACAAATTGCACTGCCAGTTTTAGCAAAGGATATTTTCATTCCGATATCAAGAGCATTTCAAGTTTATGCAGCAGTAAGCCGCACTCCCTCTTCAACACCCACAACTGTTCGAGTGCATTGCGCCTCTTAGCCTTTTTCGTGTAGCCTCCATTGTCTGTGTGTTCGCTAAAATTGTGAACAAAACAAAAACAAAAGCATGGCAAAACGGATTACGATGCCCACTGAACCTGAATTGGTGACGACGTTCAGGTTCAATGCTCAACCAAACAAACGGTTGCTGTTGCGTGTTGCAAGCGTTGTTGCATGCCACGCAGCCAGCCGGCAATCATCGATGGCAACCAATTATGAGCAAGGGGAGAGTAGGGAGAAGCTACTAGAGAGGCAGATGATTGCGTTACGTGCTTTTACGGAAGCTACTAACGCCAAGCAAATGCGTCATACAGCGAGGGTTAAAAAGGTTAAAGGTAGACGACAAACATCTCTTCCAAGTTGTTGCCAAATTGCGAGATAGTTGAGAGAAAGTTTTCATGCTCAAATAAATCACTTAACATTGACCTGTCTTGCAGCTGCTGCCTTTGGCGCTGGGCGAGCACAGTCCAAGCAATGACACAGCTCTAACTCAGCTCGGAAGCAACAACAACAACAACAACAGCAGCGAATTGCTACCAAATGCTGAGAAGCTTATACGCTATCGACGCCATCCGCCGTATGGCAAACGCAGCAAACATCGCCGACGCACCAAGGGCCCGTCGAAGACTAAATATGGACCACCCAGCTATCCGGCAGAGCCTCCGATCAGCTACTACAAGCACTCCCCTTCTTATCCAACGCATCACGAGTTGCCCAGCTTTTCGCTTGATGATTTTCAGCATTTGAAATTCGATGGCGCCGACTTTCAGATACCCGCCTCTAGCTATGAGGCACAGTCCATGGATCTGGATCTGTATAGCCATGATGCTCCGGATCTGTATGGCGCCCACAAGTTTCCCAGTCTCGAGTACAGTCTAACTGGTGGCCACGAATCTCATTCGTCTGCGCCGAGCTCCTATGATCACAAGCCACATCAGAAATATGGTGTCCCACCACAACATCAGAGCATTGGCTATGATACGCCTAACTCCTTTGTATCGCATCATTATGAACCGCCGCCTCCTGTACCCCATCCACCAGCCACCAAGTATGGAGTGCCCGTTGAGCCTAGTTATACGCATTCGGCTGCCTTACCTCCACCCGACTCCTACTCCATATACGAGCAAAAGATACCGAATGCCGGCTACCATCACAACTTTGCGGAGCCACCACGTAAACCACCTGCCCATAATACTAACTTTGAGATCTCGTACTCCCCGCCAGCCTATGAGATATCCACTTCCTATCAAGCAAACAACGAGCCGCAATTTGAACACAACTATGATTCCCCGTCTCCTGGCCATAGCTACGAGGCACCACCATCGTCTCACGACACCTATCAGCCTCCAGCTCCTTCACCTGGCCATAGCTATGAAGCACCACCATCGTCTCACGACAGCTATCAGCCTTCAGCTCCTCCTCCTGGTCATAGCTATGAAGCACCACCTTCCTCTCATGATAGCTATCAACCATCAGCTCCTCCTCCTGGTCATAGCTATGAAGCACCACCTTCCTCTCATGATAGCTTTCAGCCACCTAGTCATAGCTATCATCCACCAACTGCATCCCATGATAGTTATCAGCCACCCGCTTCATCACCGGGGCACAGTTATCAGCCACCTGCCTCTACTCACAACAGCTATCAGCCACCACCTTCTCACGACTACCAACCACCACAAGACTTTGCAGAGCCACCACCACCACAACATCCGCCTAGTAATTACGGCCAACCCGACACCCATCAACCCGTTCAGAGCTATCCGCAGGATAACTATGCACCACCATCAGAGGAATTACCACTCACGCCCAATCATAAGTTCCCGAGTTTTGATTTTCCCAAATCCAGCTACGAGGTACCCATCTACGATCCCATACCCTTTGAGGCGTCCAACAAGGAGGAACAGGAATCCTATCCACCAATACTCCCAGACAATACACCCAACGAGCTGCCCTCGGATGATGCCCACGCTGCAGGCAGCTCTCGGACACCAACAAAGAGTCGCAAACGCAAGCGACGACCCGTCTCGGCGGTGCTCTCCAAGAAGCATACTTTGGATGTGCCAGAGCTGCAGCAGGCCTACGATGCGGATACCCATGTCCATGTGAGGGATACAGATTTAGATACAGCTGCCCATGGCACGCACTATGTGGAGCAGAAGCGAAAGTATGTGAGCTTTGTAACGCCGTCGACAACCACTACGACAACAACAACCACAGCGGCACCATGGAGTCCGATGCGCGTGCGCACCACCTCCAGCAATGGCTTCATACCCACAGTGATTACGAGTACACCACCCAGTCGAATTAGAGGACGTGGCACCTCACGCTTTCGCAGTCGCAATCCCACCACCGAGGCAGTCTCCACAGTTGTGACCATCGAGAAGTCTCGCTCGCAGAGCTATTACGATGGCACCATTGCACCGCCCACCTATCAACAGTTCACGGTGGGGCGTGGTGCGAGACCAACGCGGCCCATACAACTGCGTGGTGCAGCCACACTGGCCCTGCAGCCCAGTGGCACAGAACGCAATGCGTTGCCAAAGCGCACCACCAAAGGCATCTTTGATACGACGCTCTTTAAGACTCCCCAGAGCGATCGCGAAATAGAGCGTAAGCTCCATGCCCTACGTCAGAGCTTGCCAAAAAATCACAAACTATATTAAAAAGGGAGTTCTGCAATAGATAGGCGGTAGTACTATGATCGGAATGGAATGCGTAAGACTATTTTAGCGTACAGTTAAGTTTAGAAATAGTTTAAGAAATAAATTAAATAGAAAGGAAAATATATGAAAAAATCTAAAGAAAACTATCTATGTCTTTACTATTATAGATAACATCGGAAAACTCTAGTTGATTGTATCGATCTGTTTTTAGATTATAAAAATAAAAGTTCTTTAAATAGAACGACTGTTCTATAGTTGACAAAGCTTATGAAGGGTATTTACAGAAAAGAAAAGGACCACATTCAATATATGTGTATATATACCCTGATTCTGTCAGCACCTCAAGACCTTCCTAAACTATTGTTTTCTAAATTTCAATCATGTTATAGTCGAGTAACTTTCACTGTTACTTAATATGAAAGCCTATATTTAGCTACTTACCATGCGTTCCATAAAGTTGCGCCACTTTTTGCTTGTGCTATACATTTGAAAATCATTGAAGAATACTGGACCCGACGATGTGGATGGCAGATCGGGCAGAGTCGTGTCCAAATTGAAGGCTGAGCGGCATTTCTCCAGCAACGCCTTCATTACAGGCATCAAAAACGAATATTCCTCTGGATTGCCAACTGCAAAAAAAAGCAAACTTATTTAGAATGGTTGGGAAAAGTAATTTTATTGGATAATCACCTTCAATGGCATTGTCGAGTGCTCGATTGATGCTGTAGAGCAGGTAGGAGAGCTCAGCGGGATCCTCTGTGGAACGACTTTGGAGTATGGCATGTAACTTGGCTGTGGCCATGGCCACTATGCCAGGATTTGGATGATGCGAACACTTGAGCAGCAGACCCAGATACAACCGTATCATGTCCGACCAATCATCAGAGGACCCCTGCTGGAATATCATTAAAGCATCGAGTAGGGCCAAAACCCCATCCAATAGCTTAGTGGAGCACTTCTTCGACTCATCCTCATTAGAGCCAAGCACCACCAGCTCATAAACCATACGCAGTATATTTGATGCGTTCTAAAAAAAACAGAAATTGGCTATTAGTTAGACATAGTTTGAAGAATGTTTGAGGTAAACCACCTCCTGATTGATGTGCGTTTGACTGCCATGCTCTGAGAGATCGAAGAGCGAAGCTTGCACCGCCATCTCCAAGATTCGCAAACGCAGCGACAAGTGCGATGTGATTAGCTCATTGTTTAATGCCAGCAAATTAATACAACCAAGCACTTGACCGCGCTCCTGCCAGCAATGCGGATGATCGTTGCCGATGCCGCGCCAGAAAACGTTGAACAACGTATTTGAAACCAAATAAACCAGCTGCTCCTCGCTGTCCACATCGCCCTCGGCCATAAAGTCAAAGCCAGCGGTGCTCTAGGATAAGAAAAAGATTAGAGAAAGGCTTGAGAGATGCTAAATTTAAATTCACCTCCATGGAGTCACTTTTCTTGGGCTGCCCATGCGGGGATTGTGTGGAGCTGTCGGAGCTCAAAGATTCCTCGCGCTGCAGCGAAACACTTGGCGTATTCTCTGCTTCTGTGGAGCTACCCTGGGTAAGGGACTCGAAAGTGTCTTGAATGTCGTGCGTGGTCTGACGTATAACCGAGAAGACGCTATTTACATTCTCCACGACGGCGCCAGAGACGGACTCAGCCAGTTCTAGAAGCAAATAGACAATATAATAATTGACTGATATAGACTGCAGCTCCCGATGCACTTACCCTTAATCTCACTCTCAATCACAGTGGCTGCCTCGGAGACGCTCGCTTGAATCTCATTGAGTATAAGTCCACTGTCGCTCAACTCCTCCTGCGACTGTTGGTGCTCCTGCTGCAGCTGAGCCAATCCAATCTCCTGATCCGAGAACGTAATTAGATCGGCTTGTGCTAGGAAACTGGAGTTATCCTCCAGCAACACATCCATATTGATGCCAAAGCTGCGACGACGCTCCTCCACCGGAGGAATGCTCGTGATGGGCTTCCGAATGAGCAGGCGAGCAATGGACTCCTGCCAGCCCGTTTGGCGTGCAATCGCCATCGTCGATTGCTGTTTGACAAAAGTCGTTTGCAGCAGACGCTTCGCAATCTCCAACTTGACCTGCAGCTCACAGCTGCTCACATGATAGACGATAAACATAAGCCCACCATAGTCCGGTTGTGCGCCCAGCATCTCGTCCACAAGATAAAACAGTATTGTGGAGCTAAGCGACATGGGTGTTATAAAGGAAAAGAAACCAGGAAACATGCTCTGCTCGCTGCTCGGTTCGTACAGGCGCAACACCTGCTTATACTTCTGATGAACACGCGATGTCGCGAGCAAGGCGCCAATAAACTGTGAAAATGAAATGGAATTAGAGAGATTTACTATTAGAGACTGATGGCTTAACTTACTCGTATAGCCGCCTCTTGAACTTCGCTGCTGTAGCTCTTGTCCACAAAGAAATTATAGATGAGATTTGCGCTCTGCGGCTCGTGCAGCAGTAGCACCATCTGATCCTTGCAATTCTTGCCGCGCACATACAGCGTCAGCATCTCGAGCAGCTCTACCAGCACCAGTTCCTGTCGCACTGAAGCCAAGAAAGCAATGATGGCATTCACCTCCTTGATGTTAACATCCTTTTGCAGATAGAAACGAACAATGCTGAAAAGTGTGGCACGAATTGTGCGCGCATCATCGCTGCAAATGTTGTCCGGCGTGCTATAATACTGACGCACTGCATCCAGCATGAACTGCACGCCATAATGTCGCCGAAAGTATTTACGATCGTTTTTGATCATGGCATTCAAATACTGGACATGTCCGAGCGTTATTTGGAACTGCAAACGCGACCAGATGGCAAAGTCAAAAACTATGTGCTCGTAGAGTGCATCCAGTAGCTGGGCATTGCCGGCTGGCGAAGATTTGTGTGCCTGCAGTGATTCCATGAGCAGATGCGTGGCCATCAAGGCATTCACATCGAAGAACTGGGCAGGACAACGCTGAAGCATGGTACCTATGATGGCTAAACACTCGCTACTTAGCAGCTGTTGCTGATTGTTCTCATGCTCGTGGGTTAAGTAGCGCAGCAGACAGAGCAGGCTGGCCAACGGATGCTGTATCATCTTCCATTCCGTATACATATTGGACGACAGCATTTCCCAGTCCGTAAACTCCTCGGCTGTGGGTGTCTTCAGTGATGGTGTAGTGGGGGACGGCGCTGATTCATCGCTTGCACTGCCAATGGACACATCCGTCTCCTGTTCCTTGACCAACCGATGCAGCATGGGCAATATGGCATTGATACCGCCTATGCTATTGATCGTATCCTGTATCTTAATCGTCTTGCAGTGCTGTGCACTTATTCTGCCTGGATATTTGCCACCTGGTATCAAATCCTGGCAGCTGCCATGCCAAACAGCGCCAGGCGCATAACAGAAAACAAAACGTGAATTCAATTCCAACAAATCGTTGTCCTGCGAGAAAATAGAGCTAAAATGCATGCCAGCATCGAAAATTGTCTTCAGGCTCGTTGTGGGCTCGGCTAGCAGCACGCCAGCTAACTGTCCCTGCAGGCAAACCTGCTCGCCAAACACCGTGTCCTGCATGCCAATTGGAAAGTTTTTTACATTCGGATCGAAGGCGGTTTGCGTGCGCAAGGGCAGAGTAAAATAGTTGGAAACCTGAAAGGGATTATTAGATTTACAATCTTGACCTTTAATAACTGCTAAACGCTAGCTTACATTGGCTGACAACGTGCGCTCTAGCAGACTGGGCAGCATGCCTTTGTAGGCCGATCCGCTCTCCTGGGAGGAGGAACGTGGCAACGCTCCACCTTTGCCCACATCACTTTGCTTGGGTGGTGGACCCAACACAGCGCCCACGCCGCACATGGTGAAGGGTTCATTGACTGCCTGCACTTTTAGTGTGGCGCTGAGCTTCTGCACAAAGTCCACATAGATGTTGATCTGGCTGTAGGAGAAGGGACGCTTTGGCGGTGTTATAGCAACAGTTAGATAATGCCATTGTCCATCCAGCAGCGTCTTGGTGGCTGTTGCTGTGGTTAAGTATTCGCGACGCGTCAAAGCAGCCACTACCACATTACCATTTGGCTGCACAAAGACCTCAAAGCCACTGCCACTCGTCGTATGCAAAGTGAGCAACATGCGTCGCGTATTCGTCTCCGGCTGATCGAGCGCATTAAATCGGACTAGCAGATGAAAGATGAAACCATACGAGCCAGAAAGTGTCCAGTTTTTAATGTCGGGCACTAGAATGCCGTCCGCTGGCTGCTCAATAGCAAAATACTGCGAACAGCAATTGTTGCCGCGCAGGCTCTGCAGAGCAATCATGACGATGGTCTGAAAAGGATTACGGGTTAGTTTTTAAATAGTTAAAGATATCTACAGAGCAGTTCACCTGTTGCAGCTGCTTGCACTGCGCAAATTTCGGACCCTGTCGCAGCAAGGCAAATATGCATTTGAGTTCCGACGGCACAATGCTGAGCTTGCTTAACTCCTCAATGAGCTTAATTAGATTCTGGGCACAGTCCTCGGCGAGCAGCTCGCTGCGCAGCAAACAAACGCAGACAGCTTTAACAACGCGACTGCCACAAGCAATAGTTTTACTGGCAAAATAAGAGTAATTTAATTAAGTATGTAAAAGTGGCAACAAATGCCTCTTAATTGCAGCCACTCACGTGCCATAGTTATCCGTGCAGCCCTTGAGCAGCAGCGCGCTGACATGCAGCTGCTCCTGCTCTTGCAGATCCGGCAGCCATTGCAGCAGCTGCAGCATGACCTCTGGTAGTACAAGCACACGCTGTTCCGCATTGTAGCCCAAGCTGAAGCAGGCATCCAAGAGCGCAATAGAAGGCGTTTCAAATTCACGCATGCTGCTAAAAAGACGTTCAATGCGTTCAGCTAGACGCAGCTGCTCCGCACAACGTGGCGAACTGTACGTCAAGGCAGCCAAAGTATCCATTGTGCTGCATAAAGCAGATATATGGGAAATGTGCCAATGCTACAAGAGAAGATAATGTGAGTCATGGTAAACAATTCAGTTATAGCTAGAGACTTACCCGAATGTTTTGTGGCAAGCCAATGAGCAGCTCAAGTAGATTCGTCTCGCCAATGGCCTCGCTGACAGCGGAGTCATCGGCGTCACTCTTCAGGAAGAGCTGCACAGCAGCCACGCTAGCAGAAAGCGCCTTCATATCAATAGCCACATCGCTGTCCACGTCGCTGGTTATATCAAAGCTAGCAGCACCGCTATCAAAGTGCGTGGTAGCCAGCAGATGTTGCAGTGCATCACAATAGAGTTGGATTAATGTAACTAGATCTATTTGGCGCTGCAAGACAAGACAAGAGAGTTAAATTACAGATTCAGATTATATATATACTATATACTTACTTCTTCTGGACTAGATTTTTGCAGCACAATGACCATCAGTGCATAACAATTGAGTGCGACATGGCGCAGACTACTCGCACTCTCCCACTGTTGTAGGATGCGCATGATTATCGAAACAGTTGCCGGACATATAGCTCGCATGCCATTGCGCTGCAGCAAAAGACAAATTAAATATGCAAGCAAGAGTAATGTAAAGAACATACACAAACAAAGGATATGAGAGAGAGAGAGAGAGGCAGGTAGGTGGAGGATAGAGATAGATGTGGGTACAGTATTTATGATAAAAGCGTTTTAACCACTCACCAAGTTATTATCACAGTTTAGAAGCAGCCCATCACCCGATCGGAGGGCGTTTGTAGTGATTAGAGCGTTAGTATTTCTAGATGTTGAATTCGAGTTTAGAGTTTTCTGCACGCACACACACAATGGTATAGAAAATTTTAAGTATTTTCTTATTCAACAATAAACAATATGAAAAACGAAATGAAATTAGGATTAAGCAGTGAATAGAAAGGAATATAAAGACAACTGCAGACGGCAACATTAGATATTTTTTGCTAAGTTTTAAATTAAGTTCAATTTATATAACATACAATATATATAAAGTTTTAA
Source organism: Drosophila gaucha (assembly GCA_035045545.1). Taxonomy (NCBI): domain Eukaryota; kingdom Metazoa; phylum Arthropoda; class Insecta; order Diptera; family Drosophilidae; genus Drosophila; species Drosophila gaucha. The sequence goes on from JAWNOY010000222.1 coordinate 2,709,852, forward strand.
GTGATTTCTCGTTTCACAAGAGAAAACGAAAAACTAAATGAAATTTGAAATTAAGCAAGGGAACAGAAAGAATTATAAAAATAATTATTGAGCTAATTAACAAATATTTTCTTGTTTTACAAAAGACAAATGAAGAACAATATGAAAATAGGTTTATACGATGGAACAGAAAAGAAAGGGTATTAAGGCAAAGTGCAGACGGCAACAATTGTTGTGCTCATTAAAGACAATCATAAATAAATAGATAACAAAATTAATTTAGTTAATTAATAGACTAATTCCGAGACAGAACTTTAGTTCTGTACGCTACCTGAGAGCCGCTGATGATGGCGCCCAGCACATGCAACAGACTCTCGCCAATATCTGCAAACTTCAGCAGCGATTCGTTCTGAAAGCAATCTATCAAGCAAAAATACATAACATTATATACAATTTTGTTTTTTTTTTTTATAATTACGCACCATAGATAAAGGGCACAATTTCCACATGCACTGCATGCGGTTTGTAGGGCAATCGACTATAATCTGCCAATTGGCTGCGTAGAAAACTGCGCCAAGTTAGATAAGGATCGTACATGACCTCCAGAAATGATGAAAAGCTGCGGAAGAGATGACTCATGGCCAGCGAAGAGCGCGGCTGCTCCATTTGCTAAGCAGAAACAAAACAAAGTTTTATCTTTAAATAGTTTCTGATTGTTGTTGCTGTTGTTCGCTTACCTGCGCAAATACCTTGGTGAGTATAGCGATTAGATTGGGCTTGTACTCGTACTTGATGATGGCCAATATATTGTCAAAATGCCGGCACACAATAACCAAACAATCAATTAATATAGCCACCTGCTCAATGCCCTCTTCATCCAGATTATCCGTGTCGCAGTTATCCCTAGCAACAATGATGAACTTTCCAATGGCGGGCAGCAGCTCATCTGGCAGCCGACCCAGATGTGGTCCATTATCTGGCTGCACTTCGTGCCACAGCGGACAGTGGGCGGACTGAAAATCCAATTGGAGTTGACTGCGCCAAATGTCCACAAAACGTGCCACAAACTCGCGAAAGTAAGTTTCATCATTCTGCAAGGAGATGTTGAAAAGTGGAAGGGGCAGAGTTAAGCCTGACTGTGATTATATAATCATGCAAAATTGATGTTTGTATCTCTGTCTGTGGCCCAAAGGCGCGGTCGCTTTCTGTGGTGATTAATGCAAAAAAAATAAGTGACAAAAAAACACGTCACCTTCCCCGCCTGCACGAACCGCACATGAAAACAAAAGTCGCCAGCTAAACCTAATGAAACCCTAATCTTTTGGTTACCTTGGTTGTGTATTGCACCCACAGGTTGTAGATGTCCTTTTTGTTGTCCATTTTTTTGTGGCTCAGCTTCGCAAAAGCATTTGTTAATATTTTCAATCTGCGGCCTCAACAAAAAATTTGTTTACAAGCAGAAGAGGAAGAAGCAGCAGCAGCAGCAGCAATAGCAATAAGAATAGTTAAAATAGATTCGCCACTGCACTCGCTTAAAAACAACTGCAATTTGTTATAATTTCCTTGTTTTACGTGCTAATAGTGTAAAGAGAGCGCACTTTGGTATAAACACTTTTATAAAATAACAAACATTTGTCAAATAGCAATTTTTTCCATTGCACGGCGAGTGCTGCAAGAAACAGCTGATTAGCAGCTGTTCTAGAGTTGACAACTGTTGTGCGATTAATCGCATTAGTTATCGTTGTTATCGCTGCACTTGCTGTTAGTGCTGCAAAATGTGGTATTACCAGAGATGGGACATTTGAAGAGAATAGCGCGCAGTTTGGTTTGCAACCGCTGTTATTCCTGCAGTTGCTGTTAAGTGTTGAACAGGACAGTCACTACAGAGATAAGACATTTGAAAATATAGGCGTCTAACTAACGAGATATTGCGAAGATTTCTGTTTTATTAGTGCTGCAAAATATTGCTTTAAAAAATTTAAAAATGCATTGGTATGTAGGCTGCTAAATGCGTATTTATTTCGAGATTTTGTTTCGCTTTTTGTTTTCAATTCTAGTAGCATTTGTTTGTTTTTAATTTTTTTTTACATGATATTAGCTAGTAGTTGCGCTTGTTTGTTTGTTTATCTTTTTTTTAATCATTTTTATCGTTTTTGGTGTTCATGCAAATATCTTGTTGTTAAAAACAAACTATGTGTGAGTGTGTGTATCTTTGCTTATCATTGGTAGATTATTCGCAATAGGTGCAGTTACCGTTGCAAATGCATCTATTTGCCTAGGCAACGAGTTTTGAGAGTATTCGCATTTGCTTTTTTTTAGAAATATTACGATTAGTTTTCTGTTTGCTTGCATTTGGGTTGGTTTTCTTGTTTGTTAATATAAAAAAGGAAACATTATATTTAGGTCTAAATTATTATGATTTTTTAATGCATAAGTATATATTTAAAAGTTGTAATTGAATAGCTTGAACCATTTTTTTGTTTGTTTTTAGTATCCTATAAATATCATTTATCCATATAATATAATCTTAATAAAAATTAATATGTAGAAGAAAAATCTTATGCCTCTGTTTCCGTTAGTTAAAGCTGTGAGTTTTTATCCGCATTAAGTTTAGAAGGATAACAATTGTTATTAATTTTAGATATTGTTATCATTTATTATTAATTATTTTTTATTTTTAATGTATTTGAAATATACTTAGGCTTCTTTTCTTTTCTTTTTTTTTAGTTTTTAATTTAAAATAAACAATGCTGCTGCTTTAAATCTTTAAATTTAGCAATATTTAAAAAATAAAGAAATATGCAGCGCGATTTTTTTTAATTTTTAATTTTATTTATCATATTTTGCTTTTGCAGTTTGCTTTTTGGTATTTCGAGACGACGCTTGAAGACGAGGACGACTTCGATTGTTGCGAATAGAAAAATAATTCAAGTAAATATTATTTTTGTTTTTTTTTTTGGTTTTTGTATATGTATTGTGTATAAGTATTATAATTTGCTTCTTTCTTTTTGTTTTAGGTATATATGTATATATAGTACTTCATCTTAGATCTCTCTTCAAGTGGTTGTTGTTGTTATTGTATTTGTACCAATTAAAGTAACACTGCCTCCCGTCAGTATCTTCCTACTCCACTGCCTCTTCTGTTTGTGTGTGAGTAAAGCAATTTTCCTCCCGTCCTTCTTTCTTGCTTATTCATTTTCATATCGTGAAAACTACAATGTACCGTTAATTTTGAAATTGAAATGTGTGTGTTGAAGCTGATTCGAAAATAGAATTATAGAATTATTATGTAACTGCAGTTGCGTGAGTGACCAGTGATTCATAAGGTAAATATATATATATATGTATCTATATATATCTATATATATGTCTATATCATAGTTTTAAGTGTCTCTAACAGCTCTGAAGGTATTCAGGTTCGTTTCGCATTTGCATGCATTGTTTATCGATTGTTTTGGGTAGAAATACTTTGGTTTTATCTTTTTGTTTTAAGTTTTTTTGCTTGCTCCATGAAACCGCTACTCGAGCAGCGGTTCATTTTCCGAATCGGAATCTAACATTTTCCAGACCATGCGCCTGACGTTTCAGACTGCCGCCGTCGGCCCAGGTGGAGTTGAGATACTCGTCGTCATCGTCTTGCTCAAGTTTCTACAATGAAAAAGATTGAAAACATGGATTAAGAGAGGTTTAAAACTAAATAAGTTTTTAAGAAAGAGAGAATGTTAGATATCATTATCATTGGATAAAGGTGAATTTAGAGGAAATCCATACAACCATGATACAGTTCATGAACCGAACTATCTTGGACCCAAGTCCACAATATATAGAGGTTACAAATGTGGGATATTTAATGAAAATATGGAAATAATTTTTGATCTTAAGTCTACGAACTAGTTTCAAGCCGAACTGGTTCTTTAAAGAGCCTTAAGCGAACCATTTCACCAAAAATAATAGTCCCAGTTTCAGTAAAATTGTGTAGAAAGCCGGATTCGAAAAATGAATTGAATCAAAATCAAATATTTTCTAATCCCACAGACGTGGCAAGTGGATGAATTATTAAACTGGTTTCATTAAAACGTATTTAAAATCCATTAACCAATTCTTACCCTTGCACTGAGTTGGATGTGGAGAGGACGCCATTCTCTAGCGAATCCCTGGACAATTCATCGGCCATTTGCACCTTGAGCTGGTGGCCAAACGAATTAATCTCCGAGTTGGGCGTCATTTGTGAGCCCGCCGGAGATTGGGCGATGTAGTGGCCGGAGTGAGTGGTAATTGAGCCGCCCTGTGATATGCACCTGGTCATGCCGGGCCCACCGTTGGGCAGGACACCATCCAGGCAGCTATCATTGGTCGTGGAGTCCATGTTAACAATTTGACTGCCGGCTGCATTATCAGCCAGAACTGCTCCATCGCTGTCGTCAACGGCATCGATATCATCGATGTCCATGTCCTCGGCATTCTTATCGAGCGGCGCCGTCTCCTCGTCCTCATTGTAGATCTTAAAGTACGCATAGGTCAGATAAATGACCGAAATGATAAACGAGGGTATGGGTATGGCCATCGAGTAGACCAAATTCAGCGTATTCTGCCAATAGTCCAGATCGCTGATCACCAAACTCGGGTCCACCTTCGAGTAGTAACAGGGAAACTTGATTCCGATCTTTGTATAACGCTTCAGCCAAATGGTGCAGTTCAGCATGGGCGGATAGCCACAGCCCTTGACATTGGGAAAGAGGCGAGCGCCGACATAGTAATAGATGGAGTTGTTGCCCATCAATCCCTCGTTGAGCTCTGAGATCTCATCGAAGGGACGTCGCTCGCCATTGATCAAAGTGCTTGCGGCATCATCTGAATCCGAATCCGAATCCTCGATCAAATAGCCATTGGAGCCATCGGCATCCCCGAAATTCAACTGCTCGAAACGATTCGTGGCCATGGAACCAGTGCTATCCACATCCATGTCAATGGAATTGGCTCCCAGATTATCGTATTCGTAATCCCTCAATGCACGCTCGTAGCGATCCGTGCGCTTGATGGGCGGCAAAACCCGTTCGGCTTCCTTCAAGTTGATGTGATACTCCGTAAAGTTGAATTCGTCCGTAAAATTGTAGAGATTGAGGCGATAATTGACGCGGATCTGTGTGCACGTATAGATGTCCTTGGTGCAACCCTCACGGCACGACGACCACGAACAGTTCTTAGCCCCGAAGTAGATCTCCGTATCGTATGTCTCACACAGCGCCGGCACCTCCTCGAACTGCATGAAGATCGTGGTGAAGGCGGGCTCGATCACAAACGGAACCAGGAACAGAAATGCAAAAAGACTAAACGTGCCGAGAAGTATGAAAAATGCGGTCGTATAGAAGAGTAACTTCTCCTTGGTGGTGCGTTTCTCGTGCTCATCTCCCATACTGTGGCTGTACTTCGATAAATCGCTAACGATTTCCGGTTTAGCTTCTCAAAATGGCGCAAGGTCTGGCGGGGCGGCAGGCAGCAAAAAGTTGTATTTCGTTATTTGTGTAGGAGCGGGGCAGGCAGAGTGTGTGACGTACTAATTGTATAACTATATATATATAGTATATATATATATATATAAATATGCTTAAGTATGTATAATTATTTTTATGTATATTTATTTATATTAATGGGTGCACGCGCAGCTTTAATCCAGTGTTGCGAAGTTTCCTTGCTTGCTTAGCTTAAGTTTCAGATTAAGCTATTAATCGATTAACGATAACTATGAGCTACGATTTAAACGTTTACAACTACGGTGCAGTTATATCACAGGGCGAGTCGAGTACGTGTTACGTTTTGCTTTTGCTTTCAGTTGCTGTCGTTGCTGCCTCTCCATTTCTTCCTCTTCAGCTCTCATCACAGCAGCCGCTGCTGAGCAGGTGGAGCAGCAGCAGCATTTTGCCTGCAATACTTGTTTTTGTTGTTCTTGTTGTTGTTGTGCGCAATTAGTCTAAATAGAATCCAGGGATGCGACACAGCACGCATGTTAGCAGTCATTGGACACTCCGCAAATCCTGACCAGTGGCCCACACACACTTGCCTTGGCTTGCCTGTATGTGCGTATGCCTGCGTGTGAGTGTGTGTGTGTGTGTGTGCTGTCAACCTTTGCTAATTGCTTTATGCGTCCCAGCGGAGATGTTTCGTCAGCAGCATTCGACGTTGCAGTCGTTTTGCTGCTTTGCTTTGACAGCAGCAGCTCCTCGCCTCTCTCGTCTCTCCTCTTTTAGCCACTCTCTTCGCCTCAGTTCTTTGCCTTTGCTTGATTATTTTATGACTGCGGCAAAAGGCTGCGCATATGTGTGCTTGCGGGTGTCTGTGTATGTGTGTGTGTGTGTGCGTGTGTGTGTGTGTTGTATGTGTGTTTGCCTATGCCCAATTTTGAGTAACGGCTTCTCACTCTGCTGCTTGTTGTTCTTGTTTTTGCTTTTGCTGTTTTTGTTGTTGTTATATAGCTGCTTAGCTTTTGGTATTTAGTTCATTTGTTGTTGATTTTGTTTTTATTTGGAACAAAATAAAATAATGCTGGACGGACAAATGTTGTTTTCTATTTTTTTCGCTTATTCCTTTCTCGTACTTTTTTTTGCTGCTTTTTTACATTTAATTCACTGCGCTCTTTGCTCCGTGCTTTGTCCTTTGCGCTTTCTCACACTATTCGTGCGGCCACGTGCAGCTGGAACACTGTGCGTATAAGCAATTGGAAAAGCGGGTGGGGTTAAAATGCCGTTAGACGCGTTCATGCTTAATTTTAGTTGTAAAAATGCGTTAAAAATAGTTGGTTTTTTTTTTATAAAACGCGTTGGCATTTTCATTGGCTTGTTATTTTTATATAACCACGATTGTGTACATATATATGTATGTACATACATATATATGTATATACATTAAAATGCTGTTTTGGCTGTGCTTGTTATTCTTAGCGGTACTGTTGGATGGACGGGGGGGAAGCGGGGCTGCGACGCTCGTGTGCCGTTGTATTACGAAACGGAAATATGCCGCCGAGCAGCAGCTGCAGGCGAGGCCACAGTGGGGGGGAGGGGAGAGTGGGATAGGTGGCCAACAACTGGCGACAATGAGCTCACATGGGCGGCACTAATAACTACTTCAATGGAGTTGCCTGTAGCTCTCCATACAGTGCGGACCCCGTAGGTTGGGCAGGGTGTGCAAAAAATATAAAATTGGAGCCGCATGTAATTTTCAATTCATTTGGCACGCAGGCCAGAGAGTGAGTGAGAGAGCAAGAGGGAACAGAAGAGGGAGAGGGAGAGAGGTTGCGACACCATGCCAAACAATATTATGCGGCATGGCAGCTACTCAACAGGGGGAGGGGGCCGCGGTGGGTTGAGGGCGCCTTGGCGACTCCTCGTGCTTTGCACGAAACGATTTTTCATTTGCTTTTGTGATTCAATTGGAGCCCAACAAACCAGGCAAATGGGCAACCGATTAAAAGGGGGCAAGCGAAATTCAAGTGTGGTTGGCTCTATTTTTTTTTTTTTATCACAAACATTGCCCAATGACATTGTTATGGCTAACACATTAAGCCACGAGTGTCTTGCTGACTGCTGTGACGTCGCACGCACGCACACACACACACACACACACACCGTGGAGTGTGCGTGTGTGGCTGTTTACTCAAGGTTCAGGTTACGGTTACGCATTTTCAATCAGCATAAAACAAACGGAACCTGGGCTCATTTACAGTATTTGAAACAATTTTTAATGACCTGATTGCGCGTACGGGTCAAAAGTTCAAAATACAAAAAAGAAAACAACGCACACGCACACACACACACATGCATATTCACATTTTGTCATTTTCGCTGGAGCCTCGGACCGACCGACAAAGAGGCGACGGCAATAAATGGCGGAGACAACGACAAGCGACAACGACGACGGCTGAACTCTTCACCGAAAGGACTGCCACTGCTGGCGTCGCTGCAGCTGAACGCTGGCTGAGCTCCAGCACGAGCTGAGCTTTTCGCTGCGCTACACAAACACACACACACTCGCACCAGGCGTACGGCATGTGCGACAGTTCGCAAGCTTTGCAGCTGCCCAGCCAAACGATGTGTAGGTGCTAGGCAGTAGTCGCTGCCAGCCAGGCGCCAAAGCTTGCGCTCATATGTAAAGCTTGCAGCAGCAGCAACAGTGGCGGCCACCCCAATGGATGACGTAAAGACAGGCATGGCTAGGCGCATGCGCACGCCCAGCACGACAGCTGCTCTCTCTCTCTCTCTCTCTCGGAGCTGGGAAGAAATGTCAGAATATTTTTTGGCGTAAACAGCAGGGAAAAAAATGTGAGCCGCGAGCCGTGCACGTCACACTGAAATTCATCTGTTTGGAAAATCACTAAAAATTGTAGTATTTAAATCAAATTTGCTGCCTTACTAATAAACAAAAACTGCGTGAAAAAGTTAACAAACTTATATTAAGCAATATAACATTAACGAGAATAAGTTTTGCTGCATTTCCATTATGAAACGCCTTTACGTGTGCGTGTGTATGTGAGTGACATGTGTGTGTGTGTGCGTGCGTTGTGTCGCATGTGCTTTCAGTGTGTGTTTGTGTGCGTGTGTGTGTGTGAACGTAAATAAACCTCAATACATGGAACACCCACAACTTAGTACATGTGAGTAACGAATGATATTCAAAGACACTGAAAAGAAAAGACAAAAAAATGAAAGCAGAAAGAAAATGCAATTGACCTTCTTTTTGCTGTGCAAGAAGTGTTGCCTACTTAGCAGCGCATTCGAAATAACATCCAAAAAGTCGCCTCAATCAAACAATGCGAAGTTCCTCAATAACAGTTGCCATTGATTATTCAATGGGGAAAAAGGCAAAAGCGGAAGGAAGACTTATTGTTATATTGTGAATATTTTATAAAGCTAGTTGACTAGTTGTCTCTTTAGCTGGTAAGTCAATAAGGGAAAGCGTTGTCAAAGGCAAGTGAAAGGAAAAGTGTGTTTGCCTATGAGAAAGGTTATTATTTCTTATAGACAATGTTTAATCAATTTTAAAGTAGATGTTATGGTCGAAAATTTGTTTGGAAAGTGTTATATGAAAAGTATAAATAAGCTATAAAAATTGTTGTTGTTAAGTACGTCACATAGAATATAGACTAGAGGTCTTCCCAATCTAAAAATAGGATATGACTCTGATATATACGCAATATTGGAAACTCCTCTGTGCATATGAAAAGTAAATACTTTTTTTTTTAAACTTGTTTATAATCGCTTATTGCGACGTCAACCATTGGTTAAACAATTTATTCTAAAATAAACGCCCATAACTAAACCAAATTCACGTATTTAAATTTACCGCCCACCATATGGCCACTCTGCAGCGAGTTGGCAGCGCCGTTTTTATTTTATCAGCGTTGCTTTCATTTCGATACCACATATCGATAGTTCAACAACAATCGCAATCCAGCTAAAAATAAAAAACAAAGCCAACAAGTGAAATTGCATTTTAAGCCAATTTGCCGTAATTTTGCACAAATTTAACTGCCCAAAATATATTGGAAGATGGGCGCCGCCGTACTGCCAATACTATTCTTTACCTCGCTGTGGGCCGCCGTTGGCATAGGCGGTTCGATCATCACGCCCCGTGGACCGCAGAGGCAGCTGATTCAGTGCATTTTAATGCTAACTGCGGGCTGCTGTTGGCTCTTTTGGCTTTGCTGCTATTTGGCACAAATGAATCCACTGATTGGACCGAGACTTAGCCGGCGTGCTATACAAATCATAGCCTGGTCCTGGGATATGCCCATCAAAGAGGGCTAACAAAGGGAGAAGGAGGAGGAGAAGAAGGAGCAGCGGCATCAGCAACAGCACAACAATCGTATTAAATCTCTCCCTTTGTTTCTCTTAATCTATAACTAAATTAATTATACACAATTGTTAACTTTGTGCATTCCAGCGCAAATTCTAGAGGAAATATATATTTATATGTAAACACACATTAATAGAGGCTAACGTCATATATACGCCCACTCACTGACCCTGCCCTGCATTGAAAATGGTGGCGTAAACAGCGGCGGGCGGGCGCAGAGGGAGGCGTGGCACATGCTCCAGTCACGCTTTCAGCTTAATCAATGAAAAAGTAGCAATGGAGCAGCTGGAGAGAGTGAAGAGCAAAGAGAGGGGCAGAGAGAGAGAGTAGAGGCTATGAATGCGAACTTATTGATTTTTTGTTGTAATAGAAAATGCGCGCGCAGAGCTTTGATTTGTTCAAAGAGAGAATAGCTGAAGCTGGCGGCATGTTGTCGGCGGTCAGGATGGAGACGACGACAACTGAGAGCACACGAACTGCAGCAGCAGCACCAGCAGCGATTCAGTGCGAAAAGTGTGCAAAGCGAAGCGAGGCGAGGTCCAAAAAGCAGCAGCAGAAATCGACAAAAGGCAGCCAAAGCAATGCCACAGCTGCTAAACTAAAATCGAATCGAAATAGAAATTAGCAAAGCAATAACTAGCTGTAAAATAGTTAATTATAATAATTAAGTTGTTAAATCTCAAAAAGGAACCTCAGCTCGAATCGCACAGTGCAAGCAAAAACCCAGAGTTTTTGCCAAATTGTAAACTAAAACTTTTTTGCAACTATCAAGGAAAAAATCAATAAAAAGTCAAATAGTGCAAAATTTAAAAGCCAGCTGCACCAAAGAAGAGATAATTCAACATAAAAGCGCATTACGAACGAGCTTTAAATCTGGTTATATAACACAGCAAGGCGAATCGATAGGACAGGCCAAGATGAAGCGCAACTAATTGGCCAAGCACGCGAGGCATTAGCATAAGCGAGAGTGACAGAGTGAGTGAGAGAGAGAGAGAGAGAAAGACAGAGAGAGCGAGACGGAGAGAGAGATAGAGAGTGTGACAAAATTCTGGACGAGATTAACTAGAGAAAAGTAGCTACAGTCATGGGCAAGAAGAAAGTGCCCACCGAAGACCTGGTTGTGCCGCCGCAGGATAATCGCATCTGTGGCACCATATGCATATGCCAGATGACTCTCGTCCTTAGCTCCGTGGCGCTCGTCTACCTCACTGTGGCCATCTATATGCCATCGACGCGTGCTTTTAAGAGTGGCATCGATCCGACGCCTGTGATGTGCACCACCACACGTGCCGTGAACAAGGATAACTGCGAGTGGGGCAGCTGTGGCGAGTGGTGCCTCAGCAAGACCTCAGGCGCCTGCATACAGATCTATGTGAACTTGCGAAGCAATGGCACGAATCTAACCTTTCAGAATTGCACAAATTCAGCAAATAAAACGTGCTATGGCATCGATCAGGATCGAGCGGATAAGGCGCGCTGCATCAACGATGAGTGTAAGAACCTAACGGGAACTTTCAACTGCACCGCTGGTCAGTGTCTAAACATAACAGACGCCTTTGAATGCGTGTTCCATAACAGCGATGCCCCAGTCAAGTGTTCCGGCCGACGTGGCAAGATCAATTGCATGGATATCAGTGGGTTATTCTCGTGCAGTCGCGGCACATGCCGCAAGATACGCACTCCATACAATTGCGATAGACGGTGCGTGGATATACCCACCCGGAACAAGAATGTGGTGGTGCTCAGCGGTGATAAGGTTTATCTATCACAATGCCAGAATGCCATCAATGCGGAAACTTTGGAGGAAGTGTGGAATGAGTCGAGCGATAATGTGGCCATGACATCGTGTTACTTCATCAAGAACACCTCGGATCGAGTGGATGCTGTGGATTGCATCAATGGATCGACGCTGGAGCATAATATGCTCAGCGATCTGACTAACTTTACATATCTCAGTCATTTGCATGTGTCTGTGGCGACGCCGGTGCCGGAGATAGCGCCACCCGACGTCGACTTAACCATATCGAATGAATCGAAGCTGATGATCAATTTGGAGGGATGCGTGAATACGCTGATGGATGAGTGCAAGGAATTCCTTAAGGTGTTCGGCCGCGATGGCAGCGATCATAATGCACGAGCACGTTTCCCCTGCTTCTATTCGCCGTCGAAGAAGGATGTGGTTGTGGCCCGTTTCGATCTGGAGGTCACCTATCGCCAGTTCGTGTTCGCGTCGGTGGTGCCGTCGGTGCTGTTCGTGGTATCCTGTTCGGTGCTCTTGCTGTGCCAGACCACCGTCTATGTCGGCGACGATGCCAAGATGCGTTTCAAAGGCTGCGTCGACACGGCAACTGTTCTATCCAAGAACAACGCCGGCGCACCGACCAACGGCGACATGGGTGGAGGCGGTGGCGACGAAGTCATGGCCCTATGAGATCCGTCACGTAAGCTTTAACACAAAGAGAATCTTCTAACTAGGGTAAACACACTTAGGCCATCTGTGCTACGTCGGGCAAGCAATGGGTAAATCGAATGAATTGTTACTTCTTCACCTCGTAGTGGATCCATATCCAGGCGAAATATAGCTAACCTATGCTCAAGTAGAGTTAGTGGCGATCTTTAGGGCGTATATAGCTCAATTAGAATTAGGCGCAAGCTCACAAGCATAAAAATCCTAGGTTAAGACTCCTCTTTAAGAACATCATCCTTTAAACACCTTTCTTCCTTATTAAAAATACTTTCCTTCCTTCCTCAAACTTCCTGAAAACTTCCTACTGAAAACTTCTTTCTAAAAATTCTTCCAAAGCACTTCTTCCCAAAATCTTTATCATTTAAATTCCGTTGAAACTCTTTCCCATGCAGTCCTTTCTAAATACACCTCCTAACCCTCCTTCCTAAGAAATATTAGCTTAGAGCTCCTATCTTAGTTCTATCTAAAACTTCTTTCTTTTTGGTTCTTTCTAGGCATTCCTCTGCTCCAGGAAGACAGTCCGGTTCATCAGACTGGCGTCTTCGCATTGCAATAAATGGAGTTGGGCATAGTAAACAATCGAAAAACACTTTGTAATCCTTCCATCGAACTACTAACAGACCACACACCTGAGCGCGGCTTGCTAAAGGACACTCCTGAGCTAACAGCAAACACAAAAACGAAACGAAAAACTATATATATATGAACACAGAACAGAAGAGAGGACAATATTAGTATAATTTCTATAATTGAATTCTATATTTTTTTGGATAGACTAGACAGGCGCGCCACCTACTGAGAGTAATTAGCGTTAGGCATGGCCTTGTTACCAACTGGTTGATTGATTCTTTAACTTTAAGTTAAAAAGAAACCATCTAAAGGAAATACCTTCAATGCACTCACACACAAGCAACTCTACACACACACACACACTCACAAGAGGGAATTTGAATCAGCCCTTAGGAGCAGGCAAATAAAATTCAGCAAATGGTCAAACGGTTTGGAGGGATGCGTGATCAAAACTAAGAAGATTTAAAAAAAGACAACAACTAGTTAAAAAGAGAAGTTAACTTAAACTAAATTTAAAAAAAAAAACAAATTTAGATAAAATTAAAAACCCATTGCAATTTTAACAAAAAAGAAAAAGACTTAGACTAAAACAAAAAAAAAAACAATTTCCATTTCGAGACAAGACGCAAATAAGTAAAAAGGCGCAGAGCAGAGAGAAACTTGGAGAGGTACTTAAATTTAAATCGAGGAGAGGAGCGCGGAGAGGCAAACTCTCAGCAAAAGTTGTTTATTGTTGTAGGCTTAGCGAGCAGCAAAAGTTAGCGGTGTTCATTTTTAACGCTTTTAGTGATATAAAAAAAGAAACAAAATAGAAAAACAAACAAACTTTTTATCTACACACACACACACACAAACACATAAGCAACCATGAAGAAGAGCTCTACGTTGACGACTACTACGTCGATGCCGACATCTCCTACGCTTTCGGCCCAAACCCTTTCGGCCAGCAAAATGAGCCTGAGCAGCAGCCGATCGGGACGATCCTCCTGTCAATCGCATGGACCAGTTAGACCGGGCAGTGGGTGCGTCGATGCAATTAAAGCGAAGCGAGAGGAGATCGAAATCGATAGCATACTCGAGAAGGCGAAATTCTACACCTCCGTGTGCCTTGGTAAGATACTTAACAATAGTTTTTTATTTGAACTAAGGACTGAACTTGAGAAGTCTTTAGTATGTCCTCTTTACAGGCCTGTGCCATAAATTCGAATTGTAGTGGAACCAGTATGAACCAGTTCCTAATCCCTACAAGCCTAAATAGACCTCTTCACAAGCTTTGCTGCTCAAGATTCGAATCACATTATAGTCTTAGATTACAATAACCAAGTCCAATTTTCTCTCCCTCATTCCGACCAAGCTTAGATTTCTGGCTATCTTCAGTTTGCTACAGTCTATGATCAAGGCTCAAACTATTTCCTAGACTTAGTTATTCAATACATTAAACCTTCATTCCCAACTTCCCTATACCTTCATTCGTAGCTCAAGCTTCAATAATTTACTAATGCTTAACTAATTACGAGTATTAACCCCCTTTTTATAGGTACAACTGCCATTTTGTCGGTGTTCACATTTCTCTTCCTGATACCCTTTGTGGTGGATCCCGCAATTTCAACAATCATCGCCGACTACGATCCGGTGCCGGTGACCTGCGTAGTGATCGATCACATCTATGCGGAGGGCATCAAGAACTGCAGCTGGAGTTCGTGTCGCGAGGGCTGCACCTCATCACTCACCAAGTATATAATATTATTTAGTGATATATAATATAATAATTATATAATTCATGTTCTTTCAGGTGCCATCAGTTGTTTGTCAACTATACGCGCATACCTTATAGCGAATGGGAGCGCAATCCTCGAGACTTGGAGCGCGTCAATTGGGATGTGAGCTATACAAAGTTTCTAATCAATTCCGAGGGTTGCGGCTATCCACCCACGACCAATTGCAGCGTTTTCGCCAGACAATATGGGTGGGTCTACTTTTCCAAATCCCCTTTCAATTCAAGGCTAATCCATTGCTTTCTCTTATTCAGCTTCAATCACATTGGCGAGCCGTTTCCCTGCTACTATAGTCGCGCCTACCCGGAAGTTGTTATCGGGCGTTATTCTTGGGAGAATAATCTATACCATTTGGTACTCTCGCTGATTATACCGAATGTTCTATTTGCCATTTCGATTGGTGTATTGAGCTATTGGTATTGTCCCTGCTGTGAGAAGGCGTGCAATAAGTCCTCGCGCGTCTATGCCGAAAAGTTCCCAACCAAGGAAGAGTGAGTTCTATTTAAAAAACAAACGCAGAGCATCTAGTTTTTATAATTTCAAACCCTAAAAGAAATATAACCCTCGTATTGTAGTAAAACCTAACATACTCACACACATTCAAAAACATTTATAAATACTTGTAATAATCCATATTGTGCCTTGTGTATTTGAGATTGTCAAAAGCTATCGTTATCGTTATCGATTGTAAATGTTAACTTTACTATATTGGCATCTATAAACCTAACCTGAAATTAATTGTAAAACTAGTTTCCAATTTTATGTTCCTATTCACCGACTTTTTCATGCCTTTTACGTGTTTCTTTCTCTCTCTCTCTTTCTTTCTTTCTCTTTGTAAAAATTATTTTCAGGATCGTTAACTGCATGAAATGTAATACGGAAAAGTCCTTAACTTTGAATGTATTTTGAATAACTAAAAAGCGACAGTGCCTGAATTTAAAAAAAAGATAGGACTACAAACTAGATCTAAGTCAAAAAAAAATATAAATACTAAATACGATCGCTTTCGTAAAGCTCTATGTAACCAAATCTCAGCACACTCAGTACACCCTCAAAAAACCGAAAAAAGGCTTTAAAAAAGTTACTCTAAAGTGTCCTTAGCAAATATTTTTTGTTGTTCACGCATTAGCCGATCTCAGCTAAGCTGCCATATCGAAATAATATAATCTATATATATATATATATATAAACACCTCAAGGGCAATTAGTAAGACCCATTTTTTCAACTCTCAACAAGACTTTTTCCTCTAAACTATAGAGCACAAAAAACAGATAAATGCATCTTATAAAATATTTATATATATATAAAAATTTTCGTATTCTCAGATACTTTTAAGTATCACTTAAAACAAAAAAAATTCTGCACTAGTCCAGGCTTAAAATAATATTCACTATACAAAACTCAGTTCAAATTCGACCAAAGAAAAAAAATATTTAAATACATAATATATTTTCTAATTAAGATAATATATTTGAGCATGATTCAAAATTCTAGCTAGATATTAATTATTAATTTTTGCATGTTTTACTTTGAGTACACTCGGAGAAAAAATGCCTTACAATTTCAAAGAAAAATTTCGTTAAAGTATAAAAAACAGTATTTTAAGAACTTGCCTGCTTCAAAAACAAAAGTTTTTAGATTGAAACTTCGATTTAGAAACAAACCTCACAAAAGTTTTCTGAACCTGAATTTTTGTATATAAACATATAAATTTTTAGCTTTATTGAAGCATTTCATATATTTTTCAAATGCAAGCGTAATATTTCTTAGTTTCAGCACTTGATATATTTTACTTTCTTTAAAACTTATATAGTCTAGGATATTTCATGAAACAAGAATTTAGCAGCTTGAAGAAAGCTATAAAATAGCTCAAGTGCAACTCCTTTTGAATCCCTTAGCTAGAAACAGTCTTAAAAAATGTCTTGAACTAAGATTTTTGTACATTTTTAGATATGTTAGGTTTCGTTTAAGCATTTGATATTTCTTCTAAATGTAATCATTTTATTTCTCATTTTATGCACTTTAGCAGAGTTTCAAGTCGGTCTAAATGTTTTCTAAATATAAGAACTTACCAGCAAGTAATAAGTTTTCAAAGATTTTTAGCTTGAGAACTGCTTAAAGTGCATAGTAAGAAAAAGACTAAAAAAAAAGCTTGAAGTAAGATTTTTGTACTTAAACAAATTTTTCACTTAATTTAAGCGATTGTTATTTATCAAAGGGCAAGGAAAATATTTCTTTTTTTAAGTTTTTTTCAATCTATAAACTTTTTTCTTAAAAAATGTAGCTAGCTTTTTCTTTCTTAGCTAGCTTTTTCTCCGAGTGTATTTATTCATAGGTCCCCCACCACATTTAGAATTCCCCCTCTGGCATGTTTTGACTTATTGTAACTGTAACTGAATATGTGTAACTGAATTATCTTTTTGATCTATAATTTGATCTATAGCTTTTACGATTCCAATCAATTCTTTTAGCAAACTTCTGTGTCACAGTGATGAAGATGATGAAATGGAATACTAGCAAACAAATACAAATTAGTTAAACAAACAAAGAAACTCCTTAAACAAATAGCTAATTAACTATGTAGTCTGTACCAAATACACACACACACACATACACAAATAGCTTATATATACTATATTGAAAGAAAAACCATCTGCCATTATTATATAGGACACATGTACTTATAGCGGAGCATTGAAAACAAACTTTTAAAACTACTCTAAAACAATTTTGTTAAACCTTTTCAATTTGTAGAACTCATATATTATATTATGCTTTATATACCACATAGATATAAAATATGTCTCTAACTTTATAGTACTTGAGTTTTATATTTTTACTTTATGCTCTCGCTTTTTATAACGCTTCTCAATGCTCCGCCTTTCCATATTTATAGAGTTCATTATATAAACTCAAATTTCTTTACATTTCCAAAAAAATACCAAAAATAATACTAAAAAAAGAATAAGATGCTTGTTTTCAAAAAAGAATTGTGATAGTAGTCATAAAAAAACGAAATATTAAGTAAAAAAAAAACAAAATTCAAAAAAACTTAAAAAAAGAAATCAAACAATTGTATACCTAATACAAGAATCTTGGATCAGAGTTCTACATATATTTATATGTGTATGAACTCAGTTCCAGGCCACACACATTTTGGTCGTATCCATAGAAATCGGAACCAAATATATGTATATATAACATATATATATTCCAAACAAAAAAAAACAATCATTCACACAATTTGCGACATTTTGAAATAGTTTTAAAAAACTTATGTAAAAAACAAAATGAAACACTTAATGGAAACATATAACAAATATATACAAATATATATATATATATATGTATATCTATATATATATATATATATATATATAGCTTAATAGCAGAACCGATATATAACGCACGTTGCTTATGAGAAAAATCCGACAAATATTTCAAAATGATTAAAAACATTTTTTACTTATCGTGTCTTTATCAAATAAACAAATTTAACAAAAGCTAACGGCCTAATTAATAAACAAATTACACTACAAAAAACAAACGAGAGACTTTTATTTAAAGAGAGAGTGAGAGAGAGCGAGAGAGGGAGAGCCTGAAAGCTTTTGCTCTGCGCAGACGTTAAGGTAGGGGAGAGGAATTGGTAGCTGCTGCCAAGGGTTTGTTTTGGCATTTTTACTTTCGCTTTCGCTTTTTGCATTTGAAAGTAAAAGTATGCTTTTATCAGCCCTGGCTGAACCAGGACACACAGGACAAACAGGACACTTGTCCAGTCAGTTGCAATCGAGCAGGCAGTCAAAACGCACCGAACTCTTGGCACTTGTTGTACAACTAAGGCGCAAGCGAGCCATGAAAAAAGCGCAGCTGAAGGACTACAGAGACATTAAAAAGGACATTCAGAACAACTGCAAAACTTGGCCAAAACAAACATAGCTCAAATAATTCACATAACAAACAGAAATTGAACAAACAAACCGAAACGGAAACAGCAACAGAAATAGAAACGGAAACACAGACCCAACCCCCAACCAAGTCACCTTGAAAAGGGTATATATATAGGGTAAAGGAAAACAGGGAGAAAGTTTTCCAAGTTGACTTCCTGCAAATTCAACAAGTCATAAATCTTATAGCCATGGCTCGTCGCAAGGACAAGCCGCGCCTTATACCCGAACAGGATAAACGCATCTGCCGCGCCATTTGCCTCTGTCAGCTGACGATGGTCCTCTCCTGCGTCTCCATTGTCTACCTTAGTGTGGCCATCTACTCGCCATCGCTCAAGTGAGTAGATTAACTATCTCCTTATCTCTTTCTCTCTCTAACTATACCCTTTTCTATCCTTCTCGACTGGTATTCTTTAGAGCCTTCAAGTCGGGCTTTGAACTGAATCCGGTCATGTGCCAAACAGTCGATCGACAGATGCCCAACAATTGTCCCTGGGCCTCGTGTGGCGAGTGGTGTTTGACACGCACCAGCGGCTTTTGTCCACAGATCCACTCGATAGTGCGACGCAATGGCACCGATATACAGCTCAACAATTGCACTCGAGTGACCAACACCTCATGCGCTATGGTAAGTTACAGAGTTTGAACCACAATATTAGAAAAATCTCAAATGGGATATGATGCCTAAACAACCGTTCTTGAGTCCCAAAAACCATCAATACCTATTCTATTCTGGAATCTAAACCACTGCAGAGTTCGTATCACAAAATGAGAGGTGCCTAAGAACCGTTCTAATATACATACTAGATCATTCATTCCTGTGAAGTTGGAGCCACTACGGAATTTGAACAAGGAATTCCTGTGCAGAGTTCGATCCACAAAATGGGAAATTGTGATATTTGAACACCAAAAAAAGTCTATCGTATCATCCACTGCAAACTTTGAAACAGAAAATCTCAATTAATAGCATGACTCACAGAACTCAATTCATTGAACCAATGCGAAGAAAACCCCAACCAGAAGCATGACGCACAGTCTGTCAATCCAATGTAAAGCTAAATATGTCAAGTGTTTGCAGCATTTGCAACATTTGTCTGGCGCCAAGACGTCTTTACGATCCATTAACTGAAAAGGACTTGCGAACATCTAATCTTTTACTACATCTTTTTGTCATTTAACTCTCCCCAACAGATTGACCTGAATCGCTTAAACAAATTCAACTGCAACAATGGCACTGTTTGCAATAACATTCGCGGGGTATTTAACTGCTCCAATGGTAAGTACTTAAGGATACCCTAACAGACAGTTGCTTTGATATTAGCAAATATACATAAAGATTTATAGATATTTGTATATATCGGTTTTTATTAAGCTTCTTTGCGCAAGGGTACTCCATCTTTATATAGTTTTTTACGGGTTGAATCCAAAATATCAATTAGTTTTTACTATGAATAGAATTTTCAATGGGGAAAGAGGACAGAGGGACGAAAGGACGAACGGACCAACGAAAGGAAGCACGGATAGATGGTGAACGGACGGACGAACAAACGGGCAGACGGACGGAAAGACCAACAGGCATGTCTAGATCGACTTACCTTGTCGTCCATATTAGGAGTATATATACATATAGCTAATAGGGTTAAGGGTTTTAGGGTTTTCATATGGTGTGTTCTTACATGATTTGTCTATAAGTAAAGATTTTCTTATATATTAAATTGTATCTCATTTTTTTCTCATCTCTCTCAGGTCACTGCAAGAACATGTCCGAGTTCTTTTTGTGCCATCACAAGCCGGATGGCCCGGTCATAAACTCCGCCAAGGACAATACCAAGTTGAATGGCTTCTTCGAGTGCCATGGCGTACACTGCACGAAGATCAAGCGACCCTTCAGCTGCGATCGCTACTGCTCACGTATAACCACAGCCAATATCAATACACTGATCATGCATGTAAGCACTTGAAACATCTCTTAAAATATCCTTACTAAACTCTTCTGCTATCCCGCAGGAGGACAATGTTATTGCTGCAGATTGTGAGAATGCGGTGGCCTTCAACGAGGCACGCGGCAAGGAGCACGGCGTACGAATTGAACCCACCGAATTCTGGAAGGAGGACGATGGCAATCTGTTGACCAACTGTGCAACAGTTACACGCGAATCCGACAATCGCATAACGTAAGTGGAAAGAAGAAGAAAATTGTAATATAAACTATATTCAAATCATATTCTGCTAGCGCTACGGATTGCTTGAATGGCACTTTGCTGGATCATGAGACCCTACCGGCTCCCTACATGAACTTTACCCAGTTCTGGGCCATCTACGAGAATAGCACACATGCCGTAGATCCCGAGCAAAAGTTTCTGCCCAATCAGGCGAATCTAACCATATTCAGCTGGAAGAAACTCTTCATCAATTTGGAGGGTTGTGTAAACACACTCAAGGGGGAGTGCAAGGACTTCGTCGCCCGCTATGGCAACGATGGCGATAACAACACAGCTCAGTCACGCTATCAATGCTACTACAACAAGGTAACCAAGGAGCTGGCTAACCAGCTAAGATGGGGGATCAGGTTTCTGTTCTTTGAATACTACGACCTAGCAGTTGGGTAGCAGGTGCATAAGGAATGTTTTTAAATGGGAAGGGAAGGCAACTGGTACCAATAGCTGGCTAAGTAGCGGAGTTTCAGGTTGCAGTATACCCTACTGGGTATTGACTATTGGGTAGTATGTGTTTAGCTCAGTGCGGGGTAAAGCAACTTCTTATCTTAACCAAGAAGATAGCTAAGGAGCTACATATTAGGCCTCTAAATACTCTATGGTTATTGAATATAGGATGGTATGTGCTTAAGTCGACTTCTATTCCTATCATTTATATTTAATCAGGATTAAGGATCAAGCTATTTCAGTCCGTCTCTCTATTTCTCTGTAGGTACATAAATTATATAAATTGAGCTAATTACATAGTTTCCATAAAGAAAATTTACAGGGTAACTACTAATCTATCAGCTATAACAATAGAAGTAGACAAGTGTTTCTGATCGAAATGATTACACGCATGAATGAATATTTCTCGATATTCATTAACTTTAGAAATATTATAGGGTAACTCCAAATCGATTATCTCCAACTAAAACTCCCATTATTTCAGGATGTAAATGTGGAATTTGTGGTTGCACGCTACGATCTGGATAAGGTCTATCGCGAGCTAGTCGTCTCGCTGATTGTACCAATTGTGCTTTTTGTGATCTCCTCAATATCGCTGTGCGTGATAACAAAGTCCGTCAAGGTGAGTGGGCTATATCAAAATTATAGTAAAAAGGTATTGAATACGCCTTCTTTGCAGGTAGGTGATGATGCGAAAATGCGTTGCGTTTGCGCTGGCGATGATTCGGATGATGATGTCTTTGCCAATGCAGCTGCCAACCAACCCGAACAAGTTTACGATACAGATGACGATGTGGTTGATTTGGAACAACAAGCTGTGGTTGAAGTGGAAGTGGTGCAGGTGCCTCAACGAGGTCTACCATTCGATACACCTGAAATGATTGGCAGCACAAAATCCTTGATACCGTTGAGTCCGACTGGTGGCTCAAGCGAACAGCATTTCACAGAGGATCAGGACGAGAAGGCGACCAAATGTGATGTGCCCGAAAAGCCGTTAGTTATACTCTAAACATATATATATATATACAGTATATATAGTCCTATAAATAGTTCAAATCTAGCTATAAAGTGAGCTCAGGATATATAGGCCTGAAAATCGAACAAACACTCAAACAACTCTTTAGGGACCTACAAACTGAACTTCATTGCTATATACGACTTTTTTTATAGATATATATATTTGATGTTTCTTAGCATTCACATTATTTATATAGAAAGAATTGCAACTCTCAAGAGCTTTATAATTAACCTCTTAAAGTTAAGATTACGAACAACTATATATATATAGCAATCACCCATTATTATCCCGCTTGGTTCAGTAGATGTGCCTTGGAATTCGCAAAATCAGTTGCATTTAGAACAAGAATTTATATATATATATACATAATATATAATCCAGGGAATAACAAAACCAACGATTAACTCACCAAAATCTCGATTCTTTTATCTGCTGAACCATAGAACTATATACATATTTATAAGCTCTTAGATTCCTAAATAGGAAATGGCACCAAAAATGCATTTATTTAGTGAAGAAATATGACAAATCAAATTTCTATAACTCAGAAGTCACATATATATAAGAGCATACGACCTTTGCCATGATTTTCAAATTTTCGACTTTCGATTAACGATTAACGATTTAGTAGCTATGGCAATATACAAGGAGATATCTTTTACTCTGATCTAGTTAAGTTGATCTAGATACACTAAAAAAAATATGGGCTGCAATGTAGAAAGGATTATTCGGAATATATGTACGTATGTACGTCTAAAAGTTTTATTTTCAAACGAATATTCAAGCTGAAAATCTGCAAAAGATATAGACGAATAGTTGGATATCGGTTCGAATATCCCTTTTAAATTTCAATATTTTAAAAAGAATATTTCAAAAGATCAAGAAACTCAAGTTTTTTTGAGAAAATGTGCAAATTTTGGGACAAGATAAGCCGATACTTTGATTGATGATCCGATTCATGGTTCGAACCAATGTCTAATGAATATTTAAGCTTGAGTACCAAGTCTTTTTGACAAGATTCCGGCCCAATTATGCAATCTTAGCTTAACTTTCTACACATTTGATTAGCTATATTACTGTTAACCCATTTATAGATATATAATATACTTTATATACATATGTAAGTGCATACTTATAGAAACGATATAATAAATAAAGCATTGGACGCTCTCTCTCTCACCGACTGCATGATGCTCTTTCAGTTGCATATTTTTCATCTTTTTAGTTTAGGAGTGGCAAGCGAGACCAGTTTTAAGTCAAGTTCGGAAACCGTCTATTTTACAAACTTCCTTAGTCTAGCTCCCAGACTGTGGAAGTTAGTTATTTTTGGTTTGCTACGACCAGTGGTCGTCACTATATAATCTTAATACCATATCAGCTTTAGCTTGATATTTAAATAATCCAGTATGTAGATTCAATATGCAGAGTCGAACATTGCACCAACAAATATACTCTTCTCCACTATATGAACAAGCATAATAAACACTCACCTTGAGCTCCTCCTGTCGTTTGAATTCAGCTGCCATCATTTGCCGACGCAGTTGCTCCGTTATGACCTGCTCCCTGCCAGGCGGACCCTCACCTAACTGATTTAGCTTGACGACCACCTGATAGAGGGCATATAATATATCTAGTGAAAACATGAAAAAGTTCCACTCACCTTGGTCTTATCATTGGTGCCCAAATAATCCTTAAGCTGTTTGCCCATTAAAATTTGACGTCCTGCAAACCACAATTGCGCCTTGGATGGCTCAATGATCTCCTTGGAAGCCTGGGTGCCGCTCAGGTCCTCCATGTTGATAAATTCCATTTGGATGCTGTCATGCGGTGGCAGCTTCATGGGATAAACAATGGTCACGGCACCGCGCAAGATGTTCAAAGCCTCCTCCACAATTTTCAGGGTCAAAGGAGTGTTCGATTTGCACAGTTTCTATTGATTTCCAAATGTTAGATAGATAGATGATGCGAGGTGCTAAGTAACTCATTCAGTATACCTTGTCTATCATGGCCTTAGCGTCGGTCATAGCCTTTGCCAGCACGTTGCGCATCGGTTCGTTTGGCTGTTGGCCGTTGCGCCGGCATCTCGGATCCTTGTTGAACGTAAAGCCACCCATGGGTATGCATTTATCGGCCCATTCATCCTTTAGCTTTAGCTCCTCGATCTGATCCTCGTTCAGATGAATCATTTGTTCGGGTAGCTGGGTTCCGTGTTCTGCCAACTCCTCTATTTCCATGCACAGACGCTGAACTTTTAAGCGGCCATTGAAAACCGATACCAACTCTCGTATAACGGTATCTGTGGCTGCTGTCACACTTGTCTCATAGAGAAACACGTTGTCATCACCGCGTTTTACATGAAGCACAACCATTTTGGTCACAAAAATATATTTACTTAAAGAGTATTCGAGCAGCACGTATCAAGCTTAGATTTTCATCTGTTTAAAACAAAACTCGGTTGCTATATGGAAAATAAGACTATTTTTTGTTGATTGTTATCGTATGGCCTGCCGTAACAGAGTAACAGAGTGCTTGGTGTTGCCATGGCAATGCTTGATCAGTTAATGTAACGGCTGAATGTTGCTACGTAGTTTTGTTATTGTTATCGAATGTCCTTCACTAATAGCGTTGCCAGCTTGCAATTGGTATGGCAACGCTTACGTATGTACCGGCTGGTTTTAAATACTATGCGGCACAAAATGATTGTTACATATTATCGAATGGCCTCCACACGCTTAAAAATTATTGTTTTTGTTATCGAATACCCTCGACTATCGGCAGTGAATGCTTGTAGCTGGCAACGCCAATGTTGTTTCGATCGATCAGGTATTGTAACGGTTGGAATGAAAACAATCAGCAAAATTATTGCACAAGAAAATTTTTGTTTTGTTTTTTTTTCATTCTTTCCTAAATATATAATTAGGCAATAGTACATAATAAATTAATATACTCTAACTTACAATAAAGAAAATATACACCTGTGTAGCGCATAGAGGGTAAAGTAGTAAAGTACAAGTAGCCTACGTATATACGTTTTTAATGCATTCCCAATGTAATATATACAATAATGCAGCTGTCCATAGATGTTAGCCTCTGGCTGCTGATAACTATTTGGAGGGAAACCTGTTTTAATCAACTCCATCAAATTATGTCTATATAGATGTGCGCATCAATTAACTAGAAGTCTATGAGCATTCGTGTGCGGATGAGAGAGCTCAAAATATGAAGGGAATTTTTATTCGTGCCGTGTTTTTGGGGGCGTTTTCTATATGTCCGGCTATCTGAGCACTCGCCGGAAATTTTCCATCTCGTATATGCTGTTTGATAATCTGAAATGGAACAAAACACATTAATTAGTGACATGCACAGATATTATATATAAAAATGTAAATGTGCTAGTCGACCAAGAAATACCCTGTAATCCGTGACAAGTCACAACTTCTTCAACTATATCATGATATATAATACGCCTACTTCTGCGTGTTACATACACTTTAAACCTAACCAATATATCCAGTTTAACCATTTTCTAGGATAAATACACACCTGCCAAAGGCATTAAAGAGTGAGACAATTTCCGTGCGAGATAATCGGAAAATGGGATCCGCCTCGATGTGTGGCTTATCCCACAGACCGCTTTCCGTAGCCAAATTTAGTTTTTCCGAGTAGAGTATCTTGAGTGCGGTGCCCAGTCCTTGCGTTTGCAGTTTGCCCCACAGCTTGCACTTGTCACAGCCCACACAATCCATAATACGAGAGATATTTCGGAACTTCTCTTTATAATCATTCTTGAATTTGATGGAGGCAATGCCGCTGCTAAACAGGGCGTTCTCATTGAAGTGGGATTGGAAGGATCTGCAAGAAGATAGATTTTCATTAATATATATTTTTATCTAATAGAAGTCAGCTCTACTTACTCTATGACAGCCAGCATATCATGCATGGCCAGTTTCACTTCCTCATCCTCCTCGGCAATGCCTGTGTAGTAATTCTCACGTCTCAAATAGGGCGCGGCCTTTGCCAAAGCTCTCAATTCGACTAGGTATATGAAATATAGATTACGCAGCCAATGAGGACCTTCGCCGCTTGTTGTTTCAGGGCTAAAGCGACGTTTGAACTCTTTCACGTTGGGTCCCCAGATGCCTTGGGGATCTAGGAAATCCTTTGTCTCGGATAACAAATACTTAGAGCACAAGTGAATATTTATGCTCGAATGTAATCCGGAGATGATGCGATAGAAGGCGCGTTGCTCCAAACAGACGTCTCGTAACTCCATATGTGGCATATAGCTAGAGAATTTATTGGACGATTCGTTGTTGCCACCGAAACAGTTCTCCAGATAGATGCTGTTCCAGATCCGATGCGCCGAATCGCCTTTGTAGCCCGTATATCGTTCCGGATTTAGCAAAAGATCGACATACTGAGCATCCACATCGTGATCATCGACAATGCAGAAATCTTCCTCTGCTTCATCGTGTTTTGCCCACAATTCGAATTCCCTATGTGCCTGATCACTGATGCTCGTGTCCAGGAAACCCAAAGCACTATCAAAATCCTCCGCATCCGAGCAACCGCCCTCCCCTTGAGCGTCACGGGTGTACTAGATAAATATAGATATAGATCAGTCAATTATCAGATTAAATAAAAGCATGAGTTAAATAAAGGCATAATAACAACTGAGTAAACATATGAACAACCTTATAGACAAGTTCTCAAAGACAAACGGGACTTATAAAAAGGGGCGCCCCATTCAACTTTTTCATCTGTGTCAATAAGCCACGTCATTTTAGTCTACAGATCGAAACAGTTGGAACTGTTCTAGCAGATTTTTCAAGCACTGATATATATATTATATATTGCACACACGTCCATTCAGAGAGTTTTAAATATAGATAGTGAATGGAATTTATGGCAATTCGGCCAAGGCAGCAGCAAGATAATAAATTAATAATGTTATTTAAAGGAAACGGTTTGTCAAAAATCAATTAAATCGCCAGCTGATAAGAAAGAAGATACAGTAAAGTTTTTATAAACGAACTGCAGCTGCTTTTAACAAAAAAAAACATATTGTAAAGACAAAATTGATTATATTATACTTTTGTATATAACAAAAGCGAGTAACTGCTTTATAATATATAATATAATTATCTAAAGATCAAAACATTTCCTTTATATTTTGTACTAATGAATTCTCAGCAGATTCAGTAGATATTATTTAGGGACAATCAAAAACTTTCATAAAATTAAGTACCTACTTCGACATTTATGAAGAGATATGCTCCCTATCTGCTATTCAACTTTTTTATATAAATGTATGCCTTAATCTTATGTATCTATAAAAGCTTATCGAACTTGAACAGTTTCCGTAGTTATTTTAAGAACAACTTAAAGTTCTTTCATATAAAAAATTATTTTACGAGATTGATTAATAGATATTCTCTCTTAAAACTCTCTTACTATTGTACATAGGAAATAGAATCTATCTGATATGAAGAATTTTCTGTTACAGAAGTATACGTTCGCCTTAGCCAACTTTCACTGTACATGAAGTAGCTATCAATTATATATTCGTTTTACAACACTTATCAACGCTTACATTCACTTCAGTCAACTTTCACTACAAAAGCGAAGTACCTGCTCTAAATTTTACAGTTACTCGAAACGAAGTACTTGCCCTATATACCCATATATAAAGAACCAACCTTATATGCAGCCGGCTTCTCTCGATGATCCAATTGATCCTTAATGCCCTTTGGTATGGCCTGCTCCTCGCAGTTTTCCACCTGACAGAAACGGATGGCACAACGACTGTCATCCGGCCAGAAGGGACAGTCCTGCTTCAAATTAACCTTGTAGAATCGAAAGAAGTTTTTCACCAGCAAACTCTGTAGTCTGGGATAGACTTTCATGTTATTGAAGTGATCAACCGTGTCCACATCGCAGCTGCAATCGTTAATGCTGCCCTCTAACTGTGGATAAATATGTATCGTATATACATATGTATTTACATATGAGTCACTTTAAGCTTACCTCACAGAAACAATTTTTGTTCGTTTCTGCCTCATCGATCGCCGCAAAATAGCCGCCCGTAAAATCTGTCCAATATAGAAGCAGCAGGAAAGCAATTGCGAAGCCACTACTGGCAAGTACGTTGCGCCGCACTTTGTGTGTTGTTGTCATTGTTGCTGTTGTTGTTGTAATCGCTCTACTGCTACCACTGGTTTTTGCAACTAACTTCCACCGATTTCGTCAGTATATTAATTCGTTAATGTTGCCAGTTACGAGGTATTTATGCATCGCAATGTTTGTTTCCTACGACGCAGCTGATTTTGGACACGTACGTATATTAATATCGATATGTACTTGCTGTGCTGTGCGAAAGGCATCGATACTTTCTTGCCATTCAAATGGCAGCGCTGCGCGACGGCGTTGCCATATCAATCAATTTGAACAATCCCAAACCGCTACATTCAAAAACTACAAGAAACACATTGATGTTTTGTATATTCGTGAAATTGTTATTGGGAATACATTTCGAATTTTGATTGTCAAAACAAATACTATTTTCGATTACTGAAATATTCCCATGCAATTGATTCTAAACCTAAATTATATTTAAAATTTTCTTTTATGTTTTACAGTGCAATTAATTTGCGCAACATTTGATTGGCATTGATATTGAATTGTCTTCAATTGATTGATAAATGTTAATATTGTTGTTTTTCTTTTTTTGATAATGTTAATTAATTACGTCAAATATTGATTTGCATCTATTCACTGGCAACGAATTCATCTTTTGTTCCCATGACAAGCTCTCAGCCCCTTTTTACATGATCCTCAATATGCAAATCAAGATCTTTCGTCCAACTTTCTCGCCTCTCCCTAAAATCAGATCAGAAAACCGGCAGGGGGTGAAATCAGGGTTGAGGAGGGGTGGTAAAATGATTAAGCATAAATCGCTTAGGGTATTATTATTCGAAGACCTCGAAAACAATCGATGTAACCACAATGAAAACATAGATTATCTAAATAGTTATATGAAGGTCTTTTAAAGTGATTTAGACGAAATATAACTAAAAATAAAATTGTTTTAATAATAAATGAATAGATTTTAGCATCAAATATTATCAAGAAATTAATAAAGAAAGTTTTTTTAATCAACAACAATAACTACTTTAAGATATTGTTTTTACAGATATTTTCTTAAAAACTCTTATATTCAAATTTTTCAGAACTTACCTTTTATAAGACTTTTCATTGGGCCTAACTATAAGAAGCACCCATCTTTCAAAATCAACTCTCTCCAAGCCTCAATTCATATTCTTCTTTCTATCACTCTTTTGCATGCATAATTATCGTATATAACTGCCCGATCCGCAGTTCCCACGAAAAAGTGAAAATACAAAAACGGGATGAGCAAAAAAAAACACACGCAAACGGTATAAAAAAGTGGAAAAATCAGCTAAAAAAAAAAGTGTACACAAGCAAAGGGTTTAATCATCTATATTTTTTTTAAATAGGACGATTAATGTATAAAAAAAAGGAGACGCGAAAACATGTGTGGCCGAAAAGGACGACCCTCGATCCATTGTTTGAGATTGAAAAGGAATCATCGTAATTTGCATACGCAGGACGAGAGAGCGACAACGAAAGATCCTGCTGACGCAACCACCACCAACCACCAACACAGGACCTTATCTATTTGCCTTTAGCCCAAGGGCCAGGGACTCAGGTATACAAATGCTCACAGAATGATAAATAAGTTTTTTTCTACAATTTTTTTATGCATTTTTTTCACTTTTTTTACCACTTTCAATTTTTTATGCAGCGTTTTATTCAAATTTCGTTCGTGTGAAGAATGTTCAGGACGGCAGAGCAGCATTTGTCTGGAGCCTGGGAACATCCGAAAAAGCGAGACGTCGCATCACTTAAAAGATGTCCTCTAAAATTGTCCTTTTGCTAGACATTTATTAGACATTCTATGCGCTGTGCCAGCGGTAATTAGCTAGACAAAGTACAAGTAAAAGTAAAAGGAAGATGAATTCTCTTTTGCATATTTGAGGTTAGGATTATGTAGCCTAACCACGTGACGTTCGGCTTAAGCAGGCGATTATGCAATTTTTTCCCAGCCTCATTCGATTTCTGCACTCATAATTGCATTTTTAAACAATGTTTGACAACAGTAAAACGTCAACAGTGCATTTGCATGCGAAAATTCAGGTAATAAAGAAAATCCCCGCTGACTTGCGAAATTTGCATAGGTTGCATTGCATCTTTTTTTCGCACAGGGTGCACTTGAGATTTGCATAACTAAGCCCGGCGAAAGATGCGCAAAAGGGAACAGCAAACAACAATTGCAGCAATATAATCCGCTAAGTGGGCACACTCCGTGCCCAAAGAAAGAGGTCGCAAAATTATGAAGTGCCAATTGTTGCAGCTATTACCAGCTGTCAAGCGATCCTTTTCTTATGACCCAGCTGTAAAGAAGCCGACCTACGCTCTGCCTGCTGCCGAACAGGTGGCGAAAAAGAGAGCGCAGCACGTCGCTCTTTGCGGCTGCTCTCGTGCTGCTCTTTCGACAAACGTTTCTTTTGCTCACTTTCTCCGGCCTGCTGGCTGACTGCTGCTGCTGCTGCTGCTGGCCTTGGCGGCTTACCAAGCGGCGAGAACCTTGAGCAATGGTCAGTTTGTTGCTGGCTTTCGCAAGGTGCAGTCGCCCCGGCACTAAGAACGGTTAGTTAAGCTATCCATATAAGTGTGCATGTGTGTGAGTTTGAGCGTGTGTGTGTGTGCGTTGGAAGAACTTTGCATACGCAGCCATTGGCAATTGGAAAACTGTGCCGCATTCCCGACACGTCTATGTCGCTTGCGCTGTCCTGCTGATCCAGCGCACAGTTATGTGTCTTGTGCTTACCGTTACAATTAATTCAGAAAAGAGCAAAAGAAGCAGAAGAAGAAGAAAAGTCGCTTAACTTGTTCGTGCTTCGCCCCAAAGGCAAAGACTCGGTAGCTGACTTTGGTAGATTGCTATGTGTGCCTGCATGTGTGTATGTGTGTGTAACTGTGTCTCGGGACTTTAATGGAAGTGCTAAAAATGAAAGAAGTTAAAGACAAGAGCACCCAAAACCAAAAACAACTTGCAAATAGCAGTTGACCAAAAACTTTAATTTCAACTATGCCAACACTTAGAGAAAAAAGACTGTAATTAATTCCATTGTGATAACAATTGAAGAAATTAATCATAAAAGCATTTTTAACTTCAAACAACTAAAACTTATGTTAAGTAAAGTATTTATTTATGGTATTCATATAGAATTCGAATTTTTAAAAGAAATATTGACCTTGGCCGCATTTTGAATTAATTTGCGTGAAAACTACTTTTTTTCTCCAAGTGTAGCCAGCTAGCTGGCTGTGTGTCTGACGCCCGTCGTTTACCGTTATTGTTAACCGTTCGATCGGCATTTGAATGCGTGTTTCTGTTTCGGTTTCTGTTTGTTTTGGCCGTCGCTCAATGAAAGAAATTCTTTTCGACTTAAGTGTGAAGAACGCATAATTCGCATGCTAAACTTACAGCGAGTGCGAGCGAGAGGGGAGCTGGATCAGGGTGTAACGTGTTGTTGTTTTTGTCGCGCCTTATGCAGCTGACCCACTTAAACGAATTTGGTGCCGGACTTGGTATTCATGATGGCGTAGGCGTGCCCATGCGCCAGACAGAGATAGCGCGTGGCGACGGCTGACCCAAAATACGTGCGCACAACAGTTGTATTTTTTTTTTGTTTTTTTGGGTTCTAGCTGGCTTAGAAAATTAGGTTTGTAACAGGCGCTCCAGCTTTCTAGCTGCTATAAAGAATGAGGATTGTCACACGCCTGGCTTAATGACGGTATTTTTTTAAATAGTCGGCCCTTTAAGTCAAAATTTCCGGTTTGAGCGTGAAAGCGTCGCACGTGAGGCAAATGCAGCGGGCCGTAGGAAGGAGACGTGAGCGGGAGGCAGCTTGTGGCCGGCACATAATTGTCATTGAGCTCTGTAGCTCTGCCATTTTTCCATTCTGCCTCGTTTTTACTTCGTTTTAGCCATTGTCAACTGTTAGTCAACTATTTATTGCCAGCACTTTCGCTAAAGATCTGTCAAGTGAGATAGGTTTCAATTTTTCTTTCCGTTTTGTTTACTGTTGTTGTTGTTTTTTTTTTTGTGGGGCAATGTACTTTCTATTTCATTCATAACGCTAAACGTTTCATCTTAAATTGTCAAGAAGCTAGGCTAAATACTCAGAGAGATTCAATGAGGAATTTAAACCGTTGAGTAGAATCGCTTTTCTTTTAATTGTGCAATTTGAGTTATTACTTAGATTTTACTTTTTGGAGATTTGTGAGATTAGATTTATTAACTTTCAATCCAGACTCTAAACTAATAAAAATCGAACTTTCCGCTTTATTAATTTTAATTTTGTCTAAATTGTTACCAAGTTTTCACATTTAAAACTAGTTAGAACTGTACTTCAACTACCTTTTCATATTCCTTAATCCGTTTTCATACAACTGTCAACCCAAATACATTTATTAGGCCCCGCTTTGTAAATGTTCTAGCTGTACCACTTATTTTTTTTTTGTATACAAGTCTCCCCCTTTAAGACGTATACGTAATATTGAAATGGGGCACAGTAGATAAGCTTAACGCTGCGTACAACGGTTAGATGGACGCACCTGTCACAGAACCAGCTCCCCAGTCCATTAACCAGAATGAGGCGAGGCAAGAAGCACTTAAACTGGTTTTAGAGAGATGCCCCCATATAATAAAACCTCTGAAGAAGTTGCTCTTAATACACTCAAAGAAAATGGTATACGAATTTAGATTCATATTGAAGAAACAAGAATACAAAATATAGAAACTCAATATAAACCTAAAATTTCCAAGTGCTTTTTATTTTAAAAATTGCAAATCTTAAAATAAGAAATTTTTTCTTAAATTCTTAAAATAAACTCTAAGATATTTTGATATGTTTTCTCAAGCATTTCCATTCTTAAAATCGGAAGGTTTTACTGAAATAAATCTAAAAAAACCATTTTGATTTTTATCAACTATTTAAAAACATATCCAAACATATCCCAAATTAGTTTTCTTTAAAAAAAAGACTTTAAGTATAGTATTTTTTCGCTCAGTGTAATGTCAGAAATGTTGCTTTTGCTGAACGCTTTCTAGGCCAATGATCTTTGGGTTCTCTCGTGAAGCTCAAAAGATGCTGCGAGGCATTCGAGCGTAGAGCTCTGTTACGTCACAGGCCTTTGGGGTTACATGGATGGGGGCGCTGACTAAGCTCAACTTTCACTTGGCTAATTTCGATTTTTCTCTCTCTCTCTCTTTCCCTCTTCTCCTTCACAGATTCTTGCAACGCGATGAGCTAACTTTTATACAATTCAACAAAGAGATATGAAAAGCTTAAGAAAAATGGGAATTTCACAACGAATCCTTTACACACTGAGTCTCTGCCTGTTGCTGTTGGCCAACAAGCCTTTGGTGCAGGCGCAGGACGAATCTTTGGCGGGCAGCTTCCTATCCGGACTGTTGGATACGATTACCAGTACAGCGGATGCCAAGGATTGCCCAGGAGTTTGTGTCCACACGCTGGCCACGCTCATCTGCTATGAGGTGCTCGACGATGTGCCCTGCCCCTCGCCCAGCATGAAGTGCTGCATAGAGAATGCGCCAGGTGAGCTCCTCTACCTGATTCCAAACCTCCACAGCTAAGAATCCCATCTTAAACTAGGCAAAAATGCAACAGCCACAACACCAAGAACAACTTCAACCACAGTCAGCAGCACCACCACACAGCGCAGCACAACGACTGTGCCGAGCACCACTAGACGCACCACGACAACTACAACCACAACGCCCAAGCCGAAGCCAAAGCCCCAGCCAAAGCGTCCAGCTGCAAGCAGCACTACCTCCACCACCAAGAAACCCGCTGCCACTACTAAAAAGTCCACCACAAGCAAACCAAAGGACAAGCTGGAGGCCAGCAAAATGGAAGATGAAAATAGTATGCCAAACCACAACTGAACCACTGTAAACTAGGCTTAGCACCACTTTCTTTCCACAGAGAATTGCACGGGCGTCTGCGTGGCGGATCGCATAGCGGAATATTGTGAAGCGTACTTGACCAGTGGGGGACTCTGCAAGGAGGGCACCAAGTGCTGTGTCTCACTGGACGAGTACTCCAACGGAAAGCTGCCCAAGGATATCTACATACCAGCTAGTAAGTCATTACGACTATGACATACCCTTTAAACAACTTTAAGTTATTGCTTCTCTCTCCACAGAGCATATGGGAAATCTTAAATCCAATCAGACACTGTCAAAACCCACACCTAGCAAGTCGACCAGCACCACAACAACTACTACCACCACCAGTACTACCAGCACCACGCCCGAGCCGGCACGCACGAAGACCAACAACAATAATAGCCATGCACAGAGCAAACCCACCAAGCACAAGAAGATCAGCACCACCACCACAACGGAAGCTGCTGCACAGGAGGAGGAGGAGGAAGAGGAGGACGACGACGAAGAGGAAACAGCAAGCAACACCAACAAAAATAGCAAAAACAAGCTGAAGTCTGGCCAGGACCAGGGCCAAGTGCTGAAGGAATGCGAGGGCGAGTGCATGAATGGCATTTTTGCCATCTTCTGCGATGAGATCGACTCCGATGCTTTCTGTCCCGGCGAGGGCAGTTGCTGCATAACGGGCACTGCTTCCGAAGCGACGCCTGCTAAGCCAGCAGCACCTAGCAAGCCAGCCACCAAGATAGCCGCCAAGCCAGCTGCCAAGCCAGCGGCTAAGCCAGCACCACCACCGCCACCACCAGCGCCCGCAGCCACATCGTCTGGCGGGGATTTGCTATCTCAGTTCATATCCTTTGCCGAAAGCACATTGAATTCACCTGCACCAGCACCACCACCACCAGCACCACCTGCAGTGCAACGTTGTCCAGGTTTCTGTTTGCTCAATATTATGGCCGCCTTTTGCGAACGTCCTTCGGTGTTGTTAGCCAATCCGAACACCTGCTCCAAGGGTTCCGTTTGTTGTGATAATTCGCGGGCTGGTGCGCCCAAGCCCAAGTTGCCGCCGCCAACACCACCGCCGACACCACCACCTACTGCACCACCCTATGTGCTGCCCAATACGCCCAGCCCAGATCCACGCGAGGAATGCCCCGGCTCCTGCATAGTCAGCTTGCTCAGCTTCACCTGCTTCAGTAAGTAAAACCACTTGTAAGAAAGAATTCCTTATTAATCCCATCCTAATCCTCTCCAGAAAATGCCGAGATGACGGATTTATTTAGATGCAAGCGCTCCGGGCAAATTTGTTGCGCGCCTAAAAGTAAAATTCTGGAGAAGCAACAATTCCAGACGCGCAATGACACCTCGTACTTCAACTATCCACCGCCACCTTATGCACCGCAGCCACCACAGCAGCAACCACCACCACCGCCGCCGTATGCACCCACCAATTACATGTCCAATCAGCCTCAAGGACCACCACCACACCACACACATGCCTATCAGCCAGGATTGCCGCCGCCGCCCAACTATGCGGATTATTATGGACCCGCACCTGGACAGCAGCCCGCATTGCCGCCAGCTGCACCACCAGCACCACCGACAACAACAACAAGCACCACGACAACCACACCACGTCCGCATGTCTATTCGAAGTATGTTTGTGGTGTCAAGGGCACCTTGCGTACGGGTCGCGCCCGCAGCTCGCCGGCCCTCAACTATGTCTCCTACGCCCGTGCCAAATACGGCGTACAGCGCACAGCCCGGCAACTGGCCACGGCCTACGCCGGCGGCAGTGGCAGCCTTAACAAATCAAACGAACGCCTGGTGCTCGGCTCTGCCATTGTGCCCATTCAGATCCACAATGACAAGCTGGGCGATCTGGTGGACAGCAGCGGCATCCAAAGCAATCAGCTGCGCTCCTATCACGATCAACCGGAACAGTCGTCGTCAGCGATCGTCTATCCGGAGTACTATCAGCGCAGCAGCTACTCGAATCCCAGCCAGCTGCCGGGCAACTACAGCAGTCGCCGTCGTGCGCGTGTGGTTGGCGGCGAAGATGGCGAAAATGGCGAGTGGTGCTGGCAGGTGGCTCTCATCAATTCGCTCAATCAGTATTTGTGTGGTGCAGCGCTCATTGGCACTCAGTGGGTTCTGACCGCTGCGCATTGTGTCACCAAGTGAGTACACTAAAAGAAACACATATAAGACGACTAGAAAATTAAGGAAGAAGTTTGCTAATTGTTGCTTAATATCAATTTCCTACATAGTTGGCATTTTAATGGACATTTTTCTTCGAGTGTAGTCTGATATTCTCCATTTAGAATTTAAAAGGAAATTTTTGGTGGTTCTTTGATGGAAGTTTTCTTGCGAGTCTAGTCTAATACTAATTTTCACTATTCTCTAGCTAGAAGTTAGCAGGAAGCTTTTCTCCAAGTGTAGTTTAACACTAATATTCACACTGGTTCTTTTATAGACGTTTTTACCAAGACAATTCTAATACTTGTCTTCTTTAAATTATTGCTAGAATTTCGCTGAAACTTTTTCTGCCAGTGTAGTCTTACACTAATCTTACAGCTAGAACTTAGAAAGAAGTTTTCATCAGACTACAATCCCAACAAAATCAATATCTCCTCCAATCTAATATCCAGTCTAATCAACATCTCGTCTTTTCTCCACATTCCTTTCATTCTCAGCATTGTTCGCTCTGGAGATGCGATCTATGTACGCGTGGGTGACTACGATCTGACCCGTAAATATGGTAGTCCGGGCGCCCAGACGCTCCGAGTGGCCACCACGTACATACACCACAATCACAATAGCCAGACGCTGGACAACGACATTGCGCTGCTCAAGCTGCATGGACAGGCGGAACTGAGAGATGGAGTTTGTCTGGTTTGCCTGCCAGCACGTGGAGTTAGCCATACGGCGGGCAAGCGTTGCACCGTAACCGGCTACGGCTACATGGGCGAAGGTGAGTCCCAAGGAATACCCTATAAAGGAAACTTAGCTAATGCCTATAACACTTTCAGCTGGACCCATTCCGTTGCGTGTGCGCGAGGCGGAGATACCCATTGTTAGCGATACCGAGTGTATACGGAAAGTGAACGCGGTCACGGAAAAGATCTTCATATTGCCCGCATCCAGTTTCTGTGCCGGCGGCGAGGAGGGACATGATGCCTGCCAAGGCGATGGCGGTGGTCCTTTGGTCTGCCAGGACGATGGCTTCTTTGAGCTAGCCGGCCTCGTCTCTTGGGGCTTCGGTTGCGGTCGGGTGGATGTGCCCGGTGTCTATGTCAAAGTCTCCTCGTTCATTGGCTGGATCAATCAGATAATAAGCGTCAATAATTTATAGTTGGCCGAGCCAAAGTAAAATTGGAACCCCGCACTTGTAGCAATTTCCTCATCCTCGATTCGGGAATGGTCTATGACTGAGGTCTTGGGTTCCCCAAAATGGGTCTCCGGCTCCCTAACCACGACTGTTAACGTAAACCCAATCCTAGTGTAATCTAACTCACATCTACTAACAGCCCCTCGTAGAAGAAAACAAAGTATTCCCCACTCCCTCTTATGCATACATACGATATAATATAAAAGCGAAACCTATTGTAAACTGTTTTTGTATATACAAAAAAAGAAAATACAAGAAAATACGTTCATCATATTTCATAAAAACAAAAAACAAATGTGGAAAAAATCAATTTGAAACGTTACATTCGCAATTTGTACTTGGGCTGGGGCAGTTATTCGAATATCCTTTTAATGTATTCAGATTTTTAACGGAAAATATCAGAAAAAAATGTGTGCCAAATGAGATTGCACGAAGAGGAGATATGCTGTAATTAGCAGAGAAATTATAAACTTATTTATATTGAAAATCCTTTTTCATTAAAGAGTATAATTCCTTAAGTAATTTTTTGCTAGGAAGGATATTTAAATTAGGGTCTAACCAGTTTATATAGAGAATTCCTTTGTAGAAAACAACCGATTCAAAGTTCAAACCGAACTGTAATATCCTTTATATAAATTCTTTAACAACATTTGATGCAATAAGGATTTTCTTATGGAACTAGCTAAATTTCTGATCTGTGTTCAAGTTTTTAATATATTCCTTCTCGAATATATAGCCAAAGAATATACGCAAATAATATAACTACTGAGCTGATCTATATATGATCGTAGCACAGGATATCTCTATTCTTCAAAAAGTCAACTCTTTCAGACTTTTATTATAACAACTTCTTCTCATATTAAAAGCCAAGACTCTATGGTATACCCTTTACAGCTGCAATGCTGTGCATATTAAATAGTTGATCAAAATGTCTACGCAGCTGTAGAAGGAGTTTCCCTTCTCTCTCACTCTGCCGTCTGATCGCTGTCTTACACTCACACCCAATTGACATCTATGAGAGAGCAAGGCGAGAGGCGGAGACACACAGCATAGAGAAACGTAAAATCTTACCAACTGACTTCTAATAAGAGAAATGTGACTGAAAAACTTACCCTCATTGGCCTAGAGTGAAATGCCTTCGTCTGCAACTGCAACCACGTCGTCGTCGTCGTCTTCGTCTTCGTCGATCTTCGGCTTCGTGCTTCGGCTACGCATACCAAAATCTCTTTGCCAGTTGTTGTTTTTCTTTTTCTTTTTCCCCCGTTTTAACCCTTTCGACGGCGACGTCTGCTGCGTGATTTTATGTACGTGTTTTTTCCTGCTGCTTTGTATCTCGGCTCTCGCTCTCTTCGAAAGTATCTCAAAGATGCAGCAAAAAGGGTTCCACGAGCTGCGCGCGCCAGTCGTTGCGAGAACAGAAGTTCGTCTGGCCTCGAGCTGAGCGGATGGCAGAGAGATTGAGATCGAAATCGAAACGAAACAAAACAAAAAGAAAAAAACGATCTTTAAGAAACGTTGCTCAATCCTGAAGTGTAGTGTAGATTTTTGCTTTATTTGTAGTGCATCCTTTTTTGAGTTCGATTCGATTTGTGTGTATTGCATGCATTTAGTTTTGGTTCATTGTGCTTGTGCCTGGTTGTCCTTGTTTGTTAGTCCTCGTCCTCGTCCTCGCTCAACACACAACAACAATGGAGACAAATTCTCCAACAACAACGACAACAACAGCAGTTGCAGCCTCCACCACAGTTCCAGCATCGAGCACAGCTCCCTCGCCAGCCGGCAAGGCTCACAGCCTGGTCACAGGAAGTGGAAGCTCCAGCTGCTCGGGCAGCAGCAATCTTCTCCAGTCGCTGCCCCAATCGCTGCTCACCACAAGCAACAGCATCGAGCTGCTCAAGCAGGACGATGTGAACAATTTGTCCTTAGCCAGCGGCCTATCCGAGGGGCAACGTTCACTGTCCGGCGCCCCGTCGGCCTCATCCAGTCCAATCTTAAGTCCGCAGGGCAAGATCTTTGGGCGCAATGCGAATGGCACATGTAAGTAGAAATTGAAATATATTAAAAAGTGATGTTAAAGTTAATATAGAAGGTGATGTATCCACAAACAAAAAATAAGATCCGAAAGGATTTATATTATATATCCTTATAAAAAATCTGTTAGGGTTTACACTGAAGATAATGTTTCCACATTTAATAGGAACCCAAATAAAGTTAAGTTTAGTTAAACAAATTTCATATTTCCTAAGAGCAGATTTTTTTACTTTCCTTATCATATTTTTGAGATATTAAGAAGAGCTTTAAGAATTTTACTGAATGGGTTCTTTTTTTTGTTATATTAACTATCAGTAATAAGTAAAACTAATTCAGCCTTAGGAAAAAAATTAATGGGTTGACAGTTGATTCCTCTATGCTGAACTTATAAAAACGTAACATTAGTTTATAATGACTTACCATATTCTATTTTAGACCTCAATACTTTTTTTAATTTAAATTTTATTAGCATATTTTTGGTTTTTTATCTTTAAAGAATTTGGTTATTTTTTAATATAATACAACTCTTAAAAACTAGGAAAGCTTATAGTTATAGTTATATCTTATATAACTTATATAACTCTATACATTCAATTTTTTTTTGCAAAACTTAGCTCTAAGTCATAAAAAAGATCTTTATAAACCTCACATTCAAACTTCATTGTCTAAGAATATTATATAGATATAACTGATCAAAAGTTGAATAATTTGTAATAGACATTTATAAAGTTAGGAATTATCAGAAAATTATAGTAGATTAATAGAAGAATAAATATTCAAGAGTTAACAAAAGTTTTTGATTGATGCATTTTTTTTAAGTTTTATAAAGTTTTATAGAGTTACTATAATATTTGGGAAGACTAAGATTCTAATTACTGATCTATACTATACTTCACTCTACGACTACTCTTCAACTATTGAAAACCTCTTATTTCTTAAGTCATTTATAGATCTTTAGTTTTTTTTTTCTTGTCCTACAAATTCGCACTGCATATCAAATTCTGCGGCCAGTTTGCTTTTGTTTTCCCATTTCCCGCGCTTTTCGAAGCTTCGCTTGCTTGTTGTGAAATTTATTTTTTTTTCATATACTTTGTTTTGTTTTGTGTAACGGAAATATTAAACAATAGAAAAAGTTGCCGTTGCTTTAGCTTCCAAATTTAAATCCGGTTTGTACTTCCTTGGTGCTGCTCGAAAAAACCACCCTGAGCAGGACTTCAGATAGGGGCAGCAGGATCAGCAGCATCTATTGTCTACCTTTATATACAAATGGAGGACATCCAATGAAATAAGCGCCAGATCTCAGGTAGCTGTTGGCTTACCCTCATGATAGGTTCGTCTTAGGGGTAGCTCGAAAAGAAAAGCGAAAAAAAAACTCACCCCAGCCTTGGCTGAGGGTAGCTAACGAGCAGGCCTTGCCTCCGAGTCACATTTCGATTTGTGATGCCAACTTTTAGCTGGCAGCTTCATCAGCCATCGACCATTGGCCATTGGCACGTACGAACGCTCCAAAGTTATGGCCATCAATGGTATTTTGAACGATCCAAGAATTTTGAACGTTGGAGAACAAAAAAAAAAGTAAAAAGTCTGCCATCCATCCAATTTTTATCGTTGTATATGAGAAATAGTTTTCGGTTCAGCAGTTCGAACGGCGTCTGCGAATCAATGCGCGCTTCTTTTTTTTTACCTCTTGCCCATAATCGAAGCGAACGCCAACGATTGACGGCCCTCACACACACACACACACACTCACCTGGTCTTCTGGCCAGGCTGTGCGGCTTGGTATGTGGCGTCGAATGTCATTATTGCTTTCAAGTGCCAACTAAAAAGCAACTGCAGTT
The DNA here is from genome assembly GCA_035045545.1 of Drosophila gaucha. Taxonomy (NCBI): domain Eukaryota; kingdom Metazoa; phylum Arthropoda; class Insecta; order Diptera; family Drosophilidae; genus Drosophila; species Drosophila gaucha. Next base: position 2,751,430 of record JAWNOY010000222.1, read on the forward strand.
CATTTTTTGTCCATCTTTGCCATTTGCCAACGCATAAAAACAACATATTTAGCAAATGACAACAACAGCAGCAACAACAACAACAACAGCAACAACAACAGCAACAACGTCAACATAAACAGCAGCCAACATTAAAAGTCTTGCCCCAACAACGCGCAACATATAAATGTGCTTGCAGTTTGCTGTGAACCCTAGCAGATACCCTGTAATCTAGTAATTAACTACTCTTATACGTGTCTATGCTTTCACTTATACTTGCTTATACCTGGTACTTATATTTACTAATAAATGTGCAAACACTTGTACTTATACTTAGAATTTTACAGATATATTTTGACTTATACTCATACTTCTACAAATACTTATACGTATACTCATAATTCTCCATATACTTCTCATACTTCTCCGCATACTCCCACATATGCTATGTATATTCTTCTAGATATATTTCTACGTATACTACTACATACATTTCTACGTGTACTTCTGGCATAGTTCTACTTATGCTTATACTTATATTTATACATTCACTTATACAAGGATTTGCGCTTGCACTTGTTTTTATACTTATAATTATACTTATAGTACTTCTTAAACTACTACTGGAACTCATACATGTACTTATACACGAGATACATGCTCAATTTCCGAACCCATAAAAGGATAATTATCGATATTTAGCTATGAGAGAGTTACTAGAAAATTATCTATATATCTATGAATGCTTAAAGCTAACGTAACCTTAAAAATGTGAGTAAATACCAAAAAAGGAAAATAGCTAAAAAAGAAATAGTTGAATTCAGATATTGATGTATCGGTTATTGAGTTATCTAGTTGAATTCAGATATTAATGTATCGGTAATTGAGTTATCGATCAATTATATACATGTACTGCTAAGCGAGCTCAACTCTAACAGTTATCTATATTCATACTCCTCGATTACTTCCTCTGGCTATTGCAAACATTTGTAAAGCTCTAATATCCCTTTTATTTGCTACTTTCCAATGAGTACAGGGTATGCGGCAGCAAAAAGCGACCCGCAAATTAAATAAATAAAAAAAAAATCAACAAGCTGCAGGAACCGAGTGACAATCAGCGCGGCAAGCGCTGCAGCCCAGACAGAGAATCGTTGGCCCCCAACCCAGGCCCAACCCCAAGCGGAGGCACATGGCCAGACAGTTCCACTTCCAGTTCCAGTTCCAGTTCCAGTTCTTCAGCAGCTCCATGCTCCTCCTCTATGCTCCACCTGTCCCCTCGCATTATTTGTGTATTGAAATCACGTCTCATTTATTTATTGCTGCAAATACCATGCCCCTCAGTCGCCTCTGTCCCTCAGTCCACCTGTCCCTCAGCCCCGACTATACACATCTGTGGTATCTTTCCAGACTCCCGCTTCTGTTTTACGCAAAAAGATTCTGCGTCTGCGTTAAATACTCCTCATTGGGCACAGGCAACAGGCATAGAAGAAGTGTCGCCCGGACAGTCAACTTAACCCCAAAGGGCAAATAGTGTCATTAAGAACTGGGTGGGGTTTAGGCAATAGGAAAATTTCGAATAGATTAAAATGGAAATATAATATTGAATATATACTACCCGCTGTATCGAAGGAACAGTAAAGAATTATCAAGAAAAACAATACGATCTTAAGTTTTTGTTTAGTAATATTTGACAACACCTTCTGAGATTTTCTGGGATGTAAACAGATCCAAGAGTGTTTTAGAATCACTTCGAACTATATTTTATAAAACCTTATCAGATCAATCGCTCCCACTAAGAACTCTTACACAAAACAGATGTTAGCTATAAAAGAGATACGATCCAAGCTTTTAGTACCATATCTATTAATAACACAATATCTTTTGAGATATTCTTAGATGTAAAATCTAAAGGGTTTCAGTATTAACTTCTTCTACTTTTCTTCAATTTTACAATAGCTTTCAAGATCTATTTGAAAACTCATTTTCATTTTTGAAATGATTTTCCTCTTCTTATCTATAGTTCCATTAAAAATAATGCCCATTGGGCTGCTACTTAGAGCTAAATTTGATATCTAAAAAAAACTTTGCAATTATTCTTTGCCTTGTCATACGAAACGTTTCCAGCTTTTATGGAGTTTATGGGTTTTGCTCTGGGATTCCATTGAAAATTGTTGCCTTCAATAGTTTGTCAACGTGTCATAAATTGTGACAGGCATGCAATCATGGGTTAATGATTGGCAACGCATCAAGTGACAACACCAACTACACCGTGCTACATGGTTGCTGTACAGCCTCCACCTTCACCTCCATCTCAGTCTCAGCCTCAGCCTCATCCTCCTGCTTCTTCTGCGTTTACTCATGTAGTTTGTTGCGCTTGTTGCTCGCCAGCGTCTGCGTATTCGATCAAAAAACAAGTGAGTGATAGCCTTTCAGAGCTGAAACACTAAAAGATACCCTCTAATTAGCTCTACATGTTTAGATACCAAAGTACTTTGAAGTCTTCTTAGAAATATTATAATATAATAAAAGTCAGTTAAAAGTTATAATAAAAGTTAGGAGAATACCTCATAAAATAAAAAATACATGTAATAATATATAGCGAAAAAGTAATTCAAATAATTTGTATCTATATATGTATGATTAACAAGAGAAAGTCTCTATATTTAAGATATGTCAAAAATATCTAAAAATCTATATTTATCGATATGTCGAAAGAAAAAGTCTTATGTGAGGCTGTGGTAAAATTTGCAAAGAAATAAACCAATTATCTTTATCTATATATAATAAACAAGACTAGCTGCAAAGATTCCAACTATCTTTTACACTACCTTCCAAAATCTTGATATATATCGATTTTGAATAAAGCAGATCTCTAGCTCTTTTACGTCTCTAGTCTTATAAAATCGAACTTTGATGGTTTGATATAGCTTCGTTTATACATTTAATTAACTTAAGAAAGCCTAGAGCCATTAACCCCTTTTCACAAAATGTTTACAGGGTACACAGAAAGCAGGCATTGACGTCCCCAACCATCGATCGATGTGTGTGCTTTGTTTTTCTCTCTCTTTTTTTTATCATTTTGCCCGGTTTTGTTATAATTTAGTTGGCTCAGCTCGTTTTTCTATTAATTAAAGCTGCTAGAGCAATGGGAAACATTGAGACAGGGCTTGGAGACAGACAGACGAGTCTACTACCCAAAAGGCCCGACTAAAATATTCTCACATAATTATTTACGATTTGACATAATCATCAGCGTTCGCTCATTGGCGGCCTTTTGAGCTCGACTCGAGCTATAAATTGTAAAGAAGCTGCGGCTGATGCTGCGAAGATGCTCGTTGTCAGATGATAGAAGATCTATGAGACCAATACCATAGTTCACACACACAGAAAAAACATTTACATTTTTAGCAGAAAAATCAGAAAAAAAGGATTTTATAAAAGATTAAAATGATCCTTGGGTTCCTTTTTCTTTCGCTTTGCTCTGCGCATGCGTGACGCATTTCTAACGAGTTTTGTGCCGAACCCAAGGATACTTGGCTCTGTAAGGACGAAAGCGAAAGGGTTGAACACACACACACAGAGAAACTCGCACACACACTCACTTCCATTTGCTTATGCAGATGAGCTCGTTCCCAACTTTATTTGCTTCGTCCGCTTTTTCGGGCTTCATTTTTTTCTTACTTCTTTTTTTTTGATTGGGTTTCGTTTTTTTTTTTCTTTTTGCTGTTGAGCAAAAGGGTTTACGGTCCAGACGTCCGTCGACTTTTTTTTTATATAAAAAAAAAGCGAATTTAATTAAATTTTTTTCTTATGGCCTCTCAACATTGTGAGAACTTAACGGCGAGGCAGCTCTATAAATATCATTTTGATACCCTGGCTGAAGATGATGGTGAAGAAGAAGAAGAAGAGGAGTTTTTTGTAATTTAGTCACGAAAGGTGTAGCGCATAGAAGAAGATATTTGTGTTAGTAATTTAGTATAAATAATGTATATATATATAGTTATATGATTGATGGATTTTTTCAGCCTTAGAGCTTGCTGAAAGATATAGGAGTATATAGATAAAAGGGTCAAGATTTCTTATTCATATAATTTCTTATTTATTTATATGTCCACAAAGTTCTTTCTTCTTTCTAAATCTTTCTGCCAATCCACTTTAATAATCTCTCTCCTTGCTTTTGCAGTGATCACCACATCTCGGCCAGGAAACGAGGCGGAGGTGCAGCTGTATCGAGTGCTGCAGCGTGCCAGCCTCCTGGCCTACTACGATACGCTGCTGGAGATGGGCGGCGATGATGTGCAGCAGCTGTACGATGCGGGCGAGGAGGAGTTCCTGGAGATCATGGCACTAGTGGGCATGGCATCCAAGCCGTTGCATGTGCGTCGTCTACAAAAGGCGCTGCACGAATGGGCCAACAATCCAAGTCTATTCCAAGGCGCCATGCTGCCCCATCTAGGTAAGAAAGAGACATATATACACTATATATATATAGTTGATCGGCTAACTAATAAAGTCAACTTGCTTTAGGTTTGTGTGAGACGCCCACGAAGCCCGCTCCTGCTCTGATCTTCAACTCCGACTCAACGCCCGCGCTGCCACGCAATAAGTACGCATCCTTTCAGCCAACTGCCTCTGCTGCTGTTGCTGCTGCTGCTCCGTCTCCCGCGGCCAGTGCTCAGCTGCTGGCACAGATTAATGCGCCAGTGCTCTGTCCTGCTTTGCCTGTGCTGCAGAGTCCAACAGCCACGCCATTGGTGGTCAGCAATGTGGCCAGCTGTATGGCTGGGGCAAGCACTGCCCATCAGGTGTCTTCCAGCTCGCCGCAGCTAACACCTGTGCTCACCGAGCTGCAGGTGCAACGCATCACTATGTGCGCGGAGAAGATTGCCCGACAGCTGCCGCAACGGGAGCCGCGGGCACAGACCTCCAAGAAGCGCACCACACGCGAGCTGGAGCAGGTGATAGCGATGGCAGAGCATGATCCGAGGCGCATGGACGAGATACGTAAGTATTCAGCTATCTATGGTAGATTCGATTGCAAGCGGCGTCCGGAGAAGCCGCTCACACTCCACGAAGTTTGTGTGAATGAGGCGGCGGCACAGCTTTGTCGCAATCCCCAAACCATTTGGCTGCTCACGAGGCGTGATGAGCTCTTTCCCCTGGCCCGTCAGATTGTCAAGGATGCGGGCTTTGGCCACTCGGCCAGCATTGCCCGCTATGGTGGTCTGCTCACCCAGCTGCCCAACCAGGCGATGCAGCGTACGCCCATCGATCTGGATTGCGAGTCCAGCGATGCTTTGGCTGCTGCATCTGCTTCGGCCTCAGCTTCTGCTGCTGCTGTCCTGCCCAGCATCAAGAGGCAGCGTCTGTCCTCCACGGAGGCCGCTCAGCTGCGCATCGAACTGAATCGGGTAAGGAAGACGGAATTCATTGAGCCCTAATTTGTCGCCTCCATTGGCTGGTGCAGTGCTTCAGCTTCAGCTTCAACTTCAGCTTCCAAAAGTTAACCCAACATTTTGCTTTGCAGCTTGTGGTGCGATCTAACGATCATTCGATTTACTAACGTTTGTCTAGAGGTTCTTTTTAGAATATCTGGTTACTCTTTATATATATATATATATTGTATACATCTTGCTAATATTTTGTAGTCTTTGCTATTTGCTAGATTTGTATAGTTTGTTTAGCTTTTAAAGGAATACTAGTCTTTTATATATAAGTTGTTAATAGAGGTTATAAAGTATAGGTCGTCTGAAAAGTTTTCGACCTTAACGTAAAGTTAAATGAAAAAGGAAAGATAGCTTCCAAATTTGTAAGACTTGTTTATATGTTTGATCTATATTAAATTAACTTATATGTCCGTCTGTCTTCCTAATCAAACTAGCTTCTCATAGCGGTCATAAGAATTATCTGCGATAGATTATTATATTTATATATACATATTTATATATATATATATATCTGTTCGCCTTTTTATCTAAAATCGAACTGAATTTTCAAAACTTCTTGAGAATACTTTTTTAAGGCGCGTCGCTTCCATTATACTATAAATCTCCTACATCCAAACTAACGACTCTCTATATTATTTAGTTTTCGTAGGCCTAGTCAGTGAAAAGTTAACGTTTCTATAGCTACTCCAGCTCTCCTATCCTCTTTCTATAACATACAATCAAAATCTCAAAATCTTTGAATATAACAGGGCTAAGTACAGAATAGATATAGGTATATTTATAGGTATACTAAAACATAGGTAGTACATTTGGTTATAAGTATATTTGTTGTTGTTGCTTGTATTATTTCAGTATTATTGAGTTTAGTTGTTATCTGACTATATTTATAAAAAGTCCTATCTAAGCGTAGATATTTATTTAACCCTTCTCTTATCTCTACCTTAGAACCTTGCATAACTTAACCTAACCTAACTAACCTAAATTTATAATATCAAAACTTAACTTAGTATTTAATATTTACTTGCCTACTATATATTTTTGAATCCATTTTATCTATAGTCCAAGGCTCATAAATTCTTACATAGCCCAGCTTAAGCTAAACTAACCTACTCCAACCTAACCTCACCTAACCTAATCTCACTTAACCTAACCTCACTTAACCTTACCTAACCTAACCTCAATCTGCTATATGAATCCCAACCTAGTTCTAGTTTTTGTTTATCCCATATATCTTTTATCTATACTCTATACTCAATTTTCTGTTTTTTTTTTAGTTTTTCACTCACCTACTTAGTCCTAGTTTCGTTTATATAGTGATCTGTTATATACATATATTTATTTCTGCAATATGTGGTGTACCTTTCGTTGTGCCAATAAATAAATTTCGACCGCTTTTTGAAAACCCAAACGAACAATACGTGTATTCTTCCTTGCTTAATGCGCTTCTCTGCCGAGCTCAGCTTTTACAAATGCTCACGAAGATTTTAATCAACAATCTTTTTGAATACCAAACAAAATACCAAAATAAATACCAACTAAAAGGAAGCTGTGGAGGATTCGCGCTACAATCTGTTTGCGATGTACCAAAAGTTTGCCAAGCCGCCTTTCGATTTGACGGAAATAGCCAAATTTTCGTAAGCATAAAAACAGATTTCCAAATATATATACATTTATCTAACATATTATGGTATATATCTTAGATTGGGCAAATCGGCGGACTTTGAGGACAACGATTCGCGTTTCTCGTTCAGCAACTCGAGCTCTCCGCCAATGCCAGTGAGTATGTGTTGAGGAGCGTCCTACGTCCCGTCCTAGCATCTTTCTAAAAAACATATATTTTAAGTAATTCCCATCTATTTCGTAGGGCAATGGTCTGGAAAGTGAAAGATCCCCCGTCTCCTCGCTGGACGCCTGCTCAAAGCCGAACGACAGCCTCAGCCTAGGCGAAACTGTGGATCTAACAGCAGCCGGGGTCCAGGTCATCTCTGCCGCGGGTGATAATATCATTGCAGTGGCCAATCCCGCCCTGGCCCTCAGTCCCACTCTGAATGAGGTGCTCAAACGCAATGTTGCCTCACCGGAAATTTAGGATCAGGAACTATATCTATATATATCAGATATTATATTAGAAATATTTCAGTGCAATTTAATTAAATACAATTTGTTAGACCTAAGTCAATAATTAAATCAATAATTAGCTTGTACATCCTGTGATCTAAACTATTCTGTAATAAACATAATCGAGGGCGCTTAAGTCGTGCATGTCCGACTACAAGACACCCTGTATTGAACTTCACAAAATATTTGCTGTTACATTTTTGGACCCTTCCAAAAGGGGTATATTAAAATTGATCAGAAGGAAGCATCTCTGACCATGTAAAGTATATATATATATATATATATATATATATGTACTTATATAGTTAATATAGCTATGTACATCTGTCCGTCGGTCTGCCTGTCCGTCTGTCTGGATCAACGCAATCTCCTCTTTGAGTATTAAAGCTTTAGTGCTGAAATTTTACACGTAGGCTGCACTCTTCATTGTATATCTTGGATCGGATGACTATATCCTATAGCTCCCAAAGAATTAATCCGGGCTTAAGAATTGTTTTATTTGAGAAAACTTTGAAGTCTAAGGCTTGAAATTTGTAATATATACTTACGTATACTACCTCCATACAAAAATTAATAGCATAAATAGCTACGCCTGTAGTGGGTGTGGCAAATCAGGTAAAACTGTATCTTCTACAGTTTTGGAGCTAGAACATTCAAATTTGGCAAGTAGGTTACTGTTGACCTTCCCTAAGATCAATCAAAAAAATATATCAATTCTGATCTCTTCTTGGCAAATCAGAGAAAACTATATACAGTCTTTTACAATTGAAAGGGTATTACCGAACTTCAGCAAAGTTAACTCCTCCCTCTACCTCTAAAAATGTTGTTTCTTTTTTATCTTTTGTGTGGATCAGTGGTCATCTAGATCCTAGAAGCACTTTATAGACTCTTAAATGCCTTCTCTTGTGCGCTAAATGCAATTGCACAACTGCAATATACCCTTTTTTATATTAAAAGGATATATCAATAGCTTATGTATATCTAAAAAACTCTGCTGTAAACTATATTCAATAGGGCATATCAAAATCACATTTTATGCACCCACATTGTAAAGAAACTCTGCTCAAAGGCCTTTCAAATGATGCGTCAAAGGGATCAGATCACATTTGAGCAATTGATTAGCTCAGCTCAAATGGATCGAGCGAAAATTACCCTTTGGGAAAATCAGTGGGAATTGTGGCCTGGCAAATTGTGTTTATATTTGCGATTGTGGGTTTTATCCTTTTGTACACCTCTTGACTGTTGATGTCTTTTTTTTCGCAGACACTACCCCTCAATGCCATAATCCCTCCCAAGCCCGTTTTTTGCAAAGAGCTGTCAATAAAGATATCAGAGCTAATGATGAAATTAACACCCTTGTGTTAGGGGTATTCGCAAATCGGCTTGGGTATGCAAATTTTTAAGCAAAATTTCATATGCAAATTTATTGATAAATGATCTAAGCTAAAGAAAGGATCATTGGATGTTGTGATGCTCGCTTAATTGCGAATGCAAAGCGAGCTGTTGGCTCAACAGAGCGTGAAGTGAAGAAGAAAGTAGAAAGTATAATGAAGCAGCAGCTGCGATTTGAATCACAAGGCAAGGAGATAGACAAAAGGATAACTCCTTACAGGACATGTGGCCACAAATGCGCGGGCGAACATCCTTCGTCTTGGTCTGGCATTTGATCTGATTAAAACTGAAAGCAAAGGGATAGATGAAGCGTGCCAAAAGGTGGATTTGGGGTTTTCTTTGTTGGCTTGAGATGGCGCCAAATGTTAAAAAAGATCTGCCTATATTCAAATCCTGCCTACTCACAATTAAAATGCAGTTCATGTCTAAGTCGGAAAACCCTCGGCAACCCTTTCCAACACATTTACCTACCACCAAAACAAAAAGGACTTAGATCGCGGCCCTGCCTGGCCAAGACGTTCATTAGACGCATGATTGATGAGGCTATTTGCATAAGTCTTTGGGTCTAAGGCACGTCCAGGCATTCAGGCCAAGGATTAGGTCATGAGAACAAAGCCAACAATGTCTTCAGTTACTATTAGTTATTATCATTATTATTATTATTTTTATTGTACAAGTAGTTGAGTTAGTTCAAATCTCTTAGGGAGTATTCAACAGCTCGTCGAGTATCCAATCCATGAAGTACTGTGTGCTTGAATAGACGCCAGGCACCTCGGGCCGAGCACAGCCCACTCCATAGGAAACCACGCCAATTAGATAGAAACGCATCTGTCCGTTGACCACCTCGGAGGTCATAAGTGGTCCACCAGAGTCACCTTGACAGGTATCCTTGCCACCCGTTAAAACACCCGCACAGAGCACCGCACTATCAAATTGTTCCGGCGCCAGGTATCTATTTACCTTCGCATAGCTGTTGCGGCACACCTCGTTGTCCAGCACCGGTATCATCAGTTGCATTAGAACTTCCGAGGATTGTCCACCCTCCTGTGTCTTGCCCCAGCCCACGACAAAGGGGTTCGTTGTGACATACGATTTGGACCGCAGAGTTGGGCTACTAGGCATACAGATGGGTATTATCGTATCCGTAAACTCAACATTACGTTCCAAAAATAGCAGAGCGATATCTCCACGTCCAATGCGCTTAACGTATTGCGGATAGGGAACTTTCTGTATATAGAGAAATGTATAATATATGTGAATTATGTTCAGTGTCTAATACATAACATATATATAGTTTTAGTTATTATTTAAGATAAGTAGATAGAGAATTCATTATGCAGGCAGACGATCATCGAAGCCTTAAATTGTCTAACTTTCACATCTTGCCCTATGACTCACTCCTTAATCAATCAGTCAATTAATCAGCATGAAATAACTTATTTCAGATCGACAAATTTTTCTGCTGGCCCACTTAAAAGTCAAGCTTGACAGTGCGTCGCTTCTCAATCAGTCAGCTAGTCATTGCATCAATCAGTCAATCAATCAGCTTAATCAGCTCAATCAAACTTATTACAGATCGACATCGGCATGACTTGATCATGTTTTCATCTCTCACAAATTGTCCTCACAGCTTTGAGCAATCAGTCAATGAGTCGATCAACCAATCAATCAATCATAAGCTAAATAGCTAAGGGACAATTTTTGGACAGTATAGTCCATCAATCAGTCAGTCAGTTTAAGCTAACTAATTAAAGATTGGCATCGCTTTGACTTGATCATACTTTTCTCTTTTCATAGTCAGTCAGTCAATCAATCAATCATAATAAGCAAAGAAGCAACTAGTATAGCCAGGACAGTATATTAAATTCCTAAGCAACTTCCAAGCTTACGCGTTGCTCCTTAATCAGTCAGTCAGTCAATCAATCAATCAGTCAGCTAAGTATTTACTTACTTACTAGCTCCTCAATTAGTCAGTCAATCAGCAAAGTATATTTGATTTTTATATGTATATACATATATGTAGATTTACCTTAGCAATATTAATATCCACATGGCGTGCTTCCGCATCCGTCCTCAAATCGTGCTCGCCCAAACGCACAAATGTTCTAAGCGGAAAAACTTTTAAATTTAAAGCTTCTTTTGAATAGCTCGGCCTACTTACAAGTCCTCTCGAATGCAATGGGCTGCTGTGACCACGTGTCTGGCGGTGATCAAGGTGCCTCCGCACTTGAATGGCATGGAGGAGCCATCATCGTAGCCAAGTAGAGCAATCCAGGGCCAGGCGCCTTGCTTGGCCGGCTCACCACCGACGACCTTCTTGAAGGCCGTCGCCTTTGGAGTTGCACCACAGCCTTCCGCCACCGTGGGCAGACGACGTGGCACCTCATTCAAGTTGATAGCAGTGGTGGGTCGTGGTGTGGTGACCGTTTGGCCAGTGGGACAGCAGATCTGAGTGCCAACCCGACCGCAAACCAAATTCGAAGCCTGCAATTCCTTAGCGTAATCCGCATCGTTTTGCCTTTCCCGAAGTTCTTTGAAGACGGGCTCACAGTTTCTGATTTCTGTAAGGAATCAAACAAAAAACTTTAGAAGAAAGTTTCTTTAATAGGACTACAGTCTACTTACCCACACATTCACCCACCTTGCCAGGTGGAAAACGACAAGTGGGACCACGGCGCTCTATAAGTGCACCAGATGTAACTGGATCTTCCGTTGTGGCTCTTGTCGTAGTACGTTGCGTTGTTGTCGACTGGGGCAGAAAGGGATTGCGTTCGGTTGTACGCGGTGTCTGCGGATTTGGGAACACAAACGTTTCCTCTGTAGTAGGAGGTCGTTCTGTAACCGGATTAGTAATGGGTCGAGTACAGCACACCTAATCGAAAGCAAATCGCAATGAGCTTAAGCACACGGAATTGGAGAAAGAAGATAGTTAACCATTACCAGTGGATCGCCATTGACGCTGCGCGTGCCACAGCTGCGCTGCAGTTGGAAAACATAATTCTGGGCAGTACGTCTATCGGTCACTCGGAAGACATTTGCCGCCTGGGGACAATAGCTGAGCGCCACGCAGCTGCCATAATAGTTCTCGGGCGTGACACAGTTCTGTCTAACTAAAAATGGAACCAGATAGCGAGTGGACAGAAAGATATTAAAGAGGTTATAGAGTTGATCAATACTGAAATCGAGAGAGAGTAAACTATCTATAGAAGATATATGCCTTAAGTTTAGTTGGACTAGGAAAGAGTAGCAAGGATTATTTAGCTTTTATGATTGCGTTAAAGTAGAAAGAATTAGTAAGCCGATATGAATGAGCTATGCTTTAGGGAAACTTAAGAGATATATATATTAAAAGCTCCATTAAAAATTAGAAATAAAAAAGCTTTGATCATTTATTAATTGGAAGGAAAATAAATAGGATTTACATGAGGAATCCAATTTCAATGAGATTCAGTATAAGTTAAGAACTGGGTTTTTATTTTAAGCTGGGGCTGAGTTTGACCTATAAAAATGATGTATGTTAATGTATGCAATGAAATTATGTTAGAAACAGTGAAGCTTGTTCTGACTATAATAAATAGGACGATACGAAAAACTGTAAAACTTTCCATACAAAAATTCTTTCTTCGACCGATTTTGCAGGCAGAGGTAAAACATGGCAAAATACGATTAATAAAAACATAAAGGAAAAAAACTCGTTTAAATAAGAGTTTAATTTTTAAGCTATGATTGCTATAACAAATATATGATTATAACAGAGAGACTACCTCACATAACAACATGCACATAGATGTGTCAAAAAACCAGACTATTGAAACTGATCAATCAATATTCCTATATGGCTCATATGATTGATATTACTAATAGATCATTTACATTTATAGCTTAAATGATCGATAGTGCTGATCCATCCTATGAATCTGTATATACTCAGTAATGTCACCTCATGACATACATCTAATAGCCATAGAAAACGCTCTTTAATGAAATCCACTTCAAAAACTTTATTATATCTCGTAGAGATGTGTTTGAAATACTTAAAATTTGTTTAACTCTCTCTTTGGAATCATCAGGTAAAACGTGCTCGCAATGACTAAATACATCTGCATAATTGCCAAAAATTTAAAAATAATTATAAAAGCTGTAAGGAAACGTCGCTGGCATACAGTTGGGGTCAAGCTGACCTTGGAGCTAGCTTGCAATGACAGTGACACTGACTGGTTTTACGGACTGAACATGAGGCGTAACACCAAAAACAAAATAAACAGCATTTAATATACATTTTAAAATATATATAAAAAATATATATAGATATGTGTATTGCCAAAGCTAAACCAATTCCGAACGAGTTTCAATTAGGAAAAAACTTTTTGCGCAGGAATATGACAGAGAAAACAAAAGACTTAGGCGACGAACTCGACAAAACAAATTGTAATTAGTGATAAATAATGAATATATTTTTACAATAAATGTTAAAACACATTTTTAAAATATATAATATATAAAAGCAATTTCGAACGAGTTTCAATTAAAATACAACTTTCGTGAGCAGGAACATGGCAAAAAAAACAAAAGACTTAGGTAACGAACTTGACAAAATAAATGTCTCTTTGGTTGTAATCACTACAAAATTTTAAAATGAAATATATTTTGAATAAGATGTTTTTATATATAAAACACGTTAATTTCGAACGAAATTCAATCAAGCACAAAAAAATGAACACAAAATTCGCGAGGGCATAACAAAAGACTTAGGCAACGAACTTTGTCAAATTCAAATTTGTAATTTGATTGTAATCAGTGTTAAAATATGAATATATATATGTATAAAAAAATAGTCTTAATGGACGCGCCGCTGTTAAGGGGACGGGTTTCGTCTCAATCGCCACAACTTGTTTATTATTTTATTGCTTTGTTTTTGTTTAGTTTTTTTTTTAGTTAGTATTAGAAGTTTCTCTAGTTAAAGCGAAGCAGAAGCAGAAGAGCAAAAAAGATGTGTGAGAATTATGTGTTTGTACCTTGTCGTCGATTGAACTGGGCGGGCGTGGGCGTGGCCAGGCAGCCAAGCGTTAACAAAACACACAGCACTAGCTTCATTTTATCTCAGATATATATTAACAGATATATATACTATATATGTGAAAAGCGTATCCAAGTTCGCGTTGCGCACTCGCGACGTTCACGACACGGCGTTCGTTATCAAACTGAGCGCGTCTTTCGGACCGGCTGCCAAGCTTCTTTATAGTATTATTACTTGAATTTTTGCTTGCTGTTGTTGGCGTTAATCGAATTTGGTTTTGGACAACGCGTTTGCGTGTGCGATTCGCGACGATTCGGCGTTCGACAACCGCGCAGCGTTTTTATATATGCAGCGAGCACGTTCGCTTCGAAAGCTGTTCTCAATGACGGAGAATAGAGAGCGTTAATCTCACCAACTATATCAATTAAAAATCTCAACAGCTAAATGAAAAATATAAAAAAAAATCACCAAATTCAACTGTAATTTTATGCAATTCCCCATCAAAACGGGCTAGATGACAAATCCCTTGCCTAGAATGCAAATTGTAGAACGCATAAAAAAGTGAACTGCATTGGATATCTAATATCAAGTTCCAGCTGCAATTATTCCAGATATGTTCTAATTTCCCATATATATACAACAATTTGCATCAAATCTAATGCTAAATGGCGCTCGCTCTCAATGCAAACAAAAGAGTTTTAGCTAAAAATATGCACGAATTGAATATACCCTATACATAGTATAGAATATATAATAGCTGTTGGCTTATAGCTATTACGGTACCAGGGTAATCAAAGAATAATTAAGTAATTAGTAAGAAAACAGGTAACAGTGTTTTTGCGGCAGATGCCGGTCGACGTGGTAGATACCCTGTAGGCAGCTGTGAACATAAGGAATTAGACTCAAGCGATTCTACCTCACATAAACTCTGAAATATTCCAAAAGCAGTTGATTTTAAAACTATAATTACGATTTTTATCAAAATTTACCGATATTCATCAAAAAATTTGTACTGTGTAGCTCATAGCTCATAACTCTGACAGAAGCCCGAAAAGTAGACCATTTCATATTTATCGATTTCATTCGATATTAATCTATAAAATTTAGAAAAAGGAAATCAATATTTATCGATTTCAGTCAATATAAATGTGATTTTGTTATTGATCCTAAGGGTTTGTATTCATTTTTATTATTCTCGAATTCTAGCGATATTCATCTCTTTATGTCTTTATATTGAATTGTCTTTTTGTGGATGCTTACTATCGATTTTTATCGATGTTGTTTCCTTTGGGAGATATCTTAATAAAAATGTTAATTGAAAATGTAATATACAAACTTTACTATATTCTCTATGTTCTCTTTCTAAGGTGTGGAAATGCACTCCCAAAAACTCTCATAAAAGTGCTTATATAATAACTATCCAAATAATGCCTATCCAAATATGAAAATATATTTAACCTTTGTGCGAATAGCTATATAATTAAACTATTAATGCACCTACTGAGGTCTGTAAATGCTCGTGCACGAAGTTAAAAGAGTATATTAGTTTTATGCAGTGGCTGTCTTGCTAAGCGTGTGTCCTTCTGTCTTTATGAAAGTTTCAAATATAATCTATTTATATAGATATACATATATATACACCAAGTTGAAAATATATAAAAATGTAATATACCTATGCCTATTAATGGTCAACAGAAAAAAACTCTATATTACACAATTTTAAGCCTAGAATTACCACGTTTTGCAGTTTAAGCTGTTGTCTCCTACAGATATGCCTATATCCTATATGATCCATGAACGAGTATTATGTAGCCTGGTACGCCCGACTTCAACGTTCTTACTTGTCATATTTGATCAAATGAAAGTTTATACACAGAAAACAATTATGCCTTATTTTAGTCAGTTTTCTATGATTGGAATCTCTGTTAGGGTATACAATTATACATATTCGTACAGCTACATGCTAAAATATTTGATGGACGTGTGAAGTGAGAGAGAATGTTGTCAACTAGGCGTCTGTCAGTCGTTTGTCATTGTCGAGTTTTAGGAATTGAAAGTGAGTCAAAATGAGATTTACTTAACACATAAATGCTTGATCAATGCTTAATCAATGTTTTAATAACGCTTGATTGGTCAGATAATTTAAACGGATTTAGCTTAAGACGACTAATGAAGATGTAGTAGCTGTAGTCTGACAGCCTAATTGTTAACTGTCAGCTCATGTGGAATTCATTAAGCAAAAACTATTTGTTAATCAATAGCAGAAGCTGCGGCAACTAGTTTTCATCTCATGAGATCTACGATGATAATAGCTGGGACTTTTTGTATGCACTCGATGTCTAAAGCTCAGACTGATTAAGAGAGAGAGATTACGATTTAGTTTGCGACTTGCATTGCATCTAATCGATGACATCGTCGCTACACTGAGAGAAAAGCATATGTTGTGCGATTTCAAACACAAATTTTAATTTAAATCAAACACAAAAACTGGTTAGATCTTATATCATAATTATTAATACTATTCATATATAAAGGGAAACAATTTTATGAATTTCTATCCATATCATACTCGTCTTATTCTTGCAGTGTACTTTCGTGCATTGGCCTGGAATCTGATCGGAATGCCGAGCAGTCGCGAGCCAATTGTTATGCATAGAATGCAACCGCATATCATAGAACATCATATTATTTATAGGCCCAATGTCGATGAGTAAGCCATTGATGTTGAATTTTGAGAATGTCGCAAAGATTCGAGTTGGTGGGAATTTCAGTTAATATAGCTCCTGCTGACCAGTTCCGGCTTGCACAGCCATTTTCCACTATATTTAGTTTATATATGACAAAACGAACTCAACTTGACTCTACAATTAAGCAAGACCTGTCGTAAGATTCTAGTTATATATTACCTGAACACTTGAGCTTTACTAAGCTTTGGCTTGTAAACACTTTTATTGAGATTGATTAATGATTCGATTCCATTCGATTTTGACCCCCGCCGGACGAGAGAAAAAAAGCACACGCGACATGCCGTTATATTTATAAACTCACAAATCAAGCTCATCTTCATTACAAAACGAGAATATTTTGCACGAATATGATTATTTTGTTTCGGAAATACCCCGTTGGTAATGTTCGCATGTTTTGCAAAAGTCATTTTAGTTTAAATTCGGGAAAATGAGAAAAATAAATAAACGTAACCTTATATTTGTGACTTTTGGTGTTTAGTGGAAGTAATTTAAGGGTAAACATTATTTGTATGACATAGGTAGATTTTTAATATATGTATTAAGATATTTTAAAATATTTGTATATAAGAAATAAAGTCGGAAGACTAGATATATTAATAATCTCATATACATATGTTTCTATATAGATGTGGTTATTAGTAGTGAAGTGGGCTAAGAGTTCTGAACTAAGCTCGCAGGCTCCAGAGCTTAAAATGTATTTGTGTATACCAGACTAATCATGTATACCAGATATACCTATATGAAATACCTAGGTTAGATTTGGTATATGGTATATGATATCATTTATACATTTGATATATGGAAAATGATAACCGAAGTAAAATGCATGTATTTTATTGCAGTCTTAAACATTTTTCAAGCTAACAAAAAATATATTAAATAAATAGATATTTTGCTCTTCTTTTTATGTCTCTCGTTTTAATGTTTAAACTACTACATAAATATATTTTCAAATATTATTTATTGTCTACTTAAAATTCCTTAATTTTGTGTAAGATTTTATTACAAAGTATATATAAATTTACATACATACAGTTTTCAAAGCATATGTTATTTTAAATTATACAGATATTTGTTATGATCGAATGGAAAACCCAATTGTAATTTCCGTAATTTTGTATTATTTGTTCTTTTTTCTTTAAATTTTTGGAATTAGATATTTTTGGTAGTATTGACAAATCGTCGCCTTCTGCCCCTAGAAGCTCCATTTACTACCTGCTGTATCCAATGCATGTAGCTGCTGGTTCTCGTATAGACGCCCGGAAAACCAGGTCTGGCACACTCGTAGCCAAAGGAAACAATGCCCAGCAAATAGTAGCGATAGATGCCGCCATCCAGCTAAGATAATAAATATATACATATAAAACGATCATAAAGTTAAGAGCTGCTTAAAATATATATCTCAAAAGAAATGATTGTTCGATTTTGGTTTTTGTATGAGTTGCCCGGCGATGGCAGCACACTCAATCACCTTGGGGGATTTGTGGAATTGGTGGCTCAATCAAGATCAAAACAAAACAAACTGGTTCAACGATGAATCAGACTAAGATCTGTGTGTAACTGACCTGAGGCAGCATCAATGGTCCACCGGAATCCCCCTGACAGGCATCGACAGTGGAGCTGCCAGCGCAAATTAGCTGTAAGAGAAATGAGATCGGATTGAGCATCAGGATCGAGGATGCTGCAAATGATGTAAGGTGTGGTTTTTATACCCTGGCAGAGTTGTAAGCTGTAAAATATATAGAGTTGTAAGCTGTATAGCGAAGAAGAGAATACAGAAAGAGAAGATGTCAGATGAGATTATTAAGTTGAATAATATCAGAAGAGATGAAGACGACAGAGTAAAGAGCAAAGAAATAGTAAAGTATAATAAACTTTACTAAAAATATTGGTAAGGTATAGCATACAAGTAGTATAGTATAATGTAAGATTATTATATTATAGTAAAATATAGAAAAGATTATTGTATAATATTATAATATTGTAAAGTTTTGTATAGTATATTATAGTATATTATAATATAGGAAAAAATAGCAAAGAATAGGAGACTATAGTATAGGAAGATTAGTATAGAATATAAATTGGTATAGGATAGTATAATTTATTATAGATAAGAATAGTATAGAAAATCAATAGTATAGATTGTTATTGATTAAAGAAAAGTAAAGATTATTAGATTATTATAAATTATTATAAATTAGTATAGAAAAGTATAGTAGAGTATTGTTATAGCATACAACAGTAATACTTAAGGCAATTGCAACTCAAACTTAAAAGCCAATGACAATATTTTATTTCGCTTACAGCCCTACTTTCACAAAATGAGAATCTGTGCATATTAATAGCATCGACGGATTATACCATTTAAGTTCCTGTGGGAGATCTTCAACATTTTAATACTCTTTGTACAATTGCACATATATACTCTCTTTATACTCTATGCCAGGGTATTAAAAACTTCGACCTCCCTTTTTTACCCTTCTATCTGGTTTACCTTGTCGCTGAATTGAACAAACTGAAAGACAGACTTGTAGCTCTGCTCACAGGTCTGCCGCGACACAATGGGCACCTGGGCATCCCGCAGCACATTGGAGGTGGCGCCCTGATGTTTCGTTGCCCCATAGCCTGCCACAAATGGATTCATTCCCACGAACTGATCCTCGAGCAGAAACCGGTTCGACTCTGGTAGGCAAATGGGTCGAATATCAGCTGGGTAAATAAGAAGAAATAATTAAGAAAAAGAAAAAACAAGAAATTATGAAACAGTCAACATCTTAAATTAGCAATATAAAAAGTATAAAAAATACTATATAAATAAATATATATTTATTTAAAGTAGGAAGTCTTCAGTAAGACCAGTAGACAAACTGCTATACAGATAGATTAATTGAGAATTAGATAGACAAATAGATGGACAAACAACCAGATAAACACAGCATAAAGCCAATACACCCTAATCAATTATGTAAACAGAGCATATAAAAAGATTCAAAGTGCTTTGAATTCCCACTCACAGATAGATGGCGCCTCAGCATTCAGCAAACAGAAAAAAATGAAAAAAAAACAGGCAGACAAACAAAGTGACAGCCAGACATGCGAACAGACTAATAGAAGAATGTTTAAATTGACAAATTGACAGATAATCAGACAAGCAGAGAGACAAAAAGATAGGCGTCTGCCAACAAACAAAGGAACTGACGGACAGGCAAAGAGACAGCTAGATACATATATACAGAGAAGGACAGACCGACATACTGTTAGACGAACAGACAGACAGACAGCTAGACAATCAGATCACATAACTAATATACACTTATCAAATTCGTAAACAGATTATCAAAAGAGATTCAAAGCGCTTTAACTAATATATTTGACAGCTACTCACCGTTAGATGGCGCCTCGCCATTCAGCTCAATCAATGCAATATCATTCGCAATAGCAGCCAAATCAAATTGCGGATGCACAACACTTCGTCTGATGCGATAATCCACCACGCCCACCTCATTCGAATTGGACAGATCTCGGGCGCCCAGTCGAACCAGAATCAACATGGAATTGATGCAATGCGCCGAGGTCACAACAAACTGTGAACTTATCAAACTGCCGGCACAAAGAAATTTCAAGGCATTGCGATTGCCTTCCTCAAAGTAGCCCAAAGCAGCCATCCAGGGATAGGCACCTGATTAAAGAAAGAGTTAGACTTAGCTTAGAGGGGGTAAATATAGGTATTGATTACCTTTGCGCACGGGCAAGCCGCCCACGACACGATTGGTGGTGGCGCCACCTATCCCACAGCCACTGGAACTGCTGCCGCCACCTGGCTGCGAGGGGAAGACAGGAACAGGATTAGGAATGGGAACAGGAGCAGCAGTAGGAAACGGAGTTGGCCGCAGCACAATTCCTACTTGATTGGGAGGCGGCGTAGGCTGAAAGACGGTGATGGCTGGAGGCGTGGTGGAGCCACTCAACGAGGAGAAAGAGAAGCCAAGAGATGGCACATACTCCTTGGGACTGCGGCTAACCAAGGGAGCGCGAGGAGTTGCACAACAAACCTGTAAAAGCAGCTTCAATAAATCCTCAAGGAATGGAAATTGGGAAGTTTTACCAAAAAGTTGGCTCCATCAAAGCCACAAATGGACTGTCCGAGAAACGTTTGAAACTCCTGACCAGCTGTGCCCGATTGATACTCCTGGATGAGATGCGAGCAGCTCCCCAAAGGCACGCAGCTGCCCGAGCGAGCGCGTGCATCGTGACAGCTCTCTGGAAGCTGGAGCTGGGCTAAAATGAGGAGCAGAGGGAGCTCATGGTACAGTTTTGGATGTGGGTGGTGCAAGTGCAGCGATTGCCAATTGTTTTGGAATAATTCTTTCTGTTTTTTTTGTATTAATTTATTGCGCAAACAACTACAACTAGGTGTTGGGGGTGGTTAGGTTAAGGCTTGACTGTGGATCTAGTGGAATTTAATGCGACGACGACGGCGACGACGTCGACTCGGATTGAGCGGCATAAAGACCATCATGTCCGAACCGATAGCCAAAGTAGAAGCCAACTGCTGTTGCTGTCGAGGATCGATGCAGGGGCAGTTGGGCAATGGAGGCAATCCGCCAGGCAGGCAAACAAATGGAGACGAAGGACACGTGGGTGCTGGCAAAGTGGTTCCAGCAGTCGTAGTGGTCACGCCCGCTGTGGTTGTTGTGGTGCTGCTCGTAGTGGTGGTTGTTGTGCTGGTGCTGCTGCTTGAGGTAATTGGCGGCAAAGGCGGCGTTGGTTGAAACGTCGGATACACTGCATTGGACGTGGATGTGGGCGTTAATGGCACTTGAGGTGGTGGCGGCGGTGGCAACGGATAGACCGTAAAATAACCTGTAGGATATGCCGGACACCAGCCCTTGATGCTGGCCAAATACGAGAGGAATGGCCAAAAATAGACCTTCACACAGAACTCTTCCAGCAGCATGGCCCAAAAGAGAGATTTGATTCGTGCAGCTGCCACAAAAGTTGCCAGCCAACTGGCCAAAAGTGGCCAAAAGCCAATTTTTCAGGCCACCAACTGTACAAATTTAAATCGCATTGCAACAAATTATTTAATTTCAAATTTAATTCAAGCGTTTTGTTGATTTTTCACTTGGGTTTTTACAGAACGGAAGCGCAGCGCACAGGGCCGGCTCAGCGGCTGCAAAGGTTTGGGCCAGCACAACAAATTGTTATAAATTTTGTGTGAAATGGAATGTGGATAAACTGATAGTTTTATAATACTAGAAAAATTAACTTTATCAGCATAAACAAGAAACTTCAGAATAAATAGGACTATTTCTCGAACTCCATAACTGAAATGGTTAGTTAATCAAAAATTTGAGTCTTTATAACTTGCCTTAAGATCCATATTCAAATTTCATTTCTTAGTAAAGTAAAAGTAATTTCTTAGAAAACCGATTCGATTACTGGAAATATTACGATAAATTTTTGTTTATAAGAAATTCGAACAGCTAAAAATAAAATTGTCTTGAATTATTAAGATCACAAAGCTAAACTATTAATGGAGTATTGTTTCAAATGCTTTAATAAAATTTAAGTCTTTAAAACTTCAAAATTTAAAAAAAATTTACAAAACATTTGTTTCTTATATTGGAGCTTTGAGTTTAGTTTATAGGAAAAATCGAAATAATAGTTTAAGAATTTTTAAGTTTAGGAATGCAAGAAAAGTAGGTGGACTATAAATATAAAGGTACATTCAAAAAAGTTGTTAAATTTAAACATTTATAAATTCAGAAAAAATAATACAAAACTCTGCTTATTATGATGCATAAGACAGTTCTCGAGCATACTATTAATACGCAAATATATTGAAGACTTTCAAGCATATATTAAAATTTTAGAAAAATCAACCTGAACCGAACCCGTAAATATTTTCATTTTTGCAGCCCCTGTTAATTGCCCCCACACTCCACTATCCCACCTCTATTTATATTTTCCTCATTTGGCCATGCTTTGTTAACTTTTTCGAAACAAAAATTAAAATAACTGGGCCACTGACGCTTGACATCCGATTATGTGCAGCATTATCAGCGATCGTGTTAACTGCTGTTTACATGACACAAATTTTCAAATAAATAACTTCTAGGCGTTATTATAAATAGACACAGATTTGCTAATGCATTTGTCACGATCGCAATCGCAAATACTTTCAATTTTATTGAAAAAAAAATTACTTACAGTTCGCCAAGGGAAATATCCAGACAACATATATCCAAAATATTGGGGTCCAACCATGTAGTTTATATAGATTTCCCATAACTCTATTCTCTGACACGTTCCCCTTTTAACGAACTTCAATAATGCACTGAGCTATTGGAACTTAGGCGGCTTGAAACTTAAAACACAAATGGAAATAAAAATGAAAATGAAAATATGGCTACAATTATTTCGATTTATGATGCTTTAATTGTCGCAATTTTCTAAATTGAATCTAATCATTTGATTAAAATGTGTCAACAAAAAAATATATTATGACAGATCGCTTGAACTTGAAAAAGGTAAAGCACACGATGAACTCCAAT
Organism: Drosophila gaucha; assembly: GCA_035045545.1. Lineage (NCBI taxonomy): Eukaryota > Metazoa > Arthropoda > Insecta > Diptera > Drosophilidae > Drosophila > Drosophila gaucha. The sequence goes on from JAWNOY010000222.1 coordinate 2,774,687, forward strand.
CAAGGTCTAACTATAGAGCCTATTAGCGAAAGAAATGTATATAAATTTATATGAAACATTCACTGATTGACTGATGGATGATCAATACAAGCAACAAGAGCTTGCTTTACCAAAGTATAAAAATGGCATCAATGAGAATCTCAGGGTAAGGCATTAACTAAAAAATTAAATTTGGTACACAAAGTTAAAGAAGCTTGTCCTACGACTTCACCACTATTTTCCAGAGCACCTTTAACACTCCTAATCGAAACATGAAAACATGCGGACCTATTTGAATTCATGAGAATTGCAGAGGAGGGCATTATCTACAAGTACATATTTTCCAATTTGAGGAGCAGATATAGGCAAACAAATTAGTATACTATCATACATACATACATGCATACATACATACATACAGACATACATGCATACATACATACATACATACATACATACATACATAAATATATATATATATATATATATATATATATATATATATATCTATACATGTTTCTAAGGATCCCGGATATTTCAGTTCTAGGCCAAATGCAACTGCCGAGGAAATCACCTAAACGTATGTATATATGTGTGTATGTATGTTTGTTTATACATATATACACACATACAAACATACATACATACGTTTAGGCGATTTCCTCGGCAGCTGCAGTTGGCCTGGAACTGAAATATCACAAGTCCTGGATCCTTAGATCACCGCATAATATGTTGATGGGAATCAATAGGGCTGGCTCTGATGATCCTTACGCATTATTACCTTTCGTCCTGCGCAAGGATATGGCCGAGTTAGAGCAATTTTTCTAAAAAGGACATTGTTTCTCTAGTTCCAACTCTCACAATTCTTAAGGATCTTGTTTATATATATGTATTTAGCGCTCTACTATTTAGTTAATGCTCTACTATGCGATTCTCACAAATTCAAGTAAGAAGAGGAGGCATTCATATGTATAGATTTACATATATGAAAGATGTATATATATAAAAAATACATAGTCTATATACTAATTGAAATAAATTGTAATTTATTTTCAGATGCGTTTATTTATTGAGTTTCTTGGCTTTTTTGAGTTAGGCACAAAGGCTAAATATTGTTTACATTGAGAGACGAAACGGAAAAAATGCTCTAAATCTAAATGCCGACTACGACTACCTCGTGTACTCGTACATACAACATGCATACATCGAATATGAACTATATATATGTATATGGGAGTATAGGATATAATTATATGGTAAACAGGCATTTCTCAGTGTGTTCCAGAACCGATCCTCGTTGATTTATTCCCTGTGCTTGCAGTCGAGAAAGAGTTGCGCCTGCGATTGTACGAATCGAAAGATTTCGAGCAGCATTTCGTTGGAGGTTTTGCAATTGGCCTGCTGTGGCTCAAAGAAACCGCCACCGGCACCACCAGCCCCACCACCGACCGAACGTTTGCCCCAATCCGGCGAAAATGTCAGCTGAAGTATGAGAAACTTCAGGTCTAAGGTCTTTAAGGATTACGGCTAACTCACCTGACATTCCACACAGGCCAGCAGAAAGAAGAGCACGGTTGCAATCAGGACTTCACTCTTGCAATTCATCTTGGTTACTATGAGCTATGTACCAAATCGGAGCTGCTTTTATAGCTCTACGATAGGCCAACTTGTAACAGACTATCCAATTAACTGAACACTTCTAAGGATGCTCTGGCGTAGACAGCAGCTGCGCCGCATCATTCACAAAGCAACTCTGACGTCATTCATACAAATCAATCAAACTAGGAATAAGGCATTAAAGGAGCAGGAAATTTGTACCCAAAAAATTCTAAAAAAAAAATTAAAAATAATTGAATTGAAGTGAGAAATAAATCTAGATTATGAACCTATAAAGAATATGTTATTGCTTAACAAACTTGGTTCAGTTTTGACAAATTTATGCACGTTCAAAGTGAAGGCCTAGAAACTTTGACAGCCCTAAAAATCAATACTACAATATTAACATTCTTTTAAAATAATTTTATAAAATTGTAAAGCGTTTAAAATTGTTTTAAATGTAACTTTTTATACTAATATTGACACCCACAAACAAAAAAAATATATGGTAGGAATCTGGCTTTTCGAAGAAAAAAACCTGAAAATCATTATTTTGACATCGATCGATTAAAAGAATTTAAAAACAATATTTCCGAAAAAATGTCATAAGAATAATTCATCGGAATGTCAAAGCATAAAGAAAATGTTTCAAACCTTTTTCAAAAACCCAAAATAAATATCTAGGAACTTAAAAAACTTATGATATCTGCACCCTTTTCGTCTTCATCTGTAAAAGTTGCCTACTTTTACAAACTTTAAGCCTGCAATTAAATTTCCTTTGAACATTTTGGAAGCATTTGTGATTTGTATGTATTTATTAGAATTGCGCATATATATTTTGTATTAAATATATATAAATATGTATATATATAGTATAAATTAGGAATCGTTAAATTAAGCAGTAGTTAAAGAATATTAAAAAAGTTACACTTTGTATAAAAAAAACCGAATATAAATTTTTTGAGGTTTACAAATATTATTGTTTTGTGCGTTTTATCGTTTTTTTTTTACAAATATATAATGCTAAAATTATGACAAGAAACAATTTAAATTGTTTTTCTCTCATTATTTTTTGTTAATTATAAAATGGTTTTTTTTGTTATCAATGCGCTGACTAAATGCAACGAGAACGAGGCACTCAATTTGTTATTAAACACAACACAATCTTTGATTACGCGTAACAACAAAAATCGAATTATATATTTTGGTATATATATATATACGTATATATTATTAGTAAATAACAATACAAATTACAATAACACATTATGTTTGGCTTAATCGAACAAATTAAACAAACATTCAAAACTTGGCGTCAATTACAAAATTTCTCACAAAAATTTCTAATAATAAAAACACTTTTGTCCTTAATTGTTGCACATTCGATCAACAAATAATATTACAAAAATATATATATATATATATATGTATGTGTGTGTTTATATATATATATGTATATATATATATATGTTTTACAAATGTATATATATATATACATATATGTATGTATGTATGCATGTATTCATGTAAGTATGTTTGTATATGTATATGTGCTGTGGACTTATTGAGTTGCTTGCTTTACTTTCATTTCTTGTTCTTCATTTTTAGTTAGTTAGTTAAACTGGCGAGTGGGCGTGGCATGAGCTTTTAGACAATTCATTTGTTGTTCAGGCAGTTAACAAAATGCATTACGTTGGATTTTGCTTGATCTGTAGCTGGGACTTTGGGTTACTGGGTCATCGGAATCTCTATATAGCTCAGTCGACGCGCGTTTTATTAATTATAAAATTTTGGTGTTTTACTCGTTTCATTCATATTCATCTTCTTGATTCGTGGAGATTCGTTCAGCAGCTCTTTACATCAGGCAGCACTTCTTCTTGCCCTTCTTCTTGAAGCCCTCCTCAATGTAGGGTCGTTCAGCTATTTGAAATTTACGCACAATGCGCACCAGCTCATGGAACGCCTGATCCACATTCACTCGCAGCTTTGCACTGCATTCGATATAGGGTATCATTAGACTTCTGCTGGTATTTTGTGCCTCTTCCAGCGAGACGTGACGCTGATGCTCCAAATCGCATTTGTTGCCCACCATCAACATGGGAAACTCATCACGATCCTTCACACGCAAGATTTGTCGCTGAAATTTGGGTATTTCATCGAAGCTGGAATGATCATTCAGCGAGAACACAAGAAGGAAACCCTCTCCAGAACGCATATATTGTTCTCGCATAGCACTAAATTCCTCCTGACCAGCTGTATCCAGAACTGTAATATATTATAATTAATATCTGATATATGTATGTATATTTCATTCCACTCACTATCCAATTTGGCAGGCACATCATCAATGACACATTGCTTCGTATAGGAGTCCTCGATGGTTGGATCATAGTCTGTGACGAAATAGCTCTGTAATAGTGAAGTGAACAAATCATTGCAACGAAAATAAAGTTAATACTAGTTATAAGTAAAAACCAATTTTTTTTATATATATTTCTATAGGTCGTTAAGATAAATTTCGAATTAATAATTTCGCGTGTTATTCTGAAGATATTTTTGTCAAGAGCAGTCGCATCTTTATTTTTTAATAATATTCATTTCGACATTTTGCCGCCCCTTAAAAGCTCCGCCCGTGGCGATCCGCCCCTTTCCCCCACTACGCTACGCCGTTGCGGACTGGGCTTTATTGACTCGGCTGTTGATCCTGATCAAGAATATATATACACATGTATGTATATATATGCTAGTTACATACACATTTACCCACTGTGAATGGGTTTAGGGTATACAAATAAATGATATGAAATGTTGTATAATAATTGTTCAACAAAAATTAATTATATTTAAACATATTTTAATTTTTAAATTATTCTAATTTTATTAAATTTTTAATTCATAATTAATTTTACTTTAAACGTTTTTTCAACTTTTGTTTTATTTTGTTTAGTGCATTTAGTTATAAATTTGAAGTTTAGTGATGTTCCAACCACTGTGCAGTGAATAAAACCTTTTGAAAGCACTTTTTGATTTGTTTACACACAGTTTAATGCGCTACTTCAGTTGATGAAAATCTTGGCATACATAAAAACAAATGTTTCTTTGGCTGTGTGTGTGCGCGCATACACATATATACGTTTACTATTTGTATATATGTGAATGGCTGTGGCATGGGCAGATGAGGATGACGCAAATAACTAAAAATAAATATTGCTAGGCGCATTGCCACATTTTGTGAATGGTGCGACGGACGACCAAAAATGAGACCGTGGTCGTGACCATGACGAACGCCCCGTTAGATTGACCTCAGCTCCACACACATACACTCGCATACATATATATATACCAGGCGCAACTTCCATTTAGGCCGCTCCGATGGGCAACGCCCTTAAAGCATAATGATTTTCCATTTCGAATTCAATTTTCTATTAAACTACAATTCCAACTCGCTTTCGCTGCGCTGATCTATACTTAAAAATATGTAGCACACACGCACATATATGTATATACATTGCCAAACACAGCAAGTCGCTTGTTGCTTTTGCCATAACAAGGGTCCAGCCCACTTGTTACGTTGCGCCGCGCCCCTCTGCTGTTACGTTCATTCGAGATGCGCTACGCTATGTCTCACCGCCAAATGTCACTGTTATTGTGACTTCAAAATCACGTTTTTACACCAATGCGCAACACTGTTGCGTTTGCTTATACAGCAACATAGACAACGACGACGACGACGTCACCAGCTCTTTTGCTGTATTCTTACCTGTATGAATTGTATCGTTATGGCTGATTTTCCAACGCCGCCGCCACCGACGACAACCAATTTGTACGTTTGCATTTGCATTTTTGTGCGCTGCGTTGTCGAATTTTCTATTTTCTTTTATTGTTATACCGTCCGCGAAAAAAATTCAACTAGAAATACACTAACTTATCGACATAGTCGATACCATCGACAACATATCTCCCAGCGTTTCATGGCGACTAGTCGATACCAGAGCAGATGTTTGCGTTCCTGCTCTACCAATAGTTATCGAAATCATATTCAAGTAATTTTTGAATTTGTTCCATAAATTGATCATATTGATTACCGAAAATGATTTATGTAAATGCTAATCAGAACATACTAATTAACTGCAGTGATAAGCCGCGAAAAATATCCATCAACACAATCAATTCAGTTCAACATATCCAGGGCTGCATTGCGAATATTCGATAGTTTCCAGCTACCACAGATTGCGATTTTTATCGAAATCAAATTTCAAGTACGTTTTTGTATTTATTCAACAAGTTGTCTTACTCTAAATGTTTTATAGGAAAAAAATGGAAATGTATAATGCTAATGAGACTCGGCAGCCATGCACAGACGCGCCAGAAGGCTAGTCAGCTGTAGCAGTGAATTACAACCATCGACAATCTTCATGTGCGTAATACCAATTTCTCGTATGAAGTTCAACTTCAGATGTTCGTCTACATTCAAACGTTTGCAGACTCGAAATATATTACCAATTATATCCTCCGGGGCATAGCCGAGACGCCACAATTTGGCCAAAATCTTGTACGCCTTGTGTATATCGTTGCCGGCACAATGCTGGAGCATGTCTTGCAGCAGCATCGGATGCGGCTCATCACAAACTTTGAAAACATTTGCGCCCGTAATATCGCCAAATCCTTGAGCCGTAGATTGCAGATTATTAAGACCCTGTCGCATATCACCCTGTGCCGTAAATACAATTGCCTCCAATCCATCTTCGTCGTACTTGAGCTGCTCCAGTTGACACACCTCGATAAGCTTGGCTAGCACTTGAGCATCCGAGAGTTTGCTAAAGCGCAGCATCGCACAACGCGACTGAATCGGCTCAATTATTTTCTCACTCGTATTGCAGGCGAGTGCAAATCGTGTTGTATTACTATAAATTTCCATGGTACGTCGCAGGGATTGCTGTGCACCCTCTGTCATGCTGTCTGCTTCGTCTAGGATGACCATCTTATGGCGACCACGAGGCAGGGTGACCTTTTGCTGGGCAAACATCTTAATTTTATTGCGTACTACATCGATTCCACGTTCATTGGAAGCATTTAACTCGAGCACCGCATCCTTGTAGCTTTCGCCTAGCAAAATGCGGGCCAGGCACTGTATAGTTGTTGTCTTGCCCACGCCGGGTGGTCCCTGCAATAAATTTGGTATCAGTGTATATATCTTAATTAATGTTTATAAATATCTTACAGCAATAATAATATTTGGTGAATTGCCTTGGGTGGAGAAGACGGACAAACGAGCGACTGTATCTTCATTGCCTACAATTTCATCGAACTTAACAGGCCGATACTTTTCAATCCAAGGCAAATTATTGCGCTTGTCCACAACCACAATTCCTGTTTCCTCTGGCATTTCTTTATTTTATACAATTAAATGAAAATTTCAACTCCAAATGCTTATTGCAAACATAAAACGCGGGATTCGATAAGTAATTTGAGATTATTTAGCACATATCGTTTGAAGTGTGTTATATAGCAGTCAGCTTACCTATTGAAATAGCAACTGTGCCAGCAATCCATATATCGAGTGATTGTGATCGACTAATCATTATCGCTGCGCATGATAGTTGTGTGCTCAGTATCGATAAGTGTAGATGTAGAAAAAAAATATAGTGAGAATATGGCGAGTCTTGAGGGCCAGCAAGAAAATTATTCGAATAACCCAGCAGGTATGCATTTAAAACGTGAAACAGCCCAACAAAATTCAACTACAAAACGGTGTGCGTTCAATGGACAGTGCATAAATGTAACAAACAATACGCGTAACAAAGAGCCACGAAAAAAATTTGTTGGTCGAATGGGCAGCAGCAACCAAGACAACGACGACGACGACTCACACTCAAAAAGCGAACGAAAAAAAAAGAAGAAGCCAGAAGAAGTGTTTGCTTCATATGGGTGAAATTTGCCCCCGTGTGTTTTTTCAAGTTCCTTACAGTGTGGCTGTTGTTTTGCCAGCGCTAAATCCCCCCTTACCGGAGTTTTGAGTTATAAATAAAATTTCGTTCAAAGTTTCCAGAGGAAAAACATTTTCGCCGTCGCCGCAGCCGCCGTTCACAGTCTTCGTGAGGCAGCAGCTGCGCTGCAGCTGAACATTTGTTTGTGTGCGTGCTTGTGTGTATGTGTATGCATGCACATGTGTGTGTTTGTCCGTCTGCCGCCGCCAACTTATCAAGTGCGTGTTTTTTCTCCTTGCCCTACAAGTGCAAAACAGAAGCCGATTGATTTTCTTTTTTTTTTTGCTACATTCTCATATTCATTTCTTTTTTGGACTCTATCGAGTAAGTGTTTGCGAAAAATAGTGAAAATTCGTGGAACATACTTTAAAAAATATACAGAGGCTGAATGAACTTTACAACACATCGTTTACAAATATTTCTTACGAAACCAAAACACAAACTAAAGTGTTTATATTGCTTTGTATTTTTATTTACTTACAGTGGAAAACATACCCAAACGACCCGAAAGCCGAGAGGGGAGTGCTGAACGAAAAGGTAAGACAGCGTTTTATACACTACTCTAATTATTATATATGTGTGCATATATGAGTATATACGGGTAAAGTGTTAGTGTATATGTATTATATAAAATTTGACATAGGCGACCATTACATGCTCTTCCTGAGCGTATGCAAATCAACAAAATCAAAAAGTAAATAGATACAATATATTTTTGGAAAAAATGGGAACATTTCAGACTACCCCCGTACAGTCTAATGTTATGATATGATATCATTCAGTAGTGCCAAACGACAAAATAAGGGATTATGTAGTTTCATAATTTTTAAATTTAGCACAGGAATATCAACAGAGAGACATATAGTTTCAAGGACTGTTTGCCCTTTCAGAAGGGTATGCTGCTTTCAGCACAAAATTTGCAATGCATTAAGGAAGGTTACATTTGCGAAAGTGTATATCGAGGCTAAAGTGCAAACATAAGAATATTTATGGCAATGGCAACTTAAATACTCAAATAAATAATTATAAAAATGAAAGAAAAGCCCTATTAGAACTTACAAAAATCTATTTCAAATATTCTGTTTTTAAGGCTTACTTTACAAAGTTATTCTGACGTAAATCGCCAGCTTCACTGCGTTGCACGCTTTGTGACAAAATGATAAAGCTCTAAAAATACAAGGGCATTAAAAATTGAATAGCAAATTCTTGTGTCTGGGCAAAGCGCGAGTGGGCTGCTGATGCAGCTGGAACTGAAGCAAGCCCATGAAGCAGACTAAAAAAAAATCACTAAGAGGTGGGCGACATACCTATGTATGTACTTTCATAGATGATGCGTCGTCGTCTGACAGCGTTCAAGGTTGTTGACTTGGCATGATCATTCACATTCACAGGTGATAAGCTGACTCGCTATCTAAGCATTGTTATGGTTATGTCTCTAAAATATGCAGATAGAAATGAAAAAACAGCCTGGCCTTGATATAATTCCAGTTGTTGCAGTTGGAGTTTACATTTGTCTTTTGTTCGAACAATTTGCATTCACAATTACGTCATTAAATTCCATAAATACTAATAAAAACGATAACGCGTTATCGGCCGGCGATAGCCGATTACAATGAATGCGCAGAAAGTTAGTTGACCAATTGCCAGTTGGCCAATTTTTATAGTTTTTACAATTTCTTTTTTTTTTTGCTTTTATTTTGCACGATGGCTCAATGTCATTTTAATAAAATAAATAAAAAAAAAACTATGCGCTTACATTTTTGCTTTTGCCTTATTTGCTCATCACATAGCTCTGGGGGCGACCTGTGTGTATAAATGTGTGTGTGTGCATTGTTATTGTAGTTTGTTGTCAATTGACCCACATACATACAAAGCGAGCGCACAGAGCGGCGATGACGTCAGTCTCTGTAAAAGTCGAGCGGCTGTCGATGCCGGCAAATGCCAAAAAAAGGCAAGTAAAATAAGTCTGATTGAGTTTGATCGACTAGCAAATGCCCTGTAGGCCATAAGTAGTAATAAGAAAGAAGATAGCTTTGTTATGGGCTTACCGAAATTCTGCGGGTGAAGAGATGGGGCAATAGTAGTTAGCATAACTAACATAAGAGGGTAAGCATAACTAACATAAGAGGTCTTCAAAATTTCATTCCTTTCTATATCTTCTCATATATCATTTGAAACTAGCAATAGTATAGGAGGTTTATCCTCTTTATTCTAATCCTAATCCTACTTATTGTTTTCTAAAAACTCAGCATGAGCAGCAATATACCCCATTTTTGCATATTTATGGAGTGTAGGGTATTGAAAAAGGAACGTATGAACAATAATACTGAAGCTTTATCGATTTTTGCCACAGGTAGCAACATTTTTGTTGATTAAAACTAGCATCTACATGTGAAATATGAATGTTCGTGCTGGACGCCACACCGCCCCCGCTCTCAATCACAACTATATCACATATATATAAATCTAATATGTTTTGCTTTTTACATTTGACAGCGTCCAAAGATCGAGAGGAGAAACTGAAATATGCGCGCGATCGACAGAATGAGGAGAGACAGAAAAAAATTGAGGAACTGCGCGCTCAAGCCGAGGCGGCACAAAAGTATCGCGAACAAAAGGAAGAGGAGCGTCGTCGTCGCATCGAGGAAATCCGTGTGCGTGACACAGAGAAACGTCATCAGGTGGAGGAGCGCAAAAAGGCCATAATTGAGGCCGAAAAGGAGCGACGAGAGTATATACTCAAAAAGAATCAGGTAAGTTTCATATACATATATACATTCAATATATATATTTAACTCTAACTTGACTCCACAGGAGCGGGAATCGCGAATAGAGACAAAGAAACGGGATAGAAATTCAATTGCGTTTGCTTTTGGTTCGTCTACGCCACGTTTGCTGGATGTGCCTGCGGATTATGGTCTGGTATCGCCCAGCACTTTCTGGAGTCAAAGACGGTACGTCTATATAGCCCAATCTATATAGTAAAATGTATTTTTAAAGTTTTCTATATATTTGTAGTTCCACATCAATATCGAACGTAGCGGGCGCCTCGCTCTCACGTCGCAGTTCCGAGCGTGAACTCGCCGATAGTGGTGCTAAGAAGCGTACCTCCTCATCCACGGACAGACACGATGGTGAGTTAGTAGTAACAGTCCCCAGTATAGATGCCTATCCAAACAACTTTCGGTCGAACTGTCACAGATACACACACACACACAACACGGAATACACTTCAGATACACTTAATCTTAACTATTTATTTTGCAGTTAATATTACTTTAGACAAACAACTTGTTGTTTACAAAAAATTCAGTTTCGTTAACTTGACAATCTGCCTTTATATACTATATAGTTATATGCATATATGTATCCACTTCCCAACTACCTGTGAACTGTTGCAGCTGTGTGCAAAAAGTTATTAACTTGATTTCAATATCACCTATCCTACACCTCTTTTTCTTTGATTTGCAATATACATATATATTTTAATATATTCGTCACTTAGCTAATTCCAAACTTTTAGCTTCAGTTCTTGTTAATTTTTTTAACTCTCACTTATTCTCACTCTCTCTCTCACTCTCTGTACAAACTGCCCCTCATTTACACACCTATGCACACAGATCATCGCCGCAAGTCTTCGTCCATGTACGAGGTATTCAATTGGGGCTATTCGAATGATGAGCCCCCAAAGCGTTTTTCGTTATCGATAGCTGGCAGTGAAATAAATATCGATCCCATTAAGAACAACGCCCAAAATCTGACTTCCACAACAACAACAGCCACAACTGCGCACAGACCATATACAACAGCAACAACTGCAAGCCACAACAACAACAATAACTCATATCGTAAGGGTGAGGGTTCCTCTTCTCTACTCTTCTTCTCTATTGTTCCTGTTTTATTATGTTATATCCCCCTTTAATTTATTTGTTTGTTGCCCTAACCCCCCTTCAACAATAGCTCTCCTAACCGGCATGTGCCCATGTTTTGCATGATCTAATAATTATACCCTGTAAAAACAATCCGCTAAGATGAGCGCAAAAGCTTTCGATTGCAGTTATCGGCTGTGACTATCGATAAATAATAACTAGACTATTGATCTATGTTGATAATGATTAATACGTTTCCATTAACATTTATTGTTTTTAAGCGTTTTCGTGTTTATACTTGCTCTGAATACCCTTAACATCAATAATAATCACACTGAATGCCCTTGTTACTATTATCGATAACATCGATAGCTTGTACTATCGATAGCTGCAATGCTCTTGTAATTAGGTTTTGTACGCCCTAACATGTCCCGCTCTATGTAACACTCTCTCCCTGCTCCTTGCGGCGGCCTCTAGTTTATATATTTTTTTCATCCAACTACCCGATTTTTTAGTAGCTCTCTTGCTCTCTTTTTCTCTCACACACTTGGCATGGTAATTGCTTTAGCCTTTGCTTTTGGTTACTCGATGATACATTTTGCATTAGTTCCAAGTTTCGGTCAACATTTTTTGATCAAATGAAAACAAAAAAAAATCCAAAAACAAAAAACAAAACCAAATCCCAAAAACCACAATTGCAGAAGATATCGTTGACACAACACAACAGAACATGATGTTCCGAAGCGTTTACCGCAGGAAAACGGATCTCATGCCGACAATACCCAGCCCTCGAGACGGGCACTACGGTTCGCGCAGCTCACTGAGCACCACGCCCAGAACCCCAGGTAAGAACGAGCCACACACCATCCTCTCCTCTCAAAATCCAAAACACTTCTACAGCCTCCAGCTATCATCAACATTATCAGCATCCATCTCTCCAGCTGACTCTCATGATTTGTATTCATCATCATATACATTATTCATATGCATTATTTCATCAACGTATTCAGTTAGGAACCACCAACAATGACCGCTGTGTGACCATGTGAGAGGTTTGGTCTTTCGTTTCCTCTTGCTTTTGATTCTACTCGGAGATATTTTAGGCAACTTCTATTCACAACTCACAAAACACCACCCACCCAACCATATTGTAGCAAAATTTTGTGCCCATTAGTGTGACGTCTACTGTATATATATAAATACATATATATATATAGCTGCATAAGGAACCACAAGCACCACCACAACCAAACAAAAAAAAAAAAACAACAGCTACAACAAAGCCTACAATGATACTGATTCTGATTCATGAACACTTTCTGAACCACTTTCCACTTTACATATCACCACCAACAACAACAATCAACCCACCATGTAGGACGCGCCTACTCGATGAATCGCTTGGATCAGCTGGCCCAGCCCATACGTCGCAATGGTGAGCATGTGCGCGCCATACTGGAACGGGAGAGACGTGAAAGTGAGCTGGAAATGCTGGACGAGACGGCTTCGCTAGGTGGCCACAGTGCCAGCGGTCGTCGTGGCCCAGCGAGGGGCAAGCGAGCGGGCAGTGCGAGTGCTGGTGCCAGTGGTACATCCACAGCCGCTGGCATTATGTCGCGTAGCATGACCCACCTAGCTGGCGGTGCTGGTGCTCAACGGGAGCGTGGAAAGTATTCGCTGGGTGGCGGCATCTCGACAAGCTTTCGGCCTTTGGGCAGCGGTCAGCGTGACTCCAGTAAGAGCATGACACAGATAAGCTATTCGTGGTCGACCACAAACAGCACCAACAACAACCACCAACACCACCACCACCACCACCACCCACAACAACAACAACGCCAATCGAATCTTGGCTTGCAAACAGCAGCAACTAAAAAATATCTTCAAAGCTCATTTGCCTCATTCAACAACCCGTCGTCTAGGCGTGCCCAGCAACAATATGCGAACTCTACTATTACTAACCCCAAATACTACCGTTATCATGACCTCGATCCAAACTCATTGTTGCTCATGAACTCTTCTAGTTTGTTAGTGAATGCAGGTGTGTGCGATCAACAACATCCAAACAACAACTACAAATACCCTACCATAACACAAATACACACACACACACTCAAACACACAACGTATCTGGTGGCTAGCATAGAAGTCCATTTTACATCTCGAAACACACTCCTAGTAATCCCTTAAGAAACTAGTTATTGGTTTTTTTTTAAACGAACAACATACGGCACACTACACACACACACACACACACAGACCCTCACATAGAGCATATTGGTTGCTGTAGAAAACCAAAAAATATATACCCTTATAATCAAAACGATAGCTAAACTTATCGATAGCGTTTCAGCGTTATACTTCCATTCACGCATTACAATAATCATAATCCAAACATTATCCCGTACGATGTACATTATTCGATTATAACTTATGAAATAGAGTTAACAAGGATCGACCATAACTTATTGATAAGTGATAAACGATTAATTATAACTTATCGATAGATTTCAGCCCCATTCTTAACTTCATTAACAATATTCATAATAGTTTTGAGCTCTTCTAATCCACTACTTAATGTGTTTAGAACATATATACTTTATAATCTTAATATACAGTAGTATTTATCGATAACTATCAGTTTCAAGCTCTGATGCAACTGAATAGGATATCCCGAAAAGAATTGGATGCAACGAATGTGATGGATCCAGTAATATAATTTATCGATTTTAAATTTTCGTCTGCAAGATTTAACAATATATATATATATATTCAGTTGGTTATTTTAAGTAATCCATCTTCAAATAAAAACCATAGATTGCTAGGGTTAGCCACTCTTCCAATCGATATCATTCGTATTTGCGCAATTGATCTACGACTTTCATGGGTCCATATTGTGTGCTGAGCATTGTCAACTGTTTGTTCGATTTCGTATGGACTCTACTATTTTATAACTTGCACACACACACCTACACACACCCCCACACATTCTCTCACACACACACACACACACCCAATCTCCATAGGTTACTTTGGTTTATGCTTTGTGTCTTTTTCTGTTTTGCCCACTCTATGTAATTGTGTCTTTTTCTATATGTTTGGTACTTTGTTTAACTTGGATCTTTTTAGGATTTGTTTTTTTTTTATTATTTTATAGAGTGTTTTGTTCTTCTTCCACTTTTTGTTTACCTAATGACAATATCTCTGGTGACGGTCACAATTCACAAATCGCATTACTTTTATTTGGTGCTCACCTGCTCATATATAACTAAAGATCTTTATATATATATAACTGATTCGTAAGTTCGCTTTGGCAGCCATAACTAATCTTCTTTTACCTTAGGCTCGCGTTCTGGAAATGTAACACCCGGCGGACATGGACATCTGAGCGGCTCACGTCCCGGCAGCGCAATGTCCACATCCACAACGTTGTCCACAGCCAATCCCGTGGCTCGACGTCCGGCGACGGCACCACGCAAACCACGACCAGCTAGCATAGCAGGCACTGGCATGTCCTTAGATGGTGAGCAAAATAGTAAACTCCATGAAAATCGTTGAATCCTAATCCTTAACTATTGCAACCACAGAGTTGAACAAACTTAAGCGGGACACTCATAAGCCGCCACTGAAGACATCAACAACCAACACGGCCTCGTCGCCATCCACGTCTACAGCACAAACGACACCCAAACGAACTCCGAACCTCATGTCCACGTCAATGATCGTCACCTCCAGCTCAACGCGCATCCACAGCGCCGAAAAGAAGACGCCACAAAAGCGGGTTAGTTAACAACGTATAGCAACAACAGTAGCAGAAGTCCTATTATACATTTTATACAATTCATTGTAATATATTTTGCTTGATTTTAGGAAACGCTGCCCCCAAAGTCTGCATCCGCTTCCAAGGCACAGCCACACAGTCGCACCGCCAGCATGGAGCGTATTAATCGACGCAACCACAAGGATTCCACAATTAAGGCTGCGGCTATTCCCTCAGTGATGAGCACGTCCATGATTGTGACCAGCACTAGCACCTCCACGATAACAGCTGCACCAGAAGCGAACGGTGTGGCCAAGGAGCTAGTGGAGCAACTTACTGCAGAAGTTCCTGATGCAGTGCTTGCTGTAAGCAAGGCGGAAAAGGAAGCATTAAATTCAGTCAAAACGGAGCAAGTGCAGCAGCAGCAACAGGAGCAGCAGCAGTTACTGCAAGTGGAGGCCAAGACACAGAACGAGCAAGTGTCAGAGCCAATTCCAGAAATTATCTCTGTCAGCGTAGATGAGAAGGCAGACGAGGGCAATGAGAAGCCACAGGCGCAACCACAGCCACAGCCACAAGTTCCATTGGAATCCAAGAAGACATTGCGCAATGGCGGCAGCAAGGAGAACTCCGAAATGCGTGAATTGACACCACCATCGGCAGATGGCAGCAACAGCAACGATTTGATGACCGCATCGATGATAGCCAAAAAGATAACGACTGAGGAGGAGGCTAAGGCCGCATTAGCCGAAAGACGACGCCTGGCCCGCGAGGAGGCCGAACGACAGGCGGAATTGGAACGCCAAAGGCTTGAGGCTGAGCACCTTGCCGAGCTCAAGGCTCAGGAAGCGGAGGCCGAACGCCAGCGACTCTTCGAAGAAGAGTCCACACTCCTGGCCGAGCAGCAGCGACGCGGCGAGGAAGAGCGTCTGCGCAAAGCCATCGAGGTAAGAGACAAGCTAATTGATAAACTTCCCAGAAACCAGTCTCAAATCGAATTATCCAACTAGGAAGCAAAACAGCGTGAGGAGGAGGAAGAGCGCCGGCGTGAGGATGAGGAGCGCCAGCGTGTCGAACGCGAGGAGGCTGAAAAGAAGGCCAAGGAGGAGGCTGAAAAGCAGCGCGTCGAGGTGGCCGAACGTCTCAAGCGTGAGGAAAAGGAGCGCGAAGAGAGACGCAAACGCGTCGAAGCAATTATGTCGCGCACACGCAAAGCCGGCGGTGCAGCTTCTACGCCCGCCAAGGTACCCCAGGATCACCCTTAACCTCAAAAGTTTTACCAATTAAACTCTTTAAATACTTTGCAGGAATCCTCGGACCCCAAGGCTGAAGCACCCAAGGACGCAAACGATGCGAACAGCACCAGCAGCAACTCAACTGGTGGCTCGCCCAGCAGCAGCAGCACAATCAATGATGCAGTTGCTCCAACAGCTCCAGAAACGGAGTCATCGGAACAGCCACCAAACAGTCAGGCCATGTATGAGCAATCGGTGCTGGACAAAGAGAACTCGCTAATAAATAGTTTCTCAAATCTGATTATCGATGATGCCAAGAACAACGTGCAACAGTACGAGGTGAGCAATGGCAAGCTGCATGCGGAAACAACAGCTGCAACTGTTGCAGCAGCAGTGGCCAATGGGAATGGCCATATCGAGAATGTGAACAACAAGAAGTGAGTCGAGTGCAGCTGCTTAAAGTCTTAATTGACAACTAAATGGGCTTTACTCATTGCAGCGACATCAATCTGCTGCAGGATGCAGTGACTCCGGCTGTTACGCAGCTAATCGATCTGAGCATAGAGTCCCATCACGAACAGCAACAACTGCACATGAACAATAATAACAATAATAATAATAACAACAACAGCTTGCTGACGAGCACAGCGGCAAACAACACGCTAGTCACTGCTGATAGTCACGAGAATAAAGGTTAACTAAACTATATACCTGTATGCATATACATATATATATTAATCTCTATATATTTACAGATATATCGCTGCTGTGAATTCGTTGAAGTTAACCAAACCAGCTTGTTTTCTAAACTATTTAAAAAAAAAAGAAAACAAAAGAAAATCAACAAAAACTGATATATAGCTAAATGTGTGTGAAGTATTTATTTATAGATTGAGTTAAAGCAAAGAAAATAAGAAAAAGCAAACGGCGAAAAGCAACAAATTATGGTTACTAGCGATACTAACAAAAAAAATACAAAAACAGGAAAAATGCTTATAAAAACTATATACACTTTATTATATACATACATATTTATATACCTATATATGTATATGGACATAAAAGAGAACTAAACATTATAAAGCAGGCCAAGCTGCAAAAGTGAAATCAAGAAAAAAGCGTTTGCATGTAATATTAGTTAAGAACTAAGACACAAAACACAACTAAAAGAAAAGTGAAGAAAATGCTGATAAACGATAAAAAAAAGAGTATATAAATGATAATTATATAATGCTGATCAAGCCCAAAATCATCATGCAAAGCAATTCGATATCAAAATGTTCCAAAAAATTGATGATTTTTAATTACATTTTTTCTAATTATAATAATTATGATGTGTGTAAAACAAAATTGTTTCAAAACGTTTTTTGCAATTATGAGCCCAAAACTCTGCGTTATATATAATTAAAAATTATATAGAAAAAAAGAAGACGAAGAAAGAAAAAACATCATAGTACATAAAGGAGTATGAGATAAAGCAAAAGCTGGGCGTAAAATGGGGCATATGTGTAAAAGAAAATCCCCTAGAGAGAAAAGTTTGGAAACTGAAATAGAAGATAATACCATTTATATAGACCTCACTGCTGGGCGCTGTCCCCCTCCCTCTGTGTTTATTGCCCAATTTATTGCACAGTTGTTTTATAAGTTAAGTTTAAAGTACGTTGAGCCAACGAATCGTGAGGTATTATTTATTAAAAAAAAAACAAAACAAATGAAGAGAAAGAATTATGAAAATTTGTCTGAAATTATTTGCTGATACTATGTCCTATGTTCAATACGATGCGTAGCCCATATAAACACACACAGATATCAGATATCAGTGCTTATATACACACACACACACACACACATGCATACACATATACCTAGGAACTAATGAAAGGAACTTTTTTTGGTTTATCTGTCAATTCTGATTATTTTTGTTTAAATGTAGTAGTGTTTTCTCTCTGTGTATATTATTTTTCGCGTCAATATATATATTTATACATATATATTTTTTTCGATAATCTTTTTTTATATATATACATATATACACACATCTATATTTGTAATTTGTATTTATCCATGTGCAAAATAAATTATGATTATTTTTTAATTAAAAATTTAGCAAAATTATTTAGCATGCACCCAAAAAAAATTTGTAAAAAATAAACATTTCAAATAAACCATAGTCTATAAAGCATATATATGTATATATTTATAAATATATATATATATATATATATATATATATATATATATGCCACACCCACTTGTACTTGAGCGCGAGGGCCTTAACATGCATGAGAGCAAACAAATAAAATATTAAAAAATTAATTAATAAAATCCATTTAACCCGTTTAATAGTAGTTGCAAGAATAATTACTTTGTCTAGTTAAATGGAATGCTTTCCTATGTTTAAAAAAATAAATGAAATAAAACTAATGGCGATTTAATCAAAAGACAAATGAAATATTTAATAAATATATAATTAAAAAAATATTGAAAAACTTGTCTTGCTGCAGTGAAAATATATAACAAAAACCATATTCTTAGAGCTATGTATATTTAATATTACAATTATATGTGCAGGAAAAAAAACAAATATATAAAAGCAATTCCCTCTATTTATTTAGAACACATTACGAAAAAAAAATACAAACACTCACTAAATACACTGAGAAAAAAAACTTATGAAATTCTCTTCTTATCTTTGAAACATATATAAAAAAAAACCATTGCATAACAAATATATATTTATGTGAATAAAATGTAACTAATTCTCAAGGCAAACTAAAACTAAAAAAAAATACCCCTCAAGATTAATTTTATTTTCTTTTGCTCGACTTTATTTTACTGCTAGAATTATCAGCCAATGACATGGTCATGCTTGGTATGCTGTGATAAGGCATGAGCAAAAACTACTACTAATAACAGGCTTCATATCTTTTTACTTTCAATGTCGTTAAAAAAAAAAACAATTCAAACAGCCGTTTAGTGAGACATGTGCATTATGACATCATCATCGACAGCAGCTGAGTGAGAGCTTTTGAGAGCGGCTCACGTGAACAGAGAGCGGAACATAAAATAGCAACAACACAAACAGTATTACGCTCTCGCTCTGTTATTGCCTTTCTCTGGCTCTCTCGCCGACTGAGTCGTTAACATTACAGCACTGTTAAGCGCTTCAAGTTTTCTTCGTGTTGGCTGTTTGTATGCCACGCTCAAAGCGCCTTTAGTATTTGTTGTGAGCGGACGTGTGTTGTACGCAGCGTGAAAATAAAAATATATATTACCAATTTGTGATAAACATTCCATTGGCCAGAGTGCAACGTTAAGCTACTTTTTGACCAAACGTAACGCAACGCACCCTGCAAACCCGTTTCCAACCAAAAACCCAGCAGCAGCACCAACAACAACAACAAACATTAACATGTCGTCGAATCGTGCTCCAAAGAGTGGCTTTGCGGCCGAAGCGCAGCGCAAGGTAACCAAATTTTTGCCAAAAAAAACCTAGTATGCATGCATCTGTGTGAGTGTGTGTGACTGTTAAGCTGCAATGCCTTTATTTGGGCATTTGAAGCCGAGTTGCGTCTTTTCTCGCGCGCCAAAATTCAGGCTAAAAATGGTCTTAGAAATGACCTCATTCCCAATTTGCAATGCCCGTTGATAAGTCATCTTTAAGTATGCATGACTGTGTATGTGTGTGTGAGTATCTAAGTATCTGGCCATGCATGCGTAATTTCTAAAAGTTGAAATTTGAAAATTTATACTAAATTAACCGAATCCTTGCGCTTAAAGTGAGGCTTTGACAGGCTTCGTTCAGTTGCAGTTGAGCGCATTTTCGTCTCCCTAGTTCTGCAATGCTCAATGGGCTTAATAGATGCCAAATTGGTATGCAGAGAGCAAAAGGGATCGCAGCAGCAGCCGCAGTGGTGCCCTCGCTTGTTTGCATTCTCTTTTAAACTAATTTGACATTAGTTACGCTTATTTACTGCAATTTACATATGTATGCATGGTGTACACGGAACTGGGCTTGTATGTATCCCAGTGTCGCCATACCCCCCACCTCCCCTTGGCAATTACGCAATGCACTGTCCCTGCGACGTGAGTGAAATTTGAAATCGTATATGGAAAGAGAATCAGAGAAAGAAGGAAGGGGGGAGGGAGCGGATTAAGTGCAGTCCACTAATGGACGACAACTACGAAAACAATGTCTACAGTTACAGCATTGGTCGAACAGAACACTAACAACAACAATGGCTGCACACGAGGGACATTCCCTTAGCGTCGCCCCTCAATTTGCCGCGTGGCTTGTTGCGCCGCTGCCCCCTTTCTTATGTTTCCTCTTTTTTTTTTCGCCGCGATCAACGGCTTCACAGGAGCGAGAGAGCGCGATGATGTCATTGGGCTGCCTGCCAGCTGCCCGTCTTCGTTAACTTCAAAATAAAAGAAAATATTAAAGAAGCCGATGGAAAGTTATCAGCAAGTTGACGAAGTGTGAATGCCCTTGCTTTTGATTTGTTCTATTGAAATTGATCGATATGACAGTACGCTATAAATATAAGTTTTTTCAGCTGATCAACTTATTTGTTTTCCATATATACAAAGTTACACATTTAGTGACAAAATGGGTATACTCTATGCAAGTGTACCTAAAGCGCCCCACGTAGCGATAGCACCTTTTGACGCACTAACACACATGCGCGTCGCACTTAAGACTGTAGATGTGTGTGTGGCATAAGCAAACAAAAACAACATGCCGCTGAATCAACTTTTAAAAAATTGTTTGTCCATTTGACTGTCTATCTGTGTGTGAGTGTGTGTGTGTGTGTGTGTGTGCCGAGTCGGTTGGCAGTTATTTTTGTGTACTTTTATGGCAACGACTCAAATTTCAGCAAAATCGAGTAACTATTGAAGGCGCAACAGCCCCGCTCTCCCTCCATTTGCCGCTTCCTCTTCTTCAATTCTGCTTTCTAGACATACCCTAACTGTAACCCTTGCGCCACTCGACCCCGCTTTGACCATGTTGCCATTAATTAGTCGTTCGCTTGTCTGTTCGCCCATTCCTCTTCTATATGGGTACCCATAGAAGCGTTAGCACGTACCTATAGTAATCACTGGAACCCGCACACCTATACATGCAAACATAGATATGGTCACATTAATACATCCGCAAGCAAGTACCCCTCCGTATCAGTTTACCAAATGGAACTTGTCGAGCTCTTCCAGGTCCGTTGTTATAAAATACAAAAAAAAAAACTAAAATAGTTATGTACCTCTGCACTGCCTGTGTATAGAAGAGCTACGAATCATAATTGTAGCCATACACTTTTTCAGATAAGCCATAAAAAGTGATGGCAACAACTTAATCATAAATCAAATGTTGTTTGAATTTCCGGTGAAACTCGGAATGCCAAAAAATATAATAAAAGAGCGTGTACTCATTTTTATGCTAGAATTATATGTAAGTACATATGTACATATGTATGTATATAAAAATTTAACTTTTATCCCTATTGTGTACCACTGTGCAGTCTTTTGCTATGTTTACATTTTAGCAAAACAAAATGCACAAATATCGTAAAACAACAGGTAAAATCAGTCACATAATTGACCTCGTTTATTTTTCTTGCGGTATTCCAAAGCCGAGTGCTTTTTTTCCCCATTTTTTTGGTTATTTTGTTTGTTTTTTTTTTTTTTTTGAATATCGGTCACCCGCAATGCTTTGTAATTGTCATCGACCAGCAGCCATGACACATCGAAAAGAAAGCGAAACCGAATTCGAAAATAAATAACCGCAACTGCTGAACAGATTTGCCGATTGCTCTTTCTTGTTGTTGCTCATTTTTAAGCGCCGCTTATTTCTGCACGTAACAACTCACACATACGTATGTACATTCTCACGCATACACACACACGCAGGCTCTCTTTTGTGTTTTTTTTTTTCTCATGCGTCAACTGTTAGTTTTCGAACTAATCATCGTTTGCTGAATTATTGCTTCAGTTCCAAACTCAATAATGACATCATCTGCTGATCCCTGCAAAAAAGCTCATTACGCAATGATCCACTGCCACGCTAATCGCAGCGAGAGGGAGCGAGAGAGCAATGCAGTGCGAATGTAATAGAGTATGAGTAAATATTTTATACACTACGCGCGTCTTCTGGAACGGAAACTTGCGTCAGCGTCTGTTAGATTTATGCGACAGAAAACAGTTGGCACCCACCCCATCTAATCGTACCCATACAAACATATTTATGTACATATACAACTCCTTGAAGCTCTGCCTTTCCAGCAGATGTTTATTCGCAATTATCTATTTAAATTGATTACCCTAGCATTGAGTATATTCACTTTGGCAATCATTCGAGCTCACAGCTGTGAAGACAGCTGAGTTGCAGGCTTATAAAAGGGTATATCTAAAACGTTATTTAATTTATGGCCGAGCATACATAACTGTTTTTTTCTTTAATTTCGCCTTTTCGCTGCATTTAAAGTGTTTGAAATTGAGGTGGGTGTTGCAGATGATGAGTTTTTGTGTTGCGTTGGCGTTGCCCAACACTGACAAGTAGTTTTTAGAGACTTCGAGTCCGGTTTCGTTTGCCCGCAAGTTGAGCAACTTAGCTTAGCTTGTGGATAAGGCAAGGCAAAGGTTTGTTCCGTTAGGTCAGGGGACAGATACGAAGAGGAGAGAGAGAGATAGAAATATTGCTTACTTAGCTTGTGGATATGGCAAGGCTAAGGTTTGCTCCGTTAGATGAGTGAAGAGAAAGAAAGAGACAGAGATAGTTGTATGCAAACACTTTTAATTTAACTAAAAGCTCTTTGAGCTAATGAAGAGGCTTTCAGGCTTGGCTAACGCTAATGCGCCTTGCGTGCGGGTACACAAAAAAATAGCTACCCATAGAAAAATAGTACAGTAAAGCCATAATCAGGCAACTCCATCAAAAACTAAAAACACAAAAAAAAACTGTTGAAATTAATTAGTTTCCCGCAGTTGTTACGCATTGTCGCGCTGTTCTGTAATTGCGCGTAATCGTGCTTAATTCATCAACTGACCCACAGACCCAGTCCCCGAGCTCGGCTTGGCCCGTACATCAATGTCAAAGTCAACTGAGATGGCGAATACACTTGGCAAAGGAAAATGGGATTGTTTTTAATCTCCAAGTACAACTAGCGCTTTGCTTACACTCAAATGGATAGATGTCGTAAACTACAAAAACTTGAGACTTCTAATTTGAAATATATATTCTTATTCACAGTATGCATATTAATTTTAATATTTTATATCGATATCTCATCACAATTTTCTAATATCAATATGAAATTGAGATGAATTAGTTCTTCTAAGCATATAGAGTAGAGAAGTCTTTGCTTGTTTAGTTGTTATACAATCCAACAATTTCAAACAATATTTTATAGTAATTGAATGTTTTATTGAAATGAACTACAGAACTACTGCTCTGTGATTGATACAGATCAGTAGCTCATGAACCAAACTTCGCTAAAGAGTGAGTAAAGATAGAACTGCTTTGCTATTCATAAACCATACTTTCTTTTGAGTTTTTCAGCTGTTCATGAACGTAACGTACTATTGAGCTATTCAGCTGTGTAAATAACTGCATAAATGAACAATAAGAATCGTTCTTGATCGGCTCAATATTTTTTTTGTTTTTCAACTGCTGAAAAAATAAAAGTATTGAATAAAATGAGTGTC
Source organism: Drosophila gaucha (assembly GCA_035045545.1). NCBI lineage: Eukaryota > Metazoa > Arthropoda > Insecta > Diptera > Drosophilidae > Drosophila > Drosophila gaucha. Next base: position 2,798,811 of record JAWNOY010000222.1, read on the forward strand.
TGTGAATTATTATACAATTTAGATTATTTATCAAATTAAACTAGCTCCGACTCAATAGTGTATACAAATGCATGAGCTAAATGAACTACTGAATAAAATGAATGTAAATTAACTATTCTAAAATTAACTATCGAAGTTAATATTCAGCAAATGTATCTAGCATAAGCAACTATTTTAGCAAATTTTAACTGTACAAAACTTTCGAAATTGCTTGATTGTTTTGTTCAGTGTATGTACCGCTGTTTCGCATGCGCAGACTCCATTTTAGGGCAGCTATCATAACTGTGCTTTAACAACGTCGTTGCCCGTTGACCAATTGGAGCCCAAGTTCTATGGCCTAGACTCTCAAGAAAATATTTACATACATATGTATGTATATACATGTGTATACAATTTTTTTTGAGTGCAATCACGGCGCTGTTGATAAGCAAAAATTCCATTGTGACATCCTCTCCATTATATTTTGTATACATACACATTTTTTTGCACTCTCTTCGATAAGGCAGAACTTTGTATATACATATGTATATATACAAATTAATGTATATATCAGATGCATGTATATGAAGCATGTATTTCACTTTTTAACTGTACTTTACCCACACCAACATAACAAGTCGTCGAATTTCATGACGACCTCTCATAGAGCAAAAAACAAGTGAAATATCGGAGGCTGCTGACTCATTAAAAATATTTGTTTAAAGCAAAATAATAAAAAGAAGAAGAAAAAATATTATTCGTAGCCATTTTTCATTTCGAATTTTTGTTTACTTTTGTATTTGGTTTCTTGCTGATTTTTTTTGCTATGTTGTAAGACATGTTTGCCGATTCCACAATTCCAAATTCCACGACGATTCAGACAATAGTTATAAAAAAGATAGCTATAAATATTTATGCATAGACCGCAAATGTGCCAGAAATCGGGCGAATTGATTAGGCTCTTAACGGCTTTTTTATTTATGTGCATGTAAATGAATATATAAATACATATATGTAAATATATATATAATATTTATGAATCGAAAGCCAGTCTCTAGAATCCCTATAATCTATGTATTTTTAATCGAAATTTATTCATAGCGCCTCGAGGGTGTCAATTTAGCTGCCATCAACATAATTATTATTATAATCGTCATCATCGTCGTCGTCGTCTCGAGAAAATGTCAATCAATATCAGTTTTTATTAATTGCTTTTGAAAAATCACACAAAACATGATAAATTGAGCCATTGCTCGAACCGATTGTTAAATTATTTTCTTAATCTTTTCTTCTTTTTGGGGTCAACAGTTTTCTCTAATGACCCGAGCTGGTTGTTAAATCTTCCAAACGTTTTTCGCCAAATTCAGATTCTCAATTATGTTTCTTTTGTTCTAATTGCACAGAACTGTTAAGCGCTTCGATAACAGTATTGATAATTGCTGTTGTTAAAGCAAATTTTCGATAATCAATTGAAATGAAATTGAGGACAGCACAAACAAAGAATTTACATGCCAAATTTGTTATTTATATCTCTTTTATAAACTTTGAGATATGCTTAAAGATAAATGGAATTATAAAATGATCGATTTATCGATTAGAGAGCGCTATGGCTATATATAGATTGTATACGATTCACAAAATGGCACACACATTACAGACTTCTTTATACTTTTTACAAAGTTAAGAATTTGTTGCTTGAATATCGATATTTATCGATTTTGAATTAAACTATTATAGCAAAATTTGATAGTCAGTTTTTTAGAGTCTCGTATTTACTCAGCTATTGATATTGATTCTGTAGTATAAGATACTTAAATATTCAGATTAAATATAACTTCTTCTGCTCATCATACCCTATTCAAGCGTCTGTTTAAAGGGCATAGCAAAAGAATAACAAGCTGTTGACAAAGACATAAAATAAACACATTTCATTGATTTACATTTTTATGGCATTTATATATCTGCATATCGGCTTCTTGATCAGCCCATAACTTTTTTCTCAAGAGCTCATAAAATTAGCTTATCGATAAGGCGAACAACTACAGTGAGCATTCGGTTCGCACACAGTGCATTCACCTTTATATATGCACCCGTTCTGCATTGCCTTATTTACAGGGGGAGGGCATGAACAAACAAAACAATCAGACAATACTCTGCTTATAGAGCAATAAACGGGTATATTGGCTTTCTTGCAATTAAGCCTAAGTGAAGTCCCTCTACTGCGCCCTTATCTTAAGAGGACTAAAGTAAATAGCAATTTGTTATACGCTAGCTACATATGTTATAAAACAGGTATATTGGCTTACAAATTTAAGTACATATAATAATATTAGACACTACTCGAAACATGAGTTGTCTGAGTTCACTGAACTACGAAAGTTCTGGTCTTGAGAATAGAATGTTGAAGTTTATATATAATATACAGTCGTTGACAGCTGCACATGCATAATCATGCTGAAGCACTTCAAAAACAGGGTATTGCGCAGTCATTTCACACTTTTTGCAAAAGCTTAAATTGCAAAAATGCAAGAAATAACAAACAAAGGCGCAATCAGAAGGGACAATCCACTCAATTGCCGACAAATGTTTGTGAGATCATTTATTTTAATAGAAACAAAGTAAGAGAGGGCGAGGGAGAGAGAGAGAAGAGAGAGTGGGAGTACCCTTGCTAATAGAATTCCTGCTAATCGAAAATCAGTTAGCGACAGCAATTCAATTAAATCTAAAACTAATAACTGGGTGCTAAATGGCAACAGTTTCTTTAGAACCCATCTCCCTCTACTACCTCACTCCATCTCCCTCTCTCCCCTGACTTGTTGTCAAATGGAAATCCAACACGCAAACCAATTGACAACTTTTGTGGTTTTTGGTTTTGTTTTTTCGTATGTCCACTCCAATAACGCTCAACAAGTGGGCCTCGATTATGAGCCAAAACGGTGCGAAGGACGCCCAAACAGCCGGCGCTTAAGCTTTCGACCGTATTTGGCCAAAACAACGATACGCCATAAAACAAAAAATAGCTAAAACAGCAGCAGCAACAGTTCGATATAGGCAAATATGGTTATGGATTTAGAGAGATTGAGAACGTGACTGAACTCTCAATTAATCAGAGACATATGCTTATATATACAAATATGTGCTCTATTTAAAATATGTTTCCATTTATATTATTATTGAGTTTATTTAGGAGAAGCTTTTAAATTAAATGAAGTTGAATTTATTGCTAAATTTTATTTGAGACAAAACTGAAGCAGTTTGACCTGGCCATAGAATATCATATCACTCCATTGTCAAAAAAATGTTCATATTTCCTTAATTGTGTTTCACAAACCTGATATAAAAAGCATTATTAAAGTGTTTCTGTGTTATCAAAACTTTGCTAGAAGAAAATCACTAAAAAATTATTTCTAAAACTTCTGAAGTCTTTAATATTCTACTTTAAATACCTTACATTGCGTCTGCATTTAAATTTAAGTTACATGATGAAAAATAATTTTTTTAATAAAAGTTAGTATAAAATTAACATTAAACAATGTATATTTGATGTCTCAAAAAAAAATCAACATGTATTGGGATTTTATTTTTGGGAGTGGCAACGTCTGGGAAACTGCAATCTTATCCTTATCCAAACTTGAATTACTGCCAAGTGTGTGCGTGAATGTTTACGATCCAATTAACGATAGGTAGGTTATCTGCAATATTGCCGCAGATAACAAAAAGAATATATATGGTTAGACATGATTTCATTTGCGAAATGACTTTAGTCGAGTGAAAAACATCGAAGTGCATTATGTATCAGTCAAAGGTGGCTTTATATATGGAAAAGCTTTCTAAAGGATATATACTAAAGGATACACTCATTCCATTCTTTACAGATCAATTCCAAGTACAGCGAAGAGCTGGCGCAGGAGTCGCTGGAATGGATTAAGGCTGTGACAGCTGAGCCAATTAACACATCGGGCGATACGGATAATTTCTTTGAAGTGCTCAAGGATGGCGTGATCCTGTGCAAGCTGGCCAATGCCCTGCAGCCGGGTTGCATTAAGAAGGTCAACGAGAGCAAAATGGCCTTCAAGTGCATGGAGAACATTTCGGCGTTCCTCGAGTGTGCCAAGAACTTTGGTGTGCCCACACAGGAGACATTCCAAAGTGTCGATCTCTGGGAGCGACAGAATCTCAATTCTGTTGTCATCTGCTTGCAGTCGCTGGGTCGCAAGGTGAGCAGACATTCAGCAAATATATAGACATATATATACTAATGCCACATATTCCTACATATATAGGCGTCCAACTTCAATAAGCCATCGATTGGCCCCAAGGAGGCGGACAAGAATGTGCGCAACTTTAGCGAGGAGCAGCTGCGTGCCGGCCAGAACGTTATCTCCCTACAGTACGGCTCCAATAAGGGCGCCACCCAGTCGGGAATTAACTTTGGCAACACCCGACACATGTAGACTCACCCAATCACACTACCTTTCTCTCTCACACACTCACACATACACATTCCGCAATAAAGCCAAAACAAAAAAAAACATCTTCCGTTCCGACATTTCTCTATAAAGAAACTGAAAACCAAGACAAGAATGTATTTATAAAAAGCAAATGAAACTTTATATTTGTATTGCAAATTGATCTTGTTTTGCAACAAAAATTACTTTTAATTTAATATTATTAAGTACTCGAACGTACGGATTTCTAGAATGATTATATAATACTATTTTCAACAAAAGAAAAACAAACAACACTGCATTTCTGGCACGATCAATTAACAATTTTCTTGTATAAATATACATTCTTATATAAATCCAGTAAGCACTCAATTTTCGTGCCATGACCAAACGCAACGGATTACCTTGTGACTAAAGTACCGCCAAAATTCAAATTATCAAATCAACAAAGAAAACGGTTTTTAGAGCTGTTGATAAACTAACCACCTGAATTTCAATCAATACCTAAGCATTTAAAAATCGAAACAGTTGAAAATTAAAATAAATATATAATATGTATTACTACACATTTAATTGATATATGATATAAATGTTATTCAATGTTGAAAATAAATAATTATTCTTTTAACAACTGCGATTTTCTAGTGTCTTATCGATATACAATACAGTGTATTAAAAAGAGAAAAACTATCGACATATGCATGATCACACTGGTGGCCAACAAAAATCCCAGCACCAATACAAAATCAATCTTTCAAAACATGGATTATGGGATTTGCCACCACTTGAATTTCAATCAACATCTAAGCATTTAAAATGATCGAAAAAAATAAATTTCTACACATTTAATAAATAAACGTAATTAAAATTTTATTCAATGTTTAAAATAAATAATTCTAATAACAAAGGAAATAAATTAGTTTCTCATCGATATGTGTATAAACTATCGATATATGCGTTTCCTGAAGAAATTAGCCAGCGCCAATACCAAAACAAAACTTTCCAAACATGGATACTGCGATTTGTCGCATCTGTTTGAACGCTTCAGTTACGCTCGTTGACATCTTTGCTAAGCGGGAGCAAATTCACGATGGCCAACTGGAGCCCAGCTTGGCGGATATGCTGAACGAATGCACCGCTTGCCACATCCAGTCCAATGATGCACTACCCCAACAAATATGTTTAAGCTGTGTACTAAGTGCACAAAATGCATACAGGTTTAAGCACATGTGCGAGGAGAACTATCGCCAACTATTAGCCAAGCGCACGAACTTCGCACAATCCATAAAGATAGAGTCCAAAGAAACGATAACAAAAGTTGAATGCATAAAGCAGGAGCCTGAGGAAGCAAACAGCAAAATTAGTGGAACATTGTACAAATGCCAATATTGCACCAAAGAATTCGAGCACTTGAGCATACTTAGGCTGCACAAGAAGTAAGAGAAAGTGTTTCCCAATCAATTGCCCACATAAACTTATTCAATGCTTTACAGATGGCATCGCGAGAACAAATCCAGCCTCAAGGCCAACGCAGTGACAAAGCCGAGCAAAGTAACTCAGCGAAATAGCCAATGCACTGTGTGTCACAAGAAATGTAGAACTGTCGCACTACTTAAGAAGCACTTGTGGACGCACAGCAGTGTGCGTCCATTTGCCTGCACGATTTGTCCGTCAACCTTTCAATTTAAGGCCTATTTAGATAGGCATATGCGCAGTCATACGGGCGAACGACCTTATCAGTGTCCTTATTGCGAGAAGTGCTTTGCGCGAACCGACTATTGTCGTGGTCACATGGACAAAGTGCACAGTGGCTTAACTTTCACAGGCAAATTGCCGTAAGTAATGCAATTTCAATCATCGAAATAACAATTTCACAAGCTTTTTTTATTTTGTAGTCGGAAAACGTAGATAAAGCCAAAGGTTAAACCTAAGCTGACACTGGAAACCTTTGAGTATCCGCATTTTTACGAGGAGCGAGATAAAATGACTAAATGGAGAAGCTTACTAACTTTTTAATTTTGTATACTTGTTTTAAATCCAATATAATACTTAGTTACTTAAATTCGATAAATAAGTTTTGTATAAGACAGAAAAAAGTATCGATACTCAGAACAAAATCGCTATGCAACCTATCGATGCACACACATCCCAATGTGCAGGCCGGCTCAGAATTAAAAGAAAACCAGGTTGTTCACCAAATCAAAACAATTATTGGCTCTCAACGGACTCGATGTCGCATTTTTATAATTTTTAACAAAGTAAATACAAATATTAATGAATTCTACATGAAGATTGACACAAAAGCAATTGAAGCACTTCAAAACAATTGTGCAACACATCAAATTCTGAAGCAGCAACCAAATGTAATCTACTGAAGTGTGACGTCACAAAGAATAGCCATGAAATGCAACACGTAACCTTGGCACTTAGCATACTTTATGTAAATTTCAAGTGCGCAAATAGCATTCAATATAGTGCATTAAATATGGATGCCGACAGCAGTTCACGGTCGCCAAGAGGTTTGTATTGTGTTTTAAATGCTTTTTTTTAAGCAAAATGTGCATACAATGTTTTTGTTGTTTTTTTTATAGTGACAAACTGTGAAAGTGATTTGCAATGGCAAGCCAAAAAGGACGCGCAGCACATTCCAAAAAATCAAATGCAAAGCCGGAGCTAATAAACAGGATACTCTGGATATACACGTATCAGGAAGCGCAAAAGTATAAAGCTAAATACTGAATATAGCTCTTTTTGTGTGTATTGTATGTAGATACGAGAAGGCGTGCACGCCCCAAGGAAAAGGTGCCATATTTTGCGGATGAGGGAAGGGAGCGAGATCGAGTGCGCAATCGGAGACATAGGAAAACATCGATAACACGCCCAACTACACCAACCAGAGGACGACCGATGCGTGCCAGATCTCGCTCATATTCTGCAGAACGGAATTGCTGCCAGCGACGACGCCGTTCCAGGAGCTACGAACGTCGTCGCAGCGACAGTCGTCATATGCCAGCAACAGACACCGCTACAAAGTCGCGTCGACGTCGCACTCGCAGCCGCAGTCGTTCTCGAACTCCGCGCATTATAACGGTGCCCGTGCCAGTGCCTGCTGCTGATTATCCCTTTGGCTACGTGAGTAGCCTGCTCCGACTGTAATCTTAATTGTTCGACCGCATCAATTAATCAACTCCTTCTCTTACAGGCCTGGCCACCGCCGCCACGTCCACATTTTAATCCGATGTATGGCGCTGTGCCCTTCGGTCTGCCACCACCACGTGCTCCGTATCCTTCGCATCCTTATTTTGCGCCCTACCCGCGACCGCCAACATTTCGCTATCGAGCAGCTCCATTTCGACCGCATCCGCGTTTTAGTTATAGAAATCAAAGGCAGGGACCGAATTGAATTTGTTTAAACTTTACATAATTACAAATTTATTTACTCAACTGCTATATACATTCGTGTGTGTGTTGTTGATTTGTACATTAAATTAATAAATTATACACATGAAACTAAATAAAAAAAAACAAAAATATTGCAATTATTGAACGGGGAGGGAAGTTTTTTGATGGAGTCTTCAATGTGATTAAATCAGGCGCTAAAAAGTCGCAACAAAAGTCACACGAGGATAATGCTAATCACGTTCAACTTAAGGACTACTTTATGCCGACTTTATATACATGCACATTTACACATACATACATATTTTTGTTTTAGAGAGAACTAACACTAGGGGAACTCCTAAGATTCATATTTATATGTATATATATATATATATATTTTTATATATATAATAGAGCACTATGTCAATAAATTATAAAAAATATATATATAGATCATTTTGCATTTGCGTGTGTTAAAGCTCGACACGAGGACGAAATTGCAGGCGTAACGGTGGATCTCGAAAACGCCAACGTGTCACGTAGACAAATTTCAACGTATGATCCTTGCCCAACAGCTCCTCATTACACAGTATATCGATCTGTAACAAGTTATCGATTAAATTATTGTGAATAAGAGTTATTTAGCGATGCTCTCACCTCACGATACTTTTCGATGCCATTGAGTATCTTCTTAGCGACGAGCTTTTTGAGATGCGTTATCGTGGCCTGCGAGCTGCAGCGTATAAAGCGTCTTTGCAGATTCTTAAAGTTATTGCTAATACACTCGAGGCACACGTTGACCTGTTCGTCGAGACGATGAAAATCGGATTCGGCATGCCCGTCCAAGACCTTCTCGTTGTCATCGTCGTGATTTTGCGTTATATCCTTCGGGCATGGCATATTTCGGCTCTTGTAGAAGTCCCGTTCACGCCGCGATTCATCTGCAAATGATTTTCAGTTATTGAATTGTTGTTGTTAAAGTTCGATCAATGCTACTGCAATTTTGTTTACCTTCTTGTAGCTTTGGCACCAATTTGTACACAATGTCCTGCATGGTGCGATCGAAGCTGATGTACTGCAGCGGATGTGATTGATGTATTATGTTGTCGCAGGTGGGGCATGTCTTTTTCTCCTCCAAATGTTTGACCAGGCAGCTTTTGCAGACTAAAAGAATATTGAAAAATAAAAGTATGTTTATAAATGTGTATGTGCATGTGTATGGTAGAGCTATGCTAATTATATTATGCTCTCTTTTTGCTTTTTTCCTCTTTCGTTGTATTTGTTGACGAACAAAAAGCCTAGGATTCATTTTTGCCGTTGCCAGCTTTTATGTGTGTGAATGAGATTTATCTCCCACGCGATCAACCGGCAACGTTCCCCGTATAAGACAACAGTGCATATAAGAGCATATATGTATGTATGTATAAGTAACGGTACCACTAGCCCGCTGGAAGTCTCAGCTGGACATGACTGAGCGTAAAAGCAAACAGTAACGGCTACCGGTGCAGGTGCTTAAGCTCGTGCTCCCCCCACTTAAACTGTAAACGGCAATTAGCAAAAAAAAAAAGAGAAAAAAAAACAGAAAGCAAGAGCAAAACTCACATGTGTGCAGACACTCGGTCACTGTGGTCGCATCTATGAAATAGCCGCCGCATATTTTACACGTTATATGCGGATTAATAGTCTTTAATTTTACGCGCCGCTCCATTTTGGCAGTTTTATTAACAAATTTCTTATGAAATAAATAACTCTCGCTCGCAGCATAAAATTCTCTCTCCTCCCTCTCTTTGCGAACAATTTGTTGTCTTTTGCGTACGGTTGACGAAAAATTCGCTATGCCTATTGCGCCAAATTGTGCGCAAACGTATGCAAAACACTCAACACATTATTGTACATTTTAGCTATTCACTTTAACAGTATTTTAACTATTATTTTTAAACAAATAAAAGAAATCACGACAAAATTGTGTGTACGTGTACGTGTGTGAGTGTGAGTGTACGTGTACATTGACCGTGGTGAATGGCAATTTTTGGATATCGTTATCGTGCGCTGTGAATAGGCAATGGTGCTGCCAGATGCGCAAGTATATGTATTTACTGAAATATAATCTACTAATATTAAATAAAGTGAAATTAAATTACAAAGTTAAACAGTTTTATTAAAGATTAGCGGTAATTATTAAATTCATAGTTAATAAATGCCTAAATTTGCTTATGCAGTGGAAATTAGGAAATTTGGCAATTAATCGACTTACCACCACACTTACTGCTGCCTTCAACAGTTAAGCTGTTAATTTAAATTTATGGTTTTTTGTTCCAAAAAAAAAGCAATTACTGATTTTTAAATTACACGTAAATACTTATTGTTACTTTTTTTTATTTTACTAACCTGTTGTTTTCTTTTTTTTGTTTTGATTTTAGAACAGTTCTGCCAATCGGAATTCTGTTAGTTAATAACACTTCTGTTAACTTAAATACCTCAAAAAATACCACAATATTGATTTTTGCACTTGTTGCTCGTCGCACAAAAAAAGTTTACGTTCTTGTTTTGAAATTCTAATTAAAACAAAAAAGCTGTCAATTAACAAGTTCTCATACACAACAACAATAACAATTACGAAAACTTGTTTGCAGGCCAAAAGCCCCGAGCTCCAGTTCAGTCAGCAAAAGTTGCTTTTGAGTCATTTTTCAAACGAATCGAGCTGTGATTTTTTGCTTTTAACTTTTTAATTTTTTGCTCTTACCCGAATTCAGTTGTGTTTAAGTCGTAAAACTGGCAGCACGTATTATGTCCGCTGGTCGCGTCGTTATTTATGGAGGGAAGGGAGCCCTGGGTTCCGCTTGTGTTGAACATTTCAAAGCCAAAAACTTTGTAAGTCGCCTTTCACTTTTTCTTTTTGTATTTTAATTGCAAATGCCAATTGTTTAATAATTAATTATTGCTATTATTTTTTTGTATGGCCTTCAGTGGGTTGGCAGCATTGATTTGAGCGAAAACGAGAAAGCCGATATTAGCATTGTCGTGCCTCGCGATGCCAGCTGGGAGGATCAGGAATCCTGCGTCGTCGGCAAAGTGGGCGAAGCTCTGGCTGGCCAACAATTGGATGCTGTGATCTGTGTGGCTGGCGGCTGGGCAGGTGGCAATGCCAAGAAAGGTGAGTACTTGAATACTGACACAAACTAAAACTGATAAATTGCCTAATCCCTTACCAGATCTGGCCAAGAATGCGGATCTGATGTGGCGACAGAGCGTTTGGAGCAGCTGCATCTCGGCTACGTTGGCTGCTCAGCATTTAAAGGCTGGCGGCTTATTGGCGCTGACAGGTGCCAAGCCCGCCTTGGAGGGCACACCTGGCATGATTGGCTATGGCATGGCCAAGGCTGCAGTGCATCAGCTCACACGCTCGCTAGGTGGCGAGAATTCTGGTTTGCCCAACGACTCGCTTGCTGTATCCATTCTACCTGTTACCTTGGACACGCCAATGAATCGCAAATGGATGCCCAAAGCCGACTTTGGCACCTGGACACCTGTTGCCGAGGTAGCCGAACTCTTTGAAAAGTGGACCCAGAGCAAGGATCGACCCAAAACGGGCTCCCTGCTGCAGCTGATCACAAAGAATGGCATTACGGAACTCATTCCGGCCGAGTAGACTTTCAAAATTGCTTAATAAAATAATACTGATACACATATACATTATATATATATATACAATGCTTGTGCTTAAACTATATATTAATAAAGAAGGAAGAGAGGAAGAAGCTTAAATGTGCTTAATAATAAATGAAAGAGAGATAAGCTTAAATACCCTTTGCTAAGGCAAAGAAAAAGGCAACAAAGTTTGACCAGTTTAGGAACAGGTCTTATAGCAACAGTGTAGCTATATCAACTGAAAGCTTGCTTTAACTTAGTGCTTCCATTATTAATATAAAAGACAACATTTAGTAGTCGATGCTCAAATACTCTTTCCAAAAAGGTCTAATTAAAAAATTCATTTGCATAGAGAGAATAGCATTTAGCTTTATAAACTACTCAACCGTTCAGGTTTATATATCTTTTATAAATAGACAGACATCAGCTTCTAAGTGTTACATACTGCATCATATAGTTAATCTAAGCTCTAAGCCAGTTAAATGTATATAAAACAAATTTGACTTAGTTTAAAGAGCAGTTTTAAAGAAACGTTAAAGCTATAACAGATTATAGACGTATTTATATATATATAAATAAGACAATTTCTTTCAAGTGTTACAAAGTGCCATACATAGTTAAAATACCCGAATGAGTCAGCGTATGGCAATTGCTTATTTCCGACTTGCGCTCGCTTTCGTTTAATGCTTTTCCCATATTGTTTACACCATTAGCTATTAGGATAACCTATTGAACTATGATAATCTAAGTCGACTCAAGCGAAGCGAGGCTCGTTTACGTCTTCTTCTTCTTCATGATCTTCATAAAGAGCACCATGGCTGCAAAGAGAGTTCAGTCAAGAGAGAGAGAGAGAGACTTTAAATCAATTCCAATTGCCACTCACCTATGAAAACGACAATGACAAACACAAACATTAGCCAGAGCCAACATTTGTAGGCTTTGCGTGAGTGCTGTTCCAGCTTTTCTGCCTCCTTGCCAAGTGAATTGATATTCCGATCAGCCATGCCCGTGGAGCGGGACACCATTTCTGTATCCTTTTTGATAATACGATTTGCCGTTTCCGTTTGCTCTTTCAGATTCCGCGTCAGGGAGAGCATATGCTCGGTGATCTTCTCCTGTGCATTGTTGTAATACTTGACAGCTTCATTCATGTTCATGTTGTTGCCGCTGTTGGTTGCTTCGCCTGGCGACGATGAGTCATCCGCTACTTTTCTTCGACGCAGTGCATCCGCATCTGTAAGGAAGAATGACAATGATGGTACATTTCTTCTTCTTCCTAATTAACGTAGTCTACCTTGCAGCAGCTCAGTACGCAACTCGTTGTGCTCGGCTGTATTTTGCAGTTGTCGCATTTCCTGCAACGCAATCTCTGTTTCGGAGCTCCTGGCGGATGCTTTGGAATTATTGTTTGTGGTATAGCCAGTGGTTAGCTTTAAGGCTGCCAAACGTTCTCTATAGCTGGGTATGCGTGCAGCACTTGACGGACTTTATTTGGGAAATTTCAAGTAGTTGGATTTTCTTTTTGTACATTTTAACAAAAAATGTTCCACTCACTCTTCCATTGCCGCCAGCTCGGCAACCATGGTGTCCAGTGATTTGAGAAACTTTTGTAAGCGCCAAAAGTTGTCCTCGCTTTTGGCCAGATCCTCGCAGTTCGTTAGCAGAGTTCGTATGTTTACATTTAATTTCGTTGCCATTTTAAATAGAAAAACATTAAGCAATTTATTATCGCTAATTTCTTGACAGCAAAAGCTGTGCGTGTATCGATAGCGATTTGGTATTTTATTTTTGCAATAGTTGATTTCGATAGTAATACATCGGCATCGCCTATATACGTTAACAAATCGCAGACTTATATGTGTATCGATAACGATTTGTTATTTTTTTCAGTAGCTTTTATCCATATTACATTATTTTTTATCATTACATTACATTACACTTTTTTTTCGAAAACTTCTAACACCAAATCTTTCGATATTTTTTTGTTTGCAATAGTATATATCGATAGTTTTATAGGGCAGCTTGTCAAGCAATTGTCATTGAGCAAAAACTGCAAAATATTCAATTTTTATTAAAAAAAGCATTTTATTTCAGCCACATATTTTATATATTTCCCTTTTTAATGCAATTTGTTTAGCGAAACAATTAGTTTAATGCTTATGAGCAGAGTTTGCTCATCCTAACATATTGAGCAGCGTACTGAGTTTTGCGAACAGCTGAATTGTTCAACCAAATGCAACGCTTATTCCGAGGCGCTTGCCAACACTCCGTCGCGACGTTCGGACGTAGAAACGCGAAGAAAACGGCAGTTTGCTGGAAAAATTTTTGCTCCGTGAATTTTAATTAAATTTAAAATTACTGCAAAAACCGCCAAGTGTGTACGTGAAAGATACGCAAACGGAGTATATAGTGCCGGTTAGACCTAAGAAGTGTATGTTTCATAAAATAAAAATTGAATAGAAAGTGGCACAGCGTATAAGAAATGTAAATGATAAAAAAAGAGTCAAAGCCAAAGAAATGCGAAAATATATACATACATACATATGTACATCCGCATACATATGCACGTATGTGTGTCGTGCGGGAAAGAGATAGGGCCATGAGAGTGAACACATTAAAATTAATATACATAAATACAGTGCAGCCATTTAACAATCCAGCATAATTACTTCCAATGGATGTTATGTACATAACTGCATTTTAAATATTTCCGCAATAGCATTAATAATTGGAATGCTTGCCGCTGGAAAGGGGATCATTTAATGTGTGTGTGAGTGAGTTAGTGAATGTGTGTTCTATGCAATGCATGTGTGTGAGTGCATATATATTTATACATATGTATGCAAACGAAAGGAACATAATAAAGATTGTCGCGGCGTCTATGTAAAAGTTGAAATTATAACATACAAATACAAAAGTTTAAAGCATAAAACGTCCACTTGGCAAGTTTGAACAAAAAATTTATAAAAAAGAAGATATGTGTACCACACATTCGAAAGAAAACCTACGAAAGTGGTTGCTCGCGTCACTGCTACGTTTGTATATGTATGAGTGAGTGAGTGTATATACATACACACATAGGTGCGTTCGCCACGGACTGTGTGTGTGTGTGTTTGTGTGCGTGCGTGTGAATGCGAGAGGAATGCTGTCTATGTATCACGTTTCGCACTCTATATGCATATATGTAGATGTATGTGTGTGTTTAGTGTTGTGTAGTGCATAAAACATGAAGTCCACAGATTTGAATTCTGATTCTTTAAAATATCTGTTGGGTTTGTGTTTTAAGCCAGTGTGGTAGATCGTTGACACCCGCTCCCACAACAGGAACACCGTTGGAATGGTTGTTCGTTCGCCAAAATGTTCGACTGGCCATTTTGTCTGCTTTATAGTTGAGCAAATCGATCTGGTTTGCTCTCCAGTTTAAAAAAAAAGTTGCATCCCTAAGCAGGCAGCATTCAGCAGCAGAGGGCGATGCACAAAAGAGACAGTGAGAGAGTGAGCGTCCATATAATAAACATGCACACACATACACAAAAAAAAAAACAAACTTGTTTGGACGCGCGGCCTTTTCTCTCGCGCTCTTGATCTCGCTCACTTGCAAAATGAGCAAAACGCCGCTATTCGTAAAAAGAGAGAACTCACAAATCTGCTTTTGAGTGGGCTGCTGCTGCTGTTGCGCGTTTCTCGCTACTCGTTGCTCTTGCCCGCAGTTGTTGCGCGCTCTCTCTCTTTTAGCAACTACTCAAAAGCAAAAGCAAAGCTAGACGAGCAAAATTTCCATTGTGTGTGGCGATGTCGCGTCGTCGTTGTCGTTGCCAGCCATCAGCAGCAGCAGTTGAAACGGTCTCGCAGTCGGTTTAAAATTTTCTGACTCGTCATTTGGTGTTGTGCGAAAAGCGAGAAAAACGCACATATATACATATATTTATAAATATATACGTACGCCTATATGTGTGTATATTGAGTAATAAATTAAAAATAATATGTATTTAATGCGGCGCAGAAGACAGTGCAAGGTGCAAGTTCGATACAAAAAAGATTAGCAACAAATTCAACCGAGTCTCCCATCGCTGTCAATGCTCTGTGTACGTGTGTGTGTATGTGTGTGAGTTTCTTTTTAAGCACAAACTCATTACAATTTACTATTACTCATCTGCTGCTGCTTCTTACCTCTGTTCGACACACAAAGACTGAGAGCGAGAGAGAGGAGGCCAAGAGAGCGAGTCGCAACACGCAAACCGCAAATAACTTACAATTTAATATTGTGAAAAATCGAAATACGAAAAATGTATACAGAAAAATGTATTTCAAAATGCACAATTTGGCAAACTTCGCAGCAACAGCGAATCGCCGTTATGTGCAGACGTTTATAAACGACGCATTTAATATATATGAAAAAAAAACAGCATACATATTTACTCAATTTGTATAAACTGTAGCTAAAAAAAACTACCTATTTTAGTTTTTTCGTTTTCTTTTTTTTTGTCTACATCAACGATTAACGAAAACTCAACGACTTTCATCGTCGTGCGTCGGTGTTTATATGTATGCATGCATAAGTGTGACTCGTTTGCTCTCTTGCTGACACACACACATTAAGAAGCACCCCAGTCGTCGTTCTCGTCACGTCGACTGCGCCGCCTTGAAAAAGTCAATTTTGATTGTGTATGTGTGTGTGTAGAGTCTCTCTTGTGCGCTCTCATCTTGCGGCGCTCAGTGTCGAATGAATGGACAGTGGTTCAGCTCCATGAAGTGAAAGAGCGGCAGAGTTGGAGCATTAGTAGATGGACGTGAGCTGCTGCGGCCGTCCACCCTTGTAATTGCCGCAAATGTACGCGAGTATGTGTGAGAGAGCAACAAATAAGTAGAAGCAGCACTGCGGCAGTCTCAATAAAAAACAATAAGACTAAAACGTTAAAAATACAAAATTGTTTTTCATTGTCGTGTGCCAGCGTACATGCGAATGAAGTGAGAATGGTAGTCTGTGTGTGTGTTGTGAGTGCAATTCGCCGAAAGCCAAATTCTCTCTCACTCTACTGTAAACTTGACTGCGATGTTGTTGCTGATTTCGAAATTGATTTAACTGAACGTGTTTCGGTTTCGGAAACGCGCGCATAAAACAAAATATGCAACAACAACAATACAAATGGCAATAATCTTCATGTCTCTCTCCTACAGTGCAGCGACGTAAATAATAATAAAACACACACACACAAACAAAACAACGAAATGAAAGAGTGCCGCTGTATATGTGTGTGTGCTGAGTGCATTCAATATAGATAGAAAATACATAAAAATAATTTTTTAAATAATTAAAAATACGTGCATAATCAATTTTCGTTCTGCTATTAAACGCCAAAAATTCAAAGTAGCTGCAAACTGCAACAGCTGCAAATCAACAGCAAATATAAAATACAAATACAAAAAAGTTCACTCAAAGCAACGCAATTTGTGTCTCTGTGTACGTGTCTGTGCCTGTGTGTGTCTCGCTCGCTCTCCCGCTCTCTCACTGTATCTATTGTCATATAAGAAGAATCAATACAACAGCAAAAATAAAAATTTAAAAGCAACAAATATCCAATCAAAACAAATGTGCAACAACAACAAAATACTAAACATATATTAACATATATAAATATATATGTGTGTGTACATAATAAATCTACATCTTGAGAAAATGAGGTGCTGCTGTTGTGCAAATATAATAAGCCAAGAACTATGACGCATCAAAATCATCAGACAAACGGCGCAAGTTTGGAGGATTGCCATACAAACTTTTATGCTTTGGTAAGTGTGTGTAAAAAAAAATAAAGTGGCCTATCTCTATCGCACACTCTGCTTCCATTTTGCCATTTCCGTTAGATCTAGGTCAGTGACAAATGCAGCACAGGGTGTTTCACGTTGACAGTTGACCGCCCACACGCGCCGATCGACAGCTGTTTATCGATAAACATTGCCAATAGCCATTGATTAAGTCTCACTGCGTGCTCTCCCTCTCTTTCTCTCACGCTCTATAACGTTATTTTCTTTCCCAAAAAAAAAACACGCACAAAAGCGGAACTATGCATAGATACAAAACAAGTCAAAGAAAAGAAATGAAAAGGCAGCAACAATCAAAATATGTATGTGTGTGTACTACATGGGATAACACTGGCCGGCCATAACAGGTTCTTCTTCGGCGTCTAGTTGGCCGCCGGGTCGCGCCGTTTCTTTTTCATATGAGCAGCGCAGCCAGTGGCATATTTCTTTAATGAATCTCGCTCAGAGACAAGACAATAACAACAACAACAGTAACAGTAAAAAGTATACAACTTAATGCTAAAGAAAAGCTCAAATGGACGCTTGAGTGTAACGTTAACGGCAAGCCGACGTCGACGCTGGCGTTGCCGTAGACAAGTCAACGTGCTGCATACGCCTGCCGTCAACCTACGGCGCCGTAAGAAGCTACAGCGGCAGAGAGGCCGACGCGCCAACGAACGCTGTACGAAATAACGAAACAATAACAAACGCGCAAAACTTTCTCTGAGCGAGTAAAAAGTCTAACGAGAGCGGCAGCAAGAGTGTGAGTCTGCTAGGCAACAGACCCAATTAAAGAGAGAGCAGAAAACAAAAAAAAAAGTGAACAAGTCAGCTTGAACTTGGGAGGCACGCGCGCGTGAACAAACACTAGCAAAGCGTGTCAGAATGATAACACACACACACACACAGCAGAGAGCCTGCGTGCGTGCATATGTGTGCAAGAGAGAGAAACATTAAAATATATGGCCCACAGGCGTCGAGAAACGAGCGCAAGCAGCGTAGCCGCTAGCGCATGCAGAGTACACAGAATGTTTGCTTGTATTGCCGATTGAGCATGAAAATTGCAAAGATACTTTTGTGTGTGTGGGGCGAGACGCCGCTGACGTCGGCAGATAAAAGACAGCGACCTGAGCGTAATTTGTTTTTGCTACTTGCTGCTGCTGATGACAATGTTGAAAAACGAAAAACAGGCCGACCTTTTATTTTTTGGGTTCGCTAGGCAGGGGGAAGGGTATTAAAGCAATGCCTTAGCCAAAAGAAAAAGCCAATAATTATATCTAAAAAAAAATAAATAAAAAATAATATTGCAGCGAGTGGCGTAAAAACGAGAGCGAAAAATGAAAACACAAATCGCGATGCTCAAAACGAAATACGAAAATCAAGGGAAGAATGTGGAACGCAACGAACTGTTGTTGCTGTTCATGTTGGGGGCGACGCTCGTCGACGTTGTCGGCAGCCATTCGTGGTTTGGGGAATACCTTTTGCTTGCGTTGTTATTGTTGCGGCTGCTCTGTCGTCTGCGTGCGTGTGTGTGAGGTGCAGTTATTTGGCCATGTTTTTCGTATATCTGTGTATGTGTGCAGTCTTTCGAATTCGGTTTTTTTTATTTTATTTTTGCTGTTGTGCTTGACGCTCTCATCTGCTGTTGCCTTTGGTCATTGATTTGTGCCTGCTACAATCAGCAGAAACAACAGCAACAACTACGACAACTTGTTCCAAAGCTACAAAACTCGCAACGGAAGCCGCCAATGACGAGCCAAAGACACGACCCTAGCCAGTTTTTTCTTTCGTAGTTTTTTCTCTCCCATTTTGTTATCGCTTAGGTTTTCTTTTATGCAGCGTCTTCTGCTTTGGCCTCTTCTCTCGAGTTTGTTGCGCTGTGCTTTTGTTTATTGAGCTTTGCTTTAAGCCTTTCGTTTTTTTCTGTTACAAGTGCAGCAGCAATGGAATGTGTGTGTGAGTGTGCGGCGTTTAGCAACACTGCCACACACAGTTGTTTTCATAGCTTTTTGCTATGGGGCGACTATTGAAAATTGTTTTTTTGTGTGTGTGTGGGGTTAGTAAACAAAACGTGGGAGTTGGCTTAGTTGAAATGCATACGGTTAAATACATACAGTAAACATGTGATATAGTTAACAACTTGTTTTTAATGAAACATTTTCCAAATTGAAAGTATTTTTAAAGATTAAAAAAGAGAGGTTTACTGTTGAATATAATAGTAGGGAAATCATAACTGCTTATATAACTATTTTTAGTTCTAGAAAATTGGAAATATACAAAGCTATTGAGATAAATTCTCGTGGATAAACGTTTTAACAGAACTTAAGTTTCTAGCTAATTTTTAAAAAGCAGCTGTCATAAGACAAACAAAAACCCAAACAGCTGTTTTGTTTGTTTTGCTTGCCTAAATCAGAAACAGTTCACTTTATCGAATAGTTACTGTAGTTGTAGATAGAAGAGCTTCTTGGTAATACACAAAGCAGAATGCAAACACTTGACCAACCTATCGATTGGGTCACAAAAAAAAATATTGAAATATATCTGTATATCTGTATCTACATGTCGCTTATCTCTCTCTTGATATATTATTTATTATAATGAAGCAATCGATGATAACATAATAAAATTTACCAACACTCTGCTTCTCTTACAGACTGATTTGTGTGGAATAAAATGGCGGAAGTTCGTTAATGGCGAACGCCCCAATGCGTCGAGCGATCCTTTGGACGATCCGATCCTGCGCTCCTATTCACGATGCATGCAGGCGGATATGCTGTGCGTGTGGCGGCGCGTTCAATCCACCAAGCAGGACAACACCGATCCGAATGCCTTAAACTTTGAGATTACCACATCGACCACTGTTCACCCGCCTCTATCGCTGGCCGCTGCCAAGGAGCTTTGGATCTTCTGGTATGGCGAGGAGCCGGATCTCTCGGAGCTTGTCGATGCCGATCTGCTTAAAATAGCGGGTAATTTAAATATAATTGTTTAAATAATAAAAAGTTATAATAAAATGTGCTAGTAGGAAATATTAGTTGTTGTTCAAGAACGTTTTTCTTCCATTTTTCGTAAATTGATCCTATTCAAACCGTCTTTAGCAGTGGTGAATAATGTATTTCACCAATTGTATATCAATCAGACTGAACACTAACATTAAGTTGCATATGTAAATAAATATGTTAGTGTGTGTGTGTGTATGCGTGTGTATACTGCATACATAAATAATGCAAGCAACAAAATGTTGAGAACGTCCGTTACATTATGAGCTTTTTATAAAATTTAATAAAACTTCAAGGCCGCAGCGCGTGCAGCACAGCAAAAAATTTGTTGTACCCATGAGAAAACCAAAACAATACACACACACACACACACACGCGCGCTTATATACACGCGCGCACTCACTCACATATATCAAATAGATGTAAGTGTGTGTTTGTGCTTTATAGCTGTTGTTTCTCCAACATCATTCACATGGCGCGCTGCTCGTCTGTCAGCAGCAGGAGAGCAACGACGTCTTCTGCTTCCTCTCCCTCCCTTCGCTATATGTTCGCCCACAATACTGTGGTCAGCCCACGCGTTAAACGTCACCTGTGTCATTTGCAATGTTTTTGTTTCGTTTGAATAGCTCTCTTGTGTGGTGGGCGCGCTCACACTCACACTCTCCCGCTCTCCCACTTGCTGACGCTCTATTAAGGTCTCTCACGTTCGCTCTTCGTCTCTTTCTCGCTCTCTCTTGGTATTTGCCTTAGCCGCCTTGGCAGTTGCTGCTGCTGCCATTCGGGGGTTGTTCCTCGTAGTCGAAAACATTAACGGCCTCGGATTGCTGCTATTTCAACTCTTATCAGTAGGTTTTGCGGTGTGCGGCTACTATTTTTATTTAATTTTGCCTTTGACTTTACACACTTGCAAACAATGGGCACTATCTGGAACCACAAATTATCAGGCTATCTCTTTAACTTGTCGTCCGTCTCGCTTTAGTGGCAAATTCCATTCCAAAAACATACGTCAACGTTAAACGTAATCATAATCGCAATCGCAATCCTTACGTAGCAGCACTAGCAGCACCCCCATTTTTATTGTTCGACGTCATAAATGGCGCTCATTTGACAGTTAGCTGTTTATAAATTGCAGTCGCCGCAGCGACGTCAGCGTGTGAGATGAATGTATTGCTGCACACAGATGTGGTGAAATTGTTGATGACCCCGTCGCTTGAATTGAGAGTTGTTGTTGCTGTTTTTTTTTTTAATGACAAGGACATTGACTAATTGCATTGACATTACATTGTCTCGGCATGCGTGTGTGTGCGTTTGCAAATTCTCTTTCTTTTTATAGCCTTTTACTTTGCCGCAAACAACAAACAAAAAGCTTTGAGTGTGAATGCACTTGTTTACATGTGTGTGCGCGTCTGTGTGTGTGAATGAAGAGAGACGAGGCTGAGACGAGGCGTCGTCCGTCGTATGTAAGTTCCCGCTACTGCTGGTGCCCAGTGAAAAGTGGCAACGCAGCAACAGCAGTGATGATATTGTTGTACGTGTTGTTATTGTACAACTGGCCACAGCTTTTGTTGCTTTCGGGCCGCATAAAACAGACGTCACTACATTGTACACAGACATGCACACCGCCTCTTTGTTGAGTGCGTCTCTTAATACTTGCTCAGAGTTGTTCGCTTTTAAAATTAGTTTATAATGGTTTTACCTAGGAAAAAGTAGAGCTCGCAAATTGGCAATAGAAGGGCATCGCCATGACTTTTGGGCTGTAAATCGATAAACATGATTTGATAATATCGATAAGCATGTCGCTACTTGTTGTCATTGCTATTGCTGTTTTTGTTCTTGCTTATTTTACCTTAAACAGCTGTCACTTTGTTGCTGCTTTGACATTGTACGTGTGTGCGTGTGTGTTTATCTCTCTCTCGCTTGCTATATTTGTATGAGCGCGTTCCACAATTGGGGCTAATAATTATGAGCTCACAGCGCTTATGCATGTGTGTGCCTGTGTCTACATATGTATGTGTATGAGTGATTGTGCGCTCTTGTCGTTTGTTCTCTTTTGTGCGCGTTTTTTAAACTGGTTTTTAAGCTTAATTACAATGCGCTTTGTTGTTGTTCCTGCTGCTGGTGCAAAATTTTGCATTCGCTCTGTTTTCCGCTGCTTTACTTGCTGTTTCTTTTAGCTGTTGTTGTTGTACTTAACCAATTTTCAATGTGTGCTCACTCATATAGATTATTGACCTTGATTACACTACAAATACACAAGCGAGTATTGCATATCAAATATTTACGATGCCCACCCAGCGTACCGCTTGTTGCACGTTCCACACGCAATCTTCTAACAAGCTTAAAAAAAATACCACTTTATTGTTGTGAAATTGGCGTACGGTTGTAAAATTGTATCAAAGCACTGTAATTACCCACACACGTATAATCACGCACACTCATATATACACACACACACACACACACACACAGATTCGCACGTTTGTCATTGTTGGCCCGTTTGCACGTCATTTTCATTCGCTTTTGCTGTGGTAGCAAATTTTTAACCTAAAATAGCGTTTCAAGCACAAACAACAACGACACTACGAAATGCTCTCTTTTTGTTTGTTTGTGTGTGTGTGTGGGAGAATGAACGAGTGCATGCCTAAAAAACTAGCGGCACTTTTGCCCAAACAACACACTCGTTCGCTTACTCAGTCACTCACTCACGAGCAGCCAGCAACAGCGAATGTTTGCGCATATTTAGTACATGTTCACAGATACAGGCATAATACTACTGTTTCAGACTCCTCTCACCCACTCTCTCTCTCGCTCTCCTGTGCTCTTCATAGCTATCTCTGTCGCGCTGCGTGAGTCGCTGTCGGCAGCAACATGTGCACAAACCACACGTGCTACAAAAAAAAAACACAGATACATAGTAAGTCTGCTTGCCTGTTAGTGTTTGTGTGTGTGTGTATATGGAATTTGCATTGAGCAGCCGTCGTCATATTCCTGTTATGGCCGGGAATAAGTTTCGTCGACGCCTGCAGACGAAGTCCAACGAACAGCGCGTCGGCAATTTCAATTTTGTATTGTAGATTTGTAGGTTTTGGGTTTATTTTATGTTTTGTATTTTGTTTGTTGCGTTACGTTTGCGCTTCATTTCGATTTTTTTGTGCTAGAGATTGAGAAGCTGCAGCGTTTTTTGTTGGTACCATTTTGAGTGTTTTTATTTACCTCCCCTTCTCGCTTTCTTTTGCTCTCTATGTCGATGAGCTTTTGACTTTTGCCGCGTCTGTGTTTCGGGTTGACCCCGGCTGGGCAAAACTAGCATGTTCACATACACATACTCACACATAATCGTACATTGCCCTCTGGTTAAAATTTTACGCTGATCTCATTGAAAGAAGGTACTAACGTATACACACATGCATACAATGAAATCCACAAGCAGGCTGTAATAGCAGCAGTAAAAACAACAACAACAGAAACTACCAACAGCATAAATTTCCAAAGCCGCCCAGCCTACGCCGCTGCCCGTTGCCCGTTGCCTCAGTCCGCTGCATTGTTTTTGCTGCCGACGTCCGTACTCGCTGCTTTTATACATTTTACACTCACTCTTACACTCACGCTCACTCGCCGGGCTGCCTCGCCACTCTTTGATTTTTGAGTGTGAATGGGCCGCTCTGCTCGCTCCTCTCTTCAGCTTGTGTTTTGTTATTTATAATGTTGTTTACCTTTACGTAATTATCTTTGCAACATTTGTTGGTGTTGCCTTGTCTGCGCCTCTGGCTGGCCTCTTTTGCTTATTATTTCGTCTCCTTGTGTGTGAGAAGTTTTTTTTTTTTGTTGAATGTAGAGGGTGGACCGGCGCTGCTGCTGCGCCCTGCAATTGACGTTGACACCGCAGTCGTTAGTCGCTGTTGCTGCGCGTGTAGCTGTCAGCGCGAATATGTGTGTGTGAGATGCTTGGAATTTTCCAAAAAAAAATTCTCAACTATTCCCCCACTCCCGTTCATTCGTCGCCGCATTGTAAATAGGTGACTTGTCGACTCTCCGCGCCGTTTGATTTTCCTTTTTTTGTTTTAAGTGGCATTTTGTTTGCGCTTCCGCTTTTGATTTGCCTGCCTTTTGGGCCTGCTGGGGACCGTTTTGTTTCTTCTTCACTCTTTTCATGTTTTCTTTCCTTTGCTGCATTTACATTCACACATATTCTCGTAGTTTCTAGCCGCTTCGAATTCCACTTCTCGATTTTGCTCTCTCTTTCTCTCCATCTCCCTCTCTTAAAGCAGCCTCTCTGATCCCCCTCGTAAAGTCGTATTTGCCATTGGGGTGCGCGCGTCGCAAAACAATAACAAATTAAATTGCTTTTACAAATAATTTCTTGAAGCGCGCGTCGCTTGAATTTTGGTGCTTAAATGTTTTCCGTTAAAGTTGTTGTGGCTGCTATTGCTCATTGTTGTTTATGTATTGTCACCAAAACACACAAATACATATGTACATATGGACATACATATGTTTGTTTGTGGCTTTTGTAAATAGCAAAGCGACGAACGCGGTAATTTTCCGCCGTTTGAATACGTTCCACACAGAAATCAGAAAGTGGAACGTTTACAACAAATATGTAAATAAAGTTGATTGGAACGATTTCTTAAGTGTTTCATTTCGAGAAGTAGAATTTTGCAGGAAGTGACCTGAAATATATTTTTCAGTGTTGAACAGGATATTAAGAGCGGTAGCATTTAATCTGAAATAGTGTTGAAAAGTAGTTTTAAGTAAGCTTAGTAAATGCTACTAAGCTTTACAAATGCCTTTTTAATAAATTACTCTTAATTAATTAGTTATTAACCTCCCATTTATTTTTTCTAATTATTAGCCAATCAGTCGCTCTGGAATGGCACCTGGAAGGGCGAGCTGACCTACGAGTGCCGTTCGCTGCTCTTTAAGGCGCTGCACAATCTCATGGAAAGGTAAATGAATCTATATCATATATCATTGTTGCGAGATTTAGTGGCTAATATCATTTGTCTCCTTCCAGATTCGTGCTCACCAAGGACATAGTGCGCTTTGGCAAATGGTTTGTGCAGCCCTGTACTTCAAGCGATCGTCTTTTTGGACGAAGGTGAGTGACTGTTTTCCATTTTTCAAAGCCCAACCAAAAGGGATGAGGTGTTTGATTAATCAGTTCCAATTGCTGAAAGTCAATTCCATTGGAACTGTTGGCATGCATCCCAGATTAAAATCCAGACTGGAACTCTGTGCGACTGCGTTAAAGCTTATGCAGTCGCATCGTTCTTTCAGCCATATTCTCAACATGACTTTTAGAAAGGGTTCTATATAAATTTGTAGTCCCTAATGGTCTCTCTCTCTTTATTTTTGCAGCTCGCAGCATTTGTCATTTTCCTTCACGTTCTTCGTGCATGGCGACACGGTCTGCGCTTCCATTGATCTGCGCGAACATCCCGCGGTACGTCCTTTGACCAAGGAGCATTTGGCGGAGGCAGCGGCTGCCTTTGCTGCTGCCAGTGGAGGAGGAGCAGGAGGACGTGGCCAGGATGGAAATGCTACAGCTCAATTGCCTGCAAATTCACCACTGCTGGAATCTGCAACTGGAAATGGAACTGGAGAGAAGTCAGCAGCGACGTCAACAGCAACGCCAACGCAGGCGCGCAAGGTGATGCTCGCGCCCTTTGGCATTGCGGCAATACTCACGGGGAATAGCTACAAGGCGAGCGATCCAATGGCCGAAAAGATACTCGAGGATTGGGCCTCGTTCTTTCCGCTGTGCAATAAGGATAACACGGATGTGCCGCCCGTTGTGGAGGTGGTATCGGGTGAGTGAGATACATACACACATATGTGATTTATATATTTATAATAAATATGAAATCCCTTGCCAGGTGGTCATAAGATGTACCATCCCACAAATTACGTACTAGTCACGGATCTGGACGACATGGAACAAATGGAATGCGCCGAGCTGCAAGGCAAAGCAAATGGCGCCGGCAGCGATCAGCAGACAGCAGCAGCAAAGCAGGCTGCGGTAGCAGCAGCGTTGCCAGCAGCGGCGTCAGCAGCGTCGTTGGCAGCCGCTAAGGAATCGCGTAAAGCAGCAACGCAGGCGGCCAGCGCATTGGAACGTTTAACGTTTCAGCCCTACTATGATCAGCGACCCACATCGGGTTTTACCTTCAATACAAATAATACTCATATACCCGCAACGGCGGCCATCGAAATGCCGGAACGTGCCTGGCAGGATTGCATAATGAATACGCTGCATGTGGATGCAGCAGCAGCGACAGCAGCCGCAGCAGCAGCTGCAGATGAGGAAGAGAGCAAGCAAACGGATTCCAAGCAGCTTGTGCAGCAGCAAATTCAACAACAACAACAACAACAGCAGCAGAAGCAGCGACAGAAGTTGTGGAACTTTGTGGATCCTATGCAGAAGGCGCCCTGCATATGCACCAAGTAAGTTGGTCTCGCTCTCTTTCTCAAACTAACTCACCATTTGTTACGCTCTCTGAACTTTTACCACTTAAGCTCTTGTGCGCTCTCTTCTTGTTCGCTCTCTCCATCTGTGTTTCGCAGCACTGCACACTGCGTGGTGTGTTTTGCATTGTTTTTTTTTTTATATTCTTTTCGGAGTATGTGTGAATATTGTAGCGAGATATTTGTTGAATTTGTTAAGAATCATATATAAATGTAATGCAGAGAAACGCTTTAAAGGCATGCCTAGAAGAACGCAGAAACCCAGCTCTAATATATAAATATACTTTTTTTAAAAATAGTTATTTGTGTGTGTGTGTGTTTATCGATATACATTGCATGTGTTGTTGATATTAATACGCTTACAGCTAAAAATATAAGAAATCAAAAAGAAAGGTGAATAACTCGTACTGAAAGTCACCACAGCGTTAAGCTCGCGAAAGTTGAGTTTATTGTTTAACACAAAAACCCACCAAATTTCAGCGCACAATGCAGCAGCAGCACTGTCGGCGGCGGCGTTGGCGTTGGCAGCAGTAAACGCCAGCATAGCAGCAGCAGCAGCAGTAGCAGCGTTGGCTCGCCTGCGCTGCGTGCTGCGATCGGCGTCGCCAGCAGCAGCGGCAAATCAACGTTTCAGCTACTCCAACAACAACAACAGCTGCACCATCATCATCAACGGGTGGCTCATCATTCCAGTTCCAGTTCCAGTGTTGGGTACTTTGCCAGCAACTGCAGCTCCTCCTACACCTCCTCCTACTACTCCTCCTACGCTGCTGTTGGCCTCAAGCGACAAATCGTACCGTTTCATCAGCGTTTTCTACTTAATACTCAGACAGCGCTTAAACCTAACAACAACAACAACAACAACAACAACAACAACAACAACAACAACACTACTACTTCCTCTACAACAACAGACACCAATATACCAAAACAAAGGTTTGTGTCGCTGTTCAGACGTGTGTGTGTGTATCTGTGTGAGTGTGTGTGTGTTGCCAAATATCTTAATTTTCTTTGGTTGATTTTAACTGTTGTTAATACGCTCTGTATATTTCTTTCTCATGCGCATACACACACACACACACATGCTCTCTTAAGTTGTTTATATTCTGTTTAGTTCTCTTTATCGCTCTTCTGTCATCAACAACACAACAGCAACACGCTCTGTTAACTTTTTAACATTACGTTTTTGATTTTGTTGGTTGGTTGGTTATTTTTTTTTTTTTTTTTTTTCATTTTTGAAAATATTTTAATTTTTTCTTATTGCCAAACTTACTTTAAAATCAAACATATACACACACTCACACATTTCAACTCGTACATTTATGCTGCAAGGGCGCGACACTTGCAAGCATATTCACCATTTAACAAATAACAATTGGAGACTTTTTGTTTGCTAAACTTGGTGGTAAATGGTGTAGCAACGACAGCAGCAAAGTAATATACAAACACACACATATAAATATATACTGTTAACAACGATATAGTTACATTTGCCATTCGCGCTATCTGCGATAACTCATTAAGGCGTTATCGTAATTGTTATTCTCCCGTTTTTGCATGTGCGATCTATCGATTGTAACTGCCATTGCTTGCTGAGCCGTTATAATTACACGCATACTTACACACACACACTCAGACACTCGATCATCTATATATTGCTGTAAATAACATACATGTATATAAGTAGCAGTGGTTTTTTTATTGTTTTGGTTGGAACTGCGCTCGCTCTCTCGCTCTTGCTCTGTTTCTCTCTCTTGGATGTGGTGTTTACTTATATTTAGTTTGCTTACCATTTTTAAGCTCGATTGCGATTAACATCGATCTTAAAGTAGTGTGCATTAGAATAATTTGTAGTTGTTTATTTAAACATATATTTTACATATTGTATATAACGAACAAGCATGTTGCGACTGGCCTTGGCAACAACAAACTAAAAATAATTATAACAATTTTAAATTAATCTAAAATCTATAAATTATTGAATATGTTATTCTAACTTTTATTTCCTCTCTCTCTTTTTTTATTGTCAACAATTAGACATCTCACTCTTGGCAACTCCTCGGGAGGCGGCGGCAGCAACGCCACGCCCTGCCATGGAGGAGGCGGCGCTTCGACTTACTCACGCAATTCGCTGGGCGATTCATCGTCAATGCCACCGATTGCTTCCTCCTCGGTGGGCTCACCCGCAACGCCGGCTCCATCACCGCATCCGCTTTCCAATTCGGCGCACTCGCAGCCCACTTCGGTGCCGCCCGCCGCTGAGCAAGTGAGTCCAAGTGACGAACGATTCACAATTTAAATAACACTTTTTTTGCATTGCTAATTCACTCTCTTCTTATTCCCCCTTGCAGTTGCTCAATATGAGTCCGCATGCGCCCACATCCGTATCGAATCTACAACAACCGCCAACGCCTATCGACCATCTGCTGGACAAGAATACGCCAGCGCCCACGCCCACGGATCAGCATGACAACAAGAGTATAACTGCCTCGCCTTATGTACACCAAACACCAAGTGTCGAACCTCCCACTTATGCGGAACATGGCGCTCAGGGTGGAGCGGCCGCTACTCAAGCTATAAATGCGCCGGGCAGTGTGCCACAACAGCAGCCAGCTACCCCTACTGCGGGGGGAGCTGGAGCGGGGGCAGGATCAGGAGCACCAAGTGCTGCAGCTGGAACTGTCACGCAATGCGGCACGATTAGCGTTAAGAAGCTGGAGATGCAACAGCCAACGATTAAACAAGAGCCAGGCACCGGACTTGGCAATCACCAGTTGCAACAACAACAACAACAACACCAACAACCCATGGCAACCAGCGCCATGGAAGCAGTCACCAATCTCTTCAATCTATACAAACCGCCGCAGCTGACGCTCAAAGATGGAGATAGCGTTTACGACGAGGAATGGCTAAAAGAGGTTTACGATTTTAGTTTTCAAGAGTCCTGGTAGGTGGCACACTAAAGTTTACTCAAATCAATTACTTCAATTAAATTTAACTTCATTTGTATTCCGCAGGGACAATCTGCCTGTAAAGCGACCCAAGTTGAATGAATCGGTGAAGCAGCGACGTCCTCGCTATGTCAAAAATCTGTACGAAGGACACACGCACTTCAAACCTCTAATGCCCTCACCTGGCTCTGTTTACGGCTCGCTGCTAACCATTGAAGGAGGCACCGTAACGGCGACGCTCGGAGCTGCAGGAGAGAGCGGAACGGGTGGAGCAGGAGCAGGAGGTGGACTGGTGGGCATAGCGACCAATGCAGCCTTTAGCAATGCAACAAGCGCAGATGAAGCGGATAATGCACTCGTCAAAAGTGAAGCTCCATTAGCGGCAGGCAGCGGGAGCAGTTTCTTCCCCTGTCTGGACATTAAGACAGAGCCGGGTCTTCATTCGCCCTGCAAGGAAACCAAATCCACCAGCACTGCAGGCAGCGGCGGTGGCAATCTATTCACAGCGGAAGGTCTCAATCCCTCCCTCAATGATCTGGAGCAGCTGTTCGAGACGAGTTCGAATGATGAGTGCAGCAGCGTTCAGATTCACACGCCACCCGACTCCAATAATCCCTCGAATGGTGGCTGCAGCGCTGTCACCAACACAATTGACGAGCTAAAGCGAAGCACCGCTGTGGCCAGCGCTGTTGTTGCTGCTGTGGTTGCCAGCTCTGGAGCAGGCAGCATACAAGCTGAAGATCTAACCAAGATGTTTCCCACGCCGCCTTCGCACGAGCAACAGCATCCGAATTCGAGTCCCTGCCAAACGGATGTGGTGATGACCGATCTAAGTGTGGATACAACAACAACAACCAGCATATTAGTGGTGCCAACAGCAACGATAACAACAGCAGCAGCAACAGTTGCAGCCACAGGAGCAACAGTCGGACTGGGTGTAATGTTGAAAATGGTGAAGCAGGAATATAGCGTAGAACTGGGCAGTCCTGTCGAGGAGCCCATCGATGATTGGAGCTATGTATATAGGCCGCCACAGCAGGAGAAATTTGTGGGCTCCTCTCGCTATGCACCCCTCACCAATTTGCCCAGCCAGACGCAACCGCCGTTGCAGCTGCCCGCCAATTGCTTCTACAATCCCACCTGGAGTCACAGCCAGAAGTCGCGTGCGGCAACGCTGGCGAAGGCGGCGGCTGCGCAGCAACAACAGCAGCAGCATCAGAAGCATCAACAGCTGCAGCAGCGCATACAGCAGCATCAGCAATTGCAGCAGCAACACCAGCAACAGCAGCAGCAACAGCAGCAACAACAGCAGCAGCAACAGCAACAGCAGCAGCAGCAACATAAACATCAGCAATTGCATGAGTTGCTGTCAGCTGGTCCCCGAACGCCAATGAATGCAGCAATGCCCTCGCCGTCAACAGTTCCACAACCGTTGAGCAGCGGTGGAAGTCAGCTGCTATTGAATCAACTCAATTGTCCGCAAGCACCGCCTGGCAGCTCGATGCAACACATAATGCAGAGGGCAGGCATGTCACCCATTCCTTCACCTGGCGGTCCAGGCGTGGTGCCCTTTCCACGCAGCAGTCCCATGCAGCAGCAGCAGCATCATCCGATGCGGCAAACGCCCACACATCCGCCGCCTCCCTATCCATACGAGCTGGCTGCTGCTAGTCCGGCCACGTCCACATCCTCGTCATACCTCAATAAGCCGTACGGTTCACAGGAGCCACCGGGACATCCACATACGCCTCATCACGTATACGGATCGATGAGTGGAGGAGGAGGACCTGGAGGAGGTGCTGTAATGCCTGGCGATTCATCCAAGCTGGCCATGATGCAGTACACCGGAGGCAGTGCATCGGAAACAGGCGCTGCCTCAGCAGCAGGAGCTGCTGCATTAGGTCTGCTGCAGGAGCTGCCAGAAGTGAACTCCGTGCTCGTCAACATCCTGCTATATGATACGGCTCTGAATGTGTTCCGGGATCACAACTTCGACAGCAGCAGCGTTTGTGTCTGCAATGCGGATACACAAAAGATTGGCAATATACGTGGGGCCGATTCTGGGGTTTATGTGCCACTGCCTGGCAGCAGCTTTAACCCGTTTCCAGTGCACCGGAGTGGAGGTGGGAGAACTGGAGCTGTCACGCCTTATAGTCAGTTTGCAGGAGCCGGAGCTGGTGGCCTGCGTCTGATGAATGCCTTTGGCGGTGGGCTGGACTCGTCGCCGGGGGCCGCTGCTTTGTCCGGAGCTGGCTCCGTGCATGGCCATGGCCATGGGCCCAATGGTGGCTCCAGCGGCTCCTCATCCTGTACACCACCCAGCAGTAATCCACACATTACCGGCTACGTGGATGATGATCCGGTGGAGTGCACGTGCGGCTTTAGTGCTG
Organism: Drosophila gaucha; assembly: GCA_035045545.1. Taxonomy (NCBI): domain Eukaryota; kingdom Metazoa; phylum Arthropoda; class Insecta; order Diptera; family Drosophilidae; genus Drosophila; species Drosophila gaucha. Next base: position 2,830,871 of record JAWNOY010000222.1, read on the forward strand.
TCGTCAATCGTCGATTGTCGCATCGCGCCGGCCTCTTCTACGAGGATGAGCTGGAAATCACTGGCATAGTCGACGATCCGGCGAGGAATAAACAGCCGACCCTGCTCACCCTCATCCAATCTCTGTGCCGCAAGGGCAACAACAACAACAACAACAACAACAATAATAAAGAGCCTTCCACGGTGAAGGAGCTGGAGAAGCTGACGAGCACAGCTCAACAGCAGCTGGAACAGCTGGCGCATGCTATATTCGATCTACTCTTGGATCAGTGCTCCATTATACAAAGCTCCAGCAGCTCGGTGCATCGAGCGTTGCAAACGCATCGGCGTAGGATGTCACGACAACGTCGACTCGGCGCTTCGGTGGCTACGATTGCGAATGTTCTGGAATTTACGGATGCACACGATGTGATCAGCTTGGCCTTGGAGCAGGCGCGCCTTGCTTTCGAGAGTCAGCGCTTGGATATGAATCTCCTCGAATTCGGGCATGGTCAACAGGGAGGACAACAACACCATCCACACCATCCGCACCAGCCTCATCATCCACAACAACAACAACAACACCAGCAACATCAACAACAGCTAATGGCCTTCCAGGCTGCGCCTGCTCTCCGCCAGAAATTGTTGAGCCTAGGCAGCAGTCGTCTAACGGTACACAAGTGGCCTTATCTTCCAGTGGGTTTCACCCGCAGCAACAAGGAGATTGTAAGGACCATGAATGCCATTCAACCCATGCTACAAAGCGCCTTCCATTGCAAATCGCGAGGTGGTGCTGCGGGCTCCAAGGATGCCAGCTCCTATAATACGGTTAGCGGTCCTTTGACCTGGCGGCAATTCCATCGCCTTGCAGGACGAGCCTCCGGGCAGTGCGAGCCACAGCCCATACCTTCAGTTGTGGTTGGCTATGAGAAGGATTGGATATCCGTTGCACCACATTCCATACACTATTGGGACAAGTTTCTACTCGAACCCTATTCCTATGCTCGGGATGTGGTCTATGTCGTTGTTTGTCCAGACAACGAGCATGTCGCTGCGAGCACTCGAACCTATTTCCGTGAGCTGAGCAGCACGTATGAGATGTGCAAACTGGGTCGACACACGCCCATACGTGGCTGGGAAGGCGTTCTCCAGGTGGGCGTTACAGAGAGAGATGTCCTGACTCCGCTGGATGATTGGCTGCGTACACTGGATCATGCGCCGCTGGCGGAGCAGATTAGACGTTATGCCATTGCCTTTTTGTATCAGTTGGCGCCTTATCTAAGTCGTGTGCCTGGTGATAAGACGCTGCTCAATCCGCCCGATGCCAGTGGCAGTCATTCAACGAAAGCTGGTGCTGCGCAAGCGTCAAGCGTTGCTGAGCATCCGGAACAGCCGGTCATCAAGCTGGAGCCGGGCACCGAGCAGCAACAACCGGGAGCACCGCAGAGCGGCAGCAATCAGGGAGAGGATAGCAAAGCGGATGTCAAAGGAGGAGCAGCTGGAGGTGACTCCAAGCCTGCGCTGGTGCTGGGTGATCCACTGGGCATGGGTGAAACCTTAGAGGACATCAATCCCTCAGCCATTGTGCTTTATGTGGTGAATCCCTTTACCTTTGCCTCGGACAGCTTTGAGCTAGAGCGCCTCGCATTGATTGCCCTGTTGCGTTGCTATGCGGAGCTGCTGAAGGCGGTGCCCGATTCGGTGCGTGCGCAGATGAACATCCAGATTATCTCACTGGAGTCCATTATGGAGCTGGGACCCTGTGGCAATCGTCGTCGCTTCTCGGACGAGATTAAGTGCCTGGCCCTCAACATTTTCTCACAGTGTCGCAGGCATCTGGTCCATGCGCAGCCAGTGAAGAGTCTGACGGGCTTCGGCACAGCGGCCAACATGGAGGCGTTTCTCAAGACCAAGGATGAGCCGAATCGACGTGCCTACAAGATGTACACCGCACCATTTGTCCTGGCGCCCATGCACGAGAGGAATGACAAGACGGATTTCTCCCGGGCAGCGGGCAGCATGCATGGTCAGAACGAGACGCGCTATTCGGTGATGTATTGCAATTATTGTCTGAGTGAGGATCAATCCTGGTTGCTGGCCACCGCGACGGATGAGCGAGGCGAACTACTGGAGAAGGTGTGCATCAATATCGATGTGCCGAATCGGGCCAGAAGAAGAAAAGCTCCGGCACGTTACGTGGCACTGCGTAAGCTCATGGATTTTGTCATGGGTCTCATCTCGCAGACGTCGCAAATGTGGCGATTGGTGATCGGAAGGATTGGCAGGATTGGCCACAGCGAGCTCAAATCGTGGAGCTATCTGCTCAGCAAACAGCAGCTGCAGAAGGCCTCCAAACAGTTTAAGGACATGTGCAAGCAGTGTACACTCATGTATCCACCCACCATTCTAAGTGCCTGTCTGGTTACCCTCGAACCGGATGCCAAGCTTCGTGTGATGCCTGATCAATTTACACCCGATGAGCGTTTCTCGCAGATCTCCATGCAGAATCCGTTGTCGACGCCGCAGGATGTCACCTGTACGCATATTCTGGTCTTTCCCACGAGTGCGGTCTGTGCGGTAAGTGAATAGATCAGGATATATAACTTCAAATCTAATTATCGACTTACTTGACTTCAATTTTATATTCTGCAGTCCTTTACACGCCAATTCCAAAACGAACCACAGGTGGACGACGACTTCATCTTTGGCGAGGAGGAGGGCAACGAGGACTTCAGCGATGCGGACATAGGCGATCTCTTTTGGGACTGTGAGTATTGTTTGAAATATATCGATTCTATTTTGGTGGCTTGTCTCACGCATGATCATCGTCTTGCACAGCAGCTCACATGGATCGCGTCTCGAATCACGGCAGTCCAGGGCGCATGGAGGACAATCGCAGCTGGCAAAGCGCTGGGGGCAACAATTTCAAGTGCACGCCACCCCAGGAGGTCGAGGAGGTATGTTGACCTTGATTCTAGTTTATTATATCCTGGGTTAACATTTGATTTGTCTTGTAGGTGGGTTCCCTCAATCAGCAGCCCATTTCTGTGGGTTATATGGTATCGACAGCGCCCACAGGTCGGATGCCCGCCTGGTTCTGGTCTGCCTGTCCGCATCTGGAGGATGTGTGTCCTGTCTTCCTGAAGACCGCGCTGCATTTGCATGTGCCCAATATACAGATAGCCGATGATATACTCAATTCGACCAATGCTCATCAGTCGGCCAATGATCATCCGCTGGACTCTACATTAACAGCCGATGTGCTACGCTTTGTGCTGGAAGGATATAATGCATTGTCCTGGCTGGCACTCGATTCCAATACGCACGATCGATTATCCTGTCTACCCATCAATGTGCAAACGCTAATGGATTTATATTATCTAACGGCGGCCATAGCATAGAATCCGAAATCTACAACAAAAGAGCATTAACATTAGCAGTAATAGTAGCAGTAACAGTAACAGAGTAACAGAGTAAAACTAAAACAGTCGATTGCTTCCGTTTGCTGTACTTCCATTAACATAGCGATCTATCCAAAAATTAACAAAACAACAGCAATGCAACAACTGAAGTTAACAGTCTAAAAAAAGATGAAGATGTAACAGTAACAGCAAATGTAAAAACGTAACAGTAATGTTAACAGTAAACTGTAACAGCAACGCACAGTTAGCGTAAAACAGAGCCTTGTAATAACAGCCGCCGCCGCAGCAGCCTTACAGCCTAACCACAGGAGGTGCAACAAAGACAAGAAAGAAACATGATCAGCGATGAGCGATAAATGCGTTCAATCGATAAACCGATTGATTGACGTTTAAGTCTTGAGAGAGTAGCGAAAACAGCATTACTATTTATTAATTGAAAATTGTGTATAGTGCAAGAATTGTTTTTTATTAGGCTGGCGTTCGATTTAGTGTTTAATATTTATACATATACAACAAAGAAAACAAAAACAACAACAAAAACCACACATAGGGGCATATTTATATATATTATATACATAGATCATATACAATACGCAAGATTTAAAGCAAAACAAAAAAAAAAAAAACAAAAATATATAGCGTGTAAGTTAAAAAGAAATTTGTACATATTTACAACCAATTCGCCGTAAGCACTAAGAACAACAACAATAATTATAAAAAAAGCAAAAAAAAAGCGAAAAAATTTAATTATACAAAAAGTAGCTTACAACAAAAGAGAAATACCTAATTAAAACTAAATTAAATTAATAAATTGTGTAAATTTTTTGTGCAAAGCGAGCATTAGTTTAAATTATTATAAAATAAAACAAATACAATTTAATGTTAAAGCGAAACTAACACATACACACATAGGCAGGCAAACACTCACACATACATATACAAAAGCAAACGGTATACTGTGCATGCATATATAACAGTTATAACAGTTATACAGACACACACACACACACATACATATATATGGACGCAAAGCGCAGATGGAGGGGAGGGAAGGGGAATTTATGGAAGGGGGTTAATGGGGGATATTTATGGTATAAGGGTTTTAAGTCAATAAGTAGTTTTTGAGGTTAGGAACTGTTTTATACAAAGAAAAGAAAAACATTGTATTTTGTTGTACATCGCACACACACACACACACACACATACACACATACCTGCAGACACACACACTCACATAGCCAATTGTTTAATAATGAATTACTTAAAAAGAAATGTGTACAAATTAACATAATATGTGTTTATATAAACAAAAAGCTTTCTACAACAAAAACAAACACACACACAAATACAACAAATTGATTTTGCTCTTAAAAAAAGATTTTCGATAGGATTAAGTTTGCATTAAATTAAACAAAAAAACAATTATTAAACAATGAAATTATTTTTACCTGTGTATTTTAATTAGCATAATTTATCAACAACAACAAAACGAAACAACAAAAAATCTACATTTACAAAGACGTTTTCTAGTATATACCACACACACACACACGCTTTACTTTTAAGTAGTTTGGTTTTTCACTTTTAGTATTCTATTTTTTTTGTGTAATAAAACAACAATTATTTGCAATTATTTTTGTAATTTTTTTTAATTTGTACTTTATAAAAAAATAACAGTAAGTCAATTTTGGTATTTAAATACCAAATTTAATTAAGTTTCCAGTTGCAGTTCACCTAACGGATCATTCATATTTAAAAAAAATAAAAAAAAAGCACGCTGTACATATACAAAAACAAAAACAACGCTTACAATAATTTCTAACTGAGGTGAGAATGACAAAAGACAAAAACAAAAAACAATTTCCTAGCTAAGGGTTTCAGTTCTCAACTCTAATCATTTTCACCTCAGCTGCCATCGCTGTGGTGAGTTCGACGAAAGCTAGCGAAGCGCAAGCAAAATACATATGCATAAAAACAACATATACATAGCAATAATTCTAACTGTAATTCACACACAAAATCACTCACACACACACACACACTAAGAAAACATATATAACGCAACAATTGACAACAAGCATTCATAAATAAACAAAAAATGAATTAAAACCAAAAATGGAGGGAACAGATTTTTTAAAACTCAACTCAATTTACGAGTTGAACCATTTTTCTAAGAAAAAAGCAAAATAAAAAAAGAAATGCAAAAATTACACATATATAAAAACCAAAACAAATTTGTAAAGTAGTTAAGTTAACAAGGCTTAAAATAAAAGACATTACATAAGTGCATTAAGCGTTGAATGAAGACAGAGAGGAAGAGAGAGAAAACCATATACTAGCCCAGCCCCTAGCCTAAAAGTATGCAATTATTAATTTAAAATTTGTTAAGGTTAGCTCGAGGTTAGTTTTACGGCATACACACACACGCAACATACACACACACACACATGTATTGAGGTGTAAGTATGTGTGTTCATAGGCCAAATTCAAATTGCAAATTTAAACTTAGGCGGCAAAAAAGAGAAATTAAGAAAAAAGAGAAAAAAACAAACGATTGCATTTGTTTCTAAAACAAATCGCCATTTAAACATGCATATACATAAATACATAATTAGGAAATGTATGCCAGAAAAGAAAATCTAGCTACAGAATTGCATATTATATACAATTATAATAATTATATATAAAAAAATATATAATGGGCAAAAACAAAAGAAAACACAAAAAACAAACAAAATGTTGTTGTAGTCAAATTACAAATTAAGTTTTGTTTTTGCTACCGCGTGAGTCAAAAAGAAAAAGAAAATAGAAAAAATCGAGTCAAATTTTAAATGTGCAAAGTCAAAAAGCAAACACAAAAACAAAAAGCAAAACCAAATAATTTTTTGCAAGTTCTTTATAATTAATAACGGTTTTTTGGCGTGCAGAGAACAGAAAAAAACACATTTTTCCAATAAAAGTAAAAGAAAAAAATGAAAAACAAAAATCAATTTAAAAGCAAATGGTTTTCATGTTGTACAGCACTGGTTTCATTGATAATGGGAAATTAAATTTCAACGAGTTACACTGTAGTCATTGCAGGGTTGGTAAACAGCTGAAATGTTTTAAGTACAAACTTTTTCGCTTAAAAAAGCAAAACTAAAGTATAGTTCAAAGTGTTGCTGAAAGTCTTAGGAGTATTTTGAATAATAATGGGAAATTCAATGTAACGCAAAGGATATTAAATGAGGAGTTATGCAACACTGTAGTGGTAAACAGCAAACGGAATACGAAAATGAAATGAAAAGTAAATGTTTTCCCTTAAACAAGCATTTGTGCAACACTGCTTGTTCAGGCGTACTTTGAATAATACTGGGATGCTGCATGACGCTGACCCATGAACTGATAGAACTCGATTAGCTTGCAATCGAATTCAAGCCCTCCCGCATGGCTATTGTCCAGCCAGGCTTTTAGCAGAATTTTCGCATCATAGTTGTCGCCCACCTTTTCCAGTCCAACTGGAAGTTGTAGAAGAGCGATGTATAAGAGTGCTGTATAAGAGTGCAGCAGCAGTAGCTACTCACGTATGACCATTTCCTTGATCTCCCACTCGCAGTCGTAACGCAGCTTTAGAAATTCCAAAAATTCCAACAGCTTTGAAGTCGTCAGCTCCCATGTAATGCAATGTTCACGAACTAGTTCATCATCATTCCAGAGACGAACGCGCCGGTACATGTGCTCAGTTCTCAGCTGGATGTCGCTTAGCTCTGCCAGCGCTTGATTAAGTCGCTTATACGCCCTATCGAGTCGCTTGAAGAGTCGATGTATTCGCTTTTTGACATGGCGCAGTTTTCGCACTGTGTTCGCATTGTTCAATTCAGTTTCGTTTGCAAAGATCTTGGCACACAATGCAGCGTAAAGTTGCATTTGTTCGCCTCCTTTCTGCACGGTCTGCTGCCAGGCCAAAGTATCCATTTTGATAGTGGTTGGCATTTTATTTAGTTCTCTTAAAATGCTATTAGAGTTCATGCTGAAGCTTAACAAAACAAAACACGAGCTATTCAAATTTCATCACACAATGCAGTGTTGGAAAATGTTTGATAGTTGCATGAACTTTTTCAAATTGTTACAGTTTTCAACACTGGATTTTCCGCATTGCTTTTATCTCTTTCTATGAAAAGTAAAATATTTAAAGGCAGCAGCGTTTGCTTTGATTGATTTCCGCTCTCTTCCTTTAAAACACAAACCTTACTTCGCTTTGATTGGCTGTTTGCATTCTCTAAGCTTACTCTCTTCTCTAATTAGCATACAGCAGATGCAGGCAGCACTGTTAACACTTACATTTGTTGCTTGCTCTATAATCTATCTCCCTCTCTCACTCAATCGCTTTCAGTAAAGCGCAAGCAAGAAACAGCGAAGTGCTGGGCAATATCAGTAAATCGTTTGACACGTGTCTGGCGCATTAACCAACACTGATTATTTTTTTATTTGTATTCCTTTGCTGCCAATTTGATCGCGAAAATAATAATACAAGTTTTTTTGCTAGTTAAAGCTGCGCATTAATTGCGCGCTTGTTATGTGAACTCCTTCAACTTAGCTCTGGGCAATTAGCTGGCAGCTATCTCTTTCTATCTGCTGTCGTTCAATGCAGCCTGTCAGCTGGAGCCCACAGACATGAGTTACTGTGCGTTGATTGCGTTTAAGGCTTGATTGTGCATCTACAACAGCAACAACAACAACAACATCGGCACAATTTGCTGTTCTTTTGAGGTAAGCGCACGAACTGGTTTTTTGCTTATGGTTCTGCATTAATTATCAACAAATCATTTTTGTAGCACTGAAGGGCGCATTTATCAACGATTATGCAGGGGGTGAGGGGGGGGGGTGCATGGGTTTGGGTGTCGCACAACATGTGTTTCGACTCGAGAGCCAGGATGCGGCATGTGGCAGGCGTTTTGGCGATCCTCTTGACGTGCTGCCACCAAAAATTTGTCAGCCACAATGATCGAGCATTGGACAAGTGGACAAGTGGACCACGGAACATGGCCAGCGGCGGTGGCGGCCCAGCACAAGGACGAGCCGAAGCGTCGGCGACATGACATGGCCGTTGATAAGTATAAAGAAACGAAAAAGAACGAGGCATTGCAATTAAGATATTTTTATGTAAATTAATGAAAACAGCAAGCAGCAAGCGCAGCAGAAGGTTGCCAGATCGATGATAATGCAGCAGGCGGAGCAGGGAAAGCAGGAGGAGGCAGAAAAGTAAGAGCCACAGCAGACGAAGCAAGCAGGAAGAGGAGCAGAAGCTGGAGTAGGGGCAGGAGCAGTAGAACGAGGAGCTGAAGCAGCAGCTGAAGGCAGAACCGAAGTAGGAGCTGCTGAAGACAGAACAGTAGAAGCTGAGAGCGGTAGCAGTAAGAGGAGTTGCAGCAGTAGAAGCTGCTGCAACCGTCTCTGTGGCAACATTCTTCTGCAGCATGCCGCATGCGTGCAACTTACAAATAAGTACAAGCCGAGCGAGCGAGCGAGCGAGCAGCGACTGCAAAACTCCAATTGCGACGAAAACTGTGGCGCATTTTTAATTGGAAAGCGCGCACAAAAACCAAAGCGCACTACTGTTTAGAGTGTGCACGACTAGCAGATGCCCTGTTAAACAAACGATGATTTCATCTATTTTAAAATATGAATAGGTCTTGGACAACAAATCATCCATAAACTAGCCTGGGAAAACGTGCCCAGATTTTCATTGTTCAAATCTACTTTTCTGCTGATATATTCATGAAGCAAACTCAAGTCTATGACCTTAATGAATTTGATCTATATTTTGAAAATAGTCAACTCTATCTGCTTTTCAGAAAAGTTCTCCAGATCAACCCAATCATTAGCTTAGAGTTGTCTTCTTCTAACTGCCACAAACTTATAAGCAACTTCTTTAAATTCCTTACGTATTACAGGGTATCAAAACGTAGCCAAAGGAGCTGCAGCCTCGACCAACGACGCCAAAATAAAAAAAGTGACGCACCGAAAATTTATTGTCTCTTGATGCGAAGCCGAACGAGCCGAGCTGAGCTGCATGTCGAATGGCCAGAGCAAACAGCAAAAAGGCCGCGAGCAATCGATGGAGGAGGAGGACGGAGCAGGGATCGACTCCTTTGGCTGGGCCGTTACTTCGGCATTTATGTCTGGCACTTGACACATTTTGTTATGGCATTTCAGCTACCGCGCGCCTCTTCCGACTTTGTTGACCCAATCAAAATTCCAGCATCTTGCACTTGAATGCGTTTAATTTGTAAGCTCGCCGGGTCGCAAAAGTGTTGAACCGCATGTCGAGACATGGTATGGGAAACAGATCAGCAAAATCTCTGTCTGTACATCAATATGTTAACTGATCCGCAAATCGACAACAATTCTGTTTACAAGCCAAGGCAACTCGGATATGAGAGTTTTGGTTGCTAATGAAGCAACTGAGGCTAAGGATTATGTTATTATCGAAGTTAAAATACACAGGTTGTCGAACCTAGTCTAAAGGAGATACTGGGGATTGTGTCGAGAATTTGAGTTGAGAAAAAGCTAATTTTTGGCAAATTCAGAAGAAATCTAACTGTTCTAAGGCAATAGATTCCTACTTCCCTAAGCTTATTTTAAAGAAATTCAGGAGGTTATCCAAAGCAGATGCATATTACGAAAACTTGATGTGAGTAACAGTTTATACCTTTGAGTTTATTTCTATGTCATATGGTCAATAGATCTATCTCCTTATTCCAGATTTCTGAAACCTAATATAATCAATATAAGGATCTATTGACTTTAGTTTTGAAACAGTTATTGCAACCAAGAACTCGTGGTATATAAATCTTTAATCTTTAATGTAAGTAAAGCGAAAAGTTAATGTATTTGACATATCTACAATATATCTTTCTATATATGACGGTATTTTGTACAATTTACGATATGCCTAAGATGTATTTTTTATAAAATAATTAGTTTTTAATAATCTATCTTATCTATCTTTAGTCTTCCTTCTTCTTTACGTTAGAAATTTTTCAGAAAATCGTCGGTAATTAAAAATAACAAATCACTTACAGATCTTTGCTATAAATTTTCTAGGTTTTGAGTTTTCTATTACCAAATCTCTTTCCACTCTATCAAAACTTTACCTATTTTAGTGTCTAATTCCTCTTTCACCTTTTTGGGTTTTGAACTGTGATCCAATTCGAATTCTATATCCGCATATATGTACGTTTGCTCCACTTGCAGCTGCTCTTTGAGCTCGCCCCACTCGTTCGGTTCTGCATTTCCCTTTTGGCGCATTTGCTGATGCCCAAGCTATTTTTTTTTGTGTGTGTGGCATAAGCCAAGCTATTTGCCTGCTTATCTGTGCCGACTTCCTCTGGGCCTCTTTGGCCACTTAATAAGGGGCTACAACTGGGCGTCTGTGTGTGGGGTGCAGCTGCCTTTAACCAGTTCCAGTTCCTAGCCCGAACCCAAACCCAATCCCAATCCCAGTTTTAGTTCTAGTCCAAGCTCCAATTGCAGCTCGAGATTGTTGCCGGTAGCGTTTGCAGATCGTAGCAACATGAAGAAGAAGAACTACAAGATGCAGCAGAGGGGGCCAAGTTGATTTATTCTAATCTGTATAAGCATTGCTATAATAAAGCAAAAGTGCCCACTGAGTGGACAATGCTGGCCAGCGGCTTTTGACCAGCTTTTCTGTTCGAGTTGTTGTTGTTGTTGTCGAGGCCAAATTGCAGATCAGCCAGCGCTGTGGCCAGTTCGTTCAGTCGTTCAGTGTTGCGTCTTTTGACTTGTTTGCTGCTAAATCTAGCTTTTTTTTGTAAGACTACGCATGGGTAGTAGGAAATACCATTTTATGTTCCAAGATCAGTGAAAACATATAAATAGTGTATATCATTGTAATTAAGATGTACGTAAATAGGCAGAAGAACAAATAAAGTTTATTTCAAATAATCGACAAACCTATTTCACAGAAATCGATTCAAGCTCAAGAAACTAGAAAGGGTTTCCCATTAAAACAATTTTTGAAACGATCAATCCTATACGATACTGTCGTCCGTTCAAGCAGTAAAAATAAGTCTCTGTGCAAAGTTTCAGCCAAAGTGCTTGTGTTGATTCAGAGAAACGGAAGGACGGATGGATAGATGGACATACGGACGGACGGACGGTCAGACGGGTGGACATACGGCCGGACAGGTGGATATGGATATATAAAATCAAATCATCATGTCGATCAAGAATATACATAATTTGTATAATATGAGATTTATATTTCTATGAGCTTAAAACTTTTGAAAAATAATTATATCTTTCTTGCAATTTTATGTGAATATAATAAAACAGATTTTTATATATAATATCATTAAATATGGAATCGAAAAAAATATAAAATTATATATAATATATATATATATATATTTACAGAGTGGCTCAGAATTAATTGAAATATAGAAATATAGAATATATAAAACCAAGTACAATGTTTGTTAGAAACGCAAAGAAGAATTGACTAGAATTAAGCAAATTGTCTAATCATTTTTTATAAGAAAAGTTTTTAGTTTTTTCTTTGAAACTTTTTACAGCTAGATTTAGCGTCTTTTTAAAGCTTCTTTAAAGTTGTCAACACCGTGGCATCTGCGCACTCGCTTTGGGGCTTCGAGCAATGCGCGTAATTGGATTTAAGCCCAAAGTGCAGACGCAGCTGCAAATTCTAATGACTCAGCAGGAGCAGACACAGAAAGAGAGAGATAGAGAGAGAGAGACAGATAGGTAGGGACAACCTTTCACATTGAGCAATGCATTGGCTGTATAACAAATGAAGTTGCAAGCGCTAATTTATCGCGTCAAACAAAGTCCGCGACGCTATCAACCGAGCGAAGTGTCGAGGATTCCAGTTGCACAGCTCGTGTTATCGACGCAAAGTGTTTTCGGCTCGACAGGCGACAATGATACGCCCCTTGAGAAGGAGCGCAGAGTAACCTGCCAGCGTATTCGAAACCTTTTCAGCTGCTGCCACTTTGTCAGTTGCTGGAACCCAAAGGAACTCGGCGTGGGGCAGCTGCCCTGAGCTGAGGAGGCGTCTCTTCTTCCTGGCAAGCTGTGCTTCGATTTTATTCAAATTTCAACATGCTGCAAACATTTAAAGTGGAGCCTTCGAGTAGGCGGCTGCCAAATCACGTAATGCTCCTTGCAAACATTGCTAAAACACTTGCAACGCGCTCATGCAGCATGTTGCAAGGCTGCCAGGCTGCACTGAAGTCTTTTGTCTACATCTAACTTCATCCGGAATTGCCCTCCTCTAGATTCCTCTACTCGTTCCCACTTTACTGATTTTGTTTAAGAGCCAATTTACATATGTATACCCTAGCTAAGAACGTCAAATAGAGTTGGGAATTCCAGCTATACGTACTTAAGTTGGCAATTTTAGTTCATTTGAACTAGTAGTTCATTTCTATTATTCACAGTTGATCTTTTATTCAATAGCTCAGTCGCTTGATGAACAAATTCAATAGTTTATGAACTATACGAACTAAAGTTGCTAATTTTAGTTCAATTTGATAAAAAATTCTCAATTGCATAGTTCACAATGGCTTATTAGAATTACTAGTTCATATATTCATTTGATAGTGAATGATTTGAGTTCGTCTGTTATTCAGTAGTTCAGTCTAGAGATGGGCGTCGGGATCGGGATTTTCGGGAATCCCTCTGGTCCCGAAACAATTTTCGGGATGGGAAAGATTCCGAAATTCCCGCGTGTTCCGATAAGATCAAAGAACAGAAGAATGATATTGATGAGGAAATTAATTATAATATAAGTCCTGTTATCATGGCAAGTACTTCATATTTCAACATCTTCGACAACGAATGGGAGGGTGTATTCTACTTCTACTAGAATTTCGGAAGAAAAGGGAACACACCTTAGAGAAGAAATTTTTGAGAAAATATTAGTTTTCAGTTTAAAATTTTATGTATCATAAGAGTTCTAAATGATGAAAAAAATTTGGGGAAATGTCGGGACCCGCCGTAAAAATGAAATATTTGTCGGGACAATCGGGCGGGAAAATCAAAAATTATTTCGAATTTCTTTCCCAATCCCATCTCTAGTTCAGTCACTCAGGATCGCACTATTTTTAGGGTATTTAAACTTCGGCTACTCATGGGTACCTCTCTCTCTGCTCTTCCCCAGTGGAAGGGTCTTCGTTTTGCTGTTGGTCGTCGTCCTGGTCAGTCGTTGCGGAGACTGCGTTTATTTAAATTTATTTTCCTAGAATGCCACAAGTCGCCACATCGATGCGCAATTTGTTGTTGCAGCTTTCGACTGGCAACGTGCAACGTGTGGCAAGTAAGCAAGTAGCAGGCAGCAACTGCTGCGGCAGCATCAGCAACTGCGTCTGCGTATGAAAATTAATTGCTGCCACTCGTGACGATGGCTGCAGCTCGATCTGCCGACTGCTCCCTGCCACATTGTTACTGCTTGCCTCATTCTCCCTCTCGCTCTCGCTGTGAGCTGCGAGTGGGCGGCATATCGTTTAGATTTATGACCCTCGCCTCTGTCTCGCCGTCTGCGAGTGTCGCGTGATAAGTCTATAAAATGTACGTTACATTTGTATGTGCAAATGGCTGTGGGATGGCATTTGCATATCGCCCAACTGCCCACAGACCCCACTCTCTATCCCCTCTCTCTCTCGCTCTCTCTCTTTCAATATGTGCCCCTTGTGGCTTGGTGAAAGGCGCCTGCATGTGGGCTGGAGTTAATTGTATTTCATATATGAGGCCACATGCGATTGCAAGTCCCGGTGAAAGGAATATATTAAGAGCTGTAGGAGCAGTAAAGAAGAGGTGGGGGATAAGCAGGAAGGTGCTGCCAACAGGTGGACGACACAGCAGCAACTGTTGCTGACTCCCGAAAGCTCTCAATCAAGTCAACTGCCAAATGCAGCTTTGTTCAATCAACGTTTGCTTGAATCAATCAAATTCGAACAGTACCAGTTCTCACTCCAGTTCCAGCTCCGGCTCCACTTCTAGTTCCAGCTGCTCCCCTGCGACACATTGCATCATTAATTTGATGGATTGTAAAGTTTTTCGCTTCAACAACTTTGATGTGCCAAAAAAAGGAAAAAGTAAGGAAAATTGTGCGAAAAAAGGGAAAATTAAGGCGCACATTGATGACAACTAGGGCAGTGGTTCCATAGGGGGGTGGACGGTGGTAAGGCGGAGCGGCATAAATTTATGCCTGCCCCAACGCTTGACGCTTCACTGAATTGCTGTGTGGAGCATTCACTTGATGAAGGCAACGATTGGAGCTTCGAGTGGAGCGTTGAAAGCAGTTCATTTGCATTGTGGACACGGCCGATGAAATTGGGCAATGCCTCAGTGCAGATGCTTTAATACGAACGGGGGCCAACCACAGGATTGTCTGTATTCAGGGTTGCCAAGCTGTGCGACTCAACTAGGGAACTAGTTCGGGTGAACTGTACTGTTGCAATGATATGTTTATGCTATGGTTTCCTTCAGATACATGCATATGTACTTCTGGTAATACTAACGACGGTTTTATCTCCCTCTCGAGGTCTTATACGTATTGCTCTCTTTTCCCCAATTTTTTTAATCCTGAGAAAATGATTTCTTCTGTCTCATTTTTTGTGTATACTTTTATTTTTTCCTTCCTTTTTATCTCTTTCTGTTCCTTATCTATCTATTTCTTTTTCCTCTAGCTATCTCTTTCCTCTATTTCTCCTTCAGATACATGCATATGTACTTCTGATAATACTAACGACGGTTTTATCTCCCTCTCGAGGTCTTATACGTATTGCTCTCTTTTCCCCAATTTTCTTAATCCTGAGAAAATGGTTCTCTTTTCTTCTGTCTCATTTTTTGTGTATACTTTTATTTTTTCCTCTCTTTTTATCTCTTTCTGTTCCTTATCTATCTATTTCTTTTTCCTCTATCTATCTCTTTCCTCTATTTCTGCTTCAGATACATGGATATGTACTTCTGATAGTGCTAAAGACGGGTTTATCTTTCTTTCTCTCGAGGTTTTACGTATCGCTCTCTTTTTACCAATTTTTTTAATCCAGAGAAAATGGTTCTGTTTTCTTCAGTAACTCATTTTTTGTGTCTACTTTTTTCTATTCTTGTCTTCCTTAGCTATCTATGTCTTCCCCTTTTTCTCATCTCTCTCTTTCGTTAATCTCTCTCTTTTCTCTATCTCTCTCCTTTCATTATTTCTCTCTTTCCTCTATCTCTCTCTTTCCCTTTCACGTATTACTTTTACTAGAATTTATCTCCTGCTGACTTTTTTCGTCCCCGCTCCCCTTCCTTTAGCGTCCTTTATTCCTTTGGCGAATTGGAGGAGATTTACTGGCGATTTAAAAGCGATTATGGCTGTAACTTTTCTTTGTTGTGCCAACTAAATATGACAAGCAGCTCTCTGGACAGGCTGCCTCCACATATGGCATAGCTGCCGCTCCCGCTGCAACTACTTCTGCTTCTTCTTCTACTTGGGCTTTAGCTCCTTTTTGCCTGGGCTGCGATTGACGTTCGCTGATAGGCGAATTTTGCATAAACGCAAGGCAAACGAACGTCGGACGCGTTGGCGGAAATGCGTTTTGAATCCTTGCTGGCTGCTGTTGTGCTTGCCTCGG
Organism: Drosophila gaucha; assembly: GCA_035045545.1. Lineage (NCBI taxonomy): Eukaryota > Metazoa > Arthropoda > Insecta > Diptera > Drosophilidae > Drosophila > Drosophila gaucha. The sequence continues at coordinate 2,846,909 of JAWNOY010000222.1, forward strand.
CGCGCCTTGCCACATGGGGCACGGCGACTCTTTACCCATTTTGGCCGGCGCATTGTCTGTGACTGTCTGGACGCGGGGCTTTGTTTAATTGCGATGCGAACTGTGCTGCAATTGTGCGGAGCTTGAAGCCCGATGCGAGCCTCGCTTGCCTCGTTTGGTTTCCTTTTCGCATTTCGCTTTTTGCTGCTTGCCACGCAGTTGCGCATGGCGATTGTCCCTGGAGGCATATGCGTCGCATTGCAATTGAAATTGAGAATCGGAGCACGCTCCACGCTGCTTGCCCAGCCACATACACACAAATTCCTATGCCTATATGCCACATGCCACCTCTCTCTCTCTCTCTCTCTCCGTCGCCCCATCCATTCGTGGCTCAGTTCCTGTTGCCTTGCCACGCACAATGCGCGCATAATAATGAGGCTGAAGGCGGCGAGGCAGCAAACTTGTTTAGGCTTGCAGCTCACCTCTCTCTCCCTCTCCCTCTCCTTCTACACTCGCCTTGCCCCACTCTGTGCTGCCTGCCACTTCGCAACGTTTGGCTGCCTCGCATTTTGTCAGCCCATACGTGATAAATGCGATTTCTGTTGCAAGGAGCCCCATGCAGCGGGCATTAGAATGTCATTTGAGCACTTGCCTCAGCTGATGTGTGTTAATGTATGTGTATGTGTGTGTGTGCAACGGTTATTGCCTGCGCTTTAGCCACGCCCGCGTCTCGTAGTTTTGACTAACTTTTTGGCCTAATCGCATTTAAGCTGATTTTTGAGCTTGTTGCAAGTTAAGCTAGCCTACCTCCTGCCCAACCCTACCTCTCTCTCACCTGGCCACATTTGCTGCCATTCACTTGGCTAACTGTTTACCACAACAAAGGCTTTCTGGCTGCTCCTGCTGCTTGTTCTGGCCGCAAAGCGAAAGCCCGTCAAGAAGTTCGTTTTTTTTATTATTCGAAAATCGCGTACAAAGAGTTGCCTGCAACCCTCCCCCCCCCCCCCCTCTTTTTCTCGTCTCCAGCAGCCGCGCCCCTTTTCGACCATGTCAACAGCTCCGATTCCCAATGCCCGACTTCCAGCTGCCGCCTCCTGCCTTTCCCTCATTTAGGCAACAAAAACCACCGCCCCGAACTTTCGTGCAGTGCAATTTCTATTGTTCTTGAACGTGAAGAGAGGCGCAACTGGAAAAAAAAACAAAGCCAAACATTGCCCCTGTCATCTCCTTCTTGTCCCTCTATGCCTCCACTTTCTGTTACTCCTGTGGGGCACTCCTTGGCAACGTAACGAAGTCAACGTGGCTGCCACAAAATGAGCGCTTTATACCTACTTAGATCGCTATAAATTTGGCTTAAGGCAAGAAAAGTGTTGCCGCGGCAGCAGCAGCAGCAGCTGTCTGGACCAAGTCACAGTGGCGCCAATACTATTAAAACTGTGATGATAATTATTCATGATAAAAATAATGCTTATTAAACATTGGAAAATTTGTTATATATTCCATACTATTTACAATTAATGAACCTCCAGAAAATTTAAAAGGAGTAATATTATAGTTGGCCCTGGTACTCTCTCAATAAGGCAATAAATACATATACATATGTATACATGTACATAAGTGTAAAGCTCAGCTAATACTGAGATTCTAAATTTAAAATAAATTTTATGTTAAAGATAATACAAATTTAAAAAAAAAAAAAATTATATTTATTAAAAACTGATTAAATTTTTAGGTTTACGTACTTGTGGATCTAGAGATTTCAGAAAAGTTAACAGTTAGAATTTTCCCATTTTCTGTGTATCTATTGCTTAGCTGAAATTGGAATATATGAGAGAATAATATTAATTTAATAATTTCGTTTCAATAAATTTTGGAATAAATATATATATTATTATATTTCTATATAAAATACAATAAATACATATGTATTGTTGTATTTTTTGTTAATATTATTCTTAATATTTTTGCTTAAGCATTGTTTTTTGTGGATTACGGGAGAAATATCTGAAAATCTGCAACACAGTGCGGAATATTGACTCGTCATGACAATGCTTATTAAATAAACTTTATCTATTTAAATCCTTTTATTATAATTTTTATTATTTTTTTCAATAACTACTTCAAGTTTTCAATAAATTTTTTAAAAGACTCTTTCATAACGAACTACTATTAATTAAAAGTTTTCTATATATTTATGTTAAATTCTTTTTAAAAATATCTTTAGTGGGAAGTCATATTCTTATATAATGGCCTTGAAGAGATAAGATATATGTATTTGTTCCAATTTATTTGAAACAAGGTTTTTCTAAATTCTAATCAATTTCAAAAATGTGTGTGCTCCAAACAAATAGCCTACAGTCCACTGTGCATACAGTGTGTGCACTGAACTTTGGTTCGTTTTTGCTTTTGGTTTGTGGCGGCTCGGCTTGTTGCACGTTGTTGTTGCACGTTGCCCATTGCCCGTTGCCCGTTGCCCGTTGCCCGTTGCCCGTTGCCCGTTGCCCGTTGCCCGTTAGTGGAGCTTAGATGCCGCGCGTTGCCGCAAGTCCGCATGATTTATGCGATTATTCTTTAGCGCAGCGCCCAACTTTATTGTTTTATGTTTTTGTGGCCAGCTGCAGGAGGCGGAAGAGGGGGGCGTGGCTCGCTGGGTCTATTGACTTGGACTTTGGCTGGCTGCAACTGCAGCTCGTAGCTTGCTAAAAACGCCAGCAGCGCGCCTGCAGCTAGCAGCGCTTGCACTCAGCAACTATTTTGGGTCGCTGCAAGCGAATGCTCACTGTAGCTTAGAGTTCAATAATTGAACGTGCAGCATGCAGCATGCCGCGGTGGCGAGGCATGCGCCGGGTTAATGTCTTGTTGGTTATTGCCACCTCTAACTCTAGCTCACTCGCTCACACAATAGCCCCCTCTCTCTCTCTCTCTCTCTCTCTATCCCTCTATCTCTCGCTCTCGTTTTCGCTCTCTGGCTGCTGCACCTGGCTGTGCTGCCTATTTGTAATTTTGCACTAACGGATCTGTTGAACCCATCAATTGCAAATGCTGCAGCTGCTCAGGGAGAGAGAGAGGTGCGCAAAACGATAGAGAGAGAGAGAGAGAGGGAGAGCCAGTTTGTTAACTGGGCTTAGAGACATGTTCATTAAGGCCTGCCACATATAATAACTGTCCAGCGAGTGGCCTATAAAGTGCTGAGATTTCATATTGCAGCTGCAAGCAGCAACTGCTGCTGCTGCTGCTGCTGCTGCCGGGAATGCAAAACGCGTGCAACACCATAAAAGTCGAATATGAATTACGCCCACTTTTACAGCAGAGGGAGGCGTGTTGGCAATTACAATCTAAGCCAGATCCGGCTAGGCCAAGCCAAGCCAAGCCAAGTTCAGCCAGTTGTTGGTCTATTTTTGGTAACTTGTCTAACAAGCAGCAACTGTTGCTGCTGCTGTTGCAGCTGCTTTTGGGCGTGGCTGACTAAAAAAAAAAAATATAAAAGCATAACTGCTCGCACTTATATTACCAATAACTAGGCAAAAACAAAAACTGTTGTCCAACAACTAGTCCAAGTCTGAGTCAGACTAAAGCCAACGCCTTGTTGACTGCTAGCCAGCAAATGGGGGCAAGCTCTGAGCCCACTCACTCGAATTGCAACTGCAACATTTCATTTGCAACTGGATGACAATTGCTTATTTTTTATTGTGCCCCCAAAAAATGCTTCATTAAAGCGCGACACGAAATTATATTGATTTTTGATCAAGCGCTGATTATGTTTACTGTTTATTTAATGGAAGTAAAAGTGGCATTCCGATTTGCAGTTACCCTTTAATTCACTGTGATGTAGTAAAGTCAAATCGATATTTATCGAGCAAAACATTTTAAAATTATTATATTATTTTATTATTATTATTATGTTAAAGAACTTGCACAGGTTATTGATTCCTATAAACTATCTTTTTCTTTTTAACTAAAATTCGTTTGATCTGTGTGATATACATACGTTCATACGTACACCTACATATATCCTAACATTGATGGCTTATCGATAATAATCGATTTTTTTTTATGAAATTCTTTTAATCTGATTTTAGTATACTTGCATTTATAATCTAAATTTGTTGATCCTGATCTTAAAATCTTTAAAATGTATCCAGATAACTTTTGCTGAAATCGATACTTATCGATTTCCGGAAAAACTGCTGCAATATTCTTGGTATGAGAGATGCACTTTGCATTATTTTTTTTGTTGCTAGCTCTAAAGTTAAAGACACGAAGCTATTATTCTGGTCAATACGAGAGTAATTACAGGGTATATTCCAACCATTAATACGATATTCCGCATAATTAAATGCGGGCTCAGTTGGCAACCTTATTGAAGTAATAACATTTATTTGCACAACCGGCTGGGCCCGGTCAGGGATTTCCGACCGTTCACGTGCCCGTTCACGTTCACGTTCCCGTCCCCGTCCCCGCTCCCCCTCCAGTTCCAGTTCTAGTTCGAGTTTTTAGTACTCTGTCATTCCGTTTGCCACTTAAATTTGCATTTTCATATTGAACGGAATAAGCAGCTGTAGAAGCAATCAGAGCTTTAGCTGGCGAAAAAAAACTGGAAAACTAGAAAAGCAGTTCAACTGTCCCGTCCGTCAGTCTGTCGGACTCTCCGTCCGTCTGTCTGTTTGTCGTCATCATAAATCGATAAAGGCAACGTGGCTGAGCGTGCCAAAAGTTGCCAATTAAATGTGGCAGCACAATTTGCCGCTAACCCAACTGCCTGCCACTTGTTGCACGACAGACAGCCTCGGCCACTCGCAGTTGCATTCGTAATGAGCAACGTATGCAAGAGATAGACAGAGAAAGACAGAGAGAGTGAGAAGGAGAGAGACATAGAGCTCTGACTGCCTGCGATAAGTAGGAACTGCAACTGCCTCGCAAATGCAAATTGTTGCAACTGTCCGCCGTCTGTTGATAAGGCGGCACTTGAGGCCTTTTGCCACCAGCAGCGACAGCAGCAGCAGCATCGCTGCCTGTCACTTTGGGTGTGGCATGGCAAAACTTTAATTTGCCCCCAAAGAATTTCCCCTCCTTCCTACGTCTAACTACGTCAAACTAGCAGAGAGCCAAAAAGTTGGTCAGTTTGGTAATAAACTAAAATTGGAATTGGATTTTGAATTATTTTCGATACTCTTTCATGTACTATGAAAATTGTACCGCTTTATATTTTGAAAATAGATCAAAAGCGACTAAAAGCATATAATAACATATATTATGGATTAACATCATCTCTATATACGCATGCATAAATTAATATATATATAGCTACATACATGCACATACTCCTTATCTGCAGATTATATTGAACATCGATAGACTCGACCAAATGCCACTATTGAATTTCTTGACCAATCTTTAAGAACCAGGCCCTGTCGAACAGATACAGATTCCTTCTTTCAATATACATTCAAGAATCTTTCAGATACGAAAAGCTTTTGAAGATTAAAAAAAAGATCAGGATCAACAGTTTTGAGCTTTCATGATTGTAGCTCTGTTAAATTAAGTATTCAAATAAGACACCATTTTCTACTCGTACGGATAAGTTCTATTGATTAGCATTCAAACATTCAAATTCTAAAATTTTTATAAATTTGGAAAAAAAGCAAGGCGTTACATTGTTTTTTGCTGAAAATTGGAATGTTTTCAAAATTAGGCTTTTATTGAATCTTAAATGGCTGTAACTTGGCTAAATGCCGACCTCTTTATACGATCCAGGCCTTTCTTTTCGAATAGCTACAGATCTCAGATTTCATTCTGGATTCAGAATATAAAATAATATAATTCAAACAGTTTTTAAAGATTATCCATGATTTAAATTTAGTCCAATTTTCCAAAACTATGCCATTTCAGATTCATAGGGATCTCTTCTTTTGATTGGTATACCATACAAAGTTTTCAGAAATTTTGCTCGATTCTGACTTTGTTTTGCATTTTTCGGTGTTCACGATATGTTTTAATTGGATGCTGACCACTAAAGCATTTCTATTTATGTTTAGGCTACTTTCCACGTTCACTTTTCATCGACGGTAGCTTATGCAGCTGCCAGAAACAATGTGCGCTTTTAATGTATGTAAATTTGGAATTAAAATAAAAATAGACAGAAAGACAGCGAGAGAGAGCAAGACGACAATTAGGCAAAAGACTGGGAAACTGAGAAACTGGGTCTGAGTTTGGGTTTGGGATGGGGCTTGGACCAAGCCAATCAACTGGCAACTGGGCAAAGAATTTTTTCTAATTTACATATCTGTGGCATTAGCTGAATGCTCGCTCGTTCGGCTATTCAAATTGCCTTTGCATAGATTTTCAGACTAAACAAATTTGTTGTTGGTTGTTGTTATTGTTAGTTGCTTTTGTTGTTGTTGTTGTTGTTGTTGTTGTTGTTGGTTGTTGTTGCTCTTTCTCAAATGCATTGTTTAAACATAAAAAACATGCATCTACCGTTAAGACCAGCAAACAGAAATTAAGTTGAGTTTGTCAAGCAGCATGGTCTATACACTGTCCTACAAAGTCACTTTAACGAAACAATTTGCCGGCCGTCAGATGTTCTGTACGTCGTCCTTGATCTTATATACATAAAAATTCAATTACTGTGAAATTAACTACATATTCACTTTGGCATGTGGTTATAGATATAGAAACTCTATGTGAAATAGCTGAGTTTGATTTCCTCTTTTGGTATTTTCATTTTCAGATGAAGGCATTTTATATACTATTTTACTTTAGTAAAACATAACATGATTACTTGTTCTCCATGCTCACTTTATAATGTTGCTTTATTGCTATAAAACTAAAAAAAACTTCATTAAGAGTTGTTTGGGTATGTTTCTTCCATGTTTACTTGATAGACCAACAAGTTGACCAAGCCTCTATGCCCTAGCTGTTGCATAGGGCATAAAAAGTTGCCCATGCAGTTCGCTGCAAATTAATTAGACTCAATTTGTGGCAGCTGCCACAACTCGGGTCGCAACTAGCGAACAGATTCTATGCTCATATTGTGTTCAGCTTTTTTTTGTGTAAGCAGCAGCAGCAGCAGCAGCAGCAATTCTCATGTAAATGCCAAAAGTTGCAGCATTGTTTAAATATTTACAAAAAACATAAGAAGACGCAGTACCAAAGCGAAAGAGATGTAGAGAGAGAGCGAGGGGGAGAGAAAAAACGGTAAACAAGTTGCTGTCAATGTGAAACATGGACAACATTTTTTGAGCGCTTTCTAATCGCAGTTCGAACCGATAAGGCAGTCAAGTTATGTGGCAAGTGTTGAACATGGCTAGAGTAGGAGGAGGAGGAGGGGGAGTGCATTTGTTATACACTTTCCCAGCATTTGATTTTGGCATAATTTCTCACTAGCTTGCAACATAATCGGCTGCCGTTGCACTTGTTCGATTATAGCCGCAAATCAAATGGCAAACAACTTCTATACAGATGTCAATTATTTTGGCCAGCAAAACCAAATTGCAGCTCCAGTTGGAGTTGAATTGGAGCTGTAGCTGGAGTCAGCGCTCGTTAGCTCTGCTGCATGCCACATGGACATCGACAACTACGTGAGGTGGCTCTTTGCAAAGTCAGTCAAGTCATTCAGTCATCCAGTCATCCAGTCATCTAGTCATCCAATTCAAGAAAATTGCCAAGGATCGAACAACTTGCAACTTGCAGCTTGCTGCTAGATTGCAACGTGGGCCAGCTGCAATACTGGGCAGCTTATAATTGAATGATTGCATGGCTAGCCAAAATGATTTGCTCGTCATTAACTCTCAACTACTTTGGCGTTTATTTTGAGCCTCCATTCGATCAATTGATTTGCTGCCAATAGGTGTCAAAACTATTTGGCTTTCATTTTGTAATTCTCAATGAGAAAAAATTGACAAAAAAATAAAGTATTTGCAACAAATGGGGGAACGAAATGTCTGTCAAGTTCATTAAATTATTTGAAATGTTTTGTCTTTGTCAAGCCGAGTGACTTATTACAGACGCAGTCCAGAGCCTAAACAACTGATGAATGTTACGACTAACAACAACGACAGTTCGTTAAAGTAGTCTAAACACGAGTGGAAATACCCTGTAAATACATTTTTAAATAACTTTTGGGTTTGTCGTTTCATTATTAACTATATTTCATTAGAGGTTGTATATGGTGTTCCAGTTTACATATATACCAAGAAACGCAAGAGATGAAATATGCATTTTAAAGAAACATTTTTTTTTAAATACTTTGATACATTAGTCTCTCCTTTCCCGGAAGTACGCTATATATAGAGGATAAACTGAAAATTATATTTTTTTTCTTAAAATTTGTATGATAAACATTTTCAGTTAATAAAAAGAATTTTTTAAAACAATATAGAAAAATTTGTAAATCATATATCCAAGCTTCAGCTCTAGTCCTTAGCCTCTATACTCTAGTTACTACTGTACTTCTGTAGATTAATGGCCGTAGCTGCTTATATTTCGTTTACTTATCAAGTATAATATGTATACATATATATTCCGAAATGCGCACTAAACCAATATACCTCGTTTTAACCCACTTTCAGTGAGTGCAGGATATTTGTGCAAAAGAGGACGTTGGATGCTGGACATGTACATGGACGTAGTTGTGAATGTGAACGTTTGACAAGAAATTTATTTAAAAGACAACTGGCAACAAATAAATTTCAAGAGAATCGTAGGCGCAGCTAGAAATAGATGGAGTAACCGAGAAAGAGGGGAGAAAGAGAGAGAGAGAGAGAGAGGTAGAGACCAAGGCCTACGGATGCGAAATATACTATTCTTGACTCCATGTGCAGCTGTGTAGGAGTCATCGTCGTCTTCGGCTAGGTCTTGGTCTGAAATTCATTCATCAATGTAATCGATCAGACGTAGCTCTGCTCTGACATGAACTCCGACGACGAGTCGTGTTTGCGTATGTAAATGGTTCGGTTAACAATGCGACATAAAATTTAATCAATTTATTGCGAACGAGGCATTGTCTAACGAATACTCTTGCCAAAGAGCATTTTAATTATGTCATGAAATGTGCAACGGAAACCATTTTTGAATACAGAAACATATATACATACATACATACATACAATATATTATTTAAATTATAGATGTGACTTACAACGAATGAAAACTCTACGTGTACATAATATTACATCTTATATCTTATATCTTATATCTTATATCTTATATCTTATATCTTATATCTTATATCTTATATCTTATATCTTATATCTTATATCTTATATCTTATATCTTATATCTTATATCTTATATCTTATATCTTATATCTTATATCTTATATCTTATATCTTATATCTTATATCTTATATCTTATATCTTATATCTTATATCTTATATCTTATATCTTATATCTTATATCTTATATCTTATATCTTATATCTTATATCTTATATCTTATATCTTATATCTTATATCTTATATCTTATATCTTATATCTTATATCTTATATCTTATATCTTATATCTTATATCTTATATCTTATATCTTATATCTTATATCTTATATCTTATATCTTATATCTTATATCTTATATCTTATATCTTATATCTTATATCTTATATCTTATATCTTATATCTTATATCTTATATCTTATATCTTATATCTTATATCTTATATCTTATATCTTATATCTTATATCTTATATCTTATATCTTATATCTTATATCTTATATCTTATATCTTATATCTTATATCTTATATCTTATATCTTATATCTTATATCTTATATCTTATATCTTATATCTTATATCTTATATCTTATATCTTATATCTTATATCTTATATCTTATATCTTATATCTTATATCTTATATTACGTAATTATTTTTACCGCTAGAGTATTTATTATTTCGACACCCATGTGATGGTTCCTTTCCGCATTTCCTCCTTTTATCTCGTTTAATTTTTGTCTGCTAGTCTACTCGACACTTTCTCTACTCGGATTTTCAATAGAAAATTGCACAAAAAACATAAATAAGTCGCAAGTTTTCCTGGCACGAAGACCATATAAATTGCAGAGATAACTTGAGCAAAAGAGAAGTCGAGGAGAAGCAGATGGGTTGAGATAGGAGAGGGGAGTTAAGGAATTGCCTGACCAACCTCACCCACATGCTGGCAGAATTATGACCGAGGAACAGGAGTAGAAAACACAGAAAAGCGTCTGGAGTTGAGCTTTGGATATGCGAATTTAATTTGGTTGGGTCTGATAATGAAAAACAAACCTGAACATGAGTTAATTGTCATTACAGCACAAACACACATACATAAAGTATTCAATTGTTAATTACACTATTTAGGTTAAATAATAAGTACACACTAGGCACACGATGGTCAAACAAAAATCGGACAGGGAAGATGGCGGGGCTTTGATTAGCGTGCAGGAAATGCAGGAGCGGGAAAAAAAGTATATGCAACGGCTGCAGGAAATCAAGGTTAGCTGCAATTACATCAAGGGTAAGACACCAAACAGACATCGTATGAACTCATTGATAACTTATCGATTTTAAGAATCGGAGCTGGAATTCCATCGGCTGGAGGAGGAGCGCTCCAGTACCGAGCATTGGGAACATTATATACGCTGTGATGGTCTGCCACGCCCCTATTTGCCGCCTGAAATGCGCGAATTCCTAGCGAAGAAGCGATATTATCAACAGTTCTTTACGGATCAGAGCGTGGACTGGACCCTGTCTGTGGATAATCGCACCATATTAACGCAGAACATATTCCGCGTAGACCTCACCAGGGACACGGTCAAGGAGCAACTCAACGATCACTTAGGAGATGATTATGAACGGGATATTTCCATGCTACTGGATACACTGAACAAGATCGATTGCATGTTCGATACGGCTATTGAAATGGAGCGTGTGGACTTTGCGCGTCAAATGGAGATTATGGAAGTGCGATCACTATATGTGGTTTCACACTCATTCAATAATAATAATCACTTTCTTTCGTTTAGGTGAGGCGCGAGATTGAAAAAGACATAGTTGACTCATTTGATCGTCTGACCTATCGCATAATACGCATGGATGGTGTCTACATGAAGTACGTAGTGTATGAAATAGGTCTAGCTGAATTTATCTAGCCAAAGTCTGCTAGAGACTTAACAATTGAAATACTGTGAAATTTTCATTATCGGACAGCTCTATTACCAATATCCGTTTTCTTACAGTAAGATTATATCTTTTAGCTAGGCACTCATAAGTGACATACTCAGAATGGTTTATTTCTCTTCCTGCTGCTGACGCCCATCACTTTTTTGTCTTATATCGTAGCACTGATGATGACATGATAGCCACTTGGTCTCATAGTAGCCCAAGGTATGAATTGGACATATGGGCGTTGCGCGATGTACCAGTTCGGTTCGAGGAATTGCCGTGAGTAGCGAACTTATTTCAAATGTCACTTGGCTTAAGTCTTTGTCCTTAGAGCTCCGCTAATGATCGCTGAGCTGAAAGCGACAGGTGTTCGAGTTCAGATGCCGCTCAATGTGCTTCATGATTGTCTCACACTGCGTTGCATTCACACGAGCTTCGACAACTATTCGCAATATGCGAAAAGTTTCGATGGGGTTATACCGGAGAATAACGTGGATGAAGTCAATGCTGGTATTTTGGATATCGAGGAGTGTTTAATCAATGAGTGGTTAATGCAGATTGATATACAAAAGGAGATGTTGGCTGTTTTGCTCGACAAACGCGAAGCCTATGAGGAGATAATGCGCGTCATCAACGAGAAAACGGAAAGAGCCCTCAAAGAGAAGAAGAGCGGTGATGGTAAAGAGTCCAAGATCGTTATACCCAAGGCACCCAAGGAAGCGCTTTTGGTGCCGCCGGGCATGCTGCCCGATTCGTATACCACGTTCTTGGAACGCGAACAGCAACAGTATTTGGATTTGCTCGACGAAATGTACAGTCCAGCACATCTCAAGCTAGCCGATGACGAGGTGAGCAGAAGCATATTATGATCGATTGATCTATTGATTGATAAGCATTAACAGTCTGTTATTTGGCTCTCCTTGATATCTATGAAGTTTCCTAGAGTATTCGTCTTTTAATTTAAGCCAGTCAATGATATTCTAAGGAACATTTTCAACATAGTCGTTAGTCACAGCTTGATCAATCATTCAGATCAATCGTAGGCTGAAATGCCTCAACTATTCCTCTTTCTTTTCTTTTTGTAAGTTAACCCGAACTATTTGATCAATCATTCAGATTAACTTGCGACAGCACATCTTGATGGGCGGCCTATATTCAATACATTTTGTACGTCGTCCGGCAGACACGCATTACCAGAAGTTTAACCTAACACTGCACGAGGATGGACGACTGTTGCATATCAAGGATGATATTGTGGCCGGATTGCGTCCACATTTTCGTGATAGTCGATTGGGATCAAAAGCTTCAAAAATGTCGACAAGACGTTCAAAGATGTTAATGGATGAGAAGACGCGCAAGACCGTTATGCTAGAGGATGACGAATTGCCATATTTCTTTGTGACTATTCAAATGAAACGCGAGCTCTGTCTATGGGGAACGCCAATACCTTGTCAATACATTGATAGCATGGAGGAGGTGCCATCGGAAATATCGATAGTTGAGGACAAAAAGGAATCGACTGTGAAGAAAAAAAAATCACGGGTCGGCTCTGCAGCTAAACAACAGGAAGCAGCACAGTTACTCGAAAACTCACAGTTGAATCAAATTCGCCGTCCCGAAAATACAACGATCAATATATTTCGTCCTACGCTAATATCCTTGCTTCGAACCAGTCGCAAACTCAGCCCAGGAGAGCGTGTAGTGCCAGTTCAAAATTTTCGTTTAGTGCAACAATTGGATCATAAAAAGGTGCGACAGTTGCAACGGTATTGTGTACCACACATATTGTCGTCCTTTAAATTCCCCATGGAGGTTAGGGAGGAATTGGAACAGATGCACGATAATCGACCAAAAATGAAAAATATGTTGATCAGGCGACGCAGCGTGGACACTGAGGACACTTTTGTTGTCGGCGAATTAGATTTCGATTATGATGTTCAATGTGCAGCTGAACGGGTCTATCCCGTCTTTCATGACGTTGAGCGGATGATGTACGCCGAAGACAACATAGAGGAAGATAAGAAGACCATCTTTGGACTGATTGATACATTTGACAACATAACGACAAGATACATTGCCAGACATTTGGATATTATAAATCAGCCTGAATTTATGATCCGAAAGTTGACAGTTAAAAAAGGAGCAATAGCTAGTTCAGAGTCACGCGCAGGCTCAAATTTCAACAAAATGAGATCCATGACGCGATTAACCAGCAGGCCATCATCGCTTCGTGGGAGTCACAGTCCATTGGGCTTATCCGTCACAAATGTGGGCGGTTATCAACGAGCGAGTCGTGACGGTCAGGAGTCGGAAATCGCCATCCCCAGCGCACCGGAGGAACCGGTTATTACCGTAGAGGTGGAGGAAGAAATCGTGGAAAAGCCCAAGGAGAGGGTCATACGTTGGACTACCAAACATATCCTTGCCTACACATTCGATAGGGAAGCACGCACCATGAACATCAAAACGGATCGCTTAGGCATCTTTGGATTTGCCTATAAGCGCTACGAGCATTTTCCCTTTCGCGACTGGTGCTTGCAGCCCAATGAGGAAAAGTAAGATACATATATTGCATGTATCCTTTATAAAATGGATGTATTGCATTTGCAAAATGCAAACGTATATAACAGACGGAAGAAAGTTGAATCACTCGATCTATATCTATTTAACCCTGTCAATCTCATCTAATCAAAGTTGCAGCTTAGTAGTAAAGGGTATAGCAATTTTGCCTGCCTGTTCGTAGCTAAGTTTGTGAACAGGATATCTCTTACTCGTTTGTCTTAAGCAATCTTTCCTTTGTCTATCTCTCTGCTCCTTCCTCAATGTCACCAGAATATAATCGATCTGGCCTTGCTAATGTCTTTCTCTATCTCTCTCATATGAATGTTATACGGAGGTCGTGTTCTTAATAATATATATAAAAGTCTGTCAACTCACTTTTCACTTCCATTTCTTTATTCCTATTTCTATACATCTTATATATTTCTCTATCACTGTCTTCTCCTATCTTCTATTTCTTCATTAAATGCATTTTTCTTCCTGGTCTAGCAACGAGGAAATTATACTTAGTGTTGATACATTTCATGCACGCGTCATACTCTACATTTCGGCCGCGGGCATTAGGGGCTATGTGACGGATATAACCAAGAACTATGTGGCACATCCGGTCAAATATCTGAATATAGAAAAACCAATCACCGATTTTCGAGAACTGCGTCGGGTAAGCTTTCATTTCCAAATCTCTTTTGACAAAAAATTTTTATTTATTGATTATGTATTACCAGCGTTTTAGTGATAAAAGTATTAATATATTTGCGGAACATGATGCCAGTTTCTACATAGATAACGGTTACTTCTCAGTTAAGCACATGGCTACTGAAAATCACACATACGATGCCATGGCCTTGCATTGTAAGTTGATGAAGTTCTATCGCTCTAGCTGGAATCGTTTGGCATCGCGACGTAACATATTGATTGGCATGAAGAATGCTAAAGATATTTCCGACTATACAGAGGTTACAATGCGCCTAACACCCGATAGTGCTACATTTGTAGAAGTATCGGAACTTTGCTCCGACGATCTGGATATTATAAAGCTCGACTTTAAGAATACGTGGCGCAACATGAGTGTAAGTTTTGGAAGTTCAATTTGTCAAACAAATTTATTTTTCATGTGTGATTTTTTTGTAGAACTACACGGATCTGCATCAGGCCATCAATTCAATGAACCCATCTGCCACAGATGTTAGGAACAAGGATCCGCTTTTGCTCTTTCAGGTCAAGCGGATGCTCAACGAAATTCATGTATTGAGCTTTTCATAGTGTTGAATTTTCTTTTGCACAGATTTCTCTACATTTATATATGAGTAAAAATGTTTTAGAGAATTAACTGTCAGATGTTATTTTTTTTTAATTATACACACAATCACACGGACACATATACACATATACACATAAAGAACACAAAAAAAAATATTAAAAAAAAAAACAAAAAAAAAACTTAAAATAAATAAACTTATTAAAAAAACATGTAAAAAGTGCAATAAATGAAAGAAAAAATATAAAAAAAATTGTAAAAATTGCAAAAATGAATAAAATAAAAACGGGATACCCAAATTCTAAAAATGAAGCATATGTGCGGGCTTCAACGATTAGGACTCAATTTGGGGACATTAAAGACTTGCCGCTTATCACGCAAGAGGAGTGGGAAATACGGGAGCATCGGCAAATGCAGAGGATACAGGATGTCAAAGTATGCCTAGGATTTATAGCCGGTTGGTCTCTATTCTCAGTCCGAAATTCATAGCCCCTAACCTCTATTTTCCTTGCATAGAGTCCGATGAGGATTACAAGAAGCTGCTGTTCGAGCAGAGCCAAGCACAAGAATGGAATCGCTATGTCAGCTGTGATGGCCTGCCCAAGGTCTCTGACCCAGCAGAGATCCGTATGATGATTGCCGAGATGCAACATTTCGAGGCGTTGGAAGTGAACTCGATAGTAAATTGGGAGCTGTCTGTGGACGAGCGCTGCCTCCTGACACAGGATATCAGCCGCCAGGACTTGACGCGCAAAACACTTGAGCAGACCCTTCGACCCGATATCGGAAAGATCTACGAAGAGTTTGTGGGCCGCATTCTCATTACACTGGATCGCATTAACCTAATGCTAAGCAATGAGTACGATATGCAGA
The DNA here is from genome assembly GCA_035045545.1 of Drosophila gaucha. Taxonomy (NCBI): domain Eukaryota; kingdom Metazoa; phylum Arthropoda; class Insecta; order Diptera; family Drosophilidae; genus Drosophila; species Drosophila gaucha. The sequence goes on from JAWNOY010000222.1 coordinate 2,862,719, forward strand.
AGGTCTCTTACAATCGGGCCATGGAAATATTATATGTGAGTGCTGGCATTAAGGGGAATTTCATTCAAAGATAAAACAATCTTCTGAATTTGCGAGTTTTTATAAACACCTCCTATTTATTTTTTAGCCTAACCCTCCCTATGATATAGTCATCATATAGTCACTATCATAAGATAAAGATGTATAGCTTTTGTTAAAAAGCAGTGGTCATTATTTGTAAGTTTGGTTAAGAACTATTGGTAACAGAACCTAATCTAATCAGAAATTATGTAACAAAAAATCAATAATGTTTAAGAGCCAAGCTTTTACCAAAAGTTCGGTCAAGATTTTTTCAAACATTCTTGCTTTACTGTTCTTGTTTATTCTGTTCTTCCAGGGATAAATGCAAAAGCAAAGTAGCACATGACACACATACAATTCAAGCTTAATAGAATACTTTTGCATGTATTTGAATTGTACAAGTCTAGAGTAACTTTACGAATTTCCACTTTTAAAGTGTTCAGGATATACAAAGTATCAGTTAGCATTAAGATCTTATCTGAGCGATTCTTATATAGAGTTCTGTTATAAAAGTGGAAAAACATATATATATATATATATATATATATATATATATATATATATATATCAGCTCTATTAACTAATATTTAATCCTCTTCAGATGCGTTCAGAACTGAGCCATGAAATCGATGTTTTCTTCGATAAACTGACATATCGCATTGTTTGTGCGCCGAGTGCCTTCAGAACGTAAGCATAAATATACATTTACATAAAGATAAAAAAGATACAAATTAATTTAAATTTATATACTTTACACCACTCTCATATATTTATGACTATGTTAAAAATCATCAGGTCATTTGAAGACGTAACGGAAGCTTATTGCTTCAAGGGGCCCAATTATAACTTTCAACTCTGGTGGCTGCGTGATGTGCCTATTCGATTCAAATATTTGGAGTAAGCTTACAAAAGTGTTTCGTGCAATTCATGAAATTGAAATGGCTTTTCTTCGGCAGACTACCCCTAATGCTGGCCAATCTGGACTGTGTTGGAATCCAGCTTCAGATACCGCTTAGTGTATTGGGCGATAATCTAACCCTGCGCTGTGTTCACAGCTTTTTCGACCATTTGTCGGAGGAGGCAAAAAGCTATGACCAGTTCATAGATACAGCCGAGCGCAGCATTAACGGTGGCTTGATGAATATTGAGGATTGTCTGATCAACGAGTGGTTGATGCAGGTGAATATTATAGATAATGTAATATCAAGAATGGAACAGAAGATTCTGATGTACGAGGAATATGTGCGGTAGGTCCGCAATCCGATTAAATGTGAGAAGCTTTATTAACTTAACCCCTTAGAGAGATGGAATTCAGAGAAGCGGCTGCACGTGCTGACGAAAAAAAAAGTAAGAGGAAAAAAAAACAAAATACGAAAAAAAAACAACGCCTTTCCACGTCAAAAAAGAACTTAAAAGAGCCCGAAAAATTTCCGGAGGGCATGTTTCCTGATCCGCTAAAAACGTTTTTGGAGCAAGAGCAAAATGAATATGAAGAGTTCTTAGATGAGTTCCTAAATCCACAAATATTGAATCTGACTCCATATGAGGTAAAAATATTGAGTTTGTTATCTTAGTTGAGAGACTTTTATTTGCCTATTTTATAGATAAATTTAAGGAAGTATAATATTTTGGGTGGCCTCTATTCGCTGTACTTTGTGCGAAAGCCCAAGCACACGGACTTTGAAAAGTTCAATATAACCCTGCATGAAGATGGACGAATTTTATATACCAGGGAAGAGGTGCGAGAGGATGTAGGCGGTAGCACTGTGGCGAATATTGCAATGGAGGAGTTACACAAAAATTACTCGGAACATATGAGTTTCAACTATACCCAGGCAATGGAATCGCCAGCGAACAGACATTTGAATTTACAACCAGATGAGCTTCCATATTTCTGTTTGACCTTTCGACTGCCGGAGTCACTGTGTCTGTTCGGTAAGCCCGTGGCATGCCAGTTTATAGAAGAGGAGATTGAGGATGAAGAGGACGTTTCAGATGCGGCTGACATTGAAGAAAGTATCAAATCAAAAAGGAAAATGAAGAGAAAACATAGCAAAACGACGAACAGGGAAAACATGGGAAGTCAAGAAAGTGCGAGGAATAAGGGCAGTCCCAGAATATCTGCTGGTATGCAAACCGACCAAAGCAGACCTATGGAGACGCTTATACGTTCGAGGACAAGGAATGCAGAGAACATTTATCAGTCCTCTTACACAAATGTGCTTCGTATGAGTGCTATCCGTCCCTCGTCCATGTCCGGAGTCCATTTGCAGAACTTTGAGATCGGCAGGAAGTCCAAACCTCTGACCACCCTTCAAATTCATGAGCTGGTGCGACATTGTCTACCTCGTTTATTGTCCTCGTTCAAGTTTCCCATGGAGTTCGTTTTGGAGCGATCCGAAGAGGTGGCCGAGAGAGCAGCACGCGGCTGCACACTAATGCGACGACGTTATAGTGATGTCAAGCTTACTGATAATGTAGAAGAAGCGGAATACTTTAGCTTTGAGAAGCAGACAGGACCTGAAAGACTTTATCCCATATTTGATTGGCGTAAGCGTGTGATATGCCAAGACGATTTGTCGATTGACGATACGGGATCCCATAAAATGAAACTTGTGAAAATCGATCAAAATGCCGAAACTTCTGAGAGCGAAATTACCAAGCCCATCACCATGCATGGCATACTGAACACCCTCGATGACATCGAGGATCAGTACAAATCGCGGCCAAAGAAGCTGATAGATCAGCAAAACTTTAGCAGTAAAGGCCTTCGCCTTCGTTCAGCGGAGTTGGGCGAGATCGGTTATACTGGACGGGGCAGAAGCTCAGTTCGCGTCTCCGTGCAGAATAGCAAAATAATGCAACCTATTAAGCCAACACGCTCATCTCACTTAGGTCGCAGCTCAACAGAGACGCCTACACGCTCCGCGGGCACGGGCAGCGAGTCATGCAGCATATACTCACTCGATGGAATGCCCGCAAGGAAACCCCAGTTTAAGGAGTTACCCAAGGAACCCGTGAAGCAACGCAAACAGTTACCCAAAGTTAAACACTGGACCACCAAGTATATACAACACACCGAGTTCTTACCAGAGTCTTTGACGTATAAAATTCAGACAGATCGATTGGGCGTATTTGGTTTTGCGTACAAGTGTTATGAGCATTTTCCCTTCAAAGAGTGGTCCTTGAAATATAATGAAGAGAAGTAAGTGTAGCCTTTACGTAAAGTAATTAAGTCGCAACAAACAGGAGCAGGCATTTTCAAATATATACATATTTCAATTAGCCATGATTCACTGAATGTGGATTGCACTCTTTATCTACTAGATTATCCGATAGCAAGGGGCCTTAATCTATTTAGACAAGGATTAAGGCACACTCCTGTTAACTTCTTATTATTATCTTCTTATCTAGCTACAACGAGATCATCTTTACATTGGACACCTGTCATGCGCGCGTAATTCTGTTCATAACCAGTGCGGGTATTCGAGGTTACGTAACAAAGATAACCAACGATTATGTGGCCAATCCAATCAAGTATATGCAAATCGAAGAGCCCATATCAGATTTTCGCGAGATTCGCAGGGTAAGCGAACTACAATCTTCTGTATTTTAGGGAAATATTTATTTGCAATTTAAAATAGTTTTATAATACCTGTCATTGTCTGTCTCTGATTTTATAGCGCTTCTCCGAGAGTAATATCAATATATTTGCAGCGAACGATGCCTGCTATTATATTGATAATGGTTACTTTTCGGAGAAGCATCTGGCAACTGAATTACACGTGTACGATGCCTTTGCCGTACACTGCAAACTGATCAAGTTCTTTAGATGCGATTGGAATCGTTTGGCCCCTAGACGCAATATATTACTCTGCTTGCGTAATCCTAAGGATTTGAACGAAGCTGCAGATGTTACAATCAGGGTAACGCCTGATAGCTCAACATTTGTGGAGGTCTCCGAGTTATGTACAGATAATCTCGAAATAATTAAGCTCAACTATCAGCTCACATGGCGTAATATTGGAGTATGTTTTCGACATTTTAATAATACTCTCCCAGAGGGCATTTCATTTAAGTAGCTTTCTAAATCTATGAATTGTTTGATGGGTTCCTTAGTCAATAGAGTCTTTTAGATATTAGAGTATCATACTACACAGTTGACATACTATAATGTAGTAGCATGATAAATTTCTGACCCAACCGAGTGGGAGATCCTAAGTTCTGTGTCGAGCAGTTTTGTCACGATTATCATTTCTATACCCGAGTTCTTAGAGGTGTAGAGATATGAACTGGTGGACAGACGGACGCCTACTCGCCTTTTGCCTGTTACATATATTTTGAATTGAAAAATGAATCGCATCCATTTGCAAGAGTTCTCTTTTTGTCTATAGTCAATAAACCCAATTTCTCTTCTCTCTCTCTCTCTCTTCTAGGTTTATTCGGATGTGCATCAGCTGATCAATTCGATGTACCCACAGGCGACAGATGTTAGAAATCGTGATCCCAAGCTAATTCACTACATACGCAAGCTTTTCAAGGAGATCAGGCCTTTAAGCTTCTCCTAGTAGGAGGCAAGTGGAGTTGGTCACGAGATACACGTACATTTAATAAAAATGCATGCGCCTCTCCAATTGGCATCAATTAAAAGCAATTTGCAAATAACTTTCCACTTGACTTTCCCTGAACTTCTTCTTCACTTGCAACTCAACTGTGTTGAATCGTTCAGTTAGGGGTCTTTCGTTACAGTTTATGTAATATCTACATTTCTAGTCGTTGCTAATTTGTTGACTTAGTTCGTTACTTACTTTCAATGAAGATAATATTCATAATTTATCTCGGACTAATTCAGCTGGGTCTGAGTAAGGTTGGGGCTCATCCTCCTGCTAAGGATGTACTTGCAGATTTTCCTGCATTGGAAAAGATTTTAAGACCAACGGGAACGATAAAACGTGTCGTGGGTGGCGAACTGGCAACGATCGAACAACTGGGCGGTTATCTCGTTGCACTGCGCTACAACAACGACTTTATTTGTGGGGGCTCTTTAATTAAGGATCGGATTGTTGTATCGGCAGCTCATTGTTTTATGGGCCGCCTAAACAAATCGCAGTGGATCATAGAGGGCGGAATCTCACGCCTAAACGAGAATGGTTACAAGGTTCATCTAAAGGACTATGTCATTCCCGCTTCCTTTTCAGAGGAGAGCATGCATATGGATGTGGCTGTGGTGTTGCTATCGAAGCCGCTCATTGGCAAACATATTGAAAAGATTGAAATGTGCAAAAGAAGATTGACTGAGGGTATGCTTCTCACTGTCTCCGGTTGGGGTCTAATCGATCCAGATGCCAGCCATCCGCATCAAGCTTTAAGAAAAGTCACGGTACCCATCACCAAGAAAAGGGATTGCAAAAATGTCTACAAGCAGTCAAGTGAGTACCAATTGGATCAAGTTAATTTGATCATCTCTTATCTTTTCTATCCTGCCTATGTAGTTCCGATAACTGATAGCATGTTTTGTGGCGGAGTTTTGGGGCAGAAGGATGCGTGCACATTCGATTCGGGCGGCCCGTTTGTCTACGAGGACGAAAACAAAAACAAAGAGCTATGTGGCATTGTGTCTTTTGGCATTAGCTGTGCCAGTCCCAAGTATCCGGGCGTCTACACCGATGTTAACTATGTCAAACCATTTATTTTGGCTAGCATGAAAAATTTTGGTATATCATATTAAAGATCAAAGCAGAAAATGCTAAAAGACAGCTTTAGATAAAGAATTGGTTCAAGTTCTCACTTGAATTCCATTCAATAACTTAACTGTGTTGATCGAATAGATAGCACTATTTAATAATACCCTCTTAACTTCCCCCTGACCCAATTGAAATTATTTAATTTCACTTGCTTACTTACCTCGTTTTCAACTGTGCTTTAATTGTTGTCATTATTTGCATCTTGGATGAAAGTTTCGCGCCCCACTTTGGGGCATTGCGTGCAAAGGCGGCAGCAGCAGTGCGACAGTGGCAGCGGCAGATCCTTGCTGATCATTGGCTTTGATTCCAATAATTGATTGCGAGGAGTACAGGTTAAAGTCCTCGGTCTCTTGGCTGGCTGCCCGAAGGCACAATTTTAGAAACGATGCTCGCTCGCACCACGAACTTTTACTCGAGTCCCAGTCTTGCAAACAAGCAAAAAATGTAAATTAGCTGAGCCAAACTAAAGGGAGAAAGAGATTGAGAATGATAGAGGGGTATCAAAATTTATTGTTGCATGACTGACGGCCTTTCGTCTTCGTTCGAATTAGTTTAATAATACAATTAATTGTTATTTATAGCTTCCTCTCAGACTCGCTCTATCGCCGAGGATCAACCAAATCGAAGACCTCTTAAATGATTGTTTATAACACGCAACAATTTTTGAGATAGCTTCTAACTGTTTATGGTTAAAAATACCCGGACATAATGATAAAAGTATGGAGTGGCTAAAGATTTGGGAATCGCGCTAAAAAAAAAAAAAATGATGTTAAGACTATATAAAAAGAAGCTCACAAAATGAAAGTGTATATAAAAAGTAGGGCTTGTACGCATTTCTTTGCTTTTATTTTAGGGTTTTTCCTTGGAAATATAGGTTTACTATTTTACTCAATGGAATGTCAATCTCAATAATCAAGTATCTGCCTTAATATAGGCAAAATATTTCATTTAAATGTACAGGAGTTCTCACTTCGATAAAGGACCTGAGGGTTTTCCTTCTTTTTATCGATAATTGAAAAACTTCATGGGAGCTTAAAGTATCAAGAAATAATTTCAATTTAAACCTTCAATTGATAGAACCTCTGTAGGACTGAGAGTATGCGTATTGTCAAGCTTTTGTTTGAGTCTATAGACATATTTGTCTGCAGCAAAAGCCTTGCACTTTTTAATACATTACCCTTCCGTAGGACGCAAAAGTCTCAAGGATAACCAAGTTCTAGCGCAGCTTGAAGTCTTAAGAAATACTAGCCTATATTAAAAGCATTGCCTTCTTCCCCTTATACATCGCTTTATAGGATTCTTGGCTAGCCAAATTCGTGACTTATTTAGGGCCCTCTAGGGCCAGCTGCTCAACGGGATGTCGACTAACAACAACATAAACATATATATACATGAGTTTATATGTATATGTGTAGATATATAGATATATATAGAAGACACTTTGCGGTCTGCGTGTCTGACAGGTTGTCCCCGGTTGGGTTTTCCTTTTTCCTGGCTGCGTCCGAGTTGGCATTAAGTTTATTTATCTGCTTTTAAATGGCATGCATACGCTTGCAATATAACTCCCGATGTCATGTAATGTGCACCAGAAACAAAGGCAACATAATGTACCAGCCGACCAGGAGCAGCGGGAAGAGAGGGAGACAGCTCGTAACCACAGATAGTACGACTACCATTTACTAGTCTCATAAATTTATGGCACATTGTGGAAGAGTCTGGGTAGAGAGTCTTCCTGGCTTCCAGTGGAGTCGGCTGTAGGATTTCGGTAGTCGCAAGTCGGCAACATAACATGCAAGCTGGCACCTACGGTGAGGCGAACCTCAATCTCAAAAGATTTACACATTGACTCCTCTTCGTAACTGGCAAAAATAAAAATATAAATAAAATATGAAAGAGACAGCGAGAGAAAAAAGATATAGCTGCCACGCTGAGTGTGGACGATTCATATAACAAGACAATCAGACATATCGAATCGCATCTACTATGCGGCGTTAGTTAGACTCTTCGAGAGTCAGCTTCGCTTTGTTAATTAATGAAACACATAATCAAACAGCGGGAAATATAAAAAGACTGACAGAGAGAGTGAGTCTGTGTGAGAGAGAGGCAGAGCGCAATTCTATCCACAACAAACTGGTTCGGTGCACAGTTTCTAAAGAAATGCTGAAATACTTACTTGCAGTGCACAGGTAAACAATCAACAAACAAACTCGTAGATGTGCTCTATGCGGGTGTGTGAACGACTAGAAGATGCTACGCACTTAATCCTGGAAATATAAACAAGAAAACAACATAGATAAAAGGAGAGCAATGACAAGCAGATGTTAAGCAAGAAACGGAATGGAATGAGATGGAGTGGAACAGAGTTGTACTAAATACATTTACTACAAAAACTTGAGAATTTTAAGTTTGATTAATGTAACATTTACAACCCTTATATAATATTCAGGTAAGTATATTTGCTTTAAATCAGATGTATATCTTTGTTAGTTTGCTATTTGCTTAACTTTTGCATGGGCAAACCAAAAACAAAGGGCATACAAATTTAAGATTAGTTCGGTCTGTACGAGAGTCTTCATAGAGGTGGCTTAAAATCGATCCATAAGAAATTTTCGGTATTTATTTTTAGTTTATCTAGTTTCTAGTTTCTAAAACCTTGTTCTCAAATCGATATTGATTGATATAAAAAAAGTTATCGATACAATCGATGTTAGCCTGATAAGTTTTCGACCTTAACGTAAAGCTAAGGAAGGATGCAAAGAGAGTAATCCAAGAAACAATTTATTTAAGTTTTGAATATATTTACTTAATTGTAAACTTTTCAAACTGTTTTTTTAGAAGTGTATACATAATAAAATCTATATATACATATATATGTATGTATGGATATGTATGTTTTTAATTTTAAAACATGATCAAATATATGTTTATATACTTTAAGTGAAAAAGATACTACTGTTTGTAACAAACCCACACACAAAAACAATTAAACCTTTTACCCAACCAGATGCATTGGCCATAGGGTATACAAAACACATCTTGAAAAGTCGTCAAACACTTGATCAATAGCGGCAAACTCTCTGTTGTTGTTGCTATTGTTGATTTTGTTGTAGCTGTGTATCTCACAGATACATTTTATTATGCAGCGCCGAAGTGTTTGCACAACTTAAAAGCCAATAAAATTTGTTGTTAATTGCTTTGGTAAATTGAAAAAATTAGGTTTTTTGGGAAATAACTGAGCAGAGAGAACTGTGCGTAGTTCGTAGTCCTCTATTTGGTCAACAAATTAGCCAGCCACATTTTAATGACCTCTCAAAAGCCGCTGACAACCAAAAAACATAAAATACGAAAAAAAAGACAGAAACAAATCGAAACTTAAAATTAATCCGCTTAAATGTAATTTAAGTTAGGCAGGCTCTAAGCTGCACAGATAGAGAGAAGGAAAGGGAGATAGTGGGAGAGGGAGAGGGAGGGAGAGACCTCAAAAAATCGTTTAATTAAAGTTCAACAAAAGTTGAAAAGCGATTTCATGCCGCGTTGAATCAACAAATTGTAAACTTTACCAAAGCGCAAAAGAGGGAAAAAGAGTGAGGGGGAGGGGGAGGTTCTTCCATTATTTGTACTTATTTAAGTGCTTGATCATGCTGATATCATCACCTGGCAGCATTTCTTTGTGCCAGAGAGTTGCCTTCAATGCAATTAGCCTCCGCGAACGCCAGGTGGTCTCCTCTTCTTCTCATTGCTTCACTACAAATCGAACAAAATCTCAAATCGAAAATCTGTTACAAAAAAAAAGATGGTGAAACGAAATTCGTATTACAATTTTTTTTGGGAGCAGCCAAAGGAGAAGATTAAGTCGAATTAATGATATGCTTCTATGAGACTGCTTTTAGTAGGCAGAATATATCAAGAATTGATCTGCCTTTCCATGCGACTCTCAATTGCATATTAAAAAGATATGCTTAAGCTTAACTTAAGCAGCGCTTTGATGTAATTCATCATAGCTTAATAATTGATTATAAATTAATTTAAAAGGTATCTCTTCTAACCTTGCGATTCTCATCCACTTTTCTCTATGTGTTTAAAATACGAATAAAGATAAGTAAAGGTAAAATCTAAAATATTAGATGTTTTTTTATAAGAAGCAAAACAGATTTTACTCAATTGTCGATTATGTTTATGAGTTTCAAGTATGTTAATCCTTATACATGATAGACCAGATTTCCAAATCTATATGCCCAGCTGTGTAGCGTAACGTACGCCGTGTTGACAGTTATTGATCGATGTTATCGATGGGAACACAATGTTGAAATTAATTTTGATTGCGCCTCCAATGCAGGCTCTCAATGAACTTATACCAGCAATTGGCCCAAACACGTGTAATTTATATATATTTGAGGCTTTAAAGAGTCTGTTTAATGGGCTGTGGGCGACGTGTAGCATACGTGAAGCAGGCCATGTGGCACAATGCTGCCTTTCCCATCAGCTGGAGCTGAGGCTGAAGCTGGGGCACAGTTCGATTGTTCCACTAAACATATGACACTGACTAATTCGGCGGCCATTAATCTTACAGCTGCTTAGTGTCAGTGGCCATCAATATGCGCATCAAAAATGGAAAAGGAAACACGTTCCGCTTGTAGATCAAGCTGATGGATGTGGCTGTGCCACAGTTTTGGGGCACGCTTGGGGGTTGCCTCTCCTCGATCAAGACTGCTCACTCACATAGTTACTCATACAGCCAGTGCAGTCAATCAGACAAGAGTTAAACTGTTCCTACCCTTCTCTGCAATTCTCAACAGTCAGGCAGGCAGTCAGTTAGGCAGTCAGACAAGAAATGGAACTGTTCTCAACAATTCGTCATAGCTGATAGTTGGTCAGACAATATCCCACCCTTCTGCGCGATTCTCAATGATTTATACAAGTTACTTGACTGTCAGTCAGTCAGACAGTCACTCAAATAAGTCTTGCAACAATTGCTTGCCACATGCCAGGTTGCCTTGCCGCATTTCGTGCTGTTGCATGACTACCGGGCATCATTTTTGCCTATGCTCTCGCAAACTGAAGACCAAAAGAAATGAACACGTCGAAGACTTTGGCGCACGCGCACAGTCGTTGACTCTCTGGCCCCGTTGCCACATGCCCCTTGCAACTGCCACCCACTCGCTGTTTCAGCCGCAGGGCGAACGTTTTCGATTAAGCAGGCAGCTGCAGCGTGTGCCAGTCGAGCGTCGCAGCGCCAACTGAATTGCAACTCAAGCTAAAAACTTGCAACCAGATCAGAAGAGGGGGCGGAAGCAAGCCGAAGAGCAGAAGGCAGGGGCAGGGAGAGGGGACAGAGGCTGGGGCAACCAACGCCTTCGGTTTACATTTTACAATCCTAACAAGGTTTAGGCCAGCGCGATAAAACGCGGCTATGCCTTGGCCAGGCTAGGCAGAAGGAATAGGAACTCTTTTCTACTCCACTCCACTCAGTCGGACGACGAGGCAGTGGCACATGCCCTCCCAACCACAGCAGCTATGCAAACACACACACTCCGAGAGACCGCAGATACACACACACACCAACAGAGCTCAAGTTGCACTGCTAGTCGTTAGCTTATGCCCGGCTGCATGATACCCTGTACTCAGTCCTGGATATTCTTATGCTATCTGGGAGCTTACACGAAAAATTTAAAATTTTCAAATTTAAACAACAACTTATACTCAAGTTAACTAAACTGAAAATCGATATTTATCGATTTCTGGTGTAGTTAATCAAACTAAATAGGTAATTATATAAACTGTAAGATGTGATCCAAAATAAATATGCTGAGCATTGATTTTTATCAATTTTTTTGCATTATTAGGTAACTTGAACAGATAACGGTAAACGTTTCACGGTTCAGTTTGAATTATCATCTATGTAAGTATGTATATATAGCTATATACATCGCTTAACGGTTCAGTTTGAACTATCATCTATGCAGCGCCGTTTCTAGAAATATTTTCGCCCGGGGCACCGAGAGCCCCCCAAGAACTTAAATAAAAAATTATGCATTTTTTAAAAACAACATATCTTATTTCAACGGTAACAGATTTTAAACATAATAAAAATTTAATTTTTAATATAAATTATAATTTAGTATAACCTACATTATAAAAGATTTACCTTTCTAGCATTTAGCAAATCAAATTCATCTATTATTTTTTCTATATTTATAGAATCTGTGATGCCCTAAAATCAGGGCGCCCGGGGCGAATACCCCTTCGCCGCCCCTCGGCACGGTGCTGCATCTATGTTTATATATATAGGTTTATATGTGAGCATTTCAATTCATACCTATTCTAACTATACATGTACTTAACTACGCCATATTCCCTTCACCTAATCTACTTGCACAGGGTATGAAAAAATTGCACATTAAAAATGAAGCATGAGGAGCAACGAGGCTGGTTAACAGGCATTTGGGAGAGCACAGGACGTGGGCTACAGCACGGAGAGACGGGTCGACGATGTCTTTTTTTCTCCAGTTGGCAGAACAAGGTTAGCCGCAGGCCAGGCGAGTGAGAGAGGGGGGGAACGGCAGCGCGGTTTGGGCCTCTTTAAATGCAATTCAGGCGAAAGGCGCACAAAGGGACAGCGAACAAGATGCCGAGTTGCTGATTGTGTGAGCAGCGCAGTCAGCGGTAACGTTGCCAGCAGAGCCGCAAGAGCTTTTGTCGCCGCCACAAACATGGAATATGACAGCCGAAGCAGAGACTAGATGGTAAGAGAGGGGCGGTGAGGAGAGGCATTGGAGCCATGCAAAGCATTGTCAAGTGAAGAAAAGCGACAAAAACGAACGAGCGAAGTTCGCGTGTGTGTTTATGTGTGTGTGGGGAGTGACTGCGACTGCGCCGGCGACGGCGACGGCGACTGAAACTGCGACAGCGGCCCAAAACAATGGCGACAATAAAAATGCGATCGCACAACATGCTACGCAGATAAAAGAACGCAAAGTGACAACGAACAACTTTTAATGGAATTGTCGTCGGCTGCAGCCGCATGAGAGAGACTGAGGGGAAGAGAGAGGCAGCAAAAATAGATATGCACTGCAGACCATTGCGTCGTTGTTGTTTATGGCTGCAGGTCGCGTGCAAGGACGTGCCAGCAGGATAACAGACGCCGCAAAAGAGGCAGAGAGAGAGAGAGAGAGATAGAGAGAGAGTGGAGTGGAAGTGCAGCAGAGCTAACGCCCACGAGCTGTGCACGTTGCGTTACACCCGACGATCATCGCCTTCGGCAGCTACTGTGGCACATGCCGAGGCGGAACTAACCAGTCAACGAACGAACGAAAGCCGCTCTCTCTCGTGATCCCATTGGAAAACGTTGAGCGCTCGTTTTATCACTCTATCTCTGTTGCACAGCAGCATGCGCGCAGCGCTTCCAATTGGATCAAAAAGCGCCCTCTCTCGCTTGTACGCTCGCTCCCTAAGTCGCTCTCGCGTTCGAGTTGTCTTGCTGGTTTCGCTGCGTTTGTTTTGTTTACGCTGTTCGCTGGAAAGCCAAAGCGAGCCCAGTCCGTCAGTTGCCCAGCAAACTCGCCCCAAGCAAGACGTACGCGCGCGTGCCGCTTGCATAATACGTGAGTTTTACGTAAAATACGCAAAAGTTTAAAATTTCAAAAGTGAAGAAAAGCTAATTTTAATAAAAATTGAAAATAAATAAACTAAATAATAAAAGAAATTAATAAATAAACTAAAGTGCTGTGCTTATCGTTTATCGATTCGATCGCTCGATCGATGTTCGCGTAGAGGCCGCCAGCATATGATGAGCCTGACTGTTGTCTCGCTGCCGCAACGTTACAAACGAATCCTGCAAGCGATGACACTCGCCGTTGCCGTCGTCTATATGACCCTATTGCTCTATCAGAGCGCCTACGGATATCCGGGCCTGCAAGTGAGTTGTGCCACATAGCGATCGTTGCGTGGGTGCCGCCACACACACGCACACAAAAGGGAGCTCGTAAATTGTTGTCTTTGCCCATATACCAGCCCCCGTCGACCCCATCCCTGTTCGAATTTGCATGTTTCTTTCCTGCCGGCTCCATTGGCTGCCTCGCTCTATCTCTCCCTCTCTCTCTCTCTCTTGCCCGCTCTCCCACTCCACGTTTCGTGCACTTTCATAAATCAACGCCGGCGACGTTTGCAGCTGCGCATGCGCCCCTCTCCTACTTCAGCTTCCAAGCTGCCATCATCTCCTCTCCTCCTTCTCTTACTTCCCTCTTAAACCTTATTGCGCCCTTGCCAATGTATTCTTCTTCTGCTGCTGCGTTGTCTTTGCCTTGCATATAAAACAGTTTTTTCGGTTTTTTTTGCCGTCGGCAACGCGTCGCCAAAGCTTTCAGTGCAAGCCACCCTCCTCCAACCCCTTGCCCATCTTTTTTCCTTGCATTTCTGATTCCTGACTCAGTTTATTGTTGTTTTCTTTTATTTCGTTTTGTTTTGGTTTTTGCTGGGGTTTTGCATAAATTTCTGTGTAATAAAATATTCTGCGCTAATATTGCAAAAGTTGTTCTTGGATGCAATTCCCTCATCCAAGTAGGGGGAATCGAATTCTAGTGGACTTATCTATTTATAAACATACATATATATGTGCATATATAATGTGTTTATTGTTGTTAAGAAGAGCCAAAAGTTCTTGAGCTGGAAGAACTTTAAATGTTTACCTATAAAAGAATTACATTTTTATAACTTAAGCAATTAAGGTAATAAAATATCTTGTAATAGTTGAAGTCTAGATAGCTAGAGTATAATCTAAAATGTTCTAAAAGAAGTAATGATCTCAAATCCCCAATTAGTTCTTGATCATTCTCAACAGTTGAGTCCATAATTGCCATGAAATTTTCAGAGCCTAATCAGCTATATCGTATCACCATGAGAACCAACTATTGAAAACTGAGATATTGTTTACAAAAATTATTTGTTTGTTTTCAAACGTTATAATAAAAATATAGATACATATAGTTTAATACATACATATAAACATGTGTAATAAATGTATATACCAGATATACCCAATTTTCCATATAGATAATTATAGATAGTTTTATATATATATATATATATATATGTATAGGTTTACAGCGCCGCCATTTTGTTTTTGAAATCTAAGCTTTTTTTTAGACTTTTTTGTGAGCTCTTTCTAGCCGGAAGTTTGGCCGCTTTGGCGCTGACTTCATTAGAAATCGCAGCGTGTGCAAATCCAAAGAATTATTTGTTATTCCATTTTTCTTCTTCTTATAAAGTGTTTATTCTCTAACCGTCCGTCCGTATGAACGCGCAGCATTTGGACAAAGGAAGCTAGAGACATGAAATTTAGAATATATGTGTACCCGCGACGATACGCGTGGAAATCTTTTTTTAAATTCATGGGCTTCACCCGAAGCGCCTAGCCTACTGTTTTTCCAACCGATTTTTGTTTTGGCAAAAAATCCATCGACGACTACTCTTTAAACAAAAAAAAACATTTTAAATATCACGATATACCGATTTACTTAAGCTTCACTTCAAATTTAAACTTCACTTTAAACTTTTTACTTTACTTAAAATTTTAATTTAATTTCTAGTCTAAACTTAACTTTGCATCTGTACGATGTGTGTCCTGAATTCGAACCGGGTATGTTTTCTAAATTGCTAGGCCTTATGTTTAGCCCACTGGGGCACACCCGGCCCAAATTTTTCGAATATCGTATATAAACTGAGAGATAGACGTCAAAATATTTTTATATATTTTTATTTTTATGAAAATTCACTAAATGGGGTTCGAATCCAGGGCTTCAAGACTAGTATGAAAGAGCTTACAGATCACTTATGATTGGTTTAATCGTTAATTTGCGTGGCAAATCGGGAATCACTATATCTTTTCACATATGTATACGCATATATTATCGACAGTATCGCCGGCTGGGGCGTGGCAAATCGGTTAAAACTATATCTTCAACAGTTTTATAGCTAGAGTCACATTTTAGAAGTACTGTTGTTCTCCTTTTTAGATTCACTAAAAACCTACGCCTCTTGGGGGCGTGACAATTTCAAGTAAAAAAGAAAAAACTATCTTACACGCACTAAACGGAACAGAGTATCACGCAGTTGGATGCGCCCGAATGCAACGTTCTTACTTGTTTTTATATAGGGTCAATCCAATTGCTTGATGAATCATTTTTGAAGTTTTGGAAAATTATGAAAAAAAAGTTTTTAGCTTTATTTTACATGAGTTGTGGTAAGAAATAATTAAAAACTTTTCATGAGCTTTTTCATTTAGAGCATACTTGTTGTTTATTGTTGTTGTTGGCTAACCGGAAAAGGGGCTGGTAATGTGTGGCATGTAGAATACTTGGAATGTGCTTCATAAAAACATATACATATGTACATAAATATATAGAAGACTCGCTGTCTAAATGCTGAATTGGACTTTATTATAGCTCTCGTTGTTGTTGTTGTATTTAAATTGAAGTCGTTGCTCGTTGGGGTCTGTGACTTGTGTCCAGTTTTATATATAGCTCTACATAATGTGCATTGCTTTGCAAAAATTAATTTTTTTTATTAAAGTTTAGTTTTTTCTTTTTTTGGCAAATGTTGCGCAAGTTTTATTTATTTTTCTTGGAACTTGGGTTGGGCTTTTGCTTTTGCAGTCCAATCAAAAGCAGCGCATTGTCCACTGTCCAGTGACAGCTGACCCCCACTCCGCATAAATGTCGCGTGTTGTTAATGCATAAATCATCACGAATATATGTATATGTATATATATATTTATATATGAATATTTTATTAATCAATAAATGAATTTGTTTATGCGAATTTGTTTAAAGTGTGCGCCTTGTCTTTTGATTGATTCGTGTGGTGCGCTATGCGCATGTCTAACTAAGCTACAACAACAGCAACAACAATGACCAAAAAACAACAACAACAACAACAATTGCAACACGTAACAAACAACTCATGACTGCTTCGCATGCAAATCAAACAGGCCCAAAAAATGGCTAAACAAGGTAGAGTGTGCTATTAGAGCGCGCACGACTGGCAGATACCCTGCAAACAGGTGTTAGCTGAAATTTTATATATTAGTCCTTACTTCGCCTTCTTAAGTTTTTCGACCTTTCTCGAAAACTTATCAAAGTCGATAGCGAAATCATCTACATTTATTAAAAAGAAGTATACACGAGTCAATATACTCTAGGAATTCATGCTTGTTACATACAGTTACTATAATATAGTATACCGTGCCGTTTCCCAATATAATTAATGCAGGGTATCTGAAGGAGCTCTTGAAGGTTTTGATTCCTGTTTTGCACGCGCAGGTGCCGTAGGCTGCAGCAGCTGCTTCTACTCCTGCTTTTCTTCCTTCTACGTCAGCTCCTCCTCTTCGGTTTTTACTTCAGCTTCTGCTCTGCCCCTCCATCTCCTCTTCTTTGCTCCTTCTCCTCATAATCAGTTGTTCGCTGATGGCGTTGAGCATCCCAAAAGTTGACGACACTAAGCCCCCAAACAAGCGCCTGATAAAAGTTGCCAGCTGAAAAGTATCTGTAAGATGCGCAGATACTTCGTTGTATCTTTGTATCTGTATCTTTGTATCTGCAGCTGAGCAGCTGAGTAGCTGCTGCTGGTCTTTGGTGGTCGGCCTTTTACTTAATTGAGCGAGCTGCGCAGCTCCTTTATTTGGTCTCTCTCTCTCCGCTTTTGGTATCTTATCGTAGATTTGTATCTTCCAGTTTAATATTGTTCAAGCAGCATTTTAATGAAGACTTAAACGCTCAACTCGACCTGCCAGTTCACAGTGCTGTTCATTAATCTAGCGCCCCCTCGTTCTCTACCTTGTTCTGCCTTTTGTTATGTGCGTTTTGGCCATTTGTATTATTAATTGACTTGGCAATTGTTTATAAACATATTAATCATAGCCATAACGAAGCATTACACAATCCCTTTCGGGCCACGATTTCAGTGTGTGTAAATGTACAATTTGGACAATGACAACAAACGCCTGCGCGACGCGCCTCGTTGTAGCTCTTTGTGAATACCCTGTACTATTTGAAGATATGTAAAGGAGATGGGTATTGTGGTCGGCGAGGTCTTGTTCTCCAGACAATGACATAGAATTTAAATATGAAATGCTAAGCCCTTATTTTTAATAGATCATTTTTTATGATCGATAAATATCGATTGTGAACGCAAATCGTTTAAGTTTATTTCGAATAGTATAACTACTTCATATTTAAAATATGCTATTTAGCAAGTCTATGATTATTAAAGATACAGTTAATCAATAAATGAAAATAATCGTTAAAAATCGATAAATATCGATTTTCAAAATAGGTTGAATGAGTTCATGTCGGTTGCCCTACGTTATAAATACCGCAGCTGCTAGCAATCAAAGATTGAATTTAGTTTAATTATAGTTAACTGAACTTTATTGAAGAACATCGATAAATATTGATGTTTGAAATCGATTATAGAACTTAATTTGATGAAGTTAATAAATATCAGCATTTCATCAAGTTCAGAAGCAGTTTTTATAAAACTAGATGCTATTGTTGATAGCATAGTACATATACATTCAATAAAGTATTCGATATGTAATCGATAAATATCAATATGCAGTCTTTGTAAGTTATTATTTTATTATTTATATATTTATGTAACTTAATATTCTTTTGTTTTGTTTTCTATCCCTTCAAGAGCTCCACATACCCTTTGCTTTCTACGCTATTTTTAAGAGGTATTGCTTTAATTTTAGATTTATACTCAGATGTGAAGGCAATCTTTAAGGCATTAGTGTGAGAGAACTAAATATGCTCAAGTCAATTTATCAATTTATTATGATGTTTGGCTAAAGGGAGAAGCAGCATTTGTACATAAATTACAGGGTAACTTTGTTGTAAGCGAGTGTGTATCTTTTATATTGTATCTTGTATCTTGTAGCTGTTGTTTTTGTTTTTGTGTGTGCGCAGGCGTGCTCGACTGTTGGTATATAAGCCTGTGTGTATATATATTTATGTGGGGGACACACGTGTCTTCAGGTTTCTCTCTGCAATTGCATTTGTCGCTGCTCACGTTCGAGTAATTCGCCAGCTGAGCTTGTTATACCCTACCCCTGGGTATTTTTTTTTGCATATATTAGCTTTTGGTGCTGCAGTTGCATCAGCATTGCAACTGGTTCACATTCTAATCTATGCAAGGCCCCTGCCTTGGTTAACTTGTTGTTGTTGACTCAATTGCTTTTTAGCCGGATTTGCACTTAACAAGATTTAAGTTTTGTTTTGTTTTTGCACAAGTCGCTTTCACTGCCTGGGTCACGACTTTTGGTTGAGATAAATTAATTAATATTTTGAGCTCTCCTTTTAATCTGTTTCGTCTGCCCATTTGCACTTGCCACCTGTCAGCAGCTTCTTTTGACTGCGGCTCATTAGGCAGTAGCTGCCGCCTCATCAGCAGCTCTTCTTCTCTATCTGAACGCTTCCCCCTCTACCCCATTCCCTCTCTCTCACTCTCTCTCTTTCTTTTAGATCGTTGGCCCATTATATTGAACACCGTTTTTCGATCGTGCCGCAATAAAAATGTATGAGCCAAGTCTTTAGCCCTATCAACCAGACAATATCGTGTGAAGCAGCAGCAGCAACAGTTGCTGAAGACCCGTTTACCCTGTAATAAAAAGACAAGAGCGAGAGAGAGAGAGAGAGGGGGGCGCTAGGCGTCGCAGTGGAGGGGGGCTTAAAGTAGAAATGTTTCCATTTTCAATTTCACAAAAGCCAAGCAAATGAGCTTTAACAGAGCTATAACTGTAAGATCTTCTATACTGTTAAAAGATATACTAGTAGATACCCTCTAATGAGAGCTGTTAATATCCATTCGAGGATATATAATAATATGATATTGTTTGACTCGTTTATAAAGAGCAAATTATCGAAATTATCTAGAATCTAAGATATCAGATTTATTGTCAATAGCTTTCTTAACTGGGTTATACGTTTTTTAAAAAAAGGTTGGGATTTCCATGCTTATTTTCGAGATCTTGGAATTTATCTATGATCATTTCTTTTATCAAAAGCAGTTGTATACTATTTCTATCAATCACATACACTTTAAACAAACTCTTTTATATGCATTTTTCTAGATTTATAGGGTATTTAAAATCTTTGTAACGGAAGTACCCGCTGCGCCCAGTTCATTTGCATAGCGGAAAAGTTCGACCAAATTAACACTTGGCAACGGGTGATTCATCTCCCCTCCCTGTCCAGTCCATCTCTCCTCTTCCCTACCTTCCTTAGTCTCCTCATAGACCCCACTCATTCAGCGCTTGAAATACCGTTTATCAGCTCACTTCAATCAAACCTGAATCAGATTCCAAATTTTCCAATTTTCAAGCCCTCAAAGTCTAGATAAAAGACAGTTAAAGAGAGAGGGATAGAGAGAGAGAGAGAGAGAGGCTGCGTTAAAAGCAATTGAAGAATTGCCGCACAACAAAAGCAAATGAACCTGTTATCAGTGAAAATTAATCAAGGCAATAGCTAGGGGCTACCAGAGCTGAGGGGCAGGTGCAAAGGGGCAGCCAAATGAAGCTCAAGCTTCAATCTTGCAGCTGATCTTTATTTTTCAGCGTTTGTTTGGGCTGTTGCGGCTGCTGCTGTTATTGTTGTTTGCTCTTACTCAGCATTTATGGCGCTGTGATTGCTGTTGTTGTTGCCACACGCTCTTCTTCTTGTTGTTGTTGTTGTTGTCGTTGTTGTTGTTTGTTCTGTCTGCTGCCTGCTGCCCCTCATTTGTTTGCCATTGTTGTTTGCCATTGAAGTTCGCCTTTTGTTTGCCAGGTGAAAATGCCTGTCGGCAAGAGCAGCTCCTCTTACCTACATATATATATATATATACATACATATATACATATATATATACATATATATATATATATATGTATTTGTTGTTCCTCTTCTTTTTTTTTATTGCAGCGATTTACACAATACAATTTGAACCCACACTAAAGCCAGCTCTCTAAACTTCTCTCTGTCTCCACAGCTGCCGCCGCAGTCGCAGCTGGATGGCAATGAACCTGCCACAACGACCACACAGCAACAGCCACAGCCACAGCAACAGCTGCCGCAACATTCGCTACCACAACACTTGCTGCCACCCACACACTCAGCCTCTTCATTGGCCACGCCCATCACGCCCTCGCTGATCATACGCAAGGACATTCACAGCTTCAATTTCAGCGACATTGAGGTCAGCGAACGACCCGCAGCAACGCTGCTCACAGAGCTAGCTAGACGCAGTCGCAATGGCGAGCTGTTGCACGATCTGTCGCAGAGAGCGGTGACTGCCACGCCCCAGCCGCCCACCACGGAATTGGATGACATTTTCATCAGCGTGAAGACGACGAAGAACTATCACGACACGCGATTGGCGCTGATCATCAAGACCTGGTTCCAATTGGCGCGCGATCAGGTGAGTTCACCAACACTAGATACCCAGCAATTAGCCAGATAAAGCCAGGTCGATTAGTTCAAGCAATTTGCCAGCCAGGCGACAATTGCCTAACTACAGAAAACAAAACAAAAATAAAAGGCGCAAGCTAAAGGTTACGATTCGATTGAGATCTGCCAAAGTTTGGCTCAAACAAAATCCAGTTATTTTGCAGTCTCTCTTTATCTTATTTTTTATGCCCTCATTTTGTTTTGGGGCTTGGCTTATTTGCATAATGAGTTTTTAAGCTGTTTGAATTGAATTCGTTTGGCGATTTATGATTTTGTGGCCGACGCTTAATTGGCTATAAAAATGTCTTCATAAGCCAAAATATGTGAACAAAAAAAAACTTGCGAATATATGAGCTTAAGTAAAATAATGTTTATGATTATAATTAGCTTTGATACCCTGCTGTGGGTAGAGTGTGTGAAAGGGTATGCGAGAACTGAACAAATTTGATATCACTGATAGGCAAGGGCAGCTAAGGGCATGTACATACAAATTTGAAGTGAAGCTGCTTTACAAATAAGTTAATTTGGGTACTTTTTGTCTTGGAGTAACTCAAGGAACTCAGAAATTAGAGGAGCTGGAGCTACAAAATTTTGTATGCAATTGATAAAGAGCATAAGCTTCTAAAAAATATAACATGTAATGGGCATTCTCTAATTGTATTCATTATATAGCTAAAAAAATGATAGATTATTTTATTTATTTATTTTATTTAGTTTTGTTTAGATGCAAATGCTCTAGAGCTACGAGGTAGCCACAGAAATACCAAGTAAAATTTTGTTTGAGTTTTGGTGGCTTTGTTTTATTGGGGCATTTAGATTATTTGATTTTAGGGTAGCTAAAACTCGAAGGCTTACGATTTATGTGAAGGGTTAAATGCCATATATCTGTGTGTATGTATTATAGTATGTGTGTGTTTGTGTTTCTGTGTATTGTTGTCGTTTCGTCTCGCTGACATTTTTTGTTGCTGCCAACTTATGCAAAATCACGCGTCACAAATGTGTTTTGTTATTGTTTACAGGGAACTGCAGGCAAGGAAAATAAAAAAACCACATAAATAAATAAGAAACTCACATGTGTGTGTGTGTGTGTGCGAGTATGTTTTAACTATTCAAAATTGTTGAAATGCTCGACAGGCACGTTTCAGGCTTTTGGCTGCAACTGCTTGCAACGTGCAATGCGCTTTATTTTGATTGTAGATGGAGACAGGTGAGAGGGGCAAAGAGTAGAGAGGCAGGGGGAGGGGGGTTCCTTTTAAGTGCCTAGACAATTGCAGCTGCCATATCCAGTTGTAGTTTTCACACTATTAAAGGAGAGCTGCACTGAACGGGTCAGCAACAGCAACTGGCAACAGCAACTGTTGCCAGGCCAACAGCAACAACAAGTACAACAACAACACTCTAGCTGACAGCTTGCAACATGCAACAATTGGCTAGCAAGTTTGATTTGCTTCAAGTTGCGGTTGCTGCTGGTGCTGCTGCAGGCAGCCAATTATTTTGATGCGACCAACAGCAATATGGAGCAGGCAGCAGG
The DNA here is from genome assembly GCA_035045545.1 of Drosophila gaucha. Lineage (NCBI taxonomy): Eukaryota > Metazoa > Arthropoda > Insecta > Diptera > Drosophilidae > Drosophila > Drosophila gaucha. The sequence goes on from JAWNOY010000222.1 coordinate 2,885,533, forward strand.
CAACTGCAACAGCAATCTCAACAGCAACAACATCTAGAAAATGCGTTCAATTTGATTGGTTTGTGCTGCATTTGAAACTATTTGTGTTGCTGCCTCTGTTGCACATTATAAACGCCTGTTTAATGTGCCTCTTGGTGCAGTCCACTCCAAAACTTCACTTTGCCCCACTCTCTTCCATAAAAGGCCAATGGCAACAGCAACTAGTCTTCAATTCAGCTCTCAACTTGGGTGCATTGGTCAGCTTTTTCTTACTAATTGCGACTACAGCAGCGGGTATGCTCAATATGTTACTCAATATGTTAGATTTATAGGGTATTTCAACATTCTGAAGCAATAAGAAGGCTTACACAGCAGATTGTTCGATAAGAGCATTATCGAGATGATGTCGAAGGGATTGTACATTTAATGCTGTAATAAGTTCTATGCAAAAGAACTCTACTTAAGATTTAAACAACAAAAAGTTTATTTATAAAATATATGAGATCCGAAAAAAGATAATTTTCCATTAGACAGTGTAGCTTTAAGGACTATTTCGTTCGCTCCTGGTTATATGTCTATATGTCTATATGTCTATATGTCTATATGTCTATATGTCTATATGTCTATATGTCTATATGTCTATATGTCTATATGTTCTATTTGAACTAGCTTTTCCCTAAAGCTATATTGTTAAAATTAAGGACAGTTGCTTAATTTGGCTATAATTGTATTCGGTAGTTACATTATATAATTATATATAAATTTAATAAGCATATATTACTTTTGCTTTATGTTAAAAATTTTCCAAAAAATTAATTTTTGAACAGTTTTTCAGTGCTTTACTAGACCTTTACATGAACTCGTTTTATAGATAGTCGTAGATATAACTGGAACACACATAGTTAGTTATATATTGCTACAGATATAAATAGAATAAATATAGTTAGTTATGTAGTTATAGATGTATCTAGAGCAGAGCTGACTATACAAATACTATAAGGTATTCAAAGAACTCTACAAATTTACTCTCACTTTAAGATTTTGGATTATATTCCTTTATATATAATATATACCTAGAACATAACTGGCTATATAGGTACTCTAAGGCATTCAAAGAACTCTACAAATTTACTCTCACTTTATGATTTTGCATTTGATTCCTTTTTTATGCCTTAAGCTTAATTTGAATGTACAGAGTTCTCTTCAAATTTTACTTAAGCTCTTTATAAGTTAGATCTACTTATATTATATATACTCTTGAACTCTATAAGCTTTACTTAAACTTGTGTTTGATCTTTCACATAAATCAAATCTAATGCTAAATCTTGTTTATGGTCAAAGACAATTTACATGCTGGCAGTTCCTGTGGCTCTGTTGCGCCCTGCTTGAGAAAATGCTCTCAAGTGGCATTCAAATTATTCATGCAACAAACAAATGAGCATAAATTACTGACAGTTGCTGCCGTGCTGCAACGATTCGACTTTGATTGAACGCTTTTCACCAAATATGCAAAGCTACTAAAAATTGCAAAGGCAACCGTGTTTCAATCTCTCTCTCTCTGTCTCGTTCTCTTGCTCTCTCGCTCTCCCAGGCTCTCTGTCTACTCTGTTGGCAGTTGTCTGGCAGGTTTGTCAGCCTGTTTGGCAGTTCGCTTAGTTAGCATCTGATTTGCTTTTCGACCAAGTTGCATGCAACATAACAAACGCATGTCAAATGTCGCTGACTTTATGCTGATAAATCGCAGACACAGTTTGACAGCCTGTTTTGCGAGTGGGTGGCTTTCTGCTGATGCTTCCCCTTTGTCTTCTCGGCTATTTAGTTTTATTTTAATGATGCTCTGTGTGGCACTTATTGAGCGTTTGTCAGTGGCAGCGGCAACGACAGCAACAACATTTGCTCAAATGTCTTCCCGGAAAAACATTTGCTCGCCGTTGTAACAAGTCTCTATTTAAGTCTGTGTATGTGTGAGTGTGTGTGTGTGTGTGAGTGTGTGTGGCGGCTCACATTTTATTTTATTGGCCACTACAAGCAACAACTGTCGTTAAATTTTTAACTGGACAAGCGGCTGCGGCTGCTGCTGTTGCTTACATACCCCAACCCTCGCTACTTTTACTCTGTTTAATTAGTTGATATGGGGTATATTGGTTTTGGTTTAAAGATGTTTGTTCTCAATTTATAAACACAAATCTTTTCATTTCCTTTCTGTTGACCTTCCAACTTAACCCTAGCTTTAGACCCGTTCTGGCCAAAAAATACAGTTTGACAACCATTGCTCCTGTTTTACAGTTTGGTCTTCACGCTTTTTATATAAAGCAGTTTATTATATTATTTTTTTTTTCTTTTGAGATTTTAAAGAAACTTTTCTTTTTCGCAGCGTATCTGCTTGGTCGTCTATACCCGATTGCAAAAGTTCTTGCACGCTTTTCTTTTGCTCAGTCTCGGCCTATTTGAGCTTTGTAGTTGCCATGCGTCACGTTCAGCGCGTTTGGCTGCTTTAGAGCCTGGTCCCATTTCTCATTAACTTGCCTTAGCCAGCTGCTTAGCCTTGGCCAGTTGCGCCCTGCCCCTCCCCTCTCGTTTGTGGCATGTTGACAGGCCTGAGCGAGTGCGGCACAACTGCAACTTCTGCTACAGCTCTAGCTTCTTCTTGTTTACCGGACAGCAGTCCAAGTTTTAGTTGAAGTGGAGTCCAGTTGTGCTTAAGCTTTGAGCTGTCAGCGTCTCATAAATATGCGCAGAACAAATGACACTTGTCATATGTTCGTCTCTCTTGCTCTCACGCTCTCTCTTTCTCATGCACGTTATGTTCGGCAAGAGCTTTGCAATTTTGCTTGCGGCTCACGCGGCGTATGCGCAATGAGCCGCATGGCAATTAAAGCTCAATTGACAGCACGTCCAAAGTGTGCCGCCAACGCACACACATACGTGTACACACACATACACACACACACACTCATATAGACACCCTCTCGGCCCCCTCTTCAACTGCAGCCCGTGCTGTCGCTTTTGATTGGGGGTTTTTATTTTGGCGGCCTTTTCAATGCGCTTCAATTTAATTTAATTCGCAATAAATTGAAATATTTTCCATTGTGTTGTTTAAGCGACACAAACGACACAATTTTTTATTTTGCGAATCATGCCACGCCCCCTTCGCTCGCCCTGCTGCCCGCATGCAACTTCCTTTTTAATGTGCGCTTGGGCACATTTTTGCGTCATATTTTTAATATATGCCATTTGCTTTAACAGTGCCTGCAAATAAGCAGCGTACGCAATTAATGCGCCATATGGAAAATGAAACTCAATTACGACAGGAAGAGGAAGAGATTAATGAAGAAGAAGCAGCTTGTTTCATACATGTATAATTAAAACAGTTCTTTGTTTGCCTGCATATTTCATTTTGAATCTGCTGCTCTTGTAAAAGTATCTTTAAGTACAAGTATCTTATGGCTATACAATAGCTCTAACTCTTCTTTGTCTATTTCCATGTCTTTCTCTTAAAAACATCGAATGAATTTACATGTTCAAAGGCATGTTTCATATGTTATGTTGATAGTATCTATCTACAGTTGTTGTTAAAGTATTTTAGTATCTTATAGATACATAATATATATATATGCATCTCTTCTCAGTCGATCGCCTTCTCTGTCTCTCATCACTTCGAATATTTGCAGCACTTATGTGCCTGCCTAATGATATTTGCAGCTCAAAAGTATCTTATAGATAAACGTGCTCCATCTCTTTCTCTCATTAATATCAAATCAGCTAACATATTCAAATGCAACATGTTTCATATATATTTGCAACAGTTGTTTGTCTGCCTAATTGTTTCTACAGCTGTTGCCTAAGTATATTTGCATCTTATAGATACACATTCTGTATATCTCCATCTCATTCACTCATCAGCTTCGAATGAGCCACCAATCAAATACACATTCAGCTAATTGATTCATTTTTGGACTCCTTTGGCCGAACGCCTCATTAACCAACAAGAAGACTCGAAGAAAATAACTTTCAACACGCCCCGCAACATTCTGTTTTGTTGCTGCCTTAAGGGGTGGCAACACTTGGTGGCAGGTGCGACGGTCGCGGCGGAGCAGACAGACCTATAATTAAAATGTGAACCTTTTGTGGTTTTCTCAGCTGGCCAACATCTATAAGGCCGAGCAGAGATTACGCAAATTGGGCCACGCCCTCAATTTGTTTGCTTTGCGGTTGCGTCGATCAGCTCGAAATTTCAATCAAAGAAAAAAAATGATTATTACATCAATTTTGACTATCAACAATTTTTTTTTTTGGCTTTTTGATTAAGAAATTAATTATCACAAGTTTTTTTGTGGTTCTCTTTAAATTATAAAATTTTGAAGTTTTCTTTTAAATTTCAAGTTTCTGAATTTGTTTAAGTTTGGGATTCTCATGATTAGTTTTTATTCAAAATCTAATTTAATTGAATACGATTTTATTTATTTTAAAATATCGATAGGTATATTTCGATAAATACCGATTTTGGTTTAAAGGTATTTGCTTGAATTCATTTAAAAATTTCGATTGATCACTTCGATACATATCGATCAAATTTCCAAAGACTAGCAAAACTTTATTAGTATTTATTAGTTCAAATGAAAAACTTTTAGGCGAAAATTAATTTTCTATTATAATAAAATTTCTCATGGATAATTTTATTTCAGTCTTGAAATAATCTCAAGATTAGCTTCCATTAGTTTTCTTTTTCATTTAAACAAATATTTGCATATTTTGATTAGCTTTAAACTCATAAATTCTTCAATTCGATTTAGTTAACTTTCACTTTGTCTGCAACTGCTGCTCGATCAACCGAAATTTTGGGAAAGCATGTCCAGTTGGCTATCGCATGGCACACGCCCTCTACCCAAAATCATGGTAAATAATATTATTTGGCCAAAATGCAGACAAAGCTAAAGACAAAGATAGAGGCAAATTCAAGCCACTTGGCAGCGGCCCGAGGTAATATGGAACTATGGACCGCACCCCACGTGCTGTTGAAGTGGAATTGCTGCAGCTGTAGGAAACAGGGTACAGGGGACATGGTAATAGAGGAGGGTGTGGGGAGCCGCAACAATGGAGCTCCACAAATAGCAAAAAAAAAACCAAAATGCTGCAATGCAACGGACCAAAATGTGTTTTTTTTTGCATAGCCGCCGCCTTTTGCCTGCAGCTGGAGCTGGAGCTGGAGTTGGAGTTGGAGTTGGAGCTGGAGACGCCATTGAAAATGCATTGTTGTTGTTGCTTGTTGGCTGTTTGCTGGTCTATGCCGGCGACAGTCAGTTAACTGTTTGACTGCTCTTGGCCAGCTGGCTATGTGTGTGTGTGTGTTTGCCTCTGCTCTCCTCTTTGGGCGCCGAAAACATAACGAATTGTTGTGGCAATCGCTTCGTTCCAATTGAATGCATGCCGCGCCGCTGCTTGGCCGCAAACTTGCAACGTGCAACGTGCAAAAAACACCCAAATCCGAATCAGAATTCAAATTCACAAAATGAACAACAACAACAACAACAGCAGCAGCAGCTCGGTTCCAGCTGCAGCTTTCATGATAAATTTGTTTTGCATTTAATGCTGACCCAAGCGAAATATGTTGGTAAATTTATGGACTCTCGCTTGCCATTTCGGTCTCTGTCTCTCTTTCTAACGTTTATGCTACGCTAGCGATATGCACTTGAGATATTCAAACGCGTCTATACCCTGTAATGCTGCAAATGGCAGAGGGTGTTCATGGGACGGGTATGCCTGTTTGAGTAACATGCCAATAATTTTTAATTTTTATACTCTTTCTCAACTTGAAGGTAACAAAACGTTCACATACCCTGTAATATTAATAAATAATCACTAATCAAGAAGTATAGTCTATGTTTCTTTACTCACCTGAAGAGACTAGCTTATTTTATGAGACAGAGGATCGATTGGTATTAGGGATATATAATACTAAGTTAAAGTAAATATATTATATCTACTTACTCAATAAAAATTAACTCTTTAGTCAATAGATGTAAGTAATCCTGAAATGCTGAAAGAAATTAATTTATTAAAGAAATTATGAAAATCATGAAAGTAATTTGTACAATGATTAGTTTTTAACAGTAAGAAGCAGAGAAGTTGTGAAATTTAGTGTTAATGACTTACAGGTTGATCAAGGTATTATATATAAACATTTTTCGAGATTTCATAAATTTCTATATCTACATTCTGCCCATGAAGAGTTTTCTGTATCTATTTGTTACACCGGCTTCTTCTACATTTTACATAGATGAGAACCTGTATTTTTTATTGGCTGAAAAGCATACAGGGGAATATCTTAATAACTTTGAGCTGTAATACAGGGTAACTTCTAGTCAATTGCTGCCTGACTTACATTTAACCTATTTATAGCTCTTTGACAATTATGAAGCTTCGCTGGCTAGGTAATTACCCAGAAATTTTTCAGTTTCTTTTAACTTATTTACGAGTGGGCGTGGCGTGAAGGAGGCGTTCGTTTGTGTAGGCGCTGCCACGCCCACGCACGGCTAGTTAGAAGCGGCAACAATTAACTGGGCCAATGGCCAAAAAAAAAACAATCATGCAGCGTCTGGCTGAAGTCTATGCTTAAATTTATGTGGCAGTTGCATCAGAGCGCTCAACTTGCCACATAAATTTGCAACATGTTGTAATGTTGTTTGTCAACAGTTTGAACAGTCACATAAATTAAATGCGAGTCAAGTGCGAGTGCAACTGCAGCAGCAGGAGCAACATCCATAGCAACATCCACAGCAGCAACAACAACTGCAACAGCAATATCTAGCTGCAACATGGTGTTAACATTTTTTGCCCCGCAGCAGCAGCCAAAAATGAAAAGTGCCAAAAGAGAGTGCCCAAAACAGATATACGGAGATGAGGGAGAGAGAGAGAGAGAGAGAGGGGAGAGAGTGTGTGAGGGAGAGAGCGCGCAAATAAAATCTCGTGAAAATCCATGAAAATTCAGCAGACGACGACGAAAAGTTTTCAGCTGCTGCAGCAGCAGTTGCTGTTGTTGTTGTTGCTGGTGTGTTATAAAGAACTCGACTCGACTCGACTAGACTGCGACAGCAACAACAACAACTACTTCGACAACAACTTGAACGTTGGCAACGTTGACTTTCTAACTCTTAAACAGAGTCGAGTTGGCCAAAATGCTTGTCCAGCGGGCGTATTGTTGTAGTTGCTGTTGTTGCCGCATGTTGCTGTCGTGGCAGCAGCAACAGTAACAACAACAACATGTTGCTTCGTGTTGTTGTCAATGGTTTAAAACGATTTTCGCCTGATTTGACATAGGCGAAGAAATAGTTATTAAAGGCAAAACCAATTGAGCTGTAGACGGCGACAACGAGGTAGAGGGAGGGAGAAGTAGTGTAAGAAGTTGAGCGACAGCAGCAAAGGAAACAAACAGTATAGGGAAAGAAGCTAAGGCTGCGCCAGAGAAAGAAGCAGAGGGTGAAAGAGAGGCAGTGGCACCAGAGACAGCAGACAGCAGCAGAGGGAGAAGCGCAAAGAGAAGCACAGGCAGACTTTCAAATAGCCGCAGGAACTTTTTTTCGTCTGTCATTTGGGCAATTAGGTTTTTGGATATGACAGTTAGGCAGATACTTAGAGTGAGACAGGGAGCGAGAAAGAGAGAGAGAGAGAGAGAGAGCATGAGGCAGAATAAGCAGAGGGCGCGGGCGTTCCCACTGTCTGCTTGGCATCGAAAAGTACTTAGGGAATATAATTTAAAGTTTCTTACTCGATTCGTGTGAAGTAAGAAAAACCCTCAAATAGAAACCCCTAAGAACGCAGCGATGCATAAAAAACCAACAAGAAGCAAGAAGAACAATTACTACAACTACCTTAACTTATCCCTTAAAAAAGAAAAAAAAAACCCAACTATATTTCTTAAACTTTTTTTCTTTTTCTTCTTTTTTTGCTTGAGTTATTTCTTTGTAGTTTGTGCCCAGTTTCTTCTATCCAGTTTCTCTCTTCCAATTGCTTTTGCTCCGATTTCAGCGAGCGTGTGGGAAATTTTCTTATCTGATTGTCGCTTCTTCACTTCTTGTAAGAATGCGGGACTTACAGCAGGCGTTGGCATAATTATATGTAGATTAGTCTTGGCACCAAAATAATATATATTTATATGACTAAATGTTGGAAAAAGTAGGTCTATGTTCCCATGACTTGAACTGTGATTAACTTACAATATATGCAAATCATATGCTTATTAATAGCATAGTGTAGTGGCTATTTGGGCTCTATTTTTTTGGTCACGAAGTGTGTTACAACTGTTTATAGTTAAACTAGACTTCGAATTTGAGGTTTGGCTTGATGAGACAAAGACAAAGATATGTATTTTGTTTATAGAAGAAATCTATATAATTGCAATAGAACATATCAAACTATTTGGTATATATATTCATATGTTCTAGACTATATCATATATTTGCTGTAAGAAATACTGGAAACATCCATATATATGCTTGTCCAGGTCAGATCTGATAAGCATTGGTTTCTTCTGTCTGCTAGATTATTGAATCTTCAACAATTCTCACATAAATAATCAATCTCGTTCTACATCTTTTACAATCCCACAACTTGAACTTTTTACAACATTTAATGACATCATTTCCCTTTTTCAATCTATATTCAAATACATTTTTTTTCATCTTTACAGACCTGGTTTTTCACAGACACCGACGATCACTACTATCAGGAGAAGACAAGTGAGTAATATATATGTATATGTATTTATTCTTATGGAAAGGAAATGAAAGAACATAACTTTAATTTATTTTTGCATTGCCCGCCAAAAACAAGAATTTCGATTACCATTTCGCTTCGATTTTCAATTTGAAAACAGCAACACAAATCGGAATTGTTTTGCCTTAATGCATATTTATCAGCGAAGCAGCGAGGAGTTAACCTACCTGTCGACCTCTTACCCTCTTACCCTTTTTTTTTGGGTTCGTTTGTCCGACCCCGTTCTTGGCCTCAATTTTGGTTTCACATCAGCGACGCGGCCACGCCCCATCGAACGCCTAATCTTGGCCACTGTCTGCCCCGAACGAAAACCGATTAAAGTTTAGGCTACCCGTGTGTTTGTCGAGTGTGTGTGTGTGTGCTTACCTGCTCACCCGCATTTTAATTGAATTGCAGCCTTTCGTGCTTCGATTTTTGCGTGCAGCTGCATAAAGTTTTCAGAGTTTTAATTAAAAAAAAAACGAAGTTCAAATTTCAATTTAAAAAAAAAAACGAAAGAAGATTGTATTTTATTTTTGCATACCCCTAGCTGTCTCTCCCTATCTCCCGCTCTGTCTCTCTTCTTCGAGCAGATCTCAAGTTTCACAGCCTCTCGAAGCTGGATCCTTTACTTGGCTGCTGGCATTTTGATTAGAGCCAAAAAGGATTTTTGCTTAACACGCAGCGAAGAAGAGAGTCTGAATTTTTGAGTTATGTGTTGTTCAGTTTGTGCCTCATCTTCTTCTTCTTCTTCGTCTGCTTGCCTGGGGTACAAAGGATATATAGCTTGTAGAGCTCCCTCATCAGTCTGTCGTTAGTCCAGTTTGTTGTGTGTGCTTTAAATATTTCAACAATTTCCATCCAATTAAGGCGCACAAGTTTTTGCGCTTGCTTTTGCTTTTGCTTTTTATTTTCAAAGTCCTGGCCCCCTCTGCCACGCCTCTGGCCTTATCGGCGGCGTCTGTCAAACGAGCTACAAAACGCATCCGCTGGATATGAGCGGCATTCCCCACTAACAAGCTACTGTTTGTTTTTTGTTTTTGTTTTTTTTTTGCTGTTGTTTTGCTCTGATATGAGCTTTGGCTCTTTTTGGTTAATTAACATAGATGTGGCTTCTGGTCTGTCTTTCCAGGCACCCCTCTCTCTGTCCTTCATTCCCCTCCCTCTTTCCATCCCATGTGTATTGCTTGTCTTTTGCTTAATTACCAATCTTTAGCAAATTCTTTGCACACTCTAATGCCATCTCTTTCTCGCTTGCAGAGGGACATTTGATAAACACGAAATGCTCGCAGGGCCATTTTCGTAAGGCTTTGTGCTGCAAAATGTCGGCAGAGCTGGATATATTTCTTGAGAGCGGCAAAAAGTAAGTACAAATTAACTAATATATAAACACATACTTAATATATGTAAACGAGCGAAGTCTTGGTAAATGTTCTAAATTATATTTACGCTTAGGTCTTTGATTTTAGTTTTCATTTTAGCTATAAGCTCTGAAAAACCAGTTAATACGGTTATTTTCAATATTTTCAATTTAAGAAAAGGAAAAAGAATTTTTACAGTTTATATATATTTTGTGAATAATATTAACAGCTGCCTGCATATAAGTACATATATCCAATAGGCTGTTTATATAACTATTGGAGTAAATTGTTCTCACTTCCTCGATTAAATATTTCTCTATATCTTATTATTATTATCGAGCTATTATATCATATGTGTTTTAGAAATCATAAACAAATGAATTTTCACTATCTCAACTGAATTTCTTAAGCAACATAAAAGCTGAAACTTTTCATTTTTATTTTACTTTATGAAATTACTTTTATACCAACAATGTGTGATCCGTATATAACACATACAAATATATATCCCACATATATTTATCCTCTCTTTATGGACTTAGTATTAGCAGCTTGGGCTTTTCTCTTTTGTTTTTTACATTCTTCAGCTGTTTCTTCACATACGTATCTTTTTCCAATTTCAATTTCAATTTCAATTTTAAATTTTCAATTTCATGCAGCATTTCGTGCTTTAACACTGTGCGCCCTTTAGGGCCACGCCCCTTGTCATATTTAGCCAACTTTATGGCCAAAAATAAAAGAAACATAAAATAAAATATGTTGGCAGCGCGTGCATTGACCAGTGCAATGACTCCCATTGGAGCGAATGTTGCTGCTGTAATTGTAGACTTGAATGCTTTTAATAAGCAACCGCAACAGCAGCAGCAGCAGCAGCAGCAATCTATCCAGCAGGCAGCCCATCTGTGGCAAAGCAAACACCCAGTTTGGACCTCGGCTGCAGCTGCGATGCGTTCTAATTTGCGCAATTAAGACGCAGCAGCAACAGCGCCTGCTGCTGCTCTCCTTGTTGTTGTTGCTGTTGCTGCTGTTGCTGCTGTTGCTGCTGTTGCAGCCACTCAAAACTTGTCCAGCAAATGCGAAAAAAATATAAAGACTGAAGCTGCAAAGACACTTCAACTAGCGCCCAAAGGAGATGCCTAGAAATTCTTCAGCTTGTTTGTAATTGCGCTGGCAGCAACAGCAGTAACAACAGCAACAACACAACTACAACAACAACAACTACAACAACAAATTGTTGTATTGCAAGCCGCAAATCTAGAACAACTCGGACATGCCTCAACTTAATATGAAGAGCGACTGAGTAGGATGTTGCTGTTGTGGTTGCAGTTGTTGTTGCTGCTGTTGCTGCAATTGTAGCTCTGTCGCTCTCTTAAAAGCCTTGCAACTGCTCCGTTTTGGCTTAGAACTTGAAACTGTCATTATAAAAGCACTGAGCATGCAATCAATGCAGCAGCAACAACAACAACAATAGCAACAGTTGCTGGCTGCAGCAGCATCAGCGGCAACAATTTGTTGCCGGCGACTTGCGACTTGCAGCAGGTTCATAAAAAATAAAACAAAATAAATGGCAAGCAGGCTAAATGTGCAGTTATGATCAAGATGAGGCAGCACCAGCAGCAGCAACTGTTGCTCTTGTTGCTGTTGCAGCAGGAGTTGTTGTTGTTGTTGCTGTTATTGTTGCTGCTGCTGGAAATGGTATCAGGTGGCGCAGCCAGTTTCCTGTGCCCCTTGATTGGCAACGCTTAAATTTTTTTTTGCCTTCGCTGTTGTTGGAATAAGTGCAGCAACAGCATCGACAGCAACAACACCCGGCAACAACAACAATCGCTGGCAAAATATGGAAAGAGGTTAATTAACGTGCACTGAAACGGGCAATTATGGCGCTCAGTTGGCTGCTGCTGCGCTTTTATGACCCATTGCTACGCACAGCAGCAACATATTGCTGTTGTGGCTGCTGCAAAAATGGACTCGCAGCAGCGGGACGTCCGTTCTATTAAATGCAAATCAAGCGAACTGGAACCCAAATGTGCCTGCTTCACTTTCAACTCTGTCTTTTAATTACATTCAATGCAATGTTGCTGCGGTGCAGCAGCAGCAGCAACAACTTGTTGCCGGCAACTCAAGAGAAGCGACGCCTTTTGCTTGCTGCTGACGGGCTAATTGCAGTATGCCTATTATAAACCCGAACAATTAGTGCAATTTAATTAAAAATTACAACAGCAGCAGCAGCAATTGTTACAGCAACAGCAGCAACTGCAAGTCACAAGCAACAACAGCAACAACCATTGACTGACCGCTCGACCTGGCACATCAATCAGCCTTCATTTAAGACAAGCCGCCTCTCTTTCCCTCTCTCTCTCTCTCTCCCTCTCTCTGTGTCTGGATCGCAGCTTAATGCATGCAATCATTAATTATGAGCTGTAGGGAAATCGGTTTAAAGGAATTTCTAAAGCACACATACACACACTCACACAGAGAGGAACAGGCGCCAAGAAGGTGTCGGCGCCGCCTCTGCAGCTCTTGCGACATTCGAATTTTTATAAATTAGATTTCAGTATGCTCTATACCCTTTAAAAATGTTTAAATTAGTGGTATAATGAAATTGTGCTCAGTTATGTAACAATCAGCATATAGGCAGAAGAAGAGAAGAACTTGCCAGCCAGAAGACTTAGTAGAAAAGAATTAGACGAAGAGGTGAAGTAGATGAAAAGAGATGCAGAAGAAACATAGTAGAAGATTAGAAAAGTCAGTGGAACACAGGCAGAAAATGAGGTGAAGTTGACGAATAGAAGAAGTAGAAAACTGGAAAAAGAGGAGTAGAAGTCAAAATAAGTAGAAGAACTAGAAGAAAAGACTTCAACGAAATTCAAAGCAGAGTCGCTGACTAAAATGTGTTTTGCATCTACAACTCTACACAGGGTATCTGCTAGTCAATCACTCTATCACCTCTATTTTTTTTTGTATCAAGCGCCAGTCAAATGCACGCTTTAAATTGTTTGGCTTGTTGTTGTTGTTCTTTTTTTGTGTGGCTGCTTTCAACTTTTTATTTTTCAATTTATTTGTTTCAAGTTCTAATTTATCTCTCGCTGTGTGTTGTGCGCTATATATATATGTGTGTGTGTGTTGGGTGTGTGTGTTTGGGTGTGTTTGGTCGTGCCGTATGAGAGCCACACCTAATGTACAAATGTCGCGTTTCGACTAGCCAACATTGTGCGAATATATCTTGTATCTCGGATTTGCGAATCGGGGCGCATGCCCTTGCCATGACGCATTAAGATAATGGCATGTATCTGTATCTGTGCCTGTGCATTTGTATCTTTAGTTGTGAGTTTGTATTTGCAACTATGTAGTTTGTATCTGTGAGTTTGTAACTGTATTTGTATCTCAGAACTTGTATGTTGTTTATCTATCTGTTTCTTTGCATTTGTATCTGTATCTATGTATTTGTATCTGTACCTATGCATTTGCAGCTGCTACTTAAGCTGTACATTTGTATCTGTATCTATGCACTTTTAACTGTTGCAACTGTGATTGTGCATTTGCATCAGTTTTAGTTTATTTGTATCTGTTTAAGTGTCTTTGCGTTTGCATCTGTGTTTGTGAATTTATGTCTTTGCCTATGCATTTGTATCTCTATCTTAAAATGTGTACCTTAAGCTGTTTTAGAGAAATTTGATCTGTATCTAAATCTTTGCATTTGTATCTATATCTGTATTTGTATCTATATTTCCAAATTATATATTTGTATCTGAGTATCTATATATGTATCTGCATATGTGCATTTAAATCTTTATCTGTATTTCAGAATTTGTATCTATATTTGGGCATTTGTGTCTAAATATCTGAAATTGTATCTATATCTGTATTTAAGTATTTGTATCTGTATCTGCATATGTTCATTTGTATCTCCATCTGTATTCCATCATTTGCATCTGAATCTCTGAATTTGTATCTGTAGCTGCAGCTGTTTTGCGGCACGTTTCGTAAACAACATTTATTGACATTATAACGGCATTTTCTGTCTGATATTATTTTGTTGGTGTTATTTTGTCGGGCCTGTCCCTCATGCAATTACGACACGTATTATGCGTAATATTCACGGCATCAACTGCCAAGGTGGAGCTCAATGGAAAGTGCCCCAAAAAACAGGATTCGCAACAGCAATTGTTGCTGTTGCCGTTAATGTTGTTATATATACTTAATGATAAAGATGGTTTTTTTTTTGCCTGCAATTATTTTGGGTGGGTGCTGTTGTTGTTGTGGTTTTTCTTGCTGCTGCTGCTGTTACTGTTGCTGAGAAAGTGCGTGGGAATTTGTTGCACGTCGCTTGCTTTGTGGCACATCAATGTTATTTCCCAGGCGACGGCTGCTTCCCCCTTTTTTCTTTTCAGTGCTGCAACCCGCAGCTAATCCCACATCAAAATCATAGTCCAGGGCGGGTTTTGTTTAAACAGAAATAGTTGCGGCATTCTCCAACTGCAACAGTCGCATTATTATGCACACACAACACCAATCCATCTAAGGCTTAGCTGCAGCGAGAGCTGCGACAATTTTAATTGCTGTTGTTGCTGCCGTTGCTGTTGCGCTCTATGATTTTCTTTGCGGCTTGGAAAAACCTCATAAGCATTTGTCGCATATGTGAAAAACCAGATGTTGTTGCTTGTGAGAAAATTTTTTAACCGCGACAACAGCAACAGTTGCCGGTGGTGGAAGGGCTGGGGGAACAGTATGCAACCCAACGCATCAATTTCATTTATTTGCCACTTGTGGCAACAACAGCAACAACAACCACCACAAAAACTGTGCATGTACACACAATTATTCAATTGAGGCAATCAAAGAGGGGCACAGCTATCCGAGGAGGCGGGGCAGGACGGGGGTTTATTTACTTGACATTGTCGCAATCGTGAAGTTTAAAAATGATGTCTACTTTTTCCTCTGTAAGGCGGAAATGCACAATTGGAACTGACTGGATATGCAGATGAAGTTGCAATTGCAGTAGCAGCAGCAACTGTTGTCGCTGCACATCCGCCGGAAAGCAAAAAAGCTGCTGCTGCTGCTGCATGGCAAATCGCTTGCTCTACATTTCAATTACGCATCGCCCACTCGACAATTGGCGTCAATTTGCCAGACTTGTAGCTACAAGATACATTTTGTATCTTTGGCCCTAGTTGTTATTGTTGTTGACGCCAGCGATATCGTCGCCAGTGGTTGCTGCTGACAAATGCGTTTCAATTGTCGCCGCTGTTTTCAATTGTTCAGTGAGCGTGTCAAAGCAGAACGTGCATCTGAAAGATACATTCGAGCGGGCAACTCTTAAATCTGTGAGTCACGCTTGCAACAGCAACTGCAGCAAGCAGCAACTGTTGTTGTTGTTAATGAGCTGCCTTGCTGTTTGATTTAAGTGCCCGGCTTAATGTAAATATCTTGTTTTGGAGACCCGTGACACGGCACCAAACATTGATTTGTATCAATGCGCAAATATATGTATGTGTATATTGTATCTGTAAGATACATTCTCTGACGCTCTGACAGCTGACTTATTGCTAATTGCAAAGCCAGACAACAGCACCAACAACAAAAAAAAGAAAGAAAACAAACGAATCGAAATCAGTTCGTCATCCTGGTTTCTTTACTGCTGGCGATCGCTTATCTGGCACGATCCGCCTTTGCTCGCCAGCCTGTCAAAATACTTTTAACGCAGACTGTTGTTGGCACCGACATCGAGTCGGATTTCGAGTGCGACTGCGACTCACTCTTAATGCGAAATCTATTAAGACTGCCTGCATTGGCGGCTCGCGAAGTGCCCCGTCAATCATTTTTTATTATGGCTCCAGACATAAACTCATTTCGACTGCAGTCCACCAAAGACGACGACGACTACGCCCCGGCAACAGCTGCTGCTGCTGCCCACATCAACAACATCAGCAATATCAACAGCAGGAACTCGAGTAATTGGAAAACTGCCATGAAAAATAAACTAACTTGAAATAAAAGTTTTTGCACTCGTTTTGGGTTTACAGACACAAGCACACACACGCACACACACACACACACCCAACACACAGCTCCTTCAGCTGCTGCTGGTGCTGCTGCTGCAATGCGATGCCAGATAAACAGAGACCCAAATATCCAAACAAACAAACGCTGCAGCAGCATTTTAAGCCACCAACGTTGTTGGCCAGCTGCAGCGATCACAGCTCCCTTCCCTCCCTCCCTCACTCCGCGATCGAACAGCAACGAAATGAAAACATTTTCATTTTCATAAAATGCCAAATAGAAGCCACAAAAAGCGTAGAGAAACGCGTTAATTAAACGAAGGCAGCACACATAAAATGCCAGCTAGATTTCAATTTGGTAAAATCAAATGACAGAAAGAGAGCGAGAGAGAGATAGAGAGGGATAGCGAGGGAGTCAGCGAAGGCAGGGTTAAAGACTAGGCATATATAAAGGCGCCTGATACCAGGTTACACTCAGAAAACAAACACAAAACAAATTCAAATATAGTCCAAATAATTTTTAGCTCCTTTTTTGGACTTTTTCCCTTATTTTCATATTATTAAAAAATTTTATATTTCAAACCGGAATTTGTATATAAAGTTGCCAAATATATGTCTAGATTTCTTTCGACATAAATCTTATTTTGCTGAGTCTAGTATTGAGCACAGCGTTTTTCTCTAAGTGTACGCCCATTTGTGGCACGCATAATTAAGCGAAATTAAAAGCGCATATTTATGCGACACGAAGCGTCGAAAAGAGCCAACGACAAACAGGAAAGCAACAAGCAACAACAACAACTAACAACTACAACAACAATTTGGCTGCCGTTTCGCACAGGTATCGCATGTGGCAGCCGCAGCAACAACAACAATTTATGAATGCCACACGATTAGCTGAGCTGCCTCTGCGCTTAGAAAAAGTGAAGACACAAACCCTGCCACTTAACAACCCCCCTCTGGCAGCCCCTGCCCCTGGCTAAGTTCCCCCTGCGGCTTATGTAATAAAAATTATATTAAATTACCCAACAGACGCCAACAAACGCTTCGATTTTATTGAATAGTTATGAACTCCTCACCATATTTCATGAGCGCGAGAGAGACAGACGGAGATAACAAGAATGAGAGGAAGAGGGTGAGGCAGTAGATGGGGCTGCTCAGCCGCAGGCCATGCTTAAAGATATTTGCAACAGATTTTATAGATACTTTAAGGAGGATTAATTCAGCTCAATGTTGACTTCATGAAAAGCGCGAAAAACTGAAGACAGTTTAAGGAAGTGCGACAAAGGGAAAGAAATCGTAAGCTGAATTCAACAGCTCTTAACTTAAAATTAAGATATATGGTAAAAAAAATAGCTAAGAAAAACTAGTTATATTTATAAAGCAAAAGAATTATTGTAAAATACAAAAAAAATGTCTTTTGCTATTAATTTTTAAAGAATTACCAGATATAGTAAGTTTAAAAGGTATATTTCTAGATTATTTAAATATTTCTTAGGTTAGGATCTTGTTTGAAGACCAATTTCTAGGGTATGCCATTTTATTTTATTTATTTAGTAGATTTTTCAATCATCCTAATTACCCATAATTTCTACTTGGTAAAGCGTTCTCAACTATTTATAAATACTATAAAGTTTATTGACTTAAACTTCCGCATAGTCCATTATCTACATCATATATCATATAGATTTCATTACATCTCTAGTTATCTATAAAACAACCGTATTTTGCTCGACTGCTGCCGCTGTTTACAATGAAGTCTACTTAATTTATTTCGAATCACTTAAGTAGATAAGCAAAGAACCCGTTACAGAGTTGAGTTATTAAAGGAAATTTGAATGCTCTTAACCGATTTCTCCATTAGGCTGGCAAACTTAACGACCAAGCTAAGTTACCTCATTTTACTTCTTTCTCTCTTCTCTCTCTCTGCGTGTGAGGCAGTAGAGAACCCGTTCGATAGCCTCGGCTGCATTTTAATGGCATCATTAGGTGAACTGCGCGGGCTACCGGATATGGTTGATCGTTTGTCACTCCAGCTAATCCCCCTCGCGACGATTGCAGCTGCTACTCTTTATGGAGAGGGGGCAAAAAGTCGAGTCTCAAGAAATGGACTACCGGTAATTACCATTTAAATGAGTGCACTTTTTTTATGCAACTGGAAGAGTGTATGGGAAGAAGAAAAATGGTTGTCAGCTTTACTAAACGTAACGATTTTGGATGAACTTGGAAACAGTTAAAGAGTGTTTGCATTCTAGACAGAATAGTTGGAGTTGCGTACTCCATAGATGGTATCATTAGCCTCTGGCAATTTGCATACTTTGCCTGTACTCTGCCGAGTCAGTCGTTGGGCAATCACATCGAGATCGAGATTTTGGACACGCACCCTCAACGTGGGCTCCTTATCATGCGTTCGATAGACAAAGTTCTTTTGGCAATTTATTTGCATGGTTGGGCATTTGCTACTTGGTATGGCATCTGGGAGGGGTCCAATGTTCAATGGACCCACATCAACGCCAATGTGAGTATTTCCACACGAGATGCAGGCTATGCCTGTATTAATGAATCCGGCAGCACGTGGACACGAATCCTTTTCCTCAATCTTGCTCAAGCGCTGATCAATATTATCGAAACGATCGCGTATATATTTCTTTAGGGCCGGCATATGAACTTTATCCAGCTTGCTATCAAGCATATCCTGCAGCTCCTCCATGGTGCCAATGAAGGTGAGATTATATTCTTTGACCAATTCACGCAGATTCTCAATCTCGATGACACATTGCTTGACCAGTTCGAGTCGGTCGAAGAGCGCCTCTGTTTTGGAAAGAAATGATTTCAGCGTTGCATAGAATTGATTTAGTTCAGTTTGCAATTTCTCCGACATTTCGATCATGGGCGTTGCAATGCGTCGCATCAGCTTCTTCATGAAGTCCATATTCTGTAGCAGACTACAAGCAATTTTGTTGTCCTCATCACAAACTGTGCACAGATCCTCACAGGGTGACGAATACTCTTCCCATAGCTGTCTCTGATACTTCTTCGAGTTCACCTTGTTGACGATGCGTATTTGCTTAAAATGTGCTTCCAGCTTACATTCGACTTGAGCTAAACGTTTCTCCATCGCCGTCATCTTATCCAGTTCCGTGGAAATTGGCTCAATGCTGGCCAAATCGAATGGGAGAGGAGATATCTTCGAGCGTTCCAGCAAACGTTCCAAGCACTTGCCCTCAAAGCCACCAATTGTAACCAAATCCTGTTTGCAATTCAACTTTTTCATCAACGTATCCAACAGGCTGTGCAGAACGGCGACATTCACATGATTCATCTCTGGCACGCCCAGCGCAATGCGCGCCAATTCCTCCAGCGTCAACTGCATTTCGCGAGTGTCTTAACAAACACAAAATCGTAAAAATAAAATAAAATATCTGAAGTCGGAAATTATCTAGATATATATATATGTGTTAGTTGCTCTGCTGTTTTTATTGAATTTTTGTATTTAACTAATTTTGTTTACTGCTTTCTTTCTTCTTCAGATGGTTCTGTCACTTCGACGATGACAACTATGTCAATGTGCCCCGTTTGGTGAAAATGCTGGACGAGTATAGTCCCACTGTCGATTGGTATCTGGGCAAGCCAAGCATATCCTCGCCGCTGGAAATACATCTCGATAACGTAAGTGCAAATCTCTGTTCATTTTATTACGATTTTTATATACCCTGCATTTAGTGGAAATAGTTTAAGTAGGGTATAATGCTTTTCTGCTGTTTTCTTGGCGTCTTTGATTTCATTTTGTAGATTTTTATGCATAAATAAGTTACTCTATTACACAGAAAGGGTTTTGAGCAGTTATTGAGTATATATAATGAATATTTTATATCCAATCGATTTATCTTAGCTTAGTTCATCTCAAATCTAGAAAGTTGATGTTAACTGTCTTGTATCATAAGATCCTTTTTCGACAATAACAATTCAAATTCATATAGTCGATATATATCGATATGGAAAACATACCCTATGTCCATATATAGACATATTCCAAAATTGGGATGAGTTGATATAGTAAGGATTGTTAAGATAATAACTTCCGATTAAGTCACGTGTATTTCGAATTATGCCGAGACATATTAAATTTATATGTTTAACATATTCATCAAATATATATTCCACTTTATACAAAGCTTTCCCAATATATTTAAAATTCATAAAAATTATAGAAGTTTTAAGTAGATTTTTGTTACTCTTCAAAAACACAAGTTTGTCAAAGAAAACAATTTGATATAGTAAAATATATATTTTATATCCAGTACAGGATAACTTCCAGTTGTATACGCTCTATCGAACTGCTGCCTGCTGCTTTGCTATTATTTTGCATTTTTTCTTTTTTGCATATTTTCCAATACACATAATTACATGAGGCTGTGTTTATGGCCATGTCCATAGCTCTGGGTATATGGCTGCGGCGATCGCCTTTCTCCGGGCAGCATTATTTATGCGCCTGGCTGTGGCCATTTGTCTATGCCGCCATTTGGCTTCCAGCTGCCAGCGGAGGCTATCATTAATAACCGATATGATCTGGCTCAGACATTTGCTGGCTGGCTAGCTGGCTGACTCTTTCGATCTGTGTTCCCATTTTCAATCCATTTGAAATATATGGCCAGCTGATCCAGTAATGAATGCTGTTGCATGCAGCAAACAGTGTTTCTTTTCTCTTCTTCTTTCTTTCTTCTTCTTGGTGTAGGCCGGGCCGCATGCCACGACGAATCGTCGAATCGACGAATCGAGCCTGATCCCTGCCACAAACTAATTGAAAGCCCCAAAAAAAAAACTTAACGCTTCATTAGGTCACGAGGAGCTGCTGCTGTCAAAAGTCTCCGTATTCGATTTAGTTTCGGTTTTGGGTCGGGCTTTGGTTTTGGTCTGCGTATTAAGTTTCCTTAACGCACATGTCCCATTTACATGGTCAATTAATCAAGTGGGGATTTCTTTTCGATTTTTTTTTGGTCAGTTTCTTAATTTTGAAAGCAACAATTTGCGCTGGGCCGAGTGCCAAAATATGTGAAAAGCGTTTATGACTGCGCGATACTCTGTTCAGTGGGTAAAAGTTGTTTTATAATGCAATTGCTTTCAAACTGTATATTTACTATTTACATCAAATTTTGTGATTTTAAATTTTAAATATATATAGGAAACTCTAAAACTTTTGAACTGTTCATAAAATAATCAGTTTTTGTTGTAAGTAATTTTTATAGGAATAACATTAGAAAGTGAACCGAAGCTTATCAAGATTTTTGGCCTTGTAAGAGCTCAAGATATTCTAGTTAGGTTTACCGAAACAACTTAGAAACGATGCGGATACACTTCGCATTTAAGAAATCTTATATACCCTATTTCATTTCACGAACAGTGTATGTCAAATGTTGTTTTATTTATGATTATCCTTTGCTCAGCTCATTTATTTAGTTCTACCGTTAACTTTTGCCTTCAACTTCTTCTCATTTTTCCCTATTGCAGAAGAACACGACGACCAACAAGAAGATTACCTTTTGGTTTGCCACAGGAGGCGCTGGCTTCTGCCTGAGTCGAGCTTTGACTCTGAAGATGCTGCCCATAGCAGGTGGCGGTAAATTTATTAGCATCGGCGACAAGATACGCTTTCCGGATGACGTCACAATGGGTTTCATCATAGGTGAGTGAAGCTGCATCACAATATCCCATCAAATCGCATTCCATACAAGAGGCGTAATATTAACTGTTTCCTCGTTTGTTTCTCTTTTCTCTGTTCTCTTGCAGAGCATCTGCTGAAGGTGCCGTTGACTGTTGTCGACAATTTCCACTCACATTTGGAGCCCATGGAGCTTATACGGTCCGATACGTTCCAGGATCAGGTATCCTTTAGCTATGCTCACATGAAGAATCAATGGAATGTGATCAAAGTGGATGGCTTCGATCTGAAGACCGACCCGAAGCGATTCTATTCGTTGCATTGTCAGCTCTTTCCCTACTTCAGCTTCTGCCCTCCCAGATAAAACGTAGACTCTACTAAATCGATAAATCGATATGTATCGGGAGTCTCTTTTGGCTACCCATGGCTGTTGCAGGCGTTGCGGGCGGTTTTGAACCCAAATTTGTGGCAAACGTCAAGAGAAGTTTAGGAGACAGAAAAAATTGAAGAAAAAACAAATCTCACCACTGTGATTTAATATTTAAGTAAACGAATATGAATGATAAATCGATAGCAAGCGATAACAGCTAAAACGATAAACATATGGTTCTTTGTACATATATATAACATATAGAATTCAACTCGAAAGTTGTGCTTCCTAGAGATCAAGAACTTGCCTTCCAAAAAACAAAAACATATATATACATATCTATATAGATTAACCAAGTTTTTAACTATTATCGCTTAAGTTCTGCAATTCCAGCAATTCAACACTTTCCAAGTGCTTCCTTTTTTCGTAGCATTACATACACTCTTCCATTGAAGCTAATAGCTTAGTTCAATTAATGGTCTAGTCTATTTTTAAGTGAATTTATTATTTAGTTCGCAGATATGGCATATGATCCATAATTATCATTCATTCTTTGAAGTCTGTTAACTACAGTCCGGAATATGCCTTATCTGTATAATTGTGTATATATAACCAACGAATGTAATTGTAATTTGAAGTCTAATCTTTAAGAAATGTTTAAACAATTTTTGTTAATTTTTAGTTTGCTTGAATAAAATCAGATCAAATAACATATTAAAAAAACAACATTGCATCTTTTAAGATTAAGAAGCTGTAAAGCTAATACAGCTCGCTGAAAGTAAGAAAAATAAAGAAACTTTTAAGTTGTTTAGAAAATCAGTTATTGATCATATTTTTTTTCAGTTCACAGATTTATATTATGTTAAAATTGCGTCATAAACAGTTTGAGTATATGTTAATATGCAAGTCAATATACAAGTCACTGTAGTGAAAATTGCATTAGCACGTCTAATTGTTTGTTTTATGTGACGCTAAACGTATATCTCCTATAATGACTGTTAAGCTTAACATACTCATGTATACTCTGTCAAGAATAACATAAGTCTGCTTTCGAGAACCTTCTCACTGTAACATTTCGTTTTCTGTTAATTTTTATAGCCGATGCCCTTCGCTGCGCTTCTCCCTTTTAAAGTTATTTTACTAATTACCTCACCTAGACTGATTGTCATAACAGTTCACTCCCTGTTAAGCTTAACATTTGTCGCCTTGCGCTGCGCTTTTCTCACTGTTAGAGTCTTTGCAAGAGACTTTCATTGAAATTCACGGTTATATTCGTTTAACTTTTTGGCTTATCGTGTTTGGCAGTTGCCTACAGCAGTTGCTCCTGCAGTTGTTGCGGCAGCTTATCAGCTGATTGTCAGTTAACATTCTGTGTACTTGTTCGGCTGCTGTTGTTGCATTTTGCATTTCGCAACAAAAAATAAAAGTAAAAAAAAGACAAAAACAAAATTCGTTGTTAATTAACGCTAAAAGCCATGTTAAGGCCCGCTAAAGCGTTAACTTTTAACGATATGGATCAGAGAGTTGCCATGGGGCAGGCCATGCCAGACAGCCAGACAGACAGGCAGACAGACATTGACATGTCCACGTCCATGTCCTGTGCACTCAAAGTCGCACAGGAAGGCGCACAGACTGTGAGCCAGACCGACAGACGGACAGCGAGAGGAGAGGGTGCCTGCCTTGGAGCTTTGGGGCACGACGCCGTTGCCAATGACATGTTGTTGAATTTTTATAAAAGACTCACTCGACTCGACTTACTCCTCCTCTGCCTGCATCGCATCTCTCGCTCTGATATGTTAAACAGTTCTGGGCAATTATTTTTTGTTGTTGCGGCTGGCGATAGTCTCCTATATGCAGATAATCAGTTTTTAGTTCATGTTGAGGCGCGCTTTAATCAATGAAGGCTACCTGGCTCTGGACTTAGCCTCAACTTTGGCTTTAGCCTGCAATTTTTGTGTCTTGTTCGTTTTAATTGCAAGTGAAATCCTTGTCAGGCCTTGTCCTGCGGCCCATCTCTACGCTGGCTGCCTGTCTCTCTACCCGTCTGTCTGTCTGTCTGTCTGTCTGTTCACGTCACTGCATCGATAATGAATTAATTATCATATATTAAAAGTCAGCTCTCTCTCTCTCTCTCTCTCTCTTTCTCGGTGTCTCTCTTTGTATCTAGATAATCTCTTTGGCCCTGGCACGCCTTTGCATATATTATGTATATTTTTACAGAATTTAATGAACTTCGAGCGTCTGTTCGGATGTGAATTTTGAGGTTTTGTTGTTAACGCACGCAGCGTTTGACTTTCCAGGTTATTCATCAAATTTAATAACCACAAAATACCATCAAAACCAGTGGCAAACACACACTAGCACACACTCAGCCAGTTGAGGCGCCGCCTACACAAAATGTATCTCAACTTTGATTTGTGAGCCCATTCAAAATTTTGATTTAATTTGCGGTTGAGCTGCAGCCGAACGCATTCATTAGATACAAATGCAACTGAGTCGAGTTATTTATGCAAAATCATAAATTTAATTGAGTTTGAATGTTGTTTTAAAGGATTTGCGCTTGGGCTGTACAAACTGTTAAGATTCAAAAGTAACTGAGGCTGTACAAACTGTTAAGATACAAAAGTATCTGAAACTCATTTTGTATGCAGAGCAGGCTGCAAGGCGCAAATTATACGCAAGCCAGGCATCCCGCAAGCATGGATATGGATATAAGTATCTTGTAGATGCACGCTCTGCCAATGCGTGCCCAAAGTATCTGTAAGATACTTATCGCTGAACCGCCTTTTCGTGCATTCGTTGTCAACCAATTTTGGGAGGCCAGCGAAATGCCAAGGCAGCCCAAAATGGCAATCCTGATGGCCGAGCAGACAAGGCAGGCAAATAACTTGGCCCCCTTCCTGTCAGTCATTCAGTCAGTCAGTCACTCGTTCCTGCAGCAAGCCATAAATTAGTGCAACAGCAGCAGAGAGCAAAGAAGCAGCAGCGGCAACAGCAACAGCAGCAGCAGCAATTTATGTGGTGCAGCCGAACGATCGACAAGGCGCTGCGCTGCCTGCCACAGCAGGTGCAGCTAAAAGGAGCAGCACACAGAGGCAGGGGCGGAGGCTTTTGCAAATGGGTAGCGGGGGGTACTTTAGTTGCTTGTCTATAATTGCAAAATGAACTCGCGGCTGGCTGCGCGTCGGGCTCATAACTTAAAGGTTGCTGCTGGAGTTTATGTGGCAACTGCAGCTAAATTATGTTTATGTGTACCTGCCCCGCAATCTCAGTCTGTGTGTGCGAGTGTGTGTGTGTGATGCCTCCTAGTGTTACCAATTTAGCTTGAAGCTGCAATTTCAATACCCTGTTCACATTGAAAATAGTTTAAAATGGGGCATATTCAAGTTCCACACATTTGTTTTAGGTATTATGGGCATCTATAAGGCATATTCTTATAAAAAACTGTTTATACTGAGTGATTGATTGCTTGACTTATTTAAAATTTAGAATATAACTGATCAAATTTATGATTGAATACCTGATTACTTGATTCACTATTGATTAACTAGCAGACTTGATGACGGAAAAATTAATTGATTGACAAATTATCAGAATGTTTGACTGACTGACCGTCAATCGTTCAGTCAGTCAGTCAGACATTCTGATAATTTCTGATTGATTCAGCGACTGGAATATTGATTCCAAATTGACAGACGGAACGATTGACAGACTGATTCAACAGCTGACTGACTGTTTGACTGACTGATTGATTGACCGCATATTTAATTGAGTGAGGGATTGATTGGTTGAATGAATTTATTGATTGATTATGTATAAAGATTGCATGATTGAATTAATTTAATAATTCATTGCCTGATTGATTGACCGCATATTAAATTGAGTGAGGGATTGATTGGTTGAATGAATTTAATGATTGATTGACTGTATGTATAATGATTGCATGATTGAATGAATTTAATAATTCACTGCCTGATTGATTGACCGCATATTAAATTGAGTGAGGGATTGATTGGTTGAATGAATTTAATGATTGCTTGACTGTATGTTTAATGATTGCATGATTGAATGTATTTAATAACTGACAAAAGGAGGAACTGCTTGACGACCTGATTGACTGCCGGAGTGAATTACAGATTGATAGATGGACTGGCTGGCTGACTAACTAATTGACGACTGGAATGAATGACTGATAAACGACCGACTGTTTGATAGATACAAATATTAGCTGATTGACAAAATTGATTATTTAGCTAACTGACTGATTCATTGACTGACTGATTGATTGACTCGTTGGTCACAGCCCAAACCCCTTAGAGCAAATAAATATTATAAGACGTTATATAATAATTATTATGAATAATATAATTAGGATATAATATAATTATAATAAGAATTTGTTTTGATAAAAATTAGAATACAAAACATTAGGCAAAGCTGGGTTTTAACATTTTTGAAAGTATATGTTACTATAACTTGTATAATGATGTATGATATGACAACAAAGATGTCCACTTTCTATTTCAGCTACAGTTGGCCAAAGTTGATTTTTTGCTATTGCAGCTGCAAGCGATTAGCTGTAACTTCCTTTAAATTTGTTGCTGCAAACGATTTAGCTGCTGCTCTACAACTTGATTAGGACGTGCGGCCGCAACAAATTTACGCTGAAATTCGCGCGACGTGTCCCAAAAAAACGAATAATAAAAAAAAACTAAAGACAATACAAAAGCAGCCGCTAAGCGATGCTTATCAGCGGGCACTTGGCCTGGTTGAGTGAGGGGCAGGGACTGGAGTTGGGGCAGGGGCTGGGGTATGGCTGATGGGTCCGTTGATGGTTTGCTTTTATGTTTGTAATTGTTTCTTGAACGTGGTTACGATGACGGCAACTGCGCTGCGACGTTTCATCAACAACAACAATAACAGAAAACAAACAAGAGAAAAACATGCGATAAAGATAAAGAATGTGCCAGGTGTGTGCGTGTGTGTGTGTGACTGTGTGGTGTGTATGACCTGGTAAATGTTTGCGCCTGCGCAACAGCCTACACATACTCGCACACACACGCACAACAATCACGGAGGCAAACAAAGGCAAATGAAGCACTTATCAGTAAAATTAATCAGGCGTTGCCTTTGCTCTTCCTCTTGTTGTTGCTGTTGTTGTTGTTTGTGGCACGCACTTGAGCTCCACACACACACACGCACACACCTTTCAGCGCCAGTTGGGGCTCATTTATTGTTTTCCAACGAATTTGTTTGCACTTTAGCAGAACATTTTACATGACTTTTTTTTTGTCAAGTCTTGAAGCTACGTTCCATTTCATGTCATTTTCATTGTGTTTTTCAGGCATACAAATACACATCTATGCTTATCAGGTCTTGGAGCTGAAGTGTCTCCAGTGCCATTTCATGTTTCACTGGAAGAGTTGCTCCGCTTTCCTACAGCTACTCGAAAATTGTGAGGTAGCGCGTAGTTTGAGCCGCGATTATCTTGAGGTTTGCATCTTTTAGAACCCACTCGGCCACTCGGCCAGGCTTCAAGTGCCACACACAGTGGGCGTTACGAACCAACACACAAAGTTGGTAAATAAGAGCTGAAGAACTACAAAAAATAAAGAAGAGAGGAAAAAATCACAGTTCCCAGTTCCCAATCCAAGTCAGTTTTGACGCCCACTTTGGACAGCAGCATTCCAGCGCCTATAATTATAAACCATAATGGCAAAAGCAGCTAAACTGCAAAAGGGCAAACTGGCAGAAGCTACAAAACAGGGTTCAAACCCCGCAACAGCACCACAAGCGGCAAAATCCTCTCCAGCTACAATTCTTCAGCTTAAGCGTTCGAGTGTTTAATTGCTGAACGCTGCTGAAAATAGCTTCGAGCTATGTGAAGTTCGCTTTTAACTTCTCCCTGCCCCCGGCAATGCCTCTGTCCCTGTCACATATCCCGCCCCTGCCCCTTGCCCCTCCTTCATTTCCTACTGCTCTTGTTGCTGCTTCTGTTTGGCCTTCGTTGCTCTACGCGATAATTACAGCATTTTGTTGTATCAATTTGTTAATGAACTCAAGACTTCTTTTTTGGAGTTTCATATATGCCGCGCCTTATGGAATTATTATATACCCTGTATTGTAACTCATTAGAGTTGCATCAATTCGAGAAGAAACAGAATCTGTTTTACCTCCAAATCCATCAAATTATTATTTGTACCCTAGAGTAGACTAATAATTTCTTATAATAAAACGTTCATACTTACAATTTAGATACGCGAAGACCACAACTATATAAATATCAGTTAATAAAGTTATAAGACCAGGAAATTCAATGCAACTTGAGGAGTGGGCAGGAGTGAGAATCTTGAAATAGATAAAAGTGAAATTTCCTTTATAAAAACTGTGGTAAATTTAGATAAAGACATAAACTGTTTAACTAAGGAATTTGAGAATTAAGAGACGAACAGAGAAGAAAATACACATAAAGAAGAAGCAAGTACGGAAGAGAAAAGAAGAGAAAGGAAATGTCGAAAGCCGTAGAAAACAGAATAAACTAAAGAAAATCTGAGCAGAGAATAGGAAGAAAAGCAGCACACAATAAATGTGAAAAAGAGAAGAGAAAAGAAAAGGATATTGGGAACGAGAAGGGACAAGAAGAGAAGAGTTAGCTAGCAGCTCAAAATTATAAAATAAATAACTATTCATTTAATAAGTTAGCAGTCTTTAATATAGAGCTTCTCATAACAGAACTGCATTTTCTAAAAAGCTTCAATATTTCGCGCAATAAAAATAGAATCGAAATTATAAGATAGAGATCTAACACATAATTAACTTTACTCAAGCATTGCACACATAAGATTATATTTTAAAGATATATAGTATCAATGCCAAAACTGTCTTACTACATACAGCTAACTACATCCCGTTTTATACAGGGTAGCTCTTAGTCTCTCCACTCCATCATATTACATTTCAAACAAAGTCAAAATTGATGTCTTTTTTATGAGAGTCGTTGCGTTTCGTCGGGCGGGCCACTTGAATCAATTCTGTAGCCAGCAGCAGATGTTGCTTAGTAGTTCATAAACTTCCAGCAGCATCGTTCACACATATTTTTTCTTTTTGGGGAGGGGGTCCTCGGCATATAATCATATACAACACCATTTTATAACATTTTGGCGCTTGCTGTATGGTTATGCTGCCCCTTCTTATGGTTGAAGTTGGTGTCATTATTATGAGCATAAAATATTTCATTTTATTTTCAATGCTCAACTTCCACAACAGAACATCATCTTCACTTGTCTCGTCTCGTCTCGTCTCCTCTTCTTCTTGTTTTTTTGCTAAAATATTTTATGATTTATTTTTTGTTGTTTAGCATTGCCCATTGTTTGGGGTTTTTGATCTGCCGCTCAAGTTTTGCATGCGTCATGCCTGTGGCGCAATATTTGGACAGAGCCTGGACAAACAAAAGCCTCCCGATTTGAAGTTCACAAAATCTCTTTCTGTCTGTCAGACGTTTGCCACACTTGCAGCTACTTTTACTACTTCAGCTGCTGTTTCTGTGTTTACCTGAATGCCAGTCAAATTGTGCTTGCAATATGAAAAAAATATATATATTTTATGCCAACTATGCAGAACAGATGCCCAATCCTTAAGCCCCATTTCTATTTCGATTACTGTCCGAGCAAATTGTTGGGCAAAGTTTAACCGGTCATAAAAGTTCTCTTTATGCTCAAAGAATGCTTCGGTCTGGCTATGCTGAAATATTCAAAAATATCTCGAGAGCTGTCCCTCACAGTCCAGAGAGCTTCAGAGCTATCAGCTATCAGCTTTGTTGCTCGTCCCCCTCGATGGGCTTTCCAATTTTTTTGGGGTGCGCAGTGTTTTTCATGCTTCAATGGTTTTACGTGTGCCAATGACAAAAGCCAATGGGCACAATGCATTTTAAATAGTTGGTTGCTATAGCAAAGGGCGGGGGCAACATGATGTGGCATGTGGCATGAACAAACATACAAAAACACAAAAGGCACACAGCACAAGCCAGTTGTAAGCGTTGCCCGTTGAACGTTAATTAAAAAATGCGTTGGCAAAATTTAAATGCAATTGCAGCACAATCAAATATGAAGAAGGGGAGGGCGCAGCAGATACAGTGGACAATTGTCACGCGCCATAAAATCAAGCAAAATAACAAAAAACAACAACAGCAGCTGAACAACTAACAACAAAGCAGAGAGTTGGGGCGACGGAGAAAGAACAACGCGTCGTATGCGTAATATTTATGTCTGACTGCCAAAAGGGGGCAGCTGGGTTGATGCTACAGGGGCAAAGGGGGCGCTACGGGTCCAGTGTAGCTTAAACTGCACGCAAACGTGCAGCAGAAAAAAAGAAGCTTGCAACACAATTTCGTTTTGCTAATTGAAATAAATTAAAACAACGGAAAAATTTAAATGAAAAATTATGCACGACAAAATGTGGCAAAAAAGTTCAAACTGAGGGTAAAGCGGCACACTGGGGGCATAACGAGTAAGGGGCGTGGTTCAAGTACCATCAGAGCGACCACAACAAGGTAAAAAGTTGTGACCCAACCAGCAAAAGTTGGCAGCAGCAGCCAAAAACAAAACTAAACTAGAGTTTTGGGCAAAAAAAAAGAAAAAATACCCTGTATGAAGAATTTGAGATAAAATTTAAAACATTTTATGCTATTATAAACGAGGTAATATTAAATTTTGTTAAAGTAAAGTTAAAAGAGTGCATTTACCAAATTTGTAAAGCTTTATTGAAATACTTCCCGATAGAGAGTTAGAGTAATGCCTCAGCAATGGGTATCTTTAGCAGAGGTTTGCATTTAAACACTTAGTGCTGGGTATAATATGTAATAAATTGTTTTTGCAACTCTGCTTCCTCTTCCCTTTGGTCTGAGGTTTTTAACGTTATCTGCAAAACTTTTCTAGGGTCAGTTAACTAATAAAAGTCATTTGGGATGCTTGTCTGGGCATTGGCTGGATGTTAAAAGCCCGAAACGTGACTGTGACCACAGTGCACACATTCAGACACACACATGCCTACACACACACACACACAGACATACACACCCATCTGTTAGCTGTTTCTCTCTCTATGCGTGAGTGGAGCTGAATTAATGCAAATATTGACACGAATTCGATGCGTTTGTCTAGGACACAAATTCGAAATCGAAAAGGATGCCATCCTGTCCTCTGAATCCTGTGTATCCATTGCTGTATCGACACACAGTTTATTTTTGTCTACGTGTGTGCGTTTTGTTTGCCCGCCAGGAAGACTAATCCATTTGCACGACTAATGGTGTTGTGGTTTATATCTCCCCTCCCTTTTAGTCTAGTTCCGCTCCTGCTGCCCACCAGCCGCTTTTGTCATGTGGTCAACCAATTCCAATTAGAAATAAAATATGCTCAAGTAGGGTCCACGTTAGCGTTAGCAACAGTAAAAGCGTTCTTCATAGAAAGTGTGGAAATGAAAAAGCGCGATTTAAATTCCAAGCATAAAATAAATCAAAGAAAAACAAGAGGAAAAACATTAAGTGAAAGAGTGAAGAGGTGAGAGAGATGATCACAGATTTGCTGGAATAGTGAATACTCTTTTGAGATCTTAAAGAAGTTAATTCTTTTTTTGGAAAAAATATAGTCTACAGTATATAGTATATATTTTAAAATAGAATTAAGAGTTAATGCTCGATAAATGAAACTGCATTTTCAGATTAATTTAGACTAGCTTTTAGCTTTTCCCATTGGTTGACATCTTATAATTCTCAAATAGTTAACGGTAAGCAATTAGTTAGTGTTAGTTTAGTGGACTTACATTATATGAGGATATTGAAATATTATAATTAGAGAAATGTTTTGACTTAAGCTTTCTCTATATATGAGTAAGTTGTATGATAATCTATTCATAAATTGTTATGCTGTTTACTGCATATTACAGTCTATTCCTAATTTCACCCTAATTCTAACACTCGTAAGCCTCGACAGGGAGTGTCCTCAGTAGGAAGACTGTACAGGAGTTTAATCTTAAGCCTTATAAACTAATTTGCATAGCGGCAGTTTAACATAGCTTTATCGTTCGATAATGTTAAGAATATAGTTATGGCTGCATCATGAAAGCTTTTGAAATAAAAAAGAAGAGATAATCAATATGAATACTATTATTTCTTTATTCTATAACTGATAATAATTGTCCAAGCGATTATATATTTGTTAAAAAATAATCCATTGGTGGCTTGTTCCTAAGAAAGTTTTATTACATAGCAATATATTTAGTTGAATTAAATTTTCTCTCTTAGACTGAAAGACTAAATTGCATAAAGACAATCAAATTTAGCTTTAATGCTCGACTGCTAATCAAAAAAAAAATATGCCCTCTGCAATAAGAGCTGTCTACTTCAATGCGTCTCACATTTCGTGATGAAATTAAAATACCCTATGCTAGGCAACCAGCAACAAGAAAACCCAAGAAAAACAAAAACAACAAATCAAGACAATGAGTGTCTGTTGATTGATGTCACAACATTAAAAAAGGCGTCCAATTAAGCCAAATCTATCAGACGAGAAACAAAGAGCGAGAGCGACAGAGACGGAGAGTCTGTGACGGCAAGAGAGAGGGAGAAAGGCAGCATCACAGTACGAAAGATTTTTCCGTGCGTTTGCCCAAATTGATAAATGACACTTTTATGGGCGAAATAAACACGCAAGCCAACTAACAGCTGTCTCCCTCTCTCCCTCTGCTTCCCTCTCACTTGCTTTGGCAGCTTAAATGCTCGCACTCTGATTAATCAGCCGCAATCATCTGATGTTTTAAGCAGCTTAAAATGCCTTCAAAATGTTTCACTCTTCAGTTCTACCCCTTCTTCCTCCTCTCTCTCTCTCTGTCTTTTTCTCTGACAGTTGGGACTCTAAAGAGCAAATGAATTTTGATGGGTTTTTCGAGCGGTTTTTGAATTCTTTTTTTTTTTTGTTTTTGGGGATTTGTTTATTCATTTCGTGGATTTGGAAGTTCATTAAATTGCCATTTAAATTCCCTTAATTTTACTTTGATTTGATTTGTTTTTGTCGTTGCGTCATAAACACAAAAAAGAGAATAGCTCGTTAAACAATTTTTATGTAAATTCCTGAAATTACTTTTGACTCGAGTTTTAGGCGCCCCTCACACAGGATCAGAATTCCGCTCATTTCTCTATATGCACTTCTCTTCTCTTCTTCTGTTTTATTTTGCTTTTTTTATTTTTTTTTTTTAATTTAAAATCGAATAAATTTTCAAGAAATTCCAGTTAAAAATGTCAAAAGCTGATTGATAGCTGGCAGACAGACGAGAAAACGAGACGAGTCGGAGTTTTTAGCTTGAGCAATCGAGTCTCTCAATTCTCTGGGCCACTTCGTATCCTGTTTCACGGTTTCGTCCTTCGTTTCCTGCCCCCTTTTTGTACCTAGCAACAATGGCCCAGACTTCGGCACCTGCAGCAGAGGCATGTGAAAGGTTTGCCTGGACACACAGTCTACATCTTGCTCTGCCTCTGGGCTGTTTCTCTTTCCCTCTCTCTCGTTCGCTCTTTATCGCTTAAACAATATCAAAAATTAATCACTTTTTGTTGCGTTGCAGTTGCAGTTACGCAGATACGCAGCAAAAGGTTGTGAAATGGACCCAAGCCTGAGGATGAGACTGCAGCTATAAAGGGCGAAGGAGAAGGAAATGGAAAGGGAACTGTAGCTGGGGACAGACTCCTGACGGCTTGGCCTGAGCCACTTGGTCGGTAGTTGCTTTGGGGCGTTGTTGGGGGCGTTGCGCAGTTTGATGTGAAACTGAAATTGGTTTTTTCCAATACCCTGTACGCAGTGAAAAGCATTGAACAGGAGTATGATGAATGCTTATAAAAAAAAAGTATTTATATAAGATAGCACTCAATCTTCATATGTGTTGATCAAATTCACTTAGAGAAATATTTCTGTTTTTAGAAATCGGAAATCGCTAAGCATCGATTTTTAGCTCAAGTCTTTTTGTATGCACTAATACCTTTCAACTGTTTTAATAGTTGCCTACAGGGTATCACGCACTCAAGCACTCTCAACTGGAGTTCTTTAGCCTGTCTGGCTCTGCCGCTGTTAGAGGTGTGCTAAAAAAGGGAAACAGCATAAGTTGAGCTACTTCCGTTGCCAAATCTCGACGGCTTATCAAATGTGTTGATAATTAGTTGCTTGATAGCTCGCAGTTGAATTTAGCGGGCGGGGGCGTTAATTGGAGCCAAGGCTGACCTTGACGCAATCTCTGAGGCGAGTGGCATGCAACACAGGGCAGCACTTTGATTAATGCATGCACAGCTAATGAGCAATTGTGTTGTGCACAACAACAACAACAAGAGCAACAACAACAACTGTTGCGATACTGCGGTAAGATCAATAAATTATAAATTAAAGAAATCCATTTCGTCTCCTTTTTTTATCCCCTTTCTGGTAGTCGCCGCGCGTTGTTTGTGAGCCAAAAACTTGGCTTAAGAATTTCATGCAGTAGTCATTAAGAGGGGGAGCAGCGACGGAAGGGAAGAGTGAGCCGGGGGCAGGGGGTCAGGAGCAAGGGTTTTGCCTTGCGCCGAACTCATGACTTTTGGAATTTTGATTAGGAGCACAGACATGTTCAAAAGGATTTTTGTTAACGCGCATTGGACTTTGAAAAATGTTCCAGACAAGAGAAGAGCGGAATGAAGGGAGATGCAGAGATAGAGAGGGGCAGAGATGGAAGCGGAAACATCTAGAGAATTGGCCCATTGTATTGATGTGTCTTTGCTCGATGTTGCTTTGCGTTCTTTATTTTTGTTGTTTGAAATATGCAAGCAATTTGATGCCAATTAAGCGAGCGATACTTGAGGCTCACAATTGAGAGGAGCGGAGGGAGAAGAACTGAGGGGAGCTGTTAAGCAACTGCAAACAAGCTGTGTCATACGTTAGAAAGGAGGGGAGTAAAATGATATTGGCTGCCAAGTCTGTCATACATTAGAAGTTGAAGTGGGCCGAGTGCAACAAGTGTGCCAAAAAGAGGTTGAGGAGGGCCTTAAAAAAGAGAATAAAATTGAAGACTTAGGTGAGTTAAGGTTGCAAATTGAAGTAAACACTGTTAAGCTTTAGGTCTTTATACTTCAGCTAGATTGTTGATATTAATAATTATGATATTTAACTGTCTAAGTAGCAGTAACTACTGTGGGTTTCCTCACAGGTATTCCTAGATGAATGGACATTTTAAGTAATATACCCATTTTGTAATCATTTATTTTAAATGTATATTCACAAATACAAATAGACTTTATCTTTAACGTTAAGGTATAAAAAAAATTCTATAGAATGGTTTGAAGTTAAGGAAAATCAACAGTATGGAATTAATAGAACTAGAGGTTTCGACTTTTATTCAGAATACTGTATCGCTATAATAATAAAAAATTAAACTTCAGGTGGATCGTTAAATACCTTACGTTAATAGTTGAGTGTAGAATATAATTACTTATAATATAAGATATAATAAAATAGATCTAGCTAGTTTTAGATAAGATATAATAAAATAGATAAAATATAATAAAATAGATCTAACTAGTTCTAGTTGAAAATCTTGAGCTATAGAAGAGGACCTCAGCTATGCGCTCAAGAAAGTTTTCACTGTATAAAAGTAGTAGTTGGTAGGTAAATCTCTTTCTCTCTTTATAGCCATCTCTACCTCAGACATTCTATGGAATAACTACTACTGTTTAACATCACTCTTTCCCTTTTTTCGCTCTAACTTTCTCTATAGTTCATATTGAACTCTATCTTTCATTTTTTCTCTCGTTCTCTCTTTGCCTTCCTTTGGCCATGCCCAAAAGTCAAACATGTCGCGCATTTTTATGGTTCTTTGCAATTAGCGTGGCTGTCAAAGACCGCACAGCGAACCGACAGGGCGGCCAGGAAGGGTGGGGTATAAAAGGGGCAACAAGCAGAGGTATTGACAGTGGCAGTGACAGTGGCAGGGGCATGTGGCAGGGGTATTCCAAGTGCTGACCATTTTCAACACCTCAATAGGCAAACGCTGCCCACAGCTGGCGGCTTCGCTTCTAATACTTTTTTGAGTCCAACTCCATTTCCGCTATTTAACAACACAGGCCACAGGCGGTGGCAGCAGCAACTGCGGCTCATAAAACTTTGGTTAGCTGCCGCAGTCGCAGTTGCAGTTGCAGTTTATTATAGCAGAGAGAACAAGCTAAAACGAGTTCAAGTTTATGACCCACAGATGTTGGGGAATGCGAATGGCCAATACGAATTGTGGCTCAGCTTCGGCCCAAATGGCAAAAAGTCGTCAATGTCAATTAGTCACACGTTGCAATAGGCCCCAACTCCCTCCTAACCCTCTCTCTTTCTCTCCACTCGAACCTCTTTCTAGACTTCCAATCGATTTGTGGCAAACAGCAGTAACTTATTCAAGTTCGGTTTTTAATACCCTGTAAGCAAATGAAGAGAATAAGATGTGGTTTGATGAACATATGATATGTATGCATTTGAGTGAAACAATATATATAGTATATACATATACTTGCTAAAGTAGAGAGGAGATCAACTTTATAATTAATTGATCAACTTCTATTTACCAAGCCCTCAAATATGCCTGGCAGCTTCGTCTATTACAAAGCGAGTTTGAGTGTCAAAAATGTTATCAAATTCGAAAACAAGCAAGTGTCAGCCTCGACTTCATTATCATATTTTTTAGATTATGTAAGTAATGTATAAGAACTATAATATTTAGCTCATATGAATAGATGTACTTCATCCATATCTGCTCTGCATCGATAACTATCGATTGTCAGCCTAGGTTTCATGTAATATCCTCGGGGGATTATGTGTCTACCTCTCAAGAAAGCACCCTATTGAATTGGACAGCATCGATAACTATCGATATAGGTTAAATCAAAACTATACGACCTAAAGACAGAAGATTGATAACTGCGTTCCACCGATAACTATCGATAGTCAGCCAAAACTGCTTCAAGAAAATATCACAAGCAATAACAGACAGATATAAGAATGTTATGCTATAAGACAAATTTGATCTTCCCACTTATCAACAAAAATCGATAAATATCGATATTATATATCAACTTTTTTACAAATTTCAAAGACTAACAATTGTTTTTAGTAACATGCATAATTTATACAGGCCAGCAAATTATCTTTATGTGCTTTAGCACATTCCCCCTTCTTATTTTCTTCCTCCGACTACAGGGTAGCTGCCAGTCGTTGTATGCTCAACTAGAACACAATTTACGTCCTTCTTAGTCGCTTTCTCGCTTGGTTCTTTTTGGCCAGTTTACAACTCATAATCAAGTACGGGGCAGTACGTAGCATGCGTGTGGCATGAACGAGTAGCATGCAACCTCTGCAGAGGCTAGAGTCGACTCGCAGTGTCCAGTCCAGCAGTACTTGCTTCTCGGTATCCATCTGGCTGGCCATTGTTGTTGGCTGTGCGACGTGGCGCGCTAATTTGATTTCCTACTGGCAACACTTGCGGTTGCCTACGACTCGGGCATCTAAATGGGGCAGAGACTGGCTGGACTGTGGGGCAGTGCCTTAACCAAGCTGATGCAACGTCTGCTGCTGTAGCAGTTGTTGTTGCTGCTGCTGCTGCTGCAGTTGCTTTCGCTCCATTTGCAATTTGCATAATTACCGTTGTTGGACTTGAATGCAGCACCGACAAATCCAACATTGGCAGAGCAGAAGCAGCAACTGCTGCACATGTGAGTGGCAAGTGGCAAGTGGCGAGTGGATGGTGGCAGGTGGCAGGTGGCAGGTGGCGAGGCAAAGCCAACTTTTTGCATTGCCCGCACAACTTTTCATTACTTTTAATTGGTGGCCAATGAGGAAGTAATTTGTAGGGCCACTCGAATTGGTCGGGGGTGGAGTTGCAGCAACAGTTGCCACATTGTGGCGCCGCCTTCACCACCTAACGCCAGTTACCAG
Source organism: Drosophila gaucha (assembly GCA_035045545.1). Taxonomy (NCBI): domain Eukaryota; kingdom Metazoa; phylum Arthropoda; class Insecta; order Diptera; family Drosophilidae; genus Drosophila; species Drosophila gaucha. The sequence continues at coordinate 2,923,626 of JAWNOY010000222.1, forward strand.
GTGTTTGCCCAGCTGCAGCCAATGCGCTGTATTAAATAACCAAACATGATGCATGCAACATTTGTTTATCTTCGACTTTCATAGTCATAGTTAAAGCTGCAGACCTGACTTTTGGGTGGTGCTGTGTGGCACAATGCTGTGGCACGGCTAGCAGCTGCAGGGGTTGTGGGTTCATGTTGCCTGCGGCTAACCATGCCACAAACAGCAACAGCAACAGCAACAGCAACGGCAAAGGCAACCGCAACAAAAGTTGCACACAAAACGCGATACTTGTGCGAGAATTTAAGAGTGGAAAATGTTTAACTGAGATCTTTTATGAAATAGTTATAGATACATATATTATTTATAGCAAAGATATACTATACAGTATATACGTACAACAGCTACAGATTAAACTATTTGCATACATAAAACAGATGTTCAGTCTAGAAAAGCTGGACTGATGATGATATGTTCCCAAAGAATATTATATATATATAACGTATGCTCTATAAAAACGTGAGAATAAATCTATTTTTTTTTTTTAACTTATGCACATAAATTAATTATTTTTTATAAATTTTTATACAATTCAGAGATCAAAAACGGTAATCTTAAAAAATTCGAAAAAAAATACTTTTAATATCATTTCTTTTTAATAAATTCAATTCAAAAATTGTTTTGTTTAAAAAAAGAAACAGATTTAAAAAAAGTATATAGTTATGCCTAACTTTACTAAAATAAAGTTATATTTAAGTACAAATTCAAACAAGTCAAACTAAAATAAAAAATATTAATTTAAAAAGTCTTTGAGAGTAAAAAAATTTATACTTTTTTGCAAAGTTACGAAACTTTTAATCTTTTAATAGCTAAATTTTAGTTGATAACAAACTCATAATGTTTTCGAATAATTAGTTAACCAAGCCATCTTTCACCTCTCTCTTTCATTGCCTTTGCCAAACAACTCTTAACCTTAACCCTTATGTGAACTTTAAAAACTTTAAAAAAAAATTCAATGCTAATTTGTAAGCTGCCTCGCAAATAAAATGAATATAGATGATTATAATTTCTGAAATGTTTGCCAAAATCATTCTGGGAATTCATAAATCTCAAATTTCCGCTAAGAGAGTGGAAGATTGAGAGAGAATAAGGGCAAGGTGTGGGAGTTGCGAAGTAAACCTTTTTTTGTTTTGTTTGATACCCGCTTGAGTAGGGTAAACACATCGAAATGCGCTCTGCTGTCTATTTGCCAATATTTCATTTAGCTTCTCACTCGCTTCTCGCTGCTGGCTCTTCCTCTTCTTCTGCAAGCTGAGAACAAGTTTGGTTTTTTGTCTTATTCTCTTCTTTGGTTAGGTTGACATTGAATGCTTAGTCGCTGGCCGCCTAATGTTCATGTCGCGGCTCACATTCGATTTCATTTTCAATTTATTTTAGTCGCAGCTACCCTAAGCGACCGGCTTAGGCTGAGGGGTATTCGCAGGCGAGCCTAATCGGATTTGTCGCTTAAATGAAGCGCATGAAAAATAAGTTGCAAAGAAATGCGCCGAAATTCGCGCTAATGAAACCAACTTTTAAATATAATTTGCCTCTGCTTCTTCTTCTTCTTTGAGTTTTTTCCTTCTTTTTTTTTTTAAAGTTTTTCAAGGCGTGGCCCCGCCTGCCGGTAGCTGTCATGTTCTGATTATTTTAATTTGACACTTTGCTCCAAAAAAAGAAGATATTTAAAAATGAAACTTCATTAAAAAATTGTCAAAGTGAAAAGTGACAACAACAATGTGTTGGCCGCGATAAGCGTACAACGTGCAACGTGCAACATGGGGCAGCGACAGCTTGAAATGCTGGCAGATGACACATCTTTTATTTTTCTTTTTTTTTTTGCAATCAGCCGCCGCAGCTTTTGCCCACTCTTTATGCATATTAAAAATGTGTCAAAAGGCGAGAAATTTACCAAAAATAAATTTATTAAAAATATATATGTATGTATTTATTAAAAAAAAATGTATATAAATATTTTGCAATTTGTCAAAATATATTTTTAGTGGCTCAAAGTGCATATCAGAGCAGCCAAAGTTCATATTTCAGCTGACGAATCAAGCGTTAAATTCGTTTATTCATTTTTGCCAGTTAATTTTCAATGTGTATCTATAGCATCTATCAGATAGGCAGCTGCTGCTCTTGCTGCTGCTGCTATTTAAGCTTTCATCCATGTCCATCGTAGATAATTAGACGGCCTATTGAGCCGTAAAGCTGCTGCATTAAGTTGAACCATGGCGTCTGGACAGCGGTCGGATGTTCTACTTAGTTGAACTTGATTTGATTTTGGGGCCACATTTACATTTAAATAGGCTTAAGGCGAAACGCTGCGCTGCTTGTGCTCCAATGACAGCAGCTAAAATGCGAAGCTAAAACGTGAGGTTTAGCTTGATGAACTCGCATGTGTAAAGCACATTTGAAGAGGTTTAAGGAGATGTGCTGCAATGACAGCAGCTGCAAATTAAAGCTTGACCATGAATGAGCTTTCGGATAAGACAATTGAAGACTGATTTATTGAGAATTTGCTTTTGAATAAGTTAAAGGCAATGTTTGAATAACTTTTAGGCAAAGAGTTGATTCATTTCTATTTGCACTATGTGAAAGACTAAGCTTAAACATAATCTTTCGTTTGTCTGTAGATCTGTAAGAGCTTTTAATGAGTTTTAGTTCGCATTTGCCTACTGATAGCTAACGATTATCCATACAATTTAACCTTAGCAGTTTCAGGCTGTTGTTTATTTGTGTATTTAAAAGATTTTCGAATTTGTATTTGAATTTTAATTGATTGCCATTAACGAAAAAAGATCTAAATTTTACATTTACAAAAATTCCAATATGTTACATCTCAAATATATTGCCAAAAATTAAATCGAGTCAAAAAATTAGTCATTCGTGAACTTCGAATGGATGCAACTCCAACATTCAAAGATTAATTAATAATCAATTGACAAGCTTAATGAAAGAATGAATAAGAGTAACAGCAAAAAAATCTCAACAGCTTTATTAAAGCTTAACTGTGTGTTTAAAGCTAAAACCTATAGCCACCAATTCATAAAAAATAATTTCGCAATATTTCTATTAAACTTATAATAACTATGATGTTCCCAATAATAATAAGTTTGAGTATTTTGGTAAAAGGAACTTAAAGAGCTTTTAATTTGTATTTTTAAAGCTTTAAAAGAACCTTAAAGTTAGCTTATTTAGAGCTTTGATATTTTTCTAAAATACCCCAAAAAATCTTTAATCTACTACAATCATATAACTAGTCATAAAATGGTTAGTTTTTCAGTTGATCAGAATCAAGTTTACAACCTTCAGTATCACATTAAGAAAACTTTAATAGAAACTTAATTACAATTCAGCGAGCACTATATCAAATACACAGCCGTCCTCCCTCTACTTAATACCTTTACTATGCCCTCTATATATATATACTATACCTCTCCCTCTCTCCACTTGCCTCTCTCACTGTCATTGTAATTTCCGAGCCAATTATTTTGAGTATCTGTTACCCTAAAACTTCCTGTTCGTCTGTTTGTCTAGTCACCATGGCAATCGCCTTAAAGTTGTGCCGGAAAATCTTGGCCAATCATTCAAGTTAACAATTAACCAACAAATGTCAAACAACAAATCAATCAGTGAGAGCATTAACAGCGGCTTTTACAGCGTCGACTTTCATATATGATATGGCAAATAAATAACAGTTGTAACTCGCTGCCCAAGGCCCATTAATCATACACAAGACCCAAATACCCTAAAAGAGAGAGAGAGAGAGAGAGAGAGAGGGAAGAGAACAATTGCAATTAGACGACACTTTGAGGTTAAAGATGGGATTTAGAGACAGGTAAATGGAAGCCGGAACCTCGTCGCCTGTTTACTTTTACTGCTCTGCCCTACGTGATTTGCTAAAAGTGAACAGGATTAGGGCAAAAATAAATAAGAAAAAACTGTCGCCTAATGAAAATAAACGAGTAAATGAAAGCAACCAGTAGCAGCTAGAAGCGTGCGCCTTACAGTTCAGTATCAATATGAATAAAAAGCACAGAGAAAAACAAATGTTTTTAAGTTTAAATTCATGAGAAGCGCAAACTTAACTCGAACTGAATGAAAAGCGATTAGAAAAGCGCGCCTTGAAATTTGGAATGAACGTGCTTTATAGTTGAGCATTGACGTGAATGAGAAGCGCATAGAAGAGCGCGAGTTAAAGTGATTCGCTTTAAGTTCAAGCTCTGTTTGGAGACGAATATGAAAATTTAAATAGCTGCAACCATTAAGCAATATCCTGCTGGAAGAGGACACACAATATCCCAAAGGACAAGCCAGCAGCGGTCGAGGCTGCATTAGTGGGTCGCGCTGTTAGTTCAAACTCCCTACGCGCTGCCCCTGGGGGCAGGCAACAACAACTGCGTCGATGCCACTTGGCGGATTTGGCTAATGCGCAGCGAGTCGAGTGGGTGTGCGTGGGTGTGTGTGTGTGCGTGTGTGTGCGTGTTGTCCTATGCGTCGCTTTATTCAATTAGTTACATCCGATTATTACCTGCGTGAAGGCTGTGCCCCACCAGCTCCAGCGACCGCTGCTGCGGCTAATGGCATAAAGGAGCAGCACACGCACACACACACACATGCACACAAAGAGTGTGTGTGTGTGTGTGTGAGTTATGGAATGTTGTATGTTGAACAATTTCCAGCTGAGCGCATCGCTTGTAATATTACAAAATAATTTCCAAACCACATTCACAGCGCACAAAGTTTAACGCAGGGAGGACGGGAAGGAGGTAGGGGCCGTTGTTGAGGGGTCACAGAAGGCGTGGTCAGGACATTGACAGCAGTAGCAGGCAGAAGCTGCAGCGTGAGCTGCGACAGTAAATGCTATTAAATACACAAAATGTGCCCAAGTGCAAATTAAATTTTTGTTGCTGTTCAAAACGAAAATGAGAAAAAAGTGGAACTCATTAAAAGTTGATCTGCCAGCATTTTAGTTATAAATAACAACAATTTATGTTTTTGTTGTGTGTGTATATAACTGTAATTGCGTATTACATTTGCATAAATAATTTTTTTTTCTGTATTTTTTTCATTCCTTTGCGGCAAGGAAAAAGTTTTTAAGTGAGTCGCTGCTAAGCGCGTTAACAGTGGGCGTTTAACAGCACGCTCTTCTGTTTGTGTTTGGCATTTAAGTTGCAGCATACTTTCGAGCGGAAGACGTAAATTGATAACTAAGCCAGTCTTCACAGTGGTTGTAGACTTTGCTATATTTGAAATTTCTACTAACTTTCGACTTAAATTCTCGAATGGTTGTTGAATTTGCTATAAATTAAATTGTGTTTATTTAAGTTGTGACCACACCCTTATGATCTGATGAGTTTAATAGCTACGGCTGTAGTCTTTGCTAAGATTGATATTCATTGTATGTAACGTATGTAACATTTCATCGTAACTAAGCCAGTCTAATTAGTGGTTGTAGTCATTGCTAAGCATATTTGCATTAATTAATACTGTAGCATTGAGATGACAATTTGAAAAATGATTGTCCATATAAGCCAAATTCAAAATTAATGGTATATAAAATAAACTTTCTTAAAATTAAGGAAAAATTTATAAAATATCAGAAATAACTGGGAAAATACTTGCAATTTAAAAAAGTTGTTGCATTTAATTGATCTGGACATCAGCACTCACTGTGGCTGCTGTCACAGCTAAACTAAAGCGCTGCTTAGCGCCTGCAGCCAATTTAAACTAAAACATAGTTTTTTGTTGTTCACTTAAATAGTTTCCCATAATTAATTTACTGCTGCTGCAGGCAGCAGGCATCACTGTGCTCTATTTAAAATCAACAGCATTTAATGTGCTGCATGCCATGGCGCTTTTGAAAGAAAACATGACCAGTTTAATTCCTCTATTTGCTGTGCATAATATTAGAGGTGGTTGTTGTCTGCACTAAGCATCGAGCGCCGTTTAATTAGCAGCGCGCAATTTAATTTGCTGCATACTTTTGAGCTGTGCGCTTAAATGGGTACTCGAAAATCTTTTGAAAATAAGTTTGCATCTAAGTTTTGCAGCTGCAGCAGTTGAAATTTTAAATTATAATCGTGAGTAAAATTGAATTTTTAATGAAATGAACTGACTTTATTGTTAGGCCTTCATTTTAAATTCCAATTTATTGATGCCAGCACATACTTTTTACACATCTATTTTTGCCATTAAAATGATGCAGGTAATTTATTCATGAGACCTTTTTTGATTTATGCCACAGCCAAATGAACGTTAGCAACAGCTTTGTTTTGACATGTGCCATGTGTTGCACATATTTCAACGCTATTCTCAGTATTTTGCTCAATTTCCCAAATGCTGACAATCATCTCAGTAATAAGCAGATAACAAAATATAAAGTAGAATTGTGAAAACATAAATAAAAACGAGACAAAGCCCAAAGAAATGAGAAAACTTTTGTGTAACACTGTAAGCTCTAAGTTATAAGCTCACGGCTCTGGGCTGCTATAATAATTTGCCCCTCCCACACACACACAAACGCCCACAATTAGCTGGGATTTCTGTTGGAATTTCACTTAATAATTTAAGAAAATTGATTATTATTATTTAAGTGCGGACAAGCCGCAAAGCAAAAGCATTATTGTATGTATGTATGTGTGTGTGTGAGTGTGTGTGTGCTTGGGGCAGTAAAAGAGTCCCTGGAGGATATACGATAGATAAATGCTCAATACAAACTGCCACGCGCTCACAATGAGCGGAAGAGAAATCAATTTAAAATAAGTTAAGCTCAGAGGGGGAGATCTCTTTGTGTATGTGCGTGTATAATGTGGGTGAGTGTGTGAGTGTGTGGCTAGCAAAAGGTCTCGACCCCGGCAATATTCTGCGTCCGGCGCATAAATATTTATATCACATCTGTCGGCACAGCCGCACAAAGAATTCAATAAAAACATGTGCAATAAATAAACGCGAAAAATGCGGGCAAAATGAGATGAAAAAAGAACATGAGCACAGGCGAGTGCGAGTACAACTGGCGAATATCCTGTAATTTTGTATATATTTATAAAAAATATTTAATTGGTTTTTTTTTAATTTTTTCTATTATTTTATATTATTTCCGAATAGGCTAACTTTTTCATTTACTAAATGCCTCAAGTTTGTTGTATATACCCTGTAGCTTGCTGTGAATTGTTGCTATATATTTACATGTAATTTATATACACATGTAAAAGAAAATTGATTTATATATTAAAGGAAAGACAATAGATAACGTCCCTAAGAAAAGAAATGCTAAAAAGAGAACACTTTTCTCGAAGTATGCATAAAATCAAGCTTTTGCTTTGGTACCATCATCTGAAAAAGCAAAGAGGAAAGAAACTTCCTGGAGTGTCTATATCGAGATAAATATTTAGAGCAGAAAAGATGCGACTTTCCATAAGTTAGAGAGAGGCAGATATTGAGTTAGAAGATAAAGAAGAAGAAATACCTTCTATTCTATAGCAACTAATTTTGCAAAACTTAAGCAGATCTTAAATTTATCAAATATAAATCTAAATATAAAAATATATATATAAATATATATATATAAATATAAATATAAAAAAAACCCATTGTCGATATATTTATTTCTAATGAATATTAAATTTTAAATATCGGGAGGAAAAGTGTTCAGCAGAAGAACTTATCTATCTATAGCTATATATGCTTAGCTAGATCTACTCAGCAGATAATCAAGAAAGTGATGAGCTCTGATAAAGTATATATGTATATAAGTATATAAGTTCTTAGATACTCTCTTATTTCAAATGTGCGTTGCAACATACCCCATTTTAAACATTTTTGTTCTACAGCTCATCCGAAAGGAAAACTTAACGAAATCGATGTGCAGGACATTGGCCACAGAGTCTGTGGCGGGCTTTAGCCGCTGCCCTGCAAGGGCAGGACATTGCACTGTAAATACAGCATGCTGCAGCTAGTTGCACATCAAAGGCAGCAAAGGACCTCCCACACACACTCACAGACAGGACAAAAAGGATGCCAATTGATTTGCGCAGATTGTCGCAGATGCCAAACAATAAATAAATAAAACACGTAAAGCAGAAAAAGCTTTCTACAAGAAATTGGCAAAAAGTTCACTTTTGCTTTGGCAGCTAACACAATTACAATTAAGTGTTGCATTTATCACGCAAAATAATGCACAAACGCCACGCCCCGTAACGCCCCCTTTTGTGTGTGTGGCAGCTGCTTAAAATTCATGAGGCGTCGCATCGCTTGTAGCTTGTAAATTACATTTATACTCAACTCAAACAGCACTTCAAAGTGTCTGAAAGCCAGAGGCTGAGGAACCACCAACTGTGTTGCAAGACACACACAAACACACACACACACACACATATGTACATAGGTATATATATATATATATATATATATAGAATGATATCTTGCTGCAGGCGTGTCTCGGTTTGTAGCTCGGTTTTGTTAGCCGTCGGTCAGCAACTGTTGAAAAATGCATTTGCCGCCGTTGGCGCAACAAAAAGCAGCTCACATAAAAGGACATGACCAAAAGGACATGAGTTGCAGCAGCCGATGGAGTTGCAGCAGCAGCTTTTTGGCTTCCCAATTTCTTGAACGGAAGCAAGAAAAACCTTAAAGTCAGAGGTAATAATTGAGTGAGCTGCATGTACATAACATGTAAACGACTAGACAATACCCTAGTTTTAGTGTAAGAACTGAGACTAAATATACCTGTAGACGAAAGCAAGTTAAAAGTCCTTGTTCAAGTCATCAGTGTGAATGTTATATATAAAATATATTTTTATTTAATGGTTACAGATATGTAAGTATTAGAGATGTGTGTCATAGTAATAAATTCTGGAGATATGCTCTGACCGACGCCCACCTCTAGAATCTCTACCATCTCTCTAGAATCTATAAGGTACCTTGATCAAGGGATCAAGCACTTATCCGACCGTCCCGAACTTTTCAGAATATTTCCCAATCCGCCCGAAAATGTCGATCCCGACGCACATCTCTAATATGTATATACATATACATATATAAGTTAATAAATAAATTTAATGAATAGATATAATATTAAACATAAGACCCTTATTTAATATAGACCAGGCAGCAGAAAACCAGTTAGATTATGCTGCAAGTGACTTTCATACTCTAATTGTAAGGCAGAAAAGACTCAAACTAAAACTTTGAGAACTGTATATATAAATATATATAAATATATATATATATAAAAGGAAAATATATAAATATTGACTATAGTTTCTATCTGTCTCAATCACCCTTAAGTATAAAATCCTATACACTCAAAATAACGTCTGCTTCTTTAAAAACATAAACCTTTATCATAAGCTGATATACCCCACTTATACAATTAAGTACGTGGAATAACAAGCAGAACTGTTTGTGGCCTAATTAGCAGAGCGCTAGGTGCTTTCATTTATTTCCTGTTGGCTGTCACACACACATGCTCAAGCATTAACTGCTTAGCCTACACACATAAACACACATACTCGCTCACACATATATACTCGCAGGGGATTTTCTTGGCTGCCCTTAAAAGAGGACAACAACATTTTTTTTTTGTGTTGCCAATGAAATTTGAGACGCGCTTTGATAGCCATTTTTGTTTGATTTGGGCAACTCTCAGAGGAGAGGGACCCATAGACTCATAGAGACAGAGAGAGAAAGGGAGAGAGAAAGAAGAGAGAGAGAGAGAGAGAGAGAGAGTGGCTAAAGGACAGTCTAAGGCATCAGCGTGATAAAGTCGATTATTTTCGTCTCAAGTGACAGCAAAAAGGACTTAAATTACGGAATAGTTAACTGGATAGCCTGTGGTGGCCAGAGAGAGAGAGAGGGATAGAGAGTAAGGGAGAGAGGGAGAGAGGGGTTAGACAGCAATGAATGAATAAAATGAATGGCTTATCTTTTGTTGACATTCCTTGTCTGTGACAACATTGACCAGTTGTCTCGCACACACATATATGACACACATACTCACACACACATGTGGCGTACTCGTTAGCGCCGTTGAAAGCCAAAGTTTGGTTGTACGAAAAGTGGGAAGAACAGGAAAAAAGAAAAGAAAAGCCAACCAAAAGAAAATTTCTACAAGCTGACTCAGCACAAGGAGATTTACGTGTTTGTGTGTGTGTGTGTGTGTGCGTATGCGTGTTTATTGTACAATAAGCTGCCACAGCTACAATCTCTCTCCTCCTCTCCCTCCCTCTCTCTCTCTCTTTTCTCCTTCACACTTCGCTTCCTGTGCGTAAATCCGCTTTTAATGAAAAGAAAACTCATTCTGAGCTTTTATGTGTGTGTGGACCAGTCTTGGGGCTAGGGTTTACACACACACACGCATACGGGACACAGACGAGCTGCTTACAAAGGGCAACAGTTAATGCCGGGCAACTAAATAAATCTTGTTTTATTATGCGCCTGCTTGTGTGTGTGTGTGTGTGTGTGTGTGGCATATAAGGCTAAACAGGCTGGACGCTGGCTGAGGCACGATCTAGCCCCCTTCCCCAATTCCATCCAACCCTCTTCATTCCCTATTTAGCACAGCTGGCTTCCACATGAAAATCACTAAATAATCGAATTGGCTTAGACACGTCTTTGAGAGCGCGTCACATAAACAAGTCAATTTGTGAGTGTTTATTACCTCACTTGAGCTCTTGCTCTCTTCCTCTGTCTCATTCTCTAATATTCTCTTTATCTTAGTCTCCCTTCCTTTGCACTTTTCTAATCACATTTAAAACATTTTCACTTTCCGCTGTTGAACTTTCGCTCTGATTTATGCACTTCTTTCTCTCTCCCAAGTGTCCCGCCTCCTTTTTGTTACGCCTCTGACCCATTTGCATTTGACCCACAAAGCGTTCGCTCGCTCCCTCTGCTGCCTCTTTTCCAGTCTAGAAGCTCTCTTTTCCACTTGCTGACCAAAAATCTGTGGGCTCTTCAATTGTGCACGTTTTCCCTCTTCTCCAGCTGCATTTTGAATCTCTAGTTCTGTTTTTCTCGCTTTTCCGGGGCTGGACCCTCGCTTTATCAGCCGCATTGCAGCTACCAATTTATGACCTGCTGCTGTTGCCGCTGCTGCTGCTGCCACGCCCCTTATCCTTGACTGGCCCTCCCTCTCTAGCACAGGCCGCGCTTTCAAATGAATTTTGACGTAATTGTAATAAATTGTTGGTCAGCCAAGCTGGTGCTGGGTAAAGTTTGCTGGCAGCTCGTTTTGGTATTTGGCCGCATGCAAATTTCTATGTATATTTACCAAAAAGCTAAAGAATAAAACAAGTGAGGGTGATTAACTGGGAAATGCACGACTAACAGATGCCCTAGGCCAAAGTTTTTTGTAGTTTTATTCAAGTGCTTATAACTTTATCAAAACTTAAGTTATGTTTGTAATCAAAACCATTTTATCGACGACTTTTTTCAAATTAAGTAGTGATTGTAAAAGTAATTTATGAAAATGGTTTGTTTTCTTCATGTGAACCTTTATAATAAAAAGGTTATTTCTATGTTTTGTAGTTCTCAAGTTACGCTTAAAACTGAGGTGTAAAAATTAGAATTTTAACGATGCGAAGAAAATTTGGACAAAAATTGTAAAAAAATAGATAAGTTAGAAGAACACAGAAAAAAGAAGAAACTGGCAGAAAAAAACTACAAAAGCATATTTAGTCTAGGGTATCTTCCAGCCGATAAGAAGAAAACATGGTTATATAGAACTTTTTTTATTTATCCTACACAAAGAAAATGAAACACATGTCATGTTACCATATGCCATAATTCCCTCTACAGGGTATAGCTGAAGAGCATAAGTCCCTTTCACAGCTGTCAAAGAGCAAAGAAACCAAAAAATGATTTAAAACGAAAATTTATTTGTTTGCAAATCAAATGTGCATGAAATGAATAAAATGTGATAGAAGTGACTAAGCGAAAGATCAAAACAGAAAGGCAAATGTATAAAAACATAAACATACATATACAAACATATAGATATATGTTTGCTATAGGAATGACTAAAAATAAATAATGAAAAGTAAATATATTGGCCTAAAAATGTTGCAACTTGAAACAAGGTACATCTCTCATGGAATGAATGAATGTATCTAAAGTTGGGTCGAGTATACTTTATAGAGCACCATAAGAGCTTTTCTTTTTTGGGTTCTACTTATAGGAAATTAATTTAAAAAGATCTTTTGTCCGCACCTTAATTAAATGTTTGACCAACGAAAAAAGGAACTCAGCTCATTTGTGTTGGGCTCCTAAACAAATAGACTGATTAGAAAGTAGACAAAGTGTTGCCTGCCCACATGCCACATGCCACATACCGCACGCCACATGCTTTTTCTCAGCCCTGGAGTATGACCAGGTTTTGCTTGTTCCACAGCATTCAAGTGTTTGCTCAAACCGCAAATGTGTCGCAGCTCAACAGAGCGAGAGGAAGCGAGAAGAAGAGAAAGAGATGGAGAGAGCGAGCAAGGAATTGGTAATTTGCATAAAAAGGTTAGCATAAAATGTTGCTAATTTCCGAGGGGCAAAGTAGAGCTGGTCTATGCTGGCAAAAATTTGCTCGTTAGTTGCGTTTAGGAATAGGAAACCAGTTGACAGGCTGCAAAAGGCGACGGCCAGATCCTGTCCAGGTCCTTTCCTAGTACACAGTCATACACGTTTACTCTCATTACTGCTGAATACTCAACTTTAAAGGTGGCTGCATCAGCAAAAAAAATATAGAAAAAAGAGAGAGAGGGAAAGAGAGGAACAGCAAGCAACAAAAAACTATTTAGTTGGGTTGTCAGTGACTTCGCAATACTTTTCGTTTCAGTTAGACTATTAACTGAGTATGCCCTTAAAACTGTAAAGCCAAGACAATATCGGACAAACTGTGTTGTTCGAATTTCCCAGATATTAGGTGAAGCTCATCGATAGGTATAGATGGTGGTCGTACAGAAATCATCTAGATGTATTGGTGATGATTAGTGACTCAAAACTGTAGTAACTGTGAGATAAACATTAATACCATTTTATATTTCTTGGGTTATAAAGCTGCAGATAATGATCAAACAGAATCTTCTAAAGTAATTATGGGCGGCTCTAAAACTGTAACTCCATGGCAGTAACTATTAAATTGCAACGCTATATTGGCTAGGTATTTCCAAAACTATAAGCCTCAGACCATGTAATTTTCATATTGTTAAGGCAATGTGAATCAATATAAACTTTATATGCATCGAACTCAATCGATTGTATAGCTCTCTGTAGAGACAGTTACTGTTAAACTGTGACTCTTATATACGCATAGTTCAAACAGGAGCTCATCAAAGACATATGCAAAATACTGCAAACTATGCCTCTAAAACTGTAACAAAATGACAATTATTTTCAAACTGTGACTAGAAAATGCAGATATGTTGAGACTCCATTGAATATGATGAGAAACTTATTGATTGTAACTTATATTAAGCTCATTCGCAATCAATGACTGTCAAATTTACTGTCTGAAGTTAAAAATCCGTTACATATACACATTAAACTACAAATCTGGTAGACATGACCAATAAAATTTTATATATATTTATAGATAACGAAGCCAAGTTTCAATTATTGAGATTGAAGAGCTTTAGCAAAATAGGTAACACTTCAATATTGTTTCGAACCAATATACCCTTTCTTTACAGTTCAGCAAGAGAGTACAAAAACTTTATTTGCTCTTAAATATTTGGCAGTCTTCTCGAGTTAGTTACACAAAAGTTAAATGGCAAAGTTTTGCTGGCCAAAAACAATTCGCGCGCATTTAAACTAAACGCAGCGCAAAATGTTGTTTATAGAGCGAAGGAGAAGGCAGTCAAGGACGCGGCGCAGAAGCAGGTAGCAGAGTAAGAGCTGGAGGTGTTGAAAACTCTCTCTCTCTCTCTCTCTCTCTCTCTCTCTCTCTCTCTCTCTCTCTGTGAGATGCTTGCAACATTTCAACATTTAAACATTTGAACATTTCTATTTGGGTGCCAGCGCAGGGTCAAAGTTAGCATCTTGCGGAGTTTGCTTGTCAAATGTGGCATGCTCCACCAAACGACCACGCCCCACGGTAATTAGACAGTAGAGGGGGCGTAGAGGAGGTTCCAAAACAGAATGTGTTGAATGTCAGGCCAAGACAAAGCTCGCCATAAAAGCCAACGGAGCATGTCAAAAGCAATTTATGTGTGTGTGTGTGTGTATGAGTGTGTAGCAATGGCAACGTTTGAGTCCTGCTTCTTGCAACTCCTCCAAACACAAAGCGCCACCTGACATATGACAAGGTTTCCAAGGCGAAGAGGGTGTGAGCCGGAGACCAAGCAAAAGCTGACTGCACAAATGGCATAATAAGTGTGCAACTGTCTATGAAGGGGGCTTGGGCAGGGGGCAGGGAACAGGGGAACAGGCACAGCAGGCGATGTTTGTCACTTTGACGGCTGCAAATCCAACACGAAACAATGACTGAACAGAGGGAAAGGGGCACGGAGACGTTGACGAGGGGCCGGCCCAACAATTTAATTGCAATTCAATGAATGCAACCACAGTCGGGAACTGAGCAGCTCTCAATGTCCTATGTGTGTCCTGTGTATGTCTTGTGTATGCCCTGTGTGTGTGTGTGCAGTGTGTGCGCTGCGGAGCAGTGTAAATTTAATTGACAGCTGACTGACTGCTGCCTGGAGAGGATTACGTAGCTAGGCCAAGAGGCAAAACAGCGACAAAAGCAGCACCAAAGGCTAGAAATTGAGACTGAAAGCAAGAGCAACATGCTACGAACTAGAAGAATGAGTTTAAAGAGAAGATTAGATTAGAACAGAGTCTGCAAAATGAACTATGAAAGAAGGGCTGGAAATATAAGAAATAAACAGGAAACAGGGGAAAAAGAGAAGCAACAAGTTAGGAGCTAGAAGATTGGAAGAGACGACTCGAACAGAGGCTAGAAAACGTAATACGTAGTAAAGAAAACATAAAGTTAGAAGATAAGGTTGGTAAAAGGGACTGATAAAAGATGCCAACAAAAGACAGCTTAAAAGTGGATGAGACTGAAGAACTGAGTGCGTAAAGGAATATCGAATTCTAGATAATAACAGCTAGGAGTCGAAGGCTGAGTATGAGCATGGAATAAAGAAAACGACTTGACAAAGGATTATGCTTATGAAAGGAAAATCACTATAAGATTGACCTAGAAATGAAGGTAAAAAAAACTAAATGATGCACTATACACAAAAGAGAAAAGATAAAGATTAAAGAGAAACGAGACAAGAAAAAGAATGAATAACTTAGAGACTGGGCAAGAAATAAAGAAGAGACTCCAAGAAACCTAAGTTCGTTTGTAGGTTAAGTTTCTTGGAGTGTCTTCTTAAATCAAATTAATTTAAGAATAACAAACTGAAGAAAACGCCAATATGAAAGAGTTGAATAGCAAGCTAAAGAAAATGGCTTGGAAAAACACTTTGAATAGGGTAAAGGGCAAAGCAAAAAAAACTAGGTTAGAAGTTGCAGTAAAATAAAAGTATAAACAGAACTAGAATAGAAGAATGAGCTAGAAGAATAGGCTTAGAAGAAAGGGTTAAGCAAAATATTAAAAATTATTCATGAGCAATCTAATCCTATTTGGGATAAATATATTCATGAAATATAAGTTTCATGATGGTATAAAAATAGGTGGGAAATGTAAAAAAATGGATAATAAACTAGAATAGCATAAGTATTATTTGCAGGCAAAAAATTTTTAAATTACCATTCATTTTGATGAACCCTATTTGGAAGCAATTTTTGAGAGAATCTTCAAGCTCTTCGACCAATTCTTATTCGCATTCGTTTTCAGAAGAGTAGGCCGAATAATAAATGCTTTATAATCCTTTGCACCATTTAGATACAAAAACATAACAAACTGAGTAAAGCATTGCTTTAACCACATAGCCACAACACAAACACCTAAACACAGACACCCTCATACACGCACACACACACGCACACACAACACCCTTCCAAAAGCTGCGGCTCATCTTTAACAGTTCACAGCACAGCTCAAGGTCAGCTCTTGCCTGTGTGTGTGTGTGTGTGTGTGCGTAACACAGATGTTATTCGCACTGCTGCCACGCCTACCTACCACCCGTTACCCGCCCCCCTGACAAGCAAACATCTAAAAATAAAAATTAATATAGAAATAAGAATACCAAATCGAAATCCAAATGCGAAAACATTTGCACAGCCATCGAGAATAACAGCTGTTGTTGTTGTTGTTGTTGTTGTTGCCCGCTTATGCAGCGCGAGTCTGGCTAAATATTTATTTTGGTTTATCAATCATACGCATCGTAGTGCGTTGTGCCACGACCTCAACAGATACTGGGAACAGTTCTTACAGCAACTGCGCAAACTCCGCGACGAGCTGCTGTGGCACGTGGTTCGTTAGCAGCGTGGTAACAGTGCATTAACAGCGTGTTAACAGAGTGCGGTCCTTTGGGCCAAGGCTAAGGCTGGTCCATGGCTTTGCACACACACACTCGCACACACGCACATATAAACTTTGATGACGACAAGAAAATGCTTTTGGCCAACTTTTTAGTGCACTGGACCCAAGCGAAAAAGTTAACTCTAGCAGAGCTGAGCAGTTGGAGGCCAGCTGCAGCTGACCTCCGACCTCCCAACTCCCACGTGTTGTGTTTTACATGCATACTGAACAGCTTCTAAAGTTCAAAGCATTCCACACAGTGGCCACTAAACGAAGGTTCAAAGCCTATCGAGATTTTGTCTGGCCTCTCATCAATTTGGCCTTGGCCTTGCCTAACCTTTGAACTGACCGGGTGCTAGGGGGAGGTAAGGCCAGGCAGAAGTTAAGAAGGAGCCGGGAGATTTCTTCCAGCCAATTACCAATAAAAAAGCTAACGAGCAGCACATGTATATGTATTGCAACGAGCTACAGTTAAACTTAATATTAAAAGTTAAGTGTGCGCACCGTGGGAGAAAAAATGGCAACAGGCAAAGCGTACGCGTTAATGAAAACAAATTAATCGCATTGTGTTTACATGCAGCAACGAGTAAGAGAAAGTGACTGTGCGTGTGTGTGAGAGAGAGAGAGAGAGAGAGGGAGTGAGAGAGACGGGCATATTCAGTCAGCCTTTGTGCAAACAGATAAAAGCACAAAGTGTTGACATTGTTAAGAGAAGTGTCCAACAATAACAACAAACAGCAACAGTTACAAATTGCTGACAGCATATTAGCGACAAAAAATACCCTGTAAAAAGTATGATGGAAGCGAAAAATGGGACTGTATATTGCAAAGCAATGAGGACATGCAAATATATATTTTTTGATATAAAAAAATCATATATCACATATATAGTGTTTCATATGATATATGAACATGAATTTTAAAATACTTTTTGATACTTAAATATATCAATCAATCAACACCGGTTTTCTATATCTATATACATATGTATATGTAGTATATATGGTATATGTTTACATAAACATCCTCATCGATTAACTAAATAGCTAATATTACCCCGTCAAACCAAGCCTTCTTCTTGTCAGCTAAGAATCGAATCAAGAAATAATAAACAGTTGCAAATAAAGCGATAAATCTTTATAAGTATAGCAATAATATATAATATTTTGGAAATATGTATGCATATATGATAAATTTTATATAAATACATGAATCTCACTTAAGAAGTAGAAAAGTGTTTCACACAATTTTTCGCTATAAACTGCATGTAGTTTTGCTGCATAAAAACAAAACGAGAGAGATATAAAGAAAATAGATCTGTAGATGATCCACTCTTGAGTTTAAGTTTATTTCATGAGCTTATAGACATATAGCATATATGTTTATTTAAGTCTTATATAGCAAAAACTAGTAAAAATCACACTGAATAACACATCAAACTTTCCTAGTCATCTAGTTTTTTTCTCGCTTTTACAGGGAATTTGCTGAACTGGCAGTTGTTCAAATTGCCGTTAGTTAAATAAAAACTTTTTTGTCTCATATGGCATTTAACTTTTTTAATCAAAACTTAACACCAGCTCTCTCTCTCTCTTTCTCTTTATATATGTATATGTCGCTCTCTCTCTCGCTTTATGTCATTTTTGCTTTAAAAATAATTATCAACTGCAATTCTGAATAATAATTCATGCTCGGTCAAATGTTCTGGCTCATTATGGCCAAACTAAAAAATAAAGGGCCATCAGCGCAATTATCAACCAGCCAAATATGACAAAAACAGCGAAAGCAACAGAGCGAGATAGAGACAGAGAGAGAGAGAGAGGGAGATGTCGCTATGTAGATGTCATGCCAAATAGAGAAGTAAGCCTGATGAATGCCAAACAAGTTGACTGCAAAGTCAGAGCCAAGTTACAAGGACAAACTTTTCGCCAACAACAACAAAAATAACTGCCATAAATAATGCATAATAACACGACTAACAACAACAACAACAATGCGGATAACAATAAAAACAACCAATGTCAAATAAATTGTAGCCGGCGCGTAATTTTAATTATTATGAACTGGAAAAGCGCGAACTGTGAAAATTAGACATTCATTTCGTAAAGAGGGAAATCCCATGTGGAAAAGCCAATTTGCTGAAGGGGGAAAGTGCCAAGGGCAAAAACTGACGCAGGCAACAAACGAAACGGAGACAATGCCAACAAAAGTTTTTGCCATGCCCAAATGAACTTTTGTTGAGTCAGGCGCGAGAGTTGAATGAATGTGTGCGTGTGTGTGTATGTGTGTTTGTGAGTCACATGTGTACAGCAGTCATGAACGCTACATTTGCTGTGTCTTACGATACCCTGGACTCATTAAAAGTGTAAAAATTCTATGATAAAGCATTGCAATTGTGTGTAACAAACAGTAGGTCATATGTGCTAAAGTTTTCTTTGAAATCGATAGTTATCGATTGCTGGAATAGGTTTTTTCGCACAGCTTAATAGAAGCTAGACAATGAGCAAAGCTCACCCAAGGCAGATTTTTATGTAATTTATTTCAAATGGTCAAATGACATTGGTAAACTCAAAAATCGATAATTATCGATTTACTAATTTTGTTATCTGGCTTTTTTATAGCAATTAAACATTGACATTGGTAAACTCAAAAATCGATAGTTATCGATTTACTAATTTTGTTATCTGGCTTTTTTATAGCAATTAAAAACGATATTCTTATTGTTTTAGACGGAAATTTATTCTTTTCTTTTTAAAAATTTTATCCCAGCAATACTCACAATAGATAACAGGGTAACTTTCAGTCGTGCACACTCAGCTACGACGCACTTACTTGTTTGTTGTCAAATTTACGACTGAATGAACTGGTTGGCAAAGACATTTTCCGCCATTCTCCTAAGGCAGCGCACAAAAGTAGGCAACAGAAATTCACGCAGCAAAGACAGCGCTCGAAAGTAGGCAACGATAATTACATGCTACAATGCGAGCGAGTGTGTGTGTGTGTGTGTGTGCGAGTGTGCTGTGAGGGTGTCATGTCTGCTTGGTGTATTCAATATCAATTCATGTAAATTTAATTACGCATGCCTGCGTCTTGTTTGCATGCCCCAGCCTAACACACATACACACAAACACACATGTGTATGCGTTAGACTGTTGTAGCTGTTGTTTGCGCATATTTGATTAGCAGTGCGCAACAACAAATGCCTGGCATCTTTGCGGCAAACTAATTAAAGTGTTCATTGCCAAGCCAAACAACTTGCAACATGCACGTTTTGTTGCTGAGGCGCCTAAGTTTTTTGGCCTCGCGCAAAAGTTGCGTTTGGCACGCTTTTAAAAGCCCGCTTGCGCCAGTGAGCCGGCATATTATTTAGTTATTAACCAAAAACTGTTTTAATGCTTTCAACTTTTGCAGATCCTTTAACTTTTAATGTATCGCAAATTGTTTTGCAATTAGCAGTTGTTGTTGTTGTTGTAGTTGCTGTTCCAACTCCTAAGTAATTTCCAAGCTTTTATTTTGTTGGCTTGTCTTAGATATAGCAGCATGCAAGCTGGAAGACATTATCCGTGCATAGACGAAGACTCAATACCCTGCAATATATATATATATATAGCATCGACTCTCAACTCTCTCTCGACAAAATTAGAATACCCCCTCTGGTAGTGCATTATTAAACAAGCGCCGATAAGTTGTTGCAACAAAAGTTTTCGCTAACAAAAGTGTTGCAAGCTAAACAAACTGCAACAGCAACAGCAACTCGGCGCTGACACGCCCCCACCATTCCAAGTGCCCGCTTGTCAGTTGAAAAGTTTTTTGATTTGGCTTTGTTTATTGTCAGCTCAAAGTTGAAAATCCGTTACGGAATTTCTTGCACGGCAGCCCAAAAACTTTCGCAAGCGCCCAAAAATTCAAATTGCAATTCGACATTTGTTGCAAGCAGCTTTAAGGTTGAGACATTACAGCTGCAACAGTAACTGCAACAGCAGCTGTCTGCACCTCACAAAGACGCATAAATAAAAAAGTTGGATTTTGTTGCTTTTCTTTCTTTCGTTTTCTTTTTGTTGAGCGAAGGCGACGAAAGCCAAAACTCGTTATCATTTAATTCCAGCAAAGGACGCGACGAGTCCTTGCCACAGCAACTCAAGCTATTGGCAGCTAACGGGAGCTAACAACGGGACAGAGCGAACACTGAGAGAACGACAAAGGATTTCAATCAAATATGAAGTGAATTTGTGAATTAAAAATAAAAAATGTTAAGATAAGGTTTTTTAGAAATTTTATATAGCAAAATAGGTCTTTAATAAAGCTAAAAAAATATCTCTAATGATATCCAGAAATAAGTTCAAAGCTAAGCTTCTTAGTTCAAGTACTGTATCAGAGTTATGCTAAGGAGCTTCGTAATATAGCAAAAGTCTTTGAATATTATTATTATTAATATTATTATCAAATATCTGCATTTTGTCTACAAAACTTTTACCCATCCTCAAGAGCTACTGGACCGAGCCTTGACTTAAACCTGCTACACTATAAATACCAAATTTTGTATTCTATGTTATTTTTATATGCCACAAAAAAATAAAAAAAATCAAAATCCCATTACATTAAGTTGCCAAAATTTTAAACTTCTCTTAAAAAAAATCTTTTAAAATAACTTCTATAAGTAAGTTTCGTTAATCAGTTTGAGCTTAACTACATTTATACTTTATTTAACAATTTATTTTTACTTAATTTCTCACAGTGTACCGGCATTTGAACGTCTTCTGTTGCTCTACTTCTCTTTTATCTCTATATTAAGCATTTGCTTGCGCTTTTGTTGCAACATTCATGCACAATATTTGCATAATACAGCCTGATTGATGTTTGACTGCTGACGGAGAGTGTTACCGCAGCGGGCAAAAGGCAGATGTAAGAGGAATTCGTTGGTTGGCTGCCTGCTATTGGTAATGAAAAACGGGCCAAGAGATTGGCAAAGATTGGCAGCCCACATGGGCGAAATCGCTGAAGCAGATTACAACAATTCACAACTTGTAAATATGATGCCAGGGCGTTCTACTATTTGAACAGCTACTACTACAACAACAACAACAACAACAAATGTTGTTAACTGGCACAAGGCAACATGAACAGCAGAAACAACAACAACAGCGACAGCTTGGTGAAATCGATGGCCTGCTTGTGCCACACAGCCTCGACTCCATTTGCTGCCGCTGAGTGCAAATATACCCTGTCCCTAGATATACCCTGTCCCTCTCTCATCTGTTACAAGCAGCTGGCGCTTAGCCAATTCCTAGCATCCTCATCGAGAGCGAGCAAGAGCTCTGGTTGTGCTTTTTGTTTACCAACCTTAACAAAGACTTTGCCGCATTTTGCCTCGTATTTTCCTATTTCCTCAAATGTCCAAATAAACTCGCTCACAGAATCCATGTAAAACAAAAGGTGCTGAAAATTCACACCGAGCACATAAATTATGTAACGATTCATGAAAATTTTAATGCTAAGAGCGACGCTGTGTATACAAACAGTTCTCAAGTAGCTCCTAATTTGTCGGGGACACCAAAAAGTTAAGTAGAATGAGCAGCATAAAGCCGTTCGACTGAATAGATCGCAATCCTTAATTTTAGCTCTAAGAGATAAGTTTTGATAGTCAGTTACATTCTTTTACAAACCTATCAAAAATTCGGTATTAAGTCCATTAAGGCAAAAAACTTACAAAACTAGTCAAACTGTTTCAAAGGATATCTTTAGCTACAATCATATCAAACCTATTTATGGGGTATCGAAAATTTTATATAGTAAAAATATTTAAATATTATTTTTTGATATAAAAGAGCTTACATGAACAGACGCGTTATATTACAGTTCTCATAGTCGACTAATAAACAATTAAAATTATAAAAGTGCTCAAAAGAAAACGAAAGACTATAACATATATTTACTGTTGAAAGCCTAAGCTTATTAGAAAACTTTTTAATGGGTATCTTATTCCAGAATAAATGCATTGAATAATTTAAGCTATCAAACTTTATACCATTTCACCAGATTCCATATGACTCGAAAAATTTGTTGTAAATCTAGTCGTAGCAGGCCTTGAATTTGAAATACTCTCCAGTAATAAGAAATATTCGTAGTTGCTGAAAATACTTCGAAAAGGATAAACACAGCAAAAAGTTTCAATATTTTTGTAAATTTCCAAAAGTAATTTTTTTTTTTGTACTTTCAAATCTTTAGTTATTATTTTATTTTTTTTTTTAAATCACAAGAGGGCGAAAGCAGATTAATAGCAGAAATGAGTGAGATTTCTAACGCTTCCATACCGGCGGAGGAGAAAACCTCACAGGCAAATAATACTAGTCAGACCAGTATTACTCTGGAGCAAATTGATGCAGCTCATTTCAATCCGGTGAGCCATAGCATGCGAAATTCCATGATATTTTTTTTAAAGTTGAAATTCTAGTTCAAGAAGTTCAAAAACTAGTTCAATTTAATGAACTAGTTTGGCAAATTCTTGGAAGATTCGTAGATCGCAGTCGATCTAGGGAGTTAGTAGTCGAATTAGCGCACTAGCTTAGTGTCCTTTTCAGTGTAAAGCTATTAAGAGATCACAGCACGACCTTACGTATACGCCATATCGTACACAAGCAAACTTTAGCTTTTTGTTCCATCTCACTATTATCCTAGTATCATACGCATTTTCTTTGAATACATAAGATCAATATGAGCTGTAATCTTCGGAAAGTTTATAGGAACTAAATATTATTTTCGATTATGACAGATTTACATATCTACATATTAGCCACACTTTTTATTTCTACAATATTTTTTTCCATCGATTTATAACGCTTTTGCACACACGCATAGCGTCCAATGCTAGTTTATACTTTTGACGAAAACGATGCTAATGGCAGCGCAATATGTTGCCTGGAATGCGCTGAGATTTCCGCAGACGAGTTTTGCAAGTGCCCACCGTGCTTACCGATGCCGTGCCCCAAGCCGCGCTCTAAGCCACGCAGCAAGCCAGTCAGCAAGAAAGTCACCAAGCCAAAGCCTCGCTGTAAGCCGAAGCCATGCGCCAAACCAAAGGCAAAACTAGGTAGCAAGCCGAAAAAAACGGAGGCATCCACCAAGCGCAAACCACGTCCCTTCCCCAAGCGCGGCTAACTTTCGGGACTTGGAAATTCACCTTCCCTATTTCCATGTGTATTTAAATGTGTTAATGTTAGTGTGTTAATGTATGAAACTGTGTGCTGGTAACAAAAAATATTATAAAATGTTAAAGATGCATATAAATAATAGGTTGTATTTACGGTAAGTAAGCAATTAATCAAAGCAAATAATTAATTAATGCAATTTTGCGCTACAATTAAATCGTAAATTGAAACAATCATATGATTAATCGTGCTATCACTAGCAAGTAACTTACCTATTTCATGAAACTTTAGGAACGTTGTTCAATCACATATTGTGGAACTTATACACCCTCTGAAAGGATACACGAAAAAGAAAGAATTACAGTGAGACATATTCTGTATAATGGAAGCAAAGATCTTAAGAGTTGTTCTTTGTCAGTTTTCATATTCTCTTAAACTCAATTTCAGGTTTTTATTTCCATGTTCATTTCCATGCAAAGGAAAAGTAAAAGAAGAATCCTATTGTGAATTATATAACTTCCCTTATCCTATGCATATATGCACATATGCACATTTTCACCCATATTCTACTAGCATATTTAACATTTTGGGTTTAACTTGCAGACCCACAAATATATTTTCATTAGCATCGTTTCATCTAATGAGTTAAACTTTTGGCAGCACAACTGAGCTGAGCTTAGCAACTGACCCCAGAGCACCTTTGCCCCATAACGGATTAGCAGATGCCTGACTGCTTGTCAAGCATTTAGTTGCTGTCCCTCGCACTTCAGCTTCTTCCCTCTTTTGTTTCCCTTCTCCCTTGGCTGGACTTATTAAATGCACTCGAGCGAAACATCAAAGTTGCCTCGATTTGTAGCTGCCTCATTCGCTTCCGCATCGTTTGGGGCACCCTCTGCTGACTCTTGGGGTCTTCATGTTTATTAAATAGTTGCACGTCGTGTGTCTAGGGGTGGGGGCGCGATGGGCGTAGTTTATTTGTATAGGGTAAGGTTTTCGACTAGGTCTTCCTGGTGCATTGCATTTGTTGCAATTCGTGGCATATTTCAATTTTTGCCATTGCTATACCAACAGCTGCAACTGTTTGCCCTCTGCTCCTTTCTTCCGTTCTTTCCTTTACTTTGCTGAAGTCGTTTTTCTTTTTTTTTGCATCTCTTCATCGAGCTTTTGTGGGACTGCTTTGCCATGGCAGCCTTTGATGCGATGCTCTCGAAATGAAAACCAAACAAATGTCACGCTTTTAAACTACGTCTGATCCCAGTCAACCTTTCCCCAGCCTCTGTTTCTGCCACGCCACTTTTCTCCACCAAAAGCACAAATTGCAAATTGCGAAAAATTTTTCGCAATGTCGTTAGAAAAATTGCGTATACGTTGCTACGTAAGACGTAAAAGCGCATTACGACAATTTACATTTATTGCCAACCATTTCAACCGCATAAATGGCACTTGGGGGCGGTCGGCGGTGAAGTGGGCGTGGCTGCTTCTATTATATTATTAAGCTGACATTGGCCCCAGCTCTTGTTATTGTTGTTATTGTTGCTGTGGCATACACAAACACTTGGCATGAATTATGGCTGGCAGCAGGACGAAACGGCAATGGCATACGACAGATAGACAGAGACGGCAAGAGAGAGAGAGAGGGAGAGAGCAGATAAGCCTGTCAACGGGTTGAGAGTTGCCAATTTGTTGCTTCATTGTTGGTTTTGAGGACATTTCAGATATTTTTGGGTGAGCTACAAGACTAAAATTTAATGTTCTAGAAGCAAGCCTTCTGGTATAGGGTATGTTAGAGATATGATTGAGTTTGACTTAACGCTTATTTCATTATTTTATTATATATACATTTTAAATTTGTACTACTTTAATATATTTTCTTACTTAAATTGTAGTTAATTAATATTCAGCTATCTTGCTAAGTTTGAGTACTAAAATGCAGATAAATAATGTTTAATTACCTTTCAATTACTTAAGTAATTAAGTAACTCTAAACGAAGGCTTATGTGACAAGCCGTGGAAGCTAGCTAAGAATTATATTTTAAAAAATTTTAGTGATATTTTTTAATGCCTCTTAGAATTAAGATTAAAAGTTTTTTTATATTATCTTTTAAAACAGATATAATTTATACATATATTTATACAGCCTATATCTACTTCGCTCACATATACTTAAAACTTATAACATAGAGCATTTCACAGTCAGCTCACAGTTCTACATTTATCTTCTATGCTTTGTGTTTGTTTTGTGCTTTTCACAGTGCTTCCTTTAAGACATTAACCCAACTCACTTTTCGCATAATGAATTTTCAACGAGGCGACGAGACAAAATTTATGAGCTTTACAAATCATTTTTGCCAACGAAAATTTGTTGCAATGCGGGCCACACAAAAGCTGTTAATTATTGTGTAGCCTATTAACAAAGGCAGGATATCAAGGATATCACCAGGCTAATGGCGCAACCTCTCGCCTCCTCTCTCTCTCTCTCTCTCTCTCTCTCTCTCTCTCTCTCTCTCTCTCTCTCTCTCTCTCTCTCTCTCTCTCTCTCTCTCTCTCGGTGTCCCGCATATGCGTAATATCTAAGAGACATTTGCACTCGACACTTTGGCGCAACAATTTGCGAACTGTGTTGCAGCAAAGTTTGAGGGCCCAAACCTTTCTCTTTCTCTGCCTCTCCCTGTTGTCTCTCTAGGCTGGACTGCCTGGCGCCATTTAGAAGGCACATTAATCAATTTAGCCGTCAGCAGCAGGAGCTGAAACAGCAGCCAAGCGAAACCGAAAGCTGCCTCCAGTCTCCAGTGTGCAACAAAACTCCATGTAAATTATAAGTCCGTTTTGCTGTCCGGTTCGCCGACCAGAATTCTCACTCTCTCTCTCTCTCTCTCTACCCTTTGTAGACTACGATTACTGCTGTTCATCGGCCTCACTCTCTCTCTCTCTCTCGGTACTGCTTTTTTGTGTTTGGCGCCAGTTTAAAAACTTAATTAAAACCATAACAAAGCAAAAAGCTGAGCAAACTTGGCGTTCAACCCACAAATTTTCTTGGCGTTCAGTACAGAGCTTTAAAAAACATTTTCATTTACACACATGTTTTGGCATTTAGATGCAATTAAAGTGAGCCATGAGAATTGAAATGAAATCGGAAAGAAAAATGTACAAAGGGCAAAAACTTAACAGTTATTGTGAGCAGAGGGATTTTAGCTTGTGTCATTGCATCTTTTGTGCATTTGAAATTTAATTAACACCGAAGCGCACACACACACACACAAATATATATGTATATATATATATATATATATATATGTATATAGCAGAAACAACAACAGTGCTAGTGACAGCGCAGAAAAAACTAATAAAAACTCATTTCAAAGAGTTTTTGATGAGGCAAACGACCAACAAGAAGCTGCACTGATGCAGCAGCACTAGAGCAAGAAAGAGAGAAAGAGATGAAGAAAGGAGTTGATAAAGGGATGGAAGAGGTCCTTCAGGGTGTAGATGGTTTCCGCTCTGTCACTGGCTTGCTGCTAATTCAGCGCCTGTTGCTATTGTCAGTGCAAAAAAAGAACATGGAGCACTAGCTGCAACAGGACGCTGCCAGCCAGCTTTTGTCTCAACTATTGCAACATATCCCTTATACTCTTCTACTACTCTCCTCGTTGTTGTTGTTCTTCTTTTTTTTTCTGGGCATCTACAAGTTTTGCTCTAATGAATGTCAACTTAGTCCCGGCAAAACTTTCCTGCTCTGGCTGCAGCTGCAGGCATTTTTCGCATTTGAAATTAATCAGGCAAAAGTTGTTGTTGGTCAAGTTTTATGGCCAATTATGATAGCGATTTAGATAAACTCAATTTATATATAGAGAGCGTATTAATTAAATGACATATTTCGCTTTAATGGCCAAAAAGACTCAAAGATTTCAAATTAAAATTTATCAAAGAGCAATAAAAACCAAGAAGTTAAAGTAGTATATATATTAGATTATACAATATTTTACGATGCTCATCTGGATTATTGGTTCAGTGGCTCTTAAACGGCAATCGCATGCCAGCGTAATTAAAACTGGGTTTGGCGAATATTTATCTTAGTATTATGATAAGCAAAAATTGGGCTTGGATAAAATAATGTTTACGTTTACTAATAACAATATATAAGTCAGCAGAGATGTTAAGTTTTGTAAATTATAAAATATATATATAAATATTCTATATGGAATATATACTTATATATAATGCTTATTCTGTAGTTCATGTCATTAAATATATTATAAAATTATATATATTGTATATATAAAATTTGATATGTATATAGATATATACAGAATATATAGATTAACCTTGTCTAAATACCCATAAGAGCATACTCAAAATATCTTTTTTCAATTCCTTCCACGCAAATATTTTATTAAAAAAATAAGTGTATAAACTACGCAATTAACAGCTAGCAAACTGTTAAAGATAATAAAGTTGAATAGCTATAATGGCTAAAGCAAATGGAAAATTGAAAAAACATCCTTGTTAATGAACTAAACTTCATAAATGACAATCAGAAAAAGCAGCTAAACGAACACAATTAAGCACATTATATTAACGTAGTTAAGCGAATCAGTCAAAAGCTTTTTTTGTGGCACATCAAATTTGTCAGCTCGTAGCTTGATGCGTTTTGTGGGCGAACGCTACGCCCACTCGCCCGCACCACACAAACCGTCAGCTGTTGAAAATTAAATGGACTTTCATTATTTATACGCTGTGATTTTCAAACAGACAGAAAGCAAACTGTCGCTGTCCACAGCCAAAATTGCCATATCCTCCAGTCACTCACTCCATATCTCCTCTATCTCCCTCTCTCTCTTCTCTGTCGTCTCCCTCTCTCTTGCTGTCATGTTGTCTGTTAGTTGGGCCAAATATTTGCAGCTGTGAACGTTTCCCATTGGACTTTTATGAACGATTTTTGACGATTTCGATTTTACCGAGTCAATATTTACATATTGCCAGTCAGTGGGTCTTCTCATCCACTCACAACCACCCGCACCACTTGTATGTTTTGCTATTCGCTCACAGTTTATTGGATGTGCAGTTAACCAAATATAAATCGCATATCGGATTCTCAATGCTCGCATAGCCCATAAGCCGCTTAGCACAGAAATTACTCATACGCCTAGTTGAAATTCAGAATTTTTTGCCCACTTTGTATACCCTGTACATGATTGTAAATGCTTATAAAAGAGTTTGAAATATTTGTGCTTATGTAAATGAAAACAAAGTATGTGAAGTGGAAATAAAGTATTACATGTAGGTTGCTTTATACCAACCGTAGGTAAAGATTATTTAAGTAAGTTTGATAATTTTCACTAACTTAAGCCTCGATCGTAAAACGGACAAATATCAATTTTGAGCTTTTTATTTTTTAACAAGTCTGAAAGCTAAATTAAATGACTTAGAGATACTAAATCGATAAATATTAATTTTGAGATCTGGGCTTTTATGAAATTAGGCAAGGTCTTAAGAGTTAGGCCTAAGTTTAAAATTACCTACTCTTCAAATAAACATATTTTACGCTTCGACTAGGCTGAACCCAGAAGCAACTGAATTGCAGGGTATCTGCCAGTCTAACACGCTTATTCCCGACCGCTCTAACTGACAGGTATACATAGATGTAAATATAAGCATATTCGCATAAAATCAATTACAATTCACAAATTGATAACAGAGAATCTCACAGTCTGTCATTCTTATCTACCACAAACTGCCTTGCTGAGCCTGTTTGACCCAATTCCCAATCGCTGGACCGGCAACATCTTCAGCTTCAGCTTCATAAGCCGCTGTTGTCCCCTTTTTCTTTCACTTTTTATTATTTTTCGCGCTCTGTCATTTTCAATTTGGCTAATCGACACACTCGTTGGCCCGCATTCGTTGCTTGGCCCACAATTGTTTTTACCAAATAGTCACGTGATTTGGCCAACTGTCAGCGAGTTGGCCAACAACTGCTGCTGCTGCTACTGCTGCTGCCTGTGACCCACATTGAAATAGCGAAAGCCACAATCAAAAGTGAGGGTAAGCCAAATAAACACCGCATTCACACATACACTAACCCTTAGAAAAACAGGCAGCAGCTGCTGCTTAGCTGTTGCCAAAAGCCCAAATTTTGAGGCCAGTTTGTGGTTTGGCTTGATATAAAGGCCGCTCGAATTAATTGAAAAGTGAGAGCCGAGGCAAAAGCCAAACAAACTGAAAATAACACTGCCAATGTAAGCAACTATTTCAGGTTGTGTTCATATAACAATTGAAAATGGTTAAAAGGGGTATGCTTGGCTTAGTGTTAACGTATGTAACATATATATGCAAATATCGGATGCCTTATGTAGTATATAAGGTATTGATTAGGACGTTGAGTTGATGTGACTAGCATTGTGTATACGTCCCTACGTCTACTTTTTACAGACTTCACATGTGACAGATATTGTAAGCATAATCCGAAAACTGTAAGAGGTAGAGAGAATCCATTTGGTGTTTAGATTTTCGTGAAGAACTTTTTCGAGAATACCTTTTCATAATCATTCAAATTTAAGAAGCTTCGACAGCAGCATTTTATATTAAAAAAAAATTTAAATGTTGGGAACGTAAATGCAAAGCACAAAACATGAAAGAAAGGGGGACTACATGATATTTTTAAACAAAAATTTAAGAAGCAAACAATTTTATATATTTGAATTAAAGTTAGTTAAAAAATTATTCACTTTTCACAAAGACTTGTGAACTTTAAGTAAAGAGATAGAGACTTTGACAACTCAAAGAGGACTGGAGGGTATTTCTTAGCCCCAGCAGTGCACTCTGACTAGTTTTATTTTTACAGTGCAGTTGTGAAAGGTTGTGAACTTTTTCTAAAAAAAGGACACTGCAGCGCGCTATATTATTCAAAAAAGCCAACGATTGCAATTTGTGTGTTGCCTACTTTGTGGCGTCTGACTTAGATAACTGCACGTAATTAGATTTGAGTGGGTGCGGGTGTATATGTGTGTGGGTAAGCAACTCTATCGTCCCATTTCAATTGAGAACTAGCACAAGGCTGCAACATTTCACAACTAATTCGACGCGCAGCCAATTTGAAGCCAATTGCGAATGTGAATGCAGCTAACAAATAGAAAAAAAACGAAGCTAACTAGAGGAAAGAAAAGTTTTTTGCGAACAACTCGACAACTATGTAAGTGAGTGACAACAACAACAAAAACAACTGCAATTGCAACTGCAACGGCAACTGCAACAGCAACTGCAACAGCAGCAATATTGCTGCCACATTGAAATTGAATTATTTGTTGTTGTTGTCGGCGACTGAAATTGCGCTGCAAAATGCGCTTATAAAACTCACAACAACAACAGCAACAACAACAACGACAGCAAACAACACTTCAACAGCTTTTGTTGAACTGCACACACACACACACACTATCATATGTGTGTGTGTATGCGCGGAAGCCATGGCTTGTTAGAAGGGGCCGTCGGTTCGTGCATATTTCAAAACTAACAATTTCCCATTGCTGTTGTTGCCTCTCGTTGACGTCGCTTTTGTGCGCCGCTGGTCGAAAAAGCTGTTATAAAAAAAGCTAAAACTTTTCAGCTATTTTCTTTTTAGCTGTGTGTGTGTTCGGCCACTGAAATTGATTACCGATAACGCCAAAAAGGATAATGGACTTTTGTTGCAACAGCTGCAAAAAAGTGACCAAAAAGAGGAGAGTAAAAATCAAAAGGGGAAGCTGGGCGAAGGTTGTAAAAGAAGAGCCATAGAAAATATGGTGCATACGGAGCAAAGATCAGGCACTGGCAGAGGCGAAAAATCAAAGTACCAAACAGAATGCAGACGCATAGCGTTAACTGTGTCCATATGCAGCATAGAAGCGTAAGGGAAAGGCGATTATGGTTAGCTGCACTGCATTGCATGAGAAGCGCAAAGAGAGGCGCGCCACTATAACAGCAGCTGCAGCGTTTCTCATAAAAAACTTAAAGCCAACTAAACGCAAATTGAGTTTGCAGGAGGCAAGCACATTTTTGATAGCTTTTGAGTAGATAAGCTTAGAATACCTTAACAGGAAGTTCCTGAACGCGAACTGTCAGATAAACTTATCCTTTAAATGGAAGCGATAAGAAAAAGTTTTTAAATGCTTTCCCATTGAGTGACTGTCTACTTGATCAATATCTGCTATGACTATGGTAAGCTACATTTCTTGAAAAGCACTAAGAGAGGCGTAGTTTCCAAAGTTTCCATAGAAACTTAAAGGCAACTAGACACAAGTTGAATTTATTCGTGCGCAGAAGAAGGAATGAAAATTTAGTTGGCATTGGACTCCTGGAGTTTAAAGTTTAAAGTTGATGAATCTGCAATGGCAGCTGAACTGTCTGACTGATTGATAGACGGACTGACAGATTGCTTGACTGACAGATCAATGGAAAGCCAATTCTAATGCGTATCTCTTTCCCTATAACAAATATGCTTTCGCATACGCCTACCTATTTGATGAAACATAATTCCATTACAATTCTCCATTTCATTGCCTCCCATGAAATTCCCTGACCTCCCTGTAAAACATGGTTCACATGAAATAAATTTGGTCAGCTAAAGTGAACAATTTGCTCGAGTTATTTGTGTAAAAATTAAATGAGTAAAAAACCCAGCGATTTATCTTGTGCAAAAGGAAATGTTTCGGGGATCGGGTTGCGGGGTTGGGCATTTGGGGCACATTATTTGCATAGCTCATAATTATGCCGCACACATGTGTGGGTGTGTGTGTGTGTGTGTATGGGGGTAACAACATTTGGCGGATGCTTCACTGACCACGAGCCATTGCCCACATCCGCTGCGTGCCCAAGTGCAAAAGATTTTTCCTGCATTATCTGCCAAAGCAAACACCAGGGCGAGTAGATGAGGCAGAGAGACAGAGCTTTGGCAATTTGTAACATTTTGCTCATTACACACACAATGGAGCGGAGTGTGTGTGTGTGTGAGTGAGAGAACTTCCGTTTGCATAAAAATGGCGCCAGTTAAGGCAAAAATTAAAATAAAATGAAATAAAAAAAAAACAGGAAAGAAAATCTAATAAAACATGTTTAAAAAAAAAACGAAAAGCAGACAAGTGAAGTGGCATTAAGTAGGAAAATGTGTGTGTGTATGTAGGTGTGTGTGTGTATATATGTAGTGAGTGTCTGCTGCTAACTGCAAAAACACACACAGCGTGTTTAACGAGCCATTTGCCGTTTTTGGCGCTGAACCTGCTAATTGAATTAGAGGCGCTGCAGGATGTAGAATGTGAACAGCAGCAGAAAGGAGCAGCTGGAGCCGCACGAACAGAAAGAGTAGTAGTATCAGCAGCAGCAGCAGCAGCAGCAGCAGCAGCAGCAGCAGCAGCAACAGCTCCAACAAGAGTAGATGCTGCGACAGGGTAACAAAACTGCGGGCGGCGGTTGCCCACTAAACGCTTTGGCATGCCGCATGCCTTGGGGCTTAGAGTTTTTGCCCGCAGGATTCAATTAAGTGTAAGTGCGCCCACACACACCAACACACACACTCAAACACATACAGCAGCATATCAAAGGCGATAATAAATTCAAGTGTGAGCCTTCAGCCTCCACTTGTGTTGCGTCGTCTAATGAGCAACTTGGCTAAGATGGCAAAACTTGTCCTCAACGCTAACAAATAGAGCTAAAGAGCACTGGCTGTGGCACTTGCAACAACGACTTGCCATCCAATCATTGTTGACAAAAAAAATAAAGAAATGTTGTCATATAACTGCGAACGTGCTGCAAATTGGCAAAGCATTTGCTCAAATGTGACCCTATAGCAATATATTGCGCTATAAAAGAAGATTGCGCTATAAGAACCGTTAGGAAATCTGGCTAGAATATCTGTGAGGCCGGAATAAAATTATAATATATTATATAATTATTTAATATTCCAAATAAAAAACTAATAAAGAATTGTTAAAGGGAAAAGCAAGAATCTTTAAATTTTGATCAAAAAAAATTAA
Source organism: Drosophila gaucha (assembly GCA_035045545.1). Taxonomy (NCBI): domain Eukaryota; kingdom Metazoa; phylum Arthropoda; class Insecta; order Diptera; family Drosophilidae; genus Drosophila; species Drosophila gaucha. The sequence goes on from JAWNOY010000222.1 coordinate 2,957,249, forward strand.
GAGATAAAGGACTTGGCTGATTTTAAAATCAAAATGTATTAGGAAATGTTGAGTAAAGACGAGTGATTCTACATACAATGATTGTCCAAATATTTGCTAATTACAAAACATTTCTTATGCTTACTTCTAAGAACAAATCAATCATGATGTAAGGTCAATAGTCAAACTATATAGAAAGGCACTGAGAAATTTGGAATTAAGTATAAATGGTCTACATTTTTTTTTTTATATATATATTGTCTTATGACCAATTTTAGTACTCCATCAATCAAGATGTAAAATCAATTCAAATATTAACAAAGTAAGATTAGATTCGATTTAAGTCACGGATGCTTTTTGGGACTCTGCTTAGAAAGTATTTATAAAAAATAAAAGTTGCTAACCAGAATGTAGCCATAGTCAAATTTATATTTCTAATATTCTAAGAACTAATATTATAAAATATATCAGTTATCAATATTCAACGCCAAATCAATCTGACGCATAATAAAAGTGCTTAACACATCTTCTTTGAAAATCGATTGAGCATCGGCAAAGTTATGGCCAGGCTGCGAAAGACACTTTGAGAGACTTATTTGATGAGCGTAGGATATAAGTAGCTGACACGCATTTACGCACACACACACACACACACACACCCACATACGCTGTCAACTGTGGCTCGATTGTCATTCATCATTCCACTGCCCATTGATGAAAATCAATGTCAAGCCTCTCTCTCCCCATCTATATAAATATGTGATGCCACGCCCTGAATCAACCAAGTGAATCAGCTGTGTTTTTATTGTTGTTTTATTTTTTTTTTTTGCACCACTGTGCGTGTGTCGATTTCAGCCTGAGGCTGAATGAAATGAAACTTGGTAATGGCATTAAATGAAATGCAATTAAATTCAATGAAATTATCCGCATTGCGTTCAACTTTTAATTAGTTATTAGGAATGTTGGCAATCCAATGATTTATTTCAGCTAATACCAACTGCCAACTGCAATCGCAACTGCCAACTGCCAACTGCCAACTACGCTTTCAATTTCAATTTCAGTTGCAGCTTTACAGTTTTTCGAAAAAAAAGTTTTTTCATCATCTGTTCCAATGGAATTTATCAACGAAAAGTCACATAATGGAAAATTGAAAATTGTTTGGCCAAGCAACTGCTCAACTGGGGTTGGGGGATTGGTTGGAAAATTGAGGCTATTTCATTATTAAATTCCAAAAGTGCTTCAAGGCGGCACAGTGACCCGTATAAAGAGAGGGGCATGGAAGGAGGAAAAGCAAGCGGCAACAGTAGAGCGGAGTAAACTGACATTTGGCTTTGGCTCGTTGACTTTTTCGTCAAAAGCAGAAAATCAACTAAGAGTAAACTGAAATAGATTGAACAACGGGCAGATACTCTGTAAACAAATGCATAAAATCATGAATCCCTCACAAAAGTATTTTCCTATCTCGGAATGAACAAATATCTAATCGAGTTACCTAAAGACCTGAATATAAATGTTTATCGAATTTCGATCAAATTAGAAAGTGTCATCATAAAAAAAAATAAAAAATAAAAATAATAATAATCATAAGATAAGCTTTCACTCACGTTCCACATTTGGAAGCCTACAGCTGTATAAAATCTAACAGGCTACAGCTCTGTAAAATCTTAAAAATTAGCTATAGAAGTTTACTGCTCCCGATTTAACTATTTAATTCTATAACTTTTGAAGTCTCAAGCTGTTGAGATTATTAGCTCTTGAATTCTTATACATTACTTAAAGTGTCCAGAATTTGTACTTCTTGATTTCTCCAGCCTTAAAAGACTCTCGCCTTTACTTATCAGAAGTCGCCAGTCTTGACAACTAACTATAAGACTGTATATCTTCGGAAAGCCTTAGCTCTATATTACCTCTATATTAGCTCTTTAGGAACTCTAGCTCTAGAAGTCTATATAAAAACTTTAGTATTCGTAAGCTAGCTAGTATCAGTTCTTTTTACTAAATATTTATTACTTTATCTTTTTGTACTTTCTACAGTTTACTACTTATACCATCTTCTATCCAATATACCGCATTTTAAAATATTTTACTGAGTATGAAGCGCTCGGAAAAGTGACTTGAAACCAATCAGCGTAAAAATTGTTGTCGACCCAACACAGCGGCAAAAGGACACACGCAGCTCACACGTGTGTCTCTTTCTCTGTGTGTGTTTGAGTGTGTGGACCTGTGCTTTGTTCAATTTCTGTAAATTGAGTCGTAATTCTGTGCTGTGTCTTGGCTGACGCTTCAGGCTTTTGAATGGGCGCTGCTCGACGAATGCAGTGGGACAGACTTAAAAAAAATTATTATGGATAATATATTATTATATTATTTTTGTGATGTTCTATATTATAAATGAGCTGAAAAGAACATCAATTTTTATGTAGAGCTAGTCTAAGTTAGAGCTTGCTTAACAACTTGTCGAAGCACGTGGCGTATGCGTAATTTTATTTACACTGCCTAGTACACTCCAGGTTGGCTCCAAACAATGTAAACAAAAATGTGAGCAAGAGAGAGAGGGTGGGGGGAGGCAGATTGGCAGGGGCAACAGCAGCAGCAGCAACAGTGTGACGTGAACTGTGACAAAAGTCTCGAGGCAAGCAAAAATTCTGTGTGGAAAATTGCGCCTGCGCCGCTGTGGAAAACTGTTACCAGTATTTTCGCTGCTGCTGCGACTGCTGCTGCTGCTGCGACTGCGACTGCTGCTGCTGCTGCTGCTGTTGCTGCCACAAGCAGCATGCTGGTCACATGCGATGTGGCAGCGTGGCACGAGTTCAGTTTAGTTTTGGCAGCGAACGCTGTGCGACGTTAGCGGCCAAATTTTAAAAGACGACGCAGCGCAGCGAACAACGTGTGTGTGCGTGTGAGTGCGTATACGTAAGTGTGTGTATGTGTGTGAGTAAGTGTGTTGTGCTTAGATGAAAGTGAAACAAGTTAACAGTGGAAGCTGTTTAAAGGCAACAAAAAGCTCGAGCAAAATAGTAACACAAATGTATGTGTGGCATGCCACAAAGCGCGCTCAAAAAAAAATCAATGAAAAAGCGAAAGTGAAAACACGCACACACACAGACACAGTTACACAAATATATATTCAAATACAGATACAGATACAGCGCACAGCTGCTCAAATACGCACGCACAAGAAGCGAGCGAGAGACGGAGTGAGAGTGGGACAGGAGAGGGAAGAAGAAAGAGAAAGAGAGACGAGTCAGTCAACTAATATTTTTGACGTCACGAAAGCTGTGTACGTGTGTCTAGCTGCCACACTCATAAAATTAGCTAAGCAAATTAAGCAACAGCAACAACAACAACAATAAAATGTGCCAGCATTAAAGGTGTTGCATAACCTGCAGGCGCCGCAAACAAAAAAACATAAAACGGCAAAACCTCGTGACTTACATACACAAATGCAATCAGCTCTCGCTGCATGTCCTTGAACGTTGTGCATCGCATGTGAAAGTGTGTGCGTGAATGTGTGTGTGTGTGTGTGTGTGTGTGTGTGTGTGTGTGGGTGTTACAGTAAATCCTAGCTTGCGAAGATACTTCTTAGCCCCCTCACCAATTGGCATTGGCATATTTTGTTTCGTGTTTATCTTTTGCTTTGGCTTGTGGCATCAACAAGGAATTCACGACACGCTAACTTTGACTAGAGCTCAGTTACAATAACAACAACAACAACAACAACAATAGTAGCAGTAGCAGCATGTGTCAGTTGCAGCAGCATGTGGCAGCTGCCTCTAAGTTGTCTAGGTCGCTAGAGCGTTGAGCATAGCAGGATGCTTCATATTTTAATGTAGGCTGCAGCTATTGAAAAGTGTCAATAATGGGGTATATTAGTTAAGTCTGAATGTTTGTAACTGGCAATAGAAAGCACTTCTGTTGTCAATAAATATATATATATTAACATAGTTATCTTGTTAATAGTGATAATTCGAAAATTTTCGAGCTTCAACTGAGTGTAATTCGGCTTAAATCAGGCAGATCTTTAAGTTTTAAAAACTTTTAAGCTTTATTTATATTAAATAATCTATATGTTTCATAACCATTTTTTAAAAAAAAAATTATATTTAATTATTATTGATACTGAAAATTATATTTATGACTTTTCATTACTGTATCTTGGACAAATTAAGTCAGAAGATCGAAGACATATTTTTTCTTAGCTCTTGTGGTTCACTTTTATCAATTGTAATTCAAAAAATCTTAACCTAACTTCACAAATTTTAGAAATTTGGCAAAATCATATAGCACATAGTCTTTTTACCACAAATTAATCACCTCTAAGGCTAAACTTCTTTTTTAAAAAATGTATTCAAAAATTAGTTTTGACACAAAAAAATATATCTAGCTAAAATTTAATCTTCATTTAGTAAAATTCAAGTTTTCAAAAAAAATTTTTACTTACGCATCCCTTATCTCTCATATATCCCAAAGAGGGTTATAAATAACATTTTGTGTTAGCTTGAATTACATAGCGCTCTATCGATTGGCGTTTGAAGCACTCTTCTTCAAAAGGTTCAAAGGTTGCAGCTGCGTGCGATTTTAGCTGCAATTTTTGCGTAATTGGGTTGCAACGCAGCGGCCTTGAACTGTTGTGCAATGACACAAACACACGCACACGCACACACAGCAGCAGCAGCAGCAGTTGCCACACATGTTGCCAGCAGCTTCTTGCCTTTACAGCTCCCCCTCTTGCACCCTCCATCTGTTATTCTTTTGGGGCAACAACATCTTAAAGCTTTCTGCCTTGGACACTGGCCTTATTTATGAGCTTTTGCGCCAAAACCCTTTGGGGTCTAGGCCTTGGGGAAGCGGTGGGAGGGCGTGGCGCACGACCATTAAGCAAATTGCCTCGAAATGCTCAAATACTTTAAATTATTGAAATATGTAGCCGCAGACTTTGCAGCAAAGCGCACAGTTAAAACAAATAATGGGCACTGAGCAAGAGCAAGCGCAAGAGCAATGCCAATGCCACGCCCCCACCTCGAAAGCCTCTTCCCTTGCCTTGGCCCTGAGGGTCTCATAAATCTTGCTTAGCGCCTACAATTTTAGCTGGCTGCCCTTTTTACGGTAGCCTGTGTTGTTTTTGCAATATTTGCGGTGGGTCAGAGCTAAGACCCCTGTTCTAAAACCCCTCTGCAAACAACCCCTGCCTCCACTTTTCAGCTCCTAAAAGGTTATTGTGTTTCTTATATGCCAGTTTAATTATTTTAAATGTTGCAAATAGAAAACTCAGCAACATGAATTATTTTTGTTCAGCTTTGCTCGTTAGACCCAACAAAAAGGTTGTAATCATTTTTTTTTTGTCGAATGTTCCGAAAATAATTTAAAATGTTTACTGAATTTAAAATGTTTATATAAGTACTATATTTAAAGTTGACTAAAATATAATTTATGCGTATATATATAAACGTTTTTTAATCGCAGGCTTTTCTTTTCATATTATTTAATAGTAAAATAACAAAAAAGTTAATTAATAGAATTCATAAAAATTTCATCAAGGCCAAAGAAAATAATGAAAGCTGGCAAAAATTGTGCAGATAAAAATGTTAATTTAAATTGTTTGCTGAGCGAGACCGAGAGAAATATGATAAAAAAAAAAGAATAATTGAATGATGAATAATAAATAATCTTTTCAAGAGTAAAAGTGAAAAAGAGAGAGAGGGAGAGTGAGTGCTGATATAAGCTAACGTCCTGCGAGTAGTTCTGATTAGTTTGACAGCAGATGAATAGTAGAATATATAATAGATGACACTCAACTGAAGTTCTAGGTTCGAGTAGAAGACCGTCTATGGATGTAATGTTCTCTTAGCCGCTGGCATTAGTTGCAGTTGTTTGTTTTCAACGTTATACCAAACGTATAATAATGCTTAATAGCATTGGACAGTGTTTGTGAATATTGCTTTATTTGGCAAGTTTTAAAACACAAAAGACAAAAATTTTCGTGTATTTATATGATATTAAAATCAAATTAAATATAAACAATGTTTAAAAAAAAAGGAAAACTCAAACACTAGGGTCGTAATTGAACATCAAACATCAACTAGCTTCAATATATTGGGAGACAGTTCCTTAACGCTTATAGCAACAATTTTTACCAATACATATTCCATACTTAAGTATTCAAATCAGTTTAAGTTTTAAGAATCACGAGGTTGTACCTCAGAAATAAGCGAAATATGTATTTTCGTTAATAATGAAGACGGATATTTATTTTTTCTGTTCTTCTTTAAATAAAATCGGTTCCATATTTTAAAACATTTATATATTTTATTGAAAAATAATAAGTTGGGATAAATAGATCTTTAAATAGAACATAGCTCTATAAAGTAGACAGTCACACATTAGGAAAAAATCCTTATTAATCTATATTCAAATGCTTTGCGTAATCATAAAACACTTTTCTATTATCACACCAAATCGGCCAGAAAAACTGTTTAAAGCCAGATTATTCCAGCACAGCTGGCAATTTTATGGCTTCTTTCGCCTTTTTTCCCTCTGCCTCTACCACTCATTCTAATCCGCACTTTCGCTCCCCTTATCTCTAGCGACAAACATAAATAATTTGCATAATTTGCAATGGACAAAGCGAAAAACAAACGAAAAATGTTTTCACAGAATGCATAAATACATTAAAATTTTAAATAAATGAACAAAATTGAATTTGCGGGTGTTTATTTATTTTATTCTGTAGGCCAAAAGAACAATTAAATATGCATATATTGCAAATGGTGAAATTAGCCAAAAAAGAAATGCGCAAAGGCTAAATAAATAACGTGTGCAATAACGAAAAATATATTTAACTGTATTCGAGTACATATATCTAAATCCGATGTATCTGTATCTGTATCTGTATTAATATCAAATTTGTCAACTATTGCAGTGAAAATACAATAAGTGAAATTATAGAGAAATATTTATAAAAGCAGTATCAAACAACGACAACAACTATAATAACAACAACTTTTTGGTGCTCAGCTTAAATATGCGCCACTAGGCGTATACGTGATTATTGTTTAGTGCTACGCATGGCAAAATGAGTAAGTAAATTGTGTATTAAACTATAATTATATACAGGTTTAAGTAGCTCAATTGTTTAGCTGAAAACACATTTCAAGTGCTTAATTGCAAATGGCTGCTGCTCAATTAATGCGTAATTCGATTACGATTGTAAATCAATATTGCGTATACGCAATACCGTACGCAAAATTGAGATTAGCAAATGGCCAAGAGCTGAAGACTCAATTGGCTGGCAACAGTTTTTGTCTAAAGTTTACCACAAATATCATTGTAAATCAATTTACTTAAATGATTTCAAGTAAAAACAGCATTAAGATCAGAAGTCACGACTACCAGTTACCCTATAACCAAATCCACTCCAAAAAAAAATTGTTGTTTTTTGAGCCACTTTTTCAATTTTGATTACCCAAAGAAAACATTTAATTGTTTTCCTGTATTTTATTTTAGGTACAAAACATATTTATTTTATATCTTCTAATTATTATAAGTATTTTCAAAGGTAACTTATTATCTCAACCACTATAAATAACCAACTTATACTAACACGAGTGAAGCTGCTAATTTATATTTATCGATTAACGCACAATTTTACATATTGTCGATATACTTCCCATGGCTTGTATTGCATATAAGAGTTAAATTGGCTTTCTTTAAGATCTCTCACATTCTGACAAGGCTCTAAAACACTCATATCGCAAGAGCAAAGATAAAAGTCAATATATTTTAATAAAAGTAAAGTTAAGCATAATCATTGAATAATCTCTAAGCGCTGAATAATATATAAAACTTGTATATCATACAGCTTTTAAATCAATCTTAAAATTTTACAAGTGCTTGCCTTAAACAAGCTTAAGCGAAGTCAACCTTTATCGATAAACGTTAAACAAATCACGTTGGTCTTTACATTACGTATAGCTCTAATAATTCATTACTTTAAGTTCCCTTAGTGCGGAATATTTAAACGACTTCCATAACTCGAAAATACCCCACATTTTAATCATTTAAAATGTATGCAGGGTATCACCAAGAGCTACAACTAAGCGCATTAGACTTAAATACTTGACAGGCAACAAGGAGCAGTAGCACCAGCAGCAGCAACACAAACAGCAGCCGGACCTGAAGCAGTAGCAACAACTCAAGCAAAACAAAAGTTGAAATGCTGCTCGAAAATGTTGCAAGTAGATACGCAGAGGCAAGCAAACAGGCAAAGCATGGGAGCATAAGCTAGAGAGAGAGCGAGAGAGGGCGGAGAGGGGAGATAGCAAATAAATGCCTGCTGGCAGAGCTTTTGCCTGTCATGGCTGTCAGTTGGGCAATATGCAGGGCTTTTCATTGATACGCTTGTCTGGCGCTCAATGTTTATTGCATATCAATTAGACAGGAGGTCCTGAGCTTCTAACAGCTTCAAATGGCCCCAATTTGTGGCAGCTGCAGGCGTTCTATGCGGCAGGAGGGTCAGGGATCGAAAAACGTGCACACAACTTGCCAAAGGATTCAAGGATGTGTGTGACTTGTCAAAATCCACTTGAGCGCAACATAATTTCCACGCTAAATGAGTTCAAGCAGCAGCTGCCTCTGGCCAACACGGTCACGCCCACTGACATACGCCTTTTACTATTTCTGCTTCTTCTTCTTCTTCTTTTTCTCCTTGTTCAGCTCGCACGTGTGCGCAATTAAAAATGCAGCTTGTGGTTGTCGGCCAAAGTTGGCTTTTCACACTTCCACAAAACGACTCGGCTGTCTCTGCTCCAGTGACACAAAAAGCGAGGTGCCTGGTAACAGGGCTGGAGATGGGGGCGTGGCATGTTACACAGCTGTTTAGCTGCAACTCCACAAACTCTGCTTTCATTGCTGCTTTTCATTTGGAGCACTAATTTTTGTTGCTTTTGTAATTAAATTAATGCTCGTCTGGCAAATTGCATTTGGAACCACGCGGCGTATACGCATTTTTTTTTTAAGTTTTTACCAACTGCAAAGGACAGAAATCAACAACAATGAAGCACAACAAATGGCACAAAGTAGCACCAGCAGTAGCAATAACGACAACTATAAGATGATGAAGAAGCGTGTTTAGACGCGCGTGTTGGACTTACAAATACCCTGTAAATAGCTACGAATAACTATCAAATGTATTCTTAACCTCTTTGAATGAAACCCAAAAAAAAGTTAAAATTTTTCTTTCCCTGAGCCCACAGATAAAAAATTTACGATGTAGCTTTGTGCTTGGCAGTTGTTTGTTACTAAATTCTATCAGCCGAAAGACAATAAGTCTCGCCCAAAATAAACTTTGCACATTTTCTTTTATAGTTCAAGAAAACATCCTCTTTTGTGATTTAGTGCGCAAAGGGCTGTACTATTAACTTGAAATTTTTTATTAGACTTTAATATTATAAGTTATATTATATTATATATAAGACTAACCAACCCCAAACCTGCACCAACAATGATAGGTCTTACAGTTGTGTTTGTTCGATTAAAAATATTTAAATAAATAAATATTTTCATAAGCAGAACGATCTAAATTACATTTCGAATCAATCAAAGACTTGGGAGCCTAGGTATTTCAACTTTATAGCTCTCTCTCCCTATTTTCTATGAGTAGCTCAGGTCAAACCAGTTTGAAGAAAATTATCCTTTCGTTCGTTTAAGTTTACTTGTTAACATTTTCTTTATATTAAAACAAAAAATCGAGTTCTGGCATGAAAACTTTCTCAACATATAACAAACATTTTTCTGCCTGTTATAAGCCCTTGCAAAATTATTACAGGGTATATATGCATAAATATTATATATAGAATATATATATAGAAACCAACGCAAAGCGGCATCCAAATCCCTGACCTGATTTAGCAGCTTCTTCAGCTGGCAGCTGCTCTGCTTTTTACTTCAGCCGCTTTTCCTCTTTAGCTGTTGTTGTTGCTGCTGCTGCATTGGCTTTTGCTTTCGTTTCCGTTTTTAGTTACCTTCCTGCTGTTTTTCTTCCTGTTCGCTATTTATTTTTTTTTTTTTGTATGCAAACTTTCCATTTTTATATATGTTTCGCCAAAAATGTCGCCTGTCTGTCTGGCTAGCTACAAAAAAACAGTACAACAGGAAGTGGCTTGCAGCTGCCTAGCATATCTCACTCTTCCCTCCCTATCCTGCTGTCCTGTTGTCCTACCGCTTTTTCTCTCTTTCTCTCTCCTCTCGCTTTTACAAATAGCATTAGGACGTGCCCAAGTAACTGGCCGTGTCCTGAAATGCCTGGCTCAAATCTATTTTTAAGAATTTGCAACGTTGTGAAAGTCAAAGTGAATGACAATAGGGTCAGCTAGGCTGTGAAATACCCTAACAAAATTTAGTAGAACTTAGTTTAAGCTTTATATAACAAAAATAAATGTAAATGCTCTCTAAATTATACTTACTTCTATGTGAATATTTTTTATATGTTTTATAGTATCAAATTGTGATCATTGAGCCCAAGGCTTCAGGCAGAGACAGAACTCAAATATGAATAGTAAACTCAATTGATATATAGACTTTATAGATCTTAGGATAAATTTTGCGTGTTAGCTTTCCGAAACCCAGATATGAAACATTCAACCAACATTTTTCAACACTTCCCACATTCTCAGCGAAATTTAATCACATTTTATTACCACACTTTTATAGGGTATTTAAAGCAATGTCTTATGGCATACCATACGAAAGTTATTCATGTTTTCATTTTGGTTATTTTCTGCTTCGCCGAGTGCAAGATCAGCCCAGTTTCAGGGACTGCACCATAAACATAAACTCGCATAATGCTCGACCAAATAAAACAGCAGCCAAATGACACGTTCAACTGTTGGCAGAGTATAGAGAGAGAGCGTATATAGGGTATATAGGAGAGGGGGGGTGCTACAGAGCATACTTGTGCACATTTTGTACAATTTACTGCGACTTTTGCTTTTGGCTGTTTTGTTTTATTTCGTTGCCTTTTCAGGGCATCGATTTTGTCGCTGACAATCTTTTTTGTTTTATTTGTTTGTGTCTCTGTAAAAAAACAGAATAAAAGGGAATTGTGTCAATGAAATTGTTGTCAACAGTTTTCTCTTTCGCTATTTTTTTCTTCAAGCTAAAGCCGGCAATTATTTGAGCGCAGCTGCATTGCAAGTGCAGTATTTTAAAGCCATCAAGTTGGCAAATTAAAAAGTTAATGAGTCGTTGTTTTAATTAAAAGACGGGAAAGAGAAAAACAAGAATTGAATTAAAGAAAGATTGCCAGGCTAAGTATTCAGTGAATTTTAAAGAGATATATATTTATAGAGATTGATGGAAGAGAAGAAAAACTAAGAAATTAAGCAAAGATTATACACTAAAAAATATTTATTAAAATTTAAGATATATTTATATGAGTTATATAAATTCATGGAAATTAATCATCAAACTTATCAGTATAGTCAAGTAAATATCATGTTCAAAAGTATTGAAAATGCTCTTGAATATGGAGTTCAATAATATGAGACAACCTGTTAAAAAGTGAACTGAACAATTTAAAACTGATTTGAATTTTTTCAAATCAAAATAAAAACTAACGTCCAAGGATAAGGCAAGTTCTTTTAGAACTAAATTACTCTACCTTTGTATACATTATATATATATATATATATATATATGAAACGTTTACTCAAGCTTTAAAATTGAACTTTATTCTATTTTATTAAATATATATGTATAGAGAATGTAAAAAACAATAATAAAATAGAATAAAGTTCAATTTTGAAGCTTGAGTAAAAGTTTCACTTAAATCAGCACGTTATAAGAAAATTCTATAAAAATTGAAAAATTATAACATTCTAATGGTATAAATCTGTCTACCCGTAGAAACGAACATAAGCTCACATTTGCTGTTATTTAAGAGAGATTAAACCCTTTTTAGAAATATTTATCAACTCAAGTGTATTTTTGTTAGGAAATACCCTATATTCAATAAGCAAAAGTGTAGCTGAAATTCGATTTGCCTTTCACTCAAACACGCCCACACGTCGTATGAGTAATAACTGTCTGTCTGTTTATTTGGCCCTTAAACTGTTTACTTGCACACACACGCACACACAGCCACACACACATGCTGGGTCACAACTGTTTATGTAAATTTTATGCGTCCGCCGTTGCTCAATAAAATGCAATTGCAAATTTATACAATAATATCGTGAAATTATTATTGTGCTTAAATCAACGAGTCCTTCGCTGTTGTCAGCCACGTTCACAGTAACACACATTCAATTTAATTGTTGTGTTGTGTATGAAATATGACAAGCGTAGGCAAATAACAACAAACTCTTCTCCTGTCCTCTCTCTCTCTCTCTCTGTATCTCTGTATCTCTCTCTATCTCAGTATCTCTCTGTGTGTGTCTTGTATGTCCTTTCTTGCGTTATGTGCTCATTTTTACTTGTACCTCGGCGTACGTGAGGATTTCATTTCGATTGTGTGCTTGCAACAATGGGACGAACTTAATGGCCAACAATTCTTTGGTATTCTTATTCTTATACGCATATCCTATTATCCTGGCACACATATACATATATGTATATATATATGAACGCATATCCTGTAGTTGGCATTCCTTTACTTGGCACGTTTGTAATAAGTTTGTAATAATCAGGCTGGCTGGCATACACAGCTGCCTTTTGTCTCTGCTGCCGCCAGCTACAGCTACAGCTTTATCCTTGTAGTCCTTCCTTTGGCGCAGTTGTGCAGCAAATAAACAAGTTTTGTACCCGCTTTCTCTCTCTCTCTCTCTCTCTCTCTTTCTGTGCGTTTTATTTACGTTGCATTCTTTGGAGTCTCATTGGATTTTATAGCCAAACGCAATTTACTTTTATTTATGGTAACATTCAGTACAACTGCAACAACAGCAACAACTACAAATATATTTCCTGTCGAGTTAAAACTCTATTTATTTGCCTTTCAAAAAATAAACTCCTCCGAGCTGAAATCGAATAGCGCAAATTCCATAAATTAAATGTAAAAAATAAACTGAAAAAATCTTTTAAAATTGCATTTAAATTGCAGAAAATTGCAAACGCAGCAGCCGTTGAGAGGGGGCGAAAGGTTGCACAGCGAGCGAGCAACAGTCGCTTGTTGAACTCATTTCGAAGTCATAAAGTTGGTCACATTCAAATTAAAATTCAACTTTTGCACACGCCTCAAGTGGCAACAGATGCCGCTGGGAGTCCTTGCTGACTACTCCAGCTCCGAGCCTGACTCCTGGCCAGGATGAAGAACCTGACAAGGCTATGCGGGCGGATTTTAATGAGCAGCTGAATTAGAGTTGAGAACGTGACACGAAAAAGACAGAACTGTGCGTGCCACATAGATCTAATTTATTTGACTGTCGAAAATGAAGTGTTCTCTCAAGCAGTTGTATGATATATGTATATCTAGACTTTTACATTCATGGTAGCAATATAACATTTTATATTATAATCACGTCTTTCCTTTATATAAGGTTGCTGAATAGAGATATATAAATTTGTTAAGAAACAGCAAATAAGTTTGGTAAAGATATCTTAAGAAACAATAAAAGTCTGTCATAGAAAAACTTTTATTATAGCTAATCGACTTATGGAACAATATATAATCGTATATTGATTCGATTGTTTGATTCTATATGTATTATGTATTGTATATAAAAACATGAAAGCGACCTTAACATATTTATTAAAGAATAAAAACAAAACTATATATTTATATTTTGTATATTTTGTCAGTTCGAACATTTTTTCGACCAACGTCGCTCCAAAAGTATTCCTTTTTTATCCAAAACTGCGTGAGTATCTTCGCTGTCTAATCCAGAATCACGCACGAATCCATCTTTAAACAGAACCTTCACACACACACTCTATCTCTCACACACACACATACTCAACAGTACAGCTCCTAAAGTTTTGTGACTTGCCCAAAATTTTGTTGACATATCTTAAAAATATAAATGCTGCACCTATAGCTTTAGCTCTAACTCATATTCATACTTCAGCTGCAGTTCCACTGGCTGCCTCAACTGCTTAACTGCTTTTCGATGTGGACTCTTTTAGACTCCTCTTGGGTTTGTTCAACCCACTCGAAAGCAAGCAGCCGCCTCGATTTGGGTCAGCTGCTAGCTTGAAATGAGCCGGCCTCTCGATGGCGATAATGGCCAATCCAAAATCGATTCAGGCCAAATCGCTTGCACTTTTCCACACACTCACACACTCATCTAAGCAGCCTCTTGAAACTGCACGCTGCCACGCCCACTGAACTGCCAACTTTTAATGCAGGCTCGAAAAACGTATGCAAACGCTTATTTTATGGCCACAATTTTGCGTGTGTCGCAGCATGTGTTGTTCTTTCTCTCTATGTGTGTGTTGAATCTGTGTCAGCTGCCAAGCCCACCAGCCCCCAGCCCCTGGCCATCTACCAGTTGCATGTTGTTGCGGTGCCTGTTGTTGCATGTTGCGTTGACATTTCTATTTTTTTTTGCATTGCTGACATTTTACATTTTACAGTAATTCCTCTGCTGTGCACCTGCCCCTGGCTCTGCCCCTACTTCTTTAGCTACCCCCTAGCTCTTGTAAAACCTGTGCCCTGATTTAATAGCCCGACATTTTGTTGGGGCACCAATATACTGTATAGTTAGTGGGCCCTATCGGATCAGATAGCTTAATGACTTGCCATTTTGTGGTTCTTCATATATGAGTATAGACTGTGCTATATAGATTGCATGTAGAAAATAATAAAAAAAATATTTTTTATTTAGTGAAATGGAATTTGTGAAATTTTAAAAGGTTTTGCATGGTCATAAATTGATATTTGAAAATTGTTTCTAGTGAATTTACGAGTTAAATGTTAATAGAACTTGAAGAGCTCTTAGAGTAGAGGGAGATTCCTGACCTGAAAGAAATACACGAATAATTCCTTTAAAAATTTATTTTATTATTTAAGACTTTCAGAGCTCGATTGCATGTATTTGATCTATGTTCGAATCTTTAAAGATATCTAAAACCATTTCGATAATCGTGATTGATAACAGACTCCCCTTAGTCTAGTCTTAGTCTAGCGCATGGTAAATATTATAATAAGTTCTGATGGGATTTTAGAAAGATAGTTTAAGAATATGTCTTAACTAACATCTGAGCATCCAAACTGCACCTATGCTCCCTATTTGTTTGCATATCTAGTTCATGCAAGATTATTCCTTCTATCTCTCTTCTTAAATATTATAAAATTTATTAATATTATTCCATATATATTTCTCATTACCTTTAAATCGAAGTACACCTCCTCTGCTCTGCTCTATCAGCAATACATCCACACTAATTTCTAACAATATGCAAGCACTCATTATCATCTCTGAGAAACTCATGAATAGCTTTGAACTGCGCTGAAATAGTTGTTAAAACATGACGCATGTTAAGTGCGCGAACAAAATGCTTCAAAGCAGCTGCAACAAGAGAAAAGAAAGGGGACTTTGGTAAATGGAATATAGAAAAGGTAAAACCGCAATCAACATATGCGAAGCCAAAGTGGAGCAAACCGAGGCGCGAGACGCAGCTTTGTGAGCTTTGCCAGCTTTAAGGCTCGCTTCAGCGCCCGCACAGAGGAAAAGCCGAAAGGTAAAAAATCCCACTTGAGCTAGCGGCATTTGCTGAAACAAAAGGCGAAAACGAAAAATTCATTCAAATGGTCTGAAGAGGATGAGGAAGACTTTAAGATACTCTATTTGCAGCATACGAAAATAGTTGCAGATATTTAGTTGTGATTTTTTTTTTTCATTTTTCCTTCCGATACTTTCGAAAAATTTATTTTTAAGCCTTATATTTCCTTCTTTATCTTTCTTGAATGTTAGAACGTTAACAAAAGTTTGAAGCTTGAAACAGGAACTTGCAAGCTCCAAGTATATATTTCTCTAAGTTTATATTGAACAAGCAAAGTATATACCTATATGTACTTGTATATAGTACCTCTCCCCAACTCAATATACCCCTCTGTTTACCAATTTTTATGGGGTACACAAAATAAGGCAGCCAAGCAGGCGTGGCAAAAGTGCTGCAACACTTGAAGCGCGACGCATTGAATTGCATTGTACTACAGTGTGTGTGCGTATGCAGGCAGAAAAAGGATGCCGAAGGATGCTAAAGCATGCACAGGATGCGAGTTGCAAGTAGAAGCTGCCTGCCTGACTGGCAAACATATTTTCATTTGAAGCGCTGTGGAAAAACTCATTAGAGCCGCTGCGTAAATAGCTGGCAGCCAAAGTCAGCCGCCAAGGATACCAAATTGCAAATTTATAATATCCGCTCAGAGAGAGAGAGAGAGAGAGAGTGACTGAAAGATAAGGGGTGGTGGAGGGAGGCAAGAGCGTCGAAAGAGAAGTGTGCACTTAGCACTTGACTTCAATTGCTTGTTGATGTTTTAGCAAAAGTTATCTACGCATATTCCAGCTGAACAGTCAACCCACTTGCAGGACATTTAAAGCTGGGCTAACATTTTCATTCTATTAAAAACTTGCCAAGTGGCTGCAAAAGTGCAATGCCAAGCCCATTAGCTGAGCTATCTAGATGTGGGGTGTACGACTGCGTGTATGTGTGGGTGTGCAACTGTGTGTGTGTTAGTTCGTGTCTCGTAAGCAACTTCCTGTGCAGCAGCATTAGCAACACTTAAGGACACTTTTGCCGGCTACTGGCAGGAAGCAAAGCAAGCAAAACCCTTGCCAGCAGCCCGCACAATCTAAAGATCCCTCCCTCTATCCCCCTCTCAGCTGCCTGCTCCTGCCCCTAGCTAGAATTCAACATTAAGTTAATTTGCAACGTGCGCAGCAAGCAAAAACTGGGCAGCAACTGGAGGGAAAGGCAGGAGGAGGCAGCTAATGCCAAGGCTATTCTCATTGCCGTAGCGTGGGGGAGTGGTAGCTGCACTCTGCTTTGGCTTGTGTCATCGATGAGCTAATTTAACGCTGATTTACGATGATTGGCAGTGCAGTCACGGAAGGATAGCCAAAGGATACACAACACAGGATACGCCCACTGATTGAGCCATCACGGTGTGTGAGTTTCCGTGCAGCGCACGCGATGACCTTAAGAGTCACTGCAATTGCATTGACACTTTGTCACTAGCCTGCCCAGAGTCCTCCAGATGTCCTGTGTGCTATGAAATCCTTCCTTCATTAGTGCAAAGGCAAGGGTTTAATATTACACTAGGCTATCCAATTTGTGAGTATGTGTGTGGGGCTTGTAAAAGCCCACAGCAAACCACAGGAAGAAAGAGAGAAAGGGAGAGGAAACAGAGTGTGGCTGAGGCTTTTGCCAAATTACAATTTAATGACAAATGATTCACAATGCTGCTCAGCTTACAGTAATGTGAATAAGTCCTTGTTTGCAGCTCTGGGGTCTTTAAAAGAAGATTGTGGGCTTAATTGCTGGCAAATCGACTTTATCTCTGCGTATATACATGTTTTGTTATAGATATGCTCTAATAGATGGCTAGTTTAACATTGAAAACTGTATATCTTATAGGTATACAGCAATAAAAGGAATAAGACTCTTTTAGTCAGGCATTCAGACTCTCAGTAATAGGATAGATGTAGGGATAGATCCTTGAAATAGCTCGAACAATGAAGTTTGTTAAAAGATTTTTTATGATTTATTGTTTTCTTATTGTTTTTTTGTGTTTACTTTTAAGCCATTATTTAAAATCAAAGGTTTCAAATATACTTCAGTTAGCATTGAACAATTATTAGTGTGAAAATTCTGATATAAAGATTTTTCATTTTTAATTAAAAAAGTTTTTAAAAACCATTCTAATCTGGAGCACAATTTTATAATAAATCTTCGTTAGTTATCTCTTCCCTCCCACAGCAAGTGTTACTTTTTCGTTATTTGCGGTTCGCTCAACCAGTTGACCTGGCTTTAAAATAAAAACAATTGTTGATTTCAACAATCGTAATGACCGCAATCACTTTTTATTATACGCCACGCCCCCATTTCCAAGTGACAGCTATTTGTTTGTTTGTTTGTTTTGCTCCGCTGTGCCAGTTGGGTACGAAACGTGTCCAAATTAGGACACGACAGTGGACAAATGCAACTGGCGACAGCCACGCAGCTGGAGCAGGTCCTTGGTGATGCGGAAGTGGCAAAGGCAACAACAGCAATATCAACAACAACTGCACCAACTGCAGCAGCAGCAGCAACAACAACAAAGCAAACGAACTAACCAAGAGCCACTTACTTACATTCATAAGCCGCAGCCCACAGTTGGGAATCCCGCACAAAATCCTCGACACGCGCCTTTTGCTATTTACTCAGCGGGAATAAAGGAGCCAGGAGAGCGGGTTAAACGAGAAAGGGAGTACACCAGTAGGTGGAGCTGCCTGGCAGCCCGCGGGGCAAAACTGCTTCCACTCATCAGCACAGTTGCTGTACCCCAGCTGCAGCTACAGCTGCTGCTGCTGCTTCACACTTCCTGCTTGACAGGCTGACTCCAACAGCTAGCTAACCAGGCGAAGTCCTTTACCCTTATCCTTTAACTCCCCCGACCACTTCGTCCTTATCAAGTGCCATTTTTCATGCAACGACACACCACAAAGTTATCCCCGGGAGCAGCTGCTGCGCTTGCATTGTCTTCATCCGCCGGGCGTCGCCTTTCACACATGCCATGAAGATGCCAAACAGACAAAAGGCAATGTCTACTTTACCCTACTCTCTTCTCTTTATCTTTATAATATATGTATGTGTGTGTATCGGTGAGTGTTAAGCCACGCCCCCCTTTAACGCCTGTCAATTGCAATTGGTTGCACTGCAGCTGCTTCGATTTGCCTAATCCTTGCGTTTAATTGGCAAAGCTTTACGCCCGCTGTATCCTATCCTCTTCTTCTTCTGGATCAGCTTATCTGGCGTTCAAAGAGCGCGTCCGTTTGAGCTGGCTTTTAAACCATTGTTACCCAACCGCAAGCTGACCTCCTTTGGCTCTTCTTCTCCTTAAAAAAAAAAGCCAACTAGAGTTGCCATTCAGCTGCACCACCAGCCACCAACCACCAGGCAACCCACTCGGATGTGCTTCACATGCTCCAATTGCTGTCGGCTGCTTCTATAGTTACACTCAGCGAAAAGTTGCGTAGAGTTATAATTAAATAAACTATAAAAGCTATCAATATCAAGAAAATTCTTTAAATGGAGTTGAAAATTAAATTTCAAAATTATTTTTTAGCTTCCACTTTATTAATACTTTAATATACATCTCGATTCAGTCTGACTTAAGTTTCAAATTCTGCTAATTTTTTAAGCATTAACTTATTTTATGCTTTGATCGCTTAAAAAGCTTTTAGAGTTTCCATCAACACGCTTATGCTTCTATCTTCTGATATAAGAATTCATATGTAATTTATGAAACTTCTCAATTATTCTTTATCAAACTTTTAAGTACAGAGCATTTTCCACAGTGTATTCCCTTGCCCCTACCCTTTGCCTCTCAGCGTTTGCCACTTCAACAACTTTTAGCATTAAATATGTGGCCAGCACTGTGACACGCCCCCTTTGGCCTGAGTCCCGAGTTTATGAAAAATATTACATAGAGATTAAAGTTTTTGAGTTGAGTTTTACCTGGCTGCTTGCCCACAATGTGAGGGAAGGGAGGGAGCTAGGGGTAGAGTGCGGAGCCATTGTTGTTGTGGTTACGGTGGTTGCTCTTATTATTGTTGTTGTTGGCAGCTCTGACATAGATATTATTGTCTTGGCTGCTCCCTGAATCGTGGCGCTTCTTGCTGGACCTCTGGCCTCAAATTTATTTTTTCCGCCATTTTTTTATTGTTGTTGTTCTCTCTAATTTAAGTGCAATGTATGTGTGTGTGTGTGCGTGGGTGGGTGAGTATGTTTGTGTAATTTTCGTATTTACATATTTTCCATATTGTGCTGTGCTACTTGTTTTCGTTTTTTTTTTTGCTAGCGAATATTTTTCCATATCTTTTTGCTGTATTTGTGCATTGTAATTATTTAAAGTGGTTTTTGTTGGAAACTCTTTGCTGGCGAATAGTGTTGAAAAACGCTGAAAGGTATTAAAGTTATGGAAATCCCTAGTCGAATCGCTTTAGTTGCAGTGAACTGCATTTCATGAGGCAGAAACAATGAGTGCAAAGTTCAAAAGGGATTATATATAGCCACATAGGAGTTGAGAAAGGAAAAGATAAGAGGCAGATTGCCAGAGACATATAGAGAGAGAGAAACAGGCATTGCTACAAAGAGAGAGCTATAGCTTTCAGTTTATCATATACAAAAGAATTACTCTACATAGAATATATCGTACGCTCAAAAAAAAATTGAATTAAATATATAATATGGTACTGTGAAAACTTATTAATCAAAGGTGTTCCGAAAAAAATAGTCAGAAATACCTTTTTAGCTTTGATATAAGTCTTTTTCCATTTAATTTTTTTTTCAATATTTTTAATAGCCCCTTATTTTCTGGTAAGAGTACAGATAGATATATATTTTATATATTTATATATATTATATATATTTGAAGCGTATTTTCGATGTTTAGCTGTCTATGTGTTTCTACATACTTTACATATTTAATATAGAGGTTCTTCTATTTACTCGTTTATATACATATGTATGTACATATATATACATATATAGAAGAACCTTTCTAAAATAAATATGTAAAGTATATAGAAACACATAGATAGCTAAACCTCGCAATTATATATATGTATATATAGCTAAGCTTCGCAATAACGCTTCAATTGAAGATTTTATAACTATAAAACCTTTTCAAGAAAATCACAAGCGCTGCACTTAAACTTTTCATTAATAAAACTTGTTTGCATTTCCTTGCCTTTCCTCTGTAGATTTGCAAAGAAAGACACAAAGATATGCAATGTTTGTTGATAAATATTATAGCAGAGAATAGATTTTCATATAATCGAGAAAATTGTTTGTGTTACAGATAGATAAACAAGCCACTTTAATCCGCGTTTGGGACCTAGAATTTATATGTATTTATGCACAAAACCCTAAAATGCACATAAGAAAGGGTCAAGCGCTGCTTTTAAGCTTTTCACATATGTGATGCTTGCTTTCAGCTCGTTTTTGCTGACCTCAAGGATTCAAGATACAAGATACAATGCGTTGACAAAAAGGCTTAGCCAGAGAATGCGGGCGTAACTCGGGATGCGGAAAAAAGGGAGGGAGTAGCGTTACTAATGTCCGTTATAGCAGTTGCCAGTTGGTGGCTATAATTCAAGCTACGAAGCTGCAGTTGGCTGCATCGACCGCAGGCAACATGCTGAGCTATGGCTAAGCCAAACCACCCAAAGGCTAGGGGCAAAAGGGTAAGGGTATAGTAGGGTTCTTAGGGGAACGTCATGCGTGCGTGCGTCCATAAAGTAAAGGAAGAACTCTCTCTCTAGATTCATTTCCTATGCCAGTTGCGGCTGCTGCTGCTGCTGATTGATGGCTCCACTTGGGCCAACTAAACGGATTCACATTTGGATTCACACTCGCACACATACACTCACACAGTCAGTTTGGGCAACTTCTTTAGCATTTCGCTGTTGAAATTTAATTTCCCCAAGCGAAGCTGAGATGGAGATGACGCCAACGCCTAATGAGCTGAGTGAGTACTTACACAAAATTAAGTGTTGTTCTACTTCAGGATGGGGGCGCGTCCTACAGCTGACTTGGCAAACATGTCTCAAAGTAGCAGTCACAGATAAAGCCAGAGAGAGTGGGACAGTGGAAGGTAGGAAAAGGAAAAGCATAGAGCGACACAAAGGAAATGAAAAAGTAGCGCGCACACAAAAAAAACACACACAAATACGAGTCAAGAAAAAGAAAAATACGAGCAAAAAGAAATATGTACGGCAAGTGAAGTGGGAAAAACATTCTCACGCTCATGCTCTCTTTCTCTCTCCCTCTCTCTAGTTTGCTGTGACAAGTTGTTGTTGCTTTGAAATCATCATAAAGTTGAAGATAAGTTTTCTTTTCATTAAAAAAAAGAAAGAAAAGCAAAGCAAAGCAAATAAGTCTATTAAAAACGGTTGTAGCCTACTAAGCTATACTCTATACACGCGTTTGCTTTTCTATAATGACTAAGTGTTTCCAAAACAGTGACTTTCAAACGCGGCAGCTATGTAACTGTTACGTATTTGATAGATATATCCGTGAATTCTATATGATTTGTTTAGTGTCTATTAAACTGTAGAGAACAAACTACGAATATTCCCCATTTCACATTATGAACAGAGTATTTAAAGAAAATACAAAAAATGGCCAATGCCCAGGCTGGCGGACGGGTGTACGAATGGGACGGACGTAACGCTTGGTCCCCAGAGTCGTTACAGTGTTGCGATGTAGGTTCAGGCGCGACAGGAAACAGGCTCAAACGACAGCTGAGGACAGGCAAATGCTTGCTTTAGTGTTTCCCCTAGCTGTGAGTAGGGCAAAACAAGTTGTTTTGTTGTTTGGCCGTGTGCGCTGTCAACACGCAAACTGATGCCGAAAATTTAACAACATTTTACAACACTTTACAGCACACTTTTCAGCACTGACTCACACTAATTCAATGAATGCACGTGGTAGCTGGCTGGCTGGCTGCTTGGCTGATGTCCAAAAGGGCTGCAGCACACGTACCGAGAAAAGTTGACATAAATCTGCATAAAATATTCGCATATGCAAAACCATAAAAAATAAAGAAAAAAAATAGAGATAGGAAAAAAACTGAGGGAAAAGTGTCGACGCTTAACTGGCATGTTCGCCAACACATGTGCCAGGTGAAATAGAGGAGAGCAAGAGAGAGAGGGTGAGGGGTATCGTAGGATATATGTAGGGATAACTCAGCTGCTTGGCTGAAGCAGCAGCAGCAGCATCACCATCAGCCGTAGATGCAGCATCAGCGCAGACAAGCATTGAAAAATCTGTAGAAATTATGCAAATACATTTCAGCAATCACTTAACTGTGGATAGCACCAATGGAATGGAGAATACATTGTGGATATATACATATTTATATGGGAGATACGTTCGGGTTATGTTCAACTTAAGCCATGTAAGAAGCTTTTGCAATGGCAACGACTTGAAGGCAAGGCAATGCAAGTCAACAAGATGACTTCAAACTTGATGCAATTCTCAAGTTAAAGTAGCAGCATGGCAAAGAGTACTTGAACTGGAGTCTAAAACTTTTAGTTATGCTAGCTGATAGCTTGTCAACTTTGCTCAGTTTTTAAGCATCGGCATAAGCAACAGCGTTGTTCTCTAATTATTTTGTGTGAGTTTTCTAAATTGGTAATTTTTCAAAAACCAAAGGTAGCAAGTTCAGCACAGTTCAGTATCATCACAATAAAAGTAGTTTTTCAAACATCTGGCAACGCCAAAGTTAGTATATGCTGAGTTCTTGAGCAGAAGCATCAAAGAAAACCTTGTTTTACATATTCTTGGCTACATTTTTTTCATAGCTTGAATTTATAATTCCTAAATGGCTTTGCCACCTGTCGGTTTAATCCAACGAGGTTCTACAATGTATTTTACTTTAAACCCTGCAACCATCTTTTTAGCATCTTGAGACATGTCCGCTGTACCAGCATCTGAGACTCCCCCTTTCAATTAGGTTGTGGCAAGTATTTCGCAAACTCTTTTTAGCTCCCTTATTTCAACCACGCCCCTTAATTAGGCGTAGATAAACAGCAGCTTGATGCATTGCAATGTCATGCCGCACGCATGTGCCACAAATTGTTCACTGTACATTAAACAACAACAAAGGCTGGCAAAAAGGGTTTGGCGACCCAACCAAGTTAACATCTTCTTGCCCCTCCTCCACTCCGCTATAAAGTCAAAGTCGACGAATATGACAGAAAACCTTGCGTTGAAAGGGTAAACAAATTCAAGGCGAAATTGATGACAGGGCACACACATTACACACACACACACACCCACACATATCACACACACACATATCACACACACACTCGTCAGCAGTTGTGACATTGCTGTCATCTTCGTCAACTTTGGCAAAGGTTGAACTAACATTGAAGCAACTGCCAACCACAGCAGCACCCGCACCACCCCCAGACCAACCTTCGCCAACTCACAATTTTTTACAGAATTTGGATTAAGTGGACTTTGCTGTTGACGCAGTTGTCTGGGCCATGAAGAAAGTGAGAGAGAGGGGGAATATTTGTAGGGGTCGCAGGTTTAAAAAAAAAGTTCTTAAGAGTTTCGAACGCTGCTTTGCATGCCACACGTGTGTGGGGCAAAGGTGGGTGAAGAACTAGTTGCCAGCTGACACTAGTCGCCACCACCCGCCCTAGCCACGGTTCCCTCCTTTGGCTGTCTGTATGCACAAATATTTGCCAACGTGTCAATAACCCGCCCAGTGATTTATTTCATATTTGGTCTGGCTTATGAGTTTGTCTTGCCCCCTCTTCGGGCTGCCACACGGCTTGCAACGTTACGCAGCTCGGAAATAGTTTTACGTTTAAACGTGGACGGGCCGCCTGTCAATGACATTTGATATTCAAACGAGAGAGAAAGATAGCGTAAAAGAGAAAAAGGAATAGCAGCAGCTGAAGGAGTGTGGAACAGATTTCATAGCATACTTATGCGGGCAGCGACTGATGACATTTGTGCCACGCGTTGCACAGTGCAGTATCAATGTGGCAAGTGCCACCGCCCCAGGCGTTGCCTTAAAGCCACATAAATTATGCTGAGCCAAAGATGAAGCATTCCATATTTTTTATAATTCCTGTAGCAAACTCTAAATGGGAGAATATTGCAATTGAACATAGGTATGCAACATATAAAGAGAGAAGTGAGGAGGTGAACTCTTTCTACATTTTATTCTTGATCTATATAGTATATGATATAAAACACTCAAGAAAGCGAGATGTTAAAAGAGAGGGAACTCCAACATTATTTATAATTAGTACCTGATCTATATCAGCAGCTGAGTTGACCAATTTTTTGGCCACTCCATATAAATCGATCATTATCGTTCATTTTTTCTCGATCTGTCACAATGTCGCGTAAATTCAGCCAAGTTTGACTATCTTTGCTCCATTTTTAGCATATAGGAAGTTAAAGTTTCATTGAGACTGTCAATTATTACAAAAATTTTTATTGAATCGATGATTATCGATAATAATAATAATAATAATTTATTCTTGATCTTTATGAACTGGCACTGCCTCAACTGCTCCATAGAAAGCTGTTGATATTTTAAAGTTTATTTTAGGTTTCGCTAAGTAATGTCGACAAATATGTACAGAGGTCTGTTACAACAGACAATATACAGGGTGTCTGTTATTCATCTAGTACCCAATACGTTCTTCATTCTTTGGCTGCTCAATGAAGCGTGTGCAATGCTTTATCGTCGCCATATCCATTTGCTGCCTAGTCATAACCTGCGCTGTTTGATGCCTATATAAAGTCCTAACTCCTACAACTCCCTAGCCATTCATGCCCCTTCTTTCTCTCTCTCTCTCTCTTTGACTAGCTGCGCCTACACTTGATTTGATTTAAACGTTTTGCCAGGAGTGGGGCTGAGAGGTGGCAGTGAGACTTGGTTTATTCATGCAGCAGCCGCATTATGCAAATAGCTCTTGAGCTGCTGCTGTTGCCTCTGCCGCCTCTGATGCTGTTGCCACGCCCCTTTGCAGCGCCTTCGTTCGCCACTTGAAATTTGATTTTATTTTCTGTGTTTTCATCTTCTTTTTTTCAATTTCTATTTCGATTTGTTGCAACATTTCAAGGCGGGGGCCACTTCTCGCCGCTTCGCTTGTCGAGTCGAGTACAAGTTGAGTGCCACTTTAGAGGCAGCAGCAAAAGGGGGCAGCTGGAGACGGGCCAGCAGAATAAAGCTACAGCAAATCAACAACAACAAAAAAGACTAACGCGTTTTTTGTATATTTTATTTCTTACATTTTTTATGGGGCAATCGAACGAGCAATTCGTCTCAGTTCCTTTGTAATTGCATTATTCAATGCCCAACTTTTTCTTTTTGTGCGATTAAAATGCTTCAAATAAACAGCAACAAAAACAACAGCAGCAGCAAAAACAAAAACAATTTCCAAAGAAATTTGCTTTATTTTTTAACCGTCTCGCGAAGGGTATTGTTATATTTGTATTAAGTGGGTGTTACTCAAGAAGAAATGAAATTTTAATATCGGTAATTCTTTTCTATTTATGTTTCAAATATTCCAACAAATTAGCCAATAAAATCTGTAAGAAGCCTAGTCTGCAAATTAATAAAAAAATGTCTTATAATTCAATAGATGATAAAATATATAAGAAAATTGTTAAAAGCATCCACAAAAACTTTAATAACAAGTAAGAAAGCTCTAGTCGGGTCTGCCCGACTACGAGATCCCCTGAACCAAGTCCGAGGCAGTGTTTTAAACAATCTAGCTTATATCTTTTACCGGTACATATTACCCTCTGCGTGCACACACACACGCACACATATACATACACAAGCACGCTCGCCGCTTACTGCGTAGATGATTTAGCGGCTACGCTTGGGCTGCATTCTGGGCAGCATTATGAGAAATTCATTGTTAAATAACTTCGGTTCTAGATCTACTTTCTTAATGAAATTTTCAGGACATAATATTGACATCTAGAGGTGTACATATACGAAATCCCAACTCCCTAGTATTTGAAATACGTTTTTTCCACTTATGGGGCTAATGGGGGGAGGTATCCAAAATTTAAAAAGTTTATTATCTGTATTTACATCACAGCAACCTACATAGTCAATTTGGTGTCTCTAGGTATTATGGTCTAAAAGTTATAGCTTAAAAACAAAGTCAAAATATCGATTGTTATCGATAATAAGGAAATAGGATGAGTTATCGAAAAAAAAAATAAACTTGTACTGCGTATGGTATACAAGAATATATATCTAAAGTCTCAAATCTCTAGCTTTTGTGGTTTACGAGATCACTGCGTTCATACGGACGGACAGACGGACAGACGGACAGACGGACGGACGGACGGACGGACAGACGGACAGACGGACATGGCTAGATCGACTCAGCTCGTCGTCCTGATCAAGAATATATATACTTTATGGGGTCTGCCACGCCTCCTTCTGCCTGTTACATACATTGTCACAAAACCATTATACCCTGAATTCCCATTTTCAATGGGTTCAGGGTATAAAAAGAGAACCAAAAATATAAAATATTGACTTAAAATATATGAATTCATATTTGTATATATGTCGTTTATCTCATAATCGTCATATAGGGTATTTAAATTTCTATACTTTGCTTACAAAATTTATTTCATGTTTTATTTTTGCTAGCTTAGAATGTTCTTCGGAAAAATTTGCATAGGAAACAAATTACTGAGGCAAAAGCAATTTTAGATTTAAATAAAACGAAGCAAAGCAATTCGTAGCTTTCACTCTCTCTTTCTCTATCTCTTTCTCTTTTTCTGTGTATGTGCAAAATCATTTCCTTGGCATTTGCTTAGCTTAGGCAAATGCAGGATGTGACAAATGTTTTGCAAATATGTCGCGTGTTCTTTTCGCCTGTCTGCTGACTTGACCTCTACACACACAAGCACACACACGCACATGCTTGAACATTGTTTAGGCCATGTGTTTGCTTTCATCTAAAGGCAAAAATAATTCCACCTAACATTTCTTCAAAATTTCTTGATATTTCTTGATGTGTTTTACAAAGCAAACCCGGTTTATAAGTCGAAGCTGTTTCTACATTATGAATAAGGACGACAGAATGAGAAGGATGACGTGCGCACACAATGTTGACAGCGGCATATTTATTTTGATGACATTTAAGTACACTTACATAGGGCATATGAATCATGTGAAGAAATATGTAACGTGTTTTAAGAACATATTACGTAGCTCATTTCAGCTGTTATTTAAAAATAATTCAATTATATTTTATAAGTTATGTATTTATTGTATATATCGTATATATTGTATATATTGTATATATTGTATATATTTAATATATTGTATATATTGTATATATTGCATATATTTTATATATTGTATATATTGTATATATTGTATATATTGTATATATTGTATATATTGTATATATTGTATATATTATATATATTTTAGATATACTTGCCTTTAATTTCATGTTATGAAAATATTTTTAAACTTTTAATTTTCTTTAAAAAAATATGTAAGGGTATTTATGATTCTCCAGTCTTCAGATAAGATTTCTCATTTTTTTAAGACTTTTTCGCCCGCACATTAAAATTAATGACTTGCGTATAATTTTTAGGGAGCAACGAGTGACAGGGTTTTTATCTATTTTGTTTCACTTTCATTTCTCTTTTCCTTGCTCTTCCTCTCTCTCTCTCTCTCTCTCTCTTCCGTTTTTAATTTCAAATTGAATGTTGATTTTGCTGTTGATTTGTGTTCAGTGACCAATTGAATCGGTTTAATAACGCATCAATCAAATTCGGAAATACGTAAATTCTCTGCCGGCAAATTTGGCAATTCTGCTATGCACAATTTCAATATTTGCTCGAGCTGAATGCATTTCGCAATAAATAACTTAAAATCAACCTCTAGCTGCGCCAAACGTTGCGTATACGCAATATTTGTTATGTAAACTGCACTCAAAGCGAATTTGCGAGGGGTTAGAGAGGAATATAGACAGTATGAGAGAGGGGCAAGGGGTGAGTTCCAGAATTGTTGTTTAATATTATAGATACATTTTTAATTATAGTTTTTGCAGCAATGTAAAAACAAAAATAAGAAAAATGGTACAAGTGCTAGAAAAATGTGATAAACTAGAAGTTACCCTGTAACTACTAACTAAAGTACTCTAGCTATTATTTATTTAATATTTTTCTATATTACAGAGAGGAAGATAAATAAAAGCTAATCTGAAATTCTTATAAAGACGAGTAGAGAACTTGTAATATATTTAAGTTTGAGGAAGTGAGAGAAGAAAATGAGCTTGATTTTTTAATACTATTGAAGAGTATACGATAATCTGTTACTCAAATTCTCTTCCCTTCATTCCTTAGACTTCCTCTCATTCCCCTATTTATTAGTCTCAAAAGCGAGAATTCTAACATGATACTGAGCAACATTGCAGATAGCCAATATACTTTATTTTCGTCATGATCAAGTATAATTAAATAATAAATCAGAAAAAGTGACTTCTGATTTCTAATACTTTTTAGATTAGCGTTGTTTTTATTTCAACAATAAGACTAAGGTTCCAGTTGACCTCGCCAGAAAATTCAGTTAGAATCTGATAGATGCCACCGGTTACTATTTCTGGCAAAGTTCCTTTATCCAAATTACACATTTTGGCTTTGTAAATTTTCTTCGGCCATGGTGTCAATAACTTTCCCTCGATGAGGGGAAAATTAGAACAATCTTTTGCTATGGGATAGACAACATCATCGTAAAACTGCTTCGTATTCACATAAAGACCTTTTGGTATGGCGAAGGGCAATGGCTTGAAGTCATTTCCACTGCCGCTGAAACTGCGCAGAAATTTCACCTCGTACTGACGTATATATACGATTAATAGAAAAAATACTTTAAAAGTCTTCCTTTGATATTGATATTCTACCATAGTTGTGTTGTCCACATCGTATTTCCAGTCCGCGAATCCCGACATCCCCGACCTTTAGTTTCGTCTCATCTTCGCTGTATCCTATAAAATCTAACAGTTCATAAGTCCACTTACGCTGCAAAAGTCTCCTGATGAACGGCACATGTGAAATATATTTCTATATAGACATACCTTGCACTCACAGCTTTTGAGAATTGCCACGAACAGCAGCAGCTGCTTATGGAATTTCATTTTGCAGTTGCAAATAAGTTTGTATTTAATCAATTTCTCCATGCAAAGCCCTTTTTATACCATCTCTGATTATCTCAGCTTAACTAACACATATTTTTAATACTTTTTCACACGTAAACAACATGTTTTACACGTCTGACTACTTTAGTCGTATGAACTCGACTAAAAAATACCCTGTCAACATATACATATATACAGAAACTCACTATAGTGAAACGATTCTTAAATAATTTCGGTTATATATGTTCTATCTTTGTCTAATTATCATGGCAGAATAATGATATCCATATGCTATCCAAATACAGAAATATCTAGTCTACAGCTTTTGTAGACACACAGGCCCACATACATAGATACGTCGAGCATTTAAGTATTTATATTAATATATACTTCTACCTGTCCCATACGTTTTGATATAAACAAAATACCCAGAGTTTCCATTTTGATGGGTTCAACATATTAATAATTAAACACGTGCATCAAAACATAACGAAAATCGTTCAATTTATAATTGTAATTGAGCTGAAATAATGAGGCAGATAAAAATCAATGTTTTCAGTTATGCCAACTAAGGTTTTGCTATTTCCATTTATTTGATCAATTTATTGTTTTACTTGATTATTTGAAAAAGCTTAAATATTCTCTATCGGGGATTATAGAGAAATTTTTATTATTATAAGCTTAGGATACTTTTATAAATTATCAACCTATCAATGTTTTAAATATCTAAGGCTAGAAATCGGAGTCCCTGTTGCTTAGTTGTCTGCTTTTACTTGAAATTTTGCCTCTTTATATGATGTGTATGATAATATCTACCCCGCGGCTCTACAAACATTTGCTGTTTAGACTAATTTTGCATTTAAATGTTAAATAGATTTCAACTAGTTTTAGATTTTGGTTTGATTTTGGAATGGGGCACAGAATTGATATACCATTTTCAATGACATCAAAAACGTGAAATGAAAAACAACTAAAATAACAACATTTTACTATATTTGAAAAACTTTACATTTGCTTCTTTTCTTTTTGGAAACATTGAACAACAGCCATTAGCATTATTTGGCCATTACAATTCAATCAATCGCATAAATTGTGATTTACCTCGAACATTTTACATTTCAAATGAAATTCGAATTTCCAAATGCGCTGCCTGCGTCTGTCATATTAATTAGCCAGTTGTGCCCTACTGTCTCTCTCTCTCTCTCTCTTTCTCACTTTACCTTTCTCTTTCTCTCGCTGAAAACTAATTAAAATGCCATGTCATCGGACAGGCCGTCACATAATGCCACGGCATACGCCTCTGCCCCGGCCACAGCCCCAAACAGAACGTACTACCTAATCGAATAAATGTCATGAATGAACGCGCTACCCTATCTAAAAAAGAATGAGGGGAAAAAGGCATTCAACCCACAGCAGAAATCAGAGCAAGTAGCTGAGAGCTGACAGCTGAATAAGAGGAAAGGGGAAATTGAATTCATATTCATTTGGGCACCCGTTCGAGTGCCAATTCGTAATGGCGCCCAATGACAGCGAACAATGAAATCAAATTAAAATACACTTTAGAGTCGCGAGTGGAATGAATGAATGAATCAATGAATCAAAGGCTAAACAATGCAATGGCATCTCGTCGGACAATCAAATACAATGAGAAGCACATAGAGAGGTTGGCTAAAAATACAGTCAGGCAGAGAGAGAGATAGAGAATGGTATGAAATGCTGTTGTTGTTGCTGCTGTCACTGACAGGCGCAAATTTAAAAATGCTATAAATTTAGGTAAAATCAAATTAAGTCCCAAGTGTTTCGCTGTACTTTAATTACGGTGTCTGGGCGGCATTTGTAATGCCCATTAAATTAACTTCATTTACGTGAAAGCAGCATAATACGTGGCTGGGGACTGCCGGGAAAAAACATATTAGGTGTAAATTAAAAACGAAAAGCCCGAAGGGAATTTTAGTCTTGCAAATAAGAAACAGGCGATGCTAAGTAAACACTCTGTGAATATGAAAATAGGGGATGTATTAAGTCATAAATAAGATTTGGTAAGAATTTTAAGGAATTAAACAGATAATACAAAATTAAAAGCTTTCAGAAGAACTTCAACTAGTTAGTAAGAACTTAGTAAGACTTAGTAAGAAATTAACTGTGAATTTCTACAAAGATTAATGAAAATTAAAACTAATTTAAAAATTAAGAGTGTTGAGTAGAGAAAAGAATAGAAGATAAGTTAAGTGAATATAAGATAATAGAATATTAAAGACCAAGAAATACAAAGAATAGAGAAGAATGATACACAAGAGAAGAGAGGAGAAAAAAAAGAATGTGAGAAGAAAACACTAGAGAATAAAAAATAACTGGAGAAGAGAAGAGTAGGGAAGACTTTAATATTTATTTATACAAGTAAAAAAACTTATTTTAAATAGATATTGATAATGATTGATGTGTGGGTAAGTCTTCGAAATTCTTCAAGATTTGCTATTTATGTGCCTGAAATTTCACTTGCTCTAATTAAGTTTTTCAAAGAAACATTTCTCCAAACACTAAATAACCGTAATTTACTTTATAGTATCAATGAGAGTCAAAGGAGCATAATAAAGCAGCCAGAACTTCGTGTGAAAGCTAAAGTGAATAGCCGAAATATGTTTAAAATGCGGGCAACACTCAAAATTCATTAGCTACATAAAGCACATGCATGCACACTACACACACACTCACACAAATACACACACACAAAGAACTGAGAGCTGCTGCTGCTAGCACGCACTTTAAGCCCGCTTTAAGCGGCTTAACTCAAGTATTTGCCAAATGTGCAAAAGTGCGAATAAAAAAGCCAAGCAAGGGGCTACGTAGGAGTCTGTATAGACTATGTGATACCCTTTAATGTTATGCCTACCACACTTGTTAAATGGTTACATTAGTTTTTTTGAAGGCCTGCTTAAATGTTCATTGCTTTCGACGAGAGCATACCCTACTGACAAAAATATACCCTATAGCTAAATGCAAATGTACATCCCATGTTGAGTTAGATGGCTAGCTTGTTTTTTTAGAAACTTTGTTAAGTTCCATTTTGTTTCGTTCAAAAGATACCCTGTAAATTTTTGTACCTATTTCTAGTATTTTATATGTTGCGCTGGCTCTTTTTTAAACCTTTTTAAGATTGACTCTTAGTTTTCTAGTTTCATTAAGCATTAAGCATCATACCTATTCTAACCCATTTTGAATGGGTATCAGGCAAGCAAAAAAATCCAAAAAATAAAAGCCATAACTGAAGGAACTCTGCATGAACGGCTTCAGTAGCTCGCTTGCTGCCTTGTCAATGTGGCCAAGTCTTGGCGTTTAAATAACTTTGACGCCCTTTTTGCATGAACACACACGAGTGTGCTGCATGTGAGTGTGTGTGTGCAATGTGTGTGTTTGAGTGTGTGGCATTTCCGCTTCTAATGCCATTCACAGCGCACGCTAAAACTGAAGCAAAAGAAAAACTTTTTTGACGACTACGCTGACAGGGCTAAGGGAAATTTGCCTTCATTTGCCAGCTAGGGAATAACTATACACACACACATATATAGAGACACACATACATACACACAACAAGCTTTTGTATGTGTTTAAGCGACTTACAATTTCGCCTCATTGCCAAATCTAACAAAATTGCGACTTTGTTGCTCCTGCAATTCGTGTTTGACTGTGCAGCACAAAAACACCCCACCCACTCCGTTTTTCCTGTTATCCTCAATTTCTCCACCCCCTGCCCTTAGCTTTTAGTCGGAAAACATATACAGCTAGCAATTTGGCTTGACAACATTTCGTGCTGTAGCGATACAACCAATTTGTCTCGGGTTAAATTTGGCAAATTGTCGCAATTATCATTTTGCTTTTTGTGCACATCTTTCTTTTGGCTTTTGCTACTTATTCTACTTCTTCCTC
Source organism: Drosophila gaucha (assembly GCA_035045545.1). Lineage (NCBI taxonomy): Eukaryota > Metazoa > Arthropoda > Insecta > Diptera > Drosophilidae > Drosophila > Drosophila gaucha. The sequence continues at coordinate 2,991,010 of JAWNOY010000222.1, forward strand.
TACTTTATCTTCCGCCCCTTTCAGACCAAGCTTTAGCAGTTAGCTAATGAACCAAGAGTCTGTCTTGCATTTATGCTCATTCGCATTGAGATGCCTTCAAAAGTATGCAACAAAATGTTCACGAATTTAAAGCTCATATATGACCATAGCTACGCTTTAACCGCTCCTTAGAGAGGGGGTTACAGGGTTTATAGAGACGCTACTGCACTTCCCTTTCCGCTGCGGCGTCTGAGCAAAGTTTGTTAGCTAGGAAACGACTAAGGACGAGGATAGAGAGCGGCAGGGGCGTCTGTTTTATGCTATAAGTCAAGTTCTCTTCCGGCCTGGCAGTTGCTCTCGATAATGATGATGATGATGATGATGATGATGATGGCGATGATAATCATAATGATGCTGCAGTTGGTGACACTGACAATGAAGATGACGAACTAAAGACAACATGTAGAAAGATTGCAATAGAATGCTAAGCAGAGCGCAATACTCTGCTAAAAAAAAAAAGAGGCTAGTTTTTTACGAACTGAATCGACTTTTAAATATGAAAAAAGTAAGGCTTTGTAAGAATATTTTGGACTAAAGCAGATTAGCAATTTTTGTATTTTATTTAGGTCTGAAAATGTAATAGATCTAAATTTTTTAAACCCGTTATAGTTACATGGCCATGAAAAACGGAAATAATATTTTAGAAAAATTCTACAAACAGATTCCAAGTTTCCATTTATCTTTTAAAGGTTTTTTGATTTTAGACAGCTAAACGCAAACCCACTCACTAATATACTCTCCTTTTTCACTCCTTAAACAGAGTATTTCAACAAAAAAGCAACTGCCAATGCCGTTGGCTACAAACGAGACGACGTGCACAACATCTTTCAACACTTTTTATATGCAACTATTTTGCATATGCCAAACACACACGATGTAAAGGGCTTTCTCTGTGGTTTTAATGTCTCTGTGTGTGTGTGTGTGTGTGTGTGTGTGTGTGTGTGTGTGTGTGGTTGAGGTGGTTGGTATATTGATGTTTGCTGCGCTGACTTAAGCATTGGCGCTCGCACATTTCAAAGCTTGTCGTAACTGATATCGCATGTACATATATCTTACATATATGTACATACATATATATCTTACATACATATATCTTACGTATATCTTTAGCCACACGTTGGGCGCCATTAAGGTCGTCCATTTCAGTGTGAAGGCTTTGCTTGCTGCTTCTTCTTCTACCATTTAACCATCATCATCGTCAGCTACACCTCCAACTACTTTGTCGTCTGCCATGATATGAGGGCTATCTAAATGGGTGTGCGCATGTGTGTGTGTATGTGTGTGTATGTGTGTGAGTGTGCGTGTGTTTTAGTGTTGATAAGAAAGCAAACGCCATGATAAACAACTTGCTGCTGTTTTTAATACCCTCCAGCCATTGAAAACTCTTAAGAATGGGCATATTAAGGTTTAGATAGGATATGTAACAGCCAATGGAAATCGTGTCTTTTTAGCTACAAATATTATTATAGCTCTACAAGTGATACAAAATATTCGAGGTTCTAAGCTTCTCGAGCAATATATATTTTCCTATTTTCAAGAATTCAAATCGAAGAGCTAAAAACCATTTAAAAATAAACATTGAAATGTCCAGGAGAAGCAAGTGTTTACTTTTGGCCGGCTATACTGTACATCCTAAACATATACAAAAGCATTAAAAATAACATAAAACGTACTTTGCCAAACCATTTTGCAAAGTCCATTTCTAGTCGAGCATATCCTACAAATCCTAGAGCTCTGCTATTCTTAGTTCCTGTTAGTGTTGTGTTATTGAAACTACCGCAATAGACGAGCATCAAGCGGTGGAAGAAGAAGATGAAGCAGCACAAGTGCAAATTTGAAAGGTTTTTGACATTGCCGCAACGCAATACCCATCTCTATTTCCACCTCCTATCTCCCTCTCCTTCCCTCTCTCTTACTCTGCTACAGCTGATACTTTTGTTTTTGAAGTTTACTTTGCTGTTTACTTTGCTGCTTACTTTATGTGAAGCACGTCTGGGCAAGTCTTTAAGCCATGCCACAGTGGACCATAACGAAAATGCACTTTACACAGATTTTATAAGGCAGCAAAAAAAATGGGGAAGGGTTGGGGCTACCAAAAATTACGTTTTATGGCACGAAAACAAAAAAAGTTTGGCATATCAAAAATTATTAGCAATTTAATGCACGACTAGTCAAGGAGCCACAGGATACTGCAAGCAAAGTAGAAGAGCAGCTCAAAATGTCCTGTCCAGCACTTTACTTTACTTCACTTCTCTATTCACTTTGCTACTCAGCTTCTCGTCTCGCAGGAGGCAGCTCGCGTGGCAAGCTTTTGAATTTGTGGCAAGTTTCACTGACGCCAGACGCAATAACAGTTCCAGTTACAGAGGTTGACAGGGAAGGGGTGTTTCTACTCTTGCATGGATATGTTAAAAACAACATGTTTTTAGCTCTACTTTATACACTATGTGTATTTGGGGTATGTAGGTGTAGCAATGCAGTAGAATCTACATAAAAAAGTATAAAAGCAAATAATATAACATTTATGATATATATACATACATACAATAACATATCACAATGTCAAGTGCATAAAAATTAGAAAAGTTTATGGATATATGAAATATACATAAACCATAAAAAGTAAAAGTATTTGAATAGTGTATTTATATTTAATATACATATATAATATAAGTTTTTAGCAATAACAATGAGTATTTTATTAAGAGTTGAATCCGTGCAATGCAAAAACATAACTACACAGTTCTATTATTAAAACAGAACCCAAACCTCATGCCATACACAAGAGGACTTACATATAAAATAAGTAGATTAAATCTGATACTTTCGAGGTTATTTCAAGGAAAAGTAGAACAAAGAAAATTATAAAAAAAAAGTTCTAGTCTCATTTGAATATATAAACCAATTCGTTTACATTATTAACTAGATCAGATAGTTCAGCAGTTCTTAAACGAGGTGAAAATCTTATTTCAATTTAATAAAAAAGCTCAATTGCATAGTTCCCAAACAATTGCATGGTTCCTAATCAATCTAATCCATTTTTTCGTAAACGATAATTAATACAGTTACAAATTCAACATCATTTGTTTAATTCACAATTTATGTTTCAATTTATTCCTTTCTATAGTTTGGAAAAGAGACGATTTATAATGATCTTTTAAATAGCTCAATAGAACTTATGATTCGCGAACAGATGAACAGCTTAATATAGCTTAGCTTTTATGAACGCTCAGCAAACTGAATCCTTCATGAACGATGGAATAACAGAGCAGCAGTATTGTTCTATGTCTATCTATGTCTATTTACAGATTACTGAATAATTTTATTTAATTTAAAAGAGCCGTTAAATAGAACCTAGCTATCACCTACTACAAATGTTAAATACATTTTTCTTGATTCCAAGATGTATACAACTTTTAAAGCCTTTATTTGTATTTCCTTTCCATAATTTTCTATTTCAAAGTTTTAGGAATTACAAATTAGTTATAGAACTCCAACTTTTATAGCTTCGTTAATATTTGTGTTTTAAGCCAAACTATTTTTGCAGCTAAATATGCTTCAGTTTTGTGGTTTTACTTTGGTATTTAGCTTTATGGTTTTGTTTCACACTTGCACAAAATGATTTTTATCTTATGCTGCATTTGCATTTGATCACATTTGTGGTTAAAATTTTGTGATTTCGTAAAGGGTATTTCTAGTGCACTTTTGTGGCATTCGCATGGCCTCAACTATTTTTGTGTTATTTTGCACAGCAGCAGCAATTTTTTTTTTTGCTTTTTTAGTTGTTGTTCGTTTTTCGTTGTTGTCGACGTCATCTGCTGCTGCTGTCTGCCACCAAAGTCGTCGCTGTCACCGTCGCCGTCGTCGTCGCCGTTGTTGTCGTTGTTGTCTGTCCCACATTTGGTTTCATCCGTCGTGGCATCCACGTCTGTTCCATGTCTGTGCATCTAATTTAAAATTATGCAACTATTTGCCTTTTTTTGCTGCTATTTTTATTTTGCTGCTGCTGCTGTGCAAGCCTGCCTTTTCGCACAGCTCTCATTGACTATCTGGTTGTTGTTGCTGTTGTTTCTGCTGCTGTTTTGGGGTCACGCGTTGCAAGCCCCAAACAACGGTAATAAATCATCAGCAGCGCGCGAGGCAGCCTCTACCCCTCTCTCTGCCCCTCGCTCTTCCTCCTCCTCTTCTCTGATTGTTGCTGCTGTTGTTTTTCATTCGCATCGTTATCACTGACTGCTGCAATCGACAGCAGCAGCTCCCCTCTCCGTCTCTCTCTCTCTCTCTCTCCCGCTCTAATGCTGCACAAAAAAAGACATTAATCAATTCTCGTATGGAACGTCTGTTCTATACTACTCGCCGGTCTTTCAGCCAGGCCTCGCATATATTTTTCCATTGTGCGCTAAAAAAGTACCGTTACACGCTTGGCAGCTTTTTTTTTTTTGGTTGGGAATTCCCGCTTTTTACACATTTTTGCACATTTTGTGCAACGCGCGTGAAAATTCGTCCTTAGAAAGTGCGCAAGCATCAAAACACAAAAAATATATAACAAGAAAAGGAAAACAAGAAAAATAAAAATAAAATAAAAACTGTTTATGCTGCAAATATTTATGAGGCTACCGCTTCCACTGCCAACGTCGACTGCGACGCAGGCAGCGCATTTATTTCAATTTATATGCCGCGCGATAAATATTTGGCCATAAATTTTGGAGCATAAATCGCAAACGCAAATCCTTTATTTTTATTATATACTCGCTTACTTCTGGTATACGAAAAATTAATTCCTGAATATTCATTTAAAGTCCAACCAAATGGATTGCAAAATAATGCATAATAAGCATTGCGATTCAATTAAAATAAAAATTGAATTATTTGAACTGCAAAAATATAAGCAAGAGTAGTTTGGCGACTATCTGATACTCTGTATTGCAGCTGTACAAAATAATTGTGACATTAGACAAAGAAAGACAAAGATAATAGATTGTAAATCAATCTGTATATCAATCTATAATCTACAATACATTGTAGATTATAGACAATAAATAATAGAAAATAGATAATAGATGATAGATAATAGATAATAGATGACAGATCATCATCTAAAATAGATGCCTTTTAGAAAATAATATATTTTATTTTTATATATTTTTAATTAGACTATAAATGATTAATTACAAATAGACTATGGCCCACGTAAAGCTTTTATTCACAGCCCATAAAAGTAATTATCAATAAAATAGCAAAAATTAATTACAGATTGTTTGACTAATTGTTTTTTTTTTGCCTTTTCCTTTATTTGCAGGTACAACAAACACAAAAATGACATTTAAATGGCGTCAAAAATACAAAAGCAGAAAAAGGCCAAAGAAACTGAAACAACGAACAACAACAAACATTGTAATCAACACTGCCGCAGTAACAGCAACAAAACACTTCAGACTGAGCGTGGGTGGGGTCAAAGGGCAGTCAAATGAGCGCCACATAACTGTCACACATATGTTGCAAGTGCCAACAGCAGCAGCTCCACCAACAGCAACAACAATTGCAACACAATGTCATGCAATTAAGGCTTCCAGTCAAAGTCAACGTCAACGTCAACGTCAGCGTCGCAGTCAGCGTCATGTATTTAGAACGTCAACGTCGACGCTGACGCTGCTGCTTGCGCTGGCAGGTATTGCCGCAACAACAGCTGCAGCGACCGCAGCAGCTGCTGTAGTTGCCGCCGCATCCACATCAAACGCTGCCAAACCTGCCAATTTGTCTGGCTATGGTTCCAGCTCCGGTTCCGGTCCCGGAACGGGCTGTTCGCTCGCCGAATTTAGCTGCTCGAATGGACGCTGCGTTCCGCTTAGCAAATTCTGCAACAACAACAACGATTGCGGCGATGGCAGCGATGAGCCGCGCTTCTGCACACGTAAGTAGACGGGGCGTGGTGAAAGAGGGCGTGGCTGGTGTTGCAAGCAATTATGCAAAGCTGACATAAGAGATTAGCCTTAAAGGCAACAGGAAACGTTGCTGTTTGCTTAATTTGCAGGGCGCAGGTGTGAAAAGGTGGGCAGCAAACGAAATTAAAGTGAACAAACGTCCGACTGAACGAATGAAGTAGCCAATCAAGCTTTTTTATACCCTTTCACTGTGCGAAATTAAATCAGAGCTACAGTGAGAGAAAATCGCATTAAAAATTAAAATGTGCAAATGCGCATAAAATACATATATACATATATAAATAAAGTAAACGCTAATTTCTAAATTATTCAAAATTGCAATTAACTGTAATAATAGTCCTTTCTCTTACAACACAACATACAACATACCACATCAGCAGCTTGTAATAAACCAAAAATAATATTTTTCTATCTCGCACTGACTAATTCTTTCTATTAGTTCTATCGCTCTCACACACTGTCTCTCTCTTCCTTTCCAGCCTTTTAGCTACAAATAACTTTTTTTACAATTCTTTTCCAAGTTCGTTCTTTCTTGCGCTTCCTCCTACTCGCTCGCTCAAGCTGTCAATTTATAATCGCATGTTTCCATTCCGCTCGATCTTCTTTAGTTTCTCACACTTTCCAACATGCCGATTTGCCAAGCACACTTCCATATTACTTCCAATGTGTAAGCGGCCTTTTCGCCACAGTGTAGCGAGCGGCCTTTATTCTCTCGCGCTTTTAACGTTCTCCTGCCATGCAACCAGCCGGCATGTGTAAATGTAATTAAGCACGCGCACACACACATACACACTCTCTCTTACTCACATTCACACTCGCACTCACAGAGTAAGGCCCACATAATGGCGGCAAAGTGAACTTCTCACTTTGCCAATTGCCTGCCCATTGGAGCCGTGTGCCCAGTCATGAAAAGAGACAGCAAAGTAGAAGAGGAGGTCATGTCATGTCAAGCGTTGATGAATTTAATTAAGTATTTTCAATGACATTCAATGCGCCAGAGGATCAGAACAGCAATTGCAAAAGTAATAACGAAAAATAACGGGACTTAATTGAATAACGGACACCTATTGATAGCGCACTGTGCAGTCAAGCGCTCAATATTTATATTCACAAAATGAGTTGAAAGCAAAGCACTAAACCAAAATAATTATTCTTGTTGGAATGAAACTCAATATGGCAGCATGTGAAGCTGCGTAAGTATGAATATATAAATGTACACATGGAGGTATGTGTATATTTATGTACTTGTATTACAAGTACAATTATCTAATTGCGTATTGATAGCCGCTCGACTGCCCTGTCCAATTTGATTGAATGCAGCAATCTCAACAACAACAACAACAACAAATTGCTCCTCAGGTGCTGCAACTAAATTGAATGGGAGTCCGTTTTACTCAATTGTGCACACAAATTCCATAAATTTGTAATAATACTAATTGAAAGGCAACAATAAGTTTGTTTGTGACAATTGCCATTGCAAATTCACATTCAAATTCAATTTGCTTTTAGGCTTTTTCTACATAGCATAAGAAGTCTCATCAAATTTGCATTCCAACTGGAAGGCACACAAAACAGGAAATGCATGAGAAAAGGAGATGGTGTAAATGGCGAAAAATTCTTGTTGCTTGCACTTACCACTAACACAATTTGCACTTGATGGCTGCTAAAGCTAAAAAAAACACAAACAAACACTGCACACTTATGAATTTCGTAAACTAAACTTAAAAAACACACACTTAAACAAAAAACACAATTATATTTGTATAATTTTAAGACGAAACGAACATGTTTTAAGAGCAGCAGCGCGAGCGACCGATATGCAACTGATTTCGATAACTGCAGTAGTAGGAGTTGCCAGATAGTTAGGGTACCTAATTGAGTAATTGATAGTTGATTAGACTAATTGGTATTTATTAAACATAATTTAATAATTATGTGGCCATAAATAAACAGCAAATAAACGATTACCAAGTGATATCGATAACTAGGACTATTAGTAATGACAGTTTGTTCAAGTACTTAATAAACAATTGACACAATTAATTAGAATTTATTAACAAGTATGTATTCACATGAATATTAAACAATTGATATAGATAACTGCTGCACTTAGAATTCGCACATTGTTAAAGTCACTGATAATTAATGCGAATTATTGGTTATTAGAATAGAATTAAATTTAATAAAGTATATTTTTGAAAAAATATTATAAGGAATTGATGTAGATAATGATGTAATAATTGCTTATTATGTTTATAATTACTGTTTAAGCTCGTTCAATATGATTTACATGGCACATTAAGCTGATGTTAAGTTGCTGTTAAGTTAACAGACAATTAACAGTTTGGCTTCATTTATGGCACCTAATTTGAGTAGGCGCCTAATAAGCAACGGAAATGGTAATTAAAGGTTTGGAGGGTAGGATAGGTAGGATAGGTTAGGCTTAAGCGTTGCCGTGGCAACAAATAAACAAACAGCAACAACATAATTGCTCTTCTAAAGCTAATTGCCTTTAACATCGTTTTGACGAGCTGCTAACAATTATGACCCTCTTTGCAGGTTGTAATCGCACCTACTATGGAGACATTGGGCAGACTTACTCTTTGGAGCTGCATCGACCCAAACAGGATCGTGTGCCCTTTGTCTGTGTGCTCACGTTTACGGCGGCGGGCGGACAGCACGGCGATGTAGTACAGGTAAGTTGGCACCTGCCTGCCTTTCAGAATTCATTTGCCAGGTGGGATAAACTAAGCCATTAAAAAGATAAGCAAAAGCAACAACAATGCCCGGTATTGATTTCAAAGCCAAGCAAATCCCAATTCCAAAAGGCGTGCAGCAAACGAAGCGTAACTCCAACTGACAGGGCAGTCGTATATACCCACTTCCTCTTCCTACATACCCGCCTCGTCCGTAACATCTGCCTTTCACACAGGAAGCTCAGCCTGTTAGTTATTACGGCACTTCACACCTTTTCTTGTGGGTGGGTGCAGGGGGGCGTGGCTGAGGGACTTGGCCAACGGCTTTGGCACGCTCGAATGCCTTCTGAGAGCATCCTGCGAGGCATCCTGCGAGGCATCCTGCGAGGCAGCCACTAGCCAACCAGCCAGCCAGTGCACTGATATACTCACAGATACGCAACTGGTCAAAAGTTTTTTATAGCAGATGGTTTTTTTTCGAATACCCTATAGCAGTACGCTGAAGCTATGCATGAGTTAGACACCGATAGAAGAAAGGTATATTGATAAATGTATATCGATTCGAAGACCTTTCGACTTGAAAGTAGATATGAAGCTTCTCATTTCGTAAAGATCTTTTTAATGATAACTGTTCTTGTTGCCCGATAATCGATAAATATTGATAGAATGTATCTAAAAATTTTCAGCTCAGAGTTAAATACAGGGTATCTTCCAGTCGGGCTAGCCTTAACCTGAGTGTTTTTTGATTAAATTTGCTGCATTTCTTTCATTTTTCTCTGTTGCTCGACTTTAGGTTACCCTGGACAGCTTTACGATTGGCCGCTTCACAAGCTATGTGCATGAGGGCTGCCCGGATGGCTATATGCAAATCGCAGAGTCCGCCCGAACGCCAATTGGTGGAATGTGGTGCGGCAGCTCGTGGGGACCAGTTTTATTCTACAGCGAGACGCGCTCTCTAATATTCACCATCAAACTGAACAGGTGCGTGAATGCACTCTATCTCCCCTATGCAATTAATGAGTATTTTGTTTTTTTTTACTACCTCGTGAAGATTGGCTCGGGATCAAAGCGGCTACAACTTCGATTTTCGCATTAGGTACAAGGTGCTCTCAAAGGATAGCTCGGTGACACGCTACGGCGGCATTAAGCTGGCAGGTAAGTCCTTGAACACAAGAAAGGATTTCATTAACTGAATTCCTTTTTGCTTACCTTTTCTCTCTCTCTCTCTCTCTTTCGCTCGTTTAGAGCTAAGTCAGTGGCACAATCGCAGCAGCTTTCTGAATCCCCAACAACAACATACCCAGAACTCTGGCTCAGCTTTAGAGGACTTTACCAATTCGAGCGGGGCTCGCTCTGATCGCTATGGCCAGGACTTTAGCTTGTTTAGCGCGTATGCGAATAACAAGACCTTCATGGACTCGCTGGAGAAGCCACTGCCCAAGGACGAACACAACTACACTGAACCCAAATACTATCTGGGTAAGTTAGCCCAACTCTAAGGCATTGCTGAAAAACTCTCTAAATATATCTAAATTTCCTTCCAGGCGATCTTATACCAGGCACTTACTGCTCGCGCATTTTCAGCGATTGCGACAAGAAGCCCTGTCGTCTGCAGTCTCCCAACTACCCGGGCATCTATCCACGAAATCTTACGTGTTATTATGCAGTGCGACAGGTAGGTCACATCTGAAACATCTTTAGCATTTTACAGCCTTTCGGGTATGCTGTCTATTGAAGCTTGTCACCTCATTATGGTTCTTCTACCGGCCTGAGCTTGCTTCTCGTTAGCATCCCTGACACCTTCTACTGTACTTCTCCTCTTGCCCTACCCAAGGACCTTGAGTTTTATTTTGTATCTCTTTCTCTCACTTCATTGTGAACCTTCCACTATTGTTTACGTCTCCTCATCTTTACAGAGCCTTCCGGAGAGTCTAACGTGTCTCCCAATACCAAAGGCATAACACTATACACTCTCGCAGAACCCATTATTACCCTCTACATTGCCCTACCTTACCAAGGACCTTCCCATCGTATTTTATGCCTCTACCATGACTATTAACCATAGCCCCTTTCCGTTACCAAGAATATTTATCTAAAAATGTTACTACTTTCGTCCTATATACGGACCTATAACTGCTCTTTTTATACCTCTCGCATGTTACGTCTCTCTCACCCACCAAGGACCTCTCTTTCCCAACACTTTCAAATGTAGCTTACGTTTCTAGCCCAAGCCGAAATCCTTCCGCTCTACTCTACAACCCATACCCTCAGCAAAGATTGTATAGTTTCTTCTTTTTTTAACCATATCCAAACACCTCCTCTACGTCTGCCACACATTCACCTTCATTAAGAACCTTTCGTCCCACCGTTAAGCGCATTAGCACTCCCTCATATTCTACAGCCGCTTTATTCCTGTTTCGTTTAGCTCATAAAAATGCCAGACTAAGAGAAAAAAAATGAAAATGTTCCGCTAAATTTCTTGGGAATTGACAAAGTTGAAAAGTCAGCGAGAGACGGCGAAGTCGATTTAAAAGCAATTTACATTCCAAAATAAAATTCGTTCTTTTATTATAATTAACTGGGCGTGCCAGAATTATGTCTTCCGCAGACTTTACGACTATTTTGAGTTATGGAAAAAGTCTATTGTCCGCGATGTGTGCCAGGTCCTGGGGGTTACTTGAATATTTATGTAAGTGAAATGTGTCTGCATAAAGATTTAAGGAGAATTACGAAAAACTTGAGGCAGCGGGTAATTGTTAGGGCAGGTGAAAACGGGGCATGGAAGCTGTCTTAATTGTTTGGGCTTGGCTGAGCAGGAATATTACATAGAGATTTTTGTAAGCAAAAAACTCTCGCATCAATTAGGCATTTAATCAGGAAGATAAGCATAAAGCCCACCAACAAGTCCGCCAGGTCCACAGTCAATCACTCAAACAAAAAGCCCATCAGTTAGTCTAAAAGTCAATCGCACAATCGAGTGCTCAATCAATCTGTCAATCAATAACTCACTCAATCAGAACTCAAATCAGGTAGCCAATTATTCAATCAGTCAAAAACCCAATCAATGACTCAGTCAATCAGTTATATTATAATAAGAATAAACGAGAGAGGAGTTTGGTTATATTAATGCCATTTTAAAGGATATAGATATGGTTTTCTCAGATTTGCCACTCCCCACAGGACGAAAGTACATAGTACAATTATTCGTGAGGACCAGCCCTATCAGTTTATCATCAAAATATTATGGGATCTTCTAAGGATCCATAACTTGGAATATTTCAGTTCCAGGCCAGCGGCAACCCATGGAAATTGCCTTAAATTCACAAAATCACTAATATTTCGAGAACCTCAAGGACTATTTAGATGTACTTTGGTTTATTAATAGTCGTTGACACGAAACATTCCCTGGTAGGATACGCAAGGTTACAGCCGAGTTATAAACTGTTTCCTTCAGGAAAAATCGTCACATTATTTCAGCAGTTCGAAGGACTTTCGTCCTTCTTATTGGTAATTCTTAATCAAGAGCATAAGGTCACAACTTGGTCCAATGGACATCCCGTTAGTCCTTCAAATGCCCAAGTTATTGCCAATTCCTTGTAACTTTGGTAATTTTTCGACCATATCCTTTGTAAAAATTTGAGGTAAAATTATTGGTGGAGTCCTGGAAATCCATGAATGCTACTCGATAATCCTACTCTTTACGAGCTCTAAATGATTTATTCTTTCGAAGATCCCTTAGGATTTTCGTCGAGTAAAAATTAGTCTAACTCAGTCATATCCTTGGGTTTGCTTCGTAAGGAATATCTTCATCGATTTTCATCAAAATGTTATAGGTTCATCTAGGAAACCGGGACTTGTGATATTTTGGTAGAGAAACTTAATCAACCATTACTTTACCTTTCGCTTTACCATGCACTTTGTGCTCCGATTGAATTTATTGTAAAAACAGTTCATTAATTTGCATTTAATTGTAATTTGATTCCAAAACAAACAACAGCACGACGTGCCCCATGGCAAACATGCGCTGATTCTAGTTAAACAGCCCAAGGGTAATCTGGTCTGGATATCCACGCAGGATACATCCTCCACAAACAAAATGGCGCCGCCGCCGCCGAGTGCCAGCGACAAGGATAAGAAACTGGAGCCGAGGCTGAAAACATGGAATGACTGCGATTACATTCAGGTAATTAAAACGGGGCCCTCTTTAAATGCACTCCATATTGTCTTTTACACTGCTCCAACCTCTCTTCCTTCCTTCTCCCACATCGGCTCCGACAATTTTAACGAGCGGCCAATGGCCGAGGCAAACAGGACATGAAAAGAATCCTGCAAAAATGACAAAATTGAAAATGAAAGAAAATGGGCAAAAAGAAAAATAAGACAAAAACAAAAAGTCCGGGTGAAAAATTCTGTTGTTGAACTACCCCAAACTGCGGGAATGCCCCTACTCTGGCCCACATACAGCTCTACAGCTATTCGATTGTCCGTCTGTCCAAATCTGACATTGCCTTCGAGCGTCGCTTCGATAGGCTCTCAGTGCGGGAAGTGTTAATTTCGTAGCCTCTGTGTTTGTCGATGCGATAAGAGTAGAAACCTTCGCCACTGCACTATATCTATATATAGGGGAAAGAAAAGAAAATCAAATTGTAAGGCTTTAAAATTGTTAGGCCTAACTTTTGACTCAGCTCTTAACGAGCTCGCAAGGCAAACAAAGCGACAAGAAATAAGGAAAAAAGGCTGCTGCAAAATCTAATGGGAATTTGATTAGTAAGGAATCTCTGAGCTCGGAACTTTTTATGGTTTACCAAGATTAACAGGGCAAACACTGGGCAAACGCTTAAAGTGAAGTTCAATGATATAAAAGTGTAGAAGATTTTGAATTTAAGTTCGCTGATATTAAAGTTAGAAAAGTTATAGAAAATTATAATATATTTAGTTCTAGCTAGAAATTGTCTTCGAAATCTTTTGGAAAATCATTATAAATGTATTATTTAAGAAATAGAAACGAATTGTATTTTAAGTGCAGTTCTTTAATATAAAAGTATATAAAATGCGTATAGGCTTAGAAAAGTCGATCTTTTCCTATGTCTTTTTTTTCAACTTACTATTCTATTAGGGAAATATAGTGGAAAACTTCCTAAAGATAGGCATAAGTCCGGAAAAGTTTTAAAAAAATTATTAAAAGTTAAGTTGCAACTTGAAATGATTTTGGAAATATTCTGAACAATTTTTATAAGCCCATTAAAAACGGTATTTTATGGAATAATATTTATTTTCTGATCTTAATCTTGGAAATATTAGATAGACAGAAAAGCCTTTTTTAATGAAAATTCTATGATGACTTAAAACTGTAGTCGACAATTAGAGTTTAGGATGGAGATTTGCATATAAATAATATAGAAAATTTTAATTAATTTATTTTGTACTAGAAATTAACTGAGAAATATGTAGAAACATCGTTTGATGATATAAGATTGGATATACATATAAGAAAAGAAAATGAACGATCTTAGGTGAAATTTGCATTAAAATTTAGCTAGAATAATATACAATATACAATCCGATATACAATATATTAAGCTATTCAATTCCTGAGAGAGTTGGAAGAGTCTATTCGCCCTGTTTAAGAATCTAGTCTCGCTTGTAGCATTCATTCTGTCTCTCTCGTTCTCTCTCCTTCTCTCTATCAACACCTCATTTTGCTCTGGAATGCACCTAAAATTAAAACTATTTATCGCTCTGCTAAATATGTATATGTATGATATATGTTATATATGTGTATATATGTTTTCTCCAAATAGGAAAATGTAAAGGCCAAATGGAAATCAACGGTAAAAACAAAAGAAAGAACACAAATTATTGCTATATACTGTTATTCACACAAAGCGCCTCAAATAATTAAGTTCAGCAAACAATTTAGTTTCGTAGATCGCGCACCTTAACTAATCACCCATGTCCACCTACAGACACGCCCCACCCCAGCCCCCTTTCTTACAGCACAAGGAATATACGTAATACCTAACTATATACCTATTTATAATATGTATGTTATCTGTAATCTTTGGCAACAATTGTTTGTCAAGGCGCACAATTAATCACAAAAGGACATTCATCGAGTAGATAATATATTCATTAAAGGACACACGAAGAGCTGGTGATAGAGGAAGTAGGCGGCGGGGCACTGGCTCTACAGGAATTCGTCATTTTGGATTTATATAAATGAACACTCGACACGCACATCATAAATTTCAGGCAGAGGAGGCAGGGGGCGTGGCCAAGACTGTCTCAGCATAGGCTGTGAAAGTGCTCGAACGTGCCTCGACCAAGGCCTCAGCTTATGTAAATTGTGTGTGAATTATAGCCGCAGGATATTCATCTAATGCATAGACAGCATTAGCTGCCCTCTCTCTCTCTCTTTCTCTCGCTATAGAGCATCTATAGCTGCGTTTGGCCACTTCTGATGGATTTCCGTGCAGCTTAAAGCTTAAGTGAAGTACCAGAATCCTGGAATATCCTGCCTCCTCTCTTCACTATCGTACTGCAGGACACTCGTGCTGTTTGCCTTTGAATTAGCACTGCAAATGCTTTGACGAGCAAACGCGATTCGCTGCATTTTGTC
Source organism: Drosophila gaucha (assembly GCA_035045545.1). NCBI lineage: Eukaryota > Metazoa > Arthropoda > Insecta > Diptera > Drosophilidae > Drosophila > Drosophila gaucha. The sequence goes on from JAWNOY010000222.1 coordinate 3,006,306, forward strand.
GAGTGTCCTTTTTATGTGTTTTTTTTTTGTGGCAAACTATGTATTCAATTTCGTTATCCTTGCTCGTGACCGTCCGACTAATTCCTGGCCATTAAATGCTCACTTTTTGGCCAAATGGCCTGCAGGACGCTGTAGCTGACTTCGTGCTGCCTACAAATTGTCCTTTTCATTTCCTTTTTTTGTTGGTTTGGTTGTTGTCCTTTTTGTCGCGTCGCTAAGCCGGACAGTGTCTAAAGTGTTGGCCATTTTGGAGCGGCATGTGTGCATAATCGCCGGAAAGCGAGCAAAAGCCCCAGCACGAAAGACCCATCAACTAACTACAAAGACACACACATGCATACACTTGGAGAAAAAACTAGGAGTTAAAGTTCAGTTCAAAGTTTCTTAAGTTGGAAATAAAGTTCTTAATGAAGCAGTTTTTTGAAAGCTGAAAAGACTATTTTCTTATAAAAATGCAAAATTTAAATTAGAGAATACACTTGAAAAAAAAAGTACGGCTTAAAATTGTGAAGAAATGACTTTTACTATTTTTTAAGCGTTAAGTTTTTTTTAAATACAAATTTCTAGATATAGATATAATTGAGCTCGGAGGAGAGAAGTTTTGAATTTAAGCTTACTTAGCTTATCATAAGAATACAAATTGTTGTTATAGAATGCAAAGATACAAACCGGTATACCCTTGGAGAAAAAATTTAACTTTATAAGTTTAAACTTATGTCAAACTTATTTTAAACACACTTATTTCTAATTAATTACTTCTTATTAAAATTTCGGTTTGCTTAAAATTGTTGTAGTCGTTTTTCAAGCACATAATTATTGCCCTTGAGGCACTTTCGAAAGATTTTATTTATGTAAAAAAAGATTTTATTTATGTAAAAAAGAAAAATCGAAAAATCAATATTTACTTCAAAATTAAAAGATTCAAACTCTCACTAATTCATATTAGATATCCAAGCAGCCCTTTTCTCTGAGTGTATTGCAAATTTACCTACACATGCTTTCACATTCAACTGTTTTTCCAGTCATTACTCTCAATGGCAGCAAATCCGCCTACTCCGCCTACTCCGCCTCCTCTCTGCATCGCCCCGCTTGATAATTTATATAAATGCCACGCTTTCAATAAATTTGCGGTTCTCTATTACCTGATCCTGTTGTGGTCCGCAATGCTGTCTCTCTCTCTCTCTCTCTCCCTCTTTCACTTTGCTGCTGGTGCTGCATCGTAACCTCAGTGAAATTAATGCAAAAGTCGCCGGCCACAAAACTAATTTGTCATGCGTGGCCAAAATGGTGTGCAAATGCAAACCAGCCCTCCAGGCCCAATTGCCCACCTGGTGGACAGCTGCTCCTCCTCTTCCTCTTTGGGTCGAGGCTCACGCTGTGGGCCAACTCAATTAAAATACATGAAATTATGCAAAAATGCTGTAAACAGAAATGCAAATACACACACATACACAGGACACCCACATCACAGACACATACAGACATATCACATACACACATATAGCACACACTCACACAAGTATCTCGCTTATGCGCTGCATAAATTCATGAATTTTAGCAGAAGCAAGTTTAAAATTTTTAAAGCTGTGAACAAGTTCTTTAAAATGAACTATTGAACTTGTTCAGTGAGCTGTTCACGAATTAGTTCAGTCAATCATTCTAAGTTATATAGTCGTTCATGAATGATTCATTTGGTTCAAACGCTCATAAATTATATGTTCATTTGAGCTCTTTATGAACAATCCATTCTAATCAACTATTCAGCTCTCGATTAACATATCTACCTGATCAATTGAATAACTGAGGAAAACGAATCGTTCATGACCAACTAACTATGCATATATACCGCTTATGAACTACTTAACTAACTGAACTAGTGTGTGAACTATACAATTGAGTTTGTCAAAGTGAATTTAACTCATTAACTTCTGGAATAACTAAACTGTGCGGTACAGTTCATTACTCGAAAATGCACTTTTAAACTAAGTCATCAAATTGAACTCAAATTTTGTTTAATTTTAGCAAAAATTATAAGACCAATATTTGCAAATTAATATAACAAAATAAAATTGTAATACTAAGTACAGTTTTGGATCTATTAATAGAGTAGCGCATCAGTAAACTGCCTTCAAAATTAACTCATTACAAAAATAGTCAAATAACTTTAACTAGCTTCAACTTTCTGGCTAAAGTTTCAGAGGTAAAAAAACCAAGAACCGCCAAAAACAAAAAAAAGATAATTTAAATCATGGCTCCAAATGGTTTGGCAGCTGTTTTTAGCGTAGATCACTTTTATAATATATTTAAGTTTATTATAAATAAGCTTATTAAATCCACCTGCAAAATTTTGGCACAGTTCCAACTGCTCAACTTTGTAAGAAAATAATTTAAAAACTTTAGCTGATATAAACTTTTTGAGTTTTAGCTTTTTAAAGGCTATAAGTCAAGCCAGCTAAAATGTGAACCCCAAAAGGCTAACTAGCGCTGATTGATACACACACACACAATAAATGACATGATGGCCAAATCAAAACATGGCTCAAAATTTTCGCCTTTCAACGAGCTGGCAAAAATATCACGTATACGCCTAATGGGCTTGAAGTATGCGTAATAAATATGAACGCGAAAGCTTGGCAGCGATTGCACAAGTTTGGCTAGCACACACACTATCTCCCTCTCTCTCTCTCTTTCCCTCCTTCTATAAGCACAGTTTTAACACATTTTGGACAGCCACGCCCCTCTAGTCCCCTTTTTTATATATAGCAATATGTAGTTAAGGCACATGGAACAACATTTCCATTTCACATTTGTCGTTCGCTACTTTTTTTTGTTCTCACTCATTTCGTGCGCTCCTCACACATTCTCGCTCTCTCTCTCTTTCTCTCTCTTTCTCTTTCTTTCTCTCTCTCGGTCTCTTTTTCGCTCTCTGCTCTGTCTGTTGTTTCTCTTTGGCTCGCACCGCAGGACTACGTGACTGTATACGATGGCTACACCACACGTGACCCCATCATTTTAAAATTTTGCGGAGGTGGTCAGGCGGTGCCCGCTGCCGTATCCAGCGGACCGGAGCTCCTGGTGGAGTTTAGCACCTCCCCATTTGGCACCTTTACGGGCACATCATCGCAGCTGCTGCCGCTCTATGGCTTCCAATTGGAGGTGAGTAATCACCAAGCTAGCCCCAATGCCAAACCTCATTTGCATACTCACTCCCTGTCTCTTTCAGGTTGAGGTTCAATTCGTGGACATACAGAGTCCCACGTACTCCAAGAACAAAAAGCCCTGTGAATTTTGGATACGTGGCGCTGGTCGTGGCATCTTGGAGAATCCCAAACACTCGCTGGCACCCAATTCGACGTGCCTCTATCATCTGCAGGGCATGGGCGTCTTCAAGACCTTTGACCACTTGAGCTTATCGCGTCGCACCAGTAGTCAATCGGGCTTGCATCAGCCTCTCTCTCGCTTCAAGGTCTGGATCTCTGTCTTGAAGTTCAATCTTGATCCCGAATTCGGACAAATCGATGAGACGTCGGTGGGTGCAATTGGTGTGCTGCAAACGCAGGAGGATTGCAGCGGTATGCTTCGCATCTGGGATGGCACTTTAAGAGATGCTCCGATTTGCAAGGATCTCAACTGGTGAGTGCGCTAGATCAATTGATCTATCCTTGATATATTTCTGATCTATCCTCGAGCTATGATCCTCTCCTCTTTTTTCCCTGCTCAGTGAACAAAATCTATTGATCTATTCCTTATATATCCCTGATTCCTTATATATCCCTATTCCTATCCCTTATCCCTGATCTATGTATAGTATTTTTCTTGATCTATCCCTTATCCAGGATAATCCACGATCTTTCACTGATTTCGCTTGTCTTCCCATGCAGACTTTTTAATCTATCGTTGACCTATCTCTGATTTATGATCATCTACTAAGCTCTTCTATCTTATTTGTATTCTTTCCTTTAGCGCCAACGAGGCGAGTGGCTACAGTTCACTTGGACACTATGCACACAATTCGACGAATGTGATCGCGCGCTTCTGTCGTGGCACCATTCCACGCACCTGTGATCGATCCAACATTAATGAAACCTTTGCGAGACCCTGCACCATCTCTGAGAGCTATGTTTCTAGTACCGATGCCATCACCCTGGAGCTTCGCAACACAGAGTCCACTGTGCTCAGGTAAGCATCAATCAATTGATCAACCATTCAGTCAGTCAATGAAAGTAAATGAAGCTTATGTACATTCATTTCCCAAATTTTTGGGTTCCTAACTAATGCTCCCTATCTCTTCAATCACAGACCCCTCGACTTTAAGCTGAAGTACGAATTCATCGACCTGCATCAGGATGGTCTACCGCAAGGTGGAGGCGAACTAGACTGCAACCGGAAGTTCGTAAGCAGTTTGATGGATCGCAAGGACCCAGCGATTTTTCGCAGTGTGCGCAACATTTTTCTCTTTGGACGCGGAGGGACGCGTCATCTGAAGTGCGTCTATCGCTTCGAGGCATTGCGAGGTGAGCGAGTGCGCATCAAGCTGCGGAAGGTAACGACCTCCAACAGGGATTGTTATTCACGTCTGGACGAGGACATCAATCGATCATTTTGCTATGGCGATACGAATGTGCGCGTGGAGGTTTGTTTGACTATAGCTAAACAATTTGAGATCCTATCTAAGTTTATTTTCCTTGATAGATCTTCGAGCGTCCATATTCGGACTCCATTCTCCTGCATCGCGGCTGCGTCTGCAACTCCGCGAATCAGTCCCACCTGCCCGTTGAGTACACGTCCACGGGCCGTGATGTGGAGGTGCATTTTACGGCTCATAATATGACCACGCTTGATGATCCGGACACTGCGAACTTTGAGGGAATGTTTGAATTCGTAAAGGCTCCCACCAGCTGCAAGGACGGCAGACGCAAATTTGGCCCCAGCGGCACCATCGACATGACCTTTGGTGATGTATGTATAAATATAATTCTCTTATTCTGGAATACTTTATCTAAAATCGATAAATATCGATGAGACACTTAATTGGGAAGGGAGATTCCAGTTCAACTATTGATTGCTTCTACAAAGCATTTGTTTATATATATTTCTCCTCTACTCTGTTCAGATTGAATGCCGTTCTCGACCCTGGCTAATTGAACCCTCCAATGGCAACAAGTTTCTCTATGTGCGACTCAAGGCCATCTTCCTCAGCAAACACAATCCGAAGAAGACCTTGAATGCAACACATTTGGAGACCAATAGCTGGCGCTGCGAGACCAAAGCTCGAGCAGTGCTCACTACCTCGGAGGGTAAGCAGAGCTCTGAGATTACAATGGAAAACCCTTTTAAGCCTAAGTTTTCTATCCAATTCCAGGTCTAACCATTGTGGCCTGTCCGCTGAGCCCAGACTCAAATGCTTACGAATTTGTGGAGATCTTTAGCTCAGGTTGGAACGAGCGACCCAATTTCGCGTTGATCAATCGCTCTCGAGCCATAAGCGTGGAATTCCTGCGACCCAGCAACGGAGAATACAGCTTCAACTGGATGGAACTGGTGCCCAGACCCACGCTCAGCATAGCAGGTGAGTAGCTGAATATATCGATAAAGAGATACCTATTACATCAGACGTATTAACTACAGAGGATTGCCAGTTCAAGTGCGCGGAGCTGGGCGCCTGTGTGAATGCGAGCGTCTGGTGCGATGGCGTAGTCCACTGTCCTTCTGGTGATGATGAGGCCTTCCTCCAATGCTCCGCTCTAATGAAACTGCCCGCCGAAATCCTTGCCACGCTCTGCCTGATCTTTGTGCTCTCGTGTTGTGCTTTCGCTGCCTTTGCTTACAAGTGAGTAAAAAACTTTTTGAATAGCCTTAGAGTTAGGGTTGTTCAAAATTTATCAAGAAATGTGTGATTAGACACGAGATCTACTATCCCTGAAAAAACTACAATATATTCTCGATGAGCATCAGTTTTTTAGTTGTCTGTGTGCTTTAAGATTTTCCTAAATTTTTCAAATAAATTTCGGAAATTTCAGACTTCCGTCGTATATCATAAAATTTCAATAGAATTAATCTGTTGTAAACAAATCCTAAGATATATTTTTATTATTAATATTGATACCAAGCATTTTCAACATTGAATTCTAGCTTTAATGGGAAAAATTCGTGGAGACGAAAGATTTTATAAAACTTCGTTATTTATTATTTACTTTTTAAAATATGATAAACATCATTGGGGCTAGGACGTATGTATGAGAAAAAACTGATATATCATCTAGAAATCATATAAAAATCATATTGAAATTCAAAGTTGTATGAAAAAAAGCTTGGATGCCTAGACATACATATAATATATGCGTATGGTCCTATGTTTAATCTTAACTCTTTCAATATATCTTTCCGTAGAAAAATCAAACGCAAGTTTCGCGGCTCGTCGGTGCTGCAGACGCGTCTCAAGTCTCTCAGCTCGATGGATACGGCTGTGCTGGATGAAAAGGAGGTGATTTGCTGACAAAGCGACAATTCTGTGCGTTACGTTGAGATCGATCGTGTGACCACGGTCTGATTGAACACGACCAAATAACGTGCAGAATTGTGCCCCGGAACTGAAACTCGAAAATCGAAACACCCAAAAAAAAAAAAACACTAAAAGAATAACTGCAAAATCAAAGTGAAATGCGATGCAAAACGCGAGCTAAATGAAAGGCAATATAAAAATTGTGCTATACATAAAAGAAATCAAATCAAAAACAACAAACTAAATACCGAAATCAAAGTCGTTCACCTGTTTTTAAAATGCATTTAAATCAAAAAACAAAAAGGAGAAAAAACTTAAATATGAGAATGTTTTTATTTCGTATTTAAACTCGGTTTTATACGTATAATATATTATATATTATATACATATAGCATGTGGATAAGACTCGGACTCGTTTTATAAGCAATTTTTCTAGGCCTAACATTAGTTTCTGTTTTCCAAAAACTCAGTTTGTTAAACATTTGTGGGAATACTTTTTCCACACACTGTACATAAGCGAACGTCACTTAGCATTTAGTTAAAGGAGTGAAAGAATAATTAAAAAATTCAACTTCCTCTAGGTTTTTTTTACATAAATATATATATATGTATATATACATATACATATACATATATATAAAGAATGCTCATAGACCTATGTAGATACAACTGTTTCCTAATAGCCTCTAAGAAAACAAAAAACAAACTAGCCAAACCGAAAGATGACTAAAAAAGGAAATAAAACTCTCAGCTAGGGACGAGCAGAGGATACCCTATATAAGTACTCGTAGTATTTTTTCTTCTGGTTAGTCCACAATGGGACGGACCACAGCATTTATTATGCGGCGCACAAATTAAAAAAAAATAAAAAAAGAGAAAGTGAACTATCTAATAAAAACAAAAAGATAAAAAATCTATAGCGAAAAATAATCCAAGTAGAAAGTAAGTGAAAATGTTCTACATTTTAAGATTTGCGTAAACTTAAAGTAAATAAAAAATAGTCGAAAGATCACTTTGATCAACGGATCGTATAGTCGAACGGAAGTATGTCAATATCAATGGCTGCAAACTCAACAACATTTGTTGCTAGTTCAGGGTTCAAACCCTGCTTAAAATTGGATTATTCGTAAACTATATATATATAGAATTTCGACCAACAGCGTTTTATGGTTAACTAAACTAAACTTCAAGGCTCGAGCCCGGCTTAGAGCTTGGTTCTTAAGCCTAGTCTTAAGCATCTATAAATCATATAATAAATGCATCTATATTTCGTTTGACTTTTAGAGTTGAGACCAAATGCAAAAGTAATTCAAGGCCTTCTTGAGACTTCGTTCTTGAGCTTGGTTCATCAATGAAAACCTTCGCTTTATTACTGACTGTTTCTTAACTCACTGCATTTATTGGTCAAGTAAATAAAACTGCAATACAAGGTTCAAACCCAGCTTAAGTATGCTATTCTTGACCATGGTTCAATTTTTCAATTTACGAACTGAGTATTCCTCAATGCAACTATATTTCATAGTGAACTATAAGAAATTTGCAATTCCCGATTCAAGTCCCGTTTGCAGCCTAGGTCAATATTTATATATATACACACTAGAAAGCTAGAGTAAATTCGTTAGTTGTTTCATAGACGTAACCCAATCACTCATTATATATCAGCATATTAAGTATATATATAAATATATATATACTTTATATATAATATACAGAGATCATTCAGTTAGGATCGTTTACAATCAAAGTCACGCTCATTGTTGTACTCGTTGTTGTTGTTCCGTCTCCTTTCAAAAATATTTGTGCACAACTTCGCGCTCATAGCTCACAAATCACAACTAGAGTCTGCCTGAATGCCCCCACACATACCCACACCCACACAAATGAAACCAAAAACCAAAAATTTTCTTTGCATGGTAATTTGTTGGCTCTGGGCTCTGTGGCAGCTAACTAAAAAAATTCCATAATTCTCTATTTTATATACTTTCTGCTGAAATATTCGTTTTGAAAGAAGAGAACGAGCAAAGTCGTCGTCGTTGAGACCAAGGCCTAAAACTTGTTCAGCAACAACAACAACTGTGAGAGAGAGAAGGTGGGAGAGATAAGGGAGAACTCCATGGCAGTAATACGATCTTAAATCCAATATTTCCTTATTAAGTATTGTAAATAAGCAGAACGTGAACAACAAATAGAAACTGTATAACAATTTTATGCCGTGCTGTTTTATTTACCAATATATTCTACATTTATCTATAATTAAAAAACAAGATCCTTAAGTTAAACTCGAAAAAAAAACGTTTTGATGTTCAAATCAAACGCAGACAATAAAATTAAAAAGAAAAAACTTCATTTCAAACAAGTTTGAGAGCTAAAAAAAAACTACAAGCAAACACACATACACACACACATTAATATATATATATATATATGAATATGATTTTTTAAGATCGGTAACGGAACAATTAAAAAATTAAATAAATTTAAATTCAATTAAATCAAACAAAAATTACATTAAATGCAATCAAATTTATAAAATTGATTTAGAACGCATCAGTTATATTAAATTAGGCAAATACAATTAATACATATATATATAGAGATATATATGTTTGTACTATGTGCGCCGATCTCATTAAAATGGACTGAGGCAAAGATATATATATATATATATATATATATATATATATACTAAATATATTAACCAGAAACCCGGATGACCGTCACTAATTGCAAGACCACATAAGGTTAGATTTTTAATATTACAACTAGTTTAAATATATAAAAAAAAATAGAAGATAAATCTATAAAAAAAAATTAATAAAAAGATAAACCCATAACTAAATAAAACATAAACCAAAACAAGCTAAATTTCCAATGTTGTAAAAAAACAAAAAAAAAACAAAATCATATCAGATTCTAAAATGATATTAACATTAAATGGAAAACGTAAAACTCAATAAATGAACATTTAAATTCAACTTACAAATCTTTTACTTAAACTTAGCTGAAGTTTTTATTTAAACTCAAATACATAGTTCGGACTCCACATCTATCTATAACGCTTGTTTCTCCAGGCCGTGTCGCTGCCGATGCTTGTAGAGGGAGCTGGGATCACGTGTGGAGAACTTGCAGCTCTCACACTTTAATGGCTTTTCGCCCGTATGTTGGCGCATGTGAATCTGTAGAGGTTCGAAACAAAAATAGATATGATACGTAAAATATATGCCTTTGTTACAACATTTACCTCAAACAAACCTTAAACTAAGCAATCACCAACAATAAAATCATTTCGAACTCGCACGTATCCGAAATACCAATTAGCATGATGTGCTTGGGATTCAAGAAATTTGGCGTCATCTCGAAGTCAACTTTTCGAACTTTTTCTATTTACTATTATTGATCGACGTTCTATATATACCAATGACTTTTCGGTTTCGAACAGATCTGTTCTTTAGAAATATGTATATATACGATATATATACAAATTGCAAAAGCATTTTTCCGAAATTTGGCTCGATTATGAAAAAAAAGGATTTTTAACTTAACATGACTATATTTGTCATGGAATGGTCAAAACTATTGATATCAGGATCAACCCAGATCGATAGAAGATTATTAAAAACGCCTGGTTCAGTGGGAATCTGTTTTCGGTCTTAATGAAATTTTTTACAAAAAAAAACGAAACCCCTTGCTTTTTTTCGAATTTGATGCAATTTTGGAATTTGAGTTTTTACGAGTAAAAAAAAGTAATTTATTTGAAGAGCGGACATCATTTTGCCGAGCTACAGTGAATGATTGATCACTGTTGATATCAGGATTGAACCATAATTTTTCAAATTTTGAATAGCTGTTTACATCATATTGATTCTTGCATGCAGATCGAAAGGTTTATTAAAAAAAAATCTGGTTCTTTGAAATCGGCCAAGTTACAGCCATTTGATTCAATTCAACAAGTGGCTGATTTCACACTTGATCAAATTTTTGGCAAAAACGTGAAATTGGATCGAATTTTACTCTTCGAAAGCTATTTTCAGATACGTACGGGTCGATTCGTGCAATAAATACAACATGATGAAAGGTTTCTTAAAAGGTGTTCCGAAAAATATTTCGATTTCCGAAATGATACTTTTTTAGCTTTGAATTGTATTGATTTAGAAAGATAAGTGATAGACAGATAGAAAGATAAGTTCTTACAATTAGGCTCGCCTTCCTCGCAGTCTTCTTGCCGCAGACGCTGCAAATGAATGGTTTTATCTTATTGTGCACGGTCTTCACGTGCTTTGACAACGTTTTTCCATTCACAAATTTGCGTTGACAGATTTCGCACGTTTTCTCCGCGTAGTATTTGTTCTTCTTGGCTGTGGCAGCTGCAGGTTGCGATTGTTGAGTGTCTGCAGCTTCGACCTGCTCCTGCTGCTGTTGGTGCTGCTGTTGCTTCTGTGCACGCCGCCGCAGCAGCTCGCGTCGCATCACTCTGCTCCGCCAGTTCCTGTGGACGCGCATGTGGCGCCAGACGAGCGCCGAGATGGGAGATTTGTAAGCGCACCCAAGGACGGGGCATTGCAACAGATCGACGTCCAATTGATGGATTCGCCACAAATGCAGCGAACACCTTCGCCAATTGGGCATTTCCTGGCCGCACTCGCTGCAGCTAAAGCCCGAGTCTTTGTGGCATTTCTCGTGCAACGACAACTTCTGAAGGCTCTCAAATTTATAGATGCAGGAACTACAACTATGTTTATATATAGTACATATATAATTATATATATATCATGTAAACTACTCACTTCATCTGCTGCTTGGCACGCAGCACAATGCGAAAGTCCTTAAAGGGCAGCGGCTGCAGTTCTGCAGGAGGAGGCGGAGTTAAGGCCTCTCGATTTGCATCCAGATTTGCATCCGCTTCCTTGCTTACATTTTTGATGGGCTGAAAGTTGTGATATAACATCATGTGTCCACGCAGGTCCTCCAGTAAATCATATTGCCGGAGGCATAAACTACAAACATAAACAATACGTGGAGGCTGGTCCATTTCAAGCAAAACAATTCCTTAAACTAAAAATAAACGGCAGCAGTCAATTATCAGCTGTTTTATTAACGGCGATGACAGTTAACAGTTTGCTGAAATGTTAAAAACTATATTTTAGCGCGGACATTTGAATTCAAGAACACTCTTAATTCATCGTCAAAGCCCCGTAATATCCTATATTGTTAGATTGGCGGCTTGAAATTATGAAATATATGAAAAAAGGCAAAAACTCAAGTTTTTCTACACAAAAAATAACGTCGACGAGCATGATTTATAGGCAAAGCTTATTTCAATTAGGCAAATTGCAGCTGTTCTGTTAACGATAGTTAGCAGCTTGCTGAAAAGTTAATAACAGCTTTATAGCACAGAAATTTCAATTTTACAGCCGGGCTCTGAAAACTATGCGAAGCTCTTAGTAGCCATAGGTGTTTTTGAAAAGTTGAATGATTTGATTGAAACTTAAAAAAAATAAGCCAAGTTCAATAATAATTACCTAATTAAAATTTAAATAAGGACTATCGTAAATCTCTGAAGAGAACTGCAGTAGTAAAAACATTGCCACCTTTTCAGAATATTATCTACAGCTAGCCTATGTGCTTGGTATTTTAATGTCTACACTTTACGGTCACACTGTCAACAGGAAAAACGCGAACGCGTAAAAAGAAATATTTTATTTTATTTAATTTATTAGTTCTTAACGATAAAACTATAGAAAAGCCATAGTCTCGGACTGCATAAATCATTTGTAAAAAACAAAAAATGGGCAGCGCGCTGGAAAACTATGTGAATCAGGTGCGCACGCTAAGCGCAGCGGGTGAGTGCCGGCAGAGCAAGAAATTCGCAAAAAAATATGCTTAATATATATATATACGTATGTATGTATATACATGTTTTATATACAGGCAGCTACCGTGAGCTGGCGGATGAATTGCCCGAATCGCTGTCACTGCTGGTGCGCAACTGGACCATATTGGATAATGTGCTCGAAACGCTGGACATGCAACAGCATACGCTGGGCGTCCTATACGTTCTGCTTGGCAAGCTTCACAGCGCACCGACCGCGAATCCAGATCCTATGCAAATAATACAATTAATGCGTGAATTTGTACAGCGCAGCAATGTGGAGCAGCTGCGCTATGCCGTGTGTCCATGTAAAAGCAATGCTTGAAATACGCTCAATTCCCCTCCTCTCTAATATCTACTCTCTCCCCTCTAGTTTATGAGACTTGCCATTTGTTTACGGACTTTTTGGTGCAGCAGAATCTAAGCATTTTGGGCATTAAGGTGCTGTCGATTGCGATTGAGCAAATACGACAAATGGATACACAACTAACACCTATACACGCCGATCTCTGCCAACTGAGCCTGAAGGCGAAAAACTTTAATTTAATACTGCCTTATTTGGATACGGATATAACAGACATTTCCACCGTAGCAGCCGAGTGCAAAAATCAACAACAACAGCAGCCGCAGCATACGCTAGTAAAGTTCAGCTTGAACTATTTATATGAACTACTATTCACTCTTATCTTTCTCTTCTAGGATGCCAACAATGATGCAAAGTACTTTTTGTTATACTATTATTATGGCGGCATGATATATACTGCTGTTAAGAACTACGAGCGTGCTCTGTATTTCTTTGAGGTGTGCATCACAACGCCTGCGATGGCCATGTCGCACATCATGCTGGAGGCATACAAAAAGTTTCTTATGGTTTCATTGATTGTGGAGGGCAAGGTAAGACAATCAATAACCCTTTTAACAATCTTATAGACTTATAATACGAATTTGCTTCTCAGATAGCGTATATACCAAAGAACGCGCAGGTTATAGGACGTTTTATGAAGCCGCTGGCTAGTCATTATCATGATCTGGTGAATGTGTTCGGCAGTTCGTCGAGCGAAGAGCTGCGCATAATAATACTCAAATACAGTGAAGCATTTACGCGTGATAATAACATGGGTCTTGCGAAGCAGGTGGCGACGTCCCTTTACAAAAGAAATATACAACGTTTGACGAAAACCTTTCTCACGCTTTCGCTGAGCGATGTAGCAAGTCGTGTCCAATTGCCAAGTGCGGTTGAAGCAGAGCGTTATATCTTAAATATGGTTCGTCTATATAGCCTTTAAATAATGTTAAAAGAAACTAAATGTATTTAATCTCTGTCTCAGATCAAATCGGGCGAAATCTTTGCCAGCATCAATCAAAAAGATGGCATGGTGCTCTTCAAAGATGATCCAGAGCAATATAATTTGCCAGACATGTTTCTTAATGTGCAAACGAATATAACGCAGGTGCTCGATTTGGTTAAACAAATCAACAAAATGGAGGAGGAGATTATACTAAATCCCATGGTAGAATCTTACCAAAACCTAATATAAATATGATTTGTTATAATTTTAATTCTACAACTATTTTCAGTATGTGAAAAAGTCGCTTGGCAGTCAGGATGATGATTTGGCGTCGCAGCACCCCAAAACCTATTCGGGGTAAGCAAGAAGCAAATCATATGAACAAGAAAACAAGTAACAATCAAAATTCTAATTCCATTGACAGTGATCCCACGGATTGAGCGAACGAGGAAAACAGCAGTAGCAGCAGCAGCAGCAGGAGCAGGAGCAGCAGCCACTAACGCAGATAAACTGCTAATTTATAGATGGAACTATGCTATTTTAAAATAAAAACACTAATGTATAAATCAATGAGTAATGCGCATTCTAATCAAAATCAAAAAAAATGCCAAAGCAATTATTGATTGCACACAGATAACAATTTATGATAAGGGAGCACTAAACGTACGATCAGGCCACACACACGAATTGCTTTGCACTTGGTTAAACAATGCTTAATATTTATATTTGTATGTATATATATACTATATATATATATATATGTATTTTATTTACAATATCAATGTCAAGACGTTTACCTAATTTACTGTAATCTATGGCTAATTAAGTGACTAGACAAATCCGCGCCGTCTCAACTGGAATATATGTAGATGTATATGTAGGTACTACGTTTACAGCTAGACTAATTAACTATCTTTTGTAAAAACAAAGACTATGTACAATATGTTTGCAGCTACTCTGATCCACAATCCACAAGCGAGAGATTCTCGTTTAGCAGCGTTCATCTTGATGGTTGTTGTTGTCGTTGTTGTTCGTTGTTAACCGGTTTTCAAAACATCCACCTCCAACATAGTTGTCTTTAGCGAACTGCTTGACACGCCCCCATCATCAGCGCCCATGCTGCGATAGAGCTTGTGCACCACATTGAATAAGATAAAGCAAACGATCAGCACCAGCAGCGACATAAAGACATAGGCCAGCACCAGCGGCGTATCCGATATGGGATCCAGCATTATGTTGAAACAGTTTCCAAAACAAGAAAAACTTTTTGTGTTGTATTTGTTTTGCTATTTTCTCTCTCTTCTTTTTGTCAGACAAGCCAAGCAGAGAGGCAGAGAAGCAAAGATATAGAGACAGAGAGAGAGAGAGAGAGCGAGCAAGCGGGCGAGCTGCAGAACTGAAGTGAAACGCGTATGCTAATTAAATGTCGCACACCCGTCGTCTATATATATACAGCCATTTACATATATTTTATATATATTTTTGATTCACTTGTTTGTAGCTGCCGACTTGCCGTACCGTGTGCATTGACACCTGCGCTTCAACTGGCCCGCGTGTCGAACTTCGTATAGAACTTTGTCGTTACGTATACGCCGCGTAGAACGCGTTTCTGCTCTCCTCTCCGCTCTTTCTGCTCTCTCTTCAATTATGAAAAATCTAAACTCGTTTATTGATTGAGTGGGGCGGGGGGATTCGCCTCTTACATTAACCAGGGTCAGTTTGAAGTGTTTCGCATCCATACACCCGGTTTCTGTGTGCCATATATATTTATTTTTATAATTTTTTGTTGCTACAAAACTAGTTGGAATCTGTTCTAGGTCAGAGTTGCTTGACGCACAGATACTCTGTACGCAGGGTGCAAAGTGTGAGCAATTTAATTGCTATATATATACTGAATATGATCTCTGATCTAAAGTGATCCATTAAAACGATATATTTCCATAATGGAGATGCGATCTGTTCTAAAGTGAGCTATATATAGCTGTTTATATATAGTTGCATTTGAAGATCTTTATAGATATAATGAATGATGCTCTCTTATCTAGAGCTAGCTATATATAAATATAAAAGTGTGTTGCATCTGATGATCTATCTATATATATACAATGGAGTTGCTCTGATCTGTAGATGTATATAAAAATGCTTACATTTCTTTTGTTTTTATTCATTAAAATTTTCATAAATATATGTACTCTATATGCATTTTGGTTATAGCTATATACATATTGGAATATATGGCTGACAAGCAAAAATATATCTGATTGTCATACTATAATTAAAAGTAAAAAATAAAAACTTTCATTAAACGGGATAGAAGCTTAAATACCCTATAAGTTATACTCGTTTAGTAGAAGTCGACATACCCTTGGTATGGAAGTTGTATTGTCGCATAAAATAGAATATGAACTACTGAACTTATTCACAAAACAGTGAATAATATAGCTCAATCAATCACGAACGATCTCAATTATAGTTTATTGCTTAAGAACTTTTACGTTTTATTGAGTTATTCAGCTGTCGATCATAAGCTAATGAATAGCTGAATAACTGATCAATAAAAATGAAAATGTTCATGATCGTCTATATAGTATGTAAAGTTAATGAATTACTAAACTGACTGAACTAGTGAATGAAATGAACTATTATGAACTATTCAATTTAGGTTTTTTTTATCAAATTTAGAATGTAACGCTCATGAGCTATCTGAGCATGTGAATAAAATGATATGATCTATAACAAATCGACAACGAACGGTTAAACTTTTTCATCAAATTGATCTGGTAATCCCAAAATTATTAGTTATAGCAAATGTAGTCCATATTTTGAAGGTATTGCAAAGCTTATAAATTTCAAGTTTGGTCAAGAACTGAAGGTCGAAATCAATACTACCTATAATATCTATACGATATAG
The DNA here is from genome assembly GCA_035045545.1 of Drosophila gaucha. Lineage (NCBI taxonomy): Eukaryota > Metazoa > Arthropoda > Insecta > Diptera > Drosophilidae > Drosophila > Drosophila gaucha. Next base: position 3,022,877 of record JAWNOY010000222.1, read on the forward strand.
TCGTATGTACATATATAGTGAATATGTATAGACATAAGAATTTATGTCAAACCTTATAAACATGCAACATGTATGTATGTATACCTATAACAGACACACTACAAGGGGTCTTTATAGTGGAAAGAAATGATAAGATTGTGCTTATCTCTTTTAAATTTGAGTATTACGAGAAGGTAAAACCCACACTTTAATTAAAATTTAAGGCTAAGAAAACTTATGGTCAAGTGTACACCACATTTTTGAGCTCTAGAAAACCGCGACAAGGCAGACAAGCTATAATAAAAAATATATATATACATGTGTGATCCATTACCTTGTCATAACATTTATATATTTAAGAGTAAAGAAAATAAAAGATATATAAGTAGTCTTTTATAGTCATTTTAGAGTACCCGTTCAATCCAACTCTCCAGCTACAGGGTATACCGATATTCATTTTATATATCAAGCATTCATTGAATGCCAAAACAAATTCATAGATTCAGCCAATCAAGCAATAAAATCTACGCCAACTTTTTTCATATACACATACATACATACATATATACATTTAAAATAGCAAGTGGCAATAAAAATTGGAAACAAATTGCGCCTTGTGACGATCTAATTGGATCCGATTCGACTGGGAAGGGGTTATTTGACCAGACGTTGTGACTTAACTGATAAAAGTGTTTATAGACAGCAAATGAGATAAGATATCTCAAATTTTTAGTATGTTACAGCCGAAAAAAAACGCAACGTACGATTGTCAGGCGGTTTATTTTATTTTTTGAGACTGCGAGCACGTTTACCACTTGAAAAGAAGCTACGAGAATTTCGATTAGGTATCTGAGATTTTTTTAAATTATCTATAGGAACATATATAAAATTGATGTACAAATTGACTTTTACTCAAAGAACTATATATTTTTGATTATTATAAAAAATGTTTGCTTTTTATTATAAAGAATTTTATTTATATTTTATTTATTTATATTAAATAGTTGAAAATCTAATAGAAGCAAAGCTACCATAATTTAAATTTAATATCTGTTTCTATGATTTTCATTTAGTAATAGGAAAAACAATTTTTACTTTAATAAATCTTCATTTTATTTATTCATAAAAGTAAACTGTGACCTGAAAATCAGAGAAAAAGAAACAAAAACAGTTCCAGCTTATCAGCTTACCGTTACCGTTACAAAAGACCTGTTAAAATCCATCTGATAGTATATAATTTGTAGAGCTCTTAGATGACCAGTTTTCGGACCCGTTAAACGGAAGGCATGACCACAGCCACGCCCACCATACACATGTATTTTGATTTCCATACAAAAAGACAGTACAAATAATAAAGAGCAAAACGTGTTCTATAAAAAAATAAACCCCAAATTTAAAATGCAAGCGAACCCACTGCAGCACCCATGTCTCTCTTTCTCGCTCTCGCTCTGATCTCTCTCTCTCTCTCTCTATATCTCTCTGTTAAATTGCGTCTCAGAAAGAACTTTGGCCAGAGCTTTGCTAAGTCAATGTCGCTCTCACGCACGCCTGTTGATTGCTTGTTGCTCAATCTCCGCTTCGTCGATTAGCTGCTGTTTGCTGGGCGCTGAGCAGGCAGCGGCTGAATCTGTGCAACGCGTCTCCATCACGTCCTTGATGACATCGTCGAGGACAAGACGCATATTCTTGCGCTCGTTGCAGCGCAAGAGGACTTTAAGGCGAGGCACACAGGTCAAACGATCGTAGTACTTGAGCACTCGGACACTCTCCACCATACGGGAGCCAACGGCAGCGCATTGATTCACGCTCGGCTTGCAATCGCACATGAAACTGATCGCACGCTGGGCAGGATTCGTATAGATGTCCAGTTCGACGCTGATCAGATAGCAGGCCTCCAAAGTGAGTGTGATTCTAACTATATATGTATACCCAAATATATATAGATAATTATATATATGTGCTCTACTTACCCACTGATGATTCGAAGATTTGCGAACGATTCTGTATCCAAACAGATCGAGCGCTCATCTGATTGCCCAAGTGGTCGGAACGTGTCGATTGCTCACGATTCGGTGATATGGCCAACGAGGATCGAGAGCCAGGCGCCGCTGGCAATGGCAAATTATCATAGATGGATATGTAGACCTTATGGCTGACATAGGCGACAATGAAGAAGAGTATGATCAGTATGAGCAGGAACAATATGTAGGTGAATAGTGTGGGTAACCAAATGATGGCGTCCAGCAACATTAGAACAGTGGGCTGCTTGGGTTCTCTCTTTTTTCGAAATGAGTATTGAGTGTGAATTTTGTAATAAAGAATTTCCGAAAATAAACTCAATTTCTAATGGACGATTTTGTTTTTTTTTTTTCTTTTTCTCTTTTGTTTTGCAACATCTATGTAAATGTATTTATTACAGCTTTTTGTTTTTTGCTCGTTTTTTTCTTTTGTTAGTTTTTCATTTTACTCTTTATAGTACATATGATTTTACATTGATAATAATTTTTAGTTTAGTTGTATTTTAAATTATATGCGCTGTCTCGCTCGCTCTTGCACTTGCTCATGCGTTGTCTGCCATTTGCATTTTTATAGCATTTAGCTTTTGTCGCTCGCACACGCTCAATGCTAACGCACTTTGTCCTCCTCTCGCTCTCTCTTTAGTCTAACCCGCCGGCGGGTACACTCGCTCTCGCACGCGCTCTGCGGCGCGGGGGCGTGGCTTGCCTCTTTCAAAACAAACGAATCCCTGCTGCACCTGCGTACATATGCATGTGTGTCTACATTCACATACACACACGCACACATATGCAAGCGTAGCTAATCAAGCTTTAAATTAGTTTTTTGTTTTCTTTTTAATTTACAATTTCTTGTTTCTGTGTTTTGTTTTTGTTTTTTTTTTTTGGTGGCAGTTGTTAGAAAAATGCCATTTGGTTATGCGGCGCATGTATAACAGAATATAACAGTTTGAAATGTCTATGGTGCTGCGTGTGTATAACAGTTCAGATAGGCTAGGAAAAATTTGCTTGACAAACGAACACGAAATTCAATTGGTTTATAATTAATAGAAAATTTGTGATTATTTAGTTTTTTTTTGGTTTTTTTGATTTTGACTTCATTTTGTTTTTCAATTTAAATAATAATTTACTAAATATTATTAAACAATTAGATATTATGCCCGCTCGCCTTTGTTCAACACAAAACAAACTATAAAAAAAACTAGTTTAAATTAATTTTTGATATTTTAACTCAGTATGCGTGTGGGTGTAAATGTGTGTGCGTGTGTGTGTTAGAGCTAAATTTTATATATAATATGTTTATGTTTTATTTATAATTTTATTAAATTTTTTTTGCTGTAAAAAACATTCAGATCTCCAATGATTATTTTTAAATGAGATGTTTTTTATTTTGGTTTTCTTTGTTTTTTTTTGCTGGCAGCATGTTCCTCTATAAAGAAAAATATATATAAACATGTATGTATACATACATATGTGTTATATATATCAACCAGTACTCGTAGAAAAAAGTTATATGAAATGCATTTCTATATATTTGTTTTTCTTTTTTTTTTGGTTTTTGGTTCAATTTCTCAAGATTCGAAAAGCTCAGTGCGACGAGTTTTGGGAGTTTACTTTTTTAGTATTTAAGTTTTTGTTGTTGTTGTTGTTGTTGTTGGGAACATGCCGCAACTTGTGTACACAAAAAATTAACACACACATTACACAAATACATATGTAACTTCCTTTGCACAACATACAGAATTCATATACGTAATTTAACATATTTTTTGTTATTTTTTGCGCTTTCTCCCCCTCTTTCAAATATCCCCCATACCCCTGCAACCCCTACGCCACCCTCCACAGCTGAGCTCAACTCAATCTGAATTCTTATCTTTGTTTTTAAGAATGGGGCTTTACATAGGTGTTTCTTTTATACATTTAAGTTTTCTTTTGTTTTTCTTTTTTAATTTTAAGTTTAGTTTTTTATGCTGCTGAGCGATTTGTTTTTTGTTGTTGTTGGCATGCGAGCTGCGTTGTTGTTGTTGTTGTTGATGTTGATGTAGTGCGCTTGCTATTGGCCGGCTTAGACAGACAATGAAACGAAACTGTTATACTGCGTTATGTTGCGCTTTAGAATATCCGCGCAGGGTCCCAAAACGCGTTCAAATCTGTAAAAATGGAAACACAAATTGTTAACTTTATTTGAATTATAATAAATTATATGTACAATATATTTAAAGAACGTAGTTAATAATAACTGTAAACAGTCAATCAATCAGAAATCAATACTTTTATGTCAGGTAACTACAGCAATAGCCTCGCAGCTATTATGGTTAAAACTGTACTCATGAATCAGTCAGTTACGGACTGTAAGCTAATCGCGAAATAACAGCCTAAAATAAATTGATATTCCAGTAACAACTTTCACAATATATGTTGAACATTGATTGTCAATCAGCCAGTCAATCAGCCAGTCAATCAGACAGTCAGTCAGGCAGTGAATCAGGCAGTCAATCAGGCAGTCAATCAGGTAGTCAATCAAACAGTCAATCAATCAGTCAGTCAATCAGCCAGTTAAACAATCAGGCAATCAGTCAGTCAATCAGGCAGTCAAACAGGAAATCATCTGTAAGTCTTCATTCGGTCAGTCAGTGCGAAACTCCATCAATCAAGTTATAGTTTTTACAATACACATACATTACATTAGACATTTGTACATCAGCCTACTACAACAAACTAGCTCCATCAAGTTTCAAAACTTGTACTGTGCAGTTCATCAGTCAGTTAATCGTTCAACCAATCAATCACTAGAAACATACCTCGCTCTGTCCAGCTTGACACATTTGAGCGGGCCGCGAGCGACAACAGTTGCCGCACGTGGCCGATCCAGGAGCAGAGCAATCTCACCAAAGTAGTCGCTGGAGCCCAGGCGACCCACCTCGGCTGGCTCCTCGCCCTGCTGGAATGAATGAATGAACAATGAATTAGTTTATTCTAATTTTAATTAATTAAATACTCCGCGGACACTCACCTCTGAGCGCTGCTGCAGGACAACGGCACAGCCCTCGAGTATAATGTAGAAGTCATCGCCCGCTGCGCCCTGTTTGACAATTGTCTCGCCATCCTCGAAGGCGCATGTCTCCAGCGAATCGGCAACGGTGAGGCGCTCCCATTTGTCCAGGCTCTCCAGTATGGAGACACGCGACAGGAATTCCTCATACATTTTGCGCTTGCGTATGGTTGAGCCCATCAGGATGCGTCTGTATGAGTCGCGATCGATGCCCCACAGCTTGACATCGCTCTTGGCACGCACCGTGGCGGCACGTGGTGTACCATAGATGAGGGCCAGCTCACCAAAGCTGCCGCCCTCGCTAATGGTGGTCACCAGCTCAGAATTGACAAAAACCTACAAGAGATGCATATTAATTAATTAATTAGGGAATTCTCACTCTCTGTCTCTCTCATTCTCGTCGCTTGGCTACTCACGTCCACCTCACCCACATCGATGACATAGAAATTGTCGCCTTCGTCGCCCTGCTGTATGATATTCTCGCCAGCCGTATGATTCACCGGGAACATGGCATCGAATATGTCAGAACGTTCGCTTTCATCCAAATGGGCGAAGAGCACATTTTTGGCTATGGCCTTGGACAGGGCATTCATTGTCTTGTAATCCTTGGGTACGACTTTCTTAACATAGTTGGCGGCGTCTTCTTCGCTCACCGGCTCGGCGGAGATGCCGCCGCGCCTGCGAACGGGCGGTGCAGCTGTTTGTGGCATTGGACTGAGATCCTCACAATCGTCTGGGCTGATTACCTGTTTGCTGGCATCCAGTTTGACTTGTTCCTGCAACGACATAATGCAATTTTTATGAGTATAATAGTTTTGTATAACAGTATTAATAACAAAATCAATGTATGTATGTATGTATAACATAGTTAAAGCAGCAACTTGCAAGCATTATAACTATGTATAACGAAAGTGTATAACAGTTTATATAACAACATATCACACATGTCAGTTGTTTACATAATGGCACTATTTTATATAAAAGCCATATATATGTATAACAGTATATGAGATTTTCTAAAAATATAACAGTATACCATATATCTGTACATTTTATATATATAAACATAAGTGCAACACTCTTTTAATCAACATTTACGAATTTATCAAAGAGTATAACAGTTTATTCACGTCATAGTAAACAAATGCATAGTTTAAAGTCTATTATATCTAGAAAAGCTAAAGAAATAAAAGTAAAAAGTTGTTATAGCAGTTTAATAGTTTTGCCATAGTAAACCAATTACAAGAAAATTTCACATTCAACGCCCACGAACGGGAAATGGCATTGAAAACTTCTAGCAGAAATTTTTCTGCACTCAATCCGCCCACGGGAATCGTATTATGTACTTTGACGCCCAGCAGCTGCTGCAACTCCAGCTATTTACGTCATTTGGTGGGGGGGAGAGGGATGCTAACTTTTCCTACTATATGTCAAAAGTCAGTTCGTCGTAGGTGGGAAGCAAAGCTTCAACGTTACTTCAGTCCTTGTTCCAGCTGCCCATTTATCTATTTTTGGTAGCTCAAAGTTCACGAGCGACAAATAGAACAAAACACGCAGCAGCACGCTTGAGCTCTCCACCTCCGCATAGATGCTGCTGGTGCAGCTGGCAAATTACATTTGTGAATTGCACTCGGGATACAAACAAAAAAATAATGTTCATCTCGGTAGCTTTTAATAACTGCTGACTGGGTGACTGCTGCGAGTGACGTCAACCGGTTGCACAGCGGGCAGATTAAGTTCCATTTAAATGTCGCTCGAAAGTGATGGCTGCTCTTTTATTTTTGCGCCATATGCCAAATGCGGGACGATAACTGTTGTATGAGCAATGTGTATGCTTAATATTCTGTAATTTACATAAATTCAGGATTTCACAATAAATAGACAGCATTTTAATGAGACTTAGGGGAAGCAGTATAACAGTTAACTAAATTCTTGTACTCCATATGTATTACAATTGTACGATAACTGTTGTATGAGCAATGTGTATGCTTAATATTCTGTAATTTACATAAATTCAGGATTTCACAATAAATAGGCAGCATTTTAATGAGACTTAGGGGAAGCAGTATAACAGTTAACTAAATTCTTGTACTACAATTGTATACTAATAGTTGTTTATATTACAGTACAATAGTTAAGTAAATTCATTTACTCCTCGTCTTTTACAACTGTATAACACTTAAGTATAATGGTTGAAAATAATTAAACAGCTGTCTACTTCAATTACTTGGCAACTAGCTTTCAACTAAACTAACCGCCAAAAACAATCTACCAAGATTGTAAAACATGATGAAAAAATTAAAAACAGTATAACGGATTAGTATACCCTATTCAAGTCACTGAGTGTTAACGACACTAGGGCTGTATAACAGTATAAAATGCAAGCAAACAGACACTAACAAAAGTACACAAGTTGACACTGTGTATAACAGATATATAACAGCTGTACAAGTACATAACAATTAATGATTTAAAGTATATTACAATTACTGACAAACTATGACCAGTGTATTACAGATTTATTCATTTTACAGTAATTAACTACAAATTAGTCCTAATGCAGTCGTAACTGTTGAGTGTTATACTCTTTACAACTAGATAAGATATTTAGTGTCTATTAAGCTTCATTACAAGTTGTTTATAACAGTTTAGCTTATCAAAAAAAAGTGTTTTCTACAGAAAAGCCCCAAGCAATCTACTACAAATAAACAAAATGAGATTCACTGTCAATAAACAGGCGGCAAAACAAATACAAAATGGCCAAAAGCATAAACTTTTTATGATCTAAACAAAAGCGTTTGAAGAATCACATTAAAAAACAAAAACCGAAGCAAATAGCAACGATTCAAATTGATTTGTTGAGTAAACAGAAACACGATTGAAAAACGACTCGAGCAATTTGTTAGATGATCATGGAATGCCGCTGATAAGGATATTATTCTAGGCCAATAGAAAAAGCTGTTGAGCATGTGGTCAAAGGGTATACCAGACTGTGCAATACTCTGTTTGCATCGACAACTTAAAACAGCGGACCGAATTTCGAAGTGAGGTTTTGTAAGTCCTGAACTGTGTTAATAAAAATATATATCAGTAATTTTAATTTTTGGAAACCGAAGAAATAATATATAAGGTGTGATCTGTGTGGTAATTTTCACAATTTATTATTGTTCTCCAACTGTCTCAGACATAGAGTAGAAAAGTTGGCTCATGGAATGTTCTAAGACTGTAAGATCAAGCTTATATACTCCATTGCTTTTGATGTCTAGAGAGTATAAGCGAAGCTCTTGGGAAGCTTGCCAGTTGATATCTGTTGTCACAACGCAGCAGGCAAATAAATCAATCAACGCGAACGCCTCGCATACAAATGCCACAAAATGAGGCAAGATTAGCACAGCAGCCATAAAAGGCGGCGCCCCGGCCGCAAAGCAGACAAGTCAAAGTCGCCTGTTGACTTCAAGCTCCCCACTCTCACTCTTTTTCATACACACTCTCCCTCTCTTTCTAGTGAACTGCAACTTTGTTGATGGGACGTTTGACCCTGACCTTTTGTGCAGCAGCGGAGTCGGCGCCCAGCCAACTAGCCCTGGCCCTGGCTCTGGCTCTGGCCCTGGCCCTGGCCGTGAAGCTTCACTGGCCATCCCCTTTAACACACTGTCTCTCTCTCTCTCTCGCTATCTATCTCGCTCTACCTCACCTTCTCTCTCTCTGTCTATCGTCATTTTCTGCAATTTCCATTTGCGCGTTGTCAGCTTTTCGCGACATTTAAAACGGAAATCGATTTCGCATTGTAAATTGAGTTACTGACGCAAACTAAATTGCAAGTGTGTGTGTGTGTGTGTGTGTGTGTGTGTTTTGTGGAGTGGGTGTAATCTTGACAAACGTCTCACACACCAAAACAAATAAAAGTAAAAACACCTTATCAATACGTCATGTCACAACATTTGCCAGCTGATTAGCAGATTGTAAGCTTTGCCAGCTAGATTGTAAATTGGAACTCGTTTGACAGACAGGCAGCCGGCGATACAGTTTGTTGCAATTTCAGCAAACGTTTAAATGGGCATAGTTGTAAGATTTAAAATAAATTAATAAATATGTAAGCTATATGATATATATGACATGATAAATAATACATGACATATAATGTTATATGTTGACTTATTTCTCTCTCTTACAGTTGAGTATAGTTTTGAAATAAAAAAAAATCGAATCATTTATAGCCATAAAACCATAATATTCGTATTATATTTTCTATAGAAGCTATATTATAAACTGATCTGATTACAACATTTATGTTGATTTAATATTAGATACTTTATAAGACTTTAATCTGCTTAATTTTATGTAAATATCTTGAAATACCAAATGGTATAAGAACCAAATTTTCTATTACAACATAATTAAATGAAATATATTTCAATATATATATATATTAAATGTAAATATATTATTAACAATTTGACATTAAAATGCATTAAGCAGAAATCAATATATACATATATATAACTACACACATATTTATAACATCACAATTCAAGTAATGTTTATCAAGACTTTTTGACGTTCAATAAAATTTTTAATGAACAATATTGTTGCATATGGCTTGTTTAGAGCACATGTTAATTGCACGCTTTTTCTCGCCGTGTAGTATAAACCAATGCCAATGTGCCATAAGAGCAATATTTTACGAGCTGATAACAACAACAACGAAATTTCGTGACTATTTCGCTTTTCAGAACAAGTTTGATGAATGCGAGGAGCAAAAGAAATGCAATTGCACATAAAATGTGCATTCAAAATCGTTTGTGTGTGTGGGTGTGTGTGTGTAGCTGTTATGAATGCTTATTCAATAAAAGAAATTACAAGCCAAGCGAACTAAGAGACTAAAAAAAGAGCAGCAGAGCTTATGATAAAAAACGAGAGGCAGATTGCAAACCTTTGACATAATTTAGCTGCTACAGAATCTCTCTCTTTGTGTGTGTGTGCAAGTGTGTGCGTGTGTGCGAGCGTATGCGTAGTTACAACAAAGGCTATATATGGCTACAGATCTACAATAACAAACTGTAAAATACAACACAACAAACAGTTGAAAACTCGACGCGACAGACAAACAAAATTCCACTTTTGGATTTTTTTTAATTTTTCTTAAGTTTTTATATATATATGTATGTATATTTATATGTTACATATATATTATATTTTCTCAGCTTTTGTCTCTGAGCACAATTTTCCTTTAAGTGTTTGTGTGGGTTTGTAATTTTCACGAGTTTTATTTGTTTAAACATGGCACAACATAGCGAGAGAGAAAAAAATGAGTAAAATATTACGTATACGTAACGTATGGCAGCAACAACAACAAATACAGAAACAACAACTAACAGCAATGACAAATCCAATGTCAAAGTTTTATAAAAATAAATATTCAACAAAAAAAATATATATATTTATTTGTTCACACGAATATCGCAAAAATTTTCTTAAGTTAAAAGGTGTGCAAAAAAGTGTATGAAAAATAACGGAAAAGAATTGCAATAATGTGAAAAAAATGAAAAAAAAAAATGAATTCCTAATAAGTGTAAAAGATGAATCAGAATTGTGTAATGAAAATTATTTAGATAAAATAAAACTAACGAATAAATGTGTTAAAATAAAAGGAAAATAATGTTAAACAAATACAATTTATAACTCAAAACTAAGTACAATATTACAAATTGTTACAAAAAGGTTAAACAAGTTTTAAAAAAAAAAATAGAATAAATAAAAAAAGTAAAATAAAAGAAAAGTAAATGAAACTAAATAAAAACGTTTAACCCAAATTATTCAAATTTAAAATTGAGCTAAAAAATAAAAGAAAAACTATGCAAAAAAATATTTCCTCCAAGAAACGCGCGATTACAAAAATTATTTTTACTATATAAGATATGCGGGCACTCAAGATTTATATATGTAAATATATATATTATGCTCTGGTTATTAAAAGAATCTTTTTAGCAGCGGCCAAAGCAAATTAATTGCCGCCATATGAACGCGAATTATATAAAAAATATCATAATATATATCTATATATGTATATATAGAACTGATTTCTATATTTATTTGAGTGATGCGTCACACAATTAGCAGCTCAGACAATTTTAATTATAATTTTCATTTAATTTTAGCTTTCATCTACATCTTGTTCTACAGCTTTTACTTAATTATATTTTCTATCCCAATTTTTTCTTCAATTTTCGCTAGTTGTGCCATTTTTAATTGTTTAATTAATCCAATTGCAGGCACATTTTACACTGCATATGAATATATGTGTGTATATATGTGTGTGTAGGTGTGCATGTGTGCGTGTATACCCGCTTTTATTTCCGTAGAAAACTTCGTCGACTTTTTCTTTCGCGATATTTACAAAACGGAGGCGCGACACAAACTAAAAACTGAAAACTAAAAACTGAACTCGAATTCGCTTTCAGCTTTGATGGCAGCGATGTTGGCGTCAACGTAGACGTCGACGCCAGCTGCAACGTCAAGAGCAGGCTTCGTCACAGACCTCTTGTGTATGTTGATTACCGTTAAGTACAGTGGGTTATGTGTGCGAGCGAACGAAAGAAATTTTTGTGGTTTTTTATTGAGATAGAGACAACAAAAGAAAGTGAAAACGAATTGCACGACTGTCAGATACTCTGGCAAAGTCTATCTGATTATTGTCTTGCTGACTCTAAGTACTGTAAAGTGACTATAAAAATATGCGAGTTGATTTGGGTTGATCTATTGGAAGATCTACAGTAAAGTATGAAGGAAATGGAATTGAAAAATAACTTTTATATTATGCTGTTGCTTTATATAAAACTGTAACATCAGCGACCTCCAAACTGTAATTTAGGGTTGAGACTGTAAGTGTGTTGTGAATATATTAATTCAGCTTGGTAAAATGGAAGGTCTACAGTTGGTGACTCTTAAACTGTTACAAAAGGACAGCTCTTGTCAATCTTATCTTCTTATGTGAGTGTGTTGGTAATATGTACAATTACAATATTGTTTAAATTATTGTCTTTGTGGCTCTAAAACTGTAAGGTAATGCAGTAGCCTGAAAACTGCGATTAACGACTTGAATTGACAGTGAGTAGAGCTCCTTTGAATGGTGACTCTTAAACTATAAAGCATATTTAAGTATATAAATTGATATATAAGTTGTTTGTTATTTTAGCTACTAAAAATGTATTTTCAAAGGATTAATACTTAAGCTGTGATAAGAAAATATTAAATTAAATTACACTAATATACTCTTTCTTTAGTTTTGGAACAGTGTATAGTATACAAATTACTTAGTGCAAGTGTTAGTGTTTATACACTGCTCAAAATGGACAGCTTCTCAACCAGACACAATAAAAATAAACTCAATGACAAGCAACGAACAACAGTTTGAAGTGCAATTCAAGACAATTAAAAATTGTTGTTCAATATATTCAATCAACGAATTTCGCTCAGTGTAGCGAGCCACATTTTTTGCCCAGCAAAAATCTAAAAACAAAACGCACACAAAACAAAAATAACACATGCTCAACAACTAAAAATGTGCGAAACATTAATAAAGCAACAACAACAGTGACAACAACAACAACAACAACAAATGATGGCCACAAAGTGTAGCCAAGAAATTGTTTGTTGAGGAGCGCTATATGAGGGTGCAGATGATGGACGGGGTGGACGGGGACTTGAAGCTTTGGCCACTTGTCAGTTATTTTAATACCCTGCGAACATTGCAGGTGTATTTATTTATTTGTATTTAACAGGCAAAAGATATATAAGACTTCCATATTTCATATTGAACTATTTCTTTGATATTGATTAAATTTGATATTGAACCTTGGGTTTTCAAGCTTAAATCGAGAACTTTGAGAGCTAGAAGCATCAAATTCTGAATGTAAGTTCTCATAGAGTACATGCGGGTAAGGAATAATACAATTTGTAATTCCTTCAGTTACCTTTATTATAATAAATAATATATTAAAAACAGTACATAGATGGATAAAAGACAATTTAATACAATTTGCCATACTCAGCTCTATCTACAGGGCAACTCCTAGTCGGGCACATCCAATTAAAACACACTCACTTGTTTTTTGTGCCGCAAAGCAAATGGAAAAAGGTAAAACAAATCAATTCGAGACAGAGCCAAAGCGAGAAGCAGAGGGGCCCAGCGAGCGAATGAGAGAGGGAGAGAAAAAGACAAGGCTAAGAGCTGAGAATTGTGGGCGATTTACGAGTATTTGCCTAAGCTAAGCCCACAATAAAAAGAAATAAAGAAAATACGAACAAAAATACAACAGCAACTACAAAATAACAATACAATAATAATTACAAACTCAAGCCCAAACTCGAACTACAATCAAAATATTACGCCTGTGTGGAATTTATAATTTCGTATAGCCATAAAAATTTGTTTGCCTAACATATGAGTATAAAAACATAATACATACATACGTACATTATATAATTATGATTTATTATAATTGCGTTTGTGACTTTATGATTTGTTCGTGCACCACGTGACGTATGCGCAATGTACAAATATTTCTCGAATGGGGCGAACAGAACGAGAAAAATGACACAAGCATGCGATGCGAAACAAGCAAAAGACAGTTGGACAGGCTCTGAAGGTTGCAGGTGGGCGGGGCTATTGGAGGTGGGGAATGTAAGAATAAGAGTGGAAAACGAACATGTGTTTAAGTATTCTTATTCAGCGAGTGCCCAGTTATAGTCTATCTATATAAGAAAAGACCTTGTCGTAGGCCTAACGTCAGGTGAGCGACTCAAGTATGGGACAGGTCATGACCAAGTGCGTCATTTGACAAAGAGAGAATAAGAAAATAGGAGAGACAGAGAGAAATATGTATCAATTAGAAGGTAAATAGAAAAACTAAAGGAGTAAATTATAGTGTAATAAGCGATAGATACCTTTACTAGAGGTTGTCATCAGAGATAGAGAAAGAGAGTGAGAGACGAAGATGGTATAGGAGAAAGAGTGAGAAAAGAGAAAACCATATTTATAAAGGGTTTTGCTACAGAGATAATTAAGAGAACAAGAGACAGACAAGCGAAGAGAGGGATTCTCTTCTTTGAGATTCTCAAAAAAGAATAAGGCAAATGAAGATGAGAGAAAGGTAGTCCTCCTCAGACAATGTAACAAAAGCTAGAAACATGTGATGAGTACGCTATCTAAAAACTCTACAAAGATCTATAGTATAGACTTAGGATAGTCTAGTAGTATAACAGTTTTATGTAATAGTATAGTAGTTTAATTAATGATATACTCCCGATTCTCAAATCTATTTAAGTTCATATTCAAACTATGGTTGTAAAGTGTGTAAATGGACTCTATTTTAATATATATATAATTGAATTTAAATATATAAGTATATATATAAATATTTAAGTAAAAAGGTAAGATATATAACTTGCAACATAGTTAGCCCATGTTATATATACTCCTCTCTATACGATTCTCATATTAATTAGCCTCCTTTGCAAGCTTAAAGTTTATTAAGTAATATGTTTTGTCTGTTTCAACAAAACTTTGCAAACTTCTATTATTAGATTCAACCAAACGCTAATTACTTAATTAATTAAAAATCGAAGCATTAAGCTGTATTTGGGTACACGCTTAAATGCAGGACTTTGTGGACCTATTTGCAGCCTACACTTTTTAGCTCAACAGAAACTTTTTAAAGCCAAATTAAATAATAATCGCTTGCCCCTCAGATTGGGCTTAATGTGGGTCACAGAACCACAACAAAAAGTTTTTCCAGCTACCGGGCTTCGAACGCAGAGCTACCTTTAGACCTGGTCGAAGGGCGGGTGACTGAGAGTTGGCTCAAAGTGTGGAAAAGCTTTTTGTCTGCCTGCTTCCTGAGTGGCAGTATGTGTGGGTGTGCGTGCGTGTGTGTGCATGCGTTTTATAATCGAATTAATTAAAATTTTGCACACTGCCTGCTCTGTCATTCCTACAGCGGGCTTTTATGCTGATACACACTGAGAGAAAAACTGCAGATACTACATTTTAAGAAATTTTAAGCAAATTTTGAGATATTTATTATAAATTAATAAAAGTTACCTTTTTTTTACTACTTTTTTACTAAATTACTTAAACTTACATAAGTTTACTAACTCTGCACTATACTTCTACTTTAAATTGTAGTTTTAATTTTTTATCAAATTCACCTTCTGCATTTTTCTCTGTGTCTAAATTTAGTAAGCTGCCCGCATGCTGCAGTTTACTGTGCCCCGTTTTGCCGAGCAGCTCCTGCTTTGTTAAGCGAAATTTCCAATTCACTGAACTTTTTGTTAGCAGCTGCCTGACACCCCGCCCCCTTTACTCTAATTCCCGCCCCTTCTTTTTTATGGAACTGGCCCTCCTCTTTCGCCTGCTAAACAAAAAGCTTTTGTTGTTGCCACAAATTTGGGGCACAGCACAGAAAGAGGAGCGTATCCATATCGATGCTGGGCTGCTTGCCTCCTGGTTGATAACTGTTTGGTCAGTCTGTGTCCTGCGTAATCGTCACAGTCGCTAGCAGCAGCAGGAGCAGCAGTTGACAGCTCTGTCGACCAGCAGCAGAAGCAGAAGTTGAGCTGAGCTGACGTCACAAAACCAAAACCAACAAATTGTGTCAGAAATGTAATCTAATATGTTCCATATAATTATTTATGCTACTTAACTTTAGTTGGTTTTTAAATTAATAATAAACTTTGTGTATTAGATTTGAAAATTAAAGTTAGATTGTTTATTTTGGAACTAGTTCATGACTCGGTCGTTGTATGTACTAGTTCATCAAGTTTACTGCTTTTAGAAATTCTATTTCAATTAAATCAATTAAATAAGTTTAGATACTAGTTCATTTCGTTCAGGAGTTCATGAAGAGTTCAGTCGCTATATTACAGCTTAATACCTCAATATAACATATGGTTTGGGAATTGCTGATTAGCTCAAAAGAACGCATTGGTTATAAACTGTTGAGCGAAACTAATCATTATATGTAATAATATAATAATAATATAATATAACAATATGATTCGGGAACTAGCGCAAAAGCACGCATTTGTGTAAGAAATCTAAATCTAAATCGTTCTTAAATTAGTGAAAAAGTTCATTAGTCCATTCCAACTCTATAGTTCACATATGGATAATTTTCAATAATTTTTCTAATTTTATTTTCTTTAGAGCATAATCTAACTATAGAGAATCCATAATCGAATTAGCGTGCCAGCTTAGTTGCGCTTTAAGCTAACAGCTCTTTAGGGAGCGCACATTACGTATACGTCGCATGCCGTTTGTTCCATCTCACTGATGCGTCTATTATCCTAGTATCCTGTGCCTACGCCTGTTTTTCAGCTGTTGCTTCGCATGGACTACAACGCTTGCTGTTTCATTTTATTGCCTAAATAATTCATGAATTTCCGTCCATTTGGCCGCTTTGGTTTTGGTTGTTAAAGGCGCTTATAAGCCGCTTAATGGATGGCCAAACAAAAGGTCGCCGCATCCGCTGCTTACAGTGATACTTTCACAGATTGACCCATAACCTTAGGTCTATATAAGTACGTAAATGTATATATACTATTTGCATAAAACTTTAACAACAATTTCAACACTCGACGCAGAACTCCAAAATAAAGTAAGACTTAAATGAAATACATTATGTTATACATAAGGAAAAGCGGAACAAAGGCAGGGAGAACGAAGGATAGAGAGATGGAGACTACTTGGAATAAAATTAACACATTTTAACAAGACAATTGACAGGAAAAAAACACTCACAAAAACTCTAAGAGAACCAAAAGAAATGATGCACAGAGTAGAAGAAATACTTTATAAAAATACAGTTAACATTAAATTTAAAAAAAACGTAAGTTAAGAAAGGATTCCCTTTATACCATTTTTAAAATCCCTTAATGGTAAATAAGTCTTTTAAATAAACCGTTTCGACACACAACACTTATGACGCTAACTGTACCCACCATTTTTTGATGCTTTGGGGTTGACCTTTTTTCTATTTATTGCCTTCCCTCTCTTTAATCTTGTGTCAATATAGCGGTCAACAGCTACGGCGGCAACAACAATAACAACAGATGCGGTGAGTTGGCCTTAACTGTTTATTGGCCGCACTAATCACGGGCCGGCGAAAATAAACAAGGCGATGACAGCTGTCGGTAATGTTGTTCTAGCTGTTGTTGTTAGCTATAACTGTAACTGTAACTGGTACTGTTGCGGCCGTTAGTTTTGTGCCATTTACTGTTCGATTTGATATGATGTGAACGATGACAATTGTGTGAGGCGTGCTATAAACACAATCAATCAACGGTACACGCAACGCGACGGCAAATAACTGTAGCGGACGGCAGCAGCACAAATAGTGAGCGCACAATATGCGAAGTAACTCTAGTAGGGCAGAAGATGGCGGCAATGGCGTTCGACTTAGACAACGCACGCACGCAGCAGTTAGCAGTTAGCAGCTACAGCGACGACGATTGCAAACTGACTAACAGTAAACAGCAGCGACGACGACATGATGACCTTCACCAACACGCACAGCGCAAGGAAAGTGGCCAAAAAACGAAAACTTTTCGCACACACACAACAACAAACCTGTGACGCAGCTGCGACGCCAGCAACAGCAGCAGCATCAGCCTGAACAACAACAACAATAAGCAGCAGTAGCAGCAGCAGCAGCAGAAGCAAGCAAAAGGGCGCCTGGCAAAAGCTTCGGCAGTGGCTTCGCGTTTTGATTTCGTTTCGCGCTGCGTGCCGAGTTGTTGTTTTTTTTTCAAATGCAAAATTGCCATAAACTTGCGAAAAGCTGCTCTCTCATACAGGCATTGCCCTGCGGGTGAGTGAGAATGCATGTGTGTGTGTTTAAGGCACAACCGCTCTCACAGCGGACGGGGTGTGAGAGTGAGTGAGAGCGCAATGTAAACATTAGGAGACAGTTGCCAGTTGAGCTACTTGAATATATTATGCTAAAATGGTATGTGTGTGTGTGTATTTTATATTCCTGGCAGGCAAAAGAGTTCGTTTAGGGCTTGTAATACCCTTGCAGGGCGAATCTGGGCGGGTAATACAATTTTCTGAGAAAGCTTGTAACTTATATAAATATGTCAGAGTTTTTAAACGAACCTTATGAAACTTAATTTTATATTAAAGACAATATTAATACTTTATTACAATATTATTGCTTATAGGGTATTCAAATAATACAAATGTAATGCAAGGGTATTTAATCTAAGGCATGACAAATTCAATTATTCTGCGTGTTAGTACGTTTCTTTGCCGCCTGCGTCGCCACTTACAGCAGCTGCAAACAAATCAAAGCTTTTGCTCACCCACTCAAATAATGGATAGCAAGAGAAAGAGAGAGAGAGAGAGCCAAAGCAAGCAGCACTCAATACTTAAAAGCTTTTAGGCTGACCATAAAAAACATGCTGCACTTGACTGTAATGCAATGGAATGCGTGGGTGCTGCTGCAGATAAGCTGCCAATTATGTTCGAATGTAGGGGTACGACTTACAATATCCTCCTCTGGTATGGTGGTGCACGAGGTACGCACATGTCGCACACGATGCATTGCGTCCAAGCTCAGGCGATGCTCGTGGTCATCACGCAGCATGGCATCAAAGACAGCAACGCCGCCATCAATGCTGCTTTCGCGAAGAATGCGGCCGCCGCGTCCGCTAAAACTCCCGCTGCCATGCTGATGGGCAGCGGCATAGCTGACGCCCACCTCCGAGAACGAACGAATGCGCATTGTGCCATTCTCATCCGTGGTGAGGGCGACCGATTTGAAGCGATCGATAACCGCATCCTGAATGCTGTTCACGCTCAGCTGATTGCCCATGGCGGGCGATACGATAAAACAAACTCGAACAAACAATATAACGCTACTAACAGCAGCCGCAGTTGAAGTCGCACACAATTTGGCGCTTCTGCACGGCGCCAAGCTGTTTATCAAACTGAAGTCCGGCTCGGGCATTCAACAGGCAACAAGCAGGCAGACAGGCAGACAGGCAGGCAGGCAGGCAAGCAAGAGAGTAAAACGGGTGGGTGTACCAGCAAGCAAAAAAGAGAGAGAGCGCGGGCCACAGGTGCCGTTAGCGCTGCATTGTGCCAAAAAAAAAGGAAACTGCAGTTGCGGCAGAACTTTGCTGACAGGCAGCAAGCAGCCATTTTCAGGAACCATTTCGAAGCTTTTAAGCTTTCAACGCCCAATGCAATAAGCCAATGCAAGTCGCAGCCTACGCACGCACATTTACACATACACTCACACACACACACGCGCACCATTAGCCGTGTTTATTTATGTATTGAGCCGACAGCAAGAGCTATGTATATGTTAAACCAATGAAGCATCTCAACACTCCCGTTATTTATTTTTTTTTAATGGTTTTCTAAATATGTCCATGTTGTGGTCACTGTTGACCCTAAAATAGACCAACAACCGATTTATTGATTAACAATGGCGAATCTCAGGGATGAACAATGGTAGACAAAAAGTTCGGTGCAGTAATTAAAACAAGTAAAAACGCTCTAATCGGGACTGCCCGACTACGAGATCCCCTAAACGTTTATAATATAAATGAACAAGTAAAAAAAAAATCCAATTGAAAAAAAATGTTCGTAGAGGGATGCGAACCTGAGTCTCCTCGCTTGCAAGCCACCGTCTCTACCACGACGCCACACTCTCTTGTTGCAAAGAGTGCACGTACTTTAATGTATGTGTGCACACGTATGTATAGCGCAAATGTTTGCACCGCTTGCTTTTGCCAATTGACAAACTATTTCTTTAATAACTTCTGTGTTATTTAACGGATTTTGATGACATTTTCAGCATTCAATCCTTTTATTTTATTGGATATGCGATATTACTTATTAAATTAAAAAAATTTAAATTGTGGCTGTATTTGCAACTGAACTTAAATTAAATTGATTTTGTAAAATTTGGAGCCAGTATCCAAAATGAGAAAAAAACGAAATTATTTACAAAAATCTAAATGAGAAATTTACTGACTAGCTTAAAAGACGTAATATATACGGTCATACAAGTTATCGATAACGTTTTTAATCGATATCCTGGAATCGGGAAATGTATCGAATATCTGAAGCAAACTCGATATGCGCGCTGTACACAAGGACCTTCGTGTAAAATCAACTCTGTAGCTTTTAGGTTTTGATATCGACGGACTGACAGACAGGGCTAAATCAGCTCGGCTCGTCGTCCTGATTAAGAATTTATATACTTTATGGAGTCCGTCACGCCTCCTTTTGCAAAACCATTATATCCTGATTTCCCTATTTTCTTTTTAAGGAGGCAAGTTATGAAAGTTGAATAGCTAGAATAAAATTGCCCATAAACCAAGTGAAATATTTCTGAATTAAACCTCGACTATTCTCTCCAAGCTTTTTATTGTATGTGTGAGTGTGTTTTTGTTAGTACAAAAAAAGCATATCCAATAACGTGGCAGAGAGCTGAGGAAGAAGTACTGAAAACGCAATGGGTAATGTTACTATCCCCATTGGTTAACTGAAACAGTTGTTACTTATTTTTGATTTCTTCGAATTCGCATATTTTGACGATTCGGCTGACGCGTTTTTGATTTCAAGTTAATATTGGGCTTGGATTTGATTGTCCTTTTTTTACCGGCATTCGCTCCTCTGGGTTTGCCAACCTTTCTGTATTTTGAAGGTGGGGCCATAAACAGGTCAACGGCTAGACGAGCGCCAACATAGGGACCCTATCAAAGGAATACAGGGTGTTTTTGTTATTTGAACAACTGATAGATGGATAATGCCCGCTGACCTCCTCGAACATTTGACGCTCGCTATGTTGTAGATCCTGCCAAGCGGCGGCCGCATCGCATACCAGTTGTACAGGTGAAATGCTTCGGTCAACACACCCTAGCCAATATTCACGAAGGAAATTATAATATGCACTCTTTGTCAGCAATACGGGTATATTATTCATTTTGAATCGAAAAAAGGTATCCAAACGAAATCGAAAATATATAAAAAGCCAATGCTATTTATCCAAATATGCACGTAAAAAATTTTACTTAATTTCTTGCCTTGTGTTTATACTATAGTGTATTGTTTAGTTGTTTATAGTATTAGTGCTGCTGTTGAAATGATTTTTTTGAAATACATAATGCCCTTCAAAATTTAAATGGAAATGTTCTTTTCATAGCCTACTCTTAAGTTTAAAAAAATTAAAGAGTTTAAGGTGGGTGTTAGAGCAAAGTGGAAAGTTGCGAATTCAAATACCTTGACAATGTCCGAAATTTGGAACCTATACGCGAATATACCCCCGTCTTATATGATGTTAAGATTTTTTGAATATGCTTCTTGTCTGGCGAGGTAAATCTGGTGAAACTGTATATTCCAGTTATATGGGGAACTACGTTATAGTAGCAGTATGGTGTGCTCACGGGGGCGTGGCCAATCGAATAAAATACTTTTTTCACAGTTTTGAGTTATAGCCACAAAGTTTTGGAGGTAAATCCCTGTTGACCTGGTCTAAAGATATGTATATCTAAAAATTATAGTCTGCTCAGGAAATAGGAAAAAGAAATGGTAAGATTTCTTTTCTACAGATAGACTTCGATTCTTCTTTAGACGTTCTGAGAAAAGTCGAGAGTTTAGTGATTTCCGTTCAGACTGATGACTTAAAATGGTTTCATATAGCTATATTCTTAGTGAATCTAGTGTGTAGTGAATAACCCACGAAAAGACAGAAGTACTAGACTAGATCAACTTGACTATTGATGGAGATCAAGAAAAAAAGGTAGCTTATTTACTACATTTTCGACATGTAGAGTCTGGCCAGAACACCCAACCCGGAGAAGTCCACCAGGGAGGCTATATTAGAAAAAAGTAGCAAAGTTAAGCCTCCACTCCTAGCTCAAAAGAACCCACCAGAGGAACATCATTCATTACATAGGACGAAAGACGAAGTGCAACGAACTGCACATCATACGAGGTATTTTTTAAAAGAAAATATTTAAAAAACATTGAGAGTAGCATATTTTTGATATTTTGTATAAACTTACCCGTTCCAGTTTTTGAAAATAGTTGCGCAGGAATTGGACAGGATTGTCCGGTCGGCAGACGCACAGCTGGACGATGCAGTCTTTGAGGACGCGCTGAATGCCATGCGATTGTATATAATGTTCGCATTCGCGTAGGCTTTGCTCCTCCAGAGTTTTGGCCATCATGTAAGACATGTGTATGTGGGACTGTGTGTGGGGATGTGTGTGTTTGTGTGTGTGTGTGTGTGTGTGAGTTGAAGGTAAAACGTTGAGGCTAAAACGTTGTTGCGGTTTATCTTCTCTCTCTTTCTGCAATACGCAATATGCACACAGCTATGTATGTGTGTGAGTGTGTGGGTGTGTGTTTGGATGTGGTTTTAGCTGCTGTTGCTGCAGCTGTTGAAATTGCAACACACTACAACAAAAAATCAAGTAAATAACTTATTGAACAGGGGCGTCGAGTGCAACGCGAGCACCACATGTATGTAAGTACATGTGTATATGTGTGTATGTATGAATGTGTAGCTTTTCTTTCTGCTTTTGCTTTTTGGTTTTGCGTTTTGCTTTTTTTTGCTTTTGGCACTGTTTTCACTTTTGCAATTCGCGTTGTTCAGCAGCGCTGCGTTTTGTTACTGCCGTGTGTCGTTAGCCTACCCGTTTGTTGCAGCATCTAGAGCAATATCTATACGTTTACGTGTGTGTAAAATACTGTTTTTTTGTTTTAAAAGTTTAACTAATTTTCACGCACGTCAACCACTGCAGTTGTTGTTGTTTTTTTTGTGATATAGTGATGGGCGGCCAGTGTGGACAGTTGCTCGTGAAAAAAAAATACTGAAATTCTCTAAAGTCTGGCAGCGCTATCGATAACACAGACACGCTTTAAGCCTAACAGTACTTGCAAAGGAACTAAGTTTTAATGTTATATATAGCTTCAATTAAAATTATTTATTAAACTATTAAACAATTAAATATTACCTTTGTTAGTAACTTATGTTAAAATCAAATTAATATTGACACTTGCCCGATAGATTAAAACGATTCAACTATAGCTTAAAATACTAAAGCTCGCTTATATCGCTCGCAACTATCGATAGGGGTTTCAAATTAGATGCTTAAAACGCATATATTTGATTTCAACGAAACGCGCTACCTTAAACGTTCAATTTTTTAATAAAAATATTTAAATCAAGCTAAAAACATTAGCTATGTGGATGATGCAAGTCAACAGCAATTGCTTGTGCCATCAAACAAAGGTAAATTGTTGTTGCAGTTAGCAAGCAATCGGTGCATATTTTGAATGTCCCATAATACTCGTATATTGGTTTATTGATTTTTCTCGCATTTAGCTAAAATGCTGCACACGGATTCATTGCCCAATCATCAAGGTATCTACACGCCGCTAAGTCAAGCAATGACTGATTCTGAATCCGATGAGGAAATTGAAATACATAACGCCAATAAGCATCGACAAAAGCAGCAGCTACAGCAGCAACAATTGCAACTGCAACAGCAGCAATTGCAACTGCAACAATTGCAACTGCAACAGCAACAACGCAATCGCATTCGCATACCGCCTAATACTTTAGCTTTAAAATCACCACACACACAGCCGAAGCAGCAACATAAGCACAGACAGCAGCAACAACAGCAATTCAACAACAGCAACAGCAGCAGCTACACCACCAACATGCAAAATACATTTCGTTCGGTCATGCTCAGCGATTTGGGCAGCAATGCTGCCAACAATGTGGGCGTGGAATTTTCCAATTTTGGTGGAGAGTACGATGTGAATGCAGATAATGTCGCCATTTTAGGACATCAATCAGATCAAACAGATTCGAAACGCTTGCCCATGTCGACGAAGAGACGTTGCTGCTTTATTGCCTCACTGTTGCTTTGTCTGCTCGCTGTGGTTGCCTTCGTATGGATCGTTCCCTGTGGCCAAGCAGATGGCAGTGGAGCTTGTCCAGCGCCCGTAGACCGTCAAAAGACCCGCAATTGGTTTAAGAACTATACCAAAATCGAGCTAAGAGGAGGCGTAAATGTCGTGGCTGGTTTGCGTGCCTGGGAGAATAATTTGATATTTCTTTATCGTGGCGATGTCTTTTATCCGGAATTCAGACCTAATAACCATAAACGCAATGGCATCATCTCACTGATTGGCAGCTCCGGCGCTGTCGCCTGGTATGATGAGACGGTAGATGAGCCAGTGGCTATTGATTGTACTTTGCTCGATGTGGATCTCAATGGAAAGCCGGATTGTCTGATCATCGATGAGTATGGAGAAGTGGGTGCTATTAATTCGGGAAGTGGCGAATGGCATTGGCGCTTCAAGGATCATGCAGCGCAAAAGCTTAATGTCTATGACTTTCCTTTAATACTGCCAGACATCGATGGCGATGGCGTGCTAGATATATTGTTGATATCTAGCCTATCTCTGGAGCAGCGCACCAAGGCGCTTGTGCAGCAGCAACAGCAGCAAAGGCTCGAAGCACGTAATGTGCTACGACTGCTTTCGGGTCGTCGAGGTCGACCCATTGGTGAGGGCTTTCGTGTACACGATTGCCAGAAGCTCAGCCGTCTGCAACTAAACACCAACAACAACATTAGCTACACCTGCAGTTCGAATACAGAGCAGCAGCAACGTTTCAAGGGCCTCGCAGAGCTCTACGCACTGATCACCAATAAATCGCTAATGGGTCGACGTCTGTTGCCCACCTCAAAGATTGCGCAGCATCGCAAGCAAATAGATGCACAGCGCAATGTTTATCTGCTCAGTGGCAGGGAGCTGATACTTGAGAATCGTGGCAAATGCCCCGATTGCAATGTCACATTGCAGCTAAGCGAAATGCGTGAAGGCCATCGCCATATGCTGCGCAACTTTACGGAGAGCGGCACGTACGGCATGGTTCCAGCTCAATGGCACTTTAAGAACAGCAAGTCAAAGATGTCCGGGTTTGTCATCAAGTTCTGGAAGTGGCGCAGCATATCTAAAGCAAAGCAAACGCCAGCGAGCAACAGCAACAGCGTGGACAAGACCAACAACTACACAAACAGCAGCAGCAGTAGCACTAAGAATATAAATGGCATAAAGGAAAAGGATAAAAACAAGGATAAGGCATACTCAAAAAATCAGCAGCAACCGCAGCAGCAGCAAAAGAAACAGCAGCAACAGCAGCAGCAACGTCTTAAAAGAGATTCCCTCGTTCACGAATTTCCCGCCGAGCATGAGGAGTTCGATTTACTTCATCCTATACAGAAACGTGAAACATTTCGAAATCAAAGCAAATCAGTTCTCGGACTCATGAAAAACTATAAAATGCAAATGATAACGGAAACAGTTATTTTGGTATTATTCATTGGCGCCGATACACGCATCGAAAACACCTCACAGAGCAACATCATCCAATTCTGTCGCAACGAACGCAACGAAATGATCTGTCAACCAGATTTACTTAATCAGGAGAATTCCATGTTGATTGCAGATCTCGATACGGATGGCTCACAGGAGTTGGTCTCCTATATGTCCACCTTTGTGGAGCCCAGCGAATATCCCTACAACGACTGGAAGCTGATCAGCTATGTGCGCTTGCTACGCATCCAATCCGAACTGCCTGCCTACTATGAGCAGGAAAAACTCAACTAGAAGGAGGAGATGTGCATTTAAAATCCACTACATTAGTCTACAAGAGATTCAGTACTTAGAAGTTAAATTGCTAGCTGCATTAACAATATAACGTTTATAATTAATAATTGAACTATAAAATAATATAAAATAGTAAACTTTTCTAGTCTCAAATAAAGCACTCGGTGGCAAATAAAAATGGCCAAGTGTTTATTTTAAAAAGGGGGACAACTGAATTGGTTATCGCTCTTATAATTATGATATGATACAAATAGTAACTAGATAGAATATAGGTTGATAGATTAATCTGCGTATGGATCAAAGTATATAAATATATGATAATCAAAAGATAATATAAAACAAGATTGATGTTGATCGGAGACTACTCCAGGAAGTCTGAAAAATTTCTTATCTAACAAAAAAAACATATATAAATCTCCTTTTACCGTAACATTAAGACTATCCCAATTTAACATAATCAAAATATAATAAATCTTTAAAAAAAAGATATTCCAATTTGTATAGATAAATTAAATGCTAATCAAAATACATTATAATAGCTCCCATAATGAAGATGAAAATTATGTAGATATACTGAATAATATATATCTATATATATCTTGAAATGAAGAATAAAATATAGATATAATATAATAATAATTTTCATAATAAAGAAAATAAATTATAAAAACTCTTAAATTGAAGGTATACTGAATGGGATACAAATCTGTTAAAAATAAATAAAAGATGATTCAAATATAACAGTTATTGATTAATTTACAAGAAGAAAGTTATTTGTACACATGAATGTCTGTCCAGCTAAATCGGTTAAAATTTCCATTTAGATGTTACACACTTTGCAAACTTAATTAAAATAGAGTTATTTTGGAACTGAATTTAACTAATTACGAAATTTCGCAGTTTTTATTTACTTTTTTCTAAAAGAACAAACTACCTTTTGGTAGGTAGATTGAGAGAACCTTAACAACAATCTTAGAATTCCACATCATTAACATAACGTTTGTAGCTGGCCTGAAAATTGACCGATGACCACTGCTCGGTTATGATCTTAAACTCAGCTTCGAGGCATTGCAGAGACGCCATATTGGCCGTTTGGTTTAGCTTCTTGAGTAAGCGATAGTGCTGTAATATTATATGTACTTATTAAATTTTTTATTGTTAGTGATTAAGATGGCTTCACTTACCTCGGCTGTGGTACTGGAAATGAGTTTGGCCACCGCCAGAGCCTCATCGTTGACACTGCGCGATTTGCATGACTTGTCTATAAAACTGATGGGCAAATCAATTACATCCGACGTGTGCAAACGCTCTCCCAGCAAGAATAAACGCGTTTTCTAGCAGATAAAGAAAAACGATTTGTAATGAAATAAAATACAATAAATAGCAGTCTTATAGCGATTAAAAACAGTTAAATTGATTAAGTGATATTTTCAATTAGGAAGTGATCTATCTATAATGTGGCTAAGAACGACAGTATGACTTGTTCATCACAGCGCTATAACTATAGAATCTATATATATACATAGCATATATATTAAACATTTCACGTTTCTAATGTAAATCGCAAACAGACGGATCACAAAATTAATTTGACAAAACCAATATACCCATTTAACATTGTGATCGTGTATAGATATATAGTTAAACTTACAACTTGCGTGGCGACCTTCTGGTGTTTTTGCCAGAAGGCGTAACCCTCCGGCAGCTGTCCAAGCTTTGCATAGTTCGTCTCAAAGCAACAATCATCAGCAGCCAAAACATAGTCGAACAACGGCAGTTGCATAACACCCAAATTCTTGAGGTTTCCGACAATGCCAGCGACCAAAGGCTTGGGGAATGTAGCCAAAGTGCGCAGATATGTTCTATAAGATCAATTAGATATTAGATTATAATACTATAATACACTACACCATCATGTCGAAACTCACTTTAAAACCAATGCCAATTGTGTAGCGTTATTTTTACGCTTCTCAACCGTGGCAGCCAGCAGCTCCTGACAATCGATGCCCTGACAAAATTGTTGACCCTGTACACTAAGCAGCACTGTATTGCAATCATTGCTTTTAGCCAATTTGTTTAAAATTTCGTTGAGTTTTTGCAACAATTGCACTTTGTACGTGTAGCCCGTTTTGCTCAGCTGCGTATTGATCACCAATTGAGTGACCTTCTCCAGCTTATGCAACGTCACCAGCTCTACTTTGCCAGCCTTCAACTCCTTCGCCTGCAATGTTCCCTTTTTAAGGTCATTGGCCAACGTTTGGGGTGCAGCGCTGCCTTCGTTTCTTTGGCTCGCTTTATTCTCTGGCTTTAAGAATATGAACGACGGATCCATGGCTGATGCATCGGAAGCATCATCCGACAGATTAGCTACTGCGCCAGGTTTATTATCCAGCGATAGACGATTAACAGAGGCATTGCTGGAATATGAGCTATTTGAGCGTCGACGCATTATCATGGATTCCTCGCTGGCACGTTGCTTATAAACATAATCCCACGAATCAGATGGACGTTGCTTTGTTGCCTTAACAAAAACAGCTTCAGCTGAAGCTGAGCTGTTGCCCGCTTCTTTCCGCTTTCCACCTTTGGGTGGGCTTTCCTTTTTAGTGGGCGTGTTTGGTTCAACTGCAGATGCTGTCGCTGCTTTTTGTGGCTGCAAAGGAATACATTGAGACTTGATAAACTTGCATGCATTTCTTGAGCTTACTCTGCCGGTTAACGTCAGCGCCCGCTTGCGCATTAGCGGTTTGTTGGCCAATTCGCCACCGCTCAGCTCTCGCTGTTCGCGCTCCACGGCTTGCATCATATTGGCGGCGCCCTCATCGCCCATCAGTCGATCAATTTCGCTTACTTTCTTCTTTTTAGCCTGGCTGCCGGCTCCATTTGGTACACTCGGTGTTTGTGAGCGACGCTTGGGCGGCGATGTTGTATTCGTTTCGGCCAATTTAGCGGGCGTGGCGGAACGTTTAGCTGACACTTTCTGTGGCTCTTTTGGTGTCGCGGGTCGCGTCTTCTTTGACATTGTTTCCACATTACTAGCTTTAGCTGTTGCTAGTGTTGTTGTTGTTGTTGTTGTTGTAGCTGTTATCGTTGCTGTCGTTGTTTCTACATTTGGTGTTACATTCGCATGTGGCTTCGGACTTGCATACTGCGCAAAGGACTTTTGCGTTTCAGGCACATCAGGATCCCATATAATTTTACGTTTAATTACGCGCGTGCGCTTGAAACCTACAAAATACAATTTTATTAAATCTGCTTTTAGTTTAAATATACAGAAAATGCTTACCAGCGGGTTCTGCATTAATGTTGGGTTGCTCTGCGGCTGGTTTCGGTTTTTCCGGACTTTTCTGATTAACAGATTTCAGCACTACCTTTACGTTGCCCACCATATGAGACACATCTACTGATGATTTGGTCTTCTTGATGAGCGGCTTCTTAGTGGCAGGCAATTCGATGGTGTTTGCATTGGAATTGGACGCTGTATCGCTGCTGCTATCATACTCATTCCAATCATCATTTAGCGAGCTGATTATATCTAAAGGCTTTTGCTGCTGTTGTTCCTTTTGCTTTTGGTTCGCCAACTCCCTGCGTCGCGCTTTATGGGCCTTAAGGTCGGCCATTTGCTCGAGTGCCACGGCTCTCGCCTGCTCTGGCGAGAGTTTTGCCTTACCCATAGCCGAACCATACTTCGCGCCAGTTTTCGAGGCACTTACACTGCTTTTAGCAGTTGTCAGCAACTCGGGACTGGGTCCGCTAACATTTTCCCCATCATCAATTTCCATGATCTCATATTGTCCCTCGCCCTCGATAGTGACACCCACATTATCCAATTCAGCTAAAGCTAGCTCAATGCTGGATTTTTGCGGCTCAGTTGTTGGTTCCTGCTCCTGATCAGAGCCCTTTAACAGGGCAATCAGATCAACGTCCTCCAATGCAGGCACTGGCACTGGTTCCTCCTTGGCATTCGTTTTGTGAACAGGAGTGCAACGATTTTTTTTCGTTAAGTCATCCTTAAGTTGTCCTCCGTCTTGGGTGCTCCCGCTGCCATTTTCTGCTTTACTGCCCGTTTCAGCGTTCACTTCTGCCGCCTCCTCCTCTTCTTCGTCCTGGCCCGACTCTGTGCAATGCTGTATGTTATGCATTTTGGCTATTTCCTGCTCCAATGAGCTCAACTCATCAAGCTTATCGACTTTTGCTTCAGCATCGTCACTCGAGATTTTCTTTTCCTCATGTTTGGTTTCGAATGCGACCGCTTTTTCTGCTTCTTCTTCCTTTGCTATGCTGTTTGTTTCTGATGCTGCTGCCACTTTGTGATTTTGCTGCGCATCTAAATCCGTATCGCTAACTTCGGCCATGTCCCAGTTGAATTTAATTGTCTAATAATTATGTTAAGCTTTAAAATTCCTATGCACTTGACTAAGTTTTTAATATTCTCTCGTTTTCATGCACTTGCTGCAACAGCGGCCATTTTATAGTGATGAATGTACGATGAATAAATATTCGATACACTTGGAATATATCGACAATTTGGTCACCCATCAACCAGTACGTCTCAATACAAGTGATGAAATATATATATCGATAGTTGGCATCGATGGCTTTGACAGCTCTAATCGCTACCCCCACACCACTCCGATGAATACTTTATAGAAAAAAAAATCTCATCTGCAGCCAGGATAAACGCTGATTGATAAGAGGGGTAAATTTGTTTATTTTCACGCGCAGTTAAAATAAGAAAAGAAGTACATACAAAATCAACTGTACAGCAACTGTTTGAACATAAGCAACAAACGCTGCTAACCGCTCGATCGTGGCGGCGACAACAACAACAACAGCAGCAGCCAAAGCTAAACAGCAAAATACACAAAAATTGTGTCCCAAATTTTTGGTGGCAAGACGGACGACAGGATGTGGGACTCTTCAATGTTTTTGAGCACATTGACGCCAAAGTTTTATGTGGCTCTAACTGGCACTTCGAGCCTCATATCGGGCTTAATACTTATTTTCGAATGGTGGTATTTTCGCAAATACGGCACCTCGTTTATAGGTGAGTTGTTTTTTTTTTAATTTTTAACTGTTGAAATTTAAAAAAAAATTTAACATTTTTGTTGCTTGCAGAGCAAGTTTCGATCAATCACATTAGTCCCTGGATCAATGGCAACGATGCTCAATCGGATAATGGCAGCAGCAGCAGCAGCAGTGGATCCAGCAGCAGCAGCAATGGAGGTGGTTGCGGTGGCTCGAATGGTGGTGCAGGTGCGAATTCAAATTCAAGCAGCAACTCAGGCACACCCGAGTGTAAAGTGTGGCGCAATCCATTGAATCTCTTTCGTGGCGCTGAGTACCAACGTTTCTTTTGGGCCACGAGCAAAGAGCCTTTGACCTACTATGACATGAATCTGAGTGCTCAGGATCATCAGACGTTCTTCACATGCGAGGGGGATGCCGGCAAGGAGGAGTATGAAATCATGCAAACAGCGTGGCGTGAACGTAATCCCATGCAACGCATCAAATCGGCACATAATGCACTCGAAATAAATGCTGAATGTGCACCAGCTTATATACTCCTAGCCGAGGAGGAGGCTATGACCATATTGGAAGCGGAGAAGATTCTCAAGACAGCACTGAAAGTAGCCGAAATTAATTATCGCAAATCGCAGGCAACACAGCACCAGGGCTCCATAGCGGATGGAGTGCATCGTAGGGATACGAATGTATTGATCTATATCAAACGTCGCTTGGCCATGTGCGCTCGAAAGCTCGGCAAACTGAAGGAGGCGGCCAAAATGTTTCGCGATCTAACCAAGGAGATACCCTCGATCATGAGTGTGCTTAACATACATGAGAATTTAATTGAGACTCTACTCGAGATGCAGGCATATGCTGATTGTCAAACGATCTTGGCTAAATATGATGATATATCGCTGCCCAAATCGGCGACAATATGTTATACAGCTGCATTGCTTAAGGCACGCGCCGTTGCTGACAAATTCTCACCGGACATTGCATCGAAACGTGGCTTGAGTCCGGCAGAAATGAGTGCCGTCGAGGCCATACATCGTGCAGTTGAATTTAATCCGCATGTTCCCAAATATTTGCTGGAGACAAAGCCCTTGATTCTGCCGCCGGAGCATATATTGAAACGTGGTGATTCGGAGGCCCTGGCCTATGCGTTCTTCCATTTAAAGCACTGGAAACAGGTGGAGGGTGCATTGAATCTGTTGCATTGCACCTGGGAGGGCACATTCCGTATGTTGCCGCATCCGTTGGAGCGCGGACATCTCTTCTATCCATATCCGACGTGCACCGAGTGCGCCGATCGTGAATTGCTGCCGGCCTTCCATGAGGTCTCCGTCTATCCAAAAAAGGAGTTGCCCTTCTTCATCTTATTTACGGCTGGTCTCTGCTCATTCACGGCTTTATTAGCCCTGCTCACGCACCAGTATCCGGAGCCAATGGGACTGCTGGCACAGACCGTACTTACCTGGATATTGTATCCGATACAGTTGCTCAAGGAGCGCATCGAGGCATTCTGGCCGTGCAATTTGCTTCAGCAATTGTCGCGTGTCTAATTTAGCTAAAACGCAAAACGAAAGCCAACGCACACACACCCTGCATACACACTCACACACACGCATACCTACTACACACACTTTTCAGGCATAGTAAGGATTAGGCATCTAAAACAAACCCCACACTAAGTTACAAAATAACTCAACTACAAAAACAAAAACATGCATATACATATTTATAAATATATATATATATATATATATATCTCAAAATATATATATATATATATATATATATACATATATATTTTGGATCTTTGTCTGTGTTTCGTGCAAAATAATAAAACAAACAAACAAGTATGAATGACTGCTCAGCTCTTCGATAACTAAACTCGTTCCTATAGTAGCTATTTATAAAAGTGTTAGATCAGATCAGATCTGTTCTACAATAATCCAGTATATATAGATACTATGCCCCACTATTTGATATGCTGTGTGTGCTTTGTATTTTTCTCTTTTTTAAGTTTTTATTTTATACAATTAGTTTTACATATTACAAAAAAAAAAAACAAATACAAAATTGATTTGAATATTTATTTACAAATTTAATTTGTGCCATATTTTTCTTTATTATGTTATTTTATTTTGTGCCCTGTTTATAGATCACATATGCCATAGTAACCCGGACAGACGTCGCATTTTTTGAGCTGTTGCCCATAACGATTTGGGTTTAGTGATAAAAAGTATTCCCTAACATCGTTCATTATTTCAGAAAAGTCATCATGCAATTCCATTATTGTGGATCCACTGTAAT
This sequence comes from Drosophila gaucha, assembly GCA_035045545.1. NCBI lineage: Eukaryota > Metazoa > Arthropoda > Insecta > Diptera > Drosophilidae > Drosophila > Drosophila gaucha. Next base: position 3,055,950 of record JAWNOY010000222.1, read on the forward strand.
TATCCAAAATGTGTACACCGATTCGATATAGCACCGTTTCGCTGGGTAGATAGAACTGCAGCAATTTATATAGATCTTGCCAAAGATATTCCATGAATATTTCTGTCATATTTAGAATGTACATCAATACATCCTCTTTCAAAATGTCCGCCAAGGAGAGTAGCGCCGTTTCAAAGCTCTCTGCATTTATAATATGTTCAAATATCGATGATCCATAGTTGGAGAGCATGACCATTGCACCATTTACCACAAGACTGCTGAGCCTCAATACATCAACGCCTTCGCTATATTTGCTTTGGGATAAATCCGATTTATCGATCTTCGTTGAAGTTGGTGGCATTAGCCAGGCATCTCTTCTGAGAGATGCCGCTGACGTAGATCTCTGCCCATTCACGGTGTGGCTCTCTGGGATTGTCTGCGTCACTTGGCCAAGCACGTCGGGTCCCACATTGTGCTGCAGGTTAGCTCGCAACTCGGCTCCAGTCGTCTTCACCTCATTGTTCAACAGCAAACCCTTGCCATCCGGGTCGAAGCTGGGGCGAATTCCTTTCTGATTCAACTCTTTGTTGATCTTGTAGAGATCATTGAATTCCTTCCGTGACGGCATCTCATTCACATTGCGTATGATGTCTAGCTTGCCCCTGGCAGCGCCTCTAGTGCGCATAGTCTCCTTCGACAACTTGTCAAACATGCGTCTGCAATGGATATATATTATTAATACTGATGTATTAGAAGAAGAGATGTGTGATTAGAAACAACTAAATAAAATTTAACGTTATAAATATAAATAGCATTTTCTGACAAATTAAAGTTACTCAATAGTTCCTCAATTATTATATAGTTCGTTTGGTCTATCAAACTGGAACTAAGCTAACAAGAGAAGTAACTAAAATGTACATGCATATAATCTGAATCGTAATCAATGTCCGATAGCTCCTCAGTTTTCGAGTTAATTAAGCTTAAGTTGGGAAAGCCCCCTTTTATACAATTCGACACAATATCGTAAATGAATTAGAACAACCAACTATATAACTACCTCCAATAAAAAACACTTAAGATAAGTATACCTCTGTCGGTTGCTCAGTGTTTCGCGATAAGCCCCTATCCTATTGTTGGTCGTCTCATTGATAATGGTCGACGCGAGCTTAAAATTGTAAACGCTGTGCGTGAACAGCACCAGCGAGGCGGAAAGCTGCAATACATCCATGGCAGAGACATCGTCGCCATCCATGTATTTCTGCAGAACAAATTATAAATGTAAAATAAAACTGATAGTAGAATCACAATAAATATCTAACCAAAACCAGATCGACAATGCCGTTAGCCAGACCCGTTCCAGATATCATAATGGTAGATATGTTCATGCTGTTGACCGTCAGCTGGGTGATCTGTAATGCAAGGGAGTCAGTCAACTGTCAAGGTGACCCAATGTGATACTTACAGCTCCCACTTCCCTTCCCGCATTGGTGGCCGCTGTCAAAGCTGTAGTGGCGCCCGCTGCACCCAATCCTATTGTGCCCCCTCCTACTCCCAGCCAATGACCTCGAGCCGTGCGATCGGTTATATTGATCGATTGCTCATGTTTACCGCGATCGACCAGCTGAGAGGCAGAGCGCCCAGTCGCATAGCCAGCACAGATCAGACCCACAAGCCCGGCAGCAGCCATCACAGGCCCAGCAATGGGCACGGCACATAAACTCAAAAGTGGCACACCAGCTGCTGCCAGACCACCCACAGCCGTCGTCTTATCTAGTACGTTGAGGGTCTTGCGTGTGGACGATGCAGCGGGCGTCAACCATGTCTCCAACTGTACAAAATCGTTGTTTAGATTGTAAACACCTCGACGTGGCGCAACCATAATACCTTCGGGCAACTCATTATTGGACACATAAGCGCTCCAGTTCTGATACACCCGTCCTTGATCGTCCACAAAGATCATGCAGCAATCGGAACTGTTGTTGCTACCATCGCTGTGGGCTGCAATCAGAAATTTGTTAGTAAGACAAATGGAAATCCTTTTATATACTTACAAACGCAACGTCGCACACGAAACACTGGATGACAGGACCACTTCGTAGAGTCTAGTGCCTTAGTGTGATCCGTTTCATTGGTGGCAACCATTACATAGAAGATCGATGTGAGCGATTGGCGATTTGTGTATTTTCCTGCATTGATATAAATCATTATCTAGACTTATTTCTATCTGAATGCAAATCACTTACGTTGCTCCCAAATGGCATTGAAAAATGTCTCGCGTATTCTTTCATTGGCAGCTTTTTGCTTGTCCACCTTTTTCTGAGCCTCTTCTAGTTGTTTTGGATCAAGTCCGGGTGGCACTTCCGGATCGGGTATTATATTCGTAATTTTGACCTTCAAAATTTCCGCCTGGTTCACAGATAAGCTTTTGAAATCGCAATAATTTATGATTTTTGATATGTCTTTAAGTCATATACATTACAAATTAAAATGCGCAGTACTCACAGATCCCAAATAATTTCATTGGCATATCCAAGGGACTCGGCAAAGGTTTGCTGCACCTCCCGTATGCTGCGGGATCTTCCATTATTGTTTTCCTCAAGTAATCCTCCTTCTGCCATATTTGCACTTAAACACAACTGCTACTTTCAATGAGTGAACTTAGAATGACCAAAATGCTGGGAAATACCAGCTTTTATTCTCCGATCACGTCATTTTACTTGTGATTTAATTGCTAGCGATGACAATCGAAGTGCCAAATGTGATCAATGGGCAGTGTTTCGATTTGTTAGTAATCGATATTTCTATAGACAGCTATACTTTATGGTACTTATCGATTTAATTGAATTGAAACAGCCGTTAAGGCTACACGTTTGTTTACCTAAATAGAATCGAACTGCAAATAATTAAATCAGCTGCGTTTGACCTTTATATGAAAGGTATCCCTATACATATTTGTCTATATGAACGCGCAGCATTTAGACACATTTGAAGCTAGAAACTTGAAATTTGGGACTTATACATATATCCATTTGAATGTAAATACTCGCGTGTAAACAAAATCGTTGTTTTTTTTGTCAATATTGCAGACTAAGAATTACAATTTTGGAATATATACTATACATATATGTATAAGCATATCTATAACTCACACACGACACAAAAAGATATTGTATGTATACCTAATTGGGGCGTGACAAATCGGGTAAAACTGTATCTTCTACAACTTTAGAGCTAGAGTATCCTTATTTGGTAAGTGGGTTACTGTTAACCTCCTCTTACGATCGATCGATACGGGCGTGGCTAATCCCCAAAACCTATATCTTCTACAACTTTACATCTACAGACCCAAAAATAAACAAATACGTTAATATTGCCCCCTTCTACCAATTTTTCAAAAATAATACATACTATATATCCTTGCAAAAAGGGCATATTTATTTTGTTAATTCTTGTTTAGCCTATGTTATATATTAAGTGATTTTCTTACCACAGTCGGAAGAACTTTGTGGTGCAATGCCGCTCATAGGTCGTAGGTAGGTTTAAAGCTCGCATATGCCATAGTAACCCGGGCAGACGTCGCATTTTGTGAGTCTGTTCTTATATTGATTCGGATTTAATGACAAAAAGTATTTTCTAACAGCTGTCAATATTTTATCACAGTTACTATTTAGCTGATCTATGGAATATGATCTGTAATTATCCAATATGTGTACACCGATACGATATAGCACCATTTCGCTGGACAGATAGAACTGGAGCAAATTACAAAGGTCTTGCCAATAGTTGTCCATGAACTTTTCTGTCATTTTCATGATCCAATCCATCTTATCCGCTGAGAAATTGTCCGCCAGGGAGAGCAGCACCGTTCTAAAGCAGTCCTCATTGATAATATGTTCGAAGATCGATGAATTATATTTGGTGAGGGTGAGCTGAACACCTTCAACAACCAGACTGCATAGCTCCAATGCCGCAATAGCTCTATTATATTTTTCCTCGCGAACGATCGCCGCTGGAGTTTGTTGCTGTAGCCAGATCTTAGGTTTGAGATCCCCTTTGGCAGCTACTCTCTCAGGTATGGGCTGTGTCACCTTGCCAAGGACATCGGGCCCTCTTTGGTGCTGCAGGTTAGCTCGCAGCTCGGCTCCAGTCGTTCTCACCTCGTTGTTCAACAGCAAACCTTTGCCATCCGGGCTAAAGGACGCCCGAACGCCACTCTCTTTGAGTCCTTTATTGATCTTGTAGAGATCATTGAATTCCTTCCGTGACGGCATCTCATTCACATTGCGAATGATGTCCAGCTTGCCCTTGCTGACGCCTCGAGTGCGCATCGTCTCCTTCGACAACTTGTCAAACATGCGTCTGCAGAGGAGAAAGAAAAATATGTGATATACATATATTTATACCCTTGCAAAAAGGGTATATTAATTTTGGTCAGGAGTTTGCAACGCAGAGAAGGAAGCATCTCCGACCATATAAAGTATATAGATTCTTGATCAGCAAGACGAGCTGAGTTGATATAGCCATGTCCGTCTGTCCGTCTGTCTGTCTGTCTGTCTGTCTGGATCAACGCAATCTCCTCCGAGACTATAAGAGCTACAGAACTGAAATTTTACACATAGGCTGGAATGTGCTGCAGGCATTGTATATCTCGGAATCATCCGGATATCGGATGACTATATCCTATAGCTCCCATAGGACAGATCGGTTTTAAGAAATGTTTTAGTGGGATAACTTCGACGTTATTAAAGTCAGAGACTTAATATTTGGAATATATACTGCTGAGTTGCACCCAAATACAAAAAGGTATAGAATATATATATACGCCTTTTGGGGGCGTGGCAAATCGGAAAAAACTATATCTTCTACAGTTTTGAAGCTAGAGCATCCAAATTTGGAAAGTGATATACTTTTAAAGTCCCCTTCAGATTTATCAAAAAGTTATATATCCACGCCTACTTGGGGCGTGGCAAATCGGGAAAGTCTATATAGTGCTTCCCATAAATATTAGAATATTTTGGATGCTGTTAAAGCCAGAGACTTGAAACTTAAAATATATATTTGTATCAACCACCCCTAGAAAAAAAGATAAAGAATATATATCTACGCCCATTAGGGTCGTGGCAAATCGGATAAAACTATATCTTCTACAATTTTACACCTAGAGCTCCAAAAATTGACACAGACGTTAGGCTTGATCGTTTCGACAAAATGATGGAAAAATATATATATCCGCCTCTTGGGGCGTCGCAAATCGGAGAAAACTATATCTTCCAAAGTCTTATAGGTACAGCTTCAAAATTTTATATATAGGTTACTGTTGCCCTGCTTAATAGATTGCCCAAAATTTATATATATCCAATTGTTGGGGGCGTGGCAAATCAGAAAAACACTGTATCTATATCCTTTGCAATTGCAAGGGTATTACCAAACTTCGGCATGGCCGAAGTTAGCCCATCCCTCTAGTTTTAATTGAGTTAAATTATGTCTAGAAAACTGTTTTCAAACGAGAATTATTCAATAGTTCCTCAGTTATTGATTGAGTGAATCTATGAAGTTTTTTCGTTCTATCAATCGCGAAGAACAAAAGATGTTTAGAATATATAAAAAAAGAAGTAAGAGTGCTCTATGCGAGACCGCCTGACTTGGGGATACATACGTATAAAAAAACACACTTACATATATACACATTCATACATGTGCTTAACCATATTATAGTTCAAAGTATACAAAACTAGACCCCATGTTTCCTTAAAAATTTCGATGAAATTTTCAACCTACAATCCTAATATTATATTGAAAGATGATTAATATTTATGGAACCCAAATCAGCTGAATTTTAGTTTAGAATCAGAATCTAGCTCTAAGTCTGGTCTCTCGTTTTTACTTACGAGCAGAAAAGCGGACGGATAGACAGACATTTTTACAGACTGACGGGCAGCAAGACGAATATTGCACAGATCTAATCACTTCGGGAAAGCCCCTTCTGTAGATTAGATTGCAATACTTAATACAATCATAATACTCTATTATACAACTACCTCTAATTTAACGGAAGTTAAGATAAGCATACCTTTGTCGACTGCTCAGTGTTTTGCGATAAGCGTCTATTGTACTGCTTCTCGTTTCACTGACAATGGTCGACGCGAGCCTAAAATTGTAAACGCTGTGAGTGAACAGCACCAGCGAGGCGGATAACTGCAAAATATCCAAGGCAGAGACATCATCGCCATATTCATCTCTCTGCAAAAAACATTATGAATGTAATATAAAACAAACACGAGAATAACAACACAGTCTAACCAGCAACAGATCAACTATGCCGTTAGCCAGGCCCGTTCCTGACATCATAATGCTGGAGATATTCAAGCTATTGACCGTCAGCTGGGTGATCTGTAAGGCAAGGAAGTTAGTCAAGGATTAAGGTAACTTTGTAGCATTGTGATACTTACAGCACCCACCTCCCTTCCTGCACTAGTGGCCGCTGTCAGAGCGGTTGTCGCGCCCGCTGCACCCAATCCTAGTGTGCCACCCCCTACCCCCAGCCAATGACCTCGAGCCGTGCGATCTGCTAAGCTGATCGATTGCTCATGTTTACCGCGATCGATCAACTGCGAGGCAGAGCGCCCCGTCGCGTAGCCGGCACAGATCACACCCACAATCCCGGCAGCAGCCATCACAGGCCCAGCAATGGGCACGGCACATAAACTCAAAAGTGGCACACCAGCTGCTGCCAGACCACCCACAGCCGTCGTCGTATCCGCAAAACTTATTGCTTTGGTTGCGAACGATGCAGCGGGCGTCTCGCAAGTCTCCAGCTGTACTAAATTGTTTTTAAGATTGTAAACGCCTCGACGTGGCGCAACCATAATACCTTCGGGCAACTCATTATTATCCAAATATGCTCTCCAGTTTTGATACACACGTCCCTGATCGTCCACAAAGATCATGCAGCAATTAGAGCTATTGTTGCTGCGTCCTTCGCTGTGGGCTGCAAATAGAGATTAGTCGTACTTCTAGAACCCATTGAAAATGGATAACAAATTATTTAATAATAATGAAACAAGGAAGACAGCTCTATTCGGGTGTGTTCGTCTAGGAGATACCCTGAATATATCTGTAGCTATACTGTATGTTGCTTATTTTGTAGCCTTCGTATGCGTTGGTACACAAGTCATTAGATATAGTGTTCGAACCCTACTGAAATCGAAATAATACGATCGATTCTGTAATAAAATTCGAATGTCATAAAAATATAAAAAAAACATTTTGCTTATGTCTCTTTTAAATAAAAAAGTAAACTAAAGAAAAACATTTATCCAGCAAGAATCCAATATGTTAGCCACCTTAATATGTGTAGGAAGACTTCCGTTCTTACCTCAAAGAAGAACAATATATTTTGTAAATAGAACATTTTTATAGATCTACACTTATAGCTTTTATATGGTATGTATGCGTAAATGTACATAAGCTATTTTCAGATCGTTAACTCCTGAGTAGATAACTCCAATCCTTGTGTTTTTACTTACAAACGCAACGTCGCACACGAAACACTGGATGACAGGACCACTTCGTAGAGTCTAGTGCATTAGTGTGATCCGTTTCATTGGTGGCAACCATTACATAAAAGATCGATGTGAGCGATTGGCGATTCGTGTATTTTCCTGCAATTATATATATCATTAGACTTTGCTAACTCTATCTGAATGCAAACCACTTACGTTGCTCCCAAATGGCATTGAAAAATGTCTCGCGCATTCTCTTATTGACAATTCTTTGTTTCTCTGCATCCGATCCGGCTGACTTTTTGGGATCGGGTATTATATTCTTGATTTTGGTCTTCAAAATGTGCGCCTGCTTCACTGATAAGCTTTTTTAAATCACAAACAATTTATGATAAGTGATAAGCGTAGGTGCTTATATACATATTATAGAAATAGCTATTATTAAATAAATTATGCCGTTACGTACAGATCCCAAATAATTTCATTGGCATATCCAAGGGATTCGGCAAAGCTTTGCTGAACGTCACGTATGCTTCGCGCCATGTTTTCACTTTACTGATATTTTCTGTGATTCAACCACTAACCATACAACACTCAATGCAACTGGCTAAAATAATTGTAAATTTGCGGAACTTTATATAGTTTTTGTGCATACGAACATACATACACGTCTAAACGCTTTTGAGGTCTGATAAGAACCTAAACTTATAAATGGCGTATACCGCAGGCAGTAAAAATTCATATCATATTTGTTCCTTATCTCATCTCTTTCACTTATTATAGATTTGCTTTTCAAATCTTAACGTGAAGACAATAATAGATAGAGTTAATATGCAAAACTCTGTTATCATAATTTTGATAACTACCCCAATTAGCTAGAAAACGGAAAACTTTTTTGTACCCTTGCAAAAAGGGTATATACATTTTATAATAGATACTTTAGCTTTACTGTAATTATTCTACAACTGATTTCCAATAGTGGAGCGCTGAGCAATCGACAGAAATTATGATAATCTTAAATATAGCATGGGGATCTTAACTGTAATCATAAAGCTAATATAGGAATTTGTTCCAGATCACAGCCACTGAGATGCAACAAGTCGTAAGAAAATATTATTGTTTTAAAAAAAATCAAATACATACACACATTTTTCAAACAAACTCAACGATTACTACTACTGTATACCCTGCGTCGCTGAATTACACCAACATATATTTGAACACTATAACTTTGCATTCATTTTCAATAATCTGTTATAAATAACTTACAACCTAAGTTTAAGCTACCCGCCATTCATATCGATAAGAAAATATTCATCGATATATCGCAAAACTTAAGGTTCGTTGATACTATCAGTCATCGATATTTTTCAAAAATAGAAGGGATGGCAACCAAACTGCAAATATTATCAATTCGCAGTATTGCAATTTGATAGTTATCGATAGTTTTATTGACAGCTACAATGTATAATACTACACGATTAAATTAAATCTAAATAGCCGTTACTAACGGCTCGTTAGGTCTATATGCTTGCTTACCTAAATATAAAATTTCAGTATCTATGTATGTTTGCCTGTAATTTGCAAGGCATGCATTTTCAAACGCTATCCTGAAAGTTTATACATATAAAGTATGTATCTGTGTACATATGTACATATGTATGTATGTATATGCGCAGCATACTTTCGATGCCAGACACTAAAATACAATCATCAAATGTTCAGACCGGTTTTGGCGTAACCAACAATAACACAAGTCGTGTTTATTTTACGTTCTGACTTTCTTTGATTCTGTGACGTTGAACTTGGCATTCTTTTCTTTTTGGCAACGGCACTGATTGCGTTCCGCCCCCAAGGAATGACTCAATCTATTTTAATTCGTGTGACATTTCCCAAAATTCTTATTCCCCTGAATTTGGTATCTTTTACTAAATCTATAAGTGCACGCAATGCTTTCATTAATGAACATGTTTTTTTCCCCAGAAATTAGTTATATACTATATATTGTCATTATACAAGTTAGCATTTCTCTTTGCAGGCGCCGACCTGCATTTTGCATGTTTGAGAGAAATACAGTTTGTTTTCATTAAAAAACCCACTAACAAAAGAAAGAGAGAAAGAGTGGGAGAGGAATAAAGTGCAGGCGAATTAACCGCGTAATGCTGCGAAACTGGACATTTAACAGTCAGTGAGAGCGAGAGCGAGAGAGAGGAAGTTAGCGAGCGAATTTATCGCGTAGTGCAATGAATTCGCCTTGCTTTGAGATCTGGGTCTGGGTTTGGGGCTCTTCCGTCCGAACAGTCGTTTGGCCAATAGCGTGCGAGACGGTTGTAAAGCGCGCACGAATTTTCGCTCGAGAAGATTTTTATCAATTTGTATTCGCGCAGCATAAGCGGATAAAGCAAACAAAGAAAATCGTTCATACATTAAAATTCTTGACTCAATTAAAGATATTTATTAACTGTAAAAAAATGAGTAACCTGCAGCACATAACGCTCGAGATGGATCAGCTATCCGAACAAAAAACACCAGCCAAAAATCAAGTAAGTTCTATTCGGCTTCACATTTGCATACCAACAAAAAAAAACTATTACAAAAACAAAGCGCGGGAAAAACGCTTAAAAAATTGCTTACATATTTTCGACTTGGCTGCTTGAACGTCAATCAAATTTGTATTATACAGGCCACTAGAAGCTATATATACATATAGGTGTATGTGTGTGTACATATAGATTTATAGTCATCATCATAGTATCAGTCTAGCTAAGATTTGTTGATAATTAAAGTGCACACATTGTTTGGGAGAGTTATTTTTTCACTTAGAAGAAGAGGAAAAAACCCCGATTAGTCACTGACTGGACCAAATTATGAGTTGTTGAGTTGGGAATTGGGTCTTTTTTTCCCCTATTACTTATACATAATAAATTTATCAGCATTTGTGACGGAAGCTGTGGTGCATATTAAATATATTTGCATTTGATTAGCTTTGTAAACAAAGAGAAAAATCACGGTCAGATTGATTGCGTAAAGCAATTAAACAGGAAACTTTATAAATGTAAATAAGTACAAAATCTAATTTAGATTATTTATACTATTTTTTACATTAACAGGTTAATCACAATGAGGGTTTCGATAATGTCGATGGACGTAAAGTGCGCATACCTCGAGCAGGTTGGTATTAGAAAATTCAAATCATAGCAAAAACTAACTTAATTACAACTAAAACTTAATCATTCATTCATTGTATGCTCTCTCTCTGTAATAAACTTTTATGTGCTAAAAAAAACATTTTCAACTTTGCGCCCGTAACAAACAATTGTGTAAGCCGCTTCTCTATACATATACGCATTTAACTTCGTACTAGCTAATGGAATAATTATTAACTGCAGTGCCTGAAATCGATGATGATGATGATGAACGACCTACTGCTAATGGCTTCAATGCGGGCGTGGATGATGGCTTGCTAGGTAATGGTAATGGAGACGCGAACGTCGGGCCTAATTCACTCCAGCCAAATGGCGGACGTCGTCCTAGTTTTGCTTTTCCCGGCTACGATGGTCCTGGCTTTGTCACCATCAATGGCGTGGATACGCCCATACCGGACGTGAATGCCTATCAGCATAAGAAGACGCTCGCTCAGGGCATGATGGATCTGGCCCTGCTCTCAGCCAATGCGAATCAGTTGCGTTATGTACTGGAAACGAATCGACAGCATCCGTACTTTTATCCCAGCTTAGTGTTCATATCATTAAGCATTATATTCCAGGTATGTATATATTCCATATATGCATATTCCCAAAAAATAAAGTCCAGTGCAGTTAATTATTGACGTTTTATTTTCAGATTGCAGTCGGCGTTGGCCTTATATGGAATGGCAGATACAACATAAAGAACGAACGCGAGATATGTCGTGCGAACAAAATTAATAATTACACAGTCATCGGCATATTTATTGTGACCGTTGTCAATGTATTAATATCTGCCTTTGCTGTGGCAGATACCTCGCCCCCAACGACAACGTAGCGTGATAATTTACCATAAGTTTTTTTGCTTTTAAATTACATGTTTGGGCCAATACTCGCAATATTTTTAAAATTCATATTTCTCATTTGTATATATTAATGTTATTGTGATAATTAAAAAATGAAATTCGAATACTTGGCTTGCGTTTGAATGTTTGAAATTGGGCGCCATAGCTATCGAGTTGTCAACCAATTGTCTGGTTAAGAAAATAGTAACAGTCTACCATTAAAATTAAATTTAACTACTTGGTTTGAATGTTTTAAACTATCCGCCATGCTATCGAGTTGTTAATCGATAAATTGTCAGCAATAATGAGATCTTAGCTGTATAACAGCCCTGCCTACTTAATTGAATATTTTTAGTAGCCCTGGCTGTTGACTTCTGGTCAAAATATTTTGCCATTGTTTTTAGCTAAATTTTAAACAATTATAGCTCAATTTATTTAACTAATATGGCAAAAATATTGAAAGCGGTAAGTGTTTAATTAGTTAAAGCTTTTTGTATGCTTATGGAAATTATATTAAGTGCCATTGGTGCACTTGTTATGGTTATGTCATCGAGTGCCTCGGCTTATTGTATATTAAAGCTTTTTTTGATTGCTTGAATAATTGAATCCTTGCATATTATAGTCAACTGGATTAACCGGCTTGGCCGTGGCCACCAATCCACACCACACACTGTCCGCACTGTACGGCAAGATTCTGCGTGCTGTCGCCAAAATGCCGCAAGAATCCTCCTATCGCAAATACACCGAGCAACTGGTCAAGCAGCGCGCGGATGCTGTGGCAAAGGTAAGCTCATCTAGTTTACTGACTGCTCGCAGAGATTAAGCTGTTTATTTCTTTGTGCATAGAACAAGGATATTGGCGCACTGGAGAAATCTGTGGGCTGCGGACAAGTGGAGGAACTGATTGTGCAGGCGGAAAACGAACTGACACTCGCACGCAAAATGCTCGGCTGGAAGCCGTGGGAGAAGCTGGTGCAGCCAGCGCCTGCCAAGCAATGGGACTGGCCACCAGCGCAAATCCTCGAACCCAAAGTCTAGTAAACTAACCCACATTTGAATTGTATGCAATAAAAGCTAAGGTTGAAATCTGGCTTGTGATTGCTTTGTCTACCTTGGACCTATTAACAATGGATTAATAGGGTATAATGATTTTGTTGAAATGTGTTGAGCTAGGTCGACCTAGGATTGTCCGACTGTCTGTATTCGAATGCTCGAAATAGCAGCTTGGTATAGGGTATTTTCTAGTCAAGCACTTGCACTCTTCTTTCCACACTCGTTGCGATAAGCGCCAAGCGTTTAAGCCTATGAATCGATCAGTCAGTATATTCTCAACATGCGAGCTTTGAACATCTGTTTGCTGTTGCTCCTAATCTTGAGCATAGGCTATGTAGCTGCTGCTCCATCAGTTGCTGTACGAGAACGCCGTCAAATCGATTTGACCCTCTCCGCCGAGCACGATGACAAGGACGATGAAACGGAGCTGGCACTGGAGGCTATAGCTGGCCTATGGAGCAGCGCGGATAGTCGCACAAAGATCGATGGTTCCGCTCGAGTAGTACATCGCGCCAATGGCATTCAAACGGGTAACACTAGCTATCAAGCACGCGTCCATCTACATCATGATTACAAAAGCAATCCTTATCAATCTAACTAAACACACAAAAAACCAAAAGGTGCCGAGCAGGATTGGCGACTCGGAGTGCGTGTCGTCTTCAGCTAAAGGAAGAAGGAAGGTAGCAACATGGACAAATGATTCTTAACTAATGACTAATGGCTAATGGCATATTTAATGATTGCGTGCTGGCTGGCTGTCGCCTTTTTTAATTGATAACATTTTGACCTTTTTCAACGATTACGTTTGTATTCGAGTTCGAGTATGTCAAGAGAATTGTAATTGCAAAAAGTCTTTTGACTTGTTTGCTTTATTGTTTACAAATTTTCTGCTTAAGATTAACAATATCAACAACAATTGCACATACAATAAATAAATATAGTTGAATAAGTATAAATGCCTTGAGTTAATATAATATTTAAGAATGGGATCAATCCACTAATTGAACTGCACGCCCATGGCCTGCTGCTTGTTAAGCTCATCGACGATAAAGTCGCGGAATTCCTCGTAAGCCACATCGATGTCCAAATTGTTGATGATCTTGTGGAAATTGCCAGGTGTCAAGCCGTATTCAATTTCTACCTTTGCCGCATTCAGGCGTTTGCTCAGAGTCTCCTCCGTTTCAGTGTTGCGTTTACGCAAACGTCTCTCCAGCTCATCGATGGTTGGTGGATTATTGAAGATCAATATGGGATTGAGATCGGTTTTCTTGATCTGCTCCACGCCCTTCTGTTCGATGTCCAGTATGCAGACGCGTCCTTGACTTTGGATATCACGCACTGCCTGCTTGCTGGTGCCGTACATGTTGCCCGTAAACTCCGCCGTTTCGATGAACTCATCATTGGCGATCGCCTGTTCCATTGCCGAGCGTTCCACGAAATAGTAATGGATGCCATGCTGTTCGCCTTCGCGTGGCCGGCGAGTTGTGTGCGACACACTGAAGCCAAATTTATCCGGAAATTCGGCAAATAAACGTTTGAGCAATGTGCTTTTGCCCGACCCGGAGGGGCCGCACAGCACAAGCGGACGTGGGCCAGTAGCTGCTTGCGACATTAACGTGCTGCTGGCGCTGCTGAATGCGCGATTAACAATGAACAGAAAGCTTATCATGGTTGCGGCAGGAAGCTAACTAGTTTGGCTAAATTAACCCGTAGATGGTCGACGTTGCTAAGCGACTTAGTTGCGCTCTCAATTAGTGATGGTCGCATGGCCCGCGTACGATTGTACATACACAATATATTGTGGCGGCGCGCAAATATACGATAGATGTCTGCAAGCAAAGACTTGACTATCGCCCAACCACCTGTTATCGAGCGCGAAATAAAATACAAGTTATTTGGTTTAAAAACTGTTTATATGCATATTCTTAAATTGTTTTGTTGGTTTTTTTTTTTTTGTTTTTATATTTAGCATAGAATTTCAAACACATACACACTGAAACTAACGCTTTTGCTGCTGTGGTTTGTTTTTTGTTTTTGCTTATCGTTATTGGCTGTTTATAATTTGAATGCGAATTACAATGCATGTTTTAAACTTAGTTTGCTTAAAATAATTATGGATTTCACTTTTCTTTTTTACGTTTTATAATTTGATCACAATTTGATTTCGCATGTCCAAAAATTAATTTTGGTTTGTGTGTTCCGAATGATTGGCCTGAATGTAACCTTCCTTCATCCTGTTTCTGTTCCTGTTCCCATTTCCATTTCCGTTTCCGTTCCCGGTCCATATATATGTATATATAGATGTATATATTAAGCCTATTTTGCCGAAAATGTGACTAATTTCGATTTATATATGCAAGCTGCTGCATTTCCTTTCAGATACTACAAAATACGCTAAATTTCAGTCAATATTACGTGCTTTCTATTTTTCCATCTTTTTTCAGTTATTCGAAAGGCATTTCCATGAAAATTGGTTGAAAACATCGGATAACCTGCGTTCTTGGTATCTTAGGGTTGTATCATATATATATATATGTGTATATATATATTTGGATATTTTATGTACAATATTATATATACGGGTTTTCTGTGTTTCGATGCATATGTGGTTCGGGTATTTAACGAGTTAAGATCAACTAAATAACAGTACTATCGTCTTTGAAGTGGGATCATAAATTGAGTCTAGTAAATTATTAATTTGTATAATATTTGTATAATATATGTATATATTATATATGTTTATGAAATGATTTATGTACTGGCAAAAACTATAAGTATTGTGCAATTGTTGCTGCAATTTATTAGAGCCCTAAAAATTTGTATACAACTAAAAACTAATGCGTATGTTAAAATTGATTACAAAATATTTGCATATACATAAATATATGTTTCTATTTATATTGAAAACTAAACTTGTACAACCCCAATGAACTGAGTTTCAGGGGTGTAGATGGGGTGGCGGCTGGCCCCTAAAAAATGGGACTATCTTCTTAAAAACTATCAATCAATGAATTATTCATATATGTTATGGATATATGCAATTACTATAGGAGCATAAAAATTTGCATTCATTAATGGTTGTTTTTTTCGTTTTTTGATTTTTTTGTGAATTGCTATTGTTAATTATAATTGTAATTGTTGTTTGGAAAATGAGAAACACGACAAGTATTAACAAAAAGGAAACTACTAACAATTACGTTGAAGATAATGCGCATTTTGTTGTTGCTTTTCTTTTTTTTTTCGTGTGTATAATTATGTATAATTAATTATGTAATAATTATTGTTTACAATTAGTATAATCATCGTTTACGTGTACATTATGCTTGCTTGCGTAAATTATAAAATTACCTAATCAAGAAAAATTATAAAGTTAGTTAGTTGTTGTTGCTGTTGCTGTTCATATTAAGCCTCCTTCTCTATTTAGGCCTTCCAATTGTTCTGGCGACTGCCGCTGGGTCCGCTCGGCTGCTGAGGCGGTATCATCTCCAGCAGATATTGACGCTGTAGCTCCGCCGCCCGCTGTATGTCCGCCAAGCTAGTTGCATTGCTCGAGTTCTTCGATGAACTAGAGGTGGAGCTGCTCTTCTTGTTATTGTTGTTGTTGAAAGCTGTGTAAAAGAAAATAATCAAGATATTAGTTTTAAATTCAGAAACTCTCGTTTGTATTTAGCTATCTGTTACTTTTGACTGTTAAGTTAATAGCACAAGTTATTTGCAATTATGCTGCAAGACATAATTAAGCTATGACTATTAACTCAACAGAATAGGCAAAGAATTAGTTTACATTATGCTGTTAAGTTAACAGAAAACAAGTAAGAACGCTCTAGTCGGGTCTGCCCGACTACGAGATCCCCTGAACCAAGTCCGAGGCGGTGTTTTAAACAATCTAGCTTACATCTTTTATCTGTACATAAAACCCTCTGCGCGCACACACACACACACACATATACATTCTCATATGCATACATGAATTAGCGGCTGCGCTTGGGCTGCATTCTGGGCAGCATTATGAGAAATTCATTGTTAAATAACTTCGGTTCTAGATCTACTTTCTTAATGAAATTTTTAGAATATAATATTGACATCTAGAGGAGTATATATACGAAATCCCAACTCCCTAGTATTTGAAATACGTTTTTTCCACTTATGGGGCTAATGGGGGAGGTATCCAAAATTTAAAAAGTTTGTTATCTGTATTTACATCACAGCAACCTACATAGTCAATTTGGTGTCTCTAGCTATTATGGTCTATAAGTTATAGCTTAAAAACAAAGTCAAAATATCGATTGTTATCGATAATAAGGAAATAGGATGAGTTATCGAAAAAAAATAAACTTGTACTGCGTATGGTATACAAGAATATATATATCTAAAATCTCAAATCTCTAGCTTTTGTGGTTTACGAGATCACTGCGTTCATACGGACGGACAGACGGACATGCCTAGATCGACTCGGCTCGTCGTCCTGATCAAGAATATATATACTTTATGGGGTCTACCACGCCTCCTTCTGCCTGTTACATACATTGTCACAAAACCATTATACTCTGAATTCCCATTTTCAATGGGTTCAGGGTATAAAAACTAGTCTAGTTTACAGAGAATTGCTCTGCGTTCCCACAATTGAAGAATACTGAAAGTCTTTTAACAGGGCTGCATTCCGAACTATGTCTATTAAACTAAAGTAGCACTGTTAACTTTACATTATTTCTACAACGCTCGTGATTAACTCACCTGCCACTTGTGCCGCCTGCGCCATGGCCATTTGGTAGGTGTATAGAAGTGGCGCAAACTGCATCATATGCTGGGGATTGCCGCCCAAGCCCTGACCAAGTGCTGCAAGCGAGATAGATACAGATTACAGATTAATCATTAATAGTAAATAATAAATACAGTAAACTCTGTCACTAGATGTACCTCTAAATAGCTGCTGCTGAAAGGCTTGCATGGCAGCTGCTGGCGAGGCATTGCCTAAAGCTGCTGCTGGATTATTGGCTGCCGTCGAGGCGCTGCCAAAGTTGCCCAATCCACCAAGTGCTGCCAGATTGCCCAATTGATTGAGATTGCCTAGACTTGCCAAATTGTTGATATTCAACCCGCCCATGCCGCCCAAAGCGCTAAGATGCGCTGCTGCTGCCAATGTGGCAGCTGAATATTTATCATAGCTCTGCGCCTGCTCGCGCTGTTGCTGCTGCTGCTGTTGTTGTTGCTGTTGCTGCTGCTGCTGCTGTTGCTGTTGTTGTTGTTGCTGCTGTTGTTGATGGTGGTGTTGGTGATGTTCGCGTTCGGCACGCGTGGAGGAGCGACCTGTTGAAGATGTCGAGGCCTCGTGATGATGCGACGCTCCAGCTCCAGCTGGGCCGGGACTAAGTATGCCAGCTTGCTGTGCAGCAATAGCTGCTGCTGCAGCTGTGGCTGCAGCACGAGAGGACCGTGGTGTACTTCCCGATTGAGGCAGCGGAGGTGGCGGCGTGGGCTGACTTTGTGCGCTGGGCGGCGGTGGCGTTGGGCGTGGCGCTGGCGTAGGTGTCTGGCATTTAGTAGGTATAACAGTAACCGAAGGTGGTAAATTAACTAAAGCAGCTGCCGCAGAGGCATGCGATGCTTGTAGCTGTTCCCGCTGCTCCCTCAGCGCCTGCTGATGAAGCTGTTGCTGATGTTGCTGCTGCTGCTGCTGCTGTTGATGCTGCTGCTGCTGATGCTGATGGGCGGAGGCGACGCTGTTGACATTGTTGTTGGACCCATGCGCTTCAACGGGTGATGGACTACTCTGGCTGCTGGCCAATCGCTGCTCGATCTCCTGCTCCTGTTGCAGCGCCTTCACAAATGCTTGCTTCAGTCGATTCGTGTGCTCCGCCTTCAATGCCTTCTTCACATTCGATGTGACGCATTGCTCACAAATGACCTTTGCCTCCTTGTTGGCTGTGAAATAAAGTAAACATAACATTAAAGTCGTCGAACAGAGATCTGCTGCTGGGTCGACTTACTCTGCTTCTCCCATTTCCAAACGGGCGTAAAGTCAATTTTGCATTGGGCACAGCGGAATGGTGCAGCCACAGCATTTGCCTTCTTATTGACGGTCAAATAGTCCACAACGGTCTCCAGGCCAAGCAGATAAACAAAGTCCGTATTGCTAGGATTTGGAATGAAGTGCATCTCTGGCGGTGGTGGCTTTGGTGGCGGTATCTATAAATGAATAAAAACATATATGTAAGTATATATTTGTATATATATATATATATATGTATGTATAGTTAACGTTATATGTATATTCGAAACCATTTTAATGCAACCGCTAAAGGCATTGATCAGATAAAGAACACAGCGGTAATCCCTCGTCTTCTACACATTCTCAATTCTTAAATAATATTAAAGTTATTTGCATTTTAATATTTTTAAAACAATCATTCCGATATGTTCAGATATCAAACATCAATGCAGAAATTGCAGCTGATTTGAGCTTAAGCCGCGTTTTGTTCTAGTCTTAGTGTAATTAAAAGATAAGCTCGAAACAAGTGACAACAAAAATCGATATTTATCGAAGAGAAATCCTACAGAAAGCCATGTATAGATCAACTCCTAACTGTTGTTGTTCATCTTGATACTTCGGTCCATTCATATGGATACCCGCTCACCTGTAGCAAAGTCTTTTCCAGCTGCTTGCGCAGCGCCATCTTAGCAGCTGCCTGACGCTGAGCAGGAGTTTGGGTCTCCTCGCGCTGAGCGCCGCGATCATTCTAAAAAACAAAATTCAAGATATTAGATACAAACAAACAATATTAAATGTAGAACTCACCTTCATATCGTTGAGCTGATTCTGATGTTGCGATTGTAGTGGGGGCGCCGGCGTTATGGATACGGAATTGCTAATGGTTCCAGGTACCTTCGAATTATCCGAAATATTAGGCTGCATGTTTGGCAATTGTTTTGTTTTTTTTTTATATTTTTTATTTATGAATTTTTTGGTATAAGAATGTAGAACAAAAATTAGGCAATTGATGCTGGTGGCAAAATGTTGTACTTTTTTTTCTTCTTTACTCTTAAAGAATACAAAGGCTTGATTGAAATGATTTTCGTTTATGTAATTGGTTAAAAAAGAAAAAGGAAATGTTGACTGCCAATGGGCCACACGGCGCAGCCTACTCGAATTGTTTATTCTATAATAATAAAATATTTTGGAAATATTTTAAAAATTATATTTTTTAATACAAGCGATTAGGCTACGCATTACGTTCCAAGGCATCACACTTTGACAGTTTGTGTTTCAGTGTTGCAAAACGAATTATGGAAATATAAATTTAATAATTCGAGAAATCTGTTTAGTTCGATAATTCGTATGCTGTTAGTATGAGGTGTTAGTGTTGGTAAGCGTGAGTTTTGTGCATAATTTTTGACAAGTGTTGAGAGTTATATATTTCATGAATATTGTTCAAATTGGAATAACGAAATAATAAATTTTTTTTTTGTGTTTTGTGTTTTAAGTGTTTGAATGCTTGAGTTTTGATGCATATGGAATATACTATATTCGGATTAAAGTTAAGATAGATAATGGGTGGAAAAACTCGGCGCTTACGGCAACGATGACATTACAATAACTCACATTGCGTGCTTTCAGGCTGGATGGCGGTGCCGACGTTGGCGTTATGGTCACCGAGGGCGTGATCGTGAGATTCGGCAGATTTGTACGCGGCGGCAACACGTTAGACCTATGCGAACTATTTGTGGCAGGCGTTATGGTTGTGCCCGCTGCGAGCGTCGCACCTGCTGCTGCTGCTAGCGAGGATCTAGGTGGCGGGAGTATCGAATGGTTGTTGCCGCTGCCAATGAGGTTGCTGCTCCCTCGCTGCGAGCCGGATAGAGCTGCTGCTGCTGCAGCCACCACTGCGGCTGTCGCTGCAGAATGGCTCATGTTGCGGCTATTGCTGGCACTGTGAGTAGAAAATAGAAGAGGAAGATGACATATGTATGTTATTAGTGATATGTTGTACATTAAAAATTTTAATAAATTCATATACAGTGAAAGCTCTAGTCGCGGACAGCTCCCGCAGGCGGACGTCACCCGTAACCGGACGAATTTTATAGTCCCAAGATTTTTAGCATGATTTTCATACAAAATCCGTTCCCGTGGGCGGACGTATCATAATTAAGTTTAATTTCAAAATTTCATTCAGATGAAGAGATTATTGTACAGCCAATTCTTTGACATCTCCCCCAAGCGGACATCTCCCGCAGGTGGACAAAAAATATTGGAACCGTGGTCGTCCACCCAGGGGAGCTTTCACTGTACCAACATTGGGTTCGTACTTATACTAATACTATCGATAACAAAATCAATACGCCTAATGAGTATTAAATCGATATTTACCATTTCGATAACTTCAACATTAAGTACTATACTTGTCGATAGCATTACACTTAAATGTATACTATCGATAGGACTATCATAATGACTGAATATTATATTTAGCTATTACAATCGATAAGTATTCATCGCGTTCAATAATTCATAAAACTTAAAAAAAATCATAATTATCGATAACTGAATACATGTTCCTACGTGTATTATCGATTACACAATAATCAATACTCCTACTAAATCCTAATTATAAACACCATATTTAGACTTTCCATAATTCGATATATCTTTGTCGATAACTAAACTCAAATACTCTTTTTACTCACCTTATGCTGACAGCAGCTGCTCCACCACCCAAGCTACTCCGCCCCTTGCTATGGGCAGGCATTGGTAGCGCCGAAGTTGGCGTCACACTAAGCGATCCCTTCGCTGTCAGAGCACTGGGTATCGCAGAGAGCGGATTGTTGGGCGACACACTGGTGGGCGTGACCACCAGATTCTCCTTCATGACCTGCTGAGATTGCTTCAGCTTTTTGAGCAGCATCAGTTTCGTCTCCTCGTTGCGCAGATCCTGTCGCAGTTTACGCAAACTTTTCTCTCGCTCCTTGAGCTCAGCATGCGTTAGCTCCTTGATGGGCACATATGGCGGCATCTCCTCATCATCCGTCTCCGAATCAATGTTGCCATTTTGCTGCCTGCCATTCGTGCGCGCCGGCAACAGAACAATATCTGGAGCTTCGGCATAGGATTTGGGTTCGGTGCGTGGACGCAGGACGCGACGTTGAACTTTGTTTTCATCCTGTACGCTGCTCCCGCTGTCTGCTAAGACGACGTCGCTGTTGTTGTTGTTGTTGTTGTTGCTGCTGTTGTTGTTGCTGCTGCTGCTGCTATTGTTGTTATTGGTGCTGTTGATATTGTTGCTGCTACAACTGTTGTTGTTGTTGCTGTTGTTATTGTTGTTGTTGCTGCTGCTGCTGTTGTTGTTATCGTTGGCATTGCCATTGCCTGTGGCAGCTGTTGGTGTGGGTGTGGGCCCAGGAGCTGGCGTTATGGTCAATCCCGTATTGTTGGCTGTTAACGCTCGCAAATCTCGATTGCTGATCGTTGTTGGCGTCGACGTCGGCGTCGTTGCCGGCGTTATTGTTAACGCTGGATCACGGCCAGAGCTCAGGCTCAAGTCGACGACATCGTCGACCTCCATTTTGGCCATTTTCGCGCGTCGCGTCGTCGTGATGACGTATCTTGACCTAACTGTAAAGATAAACAGATAAATTTATAATAAATTAAATTAATTATTTATTTAGTTATTTCTATATGCATATCATCCTTTGGCAAAGGTAGTTTTATCAATTTCTGTCCACACAAAAATGTGTATTAATTTCAATAAATTTATTTTTATTTTTTTTCTATCTTTTTTTCGTCTAAAGAAGTCAGAAATTTGGTAGACTATCTTCGAAAACTGCTTCTCTGTATGTATGCAATACAGCATGCATTCCCCTAGATGTACAGACTGTATCAAGAAGAGTTCTCAAATAAGAAAATATCAAAGTTTCAAGACACTTTCAACTTCTCTAACTTAGTCAAATCAAAACAGATTATAAATGGGAAAAATGACAAAATTTTCAACAACACATTTCAGCATTAGTATGTTTTGTTCACTTTATCATGTCTCTACTGCGCCTTGGCATGGTTAACCATTACTGCCAGTTGCTAAGGGTTGCTACAAACATACATATTATATATGTATTTCTTTTTTTTCAGTCATTCACTTTGCAAGCGGAAATCAAAAGAAAAATCTAACCCTTAATAGCGTAACAGTTTGTTTGCAGTATCTCCGCTTCAGTTTCTTTTTTTTTTTGCACCTCCTTCTTTTTGGCATAAGGAAATAATAAAGATATCCTGATTTCAAATCATTTAAGCGACGACCTTGTTAAATCAACTTATTGCCTCGAGTCTCGAATTGTTTTTGGTTTGTAATGACAAAAGGAAAGCTGCACTAAATCACAAGTCAGCCAGATTCGAACGAAGATACTCAGATACACACACATATATGTATATACATACACACATCTATGCCTGTGTGTGTGTGAGTTTGTGCAGCATTCGCTTGGATTTCGGACTGGCGTTTGCTTCCACAAGCAAGTCACGTTTTTCGTTTTATCAAATTTTCGCATTCAAAGCGCAGCGAAATTTACATGAAAATAAAGTGGACAGCGAAGGGGGCGGGGGAAGTTGGGGTTACAGAGACATAGAGTGGCGAGACAAAGAAAAAGAGAGAGAGAGAGAGGGGCATATGCAAATTGGTAAATGTTTAGTGGCAACGCTGTAGAACTAGCAAAGACACACACATACACACATGCACAAGCCAAAGACACGTGAGAGCGCGAGGTGAATAAACTTTGCAACAACAATTGCACCTGCCCCCTCTGTCACACAAGTTAAAAGCAAAGCCAATAAACAGCGAATTCATACAAGTAAAAACGATACAAACAATAAACAGTCCAATTAAAATGAAATAAATGCAACACACACAGCAACAACAACAACGAAGACAGCTTCGCATCGGGTGGCAACGCTTACTGAGCCGAGCTTAGACGCGGACGCGCGGACGACCTCAACAAAATGTGGCGCAAGAAAGAAAAGCGAATCAAACATAATATAATAAACATGATGAGAATACGAGCAAAACACTCCAAGCTGTATTGCATGTGTGTGTTTGCGTGTGTGTTTGTTTTTGTTTGGCCAACAATGTCCCCAACGTGCTATAAATTAAATCGCTTTGAAAGTTGGCAGCCGCACACACACAAACGGCTTATGTATAGAGCGCTCACTCGTTCGTTTGTTTCCCCCCAAAGCAGCTGTCGGCTATGTCTCGTTACTTTCCACACTTGTGTCGTCATCAGATTGCTGTTTGAGAGCGAACGGCCGCGACCGCACAATGGTACGATGCGGTGCGGCGAGCATGCAACAGGCATTATCAGACTTCAATTGGCTTTAACATTATTATATATTATATTTTATATTATATTTTTGTAAATTATAATTATATTTTATTAACAACCTACACTATTCTTACGTATGCAATATACATTAATTTACTGCTTCATTAAGCTTTTCACTTTCATGCGCATTTTTGAAGCGTTGCTCCACTGTGCCGCGACTGGTTAGCGTGAGAATAACAGCATATATACATATTTGTATATATATAAACATATACATATACATAGATATGCTTGTATGTGTTTGAAAGTGTGTTTAATGATTGCTCGCATTTTGTGTCATATAAAAAAAAGAGAAAAGATAGAATTTAAACATTTTAATTATTTTTATATAGATGCTTTAATAATGTTTGAATTAATATTATACCGGCATTTTTATATGCATGACATTGACTGCATAGAAAAGAAAAACAACGTTGTATATCGATTTGTTGGCGTTGGCTTTTGTTGGCATTCAGTGTGTTTATAATTGTGTTTAATAGCGCGCTAAATGTGTTTCAATTAGCGCTTAAAGTTAAGCTGTGCGCGTTACTGTGTGAGTGTATGTGTGTCAATAGGGTCTCCATACATATACATATATGTACATACATACATACAAAATACAGTAAAAGTTGAATTAACGCAATGAAATATTTACTAAACTTTGGAAACGTTTTTAATATATTTATATTATTATTATTTCTTTAATGATAATTAATATTATTTATACTTATTAATGTGCCGACTAGGTAGACAGCACCCGCTGGACCTGCCTCTCTGCAGGAACTAAGTTCCTGCTTTCCCTCTCTATTACCCCCTTTTCCCACCTTTCCCAAACACACAACCAAGCTATAAATGATTCACCTTATAAATGATTCTCTTTACTATGCTAAAGTATTTGTAATGTAAACTTGCTGATTGTTCAATAGGACAGATTGTAAATATAAATTGAGAAAAAAAAAAAAAAAAACTTATTAATGTTTGAAATTATTTTTGGTATTTACGAATGTACAAACGTAAAAACGTGCTCGCTCTATTGAGCTTTCACTGTACATTCCTTATTACATACCAGGCAAGTTCAAGCTCAAAGCTAACGGTCGTTGGCACCTGCCCGTAGAGCATGTCAATGCAAACGGATATTAGAATAAGCAGCGTAGATAACTGACCGCCGATAAGACACACCATTCCAGGAGGACAGCCTTGATTTTTAGTAGTGGGAAATCGAGTGGATTGAGGAGTCAAGTACTATTAGAGTCATCTTTTGCGATAACAACAACAACAGCTTGGCTACAACTAACGAGCAATAACAACGGCGACACACACACACAAAGCACAAAAAAAACCAAAGAAATAAGGTTAAATCAAAAGTACAGTTGTGTACATAGCGCAGCGAGCAGCAGCAGCAACAACAACAACAACAACACAAACAAAAGCGAAGAGCAACCAACAAGCAAAATGTGTTTGAGTGCGGCTGCGGTGAGCAGCAGCAGCCGACGTAAAGAGAGAGCAAGACAGAAGAGAGAGCGCGCGTCGCACACACACGCGAGCCCAAAGCCAAAGCCAAACACAGCAAAATGAGAGTGGCGGGCAGACGGCGGCAGTTGGCGACCGAATTGGGAGTAGCGTAGAGTGCTGGGGCGGGCAGAGGGCCAGAGTGGGTGGGGTGCACTGAAAACTGTCTGGCCACCCCATGCACACCACACCATTCACACACACAGACGCATATATATACGTACACCCACGGTACACCTTAACTACGCCCAGACCTATCGATTTGCATACAAGTCAAGTGACCCCTTCCCTTCCCTGGCTAGCTAATCTACAAAAACCCTTAGAGCAGTTACCATACTCCAATTGCAATTGCCTTAATTTTTGCGATATGCACAAAATAATTCAATTCATTTCAATAAAATGAATTAAATAAAAAATTATCAAAACAAGTCGCAGCAGCTTTGCACACAAACGGACAAATAAACAAACAAACAAATATACATAAGTAGGTACTGCATACATACAAACATCTATATATATATAAATATATAACGTACATACATATATACTCGTATAAGAAATGCGCATATCTTATGGCCTGCCATTGTATATACATAAGCAATGGCAAACGGAAGAGAGGAGCAAAGCGGTGGGCTGCTGTTGCTGTCGCGCTGAGAGCGTGTGCGAGCGAGCGAGAGCGGCCGACTTGTACATGGCCCATTGTACATATGTATTAACTCACCATCACCATCATCGTCCCCATGGTGGGTTGGGGGTTAGCCTGTGTGCGCTAGTGGTGGTAGGGTGCAGGCAGGCAGCCTGCAAAATGCACTGGCGCATAAATCTAAGCTGCGCCTTGTGAAATGTTCAAATTTATTAGTGACGTCAACGCTCTCGACTATTAGCAGCTGCTTAACAGCACACATTTCAACGCAGTGGCAACTCCACTCGACTAATTTACAAACAAGAATTAAGAGTCATAATTAACAAAAAAAAAAGTTTACCTGTGCTGATTTACATACATATTTACATTTGTGAATATAAATTTTAAGGAACGACACAAAAGTGTTAAGTCATCCTAATCTATTGATACAGTTTACTTTATTTGCCCATGTACCTATGTATGTACATACCCACTATACATACATACATATGTATTACGATGTGAGCTAATATAAATCTCGCCACATTCACAGTTTTCTACATACATACATACATATGTATGCACATCTACAAATAAATACATATAGTATATATGTATAATTATGTCTCGCTTGTTTATTTATAGCACCGATAAGGATAAGCTTTGGGAAATTGCAACACAAAAAATAATAAGTTTATGTGTATGCTTGTAAGTAATTTATAAATAAATTTCTAGAAAATGGGTTACGTACAACAACAAAAACTTAGCACAAATTAATTGCTCGCACTACGAAAAATCGTCACGGCGTCAGCTCTGCCGGTGCCGCTGCCAGTATACTGGCTATAGTCGTTGGCCTCTGCCGGCGTCGCGTTGACTGCGCTGCGACGCCAACTATAAATGTGTGTGCGTGTAAATATATAAAATACTGATGTGTTATTTTTGTTGCTGTTTCTATAGTTGTGCGGATTTGCTGCTTATCGCTGGACACACATATTTGCACTGTCTTTTATGGCAGCGTTGAGTAATTGGCAAGTGGCAAACAAACGGAAGGGGGTGGGTTGGAATGTAATTGGGTCTGAGCCTAGCAACTTTACAGCTGTTTTGGCAGATGGTTCTGTTAAGTCTGACCAATACGTCGCCAACTAAATACATATGTATGTACATAAATGCATACTTATGTAGAGGCATACAAACACATACAAATGCATGTGTATGTATTTTTGTCTGTACATAGGCATAGGCAACAACAAAGCGTAATAGCTTTCAAACTGGTTTTAATTGTTGCTGTTATTATTTTTATTTTTACTTCGCTTCATATAGAGAGCCGCCGAGTGGAATTAAAGCGATGCTGCTGATAAAACTGTTTTATGCACAACCCGCAAAAAAAACAGCAAGAAACAGTTATGCTTAAAGTTGCCAGACTGTTTGTAAATACATATTTACATACATATGTATGTGCATGCATGCATTGGTACATAATGTGTACTACATATGTAAGTATATAATTCTTGTCCATACATATACATATTTCTAAATTAATGCAAAAAACGTCTTAGTTCAGATGCAACAGGAAACATTATACTTCTCTGATGGCCGAATTTCACAATTTTACAATAACAATTTGCATTATATTTACATATACACGCATACATATGTATACACATGTATGAATACATGCACACATGCATACATAGCCAAATCGCAGCTCAGCTGCTTGTAAAGCTCTTCTCGTTGTCTTTGTCTTGTTATTATTATTACTGTTGTATATAAGCCATTGGCGTATGCTTATGTATTTGTATCTACATACAAACACTCACACTCGCGCTGCTCTCACTCACACACAAACAGACACATGGGTTCGACTTTAGTACATAAGCAGAGTGCGCGCTGCGTTCGTCTCGTTGCTTTTGTCTATCCAACCGTGCTTCTTTGCGTGTTTGTGTGTGTGTCTGTATTTACTGCTGCCTGCCTAGCCAGGCCTGGGCCTTGCTTCTGCCTCTCCTCGCTTACTCTCCTACAACACTAGCAACAACAACAAGATTCAGCGAAAAAGTAAAAACACAAAAACGCAATAGCAAACATAAAATCGACAACGCAATCTATCTCTGTGCACATAAATATGTATGTATGTATGTACATGTGTGCTTGCACTTGATTTAGTTTTCTTTGATTTTTTAGGATCACTTTAATTTAACGGTTCTTCAATGGCTGCATTACAATACAATTTTATATATGTATGTACAGATGTAGGTATGGAAAAATTCCACTTAATCAAGCAAATTACCAACGCGTCGCAGTCGACGTCAACGTCGTTGCTATGCTTTGGCTATTTTTAGGCTTTGCGCTTTACCTTTCATTTTTGCTTGTTTTTTTGTTGGCAAAACATCAAAAGTAAAAAAAAAATTAAAAAGGAACGAAAAAAGAAACACAAATTGAATGCTTCATGAAAATGAGACGATCTCCTCCTCATACTCGCTGCCGCTGCGCTGTCCACTGCTTGTTAAGAATAACCCCAAAAAGTAACACGTAAAAGGTAAGCAGCGCAGTCAGCGTCGCTTGCCCTGACACAGCGCAGCAGCAGACGAACCAGCAGCGGCGGCGGCCCAACAAAAAGCAAAGGAATAACAAAACCAGTTAGCCGATACACACACACACATAGATATATTCTTATATGTATACACACACACACACAATTGACATTTATAAAAATGCGACACGATAAGTGCCAAAAAGGTATGAAAATAGAGAAAACAGAAATTCATTCAATTCTCAGCGAAAGATTTCATTTCAATTTCATTTGCAATTAAAGTGGCCTTCAGTGCCTGTTAAACTATGTGTGTATGTATGTATGTATCTACATATGTATTTTTATGCACACTGGCATGTGCATTAGACGCTCCCAAACTGCTGGGCACAGTTTTGGAGACATTTTTAGCCTTGAACTAAAGAAACCCAACGGAACTCACGCACACGGTTACATTTGTATATGTACATTTGCGTATATATGTATGTGTATAAGTTTGTGTGCACCTGTAATAATAGCTTGCACGCGTTTTTCACAACTAACTGCATGTTAAACGTTAGCATACATACACATGTACTATGCATATATACATATGCATATGTAAGAATGTATGTATGTATACACATAGCATATAAAAATAAATGACATCGAAAAGAGAAAACATTTTTTCTAGCGCTTTTGCTGATAACCGAACTTTAGTTACAAACACATATACCTACATACATATATGTATGTACTTGTATTTATATTTATGTACATATGTATGTATGTTTTTATATGCAATTGTTCACACAGCTGCTTTAAAGATACGTTACTGCTGCTGCTACTGCTTCTTCTCTGAATGAATCACTGAAGATTTACGACTGTTTATTAGTTCACTTTAATACACATACATAGTATGTACATATGTATGCCTGTGCATATATCCAGATATGTAAATATGTAGGTATATGTTTGCATCATAAGAATTAGTGTTGAACAACGCCAAAGCAAATTTAATAGCTAACGGTAACTACACCATACTCATATAAATTGGCAGTCTGCTGCAGCAACGCTTTCTACTATTGAACGTAAGAGAAAAAGAAAGAAAGAAGAAAAAACTACTACATACTACTTTTTTATGCGCTGTTCTTATTTTGCACTTAATGACGTGTAACCAGCGCGCGCGTGTTTACATTTGTGTGCGTTTCTATGCATGTGTGTGTGAGCATATGCGCGTATACGTGTATAATGGGTAGCGTTTGCCTTGTGTGCGAGCGAGATGCGAGAGTAAACAGGTAAAAAAAAAGGTAAGCCGAAAAAAGAAAACAACAACAACCAAAAGCAGCTTTGCCACTTTTTTGTGTTTCTGCTGCTTTTGTTTTTGCATGAAATTGTCAGAAGAAGAAGATCAAATATTGAGTAAATTGACATTGCAGTTGTTGCTGTGATAACCATAATTAGCCAACGACAGCAGCTCAGCGACCATGAAAACTTAACGAAAAAAGAAGGAAAAGATCAATGCAAAAGAATGTAAATCGCGGCGTTTGCTTGATTTTCAGTTTTCGCTTATACGCAAACATACATACATGCAATATGTATATATGTATGTATGTTTATTTAAAAAAGGCCACACACATGCACAATCAAAATCGTGCGCATAAATGTATTCATACATACATATCCATGTGTGTGTGTGATGGGTCTCTGTCCGTCTTCTTGCGCATTCTTCGCCTGGCGAACGAACCGCGACGCAGTTACATAAGCACACATACAAATGTATATGCATGCATACATATACATATATCTATATACAAAGTTGAGAATGACAGCAACAAGGAAGTAACAAGAGCAACAACAACAACTGCATGGCAATTCCACTTGAAACTTGTCTACGGTGAAAATAAAGTGGCAGCACTATCTCTCTACACCGTGCGGCTACCCGCACAAAGGTAAAGGGTTTCGTTTAGCTTTAGGGAGATGAACGGTGTATAACAAAAAATAAAATAAAAGTAAAACCAAATAAGAAAATATTTCAACGTGCCAACAGCATCTAAAACAGCAACAACGGCGGCGACTCATTTAAACGGTCAATTGCCTCAAGCAAAAAAGGCAAACGTACGAATAGAAGAGAGAAAGAGAGAGAGAGTAAAATGAGAGAATACAAAATATAAACTACATGAAATTGAGATATGAGGCTGCCTTCCACATTGACTTTGACTAGGCGGCTGCAACAGCAGAAATGCCAAAAAAAAAATATTTTGCAGTAAAATGAGAGCAACACACGCATAAACACAAACAAACACGGACATACATATGTACATACAAGAATGTAATATAAAATAATATTGAATTGAGTATAAAATGGGCAATCAAAAAACTTTTGCACAGGCACCAAAAACCGAGCAACGTGCATAAATTAGCAGACACAGTGAAGCGTATGAGAGTGAGAGAGAACGCCCGCGAGAGAGCGATATAAGAATAAGTGCCAAGTGAGAGTGTGAGTAGTAAAGGCATATTGGTTTTTGTGAGTGCGTGTATTCGTTTGTGTGTGTGTGTGGCAATTAAAGCAACACTACATAAACAATAATAAAAAACATAAGCAAAAAGCAGCGGCACAAATGCAATTCGAGTAGAAATATTGAAAATATTGAGCAGCCAAAGTGGTAACGTTTTTTCCTTTTTTTTTGCTGCTTGTATTTTTTGACAGCTGTGTGTAGTGTGTGTGTGATTTTGCGCCTCCGCCTGCGCCCAACCACAAAACGTCAACCACCGAATGAAAACTTCGACAAGTTTGCTTTAAAGTGAAGGCAACCCAAAACTTTTGTAATAAGTAGATACATAATACATATGTATATATATGTACATACATATATACATGGGTACATAAGCATATACTTGTGCTTGGCATCGACAAGGCACAGCGAAAAATTAAAGTCGCTTTTTAAAGCTAACGGGCTTTGCTTGCTTGTCTTGTTGTCTGGCGCCCACCCAACTTCCACCCACTTTTTCGCCAGCTTAACACCAACACACGCACATCCACACAAACGTTTGCAGTTGGGCCTTGTCGGTTAACGGTTTTTTGCTGTTCTTTTTCATGCCGTGCACTCCTTGAAAAATGTGTAAAAGTAAGGTATATTGAAGTTGTGGAAGTGTTTGTATGCGGTATGTATGTACATATAAAGATACTTCAGCAGCATTAAAAATCAAGTCTGTATTTAAAGCTTACAGCTAAAAACTAATATATTTATGTCTATATGCAATTACATATATATATATATATCTATAATAACCATTATCTTTTTGAGAGAATGACTTAGCTTTTGAGAGCTAGATAGTATATGTATATATGAACATGAATAGGTGTACATGCGATTGTATTTTAAGATAATTGAAAAAGACGTACAGGATATCATCCAGTCGATACACAAAACTACACTTTTATATGCATCTATATCCAGAGGTGTAAGTATTAATGCATTTAAGAACAATACAAAGCTGTTTACAGGTTATCTTCCAATCCTGCAAACTCTCGTCTTTTTTTATGCCCTAACAAAAATGTGTATCTAGAAATACTTTATGCAGCAGAGGCAAAGAAGAAGCAACCATGTCAATAGCAGGGGCCCCCTCTCTGCACCGAGTGTATATGTGTGTGTGTGTGTGTGTGGGCGCTACCTGCATGCGTATGTATATGTGTATATAAATGTATACAAATACATACACACATATATAATAGGCGGTGTCAAGACACATGTCCACATAATTGCCAAACGCGCAAAATCGAAGCCAAGTTCCAAACACACACACACATACACATACATACTCACACAAACACTGACACACAGATACACTCGCCTACACACACGCACGCAGCCATGCAAAACCATCAGCGCTCTCGTCGCCTAGTCACTGCTCACAGCTAACCCCTACACGCCCAACAACCACCCCAACCTCACCCCCACCCCCTTCACAGGCCAAAACACACAGTTGCAGGTACAGTTGCGTTTTCAATTCATAGTCGCAGGAGTAGTTTAGTAGACGTAGCTATACATATATAACATAATTAATCTGTCGAATATATTTGAATGCCACGCCTCCTTGCAGTCGCCACCCTCTACACTGTAAAGTACCGCTAATTGTCCTGGTGTGGCATTTGCATTAAAATTTCGTAATATTAATGGCCAACTAGGCGCCGGAAATGTGGCTAAAACTAATTTCCTGACACAGGTAGACACAACAAACAGATGGGAAAGCAGGTGTTTCAAAATACAGGAGAGGGGATTTGTATGGGTTACAGCAGAAGCAGGTGTCAAATATATGTAGTTAGGGTTGAGCTATTGGAGTTATTCACTTTAGTTATTATTACTAAAACATAATTTGCGAGGCTTCTGACTGATGTTAGACATCTCCCGTATCCGGACGAATTTTATAGTCCTAATATTTTTAGCATGATTTTCGACGCGGAGCCGATTTTTTTTAAACATTTTTATACAAAAGTCTTTTCCAAGCGGACAAAAAACCCTTTTAAATAGATCCTAATTAAGTTTAATTTCAAAATTTGCAAAAGACAATTTTGAAGATTTTTTAAAAGTAGAAGACAACAACATTGAAATTAATATTACTAATCAAAGTGATATTGAACTAAGCAATTCAGATGAAGATGAAAATACTGGACCGTGGCTGTCCGTCCATGGGAGCTTTCACTGTATATTATTATAAATAGCTTGAAGGCATAATTTTTATAGATCCTATTACATAAGTAAAGTTAATATATTTAAAAATAATATGAAGAATTGTACTAGTATTAAAGTTTGTTTTTATCCAGCTTAACTTTAGTTTTAAGTCCTTATATTTAATCTATTCACTTTATTTATTTCTACTAACTTTTTAAAAATATTTTATTGGAATTGAAAAATTGTTAAAGCGATCTACTTCTGATAAGAAAACTGCTGTAGTATGTATATATGTATGTACATATATATATATGTATATATTCATATATATGTATTTAGGTAGATATGTGCGGAGGTGCCACCCTTCAATTTGAAAGTCTGCCCATGTGGAAACATATACATATATATGTACATATGGCTACATATGTTGGCCGTAGCAAAAACTGCAGCTATTTCGGATTTGTGTGCATTACAATTCCAAATTTGCATTTGCTGTGTGGATTTTGTTGTAGTTGGCTGTTACAGTTGTTGTTGTTGTTGTTGTTGATGTTTCTAAGCCAACCATAGAGCCAGGCGCAGCCCCAACTATACAAACAAACTGACTCCCGCGCTTCCTCATCCTCCTCGCAATTCTCTCACATCTGTATGGCTCTTCTATGGAGTGGAGCCATGGCCCTGATCTGTGCTTTGGACTATGCAATCGCCCACGGGTCGTAGTTCAAGCACACACTCACACAAACATACATACACATACACAACTACAATGGACCAAAATACGAGCAGTGGCATATCATCGCATAGATTACGCAACTATTGCACACAACAACAAGAACAACAACATCCACTCGAACCACCCAGAAAATGTGGCCTGTGTATCGCACCACTCTCACCCCCTTCCATTGCCCCATCTTTTCACTCACTCGCGACACATTTGTGCTACTCCAAAAAGCAAAAAGGGACAACGACCAGCGCCCACGCAACCAGGCAACATTCCGCTCTATCCGCACCATCGAACCACCCACCGAAGCCCACTCAAGCTCAGCCAAACAAACCACCTACCAACCACCCACCCATCTAGCTGCAATGCTGTTCGCGTCGCAGTCGCCGTAGGCCTTTGTCGGATGCTGTTAACCCACCCCCAACCACAGCACCACCCATTCTGTGACCCTCCCAAATCCCGTTGGTATTGCAAGCTGCTTCGTTTTCGGCACCGACCGAAGTCCCGAGTCCCGGATATTATATGCATACTTGAACTATGCGAGGAAGGAAGCGAGTCAGTAGCCACCCAGCCACCCACCTACTGCCACACCGGCCTCCCTTTCACCACCCACATAGCTTGTTTTGTATATGTATCTGTATCTCTAGCTGTATCCGTTTTTGCATGCGACTGTAGCTGTTTATATACATATATATATATTTGCGTGTATATGTGTGTGTGTGCTTTATGTACACATGTACACAGCTGTACCGTGCCATTGTATAACTATATATGTGTGCGTGTGTGTGTTGTCCGTGTTTTGGGCCACTTTACAGCCACAGAGCCACCCACTAAACAACAATGCAAAAACGTCTGCATTTCAACTAACACACAAACAACAACAACAACCCTTAGGGCGCACCCACCCCAACCCCTGGGCATAGTTTGCTGCCGAAAAATTTTGATACATAAGCAGTGACTACTATCCCCATGCCCTCTTCAAACACAAAACTTGCCTGCTTAGAAAAATCAATATATTTTACAGCACTTTTCTTTTATATAAACCGAAAATTAAAGCATATTTTTATAAATGTATAATATAAATTCTATTCACGTCTTTTAATCGATTTTTTCGCCGACACGCGACAGCAGCCAGAAGCAACGGCACCCAACGCCCCCAATCTCCAACCCCACCACCCCCCAGCTCCAACTCAACCAGCCAAGTCGCAAGTTGCCGACTCGCTTGCACACACACGCATACATGAAGCAGCAGCCGCAGCCGCAACAGCGCCCGCTCTTTCTCTCTTTTGCTCTTCGCCTTGCCAGAGCTAAGCGAAGCGAAAAAAAAGACAAAAAAAAAAACCAACGCAGCAAGAAAAAAGTCAACAATAAATTCAGCATTTGGCAGCACTGCGTATGGCCGCACACTGCCCCTTTTCAACACTGCTGCTGCTACTTTGCCCTTTGCTCTGGCCTGATCGTGCCTGCGTTCAGACCAGTTTTGTTGACACTTGTTATCGATAAAAAACAAAGTGAACAAAAAAACAAACGATTGGCTTGCAATTAAGTTCAAGTTGGCACCAGGCGTGTGGAACTCTTAGTAAACTCACACACACATTTATACATACACTCATAGAAAGAGAGAGAGAGAGCGCGAGGAGAGTGATTACTAAATCTCTGTTGCTGCCCGGGGGCTATCTGTTATAAACGCTCTCTCTCGCTCTAACGCTTGCAAACGTAATCATTAAATGGGATCGCAATGATTTTGTATTGTTGTTTCTCCCGCTTGTGCTTTTGTTTTAGTTGTCAACAATGTTTTGGCGCTTAGGCTTAGCCACATACAAGTACATGGAATATATATATATATATATATATCAAATATATATGAGCGTGTGTTTGTAACTCAACGAAGCATCGCTGCATGCAACTATTGAAGCATGAGCATGCAATTTATGTACTCACTCACACTCGGAACACATATAAAACTATGAAATACAACATCACTAAGCGACTGTACTTTTGATATAAAATCCACTCAACTCACATAGAAATGCAAACACACACACACTCACACATGCTGGCATATTCACTAAAATACACCCTTCTACACCATCACCCCCACTCTACACCCACAAGCGCTACTCTGTTTAGTTTTAGTTGCGCTTTAAACTGCATTTGCTTCTAGCTGTTGTTGCTGTAAGCCTCTGCATATAGAGAGCTTGTGTATGTACATAAATACCAATGCATGTGTGTGAGAGTGTGAGTTATCGTATGTTTGTGTGTGACTGTGTGTTATTTCAACAATTCGTTTGCATTTGCAACTAACGAAAGAGAAAACAAAATAGTTACAGCCGACTATGCAATACTCTTTTAAAGTAATTAAGAAAAAGCAGGTGAATGAAATTATTATTGCAATAAATTTGGATTAAGTTTGGGATTTGTACTTCGACTTTTTTACTAATTAAAGCTTTAAACTTTTTGAACAAGCATTTACATCAGTTTCTCAAACACTGTATAGCAAACGCAATTCAGCTCAACATAAGGCCTGTTCCACAAAATATGCGGAACTGAAATGCAAATGTTAAATAGTTGGTCACAGGGAAATAAAATCCATCATAACCTAAATACGAAAATCATTCCATTAAGGCTGTCTTCTGTCGTGTATGTTGAGGAGGGCGGGGAAATAGGTACTGCTTCACTTGCCCAAACTGAACGATGAAAATTTCGGCAGCTAGTCCCGCTACCAAATATTCAATACTAAATCTGACACACACATATACTGCTAACGCACGCTACCGATACCGATACTAATACACACATATACACTTACACATATACACAGCTCAACGCAATGACTAGAAAATGCGGGTCTGGGTCGTCATCGAGACGAGACGGCGAGAATGCAAGCACATAAAGAACGCCAAAAATAAGTTTAAAACTAACGACAGTCTGGTGCGTGTGTGAGCAGGCAGCATAACAAGCGCCAAGTGTGAGTGAGCGAGCAAGGGAATTTGCTTATGTGTGTGTGTGCGTATTTTGGAGCATGCAACTTTTCGTGCTATTGCCAAATGCGTTCGTTGGTTCAAGAGAGGGAAAGAGATACAGTGAAGTGAGAGAGTAAACGAGCGAACGAGAGTGAGCATGCGAGTGGAAGGGGCCAAGGTAGTAGAGTAGTGCGAGAGAGTGAGGCTGGACGAACAAGTGCATGCGTGCGTATTTAAATGTGTGCGTTCCTGTATGTGTGAGAAGGGTCACTTAACGAAACTTGCTAGTGCACAAAACCAATGTAATCAACTGATTAATGGTGTTTCTTTTGTGTTGTTTGCAAAAGAAAGTTCATTAACACAATATTCAAAGCAACACAGCGTGCGCTCATTCATAATGACGCCAATACACGCTACTAAAGTATCCTAAAAAGAACCAACCCAACACACAAACACACACACAAACATTAGCCTGAGATATGGCAACCACAAATGTGTATATAGATAACGGCAACCCCGTTGCCCAAACATAAAAACGTAGCCAAGCGACAAACTGAAAATACAAGAAACAAAAAAGAAGAAAAAATAGCAGCACCAGATAATAAAAGCGAGCGCCTAAGCATGGCGTCACTAAGACGGCCACACGCCTGACAACAACAACGCCTACCCTACCGGAAAAAAAAACACGGTAAAAGCTGTAAAAATTGTCAATATAAAAAAAGAGACGAAAAAGTCAACGCTAACAGCAGCTTGCAAAATAATGTGCGCGAGTGTCGAAGAAGCCGCTGAAATCGACGTTAGCGTCAGCGTCAACGTTAGCAGCAGCAAAGCAGCGGCAGCGACTGAGGGTTTTTTAACGAGCGTATTGACAAGCGCACACTAGTACGAGAACTCAACACACACATACATACATATAACGACATGCACAGGCGACGCAGACGCCGGCCGCAGCCGCAGCAGCAGCAGACCGGTTGAGGTTAAATTGGATAGGGGAAGCAGATGCGATGGGTAAGATGTGGGGCGGGGGAACTGGCTGGCAAGGCATACATATTGAATTTTTCTTCGGCGTAATGAAAATTTTTAGCGTGTTGTTGGGATGATTATGCTCTGTTGTTTTACATTTTTTTTGAGCACTTACCGCGCAAAGAGCAAAAAAGAGTAGAAAATCCGTTAAACTGCTGCTTCTTGTTGTTTTTGTGGGCGCTGCTGCGGCGACGTTGGCGTCCAGCCTCTTGGAATTTATGCTAATTTTCCAAACACACACACACACAACACACACTTAACGCAGAGGAAGTGCACAAAAAATTTTATAAATTTTGTGCCTTAAGAAATTTCACTTTTTTTGTGGTTGCGTTTGCTAATTTACTTATTTACTTGTACATATGTATATAGATATATATATATACGCTTGCTTATTTACACTTGCATATGCACGTACATATGTATATACGCGTGTAGACTGTGCGCCTTTAACACTAATACACTCGCAGAACGCGCTGCTGCTGCGTCGTCGCTGGCCGTTCTGCTTCTTGGCTGCCTTCTACGGCTTTCCCAAAAATTATTTTTTTTTTAGCTTATTTTACACGCACACAAATCGCGATTGTGAATTTCTTGTTATATATTGCACTTTTGTTTATTTGCTTATTGAAATTAATTACTAATTGATTTGTTTACTACTGCTCTCTCTCTCACTAAATAAACACATGCATATTTAATTATATACATACACACACGAAGTCGTGGAGGGGGAGGGCGAAACCGTTGTAATGCAATAATTACACCTGTAACACAATCGCGTGTAGCATATTTTTTTTGTTGCTTTGTTTGTAAACAAATAACAAAGTCGTAATTGTAAAATAATTAAACGGTTCCTTTATCCGCTAGCGTTTCAGCGCGTCTAACCCGCTCGATGTTGTTTTTGTAAATGTTGCTTATACATTTAAAATTAACGCAGTAGTGTGACTGCGGACGTCTAATAAAGAATATACCAAACTTTCGACACAAGCAAATATGGTACGCGTTTTCAGTAAGCCGCGATAGTATCGATATTAGTGAACAGTAAATGTGCATGTTAAGTGTGGAGTGGCTTGCGCTGTTAAGTGAATATATGTTACAGTTTTCATTCTGTTATACAAATAAAAGCTTCATATATTATTTTTATATGTATTCGCCTTAAAAAACACTAGTTTTTAACACGTGTCAGCATGGTAATAATGGTACATTCAAATGTTCAATTTTGCTATGCAAATTTAACAGTTCAGCAAAATGTTAATCTTTGTTATGCTAAAACATCTGTTTTCCAAGACCGAGTAGATCATTCGTTCAATTGAATCGAACTGGAACTTGTTTACTTTGTCGATATCTACATAATTATTATAATAGTATTTAATGCTTGTCAAGCTATAGCATCTATTTATATATAAAGGTAAATATTAAGCTTTGCTTAACTGCACCAAATGATCTAAATACGCTTTGCGGCAGTCCATGTTGTCCGCTGGCCGATTGTATGGAGCCCAAACTGGTTCGCCAATAAAATATCGACGCGCTTTTATGTAGTTCTGCAGATAGATAAGTTAATACATTTTTAAATATATATAAGCTATGCGCACCTTGCTGTCCAGTGTAAAACGATGATAAATACCCGCTGGTATTATAATTAAGTCTCCCTTGATGACCTCTATGCGCAGCCAGTTGTCTTCTCCGCTATCAAAAAAAAAAATAAATTTGCTGGTTAAAGTGCACCCAACTAGTGTTGAGCAGTGTTGCCCATCTCATTTTTCTGTGAAACTGTATAATTTAGTTTTTTTAGTTTAATAATATCTTTCATAGCTATTAAGCAATTTTTTTCTATGCACTTAACTAGTCATACATTTTAATAAGTGAAATTGCATGACTTAGTACCATAAACTGAATTTTAGCTGTTTTTATGGCTAACGGTGGCAACATTGTAAGTTTATTTACTTACTCGCGCACATCAAAGTAGCCGGAACCATCGAGAACCAATCGAATCTCCTCATCCGTATGCAAGTGTTCCGTGTAAAAGGCCTTCAGCTTGTTTAGATAATCGGGCAGACATTGTTCGGAGCAGGTGATCTGCAAAAATATAATCTGTAGGTAACTGTTTGTATTGTTTTTATTAGCAATGCCTACCTGATCCTCGTAGGTGTAGCCACGCTTGTTGCGCAGCTCTTGCAGTACCTCATCGTTCTCATAGTTGTCCGCATTGATCTACAAAAATGAACGTGGAAAATGGAGATAAGCGCGACTTTGCCAAGGTCGTTGCTTTGTTGTTTTTGAGCTTACCTTAAAGTATTCCACACCCGTTTTATTGTAGAGTGTCTCCAAATCTAAGTAGCTAGCTGGCTGTCGCTTATGCTCCAGTCGCTGATCGCTGTCATCGCTGTCCATAAACCACACTTGGACCATTCTAAACAAGTTGTTTTGTGGGAGCTTCAATTCTTCAGCAGATGTTTGTTCAAAACACTCAAGTGAACTAGATGAAGAAGTCAACTCGCAGACTATCGTTCATTAAGTTCGATAGTTCGATTGATTTGCAATAACAACAATAATGATTTATTTAGTTCGATAGTTAGTTTAAGCTCCACAGAAAAACGAACTAGCCAACTTGTGGACTATCGTTCACTTAGTTCGAAAGTTGATTTTAATTTGAATAACTAAAGAACTAGCAGTTTAATTATCATCAAATGTTGTAAATTATAGCAACAATTTGTACAATAAAAATATAAAACTATATTTTTTTTTTATCTAAAGAGATTGAATAAGCACTATTTAAAAGACTATCAGTATTCATATATTTGTCTTTCGTGCAGTTGAGTTTGCTAATCGTTCAACTAGTTCTTTTGCTACGATAGTTGTACCTATCGTTCACTCTGTGCTACTCAGTGCCATTTAGGTTCCCAAGTGCATTTAATAGTGACTGCAAGCTTTGAATTATTTAAATTATACAATCAAAAATAAAAATAGACCTATGCTTTTCTTCTCTTGATCGACTGTAACCAAAAGATAAACCTAATTGTCTCTTTTCACTCTGTTTAAGCAATGAAACTTGAATCTAGTTTCCCAAACAGTAAAACTCAATCTTGTGTGGCGTTGCCACATCGCTCGAAAAAGAATTGGTTTATTATCGTTTGGTTACAGTCGAACAAAATTAACAATAACAAAATTTTTTTGTTTTTTTTTTTTTTAGAAATTTGCAATTCCTTTTCACCTTTAAAGATGAACTCGTTTGGCTTGGTTCGCTTTTTAACGAAATGCAAATCTGTACGCACGTATAGCATGGCTCCTTGCGAAATTTTGGAACTGTTGGAAGCGGGCTACCAAAAACTGGCAGAATCCGATTCCAAATCATTGTTGAAGAAACATTTAACCAAATCGATCTTTGACAAGCTAAAGACCAAAGTGACGCCCACATACTGCTCGACGCTGTTGGATTGCATACAATCGGGTTTATGCAATCACGATTCGGGCGTGGGCATTTATGCACCCGATCCGGAGGCTTACAAAACATTTTCGGCTATCTTCGATCCGATTATTAATGATTATCATAAGGGATTTGACAAGGCGGCCAAGCATCCAGCTTCCTGTTTCGGCTACGGCGCCGATTTTCCCAATCTTGATCCGGAGCAACGATTTATTGTGTCCACACGCGTCCGCTGTGGTCGCTCCATACAGGATTTCCCATTTAATCCATGTTTGACCGAGAACGATTATATCGTGCTGGAGTGCATGATTAAGAAAGTTTTGCGTACTCTATGTCATGAACACGCTGGAAAGTATATGCCACTAAAGGATATGGATAAGGATGTGCAACAGAAACTGATCGATAAGCATTTCCTTTTTAAGGAGGGCGATCGGTTCCTGAAGGCGGCCAATGCATCCAGATTTTGGCCCACTGGTCGTGGGATCTTTATCAATCGTGCCCGCACATTTATGGTGTGGGTCAACGAGGAGGACCACATACGCATCATCTCAATGGAAAGGGGAGGTGATCTGGGTCGTGTCTATGAACGGATGATCATTGGCGTTGAGTCTCTGGCGCATTCTCTCAAATTTAGTCGGGATAAACGATTGGGTCATCTGACCTTCTGTCCCACCAACTTGGGCACCACAATTCGTGCCTCGGTCCATATTAAGCTACCCCATCTGGCCAAAGATAAGGCCAAGCTGGATGATTTGGCCGCCAAGCATCATCTCCAGGTGCGAGGCACCAGGGGCGAACATTCAGAGGCTGAAGGCGGCGTCTATGACATCTCCAACACACGGCGCATGGGACTCACCGAATACCAGGCGGTGGGCGAGATGCATAAGGGTATTTCAGCCCTTATCGATGCCGAGTGCCAGGAGAGCTCTAAGAAATAAGAAATAAGAAATCAGAATCAAGAATCCAGAATTCAGAATTAAGACTGTTACCATTTTGTTCTCAATTCGATGAACTCGTTTCTCCGGCCATCCCCACCTTTGCGATCGTTCGATCATGGAGAGCTTACTAAATAAAATTCGAATTTTTTTTTTTATCGTAAATGCATATTTTATAATCGTGTAATCGGGGATTAGCAGGAGTAGATTGATATAGCTTTGAACGAAAAATGTCCGAACTTAAATAGAAGAGAATAAAGATTAATTTATTTCAATCATACATATTATACACAGTCAACGGAGTGGGTTTGCCCTCTCAGAGTAGGACAAGATATGGATTATACCAATCAAAATTAAACCCGAGTATGGCTGCCATGCTTGCATCGGTTTCTCCTAGCAGTCCTTCTAAGCCACTTCTTCCTTATCTACTCTTCTTCTCAGACCGCTTCTTGCTCCTGGATCGCTCCACATCTTTGCCTTCTACTTCTAGTCCGCCTTTACCTCCGCCATATAATCTATCTTTATCGCTACCTCTAGCCTCATTTGTCTCTGTCTTCCTTCCTCCTTCAACTTAGTCGGCCACCAACCAGGCTTTTTCATAAATTTTCCACTTCCTTTTTATCCTTCTTTAAATTCAAAACAGCATTTTTTTTTTTATTTTTTTATTATTTTTTTTTTATAATTTTAATTCTTTTATAAACTTAAGACTTAAAATAAAAGTATTTAAAGTTTTTTTGTTGTTTTTTTTTTGCTTGACACAAATGCCAAAATGTTTTACATTCTTTTCTTTAGATTTTTCTTTAAGCAAATATTTTTGTTGTGAATTAGTTGTTGTTGTTGTAGGTTTTGGTGTTGTTGTTAGTTTTTGGTTGGGCGGGCATGCGTCGGCCGTACATGGCCGCGACTCTCAAAGTAGACGAACAAATGCCGAGTGACGCAGGCAAACGACGGTCGGGCATACCCGTTACCAAATACGCTACGCAAAATTCTACGACAAAACTAAAGCAAACGCAGCTGGAAATGAATTTCCACTAATGGAAAGCGCATTCCAGGCGGCAGATAAACAACAAATGAACTCCCCCACAGAGATGTTTGACTGGGAGCTGCTGTTGGAGTTTCACTCCCAAAGGTGGTGGAGGAGTTCAATTGGGGTTTAGGGATTAGAGTTAGCTGCTTACAAGCTCTTCTCGAGCTTGATCAACTCGGTGATGCCATCGTACATCTCCTTGACGGCCTGGTATTCGGTGAGACCCATGCGACGCTTGTTGGAGATGTCATAGACACCGCCCTCGGCTTCGGTGTGCTCGCCGCGAGTGCCGCGCACCTGCAGATTGTATTTGCCGGCGACCTCCTCGAGCTTGGCCTTGTTGGAGGCCAGCTTGGGGACCTTGATGTGCACGGAGGCACGAATGGTGGTGCCCAAGTTGGTGGGGCAGAAGGTCAAGAAACCAAGACGATCATCGTGGCTGAATGGCACACGCTTTTCGATCTCGTTGACGGCGGTGACGAGACGACGATAGATCTCGCCAAGATCGCCACCCTGCTGCATGGAGATGATGCGCAAATGATCCTCTTCGTTGCACCAGACCAGGAAGGTCTTGTTATCGTTGTGATAGATGCCACGACCCGATGGCCAGTAGCGGCAGGCATTGGCAGCCTGGAGGAAGCGATCGCCCTCCTTGAACAGGAAGTGATCGTCGATCAGCTGCTGCTGGACGGCC
The DNA here is from genome assembly GCA_035045545.1 of Drosophila gaucha. Classification (NCBI taxonomy): domain Eukaryota; kingdom Metazoa; phylum Arthropoda; class Insecta; order Diptera; family Drosophilidae; genus Drosophila; species Drosophila gaucha. The sequence goes on from JAWNOY010000222.1 coordinate 3,099,936, forward strand.
TTCTCCATGCCAGTCAATGGATAGAACTTGCCCTTCAGCTCACCCTCCAAGCCGGACAGAGTGCTGCTGACCTTCGATTCCATCTCCTTGTACTGGGCCTCGGTCAAACAGGGGTTGAAGGGATAGCCCTGCATCGAGCGACCGCAACGGACACGAGTCGAGATCACAAACTCATTGGTGGGATCCACATTGCCAAAGGTGGTCACATCACCGAACTCCGATGCGGGATGCTTATCGGTCTTCTTGAAGCCACCATGGTAATCCTCAATGATGGGATCGAACAGATCGGCGAACACTGTATACGATTCAGCATCGGGGGCATAGATGCCAACGCCGGAGTCGTGGTTCTCCAAACCAGATTGGATGACATCCAGAAGGGTCGACTTGAAAGTCGGGGTCACCTTGTTCTTTAGGTTGTCGAAGATCTCCTTGGTCAGGTATTTCTTCAACAGCGACTTAGAATCAGAGGCGGCCAACTTGGCATAACCCTCCTCCAGTTTAGCGAGAACAGCGGCGTCAACCATGGTGTCTTGTTTGCTATAAAAATAAGAACGAATAAACTAAGTTAGTAAAATTTAACCTTCAGATCAGATTAAGGCGTACTTAAATATCAGATATAACCTCATATTAAGATCATATTTAATTTCAAATTCAGTTCGCTTATGGACTTCCATTAGTTTTACTAACTATATTATCATCTATATATTCTTTATATGGTTTTCATATTGCAATTACGATAATATTATATGACTATGCCTCTATATTTACTTCTCTTTTTTTTCTTAAGTTATGTATCTATATATACTATAAATATCAATCAATACAACAATTTGCTGAAAACTTAAGAGCTGTTAAAACATTTACAAATAAGTTCAGTTCGCAAGTTTTATTTGCTTTCGCATCAGGTTTCCAACAATTCTGGCGCCCAAAAGTCGGCAACGGTTTTTTTGTTGTTTCCCTTCTATTTGGTTGGGAATCTCTAGAGACACGCGACAGCGCAATTTCAAATAGAATCCATTAAAAAAAAAAGAAGAAATGCCTGCAAATATTTCGGGGTTGCTTCGCAAATTGCGCCGAGGGGAGTTGCTGACTTCAGTTAACTGAATGACTGAATGTTTTGCCGGCTGTCGCTGAATACGCATAGAGTAGATAAAAGAAGAGCGTACATAGGAGTAGAGTCTATGTATGCTGCCCCGCCCTGCACCGTTACGCCCCCTTTGCGTGCGGCACATGCGCGCCTCGTCTGCCCGGTCGCGGTCCCGGGCTTTGGGCCTGGGTCCCGGTCAAAGGACCAGGGCAATAATATTTTTATGCCTACTTTAGTATTTTTTTTTGGACAGTCTGACGTCAGCAGCGGAATACACACACGCACACACACATAAAGGACCTATGACAAGCCCCAAAAAAAAGGGAGCACACTCTGCTGTCTATATCTACTATATGTATACATATAAGTATATATATACGAGGGTCGTCTGAAAAATTTGTGACTTGAGAAAAGCTTGTTAATTTTTATGAAATTAAAAATCAATAAAGATTTTTTAATTTTTATTCCTTCAATTTCTTTCAATTTTGCCAATTTTTCAGACACCCCTCTTTGAGATTTATATATATTAACATAAATATAATTTAATTATATATATATGTATATTAAATTTCCAAGTTTAGATTGCAAATTTGTACATATCACACTTTAATGTGACATATGCCAGTATATAGAAAATTTCGAAACAATATTAATGTATATAAACATTAATATATATACATATACATATATAATAGTAGCATAATTATATATATATATTTCTATCTACTATCTATGTTCACTTTAGCCACCCTCGAAAATGACATGTCTGCAGTATATTGCAGCATATGCTGTATACCAAAAGTAAGTCTATGAAAAATATATATATTTATTTTTAGTGCTCTATCTTTACACGCAAACTTTTGATACCACCCTCGCATATATACATAACTGTATATAAATACACACCCATCTTGGCCAGCGGCTGGCGTTGTGGCCGTGCCATTGGGTTCGCCTCCATTGGCGATGGCGCCGGCATCGCCTTCGATCACCTTCTCCTTTTTATCCTTCGAAGCGCACAAACCCATTTTTATTTTTTAGATTTTAGGTATAAGATTTAAGTTTTAGTTTTGGTAAAAGTTATCTTTTTTAAGAGATTTTCGTTGATTTTGTAAAGTAGGTCTTTTAGTTTGTAGTAAAAAATTTGGCCTTGGTCAAAAAGTTATCTTATCTTTTTTTGGTGTGGTGTAAAAAGGTAGTCTTTGATTTAGATGTTTTTTTAGTGTGGGACTTTTTGCAGGTAAAATGAAATCACAATGCAGCTGCTTTAACTACGTTTTCTTTATATATATATACACACACACACTCGTACACTCGCTTAATTTGTATTGCTTTTTGTTTGATTAGAAATACGTTTTTTTTTATTATTTTTTTTTGGTGGTTCGCTCGTCTTAAGTGCTGTGAAAAGTGGTCAAAAATTCTTCTTTGGATCCTTTTTTTGTTGGTTGGTTCTTCGATTGCCGCGCCCAAAGGTATACTACAAAAAGGCTACTACACAAGAGTCTAGGCTACACACTAGGGAGCAAAAAAGGACGCGCGCGCGTGTGCTACAAAGGTGCTAAGGAGCAAACTGCCAGCTGCTGACTAAAGGACACGCCGAACAGCGCGAAGCGAGCCACAAAATCGTGTTCGATGATGCGGGCTTCGGCTTTGGCTTTGGCATCGGCTTTAGCTTCGCTTTTGTTCGCTCTCTCTCTCTCTCTCTCGTAGCTTAGCAATTCGCAAGTAGCTGCAGGACGCGCCCACCCGGGATAAATACGCAATTCAGCAAATGGGAGAGCGAGCTAGAGAGAGAGAGAGAGAGGGAAAGAGCGCGCGCGAGGGTTGCCCGCCGTCGAGGGTTGATAAAGTCTGCAGAAAGCATTGCCTAGCCTCAGGCGCCGGCGGCGTGCAAATATATATAAAACGGCGATTTCGTAGGGAGTGCATGACTGGCAGATACTCTTCAATACATGACCACAGCCTTCTATATATATATATCTGATAAAACAATTATTGACTAGCCTTTTCTACTAGAACTCAGTTTATCATGTAGTACTATATTATATGAGTATAGTAGTATAATATCATAGTAGTAGTACATGATACTAAAGTAGAAGGATACAAATTTGGTAGTATAGTATAGTAATAAGGTATAAGAGTATAGTTCTATAGTATAGTAGTAGTACATTATCAAAGTATGGTACGATAGTATAGTCTACTGAATAACATAATAGTAGTAGTATAAACAGAAAATACACTACTATAGTAAAATAGTATACTAACATAATATACTAGTAGTACATTATAGTGGTTGTAGTAGAGTATAATACTTTAGTGGCATTATATAGTAGAATAGTATAGTAGTATATTGCCGTCGGTAGAGTAAAACTAGTCTATTTAACTATGGAAAACCTCAGTCGAATATGCTAAAGCTGAATGTTCTACCATTAAAAATCTATTACCTTTTCTTATTTTAAAAATTAATTTAATTTCTTTAATTAAAGTAGGTTTACAAAAAGGCAGAGTAACAATACTAGCAACAACATATTAAATATGTTGTCTTTAGCTTTATACTCCTCGAATTATCTCAAATTTAAAAAATCGATATTTATCGATATAAAGTCAAGTCTGAAGTCAACTCATAAAAACTTCGAGTATATAATTTAAAAGCCTTCCTCCGCCTGTTACATACTTTGGCACATAGTCAGCATACCCTTTCGCATAAATTTGCAATGGGGTATCAAAACTGTTGCCGGATGAGAGCGCAACATAATGCGGAAGGATATATTTATTTGATGCAGTAACCACCACCAGCTGCAGCAGTAGCAGCAGCAGCAGTCGAAGCGTGTGGCAAGCAGGGCGCAAATCGATAAAATTTGTGGCACGCGGCAGCTGAAAATTGTTGCGCCTAAAAAGCTGAAAAGGGGGAGGCTGAAGCAGAGACAGAGACAGAGAGGGGGAGTGACGGTCAAGTCAAGTTGAAGTGACGGCTCGAGTGTGAAATGAGGGCTGCTAATGGCAGCATGAGAGCCGCTGCTTGTGCGGTATGTGGCATGTGGCATGTGGCATAGAAATCACGGCCAACAAACAAAAGTGAGTGGAGAGTCTACAGAGTGCACGTGCACTCGGCTCTAAACGAAGGAGTCCCAAGTTTTTCAGATACTTTTCACGCCTGTGCAGTGGCGTGTAACGAGAGATAGAGAGAGAGAGAGGGAGGAGGGGGCGTGGCAGCGTCAGTTGCATGCTGCATGTCTGTGCCACATTATTTGATTTCGCTTTTTTTTTTCCGTCTCGAGTTTGTTTTGCCCGTTCGTCTCCAATTTGATTAGTCAGCTTGCATTGCAATGATGATTCCCTCTCTCATGACTAATTGACTGCACCTCTCTATCTCTCTATCTCGCTCTCTCCAATGACTAATTCGTACAGCTAAAAACCTGCACTTATTGATTCGAAATTGAAAACAATTTAAGTTACCTACTTATATATATGTAGGTAACTTAAATTGTTTTCAATTTCGAATATATATATAATATAACAATATGTGGAGTCGACCTCTACACAAAAATGACTAAGAGCTTATACAGTATAGAGCTTCTCTATAATAATGGCTGCTATCTGGTAGATATATCTTAAATGAAACTTGCTAAAGTTAATATACAACTTATCTCAAATAAGAACTTGCTACATATACACTTCATATACAAGTCGTTATCTGACGTATTCTAGGCATTATCTTGCCAGCCAGTTAATGAAAGCATGCTAAAAATTTCAGATTATTTTTAGAGATCTTAAGTTGGAAGAGTATAAATTGCAGTACAGTGCGCATTCCCTAAGTAGAACTTGCAAACCTTAAGACAACAGCATGAATTCGAAGAATCTGTCTGTCTTAAGTCTTTTATCTAAAAAAAAACAATACTATAAATATGTATATTCTAGGTATAGATTATAAAAAATAAACTTTACTTTCTATCTACTATTCAAATTTGATTTCGTTTTCTGATAAGATATATCAACTGTACTTTTTCTTAATTTTTAGAGTTTCGTGTGCAAATATTTAAGATTGACATTTTCCTTTTTAGTTAGCTCTATTGTGCATGTTGGTAAAGTCAATTGATAGAGAGTCAAGAAGTTACATTTTGCATAATAGAAGAACTTTTCTACAGTTATTATATTATTTATATGAAAAAACTATTGTATACATATTATTGCTAATTAAAGAATCTTTAATATAGAAACCTAAACTTTCTTTTCTTTACCTATGCAATATAATTTTTTCTTCATTTTCTTATATTGCTAATATCGAATTCTATTAAAGATCATTCTAGATTATATATTATTTACCTACATAAGATCTTTCTACACTTTCTAGTACATCCTCAATTTTTTATACAGAAAATATACTACAATTTTCTTTAGCTCTAAAATATCTTTCCACTTTTCTAATATAGTTGAATATTTACTTAATTTTTCTATAAACTTTTATAAGTTTATAATTTTAATTGGGAATTTTTGCTGGGGCCCCATCGTAATGGAAACTTTGAGGAGTCATATAAGAGGCGTTTCGTGTTAAAAGTGCCCCATAAAGATAAGCTGATTTATTTTACTTTTATTTTTTGCACTAGTAAGTTTTTGTTTTCGAGATTGTGGGCGTTTGAAAGTACTTGACGAGTGCAATTGCGGTAGATAGAACTGATATAGCTAAAAGGCATGGGTCTGTCTGCTGACAAGCCAACTAATCAATTAACTCGAGTGTGCACAACATTCATGTCACACACACAAACACACACACACGCACACTTGAGGAGCTAGGCGGGTCCTACACCTCTTGGCCCTGGCAACAAAAAGCGGCACTTAAAAGCAACAGCAAATCGAATTAAGCTCCAACAATTGAAAACTGATTTCATTAGCATTCGCTCCCTTCCGCACTTCCCCACCTATAGACAAGCCCCAACCCTCAAGGCTAAAGAGGACAGCGCGCAACGTGACAACCCTGGCAACAAAAAAAAAGGCACAGGAAGCTGATTTAAATTTAATTTTATAGCACAGCGAAGGGAATTATTGACAGTTTATTCTTTTATATATATGTACATATACAGTAAAAACTCCCTAGAAAGTACGTTAATTAATACCGAATTTTGGTCTAGTTCAAGAAAATGTCAAAGTTCTAGAAGTAAACTACTATATGGCAATATATGTTTATCATGAATTAAATTGAAAATATTCTTATAGTTTTTGTTTTAATTAAATACTATTGATTTATTAATTTTTTGTTAATTAATTTTATTGTTAAATTATTTATTAATTTTTTTTTACTATAATTCCTTTTTTTATTTTCATTTTCATTTATTTCATCTGTTTTATCTACTTTTATTTAGTAACTAATTTTTTTTTAATAAATTGTATTAAATTTATCTATTAAATTTTTTTTTTTAAATCTTTTTTTTTTCTGTTTTAAAGGTTTTGTATATTATTTTAAGGAGTTCTTTCAACAAAGATTGGAACTAAATTGTGTTTTCACTGTATACAGGTATATAGTATAGTTTATATATGATCTGCTACATTTATTGGTTAGGCTCTACTTTATAACCCGGTATTACGAATAACGCGAACGACTGAGCTCTGAATTAACGCGAATTGAAATTGGCAACCGTTAACGGTTAACTGTGATACGCGAATGTTGAAAGAAGTTAACGAATGCCAAAGCAAACGCAGACAGACAGAGAGAGTGTGAATTAAAGAGAGAGGGAGAGAGAGAGAGTTGGCCAAGTCAGCTGATAAGCCAGCAAAGATTGCGAAATGCAGTTGCCGGCTCGAAGCTTGAAGCGAAAAGTTGATCTCGCAAAACAGCTCACGAAGCAGATAAGATAGTCCCCACACTTGGCCAACTCAGCTCTATTCGCTATTAGCTAGACAGACAGCCTAGACCGGCGGCAAACAGGAGAGAGAGAGAAAGATTGCTGCTCTAGGCGAGAGGGATTGACAAGCAGATACCCTAATTGAATTATTTTGGAACATATATTCAAAGTAACTTCTAAAAGCAATTATATAAAAAGTAGGTTTTTCTAATGGGATTTGGAGTTGGCGTAAGAAAACTGGAACTGGAAACCCATGTTAATTTTGGGGCTAATTTAAATAGATATTACATATAGCAAGGAAATATTTTGAAAGTCTCTTCTCTACAATTTAGGTACTAATACACAGGGAAATTAGAAGTGCAATTAAAAAATAGGGAAATTTGTATACTGCAAAAGAAGTTTCGATAAGATATTTTAAATTTGAAATTTGAAGAGATGGTAATATAAATCCTTAAAATATGTTGGATTGGATATTTATTACAATTTACTGCTTACCCACTCTCTATATTTATAGGGGTACAATGAAAGCGAAAGCCTGGCCAAGAATCGCATTTGACTGGCAGCCAAAATGCAACGGCTCTTTACAATTTCCCAGTTTATGGCCAAGTCGAACGGGTTATTGAACCACGACTCAAGACTTGAGGGGAATCGAGACTCACCCTCTGCTCCCTCCTCTAAAAGTCCATGTGTGTGACTTAATTGCAAAACTTGGAACCATGCTGCGCTTTACTTTTTGTTTTTGGACAGGCGATTGCACAAAGAAATTGGCAGGCGATGCAGACAAATGCGCAAAGTGTATTTGGCCAACGACATTGACGTGGCCCAAAACAAAACGTGAGCGAATGCAACGGGAAATTGCAATTGCAATTGAAAAACAAGTCGAAAATCGAAACAGCTTAATGACAAGCAGCAGACAGTTAGCTACGGCTGAATATGGTTGGGAAATGTTGCATATGTTAAGCTATTTTATTTATAAACGGATTAATATTAATAAATAATGGAAACAATTAAATAAATAAAGGGAAATACAGGGCTGTATCTAAGTAAAAAAATTTCACAATAAATATGGCAAAGTTAATATGGTTGGGAAATATTGCAAATGTTGATTTGTTTTGTAGTTAGGCGTCATATTAATAAATAATGGGAATATTTAATAAATACGGGGAATTGCAGGGCTGTATGTATGTGAGGAATAAGTTCAACTATATTCCCAAACAATGGGCACATTTTGAATGACCGGATTAAGCAATTTAAAGAAAATTTTCATTATTCCACTAATTTACCACTATTTGATGTGAAAGTACAATTTAAAGATTCTCTTGTATCTGGTTGGAGTTATACAAAAAATGCAGCTACTTAATGAGCCTTTAGCATGTTAAGCAATCAGCCCTCATGCCTCATCAAACACTTAAGTCAACTCTCAATAAAGCATTTAATAACCACCCCAAAACTAAAGGCTCAACCAGCAATAACTAATAAATATCCTACATAAATGGGACTGCAGAATGCCCGCATAATAGAAGACTTGGGCTCGCATCTACTTAAAAATATAAATTAATATATATTTTTCATGTACATATATTTCTTTTGCTAATTTAATTAAAATTCTTTTGGCAAATGCTCAATGAGGCAGCTAAACAGAAAAAAAGAGAGAGAGAGAGAGAGGGCCTTTAAACTATTGAGGCTTATGCTTATGTTTCATCTTGTGCCATAAATTTCGCTAGAATTTTGCGCTCATTGCCCGGATGTCGTTAATTTATAAAAATGTTTCGTTGTCTGCGAAGACAATCAGCGTACAAATGGGACAGACGCGACAACAACAGCAGCAGCGGTCACATATTTTCAGCTGTTACTGTAACTGTCGAGCTTTCACTGTTTATATCAGCTTGTGTCATATAATCGTAGCGGCATTAACAACAGCATGCATACAATTGCGACTGTTACTGTAGCTGTTTAGGCATATGCTTTTAATAACAGCATCAGTCCAACTGCAACAATAACAGCAGGCACACTTTTATATCTGTTACTGAAAGCACAGTTTTGTTATTTAACAGTTCATGTTAAATGGCAGTTTGCTTCAACAGCAAGCTTTAACACGAGTGAAAGCCGCTGCACGCCAAAAAAAAGTCCTGTGCTAGCGATAAAAGCTTGCACTGTAGCTTTGGTGCTACAGTGTCAGTCGAAAATATTAGTCTAGCTGTTTGTGATTTGTTTACACATTGTGACTGAAATTACAACGTTTGTTTATTTGTTTTGAGGCTCGCTGCCAAAGCAGCACACACAGACACACTTGCACAGATAGGCACATATATATACATTTGACTATATGTGCATTTTGACTAGCTGGCAGTTTTTGTGCTTGTGTTAGAGTGAGAGGCAGCTAGTCGTGCAATTTAATTTCCTGTCTAGCCAAAGCTACAAAAACCCAACCCCTATTTTGCTTATGCAACTTTGACAGTTAGTTAGCAACTGGAGCGGACTTTTGTTTACGCTTTAATACGAATGGGAAAATTGGTGAAAAGTCGCCAGAGTTTTTCCATTGCAATCGCATTGTCAAGCGTTGTTTAAGCTATTTTTTTCGTTCTCTCTCGCTTTAATAGATTTCAATTGAATAATTAACAGCGGTTGAGGCAACAATTTGTACAACAAATTTGCGCCATTCGCTGTTGAAAAAATAAACAACAAATAAAAAAGCTAAACAAGTATTTTCCCTAAGCAATTTTCGATTCAATTTTTTTAGCTGTCAGCTGGATAATATTTCGCGGCTATAAATATATGCGCAGGTATTGATTCGTATACCCCATTGTATATATACACATATACATATATGCATATATAGCGCTGCTTTGATTTTGTTTATTTGCTTCTGCCCGTATTTTTAGACGCAACTCGACTGTTAGCTGCTTACTAAATTTAGCTAGGGGCTAAAGTAATTCACAGTGCATGTCAAACTGTACCGGTCTTATATAACTGTGGATGCTAGAGATTAAACTAAAAGTAAAGCTAATGAGCACCACATACAATATCTTTGGCCATTAGTGTAGGTGTAGGTGGTGCCTGCGTATGTGTGTGTGTGTGTGTGTGCGATAAGCGATTATGCAATACGCTTGGCAATGACCGCGAAATACCTATAATTTCTTGTTCTTTTTTTTTTCGCTGAAGCAAGTTCAAGGCGAATTTGTTAAACAAGTTGCCAGCTAAGGGCGGTAGGTGTGGCTGGCGGCGAAGACCGCCAAGTGCCTCTAATGCTGATTGCACACTTTTTATTTATTTCTTGGCAACAACTATTGACAAGCTCTTATCGTCGCAATTAACATGGTACTTTTTTTTCGTTTCTTGTTATCGTTTATAGATAATGGGATATTTTCTTTTCTTTTTTTTCTTTGGTGTACAGTAACAGTAACGAAATTGCAGGCGCGCTCAACAGTTGCACAGCAGCTGCGTAACGGCTGGCAAAGTTGCCCGGCCCGGCCCTTAGGGCAAAAACCAGTTTTTCGCATTAGCAAAAGCGGCTTCAAGAAGAGCAGTGAAAATAAATATGGGCACACACAGCCATAAAATGCTGCATGTATATTTTTAGAAATATTTTTTTATTTTTTTATTGATGCCGGTAACCGGTTTCGTTGCGCTTTGGCACATGCAATATAAAAAAGTTTGCAAACTGCACTTTCGAGTGACTCAATGGGTCGTATAAAAAGTTAATTGACAATTGGTCTCACATATCCTTTTAACCATAAAACTGTTGCATAAATTTTGAAAATCTCACAACAACAATAGCACTTAACTTAATTTAATAAGTCTTATTATATATTTAAACTATATATCTAATAATTTTATCACTTGTTTGTATTTATGGTATTGTATTATTAATTTTCTTTGGAGAACGGCTCACCTTTGCAACCGTAGAATTCAACGTCCAACGTTACAATGATCAGAAAATTTTGTTCTTTGGCTCAGCTGCAGTCGACTGTCAGTCTGGCAGCGACGCCGGCATCAGCAGCGGCAGCGCCAAGCGGCACCCTTCTTCTTTCTTTCACTTTCAAACTATTCAACACAAACACACACACACACAGTCAGATGCGAGCAGAGGCAGCGAGAAAGAGAGACGAGCAAAAAGCTTTGCTTTGGTATTTCAATTGTGCTCATGTGTGTGCGTATGTGTGCGTGCGGCCTGCCTCCTGCTACGCTGCCTGCCTGCTGTTGCTGCCTGCCTGCCTGCTGCTACTGCGTGTGTCTGTATTAGTGGCCTGCCAATTGACGTAGGACGTGACGTATGATAAATTAAAAAAAAAAAGCTTTGCGTTTTATTCATAAAATGCGAGCGCAAAAGAGAAGTGAAATGGGTAGAAAGCTTCGAAGACAGCAAGTGTAAGCAGTCCGGCCAATGGAATACCTTGTTGTGCAGTGTAAGTGTATGTGAAAAAGGAAAGTGTTCGCAACAATGCAACAGTATGCGAGTGGGTGGGGGTGTGTATGCGTGTGTGTGAGCGAGAGAGGGAGAGAGCGAGTTAAACGCGTCGCCTTGCAACTAAATGCACATACATATACAAACATTATGTACAGTTAGCGGCGCGACTGCAGCAACGGATTATATGGCCAGCCTATATGGGGGCGTGCTGCTGCTGCCGCTGCTTCTGCTGGTGTTGCTGACTGGGCAATGTTAACGGTGCCTGCCTCACATGACACACAGCCTGTCCCACACACACACACACATGCACACACGTGCATTGCTTAATTATTGAGGAACATTAATACATACATATGCGTATTTAATTTATAACGACACTCGACTCAATATGTGTAGTTATAATAGGAGAGCCCGTGACGAGCCTGACGAAAGTAATCAAAGTTAATCGAAATTTATTGTTCCCTGGGCGTAACTAAAGCCCACACGAGTACATTTATTTATATTTGCGCTGACTTTTTTGTTAGCATTTTAGTATAAATATTTGCACTATTCAAAAAAAACAGCTGAGCTGCGAGCAGTAAAAAACTTGGCAAATACATCTGAGAGCAAGTGGGAACAGTTTTAAGAGAAGCGGGAACAGTGGGTACAGTTTGTTAGCAGACGCGCCAGCTAACAACTCGAATTCTACGTTTATAATAGAAATATGAACATATAAAAAAAAATTTTTTTTGGCACTAGCAGACACAAAAATAATGACTACTTATATATGTATATAAATTATATATATTGTTAAAATTATATTATAAAAAACAAACAGGAAACAAGTCAGCTGAAAACTATTTTACATAGAGAATTACAAATGTAAGGGCTAGTGAAAATCTCTTTTCATATATAAAGAAAATCATAAATTTAAAGGGTAAACACACGTTTTTCAGATATTCTAACTTAAGTATATACCTTTGATATGTTCTATCTACAACAACAGCAACATAAATCAAATAAAATATACTTAAGTTTCTTAAATTCTTGAACTTGATTTTGAAATGCTCATAAAAATTTGTTTTACATATGAATATGTGTATATATATGTATATGGTATATATATATACTTTATATATAAAGTAAAGACAACCTGCTTGATCGTAAACATAGAAAATACAAGAAAACAGACTTTTCTAAATATTGTATTGAACATATTTTTAAGCGAAAACGAAAAGAAATATACACATACATATTTGAACAGTTGCCAAATGAATTTTATGCAACAAGAAACACCTATATATATATACGTATATATATTATATATATGTGTATATCTTTCATTATATCTTGCGTATATAAGGCTATATGCTTAATTTCGCATTTTCAAAAGAACAAATTAAATTAATTCTATAAAAATTCTGCCAGAATGAAATCTTAGATATGCCGCTGACATTTGCTATAGGCCACAATGTCAACTAGCAGCAGGAGCTGGCAGCAGGATGTCGCTTACATAACCTCACTTTAAACGCCTCTCTTTGTCATTCTCAACTGTTTTGTTGTTGTCATTTTTCATTTACTTTGGCTTTCGTTTTCAATTGCTGCTCCCAAGTGGCGCTGAGATTACGTAAATCTCAGCAGCTTTCAACTACAATAGATATTATGCCAAACAAAAATAAATATATATACACGAGTATATATATATATATATATATAATACTTTCGCAGGGGGTTGGCATCGACCTTGAAAATGCTCACAACAATGTTTTCGATTGCTTTAGCTGGCAGGCAGCTTTGACATGTAGTTAAGAAAGCACTTGGTATATAGAAAACTTTGACCAAAAAGTACTTATATATAAAACATTCATTAAAAAGTTGCTGAAATTGAATCATTAATTGAATGGATTCACGGTTAAAGAAAATCTGTGTATATATACTCTTACTGCAAAGGTATTTGTTTACTTATAGCTCGAAGTAAATTTAATGGGTGATAAAATCGTAATCAAGTTGTAAAATTTGCAGCAATAAATTTGTAGGACTTTTGTGGCATATATGGAGGTGCGTGTCAAAGTTATAAACTTACGAGGCATACGTAAACAGATTTAACTGTTAGCTAAGTTTATAAAATTTACAAACTAATTCTGAAAGGAACGAAATTTGAAATTTGTATAGTCTATTTGTCTATGTATTACCAAAACTTCCAGGATTATAGTTGTAAAAGGTACAAAATAGTTCGATTAGGCATATATGGAGTCTCTATTGCATATTAATAAATGATGTATCGAAGTTACTCTACAGTTTTTATAAAGTTCTACATCAGAGTTACGCAAGCTTTTCATATCTGTACTCATATTTCAATGATTAGTCAGTGCATTTGGCACATACAAAAGTACGGCTGGGGTGTGTGATGGATGGATGGGCGTGCCATGAACTTGAAATATGAATTGCATAAGACTCGACATTTGTTTGTACAATTGAATCATGAAGTGAGAGGAAAATACAACAGCTATAGACAGCAAACGGGGAAGCGAATATGGAATATATATATATGTGTTTATTCACAAAATTAAATGAAAATTTAGTAAATCATTTGTGGCAATGTGTTATTAATTAGCTCAATTTGCGAGCACTCAGGCACGAGTTCAATTAATGCGCTCGCCTTTCCAGACAATTAGCCAAAAATCTATTCCATGCAACAGATATGATTATATATATATATATATATATATATATATATATATATATATATATATATATATGTATTTATACATATGTACAATAGTTTAGTCATACGATTTTTGCTTTTGGCTTTTGTTTGTTTGCTAAACAATATTTTGGCAGCACTTCAAAAGCGACGCTTGCCAAAAGCAATTTGCGAACGCGTGAGCCAAAAACAAAAAAAATATGAAACCAATGCATATAACTATATATAATTATATATATATAATTCTATATAGCTATCTAGATGTATATGCAGAGGTACGTCGCCCAGCAGCCCAAATGACGAACGCTGTCCATCAGTTGAAGTCTGGCAATTAGACATGAGACGTGACGCCAAATGGACTTCAGCTATATAATCTCCATATTGTATAGATACTATAAAGTATATATGTATATATGTACATACATTTGTCTAATTTTAAGCTGCTGCAACGTTGCACAGCCAATTTACCGCACACAAACCACAAGACAAAATTCTTAAAAGCCTAAAAAGAAAACTACTAAAAATTGAAAAAACTTTATATTAGCACCGAATCGTGATTACCTTAGCACAATTGTGTGGATATTTTTTTAACCAATTTCTAAAAGATTTTTCGAATGATAACCAATTTTGCAAGATCTGTCCATAAATATCGAAGAAGTTAAGAAGTTATATTGAAAAAAAAAAGATCTTCATCCAAAAGCAGATAAACTTATTACAACAATTGACGTTATTACATATCCCATATCCCATCATCTTCAAAACTAACTAGTTCTAAAATTCTGGTAGATATAGTTTCATTTTCAATATGCCAAGCTCTAAATATATATATATATAAATATCAAAATTCTAGCTCTAATTAAAAAGCATTTATAATGACAGATGGATAAACTTCAAAACCAATTCTTTCTATGGCAGCTATTCAATTTTCTTATAGAAGGTTCTATAGTATATTTTTTTTTTTACTGTAGAGAAAGTCACTGATCAGGTACATGTTTCTACCACTTATAGACCTCGCTACATATGCGCTTCGCATTCAGCAATAAGTTTTTAACATCCCCCAGCTATAATGCATTTGCGTCAACTATTAAAAATACGTCTCCTCCAATGCGTTCCACATTTAGAGACAAATTTTTAATATCACCCAGCTAGCGTATGTACATATGTATATACATACATACATAAAATAATATAAATCTTTAAGTAAATCTTAGCCCGACGACAGTCGCTGCGTCGCGTCTCCAAAGATGCTTCGTTTAAATATAAACTTGGCATGGGGGAGATCATGTGACCCGGACGAACGGCAGGCGACAAAACTCTCGTCGCACCGCTGCACCACTCGAGTAGCAGAGGCCTAAACATTATTTGCATAGATTTTATCTATTCTCAGTTCTTTCACTATTTCGTTTTCATTTTGAAAATTTGATGATGGGCAAATTGCCAAAAGGTGTTTGCACTCTGTTGATTGGGGCACATCCTTGAGCCAGGTGGCCGAAGTGCAAGGCTTGCGTGCAAGGTTTACATCATTAATATTAATGTGAATCCAATCAAAAAACAATTTTCGTTTTCTTTTCGTGAGGCTTAGACAGCTGTGAGACCTCATAAACTGTGTATAAGGACTACTACTCGTTGAGCTGATTTAGTGTAAGGTCTTTAGACTAACTGAAAAGCTAGGAATCGATTAGTTGACTATATGTTTGTTTTGTTTGTTCATAAATCATTAAGTGATGGGCTATGTTGGAAAAAAAATAAAAAATATCATAGAACCAAATATTTCCTAATAGATTTTGATTGTTCTTGCGTAGTAGTATTCGTAATTGTTATCAAAGCGAATTCGTATGTAACGTATACGCAGATTATTGACGATTATATAAGTCAAGTTTTGCTATCAATGAAAATGTTTTAGATATCATATTCTAGTGAGAATTGTACTCAAAACAACAGAAGTTTCTAATCGATATTGTAATAATCATTGTTGTTATCGATATAAATGCTAACTCATCATATGCCAGAGAAGACTAGCTAAGAGAAGCTAATTGATTTTTATTTTATTAAATCGATAACTATTATTACAAAGCAGGCGGGATGAAATTTATATTATATATATACATATATATTACATAATCAAGTTAAGAGACTTTTTTATATTTATTTTGACAAAATCAACTTACGTATCAAACACATATATAGACTCTAACAGAACCTTCTAATCGATTTTTAAAAAATTGCGAAATAACTGAATTTGTTATCGATAAAAAATTATAAAAGAAAGGAAGTCTCCAAGGTGAAAAAACTATGAGATCAAGCTGTTTGTATAGACAAACAAGAGTTTTTACAAACTTTGCACTCTTTAAAAAATGGAATGCAGTCTGCTGTCACATGCATATATGCCTTTCTTCAGTTATCTACAGGGTATACAAATAACCAAGAAAAAAGTGCAAACCGCAGCGCCAGCAGGCAGGCAGTCAGCCAGTTGATGCCCGTTGCCAAGAGCTGTCCGCCCAAGCACAGAACATGAAACTAAAATAAACAACGTCATCGTCATCGTCACCAACAACATCATCATTCCATTCATGATGATGATGATGATGATGAAGCTTGGTGCATTATTACAGTCACATATTTTTGTTGTTATTGCAACGTTGTCCGCCTCGCGGCTGCTGCCACATGGCAACTATTTTAGCGACAAGAAGTCAGGAGAGTTCGTTGAACCCTCGCACGCTCGCTCGGTTACTCGCTGGCTGCGGCTGCTATGCGGAAGTTTTGCAGCGCGCGAAAACTAATTAAATAAAACCAAAAAACCAACTTAAAATAAGCACATACAAAAAATTTAAAATAAAATGCAAATAACTGTAAAAAGTTGTGCGTGGGTGTTTGTGGTATTTGCTTACCGTGTGCCCGCCTGCTGCGCCTCCTTAATGGACTGCACAAAGGCATTTGCCTCGCCTTGTATGAAATCCTTGCTGGCATCCTTGAGCTCCTCTTTGTCCACTTTCATATGCTTGCTGGCCGGCAGCTGTGCGTCGAAGAGCTGTTTATCTAAGTTGACTTCGTGTATGGAGCCATTGCCGTTCGTTGAGGTACCATTGCCATTGGCATTGGCCTCGGTCAAGGATTTGGGCAAGGGAATTGGCATCTTGGAAGAGGCTGCTGCTGGTCCTGTTTTGGGTGGAGAGCTGGGAGCAGGTGAGCTAGGAACTGCTGGTGCTGGCTTGGGTGCAACTGCAGGAGCTGCAACTGGAGCTGGAGCAGGCGCTGGCTTTGGAGGAGTCGCTGGTTTGGACGGTTCAGCTGGAGCGACAGGCGCTGCTTCAGGCTTTGGTGTAGGAGCTGCTGGACTAGGCTTTACAGATACCGGGGCAGGAGCTGGCACAGGAGCAGGTTTTGGACTAGGCTTTGCAGTCGGTACAGGCGCTGGAGCAGGCGCAGGCTTATTCTCTAACGCTTTTTGAGGAGCTGGCTTATTGGAACTAAAAAGCCAGGCCAAACGTTTGCTACAAACAAAAAAAAATTAAAAAACAATAACAAACGATAAGTAAATTATATAAAGTTACAAGTAAATAAAATAAATGGCAAACAAATACAACAAAAATTTTAAATTCCAAAGTAATCACATGAAATGACAAAAAGAAAAGAGATAAAAAGTGCGCAATTGTTGCGTCTTCTTCCTCGCAAACTTCCAGAACTTTCTGCTGCTTGCTTAACAAGCATTTTCTCATTTTTTCATTGCAATACAACTCACCCGCAATTATTGTAAGCAGTTAAACACAATTTATCGATATATAAACAATTGAAAATAGCTTAAATGAACTTTTTATAAAACCGAGACGAAAATGCGATCTGAGCTTCACAAAAGACGCGCTAAAAAGGAGGAAGGAGAATATAGAGAGTGTCACTCTACTATAAATTGAGCAACGAGCGAGATGGCAACGCCCTGAAAACAGTGTGAGCACACGACTTACAACATAATAAATAAAACTGATAAAATATTTATAAGAACTGTAACATTTTTTTTGATATAAAAAACAGATTTAAATTTACATAATTATTATATACTCAATATAAGCATAACGAATAGCAAAGGCAGAACACAATTATATGTTGCCATAAAAAAGGAGTTGCCAGAGCATGAGCTGAGGCTCATAATAGAAACACGCCAAAATGTAGGAAGGTGGAAGAAGAAAGAAAATTGAGCAAAGAGCAAGGCGAAAATTGGCAGCGCCCTCCAATAGTGTGCTGACAAGATTTGTAGTGCAATAAGAAAAGTGATATAATAAATAAAAACTGTCATACATTTTCTTTTTGGCTGCATATTTAATTTTTATAAAATTTTTTTTTTTTTTTTGCAAAATAAAATAAGTACATTTGCATAGACATAAGTAATAGCAAAGACATTGCCATCTCAAGTTTGCTAAAATAAGCTTATTATATAACTTTTTTTAATTGTATACGTTAGCAGAATTAAAATGTAAGGAACTTATTTTCAAACAAAGATTAAGCAACTAAGTTATAAAATAAAATTATATCTGTTTTTTTTATTTCCCTATAATAATTTGGCAATTTTCAACGAAACACCTAAATACAGACAATAATAAAAGGAAAGTAAAATAAAGTAGTAAAGTTGTAAGGGCATTGCCAGCTCTAATTTGTTGAATGTGGAACTGCCATGGCTCAAATAAAACCAGTATTTGCAATTGAATGCAATGTATAAGAAGGGAATAACTGACATTTCTAAAAAGTTACACGTTAACAGAGTTTACAAATGTTTAAAGGTATTTGGTGGGAACTAACTCAAACTAGAAAAGTGCAAAAGCAAACCGCATCGAAACAAAATTATATTCAACTGCTTGACAATAGAGAAATGCATTAATAGGAAATAGCTTAACGGTCCGCTGGGCAAGCGCTTGGGAAATTTTCTATTTTGTATACGATAAAAATTCTAGTAAGCAGTGCCTTTTCATTTGGTCAAAAACTCTCTTGAGCTTTTCCATTGTCACGTACGCCACAAAAAAAAAAAAAAAAGTATAAGCTCGTGTACGGCAAATAGATAAGCAAACAAATACAGACGCTAAGTACCTCAGCGATATTACGTATACGCCCTCGAGTTTGGACTGGATGCGAAATGCTGCCAAACTTCAATTATCACATTATTATATTTTGCTAATTAACCAAAGGCTTAGATAACAACAAAGCAAAACGCCAAAGAAGCTAACAAAAACATAATACTTGTTTTTTTTGGCAAATTCGCAAATTTCACCGAGTTTTCTGGTATATATACATATGTGTGTGTGTGCGTGTTTCCGTTGCTAATTGCAGTTATCATTATGGGCGCTATAACCGGCAAGCAAAAGCCAAAAGCCGGTTGCTTGAGACTGTGTGCAGATTGCTGTTTATTGATATATTTTTTTGCTGTTGTTTGTATAGGAACTACAAATCGGGCAATATTATCATGTGACATTGACAAATGCAAGCCATATTGCTATGTATATATTTAGCACATTTAGCTGAACACAAATCCAATAAACCAGGTGAAAGACAGAAAGTGTTTATTGTTTTTTTTACAACATTTTGTTGATTAGATAAGAAATTGACAGTTTTTGCCCAGCCTAAATGTGTTACTAATGTAAATCTACAATAATACTGGGCAATTCTAGCTAACTGTTGAAGCCAGCTAAAAGACTAACAGGTATTAGTGCTTTGACAGCATATTGGTTAGATATGTGATAAGTGTAACCGTATTGCAGCTACCGTTAATAATGGGATATTATAGCTAACAGATCGTTAAATATTTAAGTATATTAAGCTCAAGTTGACCGTATATCAGCAAACTTTAATCTCTAATACTGGGATTTGTTAAGCTTGTTCAAGTTTTAAGTACCATTCTTGTACTTTTAAACTTTTAGTACCGTTATCATAAAAATCAGTAAAACAGCTGACAAACTTTAATTGATTATAATGTTTCGGTCTAATTATAAATTTCTTTTATTTGCCAGCTCAAGTATGACCGTATTCCAGGTTACTGCTTATTACTTGGACACTTAAGTACTACTCGTGCGTAATGGTAAATAAATAAATAAATAAATACCACTTGACATTCAGAGCTCCTTTCACCCTTATATTTCCCATTATTTTAAACAATTTAAAATGCTGCCTAAGAGTATGCAGCACAAAGTGTCCCACTATTTGCTGCGGTGACTGCCAAACTGTTTAGAACTTACCGTATTTCGTCAACGGCGAACGTCAGATACCACAATGCAAACATCTTTTATATATTGTTGTTGTAGCTTTCTGTAAATAGAGAGAATTAAAAAAAAAAGAAACAAGTTAATTATAGCATTTATTGTATGACTAAAACGCACAACTGCAGGAAAAGTCTAGCAACAATAAATGCATAAATAAATATATTAAATAAAATAGTTTAGAGTCGCAATAAAAGCACCGTCAAAACATTTGCCGGCATAAATATTGCTTCGATTGTTGTGCACAGTTTATTTATAAACAACTGATTGGCAAGTGAGCGAGTGTGTGTGTGTGTGTGCGTGTATGAGAAACTCGCTTGCCAATTAAAATGACCAAAATGCATGACCACATACATATACACATGCATTCAGAAACGTTCACGCACACAGGCACAGACACGTGAACGTCTCGCTGCATCTTTTGGGCAATCGGCCAGAGCTGCCAATTGATTTCGTATAGATTGGGCAACGCTGGCAGGCGCCAAAGAAGTGTGCGAAAGCGGGTGAGGGAGAGAGACCACGGGAGAGCTGGCAATTTGCATGGCTTGGTTTATTATTATTTAGGCGCCTTAGAAGTTGGACAGAACGGAAGAGAGGACGTGTTGAGATTGGAAGAGAGGGAGTATCTTTAGCATGCTTTGTTTTATTATTTAAATGTATGCCAAAAAAGAGAGTTGGAGGGTGAATTAAGCTGCGGCTGTTGTTTTTGCCGCCTGGCAAAGCGGCGTATGAGCAATATTTAAGATATATTCACACACATCGCACACACACACACAGGCACAGTTACGTCACAGTGCGAGAGAGGGAGTGAGGGAGAGAGCGCGTTAATTTGAATCACTCATAAATATAAATGACACAGACAGCGCGTTGCATGCAACACGCTGCTTGCACTCACCTTTTGTAGCTAGTTTAAAATGCAGCTAGTCTAAAGTTTTAGTTCACGTTGGGTTTGGGTATTTATTTCGTACAGAGCTTTTCGTTTCGTTTATTTGGTTTTGGTTTGCGCGTAAAATATTTCAAAATTGATTTTTTAAATGCTAAATTGTTGCTGCAATACTTTTCAAAAATACAATGTAAAAAAACACACGCGTTTTAAATTTTGTTTTAAAAAAATTTCATGCAATGGTTGTTTCTTTTCTCACTTTTTCCTTTTACTCGCTGTGCTTCTTTCGTGCTGCTTACAATTTTTCGACTGTGCAAAAATTGACGGCGACTGCGAGTCATACAGCCAGAGCGAGAGAGCAAGATGTTGAGAGAGCTTGTGTCTGCCTTTTGAGAGCGCGCGCGCCGACGCCACAGCTGCCATCCCCCTCGCTCTCTCGCTCTGTTGTTGCGGCTGCTGCAGCTGCGAAGCTTTCCTTTAGCAACCTGTGTGTGTGTGTGTGTGTGTGTGTGAGCATATGTATACTCTATAAAATATACTCTTTGCTAAGATATCGAGCGTTACTCATGCATCGCTATTACGCTATGCCTCAAATATTCGACGTATCAATCATGCCTAGAGCGTTAAATGCAGCCAAAAGGCGAACGAAGGCTGTGCGAATCAATATAAATAAATTAATGCTGAATTAGTTGACTATGGGCGACTTAGTTATACCCTGTAAACGACTCTCTCTCAGTCTCTCTTTCTCTCTCTCTGCTTACCTGCATGCCATTTTTTAATACCTATACGAGAGACTATTTCTGCTGCTCATACATATACATATGTATATACATATATGTAAATATATATACATATATATTCTCAAACAGCTAAATCTAAAACTGTATATAACTTACTCTATATTTCAATACTCCCCTCACTCCAGTAAATTTTCACTGGGTATCACAACATTGTACTCAAGAGATTTGTTCTGAGTAGCATTTGTCGCTATCAGCGCCTCACAAACTGTGCGCTATTTGCACGTACCTGGGCTAACAGAGTAGTATATAGAAATTATATTCAACTTAAAGCAGCCGGGAAATCACATGTATATCATATTTCTGTTACGTGAATTCGCTGACGACTTTCTATTCTAACATCCACTCGTCTGTCCGTCCGTCCGTTCGTCCGTCTGTCTGGCCAAACAACTGTGTCCCATTGCTAGATAAGTCTTGGCACAGTCATTCAGCCAACCAACGCTATCTCGCTAGCTAAATAGTCATTTATCTGCTTTTCTTATCGAAATTCCCATTAAGAGTTTACAGTTGAAGAAGTATTGCGTTCGTGTTGCATAATGCAGCTGCCGCTTACATAACACCAGCTGCACAGCTTCTAAACAAGGTCAAAAGTTCAAGGACTTTTGCTTGCATAGAGGAAAAGCTCACGAGCTGCCATTTGATGCCGCTCTCGCTCTCTCTCTCTCTGTGAATGGCTTTGCGTGTTTGTGTGTGCATGTATATGTGAGCGGATGAGCGAGTGTGTGTGTGTGAGTTTTGTTGATGTTTTGATTGTGTAACAGCTGCTGGGGGCGCCTTGAAGTAGGCAACAATATAAAAACATACATTGCAAATTGCTTGAAGAGGGGATGGGAGGGGGCGCGGCTTGCTTCTCATATTTATTATCTTAACCGAGGTATAATATTCCAGCCACAGAGCTCCCCTCAGGGGCTTATTAAAGCGATTATTCCGTTTTGTTTATGTGTTTGTTTATTGTTTCTAGCACGTTGGTGTGTATGTGTTCTTGTGTGTGTGTGTGCGTGACTCATGTGTATTTATCTATTTAATATCTTTATGGCTACGCGTAGACCAAGCAGACTTAACGGTTATTTAAAGAGCTGCCTTACGGGTTACTTACCTTAAACAAATGTTGTTAAGAGAGTTGGGTAAAAAGCAAACCTGGTAGTTAAATAGATAAACAGATAGTGTCTTTAAACAAGTGTAGAATGAAATCTTCTAGAATATACATTTGTACACAAATAATATATAATACTTAAGTGCAGCTGTTATGAAAATCATGAAAAATTCTAGTTAAGTTTTGAAACATAGTTTATTGATTTTAATTAGATTTTCTTTGATACATTTTCATTGCTACTGTCAAATATTTTTTTTTGTTTTTTTTTTAATGTGGTTTATATATTTTGTTGTAACTTTGCTTAAATTTATGATATTGCATATGCCACAAAAATTGCTGTAGTTGTTGTTTTTGTATTTTTTCTCTACATTTTTTTGTTGGCTTTTCATAGAAGCAAACAAATTGTTTTTGTTTTTGCACAACTTAAAAAGCTAGCAAATAAAAACATAAATTTTAAAATAAATTTTCTTTTAGTTATTGACATAAAATTTAGCATAGATAATTTGTTTTCATTTCTTTTCAATGTGCACATTTTCTGCAGTTGTTGCTTAAACACTTCATTTTCTCCTTTTGTTTGTGCTCTTCTTATATTTTGTTGTCTTTCTAGATTTCCTTTCGCTAGGCTAACATACTACGCATATATTTTCAATATAAACTCGAAACGAGCAACTGTTTGTGTTTTGTTTTCATTTCCTCCGTCTACTTGGTATTCTTAAACATTTTCACTTTTCTTTTAATGTGAGTTTTTCTTTACAATTTGTTTTGTTTTTGCAAAAGTTTGTTATTTTGTTGTTAACCTTTGGTTGGTCGCATATGTTTCGCATTGGCTTTTGTGTATTCTACTATTTACTTTCTTCCTCTTCTTTTACTCATACTCGTTTTCCAATTTACTGTTGTTGTTGGATTTGTTTTGTTTTTGTTTTTTATCACAGCTTTCTTTCATACACTTTTGCTCTTATGTTATTTGTTTTTTAAGCATAACTTGCATATATATTATATATTTGTTGTTGTTGTTCTTAATGCACAGCTGTTTCATCTACTTCTTCTTCATTTTGTTGTTGTTTTAAGTGCTATTATAACATGCTCTTTTCTTTATTTTAAATACATACGTTAGCTTAATTTTGTATATGTGTGTGTGTGTGTGCGTGCGTGGAATGGTTTACAAAAAGTTGTTGTTTATATTTTTAAATACAATAAATGGCATATAAAATATACATATATACTTTTTTGTTTTTGTTTTCATTTCGAGTGTTTTGTTCGTTTTTTGTATAGAAAAAGAAACATTACTCATACGCAGCGTTGGAAGTGTTTTGTTTTGAATGAATTGTAATACTTTGCATTGGATTGTTTAAACAATAAATCAATTGCTTAAGAGAGTCGGAGCTACAATTATTCAGTTGAGAGTCGGTTTATATATATATGTAGATAAAGATGTATATATATATTCATGTGTTTTTCTTTGGTGCACTTCTGGTTGTTTGTTGTTGTTGTTGGAAGCAGCATGACACGTTTATCACATTTAGTTGTTGTTGTTGTTGTTGTTGGTATGTACTAGGCTTAACTAAATTACATTGTATTTGTTGTACATACACACACACACACTTTCATACACAGTAACACACACACACACTCACACACACATTGACGATTGCTTCATTTTCTTTTCACTTTACAAATTAATATTCGCTATTGATAACAAAAATACATGCATAGTTTTTTTTAGCTTTAGTTATATATAGATGCATATATATATATAACACACCTGGTTAGATAGTGTAAAAGTGTTTTTCTTTGAGATCGCATTTTGTTTTTGCTGCCTGCTGCCTTTTTGTGTATGTTTTTTTGGATTGATCGAACAACTGCCCCAAGGCCAAGTCGAGTCGAGCTGAGCCTTTGTTCAGTCTTTCGTTTATTTCATTTAATAGATTTGTTTTTTGTTTATATTAGATTTGAGCAAAGTTCTTTGTGAGTTGTTCGCTTAAATGCTCAAAGTGATCTTCAGGTACCATTTACATTTTTTTTTGCCTAGCTGCTCAGCTGCTGTGCGCCTGTTTTGGGCAATTGTTCTCCTGGCGAACAGTTTTTCCTTTTCTTCTCTTTTTTTTGTATACTAACGTTTCTTTTCTTTTTTTGTGTGTGTTTTTTGTTTGTTTTGTGCAAACATAAGTAAACTATATATAGTAGTTGTTATTGTATAAATGAATGCCTGTTGCTACGAAAATACAAAATACTCAAGTGTTGCGATTGATTGCATTTGGTTTTTACACGATTTTCAATTGGGGTTTTCCCCCCTTGTTTTCAATTCTGGCTAACGCATGTCTCTCTCGTTTAACAAGTTTACACAACACACGCCAGCTAACTGGACTTATACAGACATATCTTGTTATATGTATATAGCTGTGCTGGCGCGTGTTGTTTACAATATGCTTTACATAAGCTGCTAATATCACTTTTCGATAACTACACAAATGGCTCTTCTTGTTGTTTGTTGTTACAATTGTTGTTGTTGTCTTATCACAATGGAGCGCCAACTTTTTAGATTACATTTTCTCATACATTTACAAAAGTTAACAATTTTTGTTTCTTGCCAATTGATATTGAGCTAAACAATTTGACATTGGTCAGTTTTTGTTTTCCATTTTTGGTTTACAAACATTTTCAACACGTTTTGTTTTTTTTTTGTTTTTTTTTTTTATATATTTACTTAGCTAACTAGACAATTTGCTTAACAATTGGTTGTTGTTGCTGCTTTAACTGGCTTCACGTTTGCTTGCTTGCATTTTGTTTTTTGTTTAAATCACAGTTGTTGTTGCTTATAAAATGATGTTCTATAAATCATCCATTCCCTCACATTCTTTGTCTGTCCTAACTATCTTACTTGTGTCGCTGTTTGTTGTTCTACAAACTGCCCGTTAATGTTTGTTTTGTTTGTTTACAATTCGTTTTACATTTGCATTTTCGAAGTGCTCAAGTCTTTTATATGCCCGTTAACATATCATTCTTTTACTGTGTGTTGGCCGAACAAAATGAATTTGAAATGTTTTAGATTTACTTAGTTTAGCATACGAAAGACAAAAAAAATATTTGTTAGTTGTATAAAGGCTTGCCAATTATTAAAGTGTTTACGTTATATCAAAAATCGTTTGCTTTCTTATTTTTTTTTAAACTTAATGGAAAAGTCAAGAACTTTTCCCTTTTTTGTTTTTTTTTCTCGGTTTTTTGTTTGTTTTTTGTTTCACTAGTTGCCTACGTAAAAGTTTTACTAAACGCTACAAATTTCTATGCGCTCGATTTGATCACGTGTCATGTTGTTCTGCTGTTGTTTCTTGTGTTCTTGTTGTTGCTGCATGACGATGCTTTATTCGATTTTTGGTTGTCATCTATTTCTTGTGCTTCAGTGGCTTAGATCCTGGCGCATCAATTCATAAACATATTTGTCCCTTACATCGTAGTCGACTGGTCCAAATGCCTCGCTGGGCAGCTGCTCGGGCTCGACCCGCGTCCATTGCTGACCCAACAGCGAGCACATTTCCTGCAAGGCACATATGACCTGATGAATTCTTAAACCTTAACTTAACTATTACCAGCTACTTACCTCGTTGAAAAGAGGTTGTGCTGAGCTGTTGTGCTGCCAATCGATTTGCGATACTTCGAGTCGTCGCAGCTGGCGACCGCGCAGCCGTGCAATGCCCAGCAAATTGTGCGGATCCATGGTATAGCCATGGACGACAATCTCTTCGAGCTGTTTGCACCGCCAGGATAACATGACAAAGGGATCCTGACGCCTGGTCTGACGCATATTGGAATGCTTGCTCAATGAATCAATGTAGTAGATGCTGCGCAACGTATCGCTATTGTGCACCGACATCCAGTCAAGTGCTTCGTGATTCATAAACTCACAGAAGAGCATGCGAATGTGAGTGACGGGCATATGACGTCGCAGGATGCGCAATTGTAACTGCTCCACAGCCTCATAGGCATAGACAAGCGTCAGCACCAGCTCAATGCCCGTGAAATGTGTTGCAAAATTAGACCAAGCTACCTCTGAGACATCGGCATGCTCCTCCTGATCGAGCCCGTGCACAACAATCAACAGCTTACGCAATGGTAACACCTGTATGGTGTGCAACAGCTCATCGTTGAGCGTATCGTAGTCCAGAGAGAGCACCTGCAACGCGGCACATTTTTGCAACAACGTGGCATCCAGCCCGAGTATAGGATAGTGACTAGGATCATATTTGATGCTGGCCAGCGTTAGCTGAAGCAGCTCCTGCGGCTTGCCCATGGCCTTTAGAAAGTCCTGGCCATAATAAGTGAGCGCTTCGATGGCACCCAGATCCAAGATCTGACACGCTTGATGCTTCCGGCTTAAAATCAACTTTAATGGCTCCACGAAGCATCTGAAAAGGGGCAGAAGACATTGGGTTAGTAAAGATTTACACTTAGTTTTTATAGATTTCCTACTGTTCGATGGCAACCAGATGCTCGCTATGCATGTTGCCAGCAGCGACGAGGCCCACATTGTTGGTCTGGAAACGCAATGCTCGAATGTTATCACAGCGCGCTGCCCTAAAGGAAAGAGAACATTAGCTGGTTACATTTGTTGAGTTGATTTACACTTACTTGTAGAGCAGTCGACGCATTTTCTGTATGTGAAAGGCATTGTGAAAATCGAAGACAATGACCAGCTCCTTGGCCAAATTGGCCATGCTGCGATGGAAGAACGACAGTTGCTCATCCTTAGCCACGTCAATGTGAAAACGAAAGTTTCTAAAATAGCTGTGAACGTGGCGAAAGTTTCAAATTAATAAAGAAACTATTAACAAAAAACTGTTTCAGCTCAACGGTGAGCAAGAAAAGTATGTGGACAGCTGGTACTGTTTTCTATGAATAATAACTGTTAACAAAAAGTTGTTTCAACATTACATACTGAGTAAGAAAAGTTAGCTTACAGCTGCTACTAATGATATATTTAAATAATTTAATTATAAATAATTAAAAATAAAATTGAATGCAAACATTTGCTTACAGATGAATTATGCATTAAAAATTACGGAAAACCCATTTTTATATTTTTAAAATTTTTTGTAGTTATATTTTTCTTGATCGTTATGGTACTCTTCAATAGCAAACAATACAAGTAAATATTATAAAACATTTTTATTATATTTAGTATTTTTCTCTTAGCTTTAAAACTTAGTCAAAATAATTTTGATAACATTTTTTACAAATATTTTGTACCATAACTTTTGTTGCTCGGTGTCGCTGCGACGGCAACATCAGCTGTGTGTTTGTATGCAAGTGTGTGTGTGTTTGTATTGGTGTAGCAACATTTTCTTTGTGTAGCTGTATGTGTGGGGCAGCGCTTTGTTTTGTTATTACACGTATTAATAAATGCTTTGTTGTCTTTCAAGGCTTGCCAAAAACAAAATAGAAATATACAAAAGCGCCCCGCCCACTAGCCCCTTGCTTGGCATCTGGGCAAAACAGCTGTGCGTCACCTAGAGAGAAGCATCAATTTGTTTGTTTGAGACGCAAAAGCGAAAATGACCACAAACACACACGCATACTTAAATTTATGCTTATATACATATGCAATTATGTATATATGTATATATGAATACTGTTAGGACTTACCGTCTTTGAAAAAAATGTTGCCTCCATGCCCAACAACAATTGGCCGCAGCTCTGCGGTCCCGAGTATCGAGATAGTCGAATATTTGATTTAGTGCCACCGCTGGTATTGTATGCCATTGGGGTATATTCATAACTATAACTATATAAACCCAAATAAATCCGTTTTCTTTACTTTTGATTGAAACTTGTTAATTTTACTTTTTTTGTGCGACCGAACAGTGCGACGCAACATCGACCAATTAAGATACAGAGCACTGTTAATTGTCTCTACACTTAACAGGGCGCATTCTCTGTTAAGTAACATGCCTTTGGTACTTTTTGCATGTTGTTTATTTGGTATTTATGGCGAAGTTGACATGTGGTCACATTGTGCAGAATGTGGTAATAAGTTGTTTTTTGTTTTGAATAATGTCATTGCTTTTGGGGGCCTGCCGGCGATTTAAGTATGGTTATCTACGCACGAGACATGCCTCTACAGAAGCCGCAGCAGCAGCAACAGCTGCTACACAGCTGTCCAATGCCAGCGGGATGGTTGGCTTCTGGCAGACTTTATCAAACAGCACACCAGTGGCCTATATGCAGGATGCACTGATCCAAATACATGACTATAGTGGATTACCCTGGTGGTCGGCTATAGTGCTATCGACATTTATGTTTCGCAGTGTTGTCACATTGCCTTTGACAATTTATCAGCATAGGATAACAGCGCGCATAGAGGGAATTGCTCTGGAGATGCCGGCTATTGTAGAGGAGCTGAAGAAGGAGGCAGCGAGGGCCAAACAGAAATTCAAATGGAGCGACAAGCAAACGCAAATTGTTTACAGACGTTCGGTTTGTATACAATAAGTGTTAGTGCATATAAATTCTAATATTACTCAACTACTTGCAGATCAAGAAACAATGGCAGCAGCTTATAATCCGTGACAATTGCCATCCCATGAAGACAATCATCGTGCTCTGGGGACAAATACCTTTATGGATTTGCCAGTCGGTTGCATTGCGAAATTTGGTTTACATGCTACCGGATCCCACTACGCTGCAGGCACAAATCGTAGCCACAGAGCTCACCATCGGCGGCTTTGGCTGGATACCTAATCTAACAGTTGTAGATGGCTCTTATATACTGCCTGTTACACTCGGCCTCATTAATTTGGCCATCATTGAGGTGCAGACGATGACGCGCACTCGCCCACAAACCCGTCTGCAGAGCATAGTTAACAATGTATTTAGAGGATTAAGCGTGTTAATGGTGCCCATTGCTTGTACTGTGCCTTCGGCTCTCTGCGTCTATTGGGTGGCTTCCAGTTCCTTTGGATTGGCACAAAATCTGCTGCTGCTTGCACCGGAAGTGAGACGAGCTGTGGGCATACCAAAGACACTAACAGAACTACAGGAGCCATACGATCAGCTCTGGCTAAAGATACAAAAGCGGGCCAGAATCTTAGAGGAGGCGCCTGTTGATAAGTCGGCTAACAAGTGAGCGCCACTAGTCATATATTTTTTATTTGTATATACTTTGTTAAGTTTGCTTAGTGCGTTTAATTGTCATGTAAATGTAAAGAGAGTTTGTAAACAAGGCCACGCGACTGCTGCCTAATTATAAATCAACGGATCATCCATGGAGACTCATCCAGGTTTCTAGAAATAAATTTTGTAGAATTCCCCCAAACATAGCAAAGCGTAAACAATTAAGAATGATCTAGTTAAGAGAGCACGACTAGTAGCTACCCTGTATTAGATTTTATATAAGATTGAATTGCATTTAATTTTATATATAAAAGATCTATATGATATGGCATAAATGAGATTTATGTTACTATACAGACTGTATATATTATAATGATATATGATACGTTTTTTCAATACGTATATATTATCTATGCATTATTATTTATTGCAGGGTAGTAAACGATATTCGATGATTATATGATCCTAGCTCTATATAAGCTATATCAAATACCTGCCTGTTTATATAGAACACATATACTTAATATAGTCTTATTGATAGGAACTTCAGTCTTCTATTTTATTAGGAATACGTAACAAGTTACACCAGCTACTTTTCCACCCAGCTGCCATGCTTACAGGGTATTAGAAGTGACTGCAAAACAAATGATAAGCGACTATCAAAAGGTCTAGATGATTGCCACAAGAGATAAGGCGGCATTCAATTGGCTGCAGCAACATCGTCATCTGCAGCAGCATCCCAATTGAAAGATTGAGAATATGTTTTCTGCTTTTGCCTCAGTCGAGCTTCGAAGCTCAGCGAAAGAGCAGCTAAAATATATAAATAAAATAATTCCTATCACTTTTCGGGCAAAGCGCTATCAGTGAAAAAAAATATTTAAAATACAATATATATTATATAAATAAATTATATATATATATAGAAAATAAATTGAAATAAATGATTTGGAGAGCTTGGAGCATGGGTCTGGCGCTTCTCGTCTGGAGCGTAAGTATTGATATAAATATTTCCTAATTGATAAACAGGAAGTCTGTTCTACTGATCTATTGATTCAATAATTTCTATAATTCCCCTCAATGAAATTTCTGAATTGCGTCTTTCAGCTAGATGAAACGTTCGCTTATCAACCTGGCAGCTATTATGATGGACAGGCCGGGTTATCAGCGCCGACTCCACCTCCAGAGTCGCCAGTTTGCCCGTCCAATTTTCGAGGACTGAAACCTTATCCGTACGGCTGCAATCGTTACATCAGCTGTGCTGACGGTAGTCCTGTTATACGAACCTGTGCACCGGGCACGGCTTTTAATGCAGCTACACAGACATGTGATCATCAGAGTCAAGTGTCCTGCGAGGCTCTGCCCAGTCCCTCGGCTCGACTGCTGGAGCGTCCCTCACAACCCCGTTGTGAGCCGGGCTTTAGTGGCTTACAGCCACATCCCAGCGATTGCTCGAAGTACCTCAACTGCGCCAATGGACAGACATTTATTCAGAGCTGTGGTCCTGGTACAGCCTTCAGTCCTTCGTTGTTGGTCTGCGACTACAAGCACAAAGTGAATTGTGGAGAAGCTTCATGGCAAGGTAAGTTAGACTTTTATAACCAAATAGACTTCCTTAACTAACACAAGCTCAGCTCAAGTGGAAGACACCTCGGTTGGTCTACAGTGTCCACCTGGTGCTCGCGGTCTAGTTCCCTATCCCAACGATCCCTCTAAGTATATCACATGTGGAACGGGCGTTCATCCGCGTTTGGGACAATGCCCATCTGGTTCGGTATTCAATGCCGACAGCTTGGCCTGTTCTCTTACTAGAGGCTCTGGGGCCTCAGCTGACTTCTCTTGTAAGTTGAATTTTTCGTATATTTGCTTATGCCTTGCTTTGCTTACTCCATTCGCTTCTCATTTGGGTTTTCGGTCACATGCTTTGCTCTTCATGCGCTTCCAGTTGCCTTTTTGCTTGTTTAGCTTGTAATTCTAACGAATCCTCCCAGCTGGCCCACGATGGAGTGACTTACTCTGTCCCGGTGGTGTCGAAGGTCTGTTTGTTCATCCGTTCGATCAGACTAAGTTCCTCAACTGCAAGGCAGGAAAAATAGCTGTCCTGAGCTGTACTCCCGGGCAGGTCTTTAGTATATCTAAGGGTAATTGCCTATCCAAGACGCAGCTGGTACATACAGACTATGTGGCTTACCTTGTCTCTCAGATCAGCATCGAATATTGTAAGTGTTCTTCCTCTTTAAGCACGCAATAGCTTCAGAGTCTTATGCCTCAACAGCTCTGATGCTTACTCGCTGTCCGGCGGGCACGGATGGTCTTCACCCCTATCCCTACGATGCGGGCAAATATGTTCGTTGTGCAGCAGGAGAGCTCTCAATTATCAGTTGTGGAGAGGGCTTAGCTTATAGCTTCATTCAACGAGCTTGTCGGCCAATAAGACAAGTGAGTGGAGTGGAACGTGTAAAGTTCTTCTCAGAGTTAAGTTTTCAGGGAGGCACCTATAGCTATACAGAGAGTCAGGCTTTCCAGTCTGCCTTGAAATCGTGTCCAGCTAGCCTTCGGGGTAACTACGCCTATCCCTTCCATGCGGGTTACTTTGTGCTATGTCAGAATGGCCTGCTCCAGGTGGAGTCCTGTCCAGCGGGCTCTGTTTACAGTCTATCCACAAGGAGGTGCTCAGCTCGTCAGCAGCTCGCCTCCCATGATTTCCTGGACTATGCTTATTTAAACATACAGCTCTCTAGTAAGATATTAAAGATAGAGTTATACTATGCTAGTGATCCTTAAAAATCTTTCCCCTTAGCCAACTTTATGCAAGACCTGACCACTGTCACCTGTCCCGCGAATGCTCAGGGCTTCTATCTTCATCCCTTTGACTGTACCAAGTATTTGAATTGTCGCGATCAACAGACCTCCATTGAGAGCTGCGAAAGAGGCGAGGTCTTCAGCATCTCTCAAAGACTTTGCGTAGCCAGGGATCAGTTGGTGGCTGCTTATGATCGAGTCGAGTACCTAACAGAGACACAGCATGAGTTCTTCCAAGAAAATCAAGTTCAAGAAGGTCGTCAGCTGCATCCAAATCTGCAGACTGGCAATGTTAAAGGAGATGTGGTCTGTCCACCTGGAGCGAGTGGACTTCAACCTCATCCGTATGACTGCACCAAGTTCCTGAATTGCGCTAATGGACAGACTTTTATTCAGGACTGTGGACCTGGAACAGCTTTCAGCCCAACTCTGTTGGTCTGTGACTTTAAAGACAAAGTGGATTGTGGAGAGGGTCTCTCGTATACTGGTCAAAGCTCGACTTCATATGGTGATTCAACAGGTCATGTCGGCGGTTTGGGTGTAGGACATCAAGGTGGATCATCAAGCGGATCATCGAGCGGATTTTCATCATCATCAGATGGATCTTCATTCAATAGAGTAAGTTGTCCAACTGGAGCTCAGGGTCATTTTCCCTACCCCAGCGATCCCTCTAAGTATATCACATGTGGAATTGGCGTGAAGCCACGTTTAGAGCAATGTCCACTGGGTGAGATATTTGAGAATCACAGATTGGTCTGTGTTTCCACTGGAAGCTCGTCTGTCCACTCA
This sequence comes from Drosophila gaucha, assembly GCA_035045545.1. Taxonomy (NCBI): domain Eukaryota; kingdom Metazoa; phylum Arthropoda; class Insecta; order Diptera; family Drosophilidae; genus Drosophila; species Drosophila gaucha. The sequence continues at coordinate 3,133,649 of JAWNOY010000222.1, forward strand.
GACTTTTCTTGTAAGTTGAACTACTCGTATATCTCTTACTTTGCTAACTTCACACGCTTCTCATTTGGGATTTTGTTGTCATCTTTTGCTCTTCATGCGCTTCCAGTTGTCTTTTTGCTTGTTTACCTTGTAACCTTAATTATTCCTCCCAGCTGCCGCTCGGCTGAGTGATCTACTCTGTCCCGGTGGTGTCGAAGGTCTGTTTGTTCATCCGTTCGATCAGACTAAGTTCCTCAACTGCAAGGCAGGAAAGATAGCTGTCCAGAGCTGTATTCCTGGCCACGTCTTTAGTATATCCAAGAGTTATTGCCAACCCAAGTCACAGTTGATATACACCGACTATGTAGCTTACATTGTCTCTCAGATCAGCCATGAATATTGTAAGTGACTTTCTATCCTCAGTTATCCATAGCTTCAGAGTTCTATTCCCTTCAGCTCTAATGCTCACTCGCTGTCCGGCGGGCACGGATGGTCTTCATCTCTATCCCTATGATGCGGGCAAATATGTTCGTTGTGAAGCAGGAGAGCTCTCAATTACCAGTTGTGGAGAGGGCTTAGCTTATAGCTTCATTCAACGAGCTTGTCGGCCAATAAGACAAGTGAGTGGAGTGGAACGTGTAAAGTTCTTCTCAGAGTTAAGTTTTCAGGGAGGCACCTATAGCTATACAGAGAGTCAGGCTTTCCAGTCTGCCTTGAAATCGTGTCCAGCTAGCCTTCGGGGTAACTATGCATATCCCTTCCATGCGGGTTACTTTGTGCTATGTCAGAATGGCCTCCTGCAGGTGGAGTCCTGTCCAGCGGGCTCTGTTTACAGTCTATCCACAAGGAGGTGCTCAGCTCGTCAGCAGCTCTCCTCCCATGACTTCTTGGATTATGCCTACATAAATGGTCAACTCTCTAGTAAGATCTATAATATATTTGTGTCCTCCTGTAATCCTAATTGGTTTTCGCTTCTCAGCCAATTTTATGCGAGACCTAACCACTGTCACCTGTCCCGCGAATGCTCAGGGCTTCTATCTTCATCCCTTTGACTGTACCAAGTATTTGAATTGTCGCGATCAACAGACCTCCATTGAGAGCTGCGAAAGAGGCGAGGTCTTCAGCATCTCCCAAAGACTTTGCGTAGCCAGGGATCAGTTGGTGGCTGCTTATGATCGAGTCGAGTACCTGACAGAGACACAGCATGAGTTCTTCCAAGAAAATCAAGTTCAAGAAGGTCGTCAGCTGCACCCTATTCTACAGACTGGCAATGTTAATGGAGATGTGGCCTGTCCACCTGGAGCGAGTGGACTTCAACCCCATCCGTATGACTGCACCAAGTTCCTGAACTGCGCAAATGGACAGACTTTTATACAGAGCTGTGGACCTGGAAAAGCGTTCAATGCAGCGAAGGGAGTCTGTGATCTCTTTGATCAAGTGGACTGTGCGGGCAGGACTAAAGAGTCTGTTTCTTCAACTGGCCCCAACTACAATCAAATTACCATGCCTGGTACTTTTGCTTCCTATAGTTTGGTCTGTCCTGATCAGGTCTATGGTCTTTATGCACATCCCTTTGATGCTCGCAGCTATTTGTATTGCTCGGAAGGACAGACAACGATCAGACAGTGCCCAGCCAGCGAAGTTTTTAGTCTCTCGCGTAGCTATTGCCTGCAAGGAGAACTTGTGTCCCATGCGGATCGTGTTTCCTTTAACTATGCAGAAGAGCATTTGGGATGTGAGTTCAATGGCTGGTTATAATGTATGAAAGAAACCTGTTGATAATCTTCATTTTGCAGTTGTGAGTTGTCCGCGTGCTGCTGTGGGCAATTACGCTTATCCCTTTGACTGCGCTCAATATTTGAGCTGCGAAGACGGGGTCACGCGGCTGCAGAGCTGTTCCAATGGTCAACATTTTAGTTTATCGTTGCGTCGCTGCCAACCACTGGAGCAAGTGCAGCGCTCTGACCGCGTTTATTTACTGAATGAGCTGCACATCTTCTATGAATGGTGGCAGCAGCTGCAACGTCTAGGCACTAGCTCTACGATAGTTTGTCCCTTTGGCTTGACAGGCAACTATCAACATCCCACAATGCCGCACAAATATATCAGTTGTGCAGCTCAGAGTGCCGACGCCATGTTCTTCGATTGCCCCGCTGGCCAGGTGTTCAGTGTATCGCGACGTTTGTGTGTGCTTGACACTCAGGTGCCCGAGTATGATCGCTGCAGCTACCATCAAGGAGAAACGTCGAACTCCTATGGTTGGATAGATCTGCGTTATGGTTACTAACATTCAATTACAAATCCAAAATCATTTAAATTTTATAATAAATAAAGCTTAATTCTTGCAGACAATCGCGAGCCAAAGGCCTATGTACAACCGGCTTATAGTAGTCCTGATCAGTATAGCAGTGCTTCGGGTATTAAGACAACCGTTACGAGCGGCGGCAATCTCTGGAGTAATATGAATATGGACCGTCCAGCGGGCATCGGCTATAGACAGCCAGAAAGGAGTGGCTGGTCGGGTCAGGGCAGCTTTTATCAGCAACAGGCACCTACGCAGAGCGTTCTCTATGTGGAGGGCTCACTGCATCCGATCCGTAATTATCCACCAACTGCTCCAAATACAATCTATAAAGCACCGCTTGCGCCCATGGCGCCTAATACAGGCAACGTGGATGCAGCTGCTCCATCGCCACGACAGAATTTTAGTCGCTCGCAGACAAATGACTGGCAGAGACCACCTAGACCCTACAGTCCTACTCAACCGGGACAGCGACCTCTAGATCTTGACTATGAACCACAGCCACACGGTGAAAGACCTCGGGATCAGCTGCCCAGTGAATCGCATCGTGAACATTTTCGTCCTGCTCAGCCCTCCCTACCCTCCTATCATAGTCCCACTCCTCATGGTCATGATCGAACGCCTAGCTTCAATTCAATTCATTCACAACCGAATCCGGGTCAGCGACCTTTAGATCTTGACTATGAACCAGATGGGCAAGGTAGAGAGCCTAGCTTTACAGTTCCTCGTGGTCAGCTGCCTAGCGAATCGCATCATGAAAATTTCCGTCCTCCTTACCCCTCTCATCAAAATCCGTCTTCTCATGCCCAGTCTCTTCCTAATGAATCAAATTTATTTGGTGGGCTGCAGCCGCCGAAACCTTCATCTCCTATCCCTGGTCGAGGCCAACGACCTCTAACGGAGAGGCAGCCCACAAATGATTTTAATCCAAGCCACATTCATCCGATTCCACATCCACCTGCTTTACCAGGACAGCGACCACTTGACCTAGACTATAATCCTGATGTCGATACGGATACCCAAACAACTGTTGATCAGTCCTATCCCTCTACTGTGCCTGCCAACCACAGCCCCACGTATCGGAGACAGCCCTATCCCGATGCTAATGAATCGAATTTATATGGAGGCTTACAGCCACCCCCACGACCTACATTACCAGAGTCTACAACGATTCCAAGCATTAGCACGACTCCTTCGAATTTGCGCACCTTTCCCATTTATCCACCTGTGTTCAATGCCACAGCTGCATTTCATCCACACTACAGTCCACCCTATGCGGGCGTTGCGCACTCGCATAATGCCTCCTGGCAGAAGGTACCACCGCGTGGCCAAGTGCCTGATCCCTTCAATGATCAGGATGAGTACGATGAGGCAGACTTTGGTGAGACAACAAGTAGCACCACTGAGCGAAACGGTTTGAGGCCACCTCCTTTCAATCACAACTTTTACAATCCATCAGAAGATGCTGCAGCTGAGCCCCCTTCCAGGTCAGCCCTTAATGAGGCGCTGCGCCTGATGCTGCGCCCCTACTTCAATCATAGTGGGAATGCTAAAGAAGCTTTGGTCGAACGAACTGAATCGGCCATTGCCTCAGCTATAAGCAAACCACCGACTAGCACCACATCAACGACCACGACCCAAAGAACTCCTAGTGGGGTTCTACGTAAGCCCGACGATGACGTTGAACTGATTAAGGCTGGCGAACAGGAGAGCCTGGACATTGACTTTGACGATGGCTCTGTTGTTCCAGATGCTGGCGAAACGGCGCGCACTGAACAGACCCTAAATCCCACCACCCACGCATTCGGCTATGACACCACTGACTTTCAACGTGGCACACGAAGAGCGAACACAGCGGACAGCAGTACGAATCCAAATTTAAAACCAACATCAAATTCCAACAATTGGCACAGTCCTGAATTTCATAGACGTCATCCAAATATGCCCGATCCTTTCGAGAAGCCGCAGCACAATCACCACCACCCACACCACCACCATCACGGTCCTCATCAACACCAGCACAGTCGCTCCTTCCATGAAAATCATCCCAATCTACCTAATCCATTTAACACTAATAACGAGGATCAGCCGAAAGAGGAACCTAGCTCCAGAGAGAGAGAGCCAGAGTTTAAACCAGAGGCTGATCAGGGTATAGACCCCAAAACTGAATTTGAGGAGGACTACTATCTTGGTAATCCAAATGCAGAAGCAACTACCCCACGAATAATATTTCGCAGTGGATTTGAAGAACCCTGCGAGTTTGACTGCGGTGGGGGCAAATGTGTAAAGCAATCGGAGATCTGCGATGGGGTCAACAACTGTGGCAATCGAAAGGATGAGAGCCAGTGCGACCATCTAGGCTACCAGGTGCGACTGTCAGGAGGCGATAGTCTACATATGGGTCGAATAGAAGTTAAAGGTGAGTAGGACTAAACCCTTAATGTGGCTAAGTATTTAATCCCACAGGTAAACCATAAAGTATGCTAAGTAGAAAACTGAAAGTACGGGGCATATCATTAAGTCAAGCAAACTTTTTTAAAAGCATTTCCCTAAGGCAAGCTAAGTATTCAACCAAAAACAAGGGAGTTCGCTTTTGCGGGTAAAGTATTTCACCACATCTCATTTTTCAAAACCTAGCTAAGTATAGTATTCAAACTCCAGGGATTTCCCTCAATTAAGCCCAGAATTCAACCCCAAGCTATTTCCTTATATCTAGCCAATTATTCAACCACAAAGGTATAGACCTTATTCAAACCAAGTATCCAACCACAATCCATTTCCTTAAATGTAGCCAAGTTTTGAATCACAAACTACATCCTGCATTCAAGGCAGGTATCCAACCCCAAGGCGTTTCCCTAAATCTAGCCATGTCCCTAAATCTAGGCATATACTAAAGGCAAGCCAAGTACTCATCCCCAAGCCATTCCCTTTAATCTAGCAAAGTATTCAATCACAAGGTATAACCTTAATTTAAGCCAAGTACCCAACCACAAGCCACATCCTTAATTTTAGCCAAGTATTCAACCACAAGGCATTTCCGCTAATATAGTCAAGTCTTAGCCCACAAGGCTTATCCATAACTCTAGCCACTTAAACAACCACAAGCCTTATCCTTAAATTTAGCCAAGCACTAAACCACTTTTCATTTATAGTAAATGGTCAGTGGGGTTACGTTTGCGATGATAAATTCGGACTACCCGATGCCGATGTTGTTTGCCATGAGTTGGGCTTCAAGCTAGGCGCCTTAGAGGTGCGTGGTAATTCTTTCTACGAACCCACTGAGCCTAACTTCAACTATGTGATGGATAAGCTCGATTGTCGAGGCAATGAGACGAAATTAAAGGATTGCGATTTTGCGGGCTGGGGCGTCCACAACTGTGCAGTTGACGAGGTGGTGGGCGTGGTCTGTAAAGTACCTCTGCTCAAATGTCCCAATAATTCGTGGCTATGCAAGACCTCTAAGGAGTGCATACCACCAGCCTTTGTATGCGATAATACGGTAGATTGTGCTGATAAGTCGGATGAGAGCGATGCCGTTTGTAAGGTAAGTTGAGCTTGAGTATATCTATGACAAGTTGCGGCTTAGACCGTTAGCCTTTTGTAGGCACCCATTGAGTACCGTTTGGAGGGTGGACGCAACTCACTCGAAGGTCGTTTGGAGGTGAAGTACCGAGGCGTTTGGGGCAGCGTCTGCGATGATGATTTCAATCTAAAAACCGCACAGGTGGCTTGCAATAGTCTCGGCTACTATGGAGCAGCTGTGAGTAGAAGCAACCCTACGCGACATATCTTTAGCTAAATTTCTTGAGCCTCTCCTAGAACATCGAGAAGAACGTTTATGGTCCAGGCAGTGGACCCATCTGGCTGGATCAGGTCATGTGCCTGGGCAACGAGACGAGCATCGATCTGTGTCGGCATTGGAACTGGGGCGAACACAATTGCAATCACACGGAGGATGTGAGCCTGCGCTGTACTGTGGGACCGCCGCCGAGGCAGCTCCGTCAACGCACTCGTCTTCAGGCCTTGAGCAAGGACAGGCCAGCTGGCCACGCCAGCAACATTAGCCTCTCCGACATTGGCCTCTGGGAGAGGTCGAGCAAGGCTTTGCGCACTCCTCGTCGCTGCGGCATCTTCAAGGATGATCTCTTTGATGAGTTTTCGCATCCCGAGCAGCGAGTGGTGCAGGGCAATGTGGCAGTTCGTGGCCGTCATCCGTGGCAAGCAACGATAAGGACACGCGGCCGCGATGGCATCTCCAGCCACTGGTGTGGTGCAGTGGTCATCTCGAAGAGGCATCTGCTCACAGCCGCCCATTGCCTCTACGGTCATCCGAAGGGCGCGTACTTTGTGCGAGTGGGCGATCACTATGCCAACATAGCCGAGCACTCGGAGGTGGACTCGTTCATTGAGCATTGGTATACACATGAGGAGTTCCGCAAACCCACCCACATGAACAACGACATCGCCGTGGTGGTGCTAAAGACACCGCTGAAGTTCAACGACTACGTGCAGCCCATTTGTTTGCCAGAGCGTGGAGCTCCACTGCTCGAGAATCGCACCTGCACCATCTCCGGCTGGGGCTCCATCAAGTCAGGTGTATCCAGTGAGTAACTCTCTCTCTCTCTATATCCCTCTCTTGGCTGGGGTATTAACGGGGCATATTCGTTTGCAGCTCCTTCTCAAGAATTGAGAGCTGCACAGCTGCCCATTTTGGCGGATACGACGTGCAAGCAGATGAATGTCTATGGTGATGCCATGACTGAGGGTAAGTGCAGGCTATGATTGATTGATTGAGTGATGGAACGAATGATTCATGGATTGATTGATTAATTTACTTAGGCATGTTCTGCGCCGGCTCCATGGACGCAAGTGTCGATGCCTGCGAGGGCGATTCGGGCGGTCCGCTTGTCTGCTCCGATGAGGGTAAGCCTATAGCCTTATTTAACTGATCAGCTCTTTAGTCGGATCTTATTTTATGATTCCTGCAGATGGCGAAACGCTGTATGGCATCATATCCTGGGGACAGCATTGTGGCTATCAGAATCGTCCTGGTGTCTATGTGCGTGTTTGTCACTATATGGATTGGATCTATGAGAAGATAAATCAAAGTTTGCTGCGTTTTTGAATATCCCAAACCTCTTAAACTAAAGCGCCACACCCGATATTCAAGCAAAAGCAAATAAATTTATTGCAGCACCTAAAAGTAGGCAATGCAATTTTGCTTGGCAGGGGGTCGACAAGGGCACGCACGTAGGCTAAGCGCACATAATCAATGCTAATAAAACGCACAATAACAACAATAAAGATGCTCAGCAAATTTAATTCACATGTTGACTCATCCCATACGCCCTACCCCTTCCCTAAACTCTTCACTCTACACGCTCTCCGTTTATTCTACAGCCTTAAGCTGCTCTTTCTACACATTTACTCGCTTTTGCAGCTCAACCAATTGAACGAACACACACAAACACATGTACGCACGCTCAATTGGCTGAGCTTGTCGCGCACAAAAGGGGTTAGGGGCTTGGTTCATTCACATTGTGCGGGTGCGAGTGATGCGCATTAAAAGCTCAACAATTAACTTAATTAACTAACGATCAGCGCGAGCTACGCAACAAACTGAACGAAAGAGTGAGTGCAATTACAATTGTCTGTCTCGCTCACACCCTTGCCACCCTTCACCAGTTGCCTTGCACTTGTTCTACTCTCTCTCTTTCGTCCATTTGAAGCACACTCTCTCGCTGGCTTTGGCTCAATTTTCGCTTAGTTTTTGCTGGCAGTTGTTTGTGGCATTTTATTAAGCGCGGTTGTTGTTCGTTCTCTGCTTTAACGGTTCAAGCCTTACGCTTATCACATACACACACGCACGCGCACACAGTGATAACCCGAGTGATGTTGTTGAAAGTCGTTGCATTTTTTGTGATATTTGGTATTTGCTGGTCGCACGGCGCTGGCAATAATTTGGATCATTTTGCTTATGGGTCAATGGATGGCACCACCAGCACCGAACGCATCAATGCGGCTGTGCGTTGCGTTAATGTTAAGCCACAGAATTCCGTGGATCTGCAGCAGGTGAGCGAGTGAGACGGAGCGATGCGAAATTTGACATTTTGCATTCATTACAATCTGCATAGTCAATTAAAAGAGCCCCTGGTTCAGTTCAGGGCTGGAACGTATGCCTTAAAGGCTCGCCTCGTGAGCCTCAACTTGAGAATTCTTATTGATCAATTAAGTATTCATTAATCAAAGTAGGTTCATTTATTAAATTAATATTAAATACCATAAAAAACTGTTAACCACTAAATTTATATTTACATAAAAATATTTTAGGTATTGTAAAAGTAATTTTTAAAGTAACTATGTAAGAATAAAAAAGAAAAGAAATATTTCAAGTCCATTTAAAAAAAAATATTCGGTTCATTTACAATATATTTCGAATATGAGAAAAATAAAAGGAATAAACGATTAAAAATAAAATAAAATTTTGTAAAAAATCGAATGAATTTATCCAAACATAATATAGTTTATAATAATGAATTTATTTAATACGTTTAAAATATTTGAACAATTTTTCGAATTAGGAAAAGTGTAAGAAATATTTATTATTTTCTAAATTGAAAACGAATTAATAATGCTTTATTAATCATATTCATTTATTTTTTTCACTAATTTAACTCTTAATAATTTATTAGCACAATAGAATATCAGTTTCAAAAATATAAAAAATACTATAAATTATTTGTTTAATTTTAATATATTAAAATAAGTTAACTATTTTGATTAGCTACAATTTTTTTTGTCTTAAATATTACTCATAAATATTTGTATCACAAGCAAAATATATTTTGAATAACTCGTTCAAACCTTTTTGTTGATTACAAATCCAATTAGGGCTGATTTGCGCTAATTAACCCTTTTGACTATATAGGGCATAAGTCAACGTTGGTGTTGTCTGACCAGACAGTCTGTCTGCCTGCCAGTGGGTGAGTCGGTTAGTCAGCGCCTCTATCCAACTGTCCGACTGTCCGCATGCGGGCTGCTAATTGACAAGACTCGCATGTAAATCAACATGCTCGAGAATTCAAGCGCTATATATCTATATATTTATATGTATATATGTGTGCATATGTGCATGTGTGCATAGTTCATTGATTAAAATTGAATTATTGTATAATTTGTTGACACAAATTAAGATGTCAATAGCCAATATAAAAGAGTTGAAGTTGTAGCGGGAAAAATCAAGTTACAAAATGAAAAAGTTAATGGGAAAGTTATTAAGTTACAGATTAAAGATATTCCTGCTATATAGTTGGATTTAATAGGTTAAAAAAGTTGAAGTCGTTCCAAAAATAGATAAATTTAGTGAGACATATAGAATTTTTCGTTTTATGTCTTTCTGTAGAGTAGATCACCAGTATTTGTGGCTCTAAGATTGTGTAAGATATAGTTTTTACAGACTTGTCACGCCCTTAAGTGAAAACAAGTAAGAACGTTGCAGTCGGGCGCCACCGACTGCGTCAGACTCTGTTCCTGTTAAAGGTGTGTAGGCTCAATAAATATGTAGACCGTCCGTCCGTCTTTCCGTATGTTTGAATGCGAGATTATTGAGATTCCTTTTTTGAGCATGTCCTTTACATCAATTTAGCTACAGTCATACAATTTTACATATAGCTTTTTTAAAATAACATACTATTTTGGTTTTTATTATATATTTTGGATACTGGCTCCACATTTCACAAAATCAATTTAATAAAAGTTTAGTTGCAAATAAAGCCACATTTACATTTTTTTAATTTTTTAGGTAAAACCGTATTTTTAATAAAATATAAGGATTTATGCAGAAAGTTTTATCAAAATCCATTAAGTAACATAGAAGTTATAAAAAAAAAACATTTTAATAAATGATAATATCACGCGTCAGCGCTGGGAATCGAACCTGGGTCACGCGCTTCGCATGCCACCACTCTACCCACAACACCACGGCGTCTCTTGCGTGGCTATGTGCCAAACTGAGTTTGGAAGTGTTTTGATTTGGTTAAACAGACTTGCGTTGTGGTAGCGAAGACCCTGCTTCAATCCCCAGTTAGGTCAACTAGAATTTGTTTTACGGAGGCTTACATTATGATTATTATTATTTTTTTTTTTTCGTAAATTTAAATTTCATGAACAGTAACCCACATGTCAAATTTGGATGCTCTACGTCTAAGACTGTAGGAGATACAGTTTTACCCTATTTGCCACGCCCCAAATGGGCGTAGCTATATATAACATACATTTTTGGGTAGAGGTAGGATACTAGTATATATATTCCAAGTCCCAACTCTCTGACGGAAATATTGCCGAAATTATCACGGTTTTAGTAAAAGATATAGTAATTCCCGATTTGCCACGCCCCCAGAAGACGTGGATACATAACTTTTGACTTATCTTAAGAGGAGGTCAACAGTATCCCACATGCAAAATTTGGACGCTCTAGCTCCAAAACTGTAGGAGATACAGTTTTATCCGATTTGCCACGCCCTTAATGGGCGTAAATATCTATAATATATATTTTTGATTCCGAGTGATCTACTTGCATATGTATTCCAAATTTCAAGTCTCTAGCTCTTAATACGCTCAAAATATTATAAGATTTATACAAATCGCTATATATATATTCCCGATTTGGTACGCCCCCAGGGGGCGTGGGTATATAACTTTTTGATGTAACTTAAGGGAAGGTCAACAGTAACCCACATGCCAAATTTGGATGCTCTAGCTTCAAAGCTGTAGAAGATATAGTTTTATCCGATTTGCCACGCCCACAATGGGCGTAGATTTATAATCAATATCTTAAAACGTCCGCGTGGTGTACACGAATATATATTCTAAACCCCATTTCTTAGACTGCACTATTGACGAAAATAACACCGTTTTAGTCTTAATAGATATAGCATTTCCCGATTTGCCACGCCCCCTGTGGGCGTATCGGAAAAATACTCAAACTTGATCTGACGCGGATACACACGAGTATATATTCCAAATTACAAGTCTCTAGCTTCTATAGTGTCCAAATGCTGCGCGTTCATACAGACAGACGGACAGACAGCAAGACGGACATTGCACAAATCCAATAGACTCTTTTTCCCTTTGGGAACAGAGTCTAAATATTTAGAGGAAGTTGAAAAAATGAATGTTAACCTTGTCAAATTTCGGGATTCTAGCTGTAAAACTGTAGAAGATACAATTGCTATAAATACTATATCATTTTGTCTGAATGTGGGATACATGAGTACATATAGCAAACCAAACAATCATATCTTATATTATGATAACTAAGACAACAAGGAAATATGATTATATATACAAGTACATAGGAAATTCGATTTATATACAAATATATAAATTTGATTACACAGATAATGGGTCTCTGGTATGGCAGCGAGATCATAATGCACAGTCAAGACTTTCCGGGCGTCTACGAATACGACTCGTGCGTGATGATTCACCTGACGGACGTGACCGACCAGGTGAGTTCAAATCGCAGCACATTCGCTCAAAAAGTTGTTTACATTGAGAAATTTTGTTTTGCCCTCTTCTTCTTTCAGGTGCACAACAGCTACAACAACAATAACAACAACAATAACAATTATGGTTACAATGGCTATTACAACAATCGCCATCAGTATCCAAATCAAAATCAAAATAATTATCGACCCACGATGACGACGCCCCAATATCAGGAGAACGATAACGAATATACCCGTCAGACGCAGCAGCGTGCGAGGTATCTGCGCCTAGTCTGGAGCGAGCGAGACAACAATCTGGAATATACATTCAACTATACGGCCAATGCACCCAATGTCTGGTCCAACATTGGAGATCAGCGCGGCAGTCTGGTCACACTGAACTCGTATACACAGTTCACGGGCACCGTCCAGGTGGGCAAGGCGGTCAACGATCACCTGGTCTTGACCTTCTGCGGCAACGATGTTAAGAGCTCCATTTATACGGTGGTGCTCACCCGTAATCGATTGGGTCTCAGTAACGAGGTGAGTCACAGAGTATTGCTATGTATACTGTGTTCGAAAAGCGTAGATGGGGTATATTGGTATGGTTAGTTTTGCAATTTTTACTATAAATAACTTTGTATACACTGTTGGTAAAGTAAGAGCTTCTAATAATTAGCTACGTATGTAAGCATACTCCGTTCGCTTTGTAAAGTGGTATATTGATTCGGTAAAAGCTTTGCTTTATCCCTAGTTCCTTTGGATTCTTTAAATTTTAATTGTATAGTGTATTAACTAGCTTTGTATACTCTCAATAGAATTGTATATTGAGTAGGAGTAAAGGCTTTATCGGTCGGTATAAAAGTTTTTAGAATTATTTATAATTACAGTTTTTAAATTTTATATACTATGTGTGTCCTAACTGCACTACCTATAAGATTTCAAAATTGAAGATCTAAAGACAATAAAAAATTGACTAAGAAAACATATTTCAAGAAAATAACTTTTAAAAATTCGAAATGATGTTTAGAATCGAGGTATATGTAAATATATAGTCTCACACGCCTACGACAGATATCAAATGATATATGTATTAAACTCTCATAGCACAACTCATATAATTTGAGTGTTCTAATTTAATTGTTGCCACGCCCAAAAATTACAAGGCTTAACTCCAACGGACAAACATAGGTTGACAGTCATTACCAATGCTCCATGTTTCTTATATATTACTAACTATCTCTCTCTCTCTCTTTCTCCTTCCTTCTAGGAGCTTCGAAGCATTCACAATATGCTCTCCCGTCGTGGCCTCAATACGGAGACTATTCGTAAGGTCTGCAATGGCTCAGCTCGTCTGATCGCTGGACTTTCCACTCTGTCGCTCTCGTTGCTGTTGCTGCTGCTGCCGCTGTTTGCCGCCAGAGGGCGTTGTCATTGAGTGGTGCCCGTCTGCCGTACAGGAACCGCATTCCAGCCATACTCTATGTTAATTTATGCCTAATCGTCTTACTTAAGCATTATGGAATACAGTCACAGCTTGGTTAACCAATTCTCTCTAGTTTCGGTGCCTTAATTGCTCTTGTCTTCTCAATTAAACTCAATTAGTTAGATAACTAACCGCCCTCCCTACTCTCTTCCTCTGCTGTCTTGGGTTAGCCTAACTGCGTGTGGGGGCGTTAAATGCGCTTTTAATTCAATTATCAAGTCGAGACAAAAATCGTTTTCTAAGTTTGAATTCCCACGCTGCCCGAAAAGTAGGCAATGGAAATTGCAATTAAACTTTATTTTTGCTTATAGATAAGCATTTACCACATCTATGTATATACGAGGTAGTGAAATTTAAAGTCGTTCACGCCCGTTTTAGCTAACTCGAACAATTAACTAAAGCGATTTCTGCTTGTGTACCCAATATAGGTTGCTTAAGTCGGGTATATAGAAGTATTTTCGATACCCTTTCAGTATATGTACGAGGGAAGTCTAAAAAGTTTACAACCTAACAAAATATACTTAACATATTTATATAAAAAATGTATTTTGATTTGTTTGGCTAGTTTGTTTTGTTTTCATTTGTTAAGGTCAGATATTTTTCAGACTACCTTCTTATATATATATATATATATATATATATATATATACTACATCTTATGCATATCTAGATATCTGTACGTCTAACTAGCAGCTACAGCTTGAAGTTAAAATTCCTTAGTCAACTATTGATAACTTTCGATAAGCATCGATAAGTTTTCAAAACATTATTTCAGCATTAAACAGGGGGAGTTACATAGATCAAGCTTATTTATATATTTTTGCATACCTTAACCAGCTCTTCCTTGTTACAATATATATATATGTATACAGGGGAAGAGCCTTAATTATGGGCCTATACATCTAGCTGTATTCCATTTGTAAGTCCAGTGAATTTCTGAACGAACGAGCAATAAATGCAGCTGCAAAAAAATAAACAATTTTTTCGTTTGCGTGTAAGATAAGTTGACTTTTGTGAGTTCAGGGTATCTGGCAGTCAGTCACTTGTTAGATTTTTAGATATGAACATGTTATAATAACCTTAAGATTAATCTTATCGAAAACTTAAAAACCATGCCCTAGTAACAAGCTTTCGCCAACTTATCAAAGATGGAAACATTTTATTTGACTTAGATTGAAATCTTTGGTGGAAAATAAATATATATATATAGGCTATATCTTATCGTTGGGGAGCACGCGATTGTATGCTGTAGTCTGGCGAGTTTTTTACTTGTTTTCATTTGTACTTTTTTTTTGATAATATAATTCTTGTTTTTGTTTTTTCGGGAGTGCTCCGACTCGTTGCGCTTATCACTCCATTATTGGGAGGTTCATTTTCGACCAAAGATTCGTAAACAAGCAGCTGCTTTCCATATGGAAAGTTTTGGTCAATTCGAAGACCCTTTCGAGCACTACGAGACAACGTGTCGACTCTTATCACCAGAAATAAAGCCACCTACGAATCTAATGAGGACCCCCACCGCTCAAGGGGTTGCTTCACGCTTGAACTTCAAGTGCTTGCAATTATTATTGTTGTTCGCTATTTATTATTGCATTTTTATATGTTTTTATTTTCTTATTTTTTATAATTATTATTGTTTGCATTAAGCGCACGCTTTCTGTAGTTTTTTACAACTGCAGTTTTTTTTTACAAATTGACTAAGCCGCTTGCTTGAGCCCCTACGTCGCGCGCCCTTCTCTTGGCTGCACTTGTTGATAAGACGAATAAACAAAAACAAAGACAACGTCACACGTAGACAGCTCATGAACAATTATTATACATGATGTCAACATAGATATACCTAAGGACTGAACACGCCGCGAACAGCTGTTCAAAGTCGAATGGTCTATGGGAAATTTAATTTGACTGGTTAGAATCAGTGATTACAGGGTATTAGTTAGTCTTCTTCTTCTGGTTTTGAGGTCGAGTTCTTGTCTAGAAGCCTAGAAACGAAATTAACTGTACTAGGTCTTGGTCACCATATAACAGTAATGGGAAACACTGTTACAAATGGGTGTTGAGTGAAAGGTTTTCAGACTGTGTCCTTAGATAAAGATTATGAGACAAAGGTCTTGAAATAGAATACTTTTCAGAAACAGTTCATAAGTCGAAATTTCTAAGATGCAGATTTTTAGATGAAGATCCTTTAGGTGAAGATAGCAGCTAAATATTAGTAGACAAAGATTTTCAGATAAAGACGAAGACAATTTTCAGACAAAGACTTATATTATCTATAAGCTTGTCATATAAGAATTTATAGATAACAATATTTAGACAAATGTCTAGGTTGGATAAGGTTGGCATGCAAGAACTTTAAGCATCTGCTAAAGAAATACATTACAAAACGCCTGAATAAGCTATATCTGCTATATCAGTTATATATAGATGATATATTCATATTATATATATACACTTAAAAGATCCGCTTGTCTGTGATGTCAAAAATAATAATGTAGATTGAAATGGCAATCAATTTGGATGATTAAGCGATCAGGGCTTAGGGTGAAGTAAGCCTTAGATTATTAGGTGAAACTTAGGTATACCAGTTGATAGGTAGCTCAACCTGGATGTTGCTTTAATATTTATGTAATAGATAAGGTCTCTTGGGATCAATTGACAAGTATATTAACGGTTGGCCTTACTTTGATCAGGTCTATAGAATTGACAGGCCCGTGTGCAAGATACTAAGACTAACACTAATATATTGTATCTATATAATGTTGGATAGGTAGATATATAGATAGTAAATATAAAGGTTAATGGTTTATGCAGGAGGGTAACAGCTGGGTTCACTTTGACATAGATCTATAGGTTCCATATATGCCAGGGATAAAAGGATTTAGAGATAGATAAATAAAATACTTAAGATATATGTATTTAAGATATATGGAAGATACATATATATATATGATATATAAGATCTTTGGTACCAGCAGGTTAGTATCTGACTTGATTCAAGTCAGGTCGACATGCAAATGCTAAAGTATAGACTGTTAAATTGATATATTTTAAGGTTAATACTTAGACGCTTAATAGACAGCAAACTGCATCAGCTTTCGAGAATTCACATGTCATTCACATCTCCGGGATCTTCGACTCGGCCTTTGGCAATCGCGTGCATTGTCGCTTTGCGTAAATTGTGTCAATTAAGTGAGCTTTACGTCAGCTCTACTCCATATACAAGATCTCCCCCTCTCTGCCAAACTATATATATGGGATGCTTAAGTATTTCTCGATGACGACTTTGCACTTTGAGCTGCGCACATGGAAGTAAATGTGCAAAAAGAGTGCCTGCGCCTCGGTACCTGTACACAGAGTTAAGAATGTAAACAGAACTGTGTCGCAGTTGCATGCAATACGCTTCATAAACTAATCAATTAATAAAGCCAACATCAAAGAAAACAAAAAAAAAAAACTGCAAAATACGAATGTAAAATGAAATGATAAGCGAGCTAGACACTAATGTTGATAAGCAGTTGAGCTATAAAAGCAGCTACAGCTGCTACACAGCTAAACAGAAACGTTTTGCCACTCAACCGCGACGAACCGTACAACAAAATACTAGAAAAAATACCGAAATAATACCACACATAAATATTACAAGGAGCTATACTTAAAAATCAACAAACAATATGTCTGCTGCAAATAAAGTGAATTATTTAGTCGGCGCCACATCGCGTTATATTGCCGGACGTAATGCCGTACAGACGGTCTATTGGCGTACCTCCTCCGGACCCGATTCCCGCATGTTGAAGACGAGGAAGACCTGCGAATTCGATCGCAGCCAAAAGGCGCCGCAAAGTGTGCGAATGCAGAGATATAATCAAAGCTTTATCAACAAGGAGTAGCACAAGCTGCCACGTCTTCCTAAACTGTATAGTTCCTATATTGTATATATATTTTTTAATTTAAGTGTATTTATTGTATGTGCGATGCTTTGACATAGAAAAACGAAAAAAAAAACAAACAAAATAAATGTAGAATCAAGCAAAAAGTAAATAGTCATTCGTTTACGTTATTTGAGAGCTACAGATAGGGTTTCTTATAGACGTCATCGATTCGAGGCTTTGAGCATGGGATCAAAGCATGTCGAGTGAACAGCTTGATCGGGGCTAAGTCATTGGATCTGACATAGTTCGATAGCATTTGCTTGGCCTAGCAACACACAACTGTACGTTTTTAGAGTTTTGAAGAAGAACACTTTGATTGGCTGCTACAACTCAGGTAAGTGAGGTCGCATCTGGTCAAATCAATCTTCAAAAAAGTGTATATACTGTTTTCTCTATATAATTTATATACTCATAGACTCTATATATTATTCTTTATATACTTTGTATACTCTATACAATCTATTTACTCTATATACTCTATATATTCTATATACTCTATATACACTATATACTCTATATACTCTTTATACTCTATATACTCTATAAAACCTATATACTTTTTATACTCTATATAATCTATATAGTTCTTCAGTGAATTCTTTATATACTCTATACGCTCTATATACTATTTTACAATATTATAGCTACTTACCTCCTCCATTGATCAATCATAAAGGATATATTCACGTCCATAGGCGGCGTGTCAAATAAAAGCTTAAAGGATGTAGATATAGCTTTCTCTGATTTGTCCCGCCCCACATTTGTAGAATATGTCAATATTAAAGTATTTCTTAATTTTCGGGTATCTTGGTGTACAATTGTAGAAGATACAGTTTTTACTGATTTGCCACGCCCACAGTTGGTTAAACTATAGAGGAGGAAAAATGCTAGGCAATAAATTTTTGTCACTTTCCATATTTTGTTGAATAGTTTTGAGCGGAGCAATTAAATAGCTGCAAATAGACAAAAATATCATATAGCAAAATGCCTTTAACTCAGCTATATCCCTGCGACCAAAGTACATAGTGAGTGTATCGATTCCCATCATAACATTATGAAGTCATCTTAGGATCCAGGACTTGTACTTTTTCAGTTACAGGTCGGCTGCAGCGGCCAAGGAAATAGCCTTCAATACATAAAATTCCTAAAATCTCTAAAGCCACAAGAACGATTGAGATGCATTTTACCGAATGGATAGTGATTAAGACATCGATTACTTTTTCACATTAGCTGCAAGGCTAATCAAGGATACAGCCTAGTTATAAGATATTTTCTTTAAAAAAAATCGTCGTATTATCTCAGAAGATTAAAAGATTTTCGTCCTTGCTGTTATTATTTCTTAATTAAGATCAGAAGCCCATGATTATGTCCAAAGCACATCCCGATAGTCCTCCAAATGGTCAAGTTACAGCTGATTTTTCAATTTGTTTTGGTTTTTTCGACTGTCCTTGAAAAAATTTGAGATCTAATTTTTGATGGAATAGTGAAAATAATTGAATGCCAATTGATACTCATGCTTACCAAGAGCTTAGAATAATATTTCCGCCAAGATCCTTAAGGGTGTTTATCGAATTATAAACCTATTAGTTTTAGGCCCCTCCCATAGATTTGTTAAGTCTTAAAACACACTTCACTCTTTCTCTTTAATTTATGTATTTTTATTTAGTTTTATATTTATTACATACATTGAGTTCTCTCATATATATATATATATATATATATTTATATATTTATATATATATAAATATATATATATTTATATATGTATATATATATATATATGTATATATATATATATATATATATATATATATATATACGATGTCTGTGTTTTTTTGTTGTATTCTGTGTATTTATTTTTTTTACTTTATGTTTTTAATTTCGTTTTAGATATCGATCGTACTTAGTTTGTATAGTATATATTTAGCATTTTGTTAATATAATTCATCTTCTTCTCTTCGTATTCGTGGGTGAAATGTTTTTACGTTTGTTTTCTTTTACATTTTTGCTGCTTCTTCCTTTCTTTTTTTCATTTTTTAATTATTTTTAATTTAATTGTTTACTTAAAATTACAGCCTTTATAAATATTTATTTTTCTTGCCTTGCCTTAATTAGCTGCACTCCTTTATCTTCTTCTTCTTCTTTTTTTAATATGTGTTTGCTTTATACTTCATATTTCGCTTGACATTGTACTACGTATCCGTGTTTTTTCTTTAACCTTTCTTTATAATTGTTATATATATGTATATATATGTATATATACATATATATGTATATAGTTTTTTTTCTCGATTTTTTGTTGTATTTTGAATAATTTGCACACATGTATATAATATATATATATCTATACAGATATATATATATAATAGTTATCTAAATATATATTCATATAGATTTCATATTTTGTTTTTTGTTTTTCTTTTCGACAATTTCAGTTGGGCTTAGTGTCTGGCTTTTTATTTTTGTTGTTGTGTAGTGTAGTGTAGTTTCTTAATACCCGCTCATAAAATTAAAATGGGCATATTGGTTTTCTATTTGCTGTTTTTGTATTTATGTTATATTTGCACACGGAAGTTTTTGAGTTGTACACATTAAAAACCACGAAAAAGTTTTCAGTTTTTTTTTTTATTTTTCTTTGGTTTTTGAGGCTTGGAATATGTTTTTGTTTTGTTTTTTTTTTTTAATTTATATATATTTATTTTTTTTACCTAACTCAATTCACACATTGAAAACAGTTTTTCGTTTATCTCAAAAGAGAAAAATATATATTAATTATTATCTTTAATATTTGTTTTTGATTAAAAAATATTGCAGCTCCAAATTGTAATACTTTGTTTATCATAATAATTAATATTTATTAATATTATTAATATTATTATTATATTTGTTTTTAAACTTTTCTTTGCTAGTTCTTTTATACAGCTGTATTTGAAGCCAGCATAGAACACAGTAGAGATCGATCTATATAGCTCTAAGTCCAGCTCAATCCCCCATTGCATACAATTCCAATTCCGTTCTATGCCAGTTGACTAGATATATATATGTGTATATACATATATCCATATATATTCAGTAGCTAAAACCTGAATCTTGATCTGTGTTTTTATTATTGTATTTTGTAAGTGTTGGGTTGTATTTCTCATATGTATTACGTATTGGATGCATCATTATATATATATATATATATACACGTATATATATATATATGTATATATGCTATATATGTGTATATATCTTATGTATTTGTAGTTTTGTATTTGTATCTCTTGTATATATAGACTCTTATCGTGTGGTAAATTTTTAGCTAGCGCTTTTTTTGTCGTACGGAAGAATTTGGATACTTTTCAATATTTTTTTTTATTTTTTATGTATTTTTTTGTTTAACTGTGTTTTTTTTTAGCTAAAAGTTATAATTTATCTAGAAGATTGTATTTTTTTTTTGCTAACCTTTGCTATTTGTGTTTTATTCATAGTTTTACTGGGCATGTGTGAGTGTATGTGTGTGTGTATCTGTATCTTCAGCTAAGTATCTAATATTGTTTATTTTGTTCTTTGTTTTTTTGCAAATTTGCTTCAGCTGCACAGTGTGCAATTTCTTAAAATTTTCAACCAAAAAACTTTGCTTTTGATGAGAAAATACTTGTTGGGCAAATGATTAATTTTAAGTTTTTTAATTTGTCAGCAATAGGCAAAAACGTAAATTGTTTAAACAAATTAACTGAAGCAGAATTGCCTGGAAAAAAGAACACAATTTTAATCAGTGTTAATAAATTCATTAATTTCTTTGTTTTTGTTTTTTGTATATAGACTAAAAATACTCAACAACAATTTTGTTTTGTTTTTTCGTTTACGTGAAACCATTTTAGCTACAATTTATATATATATGCTTTATTATACTTATATCGTTAAATACATAACTTCGCGTTTTGCAACACTCAATTTTCAGTTGTTTTTCACCATTTGCCATATATGTTGTAGTTGTAGTTGTTGTTGTTTCTGTTTCTGTTGTTGAACCCGGAACTTGCCACAAAACTGGTTACTATATCGAAATTGTCTTGTATATATATATAAATATGTATGTGTGTGTGTATGTATATAAGAAAGTTCTCAAAAAATCCTTTTGCTGACAATAATGATCCAAAAAAAGTCTTCTTGTAGACCAAAAAATGAAACGTTGTGGGTTTTGGTTTAATTTTTTTGAATCGAAGCCTTTCTGTCTCTAATGCTTGAATGGAAGCCTCTCTCTTTTCATCTTCTGGAGTTCTGTATGCTCTTTCTCTCTCTGACATATTTTAGAGATTTAAATGGGGTCTTCTCTTTAATCTCTTGGAGCTTTGGATGATGACCTCTCTCTCGCTCTCTTTAACCTTTATTTAGTTCGAACACAAGCCTCTCTTGTTTTGTTCACTGTGGCCTCGCTCTTTTAAATTTAGAGAGTTGAATGGAAGCGTCTTTATCCTTTTGTGAATGAAGCCTCTCTCTAAAATATATTTTATCACTATTTCCAAAATGTTCGAATGCGCGGCTACTTGTTTTATCTATTAGGGGGGAGGGGCAGCTCTTTCTTTGAATCTAAGATCTAAGGATCAGATTATCTTTTATCTTTTAGAGATATTAATAGAATCCATTTTTTTGTATCGCTACCTATCTTTAATCTTTAACAGGTTCAAATGTGTTTGAATGGACTCTCTCTATCTTGAATCCTAGTCTTTTAAAGGATTGAATGAGTGTCTACTTTTTTATATTTGAGATATTTTCTCTTTTATCTTTTCGAATTTTTAATGGGAACTCCCTCCCTCTCTCTTTTTTTATTATCTGTTTGAGATTGAGGGCCTCTCTCTCTATATCTTTTTCAAAATATTTCAACTAAAACTAACATTTAATGCGAATATAGAAGCATTTGCTATCTCGCTCTAACGCTTACGTAATGCACCTGTGGGTTTTTTATTTTTATGTTTTTTTTTAGCTACTCTTTGATCTATTCTCAAACTATTTTTTTTTGTAGAGTTCGTTGCACGTTTATTGTATTTCGACTTTCATATGGGGGCTCCATATATAAAGAATCTCTGGTTCGCCCTAACCTCATTTTGGGTATATATTGCCTACTGATCAGTGTGTGTATGTGAGTGTGTGTGTGTGTGTTTGAGTGTGTTTTTCAATCACATATTCTTCTGTGTATGCGTGTTTTCTTTTTTTTACTATCATATAATATTGCTCTATATATCAGTATTATTTATTATATTCGATATTTTGTTTTAATTTTTTATTTATGCTGCCCAGTTTTATTTTTTTCTTCACTTAACTTTCTTAACTTTTTTATATTATTTTATTCTGCGGTTCGACTAATAAGTACAATATCATAAAAATAACACTGTATATTTTGTTCTTTACGTTTTTTTTTGTTGTAAATATAAATATATAATATATATATATATCTCAGGTTTTCCGTTTATTAAATACAAATATAATATATATAACCATATATAAAACGCGCACAAAAACCGAATTTAAAATGAAAATTTTCTCAATTCTCGAACCAATTAATAATCCCCGCTGCACCTATTTAGCTGCCAAATGGTGTTTACTGTTTGCCTGTGTGTGGCATTTGGAAAAATTCGTAAACACTTTTTTTGGTTTTAAATTTCGTTTTTTTTTAGTTAAATTTTTTTTAAGCGTCAGTCTTGTGTAAATTAAATTTTACTTCAAAAACGTTTTAATGCACACACACATGCACACACACAGGCATTGACGCACACACACACACTCAGCAAGCTGGGGGCGTGGCTAGAAGGGGAATTCTTTCAGCTAGCCAACTTTCGCACGCGCTTTTCCTTGTTATAAAAAATTGCTGCTGATCGACAGATATATATATATATATATATATATATATACACTCATATATATATATATATATTTAATAAAATGTATATACATATGTATATCGTATATATATAAGGTTTATTCAATTCACACGTAGACGTTTTCTTAAAAAATGCATTTTCTTATGTAAAAACGATTTTTCGAACTACTTTTTTAATTTATAAATATTATTTTAGACGCCATCGAGATATTGTTCTGGTACACTCATATATATATGGTAAGTACTTATACAGTTATAGATATCTGCCTATATATAGTATTTATTTGTTGGCCCCGCAGGCCGCACGGGGAGAGTTTTTTTCTAGAGACGAAAGTGGTTTAGGCAAATCAATTATAATTGAACTACATTTAGATTATATAGAGGCTGATTTTGTATTCATATATAAATATTTGTATATGTATATATTAAAGGCGCCCGACTGCATTGATATACCCTTGCGGAGTGTAATGAAATTGATATGATAACTCATACAGCTGTCAAATTTAAATGTTCTATCTGAGCTCAGCTCTGGATGAAGTGATCTAGTTGAAAGTTGGTATGGCATCAGTTATTATATATAGATGAAACATATATAAGTATCAACTTTATCAGCTGCATATTACATCATATGTTCTATCTGACCTAAGATCTGGCTGATGTTATCTTGCTGAAAGTTTATATAGTATCAGCTAATTTAAGGAGCTTTAACATATATCGGTAACAACCTTATCAGCTGCATATTACAATATATGTTCTATCTGACCTAAGATCTGGCTGATGTTATCTTGCTGAAAGTTTATATAGTATCAGCTAATTTAAGGAGCTTTAACATATATCGGTAACAACCTTATCAGCTGCATATTACTATATATGTTTTATATGAACTCAGCTTTGCCTGATATCATCCAGCTAAAAGTTGGTATGGTATCAGCTTTTATATGGAGCTGTAACATCAGTGTCAACCTTATCAGCTGCATATTACTATAGATGTTCTATGTGAACTCAGATCTCACTAAAGCGATTTAGCTGAAAATAGGTTATATACAGAACTGTAAGATATATCAATATCAGCTGAGTATAGCATTTAGTCTTTATCATAAATTCCTATGAATAAATATGTGAGCACTGAATATACACCTTCAGAAAGAAAGAGTAACGACATCGATATGGTATCTCTTATACATTTTTCAATTATTTTCGTATTCAGCTCTGCGACTGTTGCGATTCAACTAATACCTAATGCTTTGACATATATGAATGTCAACTATATAGCAAGTTACGCATTTCGCATATAATATCATCAAGCTTCAAGGGTATTCAAGCTTCGGCAGCCCGAAGTTTCTTTTACTTTAGAGCTAATTTGACACAACCGTTTATATAATTCAACTATTCGTATATGATTCACTGGAATCTTTATAGTTGAGCCCACTCTCAAATAATAATCGAAAAAGATTCGTTGCACGTTTTGTTTAAATCGAAATTCACATTTGTAGCTACCCGAAAGTATGCAACAGTTTTTTTCTTATTGCGATGCAGCATAATGCGTATACGCCGTGTGTGTGTGTGTGTGATTAAAAATATTATATAAAATTATGGGAACATACAATGAATAAAACATATTTGGATTTTCGTTTCGGGCTCTCATTTATTTGCATGACATTTGGTAATTGTTGGCTAACTTTCAAAATTTAGAAACAACTTCTTTATACACATCACACAATATATACATACATAGGCAGAAAGGGCAACGAATTTTGTAAGCAAGCGCAATCAAAAAATTGGGATGAGTAAAAATATGCTTGAGAATATTATATCATGTTGTGAAATACAGAAGAAACGTAGAAAATTTTGCAAACTGCTTAAGCAGAGGCCAAAAGTGGAAAAATTAATAAAAGTTGTAGACCTTTCTTATATTCATTCAGTTTTATAGAAGAACTACGAATTGGGAACGCCAAATATTGAACCCGAAACTTAAATAGATTCGATTTACTCTCTCTATACACGGATTTACTTTATATTATATTCGTTTTAATTTAGATGGGCTACAGTTGAAGCAAAGGACAAAAGGGATAGGAAATGTAGCAAGACTTGGAAGAGATTCGAGGCTATGAAATTTTTTTTAACGGAGTGTCTTCTTGTATTATATATATATATATATATATATATATATATATTTATTTATATATATATTAGGGATTTGTGTTTAGTGGAAGAATTCCAGAAGAAGTTTGGATATGTTTGGATCTCTGCCTTTCTCATTCCTTCCTGTCGACTTGCGGCCTACTCTTGGCTGACTATATGGGAAACGACGTTGCTACTTGGCCTACCTACTAAAGGTCCTAATGCTTACTTCTACTGCTGATGTTACGTTTTAATTGTACACTGCAACGTAACTGCAGCCCATTTAAAACACTGGATTAGAAACGAAAGAACGCAACAATATTAACGAAATACGGTGAAACTATGAAACAATTTGAACTCGGAAACAAACAAACGAAAAAATTATGAAACTAATTTTGCAAGTATGCGTGTTTCTATATGAGTTTGTGTGTCTGTATGAATCTAGCTGAGCGCCACCAATGCTGCATACTTGATTCTCTTTTCTCATTCGTTGTTGTTTCTGTTATCATTCTTTGTATTGCCAGCCGTCGCTTTGCATCCATCTCGCTTGCTCGCGTGTGCGCTGGTATTCATTTCTTCATCTTCAACAGATGTATTTTGTTCTTGTATTTTCTACTTCATCAAAGTGTGATTTTGTTTTTACTGTTGCTTTTGCGTTTGGATCTTCGTATTGATTTTGCTTTTGCTGGTTACTGCAGTGTCCATGTATGTGTATGTGTGTTTACGTTGCTTTTTCTTCGGTTAGACTAGTGCGAGACTCGCGTAGAACAGACTACATTGACATGCGCCAATTGGTCACAGAGATGTTGCTTTTGCTGTTATTGCGGTTGTTGTTGTTGCTGCCATCATCAAACTCCCAAGCGCCATGCGGCGGTGCATGATGCTGCATCGGTGGCTGGGTTTCTACCGGAAAATTAAAATGGATCTTGGAATTGGGGGAATCAGATTTGGGCGGGCAGACGCAATATGCAAAAGCAGGTGGCAGAAAAACATATATACAACTAAAAAGCAAAACAAATAATAAATAATTCAAGTTTGTTCTAGTGTGTGTTTTTATGCATCTTTTTTTTTGCTAAAATTATTTAAGTAGCTGTTGCTTTATTGTTTTCTTCTTGCCTTTTTTCTCGTCGATACCCTGGGAACTCATGGTGGAACATGCTATATAGAGAGATGTTTTATGCATCATAATTTTTGAGCATAAGTCGATAGCTAAAATAGCTACAACTATCAAATTTGGTATAAAAATGCTCATAGATTATTTCTAGTTTTTATTTCATAATTTTAATATTTTCAATGTTCTCTAGACTTTATATTGATATACTGAATATGTGTTCATATTCTAAAAATATGATAAAAATCGGACCAGTTGGATTGTGGCTCTTTTTAATGAAAATGAATTTTTATTTGAGCATAGCTCGAGAACTATAGGAGAGTATAAGAGTTTTTGTTTAATTCGTTAATTCGTGTGTATATTTTTTTTTCATAATCTGAAGGCATTTTTCCAAGTTTCAGGGTATCTGCTAGTCGGGCACTCCCGATTAGAGCACTCTTTTTTAGCTTTTTTTCGGGGGGGCTTAGCTTTTTTTGTTTGTGTCTTCTTATTTATGTTTAATATATACTATATATATATATAAACATATATAGTTTATTTAGAGCTAGAGCTGCGCATATATATATTTATTACAGTTTTTCCATTTAATTGCTGTATTTTATTTAGGTAGGTTGTTACTTAGATACTAAAAAAACATCGCTCCTAACTTGAGCCGCACTTTAATCAGCTGATTTTTGCTTTAAAATATATGTATATATATAATATTTGTTTTATTATTTTTGTTTTTTTTTTTCTTAATTGTACAGTTTATGCCTTTTGCTATGATATATATATATATATATATATATATATATATATATAATTTTTTCAGTTTTGACTAATTTGTGTTTTTTTCTTTACTCTCATTTAGTTTTCATTTAAATATAGTACATATATATATATTTAATATGCTTTGTATGTACGTTATGTATATGTATATGTAGTATACAATATAAATATTCACTATGTTTATATATATATGTATATATAATTATATATGCATGTATAAACTTAATAGATTTTCTTGTTTTTTTTTTGACGATGGGACACAATCTGCAAACTGCTCTTCGAAAACTTAAGAACCTCTGCCCTTCGAGAGTCAGACAATAAATTGAGTTACAAAGAGTTTTTATTTCATTTTGTATGTCAGCAAAAATGTTCAATATATATATATACATATACATACATATGTATATATATATATATATATATATATATATTTCGTTTTAATATTGTTTTTTAAACCTAAACAATTTATTTATGAATTTTTGCTTTTTGTTTTTCAAAATATCACGTATATATCTTAAGTTATGCCTTGGATTTATTAGTTGCGGTGTCTGTGTGTGTTGTATGTGTATGTGTGTTTGTGTGTAGGGTATTTTGTTAGCCATTTAGACTGTACCTCAACAAAAATTCATAACCTAAAAACAAACTTTCGACTTGGCTTAAGTACGCTGCTTGAATGAGTGTGAGTGAGTGTGTTTGTGTGTGAGTGGGTATATTTGTATATGTATGTATGGGGCTTATTGGTGGTTGTAGTTTTCAACTAGAGCATATCAATTATTCAATTATTGCTTTTATTTTCGTATTTTTTTGTGTTTTTTTCTCTTTCTAATTATTGTTACGATTCGATTTTTAAAAATTTGTGTTTTTTTTCTTTCAATAAGTTATTTAACTATGCAACAATTGAGTTTTTTTTTTTTTAACGTTACAAATTTGTCAACAAGTTTTGAAGTTCGGCGCTAGGCGAAGGCGGCGGCGCGGAAAGGGGCGTGGCTGCTGCTTTCATATGCAGGTCATTTGTGAAACCGCTGGGTTCGATCTTTAATTTAATATATATATAATTATAATAGCATTTATATATATATTTTTAAGTGGGCAAACACAATAATAATAATAATATTCATAAAATATTTTCTGGTATTCTTAAACAAATATTTTTTTCAGCCAAATTTTTGCACCAATTTTTTAATTTTGTTTGAATTTTGGGCGCCGCCTTCGCCTTTTCCTTTTTGCCTTTTTCTTTCTTTCTTTTTATTTTTAAACTAAGTCTTTAGTTTATGCCAAGTTTTAACAATAGTTACGTAACAAAAAAGGTTTTCAATATCTGCGCGTCATACAAATAAAAAACAGTTAATAATGGAGAGTTTCCTTTCATCCACACATTTTCTGCTTAGTTTGTAGGTAAAAGTATTTTTTCTTATTTATTTATTATGCATGGTATTTATCTAAATACTCGTGTAACACACATTTATTGAGTGTCTATGTATTGCTTTAGTTATTATTTTTCTTACTTTTTTTTTTTGAATAGTCTCACTATGTACTAAGCATATATATATATTATATGTATGTATATATATGTATATGGTATATTTTGTGTATATACTTTTTGCTCTTTTAAGCTAGCATATATTTTGAATATCTTTATTGTATAGGTTTGTTTTTTTCTCTTTTTCTTTCATTTATTTACTTGTTTACTTAAGCGCTAGTATTTTTTGCCGTCTCTTTTTTTAGTATTTTTAATTCGTTTTAACTTCAGTTTGTGTTTTGCTTTCGTTAAGACTACAATTTCGTTCAGTTTACCGTTTTTTGCTTGGCTTACAAATATTCTATTTAACTTACGCATGTATGTATGTATATGTTTATATATATGTATATTAGTATGTGTGTGTTTGTGTGTAGTTGTGTTAGCTTGCGCGCATGCTTTGTGCGGCATTTTTTTCTTTGCTGTATATAACAGTTACATTTATGCTTTTATATATATTTGTGTGTTTGTGTATGTGCGTGTGCGTGTATATATTATATAAATTAATATTTATGCATAATTTATGTCTTTAACTTTCGTTTTGCTGCCCGCCGCCCGCTGCTACTCGCTCTCTCACTCAACACATTTGCCATGCTCTCATCTCCGCTTCTTCAATAAATAATATTCTAGCTGACTTGACTTGCTTCTCTCTGTGTGTTTGACGTGTGTGTGTCTTGTCTCATTTGTGCTAAATAAGCCAAAATTATATTTATACATATCAAAATTAATATTTCTGTTCATTTCTGTCTTTCATTTGCCAGTTGCAGACTGCAACAGTGCTGCCTGCTGCGTTTCCCCTCCAAAAATTTCACAGTTCCCCCCGTCTCTTTCCCACTTCCGCTAATTGCACATTATTAAATATTTGCCGACTGGAATACAGTCGGCTCTCCTTTTCACTCCTTCCCGTGAGCGCGCCCTCGTTGCCTGTTCCATCAACTCAAAACATAAGCTGCTTATGTTAAAGCACTGAGTGTGTATGTGTGTGTATGTGTTTGTGATTTCCAACTATATGTATGTATCTATAGAAAATATTGCTACAGATTTATTATTATTTTTAAGCAACTGCTCCAGCTTATATAAATTCTATTAATGCTTTGTTGTTCTTGTTGTAGTTGTTGCTATTGTTGTTGTAGTAAGTAGCATCGGTAATTGTTGTAGTTGTGGTTGTTGTAGTTGTTGCTGCATCCTCAAAGTTAACAGGGATAAATGCCTACAAGAAAACAGTCGAAGAAACATTTTTGCATACAATTCCAAACACATACAACTACAGATGCTGAGTATGTGTGTGTGAGTGCGTGCGCGCGCTCTCACTACTACATGTATACATTAGCTACGCATATGATGCACAGGCAAATACAAAACAAAAACAAAATGGCGTATAAATTAAAAGAAATTTGTTTTGCTTTTGACTAATTCTTCTAGATTTTCGCACCAGCTGTGGGTGGGCGTGGCATTTAACTAAAATTGGACGCCTAGAGCGTGCATGTGTGTGTATTAAATTAAAATATAAACTAAATTAATTAGCAATTAAAA
Source organism: Drosophila gaucha (assembly GCA_035045545.1). Classification (NCBI taxonomy): domain Eukaryota; kingdom Metazoa; phylum Arthropoda; class Insecta; order Diptera; family Drosophilidae; genus Drosophila; species Drosophila gaucha. The sequence continues at coordinate 3,163,742 of JAWNOY010000222.1, forward strand.
TTAAAACTAAATTTTTGTAGTATTTTTTTGTTGTGCGGCTGCGGTGGGGGTGGGGAGTAGCTGCTGTTGTTCTAGTGGCTGTTGTTGTTGTTGTTGTAGCTGTTGCATCTGATGTTGCTGATGTTGTTGTTGCTGTTGCTGTTGCTCGGGCAGCGACTACGAAAATTTGTTTGCTGTTGTTGTTCTTAGTTGTTGTTCTGGTTGTTGTTGTAGTTGTAGTTGTAGTTGTTGTATGATTTAACCTTTTAACGTTCGTTGAATGGTTGTGCAGCAAGAACCGAAAGCAAGAAAGAAAGATAGAAAAAATAAAGCGTATACAAAGTGGTGTGTGGTATAAAAAAACTACAGCAAAAATACGATACGGAAATATATTATATAATATACGAGAGCAAGCAGGCAGTGGGGAGCGAGAGAGTGTTAGAAAGAAGAGAGCGACTAAAAGAAAGCACGCTAGATAGCCAGAGAGAGAGACAGAGAGAGCGGTATCACTGCGCTTCATTTACCTTGATAGTTCTGAGGCCAAATGGTGGGTACATTCTGTAAAAAAGAAAGAAAGAGAGATTAATTTTAATGCAAATGTCAAAAGTAAACGGGATACGTCTTAGGCGAATCTAAACTACGATACTAAAATATCAATATCATATTTGTTGATCGTAAGAGGGACTAATAAAAGGATACCTATTATGTGGCGCCTTCTGTTGACCGTAAGAGCTACTAATCAACAGGATAATTATTTTGAAGCACCGTCTGTTGACCGTAGGAGCTACAAATCAACAGAATGACCTTTCTGTGGCGCCATCTAATGATACATATTAACAGGATAATGATTTTGTGGCGCTTTCAGCTAAGCAGAGGATTTACTAAATAGCAGAACTGTAATGTGGCGTCATCTGTTGCTCGTAGGACCTTGTAATCAACAGGATGAATTTTCTGTTGCGCCATCTAGCGATCGCAAGAGATACATACAAAAAGGATAACTTTTATGTGGCGCTTTCTGTGGAGCAGTGGAGTTACTTAACTGGAGAACAATTAAGTGGCGTCTTCTGTTGATCACTGGAGTTACTAAACTAGGTAATTAAGTAGCGTCATCTGTTGATCGTAGGAACTACTAACCAACGGGATGACTTTTCTTTGCACCATGTAATGATTGCAAGAGATACTAACAGGATAATTATTATGTGGCGCTTTCTGTTGAGCAGACGCGTTAGTCAACTGGAGAACAATTATATGGCGCCTTCTGTTGATCGCAGGAGTAATAAATCAAGATAACTTTTGTGGCGCTTTCTGTTGATCACAGAAGTTACTAAACCAGGCAATTAAGTGGCGTCATCTGTTGATCGTAGGAGCTACAAATCAAGAGCATGACTTTTCTGTACCGCCATCTAATGATCGCAAGAAATATATACTAACAGGATAACTATTATGTGGCGCTTTCTGTTGAGCAGAGGAGTTCCTAAACTGAAGAACAATTAAGTGGCATCTTCTGTTTATCACAGGAGTTACTAAACTAGGCAATTAAGCTAATAACCAACAGGATGATTTTTCTGTGGCTCCATCTAATGATCGCAAGAGATACATATTAACAGGATAATGATTTTGTGGCGCTTTCTGTTAAGCAGAGGAGTTACTAAACTGAGAACAATTAAGTGGCGCCTTCTGTTGATCGCAGGAATTACCAAACTAGGCAATTAAGTGGCGCCTTCTGTTGATCGCAGGAATTACTAAACTAGGCAATTAAGTGGCGTCATCTGTTGATCGTAGGAGCTACAAATCAAGAGCACGTCTTTTCTGTGGCGCCATCTAATGATCGCAAGAGATACATACTAACGGGATAATTATTATGAGGCGCCCTCAGTTGAACAGAGGAGTTATTAAACTGGATGAATATTATGTGGCGCAGCCTGTTGGTAGGAGTCACTAATCAACAGGATATCTATTATGTGGCGCATTCTGTTGATGACAAGAGTTACTAAACAGGATAACTATTACGTGGTGCCTTCTGCTGAGCAGATGATGCATTGACTTTCGTTACGATCTCTATTGAGCAGAACAGGTCCTACTAGTTGAACTTCGAACGATTAATCAGGGTTTATATATAGTTAGGATTATATTTCCTAAATTATATCTAATAATACATCTATACTTAAATATTTTTTCGTATTACTTACCATTGGCACGCTGTAGTACTGATAAAATGGCTGATATTGCATGGCTGAAGGTGGGTAGATGGCTGGCACGCCAGCGGCTGTAAAGTCAGTAACTAGTTTTGGTTAATTTGTCCGGCGTTACATTGTAGATTGTTGTATGTGTAGTTGTTGTTGTAGAGCAGAAACAGAGTATAAATGGAATAAAAAAAAAGAAAATATTTCGTTTATATAAAACACAACTAAAGCCAAAGTTCACGAAATTTTGAATTAAAAGCACACCCGATTTGATTTAAAACTAGAAATTTTGGAATCGTATATTTGAAAGCTCACCTGGCGGATAGACGGCAGCCGCAAACTGATCCATGGGTATATTGCTAATCGGTGCCGGCGGCGTGGTGGTATAATAAACGGCTCCATTGGTGGCCACAATGGACTGCAGCGGATTAGGCTATATAGATGGAATGTTAATTCGACTATCACATGACAATTCATAGATAAACAGTGGTGGTCAAAATAAATGGCTTTGAATAGGGGAAATCTGCAATTTACTGTGAAGCTGCTGGACAGCTTTTAGAAAGAATGCTGGTTTCGATTATCTGATTGGATTGGATTTTCAGTCAATCCTAGTTTCTTAATGCTATGATTTCTGTATTTATTTGCTGGACTACCTTAAAGCACTTTTGCAACTATTTGTTAGCATCAAAATCAATGCACAAGGCACTGTCACTGTTATTTTGGCCGCTACTGTATGATAAAGTTCAAAACTCACCTGCTTCTTGATGGCCGGCGCGATGTTCAGCTTGCGATCGCGCAGCACCACGCATTCACCCTGGGTTCAGAGAGAGTGACAGAGCGAACGACAGCGAGAGAGAGGAAGCCAGTGGGTGGAAGAGAGACAAAGAGAGAAAGCATATGTAGCAAATGCATTAAATAATATTTTACAAACATTTTTCTTGTGGCAAGAACTTGTGTTTGGTGTTTGTAGTTTGTGTGTGTATACGTGTGTATGTTGTGTGTGTGTGGCATCATCAACAGACAAGCCAAACGAAATTCAAATTGAAAATTCAAATCGAACGCAGCATCAAAAATATTCTCAAAAAAATAGAAACGAAAGAAAATTTAAATAAAAGGCGGAACGATTTTTGTTTAACAAAATTTAAAAAAATATGTACTTTTAGGTAGTTTTCTGTTTGTTTCTTTGGCAGCGGCAGAGCCCAAAAATGTGGCCAAGATTTGAAGAAAAACACGTGCCAAGCCACAAAATAAAAGAATGGATCATTATTAAAATATATATTTGCTATATATATATAGTTCAGATAGTATATAGTGTATTATTACAAAATGTCATGTACTGCAATTCGTATTGGAATTTGTCGAAATGAAAGATGTTTCTTTCTTCTTACCAAACGAAAAAACAACACAAATATAAATATATATATATATATTATATACATATATATTTATAATTAAAAAGTGTTTCGATTCAAGCTTTTTATCTATATTATATATATATGTTTGCTTTATGATGCAATTTTCAATCCGTAACGCCCGCAACATTCAATTCAAATTAACAGCTAGTTTTCATAAACGGGGTTTTTAATTTAGGAACGCCAACACCAAACTTTTAGAAATAAATTTAAAATGTACAGTTAAAACAAAAGTTACTCCAAAAACTAACCTCGAAAATAACAATGAAAGTTTTTGTGGGTTAGTTTGAAAGGGGTTTTGATTGAGGTTAACACTTCGAACATGGAACCTATTTAATAGGATTGCCACCTGTTAATTAAGCTGATAGGGTTCTCACCTGAACCCCAATCTGAACACCACTGTATTTTGATTTGTGGTTTTCACCTTTCGTTCTGAGTACGGGGAGAACTCCTGTTTATCGTGTCTCAAGCGGAGAGCAACACAATATAATATTTAATACAGATATCATTATATTCCAGCTGTACTGGAATTATTTATTCCTTTTGTCGTAAGACTTGAATATGATTCCTAGTGGGGCCTGCCAGCTTTTTTTTTCCATAAATAAAGCTATCGATAAGCGCTGCCTTTATAATCGCCCTCCACTGTACCTGTCTGTTGCGACTGTCAGTTGCGGTTGGTTACATGGGTCAGGTTTATCTTTAATTGCCAATTAGGCGCTGATAGCCGGAGCAATTTGCACTTGAAATGCATGAAAGGCCATCATAATGGGCTCACGCACTTCACCGCCCACCCCATCTGCCGAGTGGCTCAACCACATTCGAGTGGGTGGCACATCCTAAGCAAATGTTTGTTCCTTTCTTAAAGTTCTTTACCAACGAGACTTGTGCCTCAATTTTTATTCATTTTGCGTTCCGAGTCTGTGGATCCTTCTTTGACCGCCGCAGGGCAAACACCAGAGAGAGAACTCCGCCGTCTTTTCATTTGAGCACCATCATAAAGGACGTCAGCAAGGATAAGCGCTACGTAACACAAAAGGCCGACCCACACACACACACACAACAGTTGAATAATAAAAATGAGAAAAGGCAAAGTCAAAAGAGTTGCTCGACTGAGAGAAGGCCGACCCACTTTTGTCTTGGACGAATTTAATTAAGAACCCTCAAAATGGGCTTCAATGCGGGGGCTCCTTTGTTGCCACACACACACACACTGCTACACAAAAAGGACAACAGAAGGCGATTTACGGGTCCATTTATTGAGTGTGGAAAGCAGAAAATAGACCCAGCCTATATAGTTCAATCTGGCTATATATATATATATAATGATATATACATTAATAAACGCTTTCTACAATAAAGTTGCAATTCAATTTTTTGATTTGCTCTTAGAAGTAGGGTCATTTTAAAAGGTCCAAGTGTGTGTGTGAATGTGATTATGAGTATATGCATTTCAAGGGTGTGATAGTTTTTATGTAATTTATTTAACTAATGCATTTTTGTATAGCCTGGTACCAGGGTACAATGATTTCGTGAAAACAAGGGCAGACTCCATGAAAATGGAGAATTAATAATGCAGTCCGTTCGCCGCCTGTCTGTATGAATTAGGGGACATAGACCCCAGGATCAGAAGTAAAAATCGAGCCGATCTAGCCCTGTCCATCTGTCTCGGTCAGAGCGTATATATTCTTGATCCGTCCGTCCGTCTGTCTTTTCGTCCGTAATGAGGTTTTCCGATTTAGGATACCTCCCCTCAATTATGAATATCTCCGATTTAAGAAACCTCCCCCTTCATTCGCCACAAATAATCCATTTGGGCTCTGGTATATACACACAATTTGGAGTGTGTAAAGGTGTCCCCTTATCGGGCACACCTGTCCAGAGCACCCTTACTTGCTTTCCTAGTTATTGTTGTTACGACTCGATTTTTTGCCATAATTTTGTCAACAGGCTTTTATGTCTTCCATTGTGTGTATTTAGTATGAAGTGTGTGGGTGTATGTGTATGTGTGTGTGTATGTATGTATGAGTGTGTGCTGTGAGAGTGTGTTGGCTGTTCGGGGCATTACATATACATATAGCCAAGAGACTAGGCTAAACTCTATTTGGGGGCTAGCTAGAGACGTGAACTCGAAGCACATGAAAATTTTGGATAAATGAAATTTAATTAGTGCAAAATGTAAGCATGTGCATGTGTGTGTAAAATGCATGTGTGTTTGTATCGCATGTACCATATATACATGTGTGTGCTGGCTGGTGTTGGTTCGCATTAAAACCTCGTTAAACGTTGCCACGGCTGGCTGGCAGGTCCCCATTGTTATGCTGCCTAAGGAGAAGGACGTAACGGGTGTGGGCGTGGCATGCAAGTAGACAAGGACACACACACACACACACACACTAGGTGTGTGTGTTTGTGTTACACTGAAAATGTGCAAAACGCCAGCAGCGCAATAACAATGCACATTTAATGACAAGTGGAAAACTTTTTCACTTAATGTATGCCACATACAAAACATAAAAGATACAGAGGCGGCGGCAGGGGTAGAACAGTGCAGAGGGAGGAGGTGTTGGGAGAAGGGTGCCCGCTGGCAGCTGAGGTTGTTATGCAACACTCTAATCAAAATGCAATACAATTTCTAATAAGGCTCTCCCACTATGACAGCGAGAGCAGAGGCTTGACTTTATTTAGATACTAGACTCGCAGAAGGAGGAAGGGGAAGTGGGAGGAGGTAGACGAGGTATAGAGAAGGTTGCTATCAGTAGGATTTTTCGCGTGGTTTTACCGGATTTCATAATAGGCCCTCTCTCTATGAATCAGAGAGAAGCAGACAGAAGCTTGACTATATTTAGGAAGTAGACTAAAAGAGGTGTAATGAGCGAGGTAACAGAGGGTAAGCAGTCGGAAATGTGGCTAAGGAGAAGCAAGCTGTATTCATGGTTTTCTAATAGGGTTCGCTGTTTCTCAGTAAAACATACAGAAAGACAGAAGCAGGGAGAAGCTTGATTCTATTTAGGAAGTTGAATTGAGAAGTGGGAAGATTGTTAAGAGAGGTATAAGAGAAACTAAAAGGGGGTAAGAGGAGAAACCACTAATATGTGGCTAATCGCGTGGGATTTTAATAGGGTTCTCTTTCTATAAATAGACAGAGCCAAAAAAAAGCCAGTAGAGGGTATTCCACAAATGGGCTTTGTAATTAGTCTCTTGATTTCGTTTACAAATTCGATTTGAGAAAACAGGCAAGGTGTTGGTTAAGAGGAAGGTAACAGAGCGTTTATTACATCAAATGGGGTAACACTTATGATGACAGCAGACTGCCACGCCCTTCCCTCTGCCCACACAATCGAGTGACAAAATGATAATTAGTTCGTAATTGCAATGAAAGTAATATCAAAAAATAAAATATTGTATCAAATGTACAGCAGAAAAAGAATGCACTAGGGTCTAGCTCTATATACAATATATATAGAAATAGATCTAGATATATATGAGGTCTACGCTATATATATATATATATTACTATATAAACAAGACTGAGGCGTGGGCAATTAGCTAATTTGATTAATTTGCGCATATAATAAAGTTAAAGAGAGAATACAAATAAATAATAAAAACAGGTGCACAACGCAACGCCAAACGCAACTTGATTGTTATCGATAGCACAAGTATCGATAACAAATCAATTTCAACGGGACAGCCGTCGACAGCTAACGAGCCAACAAATGCAATTCGATTCACTAAAACTATGTTAAGTGTACAGGTGTGTGTGTGTGTGTATAGGTAGGTGTGTGTGTGTGTAATGAATGTAATATAATGTAACGTAACGTAACGTAACGTAACGCAACGGAAACGTAACTCGTAAACGTAACTCAACAAAAACGCAATTAGAAGAAAAATACAAGTAAAATACATAAGAGAATTACAAGTGCCGTTTCTCGTACCGTCGATCGATACACAATCGATAAATCGATAAACCGATATAAATATCGTTCACACCCTGGTTGCGACGTCGCTGTCTGTGGGTCAGCTAATGCCCTAAAAGATCGGAGGCACATTATAACGATTTTGTTTTTTTTTTTTTGCAGCTGTTCGAGTGAGCGAGTTTTATATTTATATATGTATATATATGTGTGTGTGAAAAGGTTTGTATGTGTGTGTATGTGTGTAAGTGGACTTTTCGATAAATCATAATCGATAAACACAAGCGACATTAGCAAAAGTGCATAGAAGAGTGCATAGTTATGTGATTCGACTTACATCCGCTTGCAGTCTTTGCGCCTCCTGCTCCGTCTCGAATGTGACAAAGCCGTAGCCCTTGCTAACGCCTGCACGATCCACAATGATCTTTGTGCTCTTCACGGTCCCGTAGGCGCTGAAGACGCGCGTCAGATCCGCTTCGGTGGTGTCACCACTAAAACAGAAAATGATAAATATTAGGTAAATAAAAAAATCATATTTTTGTTGGTATTTTAAATATATTAAATATATATATATTTCAATTTGGTATTTTCTTACCTTATGCCGCCTACAAAGATGCGATTGGGTATGAGTGTTCCGTATTTGGGCGCTGCCAGCGGTGCCTCTAATGCCCCAGCTGGCGCTGTGGCCGCAGCTGGTGCGGCTGTTATCTTGTGCATCTCGGCTGGTGTCGTCTCCAGACGAAAATTGGCACCGAAGGGCAGAATCTTGAAGCTGTTATCGATTAACTCCGGGGGGCGAAAAAGTAGTATATATACTATATATATATAATATATATATATAGCAAATAGTTTTTTTTTGTGTTTTTAGAGTTTAGGCTCTGTTTGTGCTGCTGATTCGCTTTACTAGTCTAACACGCATTAATATATCGATATATATGTGTAAGTATTTGTATATATAAATATTATTCGACCGTGTCACGTCACATCCAATTCACGTTGGCTTCCAGTTTCCTTTTTTTTTTTGCTTTTTCTATATGTGTGCGTTCTTTTTCACGAAAGAAATTTTAGAGCTCTGTAAGAGAGTGGAAGAGAGAGAGAGAGAGAGTTAGTTTTACTTGTAGTTTGAGTGAAAGAGCACGCTACTAGAGACAGACCTAGAGACAGCCTCTTAGCTGCTGCTGCTGTTGCTGTTGATCTTCGTCGTCGTCTGTGAAAACGAAAAAAATTGCCCCCTACATTTCGAAATGCATCTATTTTTGGCACGCAGCGACGACACATGTCACAAGAGAGCGAGAGAGAGAGAGAGAGAGAGAGAGAGAGAGAGAGAGAGCAACACCCGAGCTAGAGAGAGGGAGGAGGCCGAGACTCTGCTGAGGTAGTTCGGAGACAATCGAGCGACACATGTGTGCGCCATAAATTCACCTTCAGCGGCAACCAAATAGCGCAGAGAGTTTAAATTTAACAACAGGCAGCAGCAGCAGCAGACGATGAACACAAAAGTTGACAACAACAATGAAATGGCCAAAATAATGTATCTAGCAGTTGCACAGATACAGCTACTACTAATACAATTAAAGATATAGCTACAGATAGACATACAGCTACAGTGCACGCTCGATAATTACAAAGCGAATAGCTTAGATTTTGGATTTTATCTCAAAACATGAAGACTATATATTTTTTTATAAATCATATATAATTCTTTTTAAATTATATGTTTTCTTGTCTATTGACAATGTAGATTTATGTTTAGTGAACAATGAAATCTTTATCAAGCTTAATAAAACAGGATCTAGTACTAACTATCAATTAATAAAATTCAATGCCCATTTCCTTGTATTTAGCTTGTTTCATGCTTGTTACCCACTCCCTTTGCTGCCTGAAAATAGAAAAGGCATCGTTCAATTAGAGACAACCTTAAATATGTTTGCCTAAAGCGACCATTTTTGTATCTCAACTTCTCAATCGAAATGGAAGACATTTGCATGTGCTGCACACACACTCACGCCCCCAATACACAGGTGTCACGCCCACTAACAGCACTTAGCCCGAATGGAAGTACAGTGCTTATCGCAAACTACACCCACAATCAAAATATATATATATATATAAAACATAATTATAATTTCATTAACAATCAATAAGTCCAAATTGATGGCGCTTGAGCGATAAAGATACGATATGTGTATAGGTGTGTGTGTTTACGTGTGGTGTGTGGATTGTATCTACACGTGATTATTGCTCACTTCTGTTTGGTTCCAATTCTCTGGGCCATAAATCAAGAGCAATAAATAACCAAAAGTTATATATATAAATAAAAGAAAAACTAATTATAAAGATGATATATATACATACATATATATGTTAATATACATACTCGAAAATATGCATATGCTCTCATTAAATCACGTCACATTTCCAAAAACAAAAAAAAAATTGTTTTTCTAGTCAATTTTTATATTTAGACAAAATAAAAAAAGACAAAATTTGGAAAAGCATATATACGAGGGTGGTCAGAAAAGTTGTTGAGATGAAAGTTAGAAAATGAGAAATTTATACATGATTAAAAAATGTATCTAAATGAATAAAAAATATTAAAAAAAAATTAAAATTTTAATGTATTTAAAAAAATTAAAATAACAATTTTTTATACTACCCTCAATATATAATTATGTATAAGCAATATATTTCTTCCATAAAATTGAAACTATGAAATTGAAAAGCTTTTCCCTAAGTGCTTGTCTCTGACGGAGAACACATTTTCGACTGCTTAATTTATTTACATTATAAAAAGTATGTGGGCGTGGCAGCAGCAGAAGTCGTTAAAGTGTAAGAGCAATTGCATTATTAAAATGCCCATCAAAAATGATGGGCCCTGAAAATTGGCAAAGTCAGCGAGCAGTCGAGCAGTCGAGAACTCGAGCAAACGAGCTATCGAGCCAGTAGAGGTCAACCGGAAAAATCACGGGCCAAAACAACATGACAACATGGAACGCCAATCAGCGGAATTTAATCAACAGCAGCCACGCGGCCCCTGCCCCGCCTCTCCGTGCCGCCCTCTCTCGACCACAGCTCACCTGGTGGTCGACATTATATTGCAAAATTCCACGTGCGAAAATTGCACGCGTAATTCCAATGAAAACGAACCATCAAAGAATTTAATAATAAAACACACACAAATTACACACAGAGCGAGTGCAGCAACAGCAGCTGGGGAAGTGCAGTTAATCGACTGTGAGCATGCTCCATATTAAAGATGTCGATAATATTTAAGAGGCTATTGATTAAATATATGTTTGCACATCAAACTACTTTAGATGTTATCTGCGATTATACATCAGCTTAAATATATTATTACTTCTTTTTTTTTATTAAATTTTTCGAAATTAATATCTATTTATTGATAACAAGTGTGCTTCTACATATTTCGATTAAAATGACATATCGCTTTACAGTCTAATCGAAATGTGTATCGATTTATATAGATATTACCATTAATTCCCATGATCATGTATACTAAGAGAAAGGATCGATAAATAGTTTTCGGGAATCTATAGCATTGAGGCTATCGGGATATGGTAATCAAATCAATAGTTGCCTCGGTATTGCTTGGTATGTATTCACATTTCAAGCTATCGATAATTGATCTATCGTTTAATTGATCAATCGTCTTATTGATCTATCATGTTTATATAATTCAGATAACAGAGCGAGAAAGCAAGCACAAGCTACATATCTAGTTTTAACTATGGATAGTACTATGCACATGTTTATTTAAACTATTCACAAACCTTATTTTAACAGAGATTTTAAAACCTAAAATATTATCGATTGGCTAAAAGATGTTTGCAAATGCAATTTGGATTATTCTACATTTTGGCCAACAGTTAATCCTGAAATCCTGTTGTGCTGATGTTCTCATTAAAAATTTATTTCACAACTACAAATGGACTATAGTTAGCAAGTGCACACACGCACACAAATGGTTATGCACACACACACATAGTTATGTACACACACTCGTATGTTGTTAGCCTTCATGCGAAGCATTTGATTGGCTGCAGGGCAAAAGCAACAGAAACAGAAATCAGATTCAGCCATGCAACAATTCAACAATTCCAGAGAGTTGCTGCCAAAAAACAACATGCAGGCATTCCGCTTAACGTTTACTTAAACGAAGCGCTAACTTTCTATACCCTTTAAACTAGATCTGATGCTATGAAGGGGGCTTTTTGTATCACGTTTTATCAGGCATAACTGGAATATAAATAAATTTGTATTCTTTTACACCATACACAGAATGATATGTCCCATTTATTACAATTGATTTTTAGATTTATTTTTTTTGAGTATAACTGGAAGACTATGATAGCTAGACAGGATATTTACTTTGCATATTACTCGAAAATTGCACTCTATTGCTTACAAAGCTCATACTTCGATCTCTTCGAGACCGTAAAGTTAACAAAGCTAAAAAAAAAGCTTATGAAAATTTAACATTTTAAGCAAAGGTTAAAGCACATTAAAGGATATTTGCTAGTCAAGCTCTTTTGTTTACCTTTTAGCTGTTTTGCATTTCTTTTCTACAATATGTTTTTTTTCGGCACAATTCAAGCGCAACTTGGGCAATTAGGGCAATGCAATTAGTAAGTGCCAAACTATTGAAAATCCAGACAGGAGTACAAGAAACAGAGGGGAAGAGTGCGAAAGAAAGAGATTGAAAAAGAGAGAGAGCTGTAGAGTAGAAGCTTGCAGGAGTTTTGTGCATTTGACCTATAAAAATAAGGCAAAATGTGAGCGCTTGAACTGGCACAGATAGCAAAAGTTAGGGCAACAACGAGCCCCAAACGCATGCAGCTAACCTCCAACGCAGTGGAAGAGGAGGGGGCGGGAAAGGTAAAAGTAACTGCCCACATGAGACGCAAATTGTAGATTAAAATAGTGTAGAAGCGCACCTGAGCGCCGACGGCGATGTCCTTGCCAAAATAAACAAAGAGGAGATAGAGAGAGACAGAAAGAAGAGTAGGTGGGCAGATAGTCAAAGGCTGATAAAAGCCTGAAAAAGGAAGCAAAAAAAGAAAAAGGAAAATCAACAACGCCTCGACTAACACAACAGGCAGCCAGAGGCAGCAGAGCCGGAAGGGGAGTGGCAGTTGGAAAGGAAAAGGGCGAAGAATTTGTCTGATAAGCGTATGTAAGTCACATAAGGACAATTAGCCAAAAGCTCAAGAGGCTTTAAGCCTTTACTAAGGTTATTTTCTTCAATTTTTTTGGCAGTAGGGCAAACAAAAGCAAACGCAGCAGGGTGCGTGCTGCCGCATAAGTTGGCCAAAATGCTTATAAGCCAGGCCAAGAGGGCGCAATGGAACGGGGGCATGGCGGCGAGGCGACCTGCACTCAGTCAAAGGTCAATTGAAGTTGCGGCCAAGCAGACAGCCAGCGACAGCAGCCAAGTCAAGTGTAATGCGAGAAAGCGCAAAAATGGCACACCAATGCACACACACACACACACACACACACACAGAGCTGCTGACGTGACAGGCACGGCGGAAGTGGCTGCCATTTCAGCTCACACCAACAACAGTAGCAGCAGCAGCAACAAAAAAATAAAGGAGGACCAGAAACATGTTACACAATCCTTGAGTGTGTAGAGGAGGCGAGGGGGCGGGGGTAGGCGTGGCGAGGACATTGCTGCTTGCTTTGGGTGTCAGTCAAGTGAAAGGAAATTGTAGCTAACACACAGAATAGGAAAAACTGGGAGAGAGAGAGAAAGAGAAAAAGGAGAATAGAAAAGCAGACATACCAACAGACAAACATCATCATGATGCGGCCTGATGAGTGGGAGGAGAGTGGAAGAGACGTGCCGGGAAATTGATGGCCTGCCAGGCTGCCAAACCTCTGAGTGTGTGTGCGTGTGTGTGGCACACAAAAATCCATAATCCTCGACCAGCGAATGCCGCAGCAGCAGCAGCAGCAAAAGGGAAACGACAAACTACAAAGCGCGAGTCAGAACAAGCATACATACTATAATATGCTTCAAAGGTGGTGGGGAATACTCGACTAACACACATGCTGTAAGCTGCTCAAGGTGACACCAGCCGCCTGAGCTTTGTATATTACGTTAGAATTCAATTCATTATTCATTATTCATAAATAATTTCTATATTTATATATCTGGGCAGTAGTGATGAAATTTTGGAATTACAAGATTGATAATATTGATAAGATGCTGGGTAGATATTGTCTCAATCTAAGTTAAAGTGGGGAATAGTGAACACAACAATAATTACTTCATATGTTTATGTACGATTCTGCTATCTGTATATGCGATTTCTATCTTCCAGACCAATACTTATTGATAATGGATAGTAAATAATGATGCCTGCATGAGGTAACAATATCCTTGAAACTGCATCCTCTCTTCCCGTAGCAATTCACAGGGTGTTCATAGCTCTGTGTTTGTGTGAAAAACCAAGGCAAAGTTCTGCGAAACAATGAAACTTTGGCAGCAGCAGCGTTAAATTGTTTGATGTGTATGTAACCCACACTCACTCAAACACCCACACACATGTACACATAAAAACTGTGTCCAACTGTTTCATATTTGTATTTGGGTTTCTCTGTTCGTTTGGCTTTCAATATTTGCGCAGCATCGCAACTTTAAGAAAGGCTCCCCAAAACTTGCTTTGAGTCAATTTTTAACCCCCAACACCCGCTTCCTCCATAACCAGAGTAAATATGTACACAAAACTGTCAACCAGCCCCAGCCCACATTTTGCTATGTTGCCTCGCCTCTTTGCGGTTGGGCAAAAGTTTGCCAAGCATTTTGCAAATGATTTATTGCCACATCAGAGACAATGCGGCGTATGAGCGATGGCTGTAGCTAGGAGGATAGGCCACGCCCCCACCCCCGCTGCTCCCGACTTAAAGCGTCATTTGATATACCCAGGGACTTTTAGGCCAAAATATCTATTAAATGTGCAGCCAAATTAAGTCATTAAAAAGCAATTTTAATTTCAAGTAGAAGCTTTTATATATCTATTTTTGCTGGGCATACGCAGCGTATGCGTAATGCAGCCCAAAAACCGTTCGAATATGCAAATTTATTAGCTAACGGGTTTGAGGGTTGGCAAGAAAAAAGAAAAAAAAACGAAATGCAATCATGAAAAAGCTACGCAAAAGGCAACAAGGCGAACGTAAAGTGCAAAGAAATGGCCTAAAAGTGAGACTTGGCTAAGAGCAGGAGAAATAGAAGGCGTATATAAGGGTGTATGCGTGTGTGTGTGTGCGTGCGTGCGTATGTCGTATCTGTATGTGGGGCTGGCAACTATTTTTGTAGACGCAGCTGCCTTTCATTCCTTTAGCCAAGGCATAAAATTAAAATGCAAAAAAACAAAAAAGAAAAAATTATTCAGACAATGTGGCGAGAGCGAACGAGATAGATAGTCCAGTTGTGGATGTGGGCGTGTGGGTGTACGGGTATGTAAAAGTGAAAAAAGCGCAGCTGAGCACGTCATCAAAAGCGTCTCTAGCTGCCGCTGCTTCTGCCCGTTTTAGTTGTTTCTACTGCTGCTGCTCTTCTCTATTTGCCTTTGCCTCTGCCCCTGCCTCTGCTTTGTCTCTGCTACTACTCTTCTGCCGCTTTTCCGACAGCACTGCGCCGCCTTCTAACTGCATCTGTGCGACTGCATTTGCATCTCGTTGGCAAACGCGTTGATATATAGACACGTCTATAACATAGCTCAACTACACTCGCAGAAAAAGGAAGGTGAGAAAATTCTAGAGCGATTCGCAATGAATTTACAAATGTATATATATATATATATATAAGATCAATATACATTCCTAATATTTTTTGTAAAATATTCATTATTTTATAAATACATATATGTACATATATCTACTAGTATATTATCCTATATATTAGTATATTATAGCGTAAATAAATTCTTAAAGCACAGAATATTCTGAATTAAAACACTACTTTGTCAAGATTTCGTTTTCTTTTGCATTTCAAAAGCTTCGACCTACAAAAAGTACTTAATATTAAAATTTCGTGTAAGAAATTACCAAACTTTGCGCCCGCTTTTGTTTTCTTTGAGTGCAGACACCCTAATATTGCCCGCAATCTCTCTCGCACACACAAACACTCCCTCTACCCCTAACCACTTGAAAATTCACCTGCATAGAGCCTCATCATTTAGAAACAGACGCGCAGCCAACAAATTTCGCTTTTGTTTCGAGCCACAAAAAGAAGAAGAAGGAGAATATGGCCACGTTTTTTGGCTCGTTACAAATTTGCGCCTTAACTATTTGGCAAGTTATTTGTCTGTTCGTCGATGGCGAGTGCGGCCTGTGGCACAGTTGTTGTTTCTCACACACAGCCAGAAATCAAATTACAAAGTGCGACAAGAAAATCGCTTTAATTTTCTAGTTATAAAATAAAGTTATGCAAATTAGTTGAGGGCCACTAAATGCTGCTTAAGATATTTAAAAGCCACACACAACAAAGCACACACTCATACACACACACCCTTTCTGTGTGGCACCCACACAAAAAGCATCAAAACTTTACAACCAACCAATGCAAAAAAGTTAGAGAAAAGTTTTGCCATCAAACGAACATAAAACAGAGAGAATTATTTACATGCATATGCAATATACCTAATATATATATAAAATACACTCCGAAAAATGGGGTGACACTACTTTTTTTTGGGAAGTATAGGCTTGTAATTAAACTAAACGGATATTTAAGTTTAAAAAAAAAACAAGCTCATACATATGAACATATTTTAGGGAAACAGATTCAAATTCAGTTCCAGAGTAATCAAATAGTCAAAAATCTCTGTGAAATGTGAGCCTTAATAAAGGTATAGAACTGGTTCATACTTGAAATCAGTGTTTAACAGCTTAAACACAAACCAGGAAAATGGTTTGCATCGTAAAGAATTATTTTAAGGGTTTACGTACAACAAAGTATTCTATAACACAAAAAGCAAAAAAAAGAAGAATTAAATTTTTGCAATTATATAGTATATGAAAATCAAGTCGAAGAATTTATATGACTTCAATAGAAAACTAATTTTAAAATAAAGTACTCTTGTATTTCATAAAGACAATCTGGGAATCTAGTTTTGCAACTGATGTACTAGAATATAATACAGAGTACTTTAAATTTTCACTACGTGTATATACATTTTTATATACAGCTAACATTGTGTACCTTGATGTAAAAACAAGGCGACAAAACTCAAATTAGCAACTTTGTTGTTGAAAAAATATTGAAAATAAGTTAATTACGCGCAATTTTCAATGTATTTCATAATAGATGATCGCATTGGAAGATCAATGGATAGCATTAGCACAGCTGTTTAATATCGGGTATAAAAATAAGGCCAGCAAAGAGACTGAATAAGTCAATTATTATGAATCAACTAACCGGAAACACAGTGAGAAGGCGGTGAACAGCGAGAGATCCCCATATGAACTAGAATTATATATATACAAAATATTCCAAAGATGCGATGCGATCTCAATAATCAGATCAGAAAACAATTTTTGTATTATATGCAAATGAGTGAGTGCGCGGAAATGGGAATTTTTCTCGATGTTTGTCGATGTTTGGGTGTTGAATGGAAATTGAGTAGAAAGATATTTCCATATATATTTAATTTATTCAGATTTGTGAAAAGCATCATTGAGATTATTAACTTACTAGGGCTGAACAGACTATTGGATATTGGCTATTGGCTGTGTTTCCATGTAAGGGGAGATATTACTGTATTAATATCTGTGTCTATGTCCACGTGTGCGTTCGTCACTCGTCGATCCTCCCCCGCTAACTTTACCTTTTTTTCTGTTGCATTTTTCTTCCCTGTCGCGTTCTCCTTCCCTGTGCCATTTTTTCTTTTCTGTTCCGTCCTTCTTTCTCTGTCCTTTCCCTCTCTGTCTTGTTTCTTCTTCTCTGCACTATTTAACTGCTTTAATATCAGTATTGCATAGCAGACTAAGACGTTAATAGGATCGATGTAAACAGTTTATTACTCCACATGTCCACTTCCTCCCTCTCCCTTTCTCCTACTGTTTCTTCCATCCTAAGTTCCTTCTATTCTTTCCACTCCTGCCCGTCCTTCCTTTTCTCCTGCTCTATCCCTTTTCCTATTCTGTCTCCACCTTTGTCCCTTTTCACCTTCCCTGTCACTTTCTAGTTTTTCTTACTTAGGAGCCATTATACCAACCGACTTCGCATACAATTCAAGAATCGCTTTTATAATACTTCTTTATTTAATATATACATTTTTAGCGAATGGGTTTTTTGTTTATTCGATTGACTATCTATTACCTTATTAGGTTAGTTGTTGGCTTCCCCAGGTATTGCTCAAATAAACGTAATGTTTTCCTGGAAAATTACTTTTGAATATTTACGAAATCAGTTTTTAAATTTTTACTAGAAAAAGTTGAGCGATGCAGCTCTATAAAGAGTTTCACTATCTACAATATAAAGATATGTTTTTTAAAAGTGTATGTATTCTCTCTAATATGTATGTATGTATTCTAACTAATCTATAATCGCATTCATATAGAGCTACACGTAGAGCTAATCCCATTGAATGTGACTTTGAATCATTGTTGAATATTTCGTCAGGTGGCACTTGCCACAGTTCTCAAACATAGTTAGATACACAAATATACCTATGTAGATAGCCGTGCATGTGTGTGTAGTGTGTGTGTGCATATCCGCCAGTGGGCAGCGCGATTCGAAACCGTGAAAATATGCAGATAACTAATATTAACTTTTTGTTTGAATGCATGAATGAACCGTGTGTGTGTGTGCGAGAGTGTGTGTGAAGTTGAGCTTCGTTAGATGAATGAATTGAATGAAAACTTGTGTGTGTGTGTGCTAGAGCAATAATTGGCCCTAGAGCTATGCATCTGACCACAATAAAAGGCCCGCAGCAGCGGAGACCAAAATTAAGTGGCATAAAAAAACGTTTGCGCGGCCCGTGGTCAAAATTCGATCCATAAAAGCCACACGCAGTCCCCGGACTAGAAAAATGCTACTCTATATATATACATTTATATATATATATATATATATTGGAAGTCTAAGCCAGGTGGCTACGGTCGAATGGAAATGAGGGAAAATGGGAAAAATTGAAGTCGGGTCAGTTGGTCGAATCTCTTGGCCAACTTTGCATATGTGGGCAGCTGACAACGAGTGAAGTTCATTTGGCCAGCGGACTGGGCCAATCCGATTGGAACAGGGCCAACAACAAGCAAGCTAAAACAGCTGAAAGTCAAAGTTGTGTAGGGATCATAGTTTCAAGATACCCTGTAATCCTATCACAGGCTGAGAGGTATATATTGGGAGCCTTTACGGAAGGCACATCTTTATGTACAACCGTTTTTCTATACAATTTATATATTTATATTCATATTTATCTATAAATATCGATCTAGAACATCTATTTGTTTAACAACTAAGGATAATATAGATGCAAGTGAAGTCAATATTTTTTGTATATTACACTAAAGATAAATACACCAAGACTAAGAAAAGCAAATGCAAAAATGCTGTCATTTATATAATTTCGACAGAGTTATTTTTTATCTCATTAATTATAAGATCTAGTAAGCCCAAATGTATATTTTCCCTTTGTTTTACCTGCTCTACAGGGTATCTGTTGGGCGTACACGCTCAACTGGAGCATTTGCTTGTTTTTAATATACTTTTCTTTTGCACTGTGTTTCCCCCGTTCTGTTTTCTGTTTTTGGCTTTTGCTTTTGACTTTGCCTTTGCCTTTGCCTTGGGCCACAGATTTTCTTTATATACCATGCATAAGTTTTATGCCATTTTGCGTAGCAGTTCACAAATATATAGCCCCCGCGACTAACCGAAAACCGTTTCGATAACAGCTAGAAGGCATTTTATTTTTATGGCCAGCAGCCGGGGGCAGTACCCAGCCCCAATAGAACAACCCCCTTCCGCCCCTCCTTCAGAGAGATAGAGAGGGATCTGTGGAACAGCTGGCGACAAGAACTCTTGCGCGTCTAACGACAACGACTTATTTTTTGGCACGAAGCGCAAAGACAAGAAAATAGTATCTTTTTGGCTCAAAATTAAATGAAAACATATATGCCACACACACATACACACGCTGTGAAACAGCTAAAGCACTTGCTGTTTGTCTTATAAAAGAAAACCTCCTAAAGTAACACAGATTTTCGCGACCAAGATGCAAAAGCAGAACACTCTAAGCAGATATGTGTGGAGGGGCGGTGCGGTGCGGAACGGAACGGAATGGGATTGGAATGAAACGCGTCGAGCAATGAAAACTGAAGACAACCGCAGAGCGAAGCGCATTTAATTTTAGATTTATAATGTACAGGGTGTCGACTACTTGCGGCGGCAGGTGGCAGCGCCAAAAGAAATACCAGGATTGTAATAAGCATAAGAGGGAGGCCTTTGGCTGAGCCTTGAGGGATTTTGTTAGCCTAGAAAAGAAAAAATGACTGATGTTTCTGATCTTTCAGTAAGTAATCCTTTTGATAGTTAAATTCAAAGTGATCTGTTGTCTCTTGACTTTCAAGGTCCTTGGTTTAAACTTTGCCTATGATAAAACTAAAATCTATATTTACCGTTTCCGAAATCATTTAGTTACTTTTAATAGATTTTCTATGAATAATAACACTATGGAAACAATTCTGAGGAGGTCCAAAGATAATTTTACCCGATTTCAATGTGGAAAAAGCTTTGAAATTGAGAAACTATAATCCTTTTTGACAGCAAATCTGTCTAAGGATATGCTAAACAATGAATCTTTCTAGATTTAAATATAAATAAATATATATATATAGTTATCTAATTATGTACTACAATACAGTTGGAATTCATGAAGAAGACAGTTGACAATCTCATCATCTGGTTACTAAATCGATTTCATTGAAGCCCACCCTTTCAATTCTTTACTTAATAGTCATATATATAAATGAAAATAACTGAGGCAAATCCAAATTCGATCTGCTTTGCATATGTATTTGTAACATTTTGATTATGGACCAACGATAAATCGATCTAATCATGTATTTTATGCTCCCACCCTGTAATTTCTATAGAATATCTAATGTATAGAGGGAGCACCCCTTATGCGAGACATCAGCGCCTCCGCAACGGCTGTCTCTGGCGACATGTTTCCTAGTCGACAACATTTTCAAATTTGTTGATGTGTGTTCTTTTTTGGTTTTTCTTTTTTTTGTCTCTAGACAATGCTCGACGATTCTCTCTTAGATTTCCTCTCGGCCATCGCGTGGGTTATTTCACACTTTATTCGACATTTTTGAAATGCAACTAAAAATAAATATTTTTAGAGCGCATTTTTACCTCAATTTTGTTTTGCTGCTTCTCCTTGATGAAAATTTTATTTGATTTTTTTTTTATTATCAATATTCAAATTGATTTTTTAAATTTTGATGTTGCGCTTGATTGGAGCCAAATGTTTTAATTGGCTGCTTAAAAATATATTAGCACCTTTTTTTATTTTTTAATTTTTTATTTTCTGGTTTTATTGTTTTTTACTTTTAGTTGTTGAACCGTAACGCGTGCGCTTTGAATATTTCTTTTAAAATGAAATAGAAATTGTTTTAGTTTAAACACTTTTTCAATGAAAACTCTTTTGCCGTTGGCGTGTGTGCCTGTGTATTTGTGTGGGGGCTTTGCAGAGAAATGGCGGGGTTCTAATCTGGCTCGTTTATCAACTCATCAAAGGGCAGTCAAAATGCCAACATGAAAATAAACTCAATTTCTATGCGCTCTGCATGCGATTTGCTACATGAAGAGAGAAAGAGAGAGAGAGTGAGAGCGCGGGAGGGGGGAAGGGGAGGGTGCAGAGGAGAAAGAGGGAGGGGTAGAGTAGAGCGTAAAGGACGCTGCTCTTCAAGCGTAAGGGCATAATGTATACCGAGTTGTCTGTGTGGGTCGTGTGTGTTCTGTACAGTGAAAGCACTTTAAAGAAAACTCCAATCAGATACAGTTGAAAAAAAGGTAGATATATTAACAGAAAATTATATAATTTCATGAAATTGGCAAAGTTTTTAGAAGTTTTTCTATCAAAATGACAAAAACAGAAGAAAATCTATTTGGTATTCAGTATTAAAATAAAGTTGTTATACAAAGTTTGATTTTCAGTTTAAACAAATCGCGACCTTGACTAGATTTTAATTTCCAAAAGGAAATTCACAAATAATAAATAGTCCCAAAGGATTTAAGCTCCAATCGTTGAGCCTTCACTGTAACTGCGTTGTTTATGGGCACTACGTTACGTATACGCAGCGTGTGCAAATGGCAACACACACAAGGGACGACGCAGCGAGTACGTGATGGAGCGGCCAAGTAACGTAGAGGGAAGAGAGGAAAAACAAGAGAAGCGAAGAGAGCGAGCCGTCGATGACTATTTGCTGTGTCCAGGGCAGGGCAAGGGGGGTAGAGGGAAGGTGGAGGGGTCCCTAGAGGAGGGGGTTGCTTTTAGAGCTCCTCGCTGGGTATACACAAAAATTGTTTCAATTCTGTGCGACAACAACAGCAAATTGAAAACAAGAACAACACAAATTTTGTGTGTCACGCATTAAAATTCGCTCCTGTTGGCCACGCCACTGGCCGCCAGTTGTTATTCTTGTTGTAGTGCCGTAATTTTATTTTATTCTGCTGAAAAATCGCCAACAGCAGCAACTGCAACAACAACATCAAGAGCTAGAGAACCAAAATCAAGTAAGTTCACACACAATTTTCTAGCTGTGTGCGTGTGTGTTGGTATGTATGTTTGTTTGTATGTTTAGCTGCCGCTGATTTCTGTTTTTGTCGCTCGCCTGGTCCGAAATAGTATTTTTTTTATATAGTATTCTTGTTCTTATTGCTGTTGTTCGTGTTGTTGGTGTTGTTGCTGTCGTTGACTTTTCGTCTGGCCTGTGCCTGGGGTCTGTGGCTAATGCTTTAAAAAAATTATTTTTTATGGCTTTTTTGGCGAAAAAAACGCAGTTTATATTTTTAAACACGACGCTGGTGTGGTAACTGTTGTTGTTGTTGCTATTGTTGCAGCACAGAACACACGAAAACTGGCACACACACACGCACACACAAGCATTCACACATACACACATAAGCGTGCACGCTAAAATGTCGTCTAACGTACGAGCTACTGCTGGCGGCTGCGACTGCTGCTGCGACTGCGACTGCGACGTTGACGTACGCGTAGTAGTTGGTTGTAGTTGGAAAAAATCAAAAAAACGTGAAAAACGTTGCGACTGCGAGACTTGGCGACGGCTAAATGACGACGGCGAGAGTATGTGTGGCAGAAGCAGAAGTGTTGCAATCACGACGGTAGAACAACGACTCAGCCAACACACGAACGCAGTAAAGCAACCGACCAACTGGGCCCCCACAAAGCAGCAGCAGCGCCGACAGCGACTGCGACGCCAGCAGCGCAGTTCGTTTCACATTCGGCTAGCATTCGGCTGGATTGGCTGCCACGCTCGTTCTTCATTGTTGCGCTCTTGCGCTCCCTTTCTTTTTGGCGCTCTTTTTTAACTTAACGTAACGAGGGATGCAATGCACGTGCGAGAGCATGCATGTGAGTATGTGTGTGTGTGAAAAGATTACAATAAACACATTTTAGCGATATTACATATTTGGCCTATTTATTAAGCAGCAACAGCAACAACAATCATACTCTAGTCGCTACAACTCTCGCGCTTTAGCCACCCACACTCTTTCGCTCACTCTCTCTTTAGTCTCATACGATTAGAGTTGCTGTTGACGCTGGCTGCGACGTTGACGTACGTGCGCGCTATGGCTGGCCAAGCAAACACAGTTATGTTTGCCGCTGCTGCTGCGTGCGTTCAGTTTTTATTATTTTATTTTTTTGTTTTTTTTTTATTTTTGATTCTTTGCTTATTGTGCAATGAGCCATGGCGACTTAATTGCTTTTCGTTTGGGCTTTTGGCTTCTACAACAGCAACAACAACAACAACAGCCAGTTTTATTTTCTCTTTGCGCTACGCTGCACTTCAAATGCTTATTGTTGTTGCTGCTGCTGCTACCGTCGCTGCCGCTGACACCGCTGCTGCTTCTGTCGTTCTATCTGTCATGGAGAGGCGCATAAATAACGGCGCTGATAAAAACTGGGCGAAGGGCGTGCACACACAAACGTATGCACGTAATTATGGCCAGCGCTTTTATCAACTTTACGTAGTTTATATATTTTTTTTATTTTTTCTTTCTGTAAAGCTCTCGATTACATAAGCGTTGAAAATCTGGCTGGGAACGACGGATGACTGAATGGACGTGTGTGTGTGTGTGTGTGAAGTTGGAAAATTTAAATTTTGCAGCATACACTCAGCGAGAAAAACAATCATGATAATTAAATTGAGTTCACTGATGCGTATACTTAACATTAAATTCAAAGCAGCGTCGACAGCAGCAGTAGCAGCAGCAGCGACAGCGGCATCGCGCGCAACAAAAGCTTCCTGCTGCTTGTCGTCGGCTAAAAAACTGTTTTTAAATTATAAAAAGAACCTTCAACTGACAGAGCGAAGACGTCGCTATTTGTGAGGGGGTAGTGCCTGGTCGCTCTTTCATTGGCAACAACAAAAATTATATAGGTTAACATTTTGCTTGTATCCCGCATGCTTTTTTGCAAGAGCAGGAGAGCGACATGCTAATATGTGGGCCGCACATATCCCGCTCTCACACCCATTATTCGTGTAATCACAAAAAATCAAAGCCACTTTTCGCTCTTAAGTGCAAAAATCAGCCAACCCCAAAGCGGCAGCAGCACCAGCAGCGCTCTCTTTTGCGCTCTTCGGCAGCCCTAGCGCCTGCGAAGAGCATTAAGACAAACGCGTGCGAGAGAGCGAGCTTTGCCATGTGCGTGGGCGACGCACACAGGAAGCAGTTCCTATTTGAACTAGTAAACCAGCAACCTTAAATAGAGCAAACGTCGTATTGCATGCATTTGTGTGTGTGTGTGTGTTGTTATATGCCTCTCCCTTGCTCTGGCTCCCGCTTCTGTATGCCTGCTCGGGCACTCTAGCCTGTTCACTCTTCCTGGTTGTTTATTATTGGGTAAGAATATGCATATATGCAAAAGTGTGTGTGACAGTGGGAAGCAATGTTTTGAAATGGAAATTCAATGAAATAATGAATTTATAAATAATAATGCGAGATACCACTCTTCCAAACTCCACTTAAATATTTCCCAAAGTAGAGTAAATCAAAGTCGCCTACTCTTTAAATATTGCTTAGTCGTGAAGTAAAAGAAAAAAATCACAAATCAGCGACGAGCCTAACCTAGACGCAATCCCAATCCGGCTCCGCCTCCGTCTCCTTCCTCTCTAACGGCGAGCTCTGTTAAATGGACCGCGAAATGTAAGCGGCGCGTATCATGTGAAAGACGTTTTAATGGGTCAGCAGCCAAGCAGCGTCTGGGCAGAGTCGACCTTAAAACGCATTAGCAACAGTCGGATAAATTGTAATAATTTTATTAGCAAACATGAAAAGCGGACCCAGGGCGCTTAACTGGCCAGTTAAGTGTTTCGAAAGGTGCTGCCACCACTTTAGAAGTTCACAAAATCCAATAAGAAAACGTAGCGCACAGAGCGAACGAGAGTGAGAGAGAGAGAGACGTGACAAGTGCAGGCGAGCTCAAGGTAAATGCGTCGCAGCCTCAGTCGACGTCGACGCGTCGCAACAATGCAAGATCAACTGAGCCGACTGGCCGAAAAAACGACCAAGCTAACGAAAGAGAAAGAAAGAGCGAAGCAAAGCGCGAGCGAGCGCAACGAAATGCCAAGCATAAGAAAAACCACGCGCGAATGACAATCAGACAGCAGCAACACACACATACACAGATTCAAACACACACATGCACACAGTCGGATGCTGTCGGACGGTCTAGCGTCAAGTGTTGACTAATACCCGTTTTAGCCAGTGGAGTTTAGAGCCAAAGCAAAGAACCTTTCCCACTCTTCCTCTCCCCTTCTCGCGTGTGACATACTGACCCAATTCCCGGTTTCGATTTTCTGGTTTTTCTTACAAATACACGTTTTCCGCTGCATGCACACACACACACACACACACACACACACACACACTGAACACACAAGCACACACATACACAGTAGTAGACACACGAGGTGCGTGTTGGAAAAACGAGTTGCATGCATAGAATTTTCGCCAAACAGCCAATTTCATTTATTCCCAAAAACAAAACAGTAAGAAAGCAAAATTAACCCCTCTCTTAACCCACACTCACCGTTACACGCAGCGTTACGTTACGTCTTGTTGCTTGAAGAGAGATTCTTGTTGCCGTTGCATTCGCACACAAATAAACACAATGCGAGAGGGAGGACGCGTTTTTGATACTTTATAAAGGTACGATGTTTTTTAACTTTCCTTTTGCTTTTTAACTTTTTTTCTTTTATTAATCAATGCGTAAAAACGGATTTGAAGTTTGACGGATGCGCGACGGTTAACGGTTAAATGTTTTTGTTATTGTAGTAGTAGTGTTATTGTTGATGTTAATTGGTGGTTTTCGAGTGTGTTGTTGTTTTGTCTTATGTTGCGTTCCGATTAGATGTTGAAATTACACTATTTTATTTTTATTTTTATACAACTAGAGATCTTACTTCCTACGAATCACAATTACAAGTGAATAAGAGACTACCTGAAAAATAACGAAAGTATCTCACATCCAAATGAAATTCTAAGCACCGACTACTGTATGTCCTCCAACAACAATAATAACAAAACAGTTAACAGTATTCTACACGCGCTTTAGCATACATATTTCAAATATCATTCATATGCACAAGCATGTGTGTGTTTATGTGTGAGTTAGTTGCAGCACATGCACCGCGCATCGCCTATAAATACCTTAGTTATCAACACACACGTAAACAGTTTTCCGCACCAAAATTTTCATGTGACGTAACAAATTTTTTGGCTTATTTTCAAACTATATGAATTTGACTAATTAGTTAAACTGGCCAACGGCTTTGTTTCTCTTGTGTGTAACGGTGATTTTCAATTTAAAAATTGTGGCTAAGAAAGGAATACGCAGCCACACACACGGCACGGCACAGCACGGAATTATTTTTAACGTAAATAATGATTTATTTGTAGTGTTGGGTTGTACAGCAGTGTGCGTGAGTGTTGGAAATTGTGGGCAGCCGTTGCAGATGTTGCCGCATGCTGTTACAGCTAGCAGTCCAATGTTATGGAATGTATGCTGTCAACAGCATGTGCATCCAAAGTAGATGAATAACATTGTACAATAATATATTATAATTAATTAAATTATAAGTATAGTTATTTAGTAAGATGAAATGTTATATTTACTGAACAGCATACATAATTTAAACACAAGCTAGGCAGCAAAACAGTTCTGCAATTGCTATGTTAAATAAATGCGAGTAAACAGATGACAGCTGTTGCTTGTTGTTATCCATTAACATGTTCTTTGTTGTGATGCCGTTTAAAATTAGTGTATAAAAATTATAACAAAATAAAGGAATTATTAATAAATTCACTCAAATTTAGTTATATACAAATGCATAGAATTTTCAACCCAAGCCAAAGTTCACATTTGTATGTTGTTATACAATTAACCAGAAACTGGCAGGAATTTAGCTAAGCTGCCAACACTGTTGCACCTACGCTACTGTTAAATGTCAAATCAGCGTTGACTTTAGATCTCCGTTTTCTTTTTAAAAAATTTATATTCATAATTGTCAAACAATAAATAGATTTAAGAATTAATATTTTTTGATTTTTAAAACCAAATTCTTTAATTTTGTACAGCAAATAAAATGTTTATGTGAATGTTTATTAACAGCAGAGCTGTGAAGAGAACAGCTGATTGCGAGCCGCCACAAAAAAAGAAGAAGAAGTAAAAGAAGAAAGAAAACAACGCAGTTTGCAAAAGTTTGAGAAGAGAACGCTTACAAATGCTTTAACAGGCTTCGATAAAGATTTGCAACAAATATGTCGCTTGTGGATCATGACTCATGGTATGTGCGTGTGTGCGTGAGTTGAATAAAGTAAATAATATTGCTCCCATTTGTAGGGACATCGAGTATGAGGGCTGCGAACGCATGCGACATCAGCTGCTCGTCTTGCTTAATCAGCGAAGGCAGCTGGGCGGCAACTCCTCTACTCCGGAATATGTAAAGCTAACGAGCAGCATCGATGCGAGTCGCGAGCAGTTGGCCAAAGATGTAAAGCATCTCAAGTTGCTACTGGATAATGCGACCACTTGGGAATCCTCTCAAGAGGAGGAACAGCAGCAGCGTCGCATCAAGTATGATAAACTCAATTCGGATTTGCGCGCAGTAGATGCCACACTCAACAACAGCGTACGCCCCTCCACCAGCTCCAGTTCCGTTTGGCAGCAAATGGGCCCAACTGCTGCTGCTGCTGCACCTGCTCCAGATGTAGCCAGCTTAAAGCTAACTCAAGCAGCTATACTTGAGCAACAAGATCGTGGGCTGGAGGCTTTGTCTGCGACCATCTCTCGACAGCGCCAGCTGGCCACACAGGTATACGACGAGGTGGACGATCAGCATAATATATTGGACAATCTGGCCAATACGATGGATCGTGTGGAGGCGGGCGTGCAGCGAGAAACACGAACTATTGGCCAGGTGACCAGAAGGGACAGCACCTGGGGTTATTGGTTGGTCATTATATCACTCTTTGTGGCCATTCTCATCGTGATGTTTGTCTAGGACAAGGGATACAACTATGTTACATACGTATACCTATATATACTTAGAGCTATATATATCTATCTATATAGTATATAATATGTACATATATCTACAATGCATTTTGTATGCAAGTGATGCGTTTGCTAAGATGTTTGGTATGAATCCAAAATATATACATACATATATGTATACATATACATTTATAAATGTTTAATTGTCCTTGCAGGGGTATTATATATATTTAATATATTATTCATATATGTTCATATATGCATATGTATTTATCTTTATATCAAGTTTGTAAAGCTTTAAAGTAAAATTTTTTGAATCTGTCAATATATGTATATTTATATATATATAGTATGTATTCCACATATTTAACAACATTGAAGCCTATATACTTTAAAAGCTATGCCTATATATCAAAGCCATTCGAATCGTATGACTATAATCTAAATTTTCCATACATACTATCAGTCGAAACTTTTATTATACCCTGAACCCATTGAAAATGGGAATTCAGGGTATAATGGTTTTGTGACAATGTATGTAACAGGCAGAAGGAGGCGTGGCAGACCCCATAAAGTATATATATTCTTGATCAGGACGACGAGCTGAGTCGATCTAGCCATGTCCGTCTGTCCGTCTGTCCGTCCGTCCGTCTGTCCGTCTGTCCGTCTGTCCGTCTGTCCGTCTGTCCGTCTGTCCGTCCGTATGAACGCAGTGATCTCGTAAACCACAAAAGCTAGAGATTTGAGATTTTAGATATATATTCTTGTATACCATACGCAGTACAAGTTTATTTTTTTTTTCGATAACTCATCCTATTTCCTTATTATCGATAACAATCGATATTTTGACTTTGTTTTTAAGCTATAACTTTTAGACCATAATACCTAGAGACGCCAAATTGACTATGTAGGTTGCTGTGATGTAAATACAGATAATAAACTTATTAAATTTTGGATACCTCTCCCCATTAGCCCCATAAGTGGAAAAAACGTATTTCAAATACTAGGGAGTTGGGATTTCGTATATATACACCTCTAGATGTCAATATTATGTCCTGAAAATTTCATTAAGAAAGTAGATCTAGAACCGAAGTTATTTAACAATGAATTTCTCATAATGCTGCATAGAATGCAGCCCAAGCGTAGCCGCTAAATCATCTACGCAGTAAGCGGCGCGCGTGCTTGTGTATGTATATGTGTGCGTGTGTGGGTGCACGCAGAGGGTAATATGTACCGGTAAAAGATATAAGCTAGATTGTTTAAAACACTGCCTCGGACTTGGTTCAGGGGATCTCGTAGTCGGGCAGACCCGACTAGAGCTTTCTTACTTGTTTTCTTATGAATTTCTTTTTAAATTAAAAAAACTACATTTATTTTATAGAATTTGTATGGTTGAAACAAAAACCAATATATTCCATATATGTTCCAATTAAAAGCTTGTTGAAGGGCCTAAAGTGCGTTAAATAATAATACATATATATTTTATAGCAGAATTTTATTATTGACTAAATCCTATATCAAAATAATAATAGCATCGTCCTATATACAATATATATTACGCTGAACTGTCTAGGAAAACATCGGTCAAATATATAGCGTATAGCCTTTAAAGGAAAAAAGCTCTACAAATTTCTAAGATTTAGGTTTGGTTTTTTGAAAGTGAAAGTGAAATTCTGAATCTCCTGCAAGGGCATTTCAAATTCGGCTTATGCCGAACAGAGTTTTTTTTTAAATATTAATATATAACGAAAAAGTTAGTAAATAAATATAAATATATAAATAAAAATAAATATATTTCACAAACTCTTATTTTCGGTGTCGTGAATGCCAACACAGTTTTATTTCGTTAGATGTCTCCAGGCAGGGTTTTTAAATTACATTTAAAGTTTTTTTTTACAAGATTAACTACTTAAGCCAAATCGGAAGCGTAGGGCACATTGGCCAGATTACCGATAGCACCGACCGAGAGCTTGGAACCAGCGACCTTTTTGGCCGCCGCTTGCACATCTTGCAACGAAATGCCATCGATGGCGGCCACCAGGGCGTCAGCTTCCAGAACGGTTCTATTGATCGCTGCCTGGCGACCGAGCTGCTTGATCAATCCACCGTCCGAAGAGTAGTTGGAAAGAGCGCGTGCTTTCAGCAGCGCCTTGCCACGTGCCACATCCTTATCAGACACAGATCCAGATTTCAAGGCGCGCACCAAGAATTCAACTGCCTTGCCAATGGCTTTGCTGTCAGCAGAGGCGACAAAGCCAAAGAGTCCAGCGTCCAGGTAGCTTTTGTTGATGGCACGGTATGCCACAGGCGAATCACCTGCGCAGCTGACTGCCTCGCCAAAGGCGCCGGCGGACTTGCCACGCTTGGTGGCAGCGCCGCCGCCAATTGCTTGCTTCAATATGGCAAATGCCAATGCCTCTTTCTGGTTGCCAGCAGCACCTCCTTCGCCAGCAACAGCGACCACAGCACGATGTCCCGCGGTGTCCTTGCGCGCATCTCCGCCATAGTAGCTATTGTTGCTCTTAGATGAGCCGCCGCCGCTGGGGAAGCTAAGACTCTGCGCAAAGCCAGAGAGCAGATTATTCTCCACGCCCACGCCAACGACGGCAGCAGTGCCGGCATTAAAGTTGCTCGCCACATAGTGCAGCAAGCTTTCGCTGGAGATATTGCCCAGCTGGAAACGTGGGATGTAAATGGAGTTGCCCAAGCCGTTGCGGAAGGCGGCCTTATGTACCAGCTCAATGGCGCGGTCCTGCAAGAGATGAAAAATAGGAAGAGTTATCAGAGTTGTTCTCATATACCATATTTATGTATATATGCATATACTTCTTTGGTCACATCATCCAGATGATTGTGCAACGTCTTAGCATTATCCTTCAGTTCCCAGGGCTTAAAAGAGGGCTGCAGCAGATCTTGCAGATAACACAGACCGGTCTCCACATTATCGGCGGTGGTCTCAACGGTATAGCCAACCAATTCGCGATCACCCCAGGTGGTCAAGGTGCCGCCAACTTGTTGAATGTTACGTGCGATGGCAAAGGCCGAAGATCTCTCGGTGCTCATGTTGCCAGCCAGACGAAGCAGATGCGACGCACCCAGCGTATCGTACGACTCATAGCGTGAGCCGGCACTGCAATAACATTGTTAACCATAACATTCAGCCTTTTTAAGTGGGCGTGTCACTTACCGTAGAACAATCGACACTCGAGAAACGGGCACCGAGGCATCAGCTGTGGCCACCACCAGCTTGTTCTCCAACACGTTCACATTGACGGGCGAGGTGTCGCCAACGAGGCGTGGGCAGGTCGCATAACCGCGTTTCTAACATTAACAACCAAAAATTACAAACTTTTAGTTTTACGTAACACTAAACGCAAAAAAAATTTTGCATCGATCGAAATTTTTTGGTTAAGTGAAGCAGTTCACATAATGCATAGAACTTACAGCGATTGAGCGCAAGAGATGCGTCTTGCTAGCGTTGCAGGCCATTGCTTTGTTTTCTTTTTAACTAATTTAACAAATTTTAATAACAATAAATAGCAGCGAGCGAGCAACTATTTTTTTCCACCCGTTCGTTCCCACAAGTTAGTGATGTGCGGCAGCAATAAACTATCGATTCGGCACTCAACAAATTTCGACGATGAATTTTAATAAAAAACATCGATACAACTGTTCTATATTTTAACGATATATTTATGGACAGATATCGGAATAATTGGTCATACTGTCAACTTGATATTGTACTTTATGAATTATTTAAATGATTTTTATTATTACAAAATTTGCTGGCAACTTAAACTATCATTTCCAGATCGCGTGCATAGCTAAGCACCTGCTCGGCCAGCTCCTCCGAAGGTAGTAGCTCCTTGGGCTTAATGCTTCGATCGGTAAAGCTGTAATTTCCATTGCTTTCAAGTTTCCATTGGCGTTTTTCGCCGAACGCTTTAATTTCATCCGGGACACGGAGATTTAGACGCTTCGCAGCATCCTTAGCCGAAATCTTCTCATAGGACATCTCAATGCATGCGCCAATTTCATCACGCACCGTCTCTACCAGCAAATCCATGAAATAATTGTAAACCTCGGCGGGCATTGAAGATTTGGCCTGGAAGATCTTATTGTAGCGTCCCTCCATGATATATTGTTCCAATGCCAGTATGGGGCGTATATATTGATTGTGTTGAATGATATCAACCGATAGGAGTTCCAGTTCGGTATGGAAATCGGAGACACGATTGCCGGATAGCAGGTATAGGAGATTGAGGCCCAACAACTTGTATTTGCTGTCCGATTCGCCAATTATTTTGGCATAGTCGTAATAGTAGCACTTCAGCTGTGACATATACCGCTCGAAGGCGAGCAGATCCTTGCTCAGCACACTGTGCTCCACTGCAACTTCCAGCACGGAGCGTGCCAGCAGAAGTTGTTTCTTGGAACTTTGGGCATCGCCGCCGTCTGTAGGCAGAAATGACATTTTAACCAACGCCACTTTGAGCTGATCCAGCAGTTGGCCGCATCGGGGCGTATTTGGTGGTCGTTTGGTCCATTCGGCACTCAATTCCTTGTACAACGTCTCCACTGTGGCCATTTTTCTTTATTATTTTGTATAATTATTCGAAACAAAACACAAAACTGCGAGTTGAGAATGATTTTCGCTTTTACTCTTCTTCTTTAACTTTTACCATTCACTGGACGAGCACTTTAGACGTGGCGACAACTCTGTTAATATCGATGCTTAACACAATACTATCGATTAATATAGTCGCTTCCATTTCGAATTTTCACATTAAGTTGAATCAAATCTCTCTAAACAATACACATTAAAAATGTCTGCAGATCAAGTTATTTGGGAAGATAGTCTACTGATCAAGGCTTACGATGACTCTGTGAATTTGGCACGTGAAACGCTGGCGCGTCGCATTGCCGATTCGACCAACACGCGCGAGGCAGGTGGAGCTGAAAAAAATGACGCAGCCTCATCAGAAGTCGACTTGGAACCGGAGGAGGAGGCGGACGATCAGCCACCAGTCTTTAAAGTTGGGGATTATGCTCGTGCTACATATACCGATGGCCTAGACTACGAGGGCACAGTGATGTCCATCAATAAGAACTCTGGCACCTGCGTGCTTCGCTATGTAGGCTATGAAAACGAGCAGGACGTGCTGCTAACTGATCTTTTGCCCACATGGGGCAGCAAGGCGCGCCGCGAACAAATACTCTATGCCAAGCGAGCAGAGGCCGAGGAGACTCAGCCCGAGCAGCGTACCAAGAGCGCCAAGAAATCTGGTTCGACGAGCAAGCCTTCAACAAGCGGCCGTTTGGCTGGTCCTTCACCGGGTTTGGTGATGCCACCAATGCCACTTGTTCCTCCAATGTTTACGCCTGCAGGCGTTGTGAACGGGGAGCCGGAACAGGATTTTGTAGCCATGTTAACGGCCTGGTACATGTCTGGTTATTATACTGGACTCTATCAGGGAAAGAAGGAGAGCAATGCCAAGAAGAAGACAGCCAAGAAGTAATTACATCTATAAACTCAAAGACTCTGTTGTAGGCATTAAGAATAAATATATTGTATTAAGTAAATGGATATATATTCCAATATTTCTGAATTTCAGGCTAAGCTGCATATTAGAGTGATCAGTTATCCTGCGAGATTTCTGCTTACATGCCGACTGCGGCTGCCACCTTACAAAAATATCTATCATTCAAATGTACCAAATAAACTAAAATGGTACCACTCTCCATAAGTACAAGTAATACTTATTACAATTTAAATGTTAACGATATACATTCATGATCTTTAGTCTTTCTTATTTAGAAAATATATATATGAACAAATTCCGAGTTAATATTGGATGCTGTTAACATTGCTTAAGGAATGTACCAACTATGGTAAATTTGTACCACGCGTGGCAACCTTGATACACGGTTACACATATTTATACACATTCATTGCTTATGCAATTCTAGAGCTTGCATTCAACAGCTGATTGTCGATTAGTTATCGTGTTCGATACTTTAAGCTATCGCTCGCTGCCGAGCCACCAAAATAATGGCGAGTCGGAGTCTACGTAAGGTTTTTTTTTTAAATTTTTCAGCTAACATAAAAACTATGTATTTCGTGTAGTAGACCTTGGCACTGAGTATCGGCCCATTGCAGTGCAGTACAGGCATGCGCGAAGGTATTACAAGTGCAAAAACTATGAGGGTAGCCCCGGCTTGAATTGGATCGAGTTCTGCGTCCATCATGAGGGTGTGCTCAATTTTAGTGCAAACCGTAAAGAGTTGATTTTGACTGCTCTCTTCGATGCGGTGGAGGGTCAAGAGTTCTTTCCCGTTAACTACCAGGTATGTCGAAATGTTGTGCTCTCTTAGCTGACTCTCTTTTGCTATCGCTCTTTTGCTGACTTTACAGTGCGGAAGTCAATTGGACCGTTTTTTGGTACGTGCCTGTCAGCCGGCATTGGAT
The DNA here is from genome assembly GCA_035045545.1 of Drosophila gaucha. Lineage (NCBI taxonomy): Eukaryota > Metazoa > Arthropoda > Insecta > Diptera > Drosophilidae > Drosophila > Drosophila gaucha. Next base: position 3,198,473 of record JAWNOY010000222.1, read on the forward strand.
AAGTTCTTCAAGCGTGGTTTGAGCATTCGCGTGGCTACGGGCGCAGAGCTATTTTTGACCGTTTGGTTCAATGTTGCTGAAAATCAAACGAACCACATTTCACCTCCATTTGTCATATCGCAGGTAGAATATATATAAATATCGAATAAATATTTATTTACTGGCTATTTCTTTAGGTAATCGATCGTCTCTTGGGTCGCCTGGAGCATTATAATGGCGTGCCGGGCATTTTGAATCTCAGCAACTTTAGCGCAAATGCATATTTTAAAGATTTTGAGGTTAGCTTTAACAATTCAGGCACCTTTCATCTGATCTGCTCGACAATCAACAAGAACGATGATCGTCGTCGTGCCATAAAAGGCTTTAGATTAGCCAACAATCAACTCAGCGATCTGGGACCCCTGAGAATCTTTGGAGATGTCGACTATGCTCTGTTGGATCTAACGGGGAATAAGGTGGGTTACAAACTTTTTAATGTTTTGAAATTTCTAGCCTAACTTTAAGTTTTTCATTTACAGTTAAGCTCCGTTAGGCGCCTTTGCAGCGATCTACAGCGCTTGCGTGCGAAGCAGCTAAACTTGGCTAATAATCCTATAACAAAGTCTTCCAAATATCCTGATTGCTTAAAGCCTTTGAAAGGAAATTTTGAAATTGTGGTAAGAGGCTAATCTTCGGTCAATATACTCTCTTTCTACTTCATGCACGGATATATAAAATTTTATTCCCTTAGGACGGCGTTCCCTTTGATAAGCTTTACAAACTCTATACGCCGCTGAACTATGAGATCGATGTGGAATGCGATGGAGTCCGCATCGATTGGAGCAACAAGCCAAAGCTGACGCAGTTCAAGAACAGCAAGGATTGGCATGCTTTTCTGGTAGAGTATTAGAAATACATCATATTTCAATTATTATAAAATATACTCTTATAGATACCTGATCCGGAGCATGAGTTTAGCAAAGAGGATTTGTTTAACTATTTCTTTATATTGGTTTCGCCAGAGCTGAGTGAATTTTATCCCTGTTACTACAAGGTGAGCAGGAGAAGCTGCTACGATATCCATAGTGAATCTATTTAACTTTTCCAGTTTGAAAGCGGCGAGCATCGTTTTCTAGTGCGTGAAAGCTTTGATCAAATTGAGCATCTGGTCCATAAATGTAATCTGGAGATGAAGATTCCTCAACTCGTGACTGATTTGCAGGACTTTAGCTATCAGCGCTCCATAGCCTACTACCTGCGCATGAACGTCAGCATCGTGAAGGAAGGACATGTGCAGCCGAAGAAATGCATTGAGATGGCTCTGCAGCAACGCTTTAATGCCATCAATCGTGTGCTGAATCTGGAGCAATTCCAAAGCTCTGAAGAATTGGAGAATGTTATCGTGTGCTTGAGCTCTCCGCGAATCCTGAATAGTATCCTGCGCATGGCATCGCGCAAATTTCTGGGCAACTGCATCGACTTGCGTTTGGGCAACAACAAGATTTTGGGTTTCACCAATTTACGCACATTATCCTTGCTGAACGGTCTGCAGGCTTTGGATCTCGGTCAGAATTGGATCTACGAGCTGTCCCAGCTAAGTTCATTGAGTGAGGTACCGTTGAAATCATTGCGACTTCATGGGAATCCTTTGTGCCGCAAGTACAGTCTGCCCAGCGAGTATATAAGAGCTGTGAAGGAGATATGTCCGGGATTATTACGATTGGACGATGTGGAACTTAGTACGAAGCCGGGTTTGACGACTCAAAAGGATTTCCTTTGTGATCCAGCTGCCTATGAGCTAACCGGCGAACTGTTTCTATGTCCTTTCTTGCGGGAATTTGAACAATCGGATAATCGTATTAATCTGAGTCGCTTCTACACGGATAATTCCATCTTCACCCTGACTTCCAGCTATGACATTAGACGCGCCCATCCCATAATGCCAACGAATGAGCTTTGCAAGAGGATCAATAAGTACAATTACTTAAGCAGGAATCTGCGAAAGAGTTCAAGAGATACTTGCAGAATTCATGTGGGCGGATATGATATAATGGAGGTGCTGATGCAGTTGCCAGAGGTGACGCATGATTATTTCTCCTTGCAAACGGATGTGATGCACTATGATGAACAGCTGGCCATAATCTATGTGAATGGAGTGCTACGCGATGAGCCGCATTTATTGCTCGCTTTCAGTAGACAGTTTGTGTTAAAAGTGGAAGCCACTGGACTGGTGAGTAATTGAAAAAAGAAACGAAAAACATTACTTAACTTTTTTAAACTACATCTCAGGGCATTGGGAAAGGAGCTAAACGCATGAGAATCGTCAATGAGCGTTTCAATATTATGAATCCAACACCAAAACAGGTGAGAGATGCTTTCAAGTTTGTCGAGCTGCCCACAATGGAGCAGTCAGAGTTGGCAGAGGAGGACACCGTGGATGTCAAGGAGCATAAGCTGTACATATTCCAGGATATAACAGGACTACGTCCCAAATGGTGTACACGCATCCTGCAAGAGGAGGCCAATTGGAATTTTAAACTGGCGCTCGAGCAATTCCTTCAGATGGACAAAGATAACGAATTACCAGACGAGGCGTTTGTCTAAAAATTGGAAATTCCAATTCAATACCTTTTTATCAGCAGTTGTGACGCAGGCGCAGCTTAAGTGCTTTAACGACATTTTCGATTATGTCAAATTACCAAAGTAACCAGATATCAACAATCACGCAGGCAAACGTTTTAGATTCTCTCAAGTGGTTGCAAATCAAAAACTTATTGTTTTTTATAACTGTTACCAAAGTAATCTCTTGTGATTAATTGTAAGACCTCTAAACTCTGCCATTGTTTTTAGCTTATCAGCATTAAAATAGTAAATACTGTTTGTTTTTTTGTATGTAGTTATTAGCATTATCATTATGGCAAGGAAGGATCTAGACAAGTCATGACATGTCTCGCTTATCGTGTTACCTGCACTCGCTCTCTTTGCTGCTGCTGCCGTTTTGCTGACTGCTCTGCTGCTGCGCTGCCTATTTAGCTGCTGCTTTTGGTGCTCGTCAATCTTACCGCTGCTCTGTTACTGCATCGCTGTAGTTTTGTACTCTGCACTTGCTGCTTCGAGCTCTGCCGCCTGCTCTGCCGTGAAGTCTGCCGCCTGCTGCTCTCTCACACGTCGAGTTGCTATAAACGCTCGTGCTTTGCGCTCTTTCGAATCAGTTTCGCTTGAGACGCGTTCGTGTGCGGTTCTATCATTACGTTGTCAGTGTAACCGTTTAATTGTTCACCCGTTCTGTGCGAAACGGTTAAGAAATTCATTAAGCGCTGCTCTCGAGTGCATTCAAATATTCACATAGGTCTGTGTGGGCTTCAACAGCTCTCTTTCTGTTTTTAAGTCGCATTTTAAATATATCGTTTTAAACTAAAAAATTAATTGCATACCAAATATAACTATGTAGTTTACAAGTGTTTCACTGACTGTTTGCCTCTTGCAAATGTTATTAAACAAAAATGACAAAAATGAAAATAACAAAACAGCTATTGTTTATTTGTGAGAAAACCTGTTTGTCGTTTATTAATAATCGTCTAATATTTGTTGTATAATCAACTCGATACGCCTTAGACTGTCGCATTGACACGACATTTGAATTTGACCAACAACAACATTTTTGTGTTTTTTTTTTGATGAGCTCAACAAAATGCTTAACCGAATTCCCGGCTAATTTTCTTGTGAGCCACCTTTTTGCATATGAATGAAAAATCGCTGAAATTTGATGGGGGCAACATTAATCAAGTTTTTGGGAACATTTTGTTTTGTGTTTTCTTCTACCGTTTCTTCTTCGTATTCAGTTTCTTCAGCCACGCAGCGTGTGACTCTTTGCCCTAACTGCGGGTAGTTTAATTATGTCATAAAATACGTTAAGCTTCGAGGAAACATTTTTTTACTATATAAAAATCTATATATGGCTGATCTGTATCTATATTCGGGTTGACAGAACTATATCTAACCGTTAAATAGGCTTTCTCTGCTTTAAAGCTACTTTATAGAGGCTTGCTCTGCTTTAAAGCTAATTCATTAAAATCTAGATTTATTTTTAAAACCTAAGAGTTTTCGAACTGCTACAATTACTATACTATATATATGTATATAAATCAAGCTCCATGGGTAAGGACAAAAGGTAATAAATATTTGTTTGGAGTTAAGCAATAACAATTAATATGCGTCCATTAAGTTGTCAAATTTTGTTAATTAAAAATTTTATATGAATTATTAAATATTATCAAACATTGTATAATTTTTTAATATTGTATCAAGATTAATACCCTATAAATAGATTTTTTTGTTTTAAAAATTTGCTTAGTTTTTTAGAATATCTTACATTTAGGTTTTCTTCTTTATTCACTATTTTTTCATAGAATTTTCATTTGGATAGAATATCGTATAGTTCCTATATGAAATTTGGGTTGCATATAAAAAATATTTCTGGGGAGTTTTTTAATCTATAATATCAAAAATTAGATGATATATTTGTCTACTTCGTATCTGTGCAGTGTATTCAATCTTCGTTTTGTTCTCTCTGCTTTCTTCAATATCTTTTGTTTCTTAAGCGCTTTCCTCTGGAAAGTTTTTTTGTTAGGCCAAAGTCTAGGTTTACTGAACTCTCTTTTAGATGGGAACAAATTGGACTTCAAATTGTGGGGCTTGGTTAAACAGTTGGCAGCTGTTAGTGGGGTAGTGCCCTATCTCCTACCTGGCCCCCTCTCTTAGCTCTCCCGCTGACTCAGTTAACTATGAGAAGTAATCGCATGCAAAAACATAATTTTTGCACGCGTTCTAAAACGCGCGCAATCAAAATAATTAGCTGGCACTCAAATGAATTAACAAATTCACAAAAAAACGACAAATCTTAAAACAAAAGACAACAACACAAAAATGCTTGTGTATGATATAATGTAGAACAATTAAAAAGTTTTTTTTTTGTTATACATGGACTTAGATAAGTTACGCTAATCGCGTTAACAAGCTTGAGCCTAGGACAAATAGTGGACATGTCACGCCCACACGCCCACACCTGGTATTCAGATTTATGACTTGCCACGAGTCAGTGCAGCACGCGACTCCCCTCAACCAACAAGATGGAGATATAGTTTGGTTTGGCTGCTTGGAACTAATTAAACACGCTCGCTTCTCAGTTTTTGTGGCTCATTAAACGGGGACAAGTTGGTAAAAACCAAAGATAAATAGATAAGCCTTGTAGTTGGGTGTCATAGACTAAGCCATTCGCTGTTCGTGGCTTAAAAACAGCTTAAAGCAGTTGAAAATTTGCTTCTAAGACTGTGATTGCAAAGGAACGCGACTTTCAGTCTATGAGAAACTGTCCTGTGGGCTTAAGTGCGGGTGTAGGGAGAAGACTACCTGTTAAATTTCATAGAAATGTTTTACAATTTGATGTATATAGAGTATTTAGTGAAACTTAAGAGTTAGATATATATACATATAGGTTTCTTGGTGACTTGCCTGCGCTTTAAGTTTTTTATACAGATAAAGCAGTTTTAATATCTAAAGGTCTATTACCTTAGGCCAATATACTCAGCTTCAACTATATGTAAAGTGTATAAAAAAAAAGAACACTCAAAGTTCGATAAAAATTAATTAGATTTGCAGCGATTGGGTTAAGATATCTACCAAATATTTTTTGTGTTAATATACTAAATACTACGAGAACTAACATAGCAAATTGTATATCTATAGCAAGTCTCTAAAGTGCTTTTTATAATAGTAGTAATATTAGTAATATAGCAAATGAGAATAGCTCAGGTTGATCCTCGAATTGAGGCTTATACTCTGAGGAATAGGTAGATAAATAAAGGAACTGTAGAAAATCTCAGCACTGATCAAGTAAGCACAATATATGATTTATAGACTTTTATATAATCTACCCTCTGATCGCTACATGTTAAGCCACAAAAGCTATATCCCTACTTTAGCATTTGCCCAGAGTATCAAAATAAACTGTATGGCAATGTCGCACAACACATTTGCTTACTCTGCTAGTGTGTGTATATCTATGTGTGTGTGTGTGTGTGTGTGTGCATAGCTATGTGTGTGTGTTTTGTTTGTTGTTAACGCTTCAAGTGTTTAGCTACCTGATCGCAGCTCGACTTTTAGGCCAACATGAAAATTGGTTTTCACAAAAAAAAAAAGCAAAAGAAAAACAACTTCGGAAAACCGGTTAGAATACGTTTTTTCCATTATCACACCCTCAAGTTGTGAACAGTTTCCATAATTTTCACATTTGTCAGCTGTTTCCATTTAACTAGAGAAAACCATTTAATAAATTTGAAAAATTTGTCAAAACAATTTTCGGAATATCTCAACTTTTGGTTTGGACTCTCTCAGCTAGAAATAATTATTTTTGGCCCCGGTGCCAAATAGATTTTTGGCATTAGACGCTAGTGGCAGTATCTGCACTTAACCTTAACCAAAAGAAATACAGCCCGATTTCCCACTTTTCCTCTTTTGCTGCCGAAAATAGTGTTTGATGTCAAGCATATCTTTTTTTTTGCTTAGCTTTCCTTTAGGTTTTCTTTTTAATGGGAATTACTTAATATTTGATTTCGAAAATTTCAATTCTGTTCTTTGCGATCCAACCCAGACGTGCCTCGTAGCTCTCATAGAGAATCTCACTCCTAAGTATTTATTTTTATTTTTAGTTTTTCGACACGCTCGCCTTTTGTTTTTGCCAAATAGTTTTGGGTTTTTCGGAATTCAAAAAAGAAACTCTTACAAAATTCCAATACTCAAAATATTTGTGTGGAAATTTTTGTGACCCTGCGCAACCTCGCTTCCCCCTCTTAGCTATCAATAGCTAACTATACCCTTAAGGTCAACACACATCATTTTAAATAAAGAACGAGAGAGACTAAAAGTGAGAGAGAGATCATTGCTTCTGTCTAGCCTATCAATATGTATATATAGACCCCTCGAGAAGTGATAAATTAAAAGTCTTTTGCCCACAGAGCGAAGATCAAACCGTTCATTGGGGAAACGTCTGACATTTATGATCACAGCTCTGTCTAATTTCAAATGCGACACAGACAAGTCTCCAAATGCTGATTACAATTGGATATATGTGTGTATACATATATAGCTATATATGCCCAAAGGGTTGCCCATGTCTCTTGCATACTAACTAGACAGATCTTCGAATTCTCAATTTACGTCTAGACATTTTTATTTTATTTGTAATAATATTAAAACGAATTTAAGTGTGTTCCGGCTAAAGCGCTGTACAGCATATTTATCATATAATTCCGGTATATATAATATATCATATATATACATATATATATTTTTATATCCTTAAGTGCTTACAGTCGATTTTATCTTGTGCATCATTTATGCTAATTGAACGCTTTAAAATCTGTGTTGGTACACACACAAATGTTTGCATATTTCCGCTAATTAATACACTCAGAGAAATATCTACACAATTTATATATGCCTATAAAATACGTTTATTCCTAGGAAATAACTTTGGTTTCTTAATTTCAAAATAGGAAATCAAATTTAAAATGGTTGTCTATACAAATTATTAATCTTAAACAAAATTTCACTAACCCAAAAAAGATTTTCACATTAATTTTATAAAAGCTTTGTCCTAAGATTATAAAATTCTGAAATTTGGGTTAGAAAATTTTTCAGATTGATAAAAGATATTAGTTTTAATTTAATTTCGTTGTTAGGCTCGTAAATTTTTTTATATTTCCAACTGCTTTCATTCTACACATTTACACAGATTTTTCTCTCAGTGCATGCATTGCACACAGCTGCAAACAGTTGCCCATTGGTGCGCTAACAAAAGATTTTCCTAACTAACTGTCAAATTTGACGGACACTTGCAAATTAAGCAGCTATTATTTAGCGCAGAGCGTTTAAAAACGCGCTTGAAACGCGCTGCAAACGCTAACAAAATGCTTGGAACTTGCGTGTTTATCAATCAACTGCAAATACTTGAAGCACTTACCTTTCAGTGTTGCGTAATCTTTCAAAAAAATTGCAGAGCTAAGTTCAACGATCGAGGGAGAGAGAGGGAGAACGATATCTCTCTCTCTCTCTTTGTTTTTGGAGCAGCGGCAATCTGTGTGCCTCCATAACAAATCAATTAAATTATGATTGCTGGGTTATTTTTTTGGTCAGTGAGGAATACGAGTTCCATTTTGAAGCATGTGAAATCTCTGGCAGCTGGAAGCATAAATATAAGATTTGTTTTTCATTTATGTTACGCTCCAAAAGATATATATATAAATTTTTCGCATAGGAATTTTTCAGCGGAAAAAATTTGCAAAAATTAGTAAATGTCACGTACGCATTAATGGGAACATAAATAAATTAATAAATCAACAAAAGGAATATTAAAAACAAATGTGAAACAGCGCGAATTGAGTTATATTTATAAAGCAAAAAAAAGACAGAGTCTACATACACATATGTATGTATATATACTTAGATCTATAGATACCCTTTAAACAAAAACAGTATTCTTTTTGGATTAATAAAAACTAAAATATAGAGCAAGGCTGCAAATATTTTTGATTTATCTACGATTTATTTATCTGGCTTAAATATTATATATAATAAATAACAAAAATTTCGCTTAAGGATTATTTTAGCTGTGCATCGAAACTTCTTGAAAACTCGATTCAAAAATGATATATTGCAGTATATCTTAGCTTTTTATTTTTATTATTTTATTTTATTTTATATATTTATTTATAATTTAGTTTTAAAGTAAAAAATGCAGTGAATGCTTAGACAAATTTGGAAGTCATAGTTAAGGTCTATATAGATATATGTATTTAACGTATATAACTTTATTTTGGTGCATAACTTACTCGTTCGATTTATCTTTACAGATATGATTCATATATAAGTATAGTATAGTGACACAATTTTCATTAGCTTTTGCGATAACTTTTACTAGTTTACTTGAAAATAAAAAGTTTTTTTTACCGAAAGTTTTTCATATTTGTATTCCTAAATACACTATTTAATCTGGCAATATTAAAATAAGAACATTTAATGATTATAGTGCAATAAGAAGCAGTTAGTGCATACTTAAACATTTACCATATAATATATTTAATTGAAAGCTAAAGTCAACTTTCAATAAGAAACTCTCAAGTGCTGTCTAGTTCAGATAGAACACAATTATTCTTATCACGCTTTTATATATAATTTCATATATGCCTTTTTCCGATTTCAAAGTTGTCTGTCAGAATGCCTTATATATATCATAATACCCACAAGGCAAGGGTATATACATATATAGGGAATACAATAAAGCGATTTCAATGGCTATTTTAAAATACATAAACGCGATTTATAGATGCAATGTAGGCGAGGCAGGGGCTAGGCTAGCGGGGCATGCAGTTTAGATTGTTAACTATAGCTATACACAGGCACACAAATGTAGACATGTAGAAGTATATACAAATATGTATATAGATAGTGCTCTCAAAGTGAGCTAAGCAAATGCGCGGCGTTCAAATTGGAATTTTAATTTCGCATTGAGAAAACAAAGGCGACGCATTCAATTGCACGAATCAAACGGACCTCGAGCGGGGAGCAGGGTTAGGAGTGGGTGGGAATTTTACATTGGCAATTAGAGGGTAGCCGCAACCCCTTACCCCTTGCCCCATCCAATGCGCAATTAATGGCTAAGACGCTCTTGAAACTAAGATCTCATCTTTTCTAGATTCTGCTCGCCAGATCTTCACAGCTGGCCTTCGGAAATTGTTTTGGTTTTAGGCGTTTGTGTTGTTTGTCTAATTGAAATTGGAAAACTGCGGCTGGCAGCACTTAGTTCAACTTCATTTGTGGCCTACCTCCCCATTTTCTTTCCTCCCTCTTCCCTCTTCCCTTCTCTGTCTGACGTCATAAAATGCGGCGCTAAATGTTGCACAATTGCATTAAAGCAGCAAATGTTGTAAACAATGAGCTGACGGAGTACAGGAGGAGGCGTCAGCTGGCACAGATGTGCCCTCATCTAGATATACCCTGTAAATGGAGGTGTGCATGGGGTAGCTTGATAAAGAGATTAACTTTGTGACATGTAGAGGGAGACAGCTACAACTAGCTAAGGTTGGACTTTAGCTATCATCCTGTAATTAGAGCTGTATATGGGGTAGCTTAAAAAAGAGATGAGCTTTATGACACATCCGACAGAATAGACTCACCAGATGTGTCTTCAACTCGATATATCCTATTGTCGGATCAGTGCATAGGGGATAGCCTGTAAAAAGAGGACTATCTTAAAAGCTAGATCTATATAAGATGACAACACTTAAGCTTCACTTGATTTCTATATATACCATGTTTAGTGTATACATTATTTAATATTATATTTTTACGATTATTATAAACAAGGGTATTACAATCTTTCACATTTCACACGTCTTCCACTACCCAAAAGTCTCTTCGATCTATTTTTGGTTGAAACACAAATTTTACAAACATTTTGTTGTTGTCTTTTCGATTTAATAGTTGTTCTTCCTCAGTTTTTTGTTTATTTTGATTGGCATCAATTTATTTACTTTTGCATTGTGGCACCAAAAATAAAAATGCATACGCCCCGCCACACAAACACAAATAGGTATATATATAATATTATTTTTCCAATTCGGAAAGACCTTCACTCAGTAGTCAAAATATGATGTGGGTTCATGTTGAGAAATTATAGGAATATTGTGGTAAATGTTGCGGGTCTATATAAAATAGTTAAAAGACCTTACCTAACAGTGTATTTATGTTTATTTGGTTGGCTCCTTGGGATATTTGGTATTATAGAGCGGTATATAGTTTGTTATAAGACGCCAGTCGGTAAAATAGATGACGGCCAAGCCAGCAGCCATACCAAAGAAGGCGGCTGAGGGCACGCTGTGGGCGTGGCAAAAATATATATATAAATATATAAATAGGTTATAGATAGTTTTGATTGGGATCTACTTACAAAGCCGAGGCCATTTGCTTTTGGCCCTTGGTAGGCTTGAGCGACGATAGCAATTTCTTGATAGCCATTTCTTGAGACTTTTGAGAAAAAAATTGATAATACGTAGAGCTGAAAAGAAATTAGAAGAGTTTCTATAGAACTGTTAGACAATAAGAGAAGATGTTTACAAAGCCTGCTACAGTTGAATGAAATGTTGATTGAAATTTGTGTTAATTAAGTATTGATTGTGTTGTCATTAAAAAAGGTCGAGGAAGGGGCTTAGCTAGGGGTCAGGGCAGATGTCTATGAAGGGGTTTTAGGCAGGGAGTCTGGAGAGGGGCTTTTAGAGAAATGTATAAAGCGGTCTAGCGAGGTGGTCTTTGAAAGGGTCTTGGATAGGCGTCTAGGTAGGGTTATGGGAAGAAATCTTGGTAGGAATCTGGACAGGTTCTTAGGGAGATTTCTAAAGATGTATAGAGAGATGACTAGGAAGGTTTCTGGTTCTAGTTCTAGTTCTAGTTCTAGTCTAGAGAGAAGTCTACGGAAGCGTCAATGGGGATCCGAGAAGGGGTCTTTATAAGCTATGTGCAAAATCTCAATAGTTGAATACACTTTGTATCAAATTTGGGGTAGTTAAGTTAAAATTGTCCCCTCATTAAATATGGGTTTAGGGAGAAGTCTTTAGTGGGATAAGAAATTGATCTTACGAACGATGTCCGAATGGATTTATGAAGTAGAAGAAGTCTAGAGAGTAGTCAAAAAGGAGTCTAGTAAAACCTCAATGGATCGTTCTAGGACAGAGTCTAGAGAGATGTCTTACCATTAGACAGTTAGAACCCACGAACAGAGCCTCAGCAATTGAATAAAATATCGAATTCAAATTGAGTAAATTAAGTTTACATTATCGTATCATTAAAGAGGGGTGTAGGAAGAGGTCCAGAGAGGGAATCTTTGGAGGGTTACAGAGAGTCGTCTATGGAGTGAGTCTTTCACATAGATCGTAAATCAATTTAGATGCGGGTAACGCTTTGTGTAAACACACTGTGCTACAAATTGAAACATTACATGACTTTATTTTTATGGCACAAACAACTTGTGCGCTAGAATCATATCAAGGAGATAGTGGAATCATAGAGGGAGTTAGTCGGATTTTATGACGACTAAGGCCAGCTGTAGCTGGCAAAAACTGCAGCAATTTGTCAGTCACAAAATCATTAGCCTAATTTCCAGGTGTGTGTGTGTGTGTGTGTGTGGCTTAGTAAATATGCGTGTGTGTTGGCATTTTCTTATACGTGAAAAGAAGAAGAACATTTTCGTATTGGGGCCCTGCCCTTTATTGTCTTGACTCAACTCCTTGGCAGACGCGCAGAGTAAAGCAATTTAAATGCCACACCTTCCTCTACACACAAAAACACACCTGTCCAGCTGTCTCTGTCCACACATATGACACCTGGACGACAGTTCAAGGATATTCGACATAAGGCTGGGCCCACTTAAATTTTCATTTGAATTTTACACCAATTTTCACCAATGCCACAATTTCCACAATTTCATTGCAGTCATGCGTCTGCTATTGTTCTCGTTGATGGCCTGCCTGGCCTATGCCCAGCAGGACTATTGCTTTGGCAAGGATACGGAAAGGCCGCAGACTCGTCAATTCAGCTCGAAGACCGCCTATCAGATTGTCAAGGGCACCAACATGGATAAGCAGTACCAGGTGCCCGGCTGTGAGCCGAAAAAGATGTGGATCTTCCATAGACATGGCACACGTTTGCCCACACCAAATACTATCAAGGAGGCGCCCAGACTTGAGGAGGTATATTAGTCTATAATAACTTACCCAAACACCTCTTTAATATACAATCTCACTTCTTCCCTAGATCCGTGATTCTATTGTGAAGAACTATCGCGTTCTGCGCACCAAGCCCGATGAGAATGCTCTGTGTGCCATAGATCTAACTGCCATCCAGATGTGGAAATGGAATACGAGCATTACGGTCGATATTGAGGAGTATTTGACCAGTCAGGGTTACGAGGATCTGCGCGGCACAGCCAAGCTCTATCAGCGTTATTATCCCACTGTCCTGCCCAGCAAATACAATGATACCTACTATTTGGTAAGCATTGACTACACTTTAAGAAAAAGTCTATAGCTTCAGTCGTAGTCTTAGCCTTGGTACTTCAACTTACTATTCTTTTATTTAATGTTCTCCAGTTCCGTCACACGGACACTCAGCGCACCACTGAGAGCTTCAAGGGCTTTGCCGAGGGTCTGTTCGGAGATGCGAGCGTGGCCACCGCTGCGGATATACCCGAAAAGGATCTGTTGCTGCGTCCCTATGACTACTGCTCGGACTTCAAGGACAAGAACTACAAGGGCGAGGGCTCTGAGTATCAGAAATATCGCACTAGCGCCATATGGAATCGCACCATGGACGATATTACAAAACGACTTGGGTGAGTTCGAAGGAAGAAATAGTTAAGCCTAATCAACTTCTGACTTTTTGACTTTTTCTTTTTCTACAGCTTCACATTCTTAGCCGAGGATGACATCAAGCTGATGTATGATATGTGCCGCTATGAGCAGGCCTGGCAGGTGGATCGTACGAGCGTCTGGTGCGGCGCCTTCCTGCCGGAGCAGGTGACTGTTATGGAATATGCCGAGGATCTAAAGTACTATTACGGCTCCGGCTATGGGTTTGAGGAGAACAAACGTTTCAATTGCCGTGCCGTCCAGGATATGATCTCTCGCTTGAGCAGCCCCGTTTCTCCACATGTCGTGGCCTACTTCGCCCACTCGACGGGTCTGCAAACGCTTCTAACGGCGCTGGGCATCAACAAGGATGACATCAGTCTGCGAGCGGATAACTACGATTCAATGGCAAGTCGTCGCTGGAAGACCAGCCTGTTGGGTCCCTTTGCCGGCAACTTTGTGGCCGTCAAATACGATTGTCCCGCAGAGCGAGAGAAGGAGAAGGTTGTCTTCTTCCTCAATCAGAATGCCGTCCAGCTGGACTGGTGCAATGTGGGTCTGTGCAATTGGTCGGACGTCCTGCAGCAGTATAAAACCATCTCGGAGGCCAACTGTGATGAGTATTATTGTCGATCGGGTGCGTCGGTGGGACATGCCTCGATGCTGATCACCGGATTGATCGCTGCCATTGTCTACTTAATGCATTAGAAGCTGGCAAGGATCGGTGCTGGATCTGTGTTAGCGCTGGATTAGAGCTGGATTGATTGTGGGTTTGATCTTCTGTATATCTTGGCTAGATCTGGCAAGGATAAAATTCAGATCTCTATTGATCTATCATAGATCTGGCAAAGACCTGAATTAGGTTTGACAAAGATCTTACTAAGATCTGCTTTACGTTTTTGTTAGGTCTTGAGTAGATCTTGGGTAGATCAGTTATCTAACAGGCAAGGCACTGCCAAGGCACCAGCATAGATCCGTCAACGATTTATCTTAGCTTAGTTTTTAATTTGTAATGTACAAAGTTCGTACCAAAAAAATAAAAACAAAAACATTAATAAAAGAGCGAAAAACATCGCCTGGTGCGCTGGAGGCATTAAAAGTATTTTTTCAACTAATGTAAATTTTCTAATTTTAACGAACACATCTTACACAGCAATTAGACAAAAATTAAACACACACACACACAAATACAAACAAATAGATTTTTTAAAATAATTATTAAACTCTGCTTGTGACAACTAAATACAAATGTTAACAATTAAATAGCTTTATAAAATATGTAATTAAACGATTTTAAGAAAACATTGTGGATTTTGTTGATAATGTGGATTTGGAAAGCGGGGGCGATCATTTTGGCCTCCACTGTTGACATTGGCATTGCTGCTTATGATGCCGTTACATTAGTAGAATCCGGCTGCAGATACAACAACATGGCTATTCTTATGGCCGCTGCCTTCACTTGATTGGTCGAACGGCTTTAATTACCGTTGTCTTAGAAGCGAGCATAGTAGATTAGGTGAGAGCGCACGCATTTTAATAGTCGGGTGCTCTCTTTATTATCATTGTATTAGTGCATTTGCCGGCTTAGTACAAGCGCTTGCGTAATGGAGCCATTCAGTGTTTGCGCGGCTCTCCTGTTGATCGGTCGTATTCGTTGTATCCTCTTCGCGTGTGAATACATTTTTTGTGTGAAAATTGTGTTGGTGAAATTAAAAGGTGTTAAGTGTATTTATTACGTTAGTGCCGCGTGTGATTGTGTTGAACGTCATATATCAGCTGTTCTAGATGGCTGCAGAATAATTCAGTAATCGCAATTTTACGCGTCGTTTTTTTTTTGGTGCTGAGCTTGGCGAAATGGCGCAATTTACAATGCAATCCACATTTAGTGAGAGAAAGAGTGAGGCTGAGACACAGTTAGAATAAGTGAGGATAAGAGAGTTATATGCAGCCGGCAACTGTAAACTGGTAAGCGTGCACTTTAGTTAAATTCACAGTTATTCATTTATTAAATTTTTATACTCTGTAAGAGCATATATTTACTTTGGCCAAAATGTGCAATGTCCACAAGGAGACTGCTTTAAGTGCTTGGCTTGGTTATTAATTGTCGTTTAACATAAAAACAAGAGGATTTTTTAAATATGCTGCAAATATGTATACAAATTAATTACATATATTGTGGCTCTACCAAATTTAATAACTGCAGTAGTATCAATCGACCAAGATTTGCTTTTAAAAACATAGAAAGAGTATTCCATTCTCGGCGTGCCGTGAATTGTCGTTTTTGTCCAAGTTGTGTTTACTGTTTTTACAAATTTGAATTCTTTGCTTTTGCCGCTTTGCTATCGATAATTTGTTATCGTATGTTGTACTTCGTTGTGAATGTCAAATCAGCAAACGCAAAAAGTGGCAGTTCTACTTGATAGGTGGCAGCGCTGCGCAATGCTTGGCGCGTTTATTTAAAAATATTGGAAATGTGAAATAAAGTTTTTTATTTAATTAAGAAATTTTTTTAAATTGTATTATACATATTTTTATTTTGTATTATATGTATATGTATAATACAATTTATATTTTAAATTGTATTATACATATACATATTTTCAACTACCTATTTTAAATTTAAATTTGAAATTAGTTCTTAAAAAACAATTTTTTTGTGTTTTTGTATGTATTTGTGCATATCCGACCTATTAAAACTATATTAACTTAAATAAATAAGATTCTGCTCTTCTACATATATCTACTTATCTTCACGTTAGGTTGCAAGTTTTTAAACTGTTGTTTTCATGAGCTTTAAAATTGAAGTAAAAAAATCACAACTTTAAAAACTCACCTGAGAAATCCTTTTTTTGGGGGGGCATGAAAACTGTGCCGCCTACACTTTGAGCCGTCACGTGCTTCCTGTTAAATGTTCTAATGATGCGTATTAGACCAGACTAAAAGCCACTCATAAGTGGGCAGCACACGCACCTGACTCCCAAGTTGCCTTTGACATTAGAATTTGGTCTTTGGACATTGGGCGATGGCAATGGCAACGGCAACGGCAGCGAATTTTACGCAATATGCGTTTTTTATTTCACATCTTAGTTGGCTAGTGTAGTTGTAGCTGTAGCACATGCCGTTGTCCGGGCAACCAGCAGCCGCCCACTGCCCACCCACTCCTCTTTTCTCCTCTTCTCCAACAAAGGTTCACATGCCCTAAGCTCAGCTCCACGTGAGGCCTTCTCTGTGTCTATTCAACAAATTTTGTTTGGCTGTGTGTGTCTGTGTTGGGGCAATCCAAAGTGCTTTATAGTTACTTAGACGTGATGGCGAGTGTATGAGGGACTGCTGGGGGCTAGGGGCGTGTTTGGGACTGTTTATATGGCCAAAAAACAAGGCAAGGATATCTTTGGTCCCATTTTTCGGGGCATTTCGGCACAGTTTTCATTAGCCTAAGAGTTGAAGCAAGTGCATAAATCAGCTTCGTTTTGATGTGGGCGTGGCTAATCGTGGCCATGGAGGCGTGTTTTGTGGAATGCCGCGAAAATTTGGAAAGTTTACAATGCCCAAGTGTATCAACTGTTGAAACAGGCAAATAGCCAAAGTCTGTTGCAGACAAGTAGGGGATATAGATGAATATATATATTTTTGGATACTTATATATTTGTATATATGAATGTGTTTTTACAGTAAAGCTTGCCTATCCCGAACATTTGCTTCAAATTGCTTAAAAAACAAATATAAATGTTTTAAAATCTATATATCAAAGTTCGTTTTCGCTTTAGGTAGATTGTACTGTATATTTATACCAGGGTAGTTTGAGAAGTTTTGCGACTTAATAAAATATGTATCTATATATATATATATATATATTGAGACAAAATATTAAAAATTATTATTGTTATTATTTTATTTGCATTATTTATATTTTTATTATTTATCCAATACATCTTTTCTTAGCTTCATATTGATGTCGGTAATTTTTCAGACTTCCCTCGCATAAACACATCTTCTTATATATATCTATAGTTTTTGTTGTGTTAATTGCTGTCTCATTCGGGCCACAGTTAGCAAATATTTTTGGTCGAAGCTGCAAATGAAGTTCTGTGCCACATAACTCCAGGCTAAAAACCTTTAGCCATCTCCAATTTGGGCCATAAAAGGTAGCAAAAAGGTAGTCTCACCGTAAGCCGACTCGTTTTTACGGCCCCCAAAAGGCCGCTTCGACTGCTGTGTAAAATGATGCTAGACTCTGTTTGCGTTGCTTCCATTGCCTCTCCCTTTGCCCCTTTTGATGTTTCGTCCTGGTAATTGGTTAATTATTGGGCTTCCAACGTAGGTCAAGTCAATGGGTCTCTATTGTTATCCTTTTACGAGCTGCAAATTTGTGAATTTTATTTCAATGCACGTTTCGTCCTACATAATTGCTGTTAAAATTCGTTTAGCTAATAAAAATTCAGGTATAAATTCTTTATTTTTCCCCTATGAGATTTTCTTGAAATATTTTGAAAGCTTTTTATCGCATAGCTTTAACTATCTGTCTAGCTATTGAGCTAAGGTTTTCATTTTCACAACACAAATAATATTTTTCATTCCCACACACACATACAGCACACACACACAACCAACATTTATCATTTCGACACATTTGCAGCTAGAATTTTGCAGGCAGGGTTTTCCACTGGCCAGAAAATTGTGTAATTCGAGTTGGATTTAGGCTATGTACTTGTACAACAACAACAACAACAAGTACAGTTAGCACACACAAACATTACCAAGCTTGTTTTAGCCAATTTGTAAGCCAGTTGTTTCATTTTTTTTAGCTTCTGCGGTTTTTACTCTCGTTTCTCATTTTAATTAAGTTAACATGTTTTGTTGATATTCGACAACTTAAGAAAAACAAATTCATTGTGTAGTAGTCAGCCATAAATATAGGCGGTTGTTCTAAGTAGGCTTCTGTAGCTTTATAAGTTAAAATAAGATGTTTTTTAAATGCCTTGAGTTGAAATTGAAATTTATAATATACATATGATATAGATGCTTTCTTTCTTAGATATCAAGTCATTTAGACAATTAAGCAATCGATGTTCAGGGCTCGAACTCCGAATTAGTGTAATTATTGTTTACACTAGCCGAAAGTCTTAGTTCTAAAAAATAGTTGTCATAAATTATATATATTGAAAAGAAAAATCAAAATGATAAATATATATCATCATATCATATATCTATATAATATGTTATTGTTGCGATATTGATGTATAGAGAACAAGTTAATGATTTCGATTTCTTTTTCCAACAAAAATGCTTTAAAAATTGGGTTTGTTTTTTCAAAACTCGTGGATTTTTTCAAAATTGAATTTGATGCTTAGGTTTTCGGGAGCTTTACCTGCAAAATTTGTTATTTAGGTTCTCGTAAGGTATACACAAATAGAATGAAATACAATTTTTCAATAACTTAATTCTATTCTAGTCTATTTTAATTTTTTTTTTACAATTCCTTACTATTTAATAATAAATAATGTTGGTTTTTATTGAAAAAAAATCTATCTTTATAAAAGAGTATTACCCTTTCACCCAAAAATTGATATAGCGATGCGACATGGAACTTGCCCAAATTGTGGTTTTTATTTCTGGAATTTTTAGTAATTCAGTTTGATTCAATTTATTTATTGCTATTTTTTTCTAGAGTTTTGCGGCTGTATTTTTTATGCACTCGACTTCGCATCACAAAAATTTCGAAGCCTCTTTTAACACCAGCCTAATCTATGCCATTTGCAGCTTTTAGTTGTTTTTGGTTTAAAAAAAATTATCTTTGCACTCAATATTCCACATTTTAAGCAGCTTAATGTTGACATTTTATGCACCAAAATGAAAAGCAAACAAGGACACTCTACTAAAAAGGAAACCAGAAAAAATAAAACGAAACACTAACTTTTATGGGAAATATGTGTTCCTTATATTTGGGCTGGGCTGAGCTGCTATTTTTAGCGCTCAATTAGCAGGCAGTCGGAGGGAGTTCTTGTTTTAGCATTAACCGTGGCAAAGGACTTGCTTGCATTGCCACTGATTAAAGGACAAGCCATCAAAGGCGACGCTCAAGTGTCTCGTAAACGCATTTTAAAGCACAAAGCTTGTTCTGAGCTCGTAATATATAGTATATGGCTTATAGAGCTCTAAAGCGACCTCATATGCCAGCACATAAAGAGAAACAGGATAAAGAAAGACGAAGAAGAAGAAGTGTTTGGCTATGCCTAAATGAAAGTTGAAATACACTTTTGATAAATTCAAATTCCTGCTGAAAATGTTGTTAAATAAGAAATTAGTTGGGGATAAAGTTTCATAGGTTTTTAGGCTTAGTCATAGTGATATGTAAAGATGAAATTATGATTAGTTAGTATATTATTTATTAGTTGTATGTTTTTTATTTGATATCAATTTTTAAGGAGGAAAGATAAACAAATAAAAATAAAGCTATGCCAGTATATTTTCTTGAGAATTTTCTTTGATTTATCTCCCATTTTCTCAATATTTTCATCAGAGTTTTAATAAATGGTCTAATCAATATTGATTTCATATTGTTAAAATATATTTTATTGAAAAGACCAAAAAAAAAATATATATATTATTATATATTAAAATTTTTTTTCATGATTTTTTTTGCCATTTTGGCAATTATTTTCTATTGTTTTTAGAAGAACTAATATAATCTGAATTATAAAAGAGATAGGTATAGCTATCGTCTAAAAGAAACAGCTTCATTGAAATCGTACTTAAATGAGTCAAGTTACTATGGAAAATATGTACTTATATGGAACGGAGGTAGTACCATAGAATGCATTTACCTGCATATCCACAAGCCTTATTAAAAACTGATAGTGGTCTCTGTTAGGGTATACAAATATGAATTGAAGCATGTGGGGAATAACGACCACTTGCACATACACCCATACACACAGCCACACACACATTCTCGCAGAATGCCTGCAGTAATTTTTGCTCATTTTAAAGGCTGCATAAGCATCACTGTGTGTGTGTGCTGCTCGTATATGTGATATGCGGTGGCTGTAATGCAGAAATTAAATACATAAATATGCACAAGTTTAATAACATTTCAGATGGAAGCTGTCAAAGAAAGACACAAAGCGTTTACGTTCCTCAAAACTCTTTTACGTGAATTCGCAATTCGTTTGACATTATGGAATATAAAAAAGCTCGATTTCCGGATTTTTACCTGGAAAGAATTTATCGCTCAACAAATAGGTCTTATGTAAAGCAATCAATTTTTTGTATTCAAAAAAGGTGTTGAATCAGAAATTTTTATTCGTTTGTTTAATATTCAATAGTTTAAAACAGAATTTTAAGTGCTTCCATGAAAATTTTTCACATACTTTATAAGGTATGCATTGAATTTGTCAATCTAGAAAATATGTGTATCTAAAACTAAAGTCAAATCTCTCATGGTTCTGAAAAGTTGGATTGCGGATATCTGATAAACATTTAAAAAAATAATTCTAAGAAAAATTTTAAGTTTTTCTGTTGTTTCAAAACAAAATTCCCAGTAGTCCCCAAAGAGATTACAAAAACTATGAGGCAACGAGGTACGAGTCCCTGTCAATTTTTTTTTACTCTATTTAAAACCAGTTTGAAATAGAATTTTTATTGAATATTTTAAAATATTTGATAATATTTAAGTTGAAATTTATTTGTGGAACACATATAAAATAAAATTATTTGCTGACATTTTGTTGAGTCAAATATTTTTATTAAATTTAAATTTTTATATGGCAGCCACTTAAAAAAACACATTACACATGCATGCACACTCGTCCAGACACACCCACACACATACACAAAACATGTTGTTGTCCCTTTTCCAAATGTCCTTCCGGCTAGTGCTCCAATGTTTGACAGTTGTTGCTGCCGGTTGTTGTAGTTGCATGTTGTTGCTGTTGTCGGTTCTTTGTTGTTTTTGCCTGTTGCTTTCATTTCTGCTGTTGTCCGACATTATGCGATACACGCAATTTAATATACAATAAGCGGGCTGTCAGAGACACGCTTTCAACCAACCATAACTCAACTCCATCTCTCTCACTATCAAATCCCTCATTATAACTTTACACTTCAATCGCTCCTAAACAAAACTCTCTGCCCAGTTATTCAATAGATAATGATCGATATGTTGTGATCAATCATTCATAATTTATACGTTCTATTGAGTTCTAAAAGGTAATAACTGTTCATGTACGATAAATTCTATTCAGTTGTCAATCGTGCGCGATTGAGTAACTGAAAATCTATTCAATACGAATAAATAAAATCGACAAAATGGAGTATATCATGAGTTGCTGAACTAATTACACTGTCATGAAAATTAATATTTGAGAACTATACAATTTAGCTCATTTAGCAAATTTAACTAAAATTCCTCTATCGAATTTTTAGTCAATATTCGTTAATAACGGAATTAATATATAAAATTACCAAAATACTTTATGACTCTGAAATGGACTTTAAAAATCCATTTCTTTGACGTATATTATATGCTTTTATAGAGAATTTTAGCCTGAATACATTCAAACTATAATATGCTTCTCTAATTGAGTTGCTCGCTTTGATTGAATCAAATTTTAATTAATTTTTGCATGCAATTGATTTCATAATAAAAAGTGGGCGTGGCAACGTGCGCGAAAATAAGCGGAAAAATGTTGAGCCAGCCATTAGCTGCAATTGCTTTGCGATTTATTGCATCAGCTAGAGAAGAAGGAAGAGAAGATAGGGAAGAAGTAGCAGGAGGAGCATGTAAATGAGTTGGCATGTGATGAAGAAGAGGAGTAAGCAGAAGCAAGAAGAGCAGCAGCAAGAGCAACAAGCTAAGATAATTTATCTTGAGTGCGCACTTAATGTTTCATGTTGTTGTTGTCAGATTAACGCGCAAGTGCATTAATTAGGACATGGCAACGCGTGTTCATGCTTAGATATACATATACATACATATATGTATACACATATACACATCCTCTAACTAAACATTAAAAGCTGGCCATGATTTTCATATCGAATTGCTGAAGGGGTTTTTTCTTTGCCTTACATAACTTTGCGCTAATTGGTGCTCCAATGAAGAGCCTTTTTATCGACACTAATTTCAGCGGCAATAACTGGGTAACCGCAGCTAAACTCACCAACAAGTGAACGCAGACAAGGGGCGTTAACTACGCTTAAGCAGCGTATACATTGCGTATACGCAACGTATAGAGAGAGGACAGCAAAGGGTAAAGATAAAAGTGAACAGCAAGCTTTGTACGCTGTGTGAATCGTTAATAGAGAAAGGAACATAATGAAATTTGGTTGGCCTGGCAATTGGATTTCTTTTGCATAACATGCAAGGGACCTTTCAATATATATATATATATATATATATACAATATACAATATACAATATATATATATATATATATATATATATATAGACATATATGCAGTATAATAGATAGCAAAGCGGAGCAGGTGAAAAACATTTAATAAAAAGTTTTAAAGGCTTTTAAACTTACATAACTATCTTCGGCCCGAACTGAGTTTTATTATCTTTTACAATTTCTTTATGTTTTTATGAGCTAGATTGATTTAACTTCTACTTTTTTTTAGATTTAATAAAATTGCTTAGAAAAAAAATTTTGTTTTTAAATATTTACATGTTAATTTTTTTTCAAAATTCTTTTTCAATATAGTTTTTAAAAAATTGATTAAAAAATTACTTTTTTTTCCTAATTATGCTGTTAAAAAAAATTAATGCAGTAACTTACAAATATTTTCAACGGCTGCTCAAATTATTTGTAAAAAAAACTAGCATTTTTACTACATAATTTAAATACAATTTTTTATGGATATTGGCAAAAAAACAAATATTTTTTCTCTAAATTTTTTGTTTTCTATTTTATTTTTACTTTTAAGTTTGATAACTGCAAAAGAACTGAAACAATTTTGGTGATGCAAAATATTTGGTTTAAGATTGGTTCTCTAAATTGATTTTGCATTAAAATTTTATTCATGTTTAAATACAATTTTTTATGGAAAAATATTACCTGAGAAAATAGGAAATTTCAAATTTTTTTTAGATAAACTTGTTTGTTCAAATAAAAGATTCACTTTATTCAAAAGAAAACATAAACAAAAACTCCAAAAACAAAAGTAAAATTCAGAAATCTAAATTCGGAAATGGGACAAAGAGAATCTAAAATCTGTAACGACGAATGGCGCGATATTGGTAGCCATCCTTGGTAAGGACAGAGCTCTCGCCATTGGCAGGTCCTTCGGCAACAACATCATCGTCGAGAGGTGGCAAATACTCTCGAGCAGCCTCCTTCAGCTCAGCGGGCATCTCCATGGGCTGCTTGTAATGGTAGCCATCATCGCGGAGCTCAGCTGTCGGCACATCGACGACAATTTGATCCTCAACCAAGGGCTGTGCCTCAGCTGGCGGGGACTCCGTTTCCACAACAGGTGCCTCAGTGCTGGCTGGCTGCTCCTCCACAGGTGGAGGCAGATATTCAAGCGCCGCCTTTGGCTGCACGGCGGAGACCACCTCCTCGGTGTCATCGACTGCAGCTGGAGCAGCAGGTGTCGGCACTACGGCAGGTGGCAGATACCTGTTGCTTGGAGGTGGCAAATACTGCTGACCAGGCAAGTGGGAAACATCGCGGCGATTGCGATGACGCAGCTTGAGGCGTCGCACCGTGCGATATTCGTAGCCCTCCTCGCCACGCACTGCCCTCGGCTCCTCGGTGGCATCAGCGGGTAAATATTCCGTTGCCGGTGGCACATACTCCATGGCCGTGGCATCCACCAACTCGGAGACATCGCGACGTAGACGAGAGGTGGCCTGAGGTGCAGCCAAAGCAGCGCTGGCCACGGCGGAGAGGGTGAGCACGGTTCCAAGCGAAAAGATTTTCTGCAAGACAAGAAAAACAGGAAAACAGGCAATGGCTAAAGTTATCCTGCACATATATGTATATATATTCCTTGTTTTACCATTTTCTTGTTGGTATTTTTTTTACGATTTTTGGGTTAACGGCGTCTGGCAATTAAAAGTTGCTTGGGCTGTTTGATGGCTTTGCTCTAGTCGACCGTCGCATTTATAGCAAAAAACTTTTGAGGCACTTCAGCCTTAGCCTTCGTCTTAGTCTCGGCGGCAGCTCCAGCTCCAGCTTCAATTCCAGTTCCAGCCTCCAGCTCCGGTTCAGTTCAGTTCGCTTCGCTTCAACTTAATTAAAAATCTTCAAATATCTAAATAAAGAGCGAGCTTTTTTTTTGTCTTTTCTGCTGTGTTTGTTATTGTTGCCTTTGGCTTTAAGTGCGCTACTTGAGTATCTCTTCAGCTTCAGCTTCAGTTTCAGCTTCGACTTCGACTTGCACTTCAACTTGGGTCTTCATCTTTGCTGGCAAGTCTTTGACTCTAGAGCTGCTAGTTGTGTACGGCCTTTGCCTCGCTTTAGTTTTTCTGTTGCCTGCAATGTCAAGTGGTGTACGTCAGTGTGCTTGACCTTTCTAGATGACTATACCCTGTAATTATTATAACATAGGGTACATTTGACTACTATATCAGTTTTGGTCAAACCTTAAATTGCATTAATACAGAAGAATGTAAATACTTATACCCTGTAATTATTATTAAATAGTGTATAGTGTAACTCATAAATAGAACATCTCACGAGTATTTTCATGTCATGGGACTTTAAATATCTGTAAAATTTATGAATATTAATATGAATCTTGTAGCCTTTTTAGACCAGTGGGGTATGCGTTGGTAGAAAGTCATCACCTTTAGGCTTCCAACCCTGGTGAGTTCGTAATAACACCATTAATTCAATAACCGAAAATTTCGCAACTTAAAGAAAAAAATAAAATTAAAAAATGTATCTCAAAATTTTCAACAATATTTTAGTAAATTATCTGATAAGCTCCTTGATTGCTGATAATAAAAATATATGAATCAAAGTTATTTTATTTTTTTTTATAGAAAGAGGATATCTTTTGGTCAAGCAAAGTATTTTTTAGATTTTCTTTACTAAAAGCTCTATAAGCTTTTTGTGGAGGAAACAAAGGTTATATGGATTAAATTGTTATTATAAAATTCTTAGCATTTCTTATGTTGTTTTAACAGAGTATCTATTAGTCTACCACATGTGTTTAATTGTTTTGCTTTTTTTAAGCCATAAGCCTTAAGTAGTTCAGTTTTTTTATGTTGAGGTGTTAATTTGCTGCCTGCTCAAGCACTGCGGAAGTACTATGCTTATTTATAGGCCTCGCAGTTAAAGAGCTTCACAAAAAAACCTGAAGTGGGCGCTTGGTTGGGCTCCATATCTCCCTCACCCTTGTCGTGTCTGCCTTTCTCTGTCAGCAGCTGTCTCATTTGTAATTGAAACAAATTAAAAATATATATTTAAATATGCATTGCAAAATCGCTTGCTGTCGAGTCCTGCCATCAAAATGCAATCAGAGACTTGTTGCGGAAATTATTTATTGATTAAAATTTATTATGATGCTTGGCCTTCCAACAAAAAGGTATTTGTTAACGGGTGCTGTGAAATCTGAATTTAAATACCGAGAAAAAACTCATTAAAAAATCATAAGCATAATTAAAAAAAAAACAGACAGACAGATTTACATACATGTATTTTTATAAATTACAAATTGAACTGGAAACATTTGTAAAATTAAATCGAACAATGTAAATTTTTTTATTGCATTGTTAATGAACTGTGGGCGTTAGGGGTTGGACGTGGCCAGCTGCCATGTGTCATTAATATTTACAGCTCTCACGCATGCAAATGAGCTGTCAACGAGCGAGAGAGTGGGCATAATATATCCAAAATCCAGCTTAAGGAAATACACAGATCTATAAGCTCCTTAGCTTCTCCATATTTCAGTCTAGATAAACCTTGAATCTGCTTAGCTGGCAAGTAAATCATTTTGAGGCTGTTTGTCTGCCTAAAAGGCGGCAACAACTTTTCATTCGACACGCGCAGTTGCGCCTCAAAATCGGCTATGGGGAACATGTGGGTGGGAGTAGACCCTACTTGTTGCTAGCGAACAATTTTTGCTCATTTCATTTGCTTCTTTTTGGCCGAAAGCCGCTCATGTGCAATATTTTATGTGTCTAGCCTAGGGGTGTGGGTGAATTTGTGTGAATGTGTGTAAGGTAGGTGTAAGGTATGTAGGACATAATTTATAGCATTAGTTACGCAAAAAACAAGCTTAGAGTGAACTAGACAATGCCCTATAGACCATTTCCTCTTCTTATAATTTCATTTGTACTTCTATTTCTACTCCTGACTTATACTTATACTTATACTTATACTTATACTTATACTTATACTTATACTTATACTTATACTTATACTTATACTTATACTTATACTTATACTTATACTTATACTTATACTTATACTTATACTTATACTTATACTTATACTTATACTTATACTTATACTTATACTTATACTTATACTTATACTTATACTTATACTTATACTTATACTTATACTTATACTTATACTTATACTTATACTTATACTTATACTTATACTTATACTTATACTTATACTTATACTTATACTTATACTTATACTTATACTTATACTTATACTTATACTTATACTTATACTTATACTTATACTTATACTTATACTTATACTTATACTTATACTTATACTTATACTGATAGCTATACTTATAATTATACTTTTCGTTATACGTTATTCCCTTCTCATTTTCTTCACTTTGCGATATCTACTCTTGGCCACGTTTCTATTTACAGGATATAGAATAAACAGCAATAACAAACGAATCTGTTGTGCTATAAATTATGTGTGCCTCATTGATTTTTGTGCGGCTCTTGACTTCTGATTTTATTTAAAATACGATTTTTATGTCTATTTTTCTTGCCATTTTCCTGCTGCTTCTCTATGTGTGTTTTGCGTTTGTGCGGCGGTTGAGGTTCAATTTACATGTGCCACAGTTTGTGGCGAACAACTGGCTAGTTTGCTTGTTGTTGTTGTTGTAGCGATAAAAGGCAACAGCTTAAAGGAGCTCCCAGCGGCTCATCGACCATTAGCCGGCTGTAAAGTTAACCTGAGTTGCTGCTGCCGCTGCTACTGGCGAACTCTTTAACAAACTCGAGCTGAAGCTGGAGACTGGAGCTTGGCCGCGGGCGGATAATGTTGGAAAAGGGCAGCTATGGCAAACAAGGCAAACAAAAATCGTTGGCCAAGGCACGGTTTATGCAAATGCCGATGCTTTTGTGTGTGTGTGGTTGTGTGTCTGCCAATGTGTGTGTGTTCAGCACTTGTCCAACTTGTAGATAGCGGCCGAAGGCGCCAGTCGACTTGATGCCGCATTTATTAACTTAAAATATTTATATATTTTAAATAGGCAAGCCAAACAAAAAGAAAAGGAGCAGCAGCAGGCCAAAAAAAGGGTCCTTCGGCATATCGATTTGGCAAATCTATTTACGATTTTTAAATTGCTTCTTTACAGCTGCTGGTAGAACATGAGAATCCTTTTTCGGGGCTAAACAAATTGCTGCGACAAGGACACGCATTTGCCATCAATCAATTTATTGCGCATTCGCAGCGTGGACTACGCTCCCTACTCACTTAATTGGACTATAAATTTAGACTTGACAGTAACATTTAAATCAGCTGATGTAAGCTTAAAATCACATAGGTAGCAAATACGTTAACTCCGTGTGGGGCCTAATTAAGCCATGGCTTGTTAACACGCCCCCTTCAAGATGAGGACAGCTAATGTTGCAAGCACTCACTTAAGCCTGACAGAGCTATTGAAAATTTGATGAGCCGCTAGCATGAGCAATAATAATATAGATTGACATCATAACACATGAATTCTTGAACATTTCCAGGCGCCTTGAGTGCCTGTCAGTGAAGATATATGTGCACAAAATGTGATTGGAAAAGTAAAAATGTCATTGAACCAGAAACGTTTCCTGTTGTCTTCCGCTCTCCCTCTGTCTCGTTCATTCTCTTTTTTTTTTTTTTTGTGAATTACTGAAGAGATTTATGTAAATTGTCATAGCTTTTGATTTATATCAGTTTAAATAACTTGCAAATAGTTTAGTTTCTTTGTATTCCTTTGCTGAAGGTTTTTGCTAAAGTCTTACGAAGTAAGAAGTAAAGATATATCCGAAAGGTTTTTCATTTAGTTAATTAAGGCTCTCAGTTTTTACAAAATTTAACACAGATATGACTTTTACCTACTTTAACAATTTTCTTTGCTCCCTAAAACACCATCAATATTTTAATTTAAAAGCAAGCAACTATACAAAGCTTTTAAAATTTATGAGAATCGCATAGTAGGCCGAATATATATACATAGATACGTAGATTTTTCCTGAAAATAAGTGCTATTAGAATATATTTAGCGAGAAGCAAATTCTTGTATGATGGACATAAACTTTTTAATATATTTTTTATAAATAACGCCGTGCTATGCGATTCTCATAAATTTAGGCATCCTTGTAGGTCTTCTTTTTTGTAATGAGGAAGATAAGCAGTCAAAAGTTGTATTAGCAAGCCAATAAACTTTAGTGGAAGCGAGAGAGAGATAGAGAGAGGAGGAAGCGATTAAAGCTCTAGAGAAATTTAAACTCTAGAGGGAAACTTTTTCGTTCTTTCTCTCTCACTTTGCCTTACTGTCTTACCTTCACTTTAATTTACTTGTGATACATTTTTTCTTGCTCTTCCAACCGCAAACTTCTCTTCTCCTGCTCTTACTCTATGCCGACCATATTTTTTCTTTCGTTTTTTTAGCATTTGTGTATATACATCAAAATGGTTTTGCAATATACGTGAATTATGTTTTGGCTAACACAAAATTTGTGCTTTAAATTTTGGCTGAGCTAAACTTTCGCTTGAAGCGAAAGGAAACCTTATTTTAACATTCAAAATTGTCATTTATAACGTTTTCATGTCAGCTGCAACATTTATAATGCATTTTCGCTCTACCTCTCTCCTCTCACCTGACTTCTGTTGAAGGCAAAAATTTGAAAGGAAAACGCAAACTGCCAAAAATATAACCATAAATATTTATAAAGTTTAAAGAGCCGCAACGAGCCGAAGCGCCATAAAAAATCGATGGCAGTGCTTAGGTTGCTTTTGTTGGGCTGAGACACGCCCCCAAGCAAACACACCTGCTAGGCCTCACTGTGGCGACTGTTGTCTATGCATATTTAAAATTCAATTTCAGTGCACGCAGCCGGAAAATGCGTGTTAAATAAATAGAAAAAAAGAAAGGCGGAAATGAAAGATATATCGAATCATGTCAGTTATAGCCAAAGGACACGAAGGAATTAAAATATGTCTCATAATTAACCGTAATCTTTATGTATCTTGGATATATAAATTTGTCTATTTATAGAGAATTCGTGGAAAGCAGCTAGAGAGTAAAAATCACAAAGGATTCTTTTTTTTGGTGCCTACAGCATGGTTATATCCTTTTTACCTTTTGAGCATTAGTCCAATTAGCTGCGCACTCAGTTGTAATAATTAACTCCGATGTCTGGCTTCAAGCTGTTCAACGTGGCGAATGCGCAATATTCGTATTGCGGTTGACTTTGATGGCTGGCCAGGATTCAAACAAAGTCATATTTCATTAAAAATCAGGCAGCAAACAGCATATAAAAAGGGGGAGCGAGGAGGAGGAGGAGAAGCTAGGGCTCAGATATCTCACCTGAGGCGCTCTTAATTTCCCCAGACACCTTGAAGTGCGCTGTTTTTTCGTCCTGTTGCATGTTTCTTACAAGCAAATGAAAATGAAAACAAATAAAGAATATAAAACCCGAACAGGCATCAAAGATGGTCGCAGCACAACGAGGGTCAACAGCAAGGACTCACAGCAAGGACTCACAGCAACAATAACAATTTGATTTTTGTTTGCTTGGCCGTTTGTTGTTTGCTTGTCTGTTTATTTGTTTGCTTACCCTGTGTCCCTGTGTGTGGTCCTGGCAATCCATCGCCTCAGTTGGACGCGAGCGTAAACTTAGCTGTGGCTATTTAATTTACATTTAAATTTTTGTTGCTCCAGCTGCAAGTGCAGCAAAAAGTTATATTTGCTTTCTTGTTGTGGGTTCATTGAACAGGACACAGACAGGATAATGACTCCATTTTCAATTAGACCAAAATGCTGAGCAGCTAAACAAGCTGACCCGCTTTGCTGGGCCACAGCTGAGCTGAGCAATTCGCTCTGGGGAATTCGTACGATTTATGCTTTTTAATTAGGTTTCCATTTCGTGAAATCGAACTCGAATTCATCTCAAATTTCAGTTTTATTTCATCTTCAATTACTTTTAATTATTCGCCATTTGTTTTCATTTTGATGCCCTGTGCCCATAAAGTGCTTAATGGGTATATTAAAGGCAGAGGTAATAAACGGCAGGAAAAGCCAAGAGGTATATTTATATTATTTCATATTAATCGAGGAGTCTATTCAATCAAGTAATTTGTTAATTCGTAATTTATCTTATGATATCTGATCATATTCAAAAATCTATAAGCTTTGATTTTCTAATTTCTCTTTTTTGGTAACCTGAGCCATCTGCTTCCAACTTTCAAGTTTATATTATAGATACTTAAAGCTGCAGTCGCTATCTTCTTTTATTCTATTTACAATATAGATAAATATAGATTTCTGTAATAAATTGCGTTAATTCCAATATCTTTCATTGCTTAAATGTATGACATTTCCGATTAATTTCCAAAATCGATATATATCGATATCCACTTTAATTTAAGAGCAGATTGGGTAAACTTGTTGATAACCCAATCATATTTTTTTAGCAAAAAATTATAAATATAAGCTTAAGTTGTATAAAATAATAGTAAAACAAATAAATAATAAGTAATAGTATTCCAATCCATAAGTGAATACAAAGACAATGTAGTACTTGTTATAAGGTATTTAGTAGTTCATCAACTCTAGATTGGACACATTTGTCGTGCTTGCCGTGTGGCAACTTTTTAATGCATAATTTGAAATAATTGTTCCACTACAGAGACAACAACAATTGTCGTGTCGGTTAAATGAGTTTCGTACGGTGTTGACTCGAATTCAATTTGAGTGCCCACCAGGCAGAAGGACATCGAGCACACACACACACACACACATATATATACATGCAGAGGACATTTGGTGAGTGCTCTTGAGAATCGAAGGAGCGCGACTCTGTTTATTTGTTCGTCTGTCTGTTGTAGTTGTTAGATGCCAAATGACTTTCAATTAAAATTGTATCCTAGCAGCAGTTGTCGATTTAATTAGTTTGCAAACTGACGTATGCTTATAAATAGCCACCCACAGGGTATGTACTTTAAGACAGGGTGTTTGACAGTTGGAAAAAATGCTTGAATTGTGGTTGGAATGGGCTTAAAGGTTGTTCCTCAATATTGGTTGGCTGTAGGCTGTTGCTATTGGTCAGGCACAGGGTGCAATATTTTGATAAAGCTATACAAGTTACAAGTACAGGGTGTGTCAGAATGATGTAGTTCGGCTTCTAGAGATTATCATGTATTGGGTATGTATAATTAAATAATTTTAGCAACATACTGCCTGCTAATGGCACACAGGGTGATTCAGTTAAAACGCTGTGCAGAAGCCCTAGCATATTGTGAGTGTTACAGGACGATTCAATTGCCAACTTCGGTTTTATTGCTTTGAATTATTCTTGCACTAGGATACCTGTTAAATGTACATAGTGTGCATAAATAACAAAGATGTAGACTACGAGGTGTCACAGGATGCACCGGATTTCTCAATTGCATACCGATTGCCTTGTACAGCGTGGACTCTACCGAGAGTGCTTCTGCATGAATGCTTCAGCATGAGTGAAAAAGACAGGGTGCCACAGGGTGCTCCAATATGCTACTTGCTATTTGCATTGACAATTACTAGCATAAGTCGCATTAGTTAACAGCATTTTACCAATAGGCTGACTGGTAGTTCCACATAGGGTGATTCAACTTGACTAACACATCAACTCACTTCTCACTTTTCAACCCTCAGCTGTAGCTGTGCCCATTTCTAGCAGTGTAATTAACTTTTACCACACGCACACAGAAAAAACAATACAATAAATACTTGTATACTATAGATAAATGACATTGGCATTGGCAATGGCATTGGAAATGGCAATGGCAATGGCAATTGCTGGAGCTGCTTATGGTTGAAGCTGTTAGTTGTAGCTTCTGTGTTATGTCCTGTTTTCTGTTTGCTAGTTACCTGCCCCGCCAGGACAAAAGACCCGCCAGGAGTTCAGTTCGTGTCCAGTTTCCAGTTGTCGTTCTTTGTGCTTACAGTTGTTCGCCTTGCTGCGCATTAAATTGAGCTTAATTGGAAATTACAATCCAAGTGCCATTCTTGTTATTATGTAGCAACAATACAGAACACAGAGATACACACACACATGCAACACACACACGTAACACACACGTTGAGCGCACTTACATATGCATTACATAAACTGATTCGGTTGAGCCGTTGCTGCCTCTCAAGTTAATATAATTAGTTTCGGTGTAAAATTATAAACGTCAACCGCTAGCATTAACGCACACATGCACAGCAAACACACACACAAACATACTCTCTTAAACACACCTGACCCTCACCGTAGCTTTGGCAGCTTAAAGTAGCAAAATGAGCAAATTCTGTGGCCAACTGCTGCACACACACTTTACATACTCTTCACACACACACATCACTTACACACACTTACACACATCACTCTCACATAACTGACATTAAAGTTTTAGCCTACGCTGTAGTATCAAACCACGCGGTTTTTGGTCACGATTCGCCACTTACCTCCCGCACACTCTCTCTCTAGCCTCTCTCTCTTTCTCTCGCCTCTCTCACCCTGTTCGCACGCGTCAAATCGGGTATTCGAAGCCGCAGGCTATATCCGTTCAATATTTGCACAATTTCCTCTATTTACACAGCAAAATATGTTGTTGACTGACCAGACCTGAAAACTCTTCAGTCTCCCCTCTGAACCCATGTATGTAAAATTTACATGCGATGCTCAATTTTTGGGTTTAGAGCGCAATTTTCCTTTTATTTTTTTTGATTATCTGGCGTTGCAAAATTTTGCTCAAATAAGTGTAAAATTATCAAAATGACAGGGTGTAGAGTGTGGGGTGTCTGTGTGGTGGGTCGATGTGTGTGTGGGAGCTTGCATCTGAGTGTGTGAGTGTTGTGTTGCTTTTTAATTATTTTGCAAGCAAATTACATATACGTCACATGGTTCAGCAGCTAAGGCGTTCACATCAAGTCTTAACTTTGACAGTTTGTATTGACAGATATGCCACCCTGTGAATATAATAACTTTTCAGAGAGGCCACACTGTGCACAGGGCGACAAGTCAGCATACCACCCTGTGAATATAACATAGTTCGATCAAATTTTGAAACTTGTCTGAATGTCTGAATAGTTGTATTGCCACCCTGTGCATAGCGAGCTTCAGCAGTTAATACTATACAATCGTAATACACTGTCACCCTGTCTAACAGAGTGCTTCAGCAGTTAATCCTATCAATTCATAAGACTCTTTTTGTGTCTTAAATTAGACGCTTTATTTTCAAAGTCATGCCACCCTGTGCCCATTTAGTCAGCTTAGCGCGACACCTGAGCATTTTCACGCCCAAAATTTTCACAATTTCCCTCCAGTTGTCCGGAGGAACGCACAAAAAGTGCATTCAACTGTGCGTGAAAATGTGCTCAACGGCAAAAACAAAGCCCGAACTTGAGTCTGGGCTCTACTGGGAACTGAGAGAAGTGTGGCAGGGCGGGCCGCAACAATAGCTTGCCCCGAAAGAGTTGCGGCAAACTTTTGAAGTTGCCACAAAATTGCGTTAACTTTTTATTTTTAGTAAGTCACTTGATTATTAAGTTGCAAAAAAGCGGTAGCTGCCCGGAATGCCGCAATGAAGACGACAGCCCAGACCCAGACGAACGAACCTGCTCCCCCCCTCCATCCTCGTCTCTCTCATTTGTCTTCCCTGACCTTGGCTTGATTTGGGTTACGCGTTGTGGTCGGGTTTACAGCTAGGAGTTGTCGACAGCGTTTAGCGCATAATTGAGACAATTAAATTGACTTTGACAATGGACGAAGGCTTCCAAAAAGGAGAAACGCAGCAAATCAGCAGCAACTGAAGTATAATAAATAATCCAAAGGGCGAGCATAACTGTGAGTCCCTTTTCATACACTGCTTGAGAAGTGAAGAAGGGTATATGGGTTTTAATATCATTATTATTATCTGAAACTGAAAAAGGATTAAAGAATGGCTTAAAGCTTGAGTAAGTTTTTACAGGAGCTCTTAGGAATGAATCTCCAGCATCCTTAAAGATCCATTACTATGAAAACTCATTATTGTTTATTATATAGATTTTTACAGAGAGTATAGGAGGAGAACATATTGGCTGAAATATTTATATATTTAGAAAATATCAATTCTGAGTTCTGTTAGTGATTTCATACAAATTTTTATAAATAGTCATACATTGATATATATGATATGACTTATATCTGAAATTTAAAAAAAAAATGTTGACAAAATAAATTACTTTTAAGCTGCTTTAAAGATAGATTTTGAAGTATAAATTTGCTTAAGCCAAGATATATCAACATCTGAGACGGTGTCTTTTGCCAGTCAGCAATCAGAAGCTTTTCAACAGTTTTCAACTGCTTCCTTTTTGTGTGTAGAGTATTGCTTAGTCATTCACACCCGATTGCAATTGTGAGAGAATTCTGGTTATGCATAGCGAAAACCTTCAAGTTGTAATTAAATTTTGGTATAGCGCTTTGACTTTGACATTTTGCCGTGGCTCGCAAATTGCTTTGCCTAAGCTCAACGCACACGCACATGTCTATGTGTGTGGCAGCTGCTGCCGCATGTTGCAAGTTGCCTGTTGCATAGCTGAGTACAAGTGCTTGCCGCTGTTTAGTATGCATTGCATTTTCAGTTGCTTTGTGGCAGCTTAAGGCGGAGCCAGGCGACAAGCTGCGCCTGATTTTATTATGCAGAAAGCAATACACATACACCCACATGCAACATGCCACGCCTAT
Source organism: Drosophila gaucha (assembly GCA_035045545.1). NCBI lineage: Eukaryota > Metazoa > Arthropoda > Insecta > Diptera > Drosophilidae > Drosophila > Drosophila gaucha. The sequence continues at coordinate 3,234,017 of JAWNOY010000222.1, forward strand.
GCCGCCCTAACCCGCCCTGCTTGCCACGCTCGTAATTGGAGCGTAATGTGTTAAAGTGAGAGTCACGTGAGCTGCGTCTAATTTGCTGCCTGTTTGTTTGCCCCATGTTTGCTGCCCCACAACTGTTGCATATTTTATGAAGTGATTACATTTCTGTATGTATGTATAAATCTCCTATGTGCCACTCGCTGCTAGCTGACACAGCGTGTTGCAGGTGCCACAAACGAGCCACGCATGCAAATCAAGCGACAACTCTTTCGAGAATTTGATTTGTTGACAGTGGCATTCAAATTACGAAAGTAAAGTGTGCCTAAAATGTAATAACAGCCTAGAATTTGTTACGCTCCCAAAGATGTGAAGTACATGACATATTTTTTAAATAAAACACAGCTGTAAATTGAAAGCAAGAATTTGGAAGTAACCATCCAGGCAGTCCTTTAACATTACATCATGCAGAATACTTTGATTCAATTTTTGGCAAAGGAAGGGAAATATTTATATTGGACTTTTTGACATAGAATTTAATTTAGAAATGATTAGGATTTCGTACGAAAATTATATAGTGAATATAGTAATAAAATATTTCTATTACAAATTAGTTATAGTATATAGCAACATTTATATACTTATCATTTAGTAGATATTTTGAACACAATATATATATCAAGTATTTTTATTTTCTTAAAAAATATGTAATGGATAGACAAATATATCTTCAATTCCTAGAAGTAAATTGTTTTTGAATAATATCAATCGCCTGGTTGATATAGTCATGCCTATCTGTATCTATGTTAGCAGGTCTTTTATTTGTTAAGCCAATTCCATAAAGCTATTCCTAATGTCGTCTCTTTATTGAAGTCAATAAATTTATAGAAGTTGACTGGATCGAAGTACTATATCATAGAAATGATCGGTAAATAAACATTTTTTGTATAAACTTCTTGTATACTTATTAAAATACATCAACTGATCAGCTCTCCTCAGTAGCTGATTTTTCTAAGTGGTGCGGGTTCGAGTCCCAAAGCGAATCCCTTAGCGAAAAAGCTTTAGAGTGCTGCAAAGAAGTAATAGATAATAGTATCTTGAAATTATATCTTATTCTTTAAAAATAATGAAGTCTTACCAATATCCGATAACTATATTATATAGTTGCCAGAGAAACAATTTGTAAAAAGGGAGTATTATACGTGACCACATATAATATATAAGTAAATGCTAAAGCTTAAAATTTTTTCTATCATAAAAGTGCACTAAAATATGTTTTCACATATAAGCCTTTTCAGTTTACCTTTGATAAAAGTTCGGAATAAATTGAAGAGGCTTACAAGTCAACATTTTGATACCTTGATTGGTTTACAGTTTGTTTCTCTTCAAAGTAAAACACTCTCGATTGTAATCTGATGGCATATATATATTTTTTACTATTCATTTGACTGGCAGACGATATCTGCTGACCAATGGTACAAATGGTAAAAAAATATATATATGCCATCAGATTACAATCGAGAGTGTTTTACTTTGAAGAGAAACAAACTGTAAACCAATATATATATATATATATATATATATTTTGATACCTTGATATATATATATATATATATATATATATATATATATATATATATATATATATATATATATTTGTGCATTTTTTGCCCGTTTTGTATGCAGATGTGTCCAGTGATTCGCAAGCTTCGAAGTGCGTTTTACATGCAGGACTCCCACCTCTTTCAATATATATGAATATATATGTTTTATTTTATTTATTTTAGCTGCTGCTCGCATGGTCACAGTTTCAATTGAGCAAACAATTTTTGTTGTATTTTTGCGTGGAATTTATTTTAAAATTCGTTTTTCGATGCGGTATCGAAAGTTTTCAGTAACGAATCAGGCTAGGCTATAGCGGCAGCCATACCTCCTCTATCAATCTATTATTGAGTTGGAATATCCCAACTAAATGTTTTCTGTTTTTTTTTTTTACATTTTCTATAAAGCTCAATCACCCAATCACCTGTAAAGGTGGGGAGGTGGGTTTCTGTTATAAGACTCAAATTTTTTGGGTGCTGCGAACGTTTTCAATTTCTGCTAATCCAGCAACAACACTCACACACACAAAAAATAGTAGAAAAGGAATGAAATTACATTGAATTTGAGTAAGCGCTGAGCTGGTCCAAAAAAAAAATCAGGTCATGAGTGGGGCAGAGGAGGGTATTGAAAGAGAGGCGTGGCGCACTGAAAAAATGGTATATGCTTTTGATTTCATTTTGGGTTTCTGTAACATTTTTCTTTGCCGCTCGTTTTGTTTGTCTGCCACGCGCTGAAAATTGCGGAAATCGGACAAAGATAAAGGCGCTTTATAGATATATGTATAAATATGTGTGTGTAAGTGTGTGTGTGTGCTTAGTGCATATAGAAATAATATTTATGATGGATTTTGCGACAGCTTAGCTTGGATTTTAATGCATTCGATTGAAATTATGTCTCCGTCTCTTTGTCTGTCTCTCTCTAATCATTTACTTGAGCTTCGATTTTGGGTTTTTCATAGCAGTAAGCCGCTTATGGCATAGACGTCAACGTGCCGCATGTGTGATAAGTTTTTAATTGCCACGTCATGGTGCAACAGTCGAAGCAGAAGATCGTGACAGTTCTCTGACCCACAGTCCCCCGAAGTGCTGCATCATCTTGAACTTGTAATTAGAGGGCCTTGCAGACCACAGAAAAATGATAAAAAAAAAAACTTACATTTGACATTGAATTCGTTTTGTTTGCGGGACATTGAAATTATTTTATAAGCATTTCAGTTTCGGTTTCGGTTTCGGTTTCGATTTACGCTCTTCAAACTTGTGTTTGTAGAATGTGGCCAAAGAAACAACATAAAATATTGACAGATTTTTAAATTGAGTGCGAAATATTCTTCAACAAACAAACGCAGCTTAAGTTAAATAGATAAACAGTTGTTGGCAACACTTAAGAAGTGCCCATCGGTTCAAAGAGCTGACGATGCCAATGACCATGCCATTGAGTCGGAGGCGCTTAGAGCTCAAATCGAACATCAAACAAAGAGATCGGCTCGATCGAACTAGTTGGAAGAGGTTGGAAGCTAGAAGCTAGACCATGGAGGAACTGTGTTGGCAGAAGTTGAACGGAAAAACGAGCTAAATTAATACGCTGCTAAAATTAAGGTTAAATGAAACTGAATGTTGGCTGGAAATGTGCTAAAAGCTTCAAACTTAGTTAAAATATGTCTAATAGTAATAATAAGCTTTAATATTATAAACTAAAGGAAATTAAATGTCAGACTAAACAAATTTTAAATAAAAGAAAAGGTAAAGTACCAAACAAAAGTGGCTTGAACAGCTGAAAATGTGCATTTAGGCTGTGATTAGCTATATAAAAACAAAACAAAATGGCTGAGCGAATTGAAAATTTTCTGAAAATATTTTAAAGATTGTTGAAAATGGTACATATCTTAAATTTATTTGAAAATTAGCTAAAATAGCTTTGAAGTTACTGTTTGAAGGATTTGGTTTTACAAAACTATAAGTAAACCAAAACTCGACTTAAAGAGACAATTGTGTATCTATATAAGATGTTTTTTCTATGTCTGGCTATACTTTTTTTATTGCTCAAATAATTGATATATGTATGTGGATAATATGATAGATAATATATAGTATATGTATATGTGAACATAATTATTGCGTATATTACTTATGATATGCTAGATATGACATTATGATATTATATATGATATATATATTTTAGCTTTTTACAAGCCTATTTCTTTTTAAATATTAGCTATAAACTAGCTAAAATAGCAGCACTGTTTGCGGAAGGTGTCGTCGCGCTAAATGTTTTTCTTTTGATGCAATCAAACGCAACAACAACAATTGAAACGCATGTTTAATTAAGATTCCGGTTCGAGAGCTCGTGTTCGCTGTTCGGTGTTGGGATCGAACCATCGTCGCTTCTTTGGCAAACCCTTGCTAATTTTTCATATAAATAGCCAAAGTGATTTCGTAAAGTCACAACATAACGCAACGCCCAACAAACCCAACAGACCTACATCGCTTAATATGGTAAGTGTGTTATATTTTGGATATAACCAGCTGGAAGCTAGATCAAAGTGAATTTTTCACAGTTGAAGATGAAGTTTTGCCAAGACCTGCTGCTGTTGTTGCTTGTGGCTGCTGTCAGCGTGAACGCTGGTGCATTGCGGTCGCGTCGCGATGTCTCCCATTTGCCGTTGGAGTATTTGCCACCTGTGGTGTTGCCACCGCTGCCCAGTCGCGACTATTTGCCGCCCGTTGAGCAGCATGCGGCTAGCTTGTCGCATGTCTTGACGCCGCCTCGTGAATATTTGCCACCAAGCAACGCGTACTTGCCGCCAGCTGAAACAACAAGCGAGCCAACAACAACTGCTGCAACAACAACCACCGAACTGCTTACAACAGAAGCAGCCGTGATAACAACCACAGAGCTGCCAGCTGTTGAGGAAACGGAGGCGCCAACCCATGAGGATATCGTTGAGGATATTGTGGAGCCAGCGGGCGAGCTGCATGCCGATGGCTATCACTATGCCCCGCCCCAAATAGTGCCAGATCTGACGCCCACCGTCGAGGCCTATCTGCCACCACTCGAGGACAATGCTGTAATCGCCGAGCCAGTGCCAGAGAGCGAGGAGCTGTCCGCTGCGCTTCTGGACGATGGCTATCATTATCGTGCGATCAGAAGGCTCTAAACATATATATATCAATATATATGTGTGTATATTAACCAATCAATTGTTATATGTTATATGTGAATACTATTTACTTGCAATAAAGGGAATTGTCTATAAATACGCGACACTCGCACACAACTCAATTAGATGTGGTGGCAGTGCGGGGGCATAAAGGGTATTTGATGTGTGCGCCATAACATTTCATTTGATATTGATGACAGGAAATTAGAAAAATGTTTTCATTCTGTTTGCAGCAGCCTCTGCTCCCCACTTATACTCATCATCATCATCAGCCTCATCATCGTCATTAGCTTTTGCTTTAGTCCCTACCCACATCGTGTCTCATCATTTCCGTCGTCCTTTTTTCTCGTGTGGCTTCACAATTGATTTGTTGTCGCTTCGCAATCCTTGCGCTGTCACAGGATGTGTGTGCCCCGTGCAGTCCTTTTTGTTTTCTTTGCTCGCCCTCTGCCGCCCTCACTTATTTCGATTAGGCAAGTTTGAAGTTTCTGCTCTTCTTTTTCACTCTTGTCACTAATTCACCAATTTTTCAATTGTTCCATAACATTTTTCAGCTACTTTAAATGCTTTCGCTGTCGCCTCACTTCAATGTCGGATGTTTCGATATTGTCTCTCAGTTTGTCACACTTTATTTCTTATGTTCTATGGGAACTGAGCTGTTCTTAAGGTGATCTATAGCAAACTTGTTACAGTGCTTGTTTTTAAAGTAGTTAACTTTATATACTACATATTTAAATGAGGTTGTATCTTTAACTTATCTATGAAAAATTTTTCTAGAATTGAGTTTTAGCTAAGTAATTTTCTGTGAAATGAAAATAGTCTTGCAGCTTATAATTTATTGTCCTGAAACTTTTCATAGGCCCATCCCTTTACTTACAATATTTTGAAACCATCAGTTTTTTATCAAATCAAAACTTGGCATGGAATTGGAATTTATTTTAGAGGAATTGGTCTGGGGTCATGTGGTTTTTCATGGGATGCATTATCACCTTGCTTACTGAAAATATATTTGAACCAGTTTTAATTCTTCTCTTTAGATCCAAGCTAAGCTAATATAAAAATATTAATTGATAAATATTATAAAGATATACCACATTCTAATCTGTCTTAATCTAAGCTTTATCTTAGTTTTAGAAATAAATACTATTTTTTTCAATAGGGTATTAAAGTTACGCATATTTATAAAAGCAATTCGGTTTCTGTTTTATTATGCTTGAAAAAATATAAACATAAACATAAATGGATATTTCGTGCTCTTTGCTGCTGAATTATTAATAAATTGTGGCAAGCAATCGAGAATCAAACTTTATAAATTGGCTGACAAATTTTCAGGCGAGTTACAAACCGTGCAACAAGTGGCAACAGTTGCCTGCAACAGGCCAACAACAAATGTTGCGGTTAGCGAAGCGTAACCCAAAAATGAAAAGAAAACGAAAAACACAGCCGAAAAATTTAAAGAGCAAAACAGCTTTTACGGCGTTAGCCCAAAAGGAGTTTTATTTTTTTTCTCTTGCGGGGTGGCCAAAACAAACACCTGTAAGCAGTCGCAAGCGAAATTGAATGGAAATTGAATGTGGAAAAAGCTTTGGATGAAAAGCTTCGTTGTGTTCGGTTCAACATTGAACGAAGCCGACAGGAAAATCGTATAAAAGGCGGCCGCATCGGAAAATTCAACTCAGTTGCGGTTTCAACGTGCCCGAAAGCGAATGCGAGCCAAGCAAAAAAACTGGAAACGAAATAAAAGCGTTGTGAAAAGTGAAAACGTTGGCGTTTCGAAAGAAGGTAGCGAAGGAGAACCCTTAAGAAAATCATTCAAGTGGCAATAGAAAAAAAAAAATTAAAAATTAAAAATTAAAAAGTGTTAAAGTGTGGTTATAAAAATAACATTTGATAAAAAATTTAAATGAAAATTATTTAAATATTTTCATTAATTGAATTAAAGTTTATATTGTTGACTGATTAAATAAAATTGTTTAAAGTTAACATTAAGAAAAATACACAAGAACTTAAAGTGAAAAATAATAATCGACTGCCTAAATAGATTTTGCAAATTTCGTATCCAGAGGAGAAGAATAAAATTTTATAAATATTTAGCATTTTATATTAATTTTAAACTAAAACTAGAATGATAATATAATATCAAAAAAAAAACTAAGAAATCTTAATGAATTTTAAAAAATATCTTAGATTTTAGAAATTCTCAAAAAAAAATAAAAAGTTTTATTAAAAATATATCTGGGAGCATTTGAAACTCTAAAATTGATAAAGATACAGATTTAGCCGATTTACCACGCCCAGAAAGGTGGAGCTATAAAAGCTTCATATTTTTATTTAACGTAGGCCAACAAAAGTAAATATTTCAAATTCCGACGTACAGCATAATAACAATATAATATTAAACAAAGAAAATAATAATAAATTGTTTCTGATTTGCGACGCCTTAACGGGCGAATCCATAAAAAGAAAATTTTATTAGACTAGCTTTAAGACTGAATCTTCATTCATTATTCATAAGCGCGGACAGACAAACGCAAGATGGACATCGCATAACGCCAATATATAGTATAAATTTTTAGAATCAAATATTTGAAAACTATTTGCTTTTGGCATCCACAAATTAAACGCATTCATAAGCAAACAATAAACATATTAGACAAACTAAACAAACTAAACAAGAGTAAAGCCCAAATGAAATTAAATCAAAAATTCACAACAGAATTTTAATTAAATATAAATTAAATGCATAGCAAAAGAAATATGAACAAACAACATATAAACATCATGAAGTGCTATTATAATTAAATTAAATCAAACATTAAAGCAGCATAATTAAATTAAAAAAATATGTATATTTATTTTTGTATTTATATACAAACATAAATCGATTTTGAAAGACGCAGAAAAAAGAAATATAAAAATAATTTAACGCTCAATTAAATTGAAACTTGGAAGCGGACTTTCACAAAATTGCAATTAAAATGCAATTAAAATGTGCACAAATCAAATTAAACTTGTTACATTACACAAATAAAGATTTATATATGTGCATATATATATATTTATATATTTACAGTTAGTTTTTGGCTCAATGACAACAACAATAAATAAACAAAATGATGGCTCAGAAATTGCATATAGTTTTAGTATACATTTTGTTCATGTGCCTGGGCAACAAAAACTGCATTTACCTGAGCGTCGTTGTTGTTGTTGTAGTTGCTGTATGTGTGTGCATCGTATTGTTACACACACACACACAATCGCGCAGTTTATTAATAAACGTTTGGCATACAAAGCCACAGCCACATAGAACAGATAATGAATATCGCGCATACGCGCCGTTGCCCGCGGCTGCCACAGCATGCATGCATGTGTGTGTGGGTGTGCTTAGGTGTGTTTCTCTGTGTATGTGTGTGTGTGTGGCACGCTTTTGTATTTATTAATAACAAAGTAATCAGACATTGTAATCTCCTCGCAAAGCGTATTACAGCAGTCATAACAATGCCAGCTCAAGCAACCGCCTGCTCCCTCTCGCTCTCTCCCACTCTCTCTCTCTCTTTCTCTCACCCTCTTGCCTTTTGCTTTGGTTTATCCGGCTGTTGCTGCTGCATCCTTAGCCAGCTCCTGCGGCATTGTTGTTAGCTGCGGCGCACTTCCGCCTCAAGTGGCAGCAGCAACAACAAATTGTTTCATAATATTTATCTTTTTTTTTCTCTCTGCTTCTTTCTTTCCATTTTATTTTTTGCATTATTTTCTAATTTGGCGCTTCATTTGGCGTAAACACGAAATCAAAAACTGAGTACTCAATGCCCAATTCTTAATACTTCCCTCTCTCTATTCCCCTTTTTAGCGCGTTTTGATTTCGATTTTTGCATTTTTAATTTTAGCTTCAATTTGCGTTGATTTTGCTTTGGCGCCTGATTGCCTATTGGTCTGTGTGTGTGGGCGTGGCCCCATATTGATGGGCGTATGGCGTGTTTATGAGCCAACACAACAAATTGCAAACACACAATCATTTACTTGCCCCGACGGTCTGTCTGTCTTTCTGTCGGGCATTTTATGTTATTGCAGGCAGCATTTCGCATGCAAATTGCAGTAAATGTTTTTTTCCTTTTTGTTTAGTGTTCGGTGTCAGGCCACGCCCACATCGCAGACGCCCCTAATTGCAGCTGAACAGTGAGTGGGTCAAACTAATAAGCAACAAATTAATTTGATTTTGCATAATTGTGACGCCTTTTAATCTCAACAGAGAGGGAGAGAGAAAGTGAGAGAAGCGCGCGCAGGCACAACTCGGCGTATGATTAATATTCAAAAGGCCTTGACTTAAACGGCTTGCATTCGCATTTAAATGAGTGTTAACTGCTGTTGTTTTTTAGCAGCTGTCGTTTGTAATTTAAAATGCAAAAAAATATGTATAAAAAACCACAAAAGGCATAAAGAAGCTGTCAAGTAATAGCAGCAGCAAAAATTGAAGCGACAACAGCAACAAATCAGTTTAATTTAAATTTTCCCTTTTTCGAACACAGCAAAAGTGTGAGCGTGTGTGCGTATGTGTGTTTTTTGTGAAAAGGGAAGTTTTTTTTTTTAGAAGCGACCTTCTTTTGCGTCGACCCAAAACAAACAGCAAAGAAACAAATAAGAAAAACACTCGACAACAACAGCGAGGGGCGAACAGCCAAAGGAGCTGGTAAAAAGTATTTATTATAATTATTTGGGATATTTTTCATTTAAACGCGCATTTCATTTTCGGGGGCACAAAGCAGAGCAACAAATGTTACTTTGCTGCATATAAAATGTAAAAATAAATAAACAACAACAAAAAAAGTGTAAAAAGAAGCAGTAAAGCGAAAAGGAGCAGGAGGAGAGGCCGGAGTAGGAGCACCTAAGAAAAGAAACAGTAGATAACGCTGCATACTTAGAGGCGTCAGACGTGCCGACACCTGCCACGACAGCCCCATTTGACAGGTATGCAAAAGCCACACATTAATTCTCATTCACTGATAATACCCTGCAGACATGGAAAGTGAATGAAGGACGTATATTGCAGTTATGCAAGTATATGTAAGGAATAGCAGGGAACAGTTCTGATTGATAAACAAAAATAAAACTTATTTATGTTCCCTAAGAAAAGAGCTGAGTTTGTACTGTTATATGTATCTGTTTGTCCGTCATGCTGGGCTTCTTTTTATGTGACTACTTATTCCTCCTAAATCAAGAGACTTTAACAAGTAGATATACTTTAATAAATTCTAATAGCTCTTTTCGTTCTTTCTCTTTCTCTCCAAATCAAGTTTCATTTAGTTATAAGTTTAAACATTGATAAATATAGATTACTATATAAGATAGAGTAAGATAGATACTATTTTTTTTATCAATACGAAGAAATAAATCTAATGAGTCTAAAATGCCTGTCTATTGTTCTCACCTTCATTCCCTTTGTCTGTCTGTATGTCCATTTGATCTAATTCTTTATAAATGACTTTACCTCACAAACTTTTAGAGCTGGATATATGTATAAAAGCTATTTAAAGGTTTGATTTCACATGTCAATATCAAGCTTCATTTAATTTAAAAATACGAAATCGATAAATATCGATTACTTTAGAATGAAGAGCAGGAATAAACAGATGTGGATCATTATAGCTATTTATATATGTCTGTCTGCTTATACGTCTACGTAGACGTCCATCTGTCTATCTGTTCACCTGGGTGTTGTTCTATTTGTCTGTCTATCGATCTGTATGCCTGTCTCTTCTCATATCACCTGTACACCTGTCTGTTCTTCTACTTATTTATTTTTCCCTGTCTGTCCTATTCTGTATGCCTGTCCATCTATTTACCTTCTATCTTGCTGTCTTTCTATATCTCTCTCTCTCCCTCTTTTTCTCTCTATTATATCTGCCTGTACTTCTAACAGTCTCTCTTTCTATCTTACTGTCATTCTTTTTCTGTTTCTTACTCTCTTTCTGTTTTGCCTGTTCTTATATTTGTCTCTCTTTCTTTCCATAAAGAGCCTCAGTTGAAATTTTATCCCATCGGTGCTCACAGGGTATCTCGTAGTCTATCAAAGTCTATCGCCAGTGTACTAAATTTGAGCAGCGGGTCAGCTGCTGGGCTTTAGCTAGGGCTTTGTCTTTTTGAGTTGTGCTATATATTTTGGCAGGACTTAGTTAATTCATTTGTTGCAGCTTCTGCCATCGCAATTAAGCTTTTAATTATTTAATTTTGTTGCACACGAGCCGCATTCTGCATACGCCTCATTCGCCACCAGTTGCCGCACTGTCACACCCGACACGCCCTCATCTGCCCACCTCCCGCGCACTTGACTTGCTTTTACGTAGATTTTAGTCCGTTTTTTTGCCGGTGGTTTCTGTTGCGGTTCACTGTCTGCCATTGTTCATGTCAGTTGTGGTGCGGGTGTGTGTGTCTGTGTGTGTGTGTGTGTATGTCTATGTGTGTGTGCTATAAACTGCTCTTTAGTGTTGCGGCAAGCTTTGCGTATGCTTAATTTGGATTCTATAAATTATTAAGTATACGTAATGAGCTAGTGAATTAGTTTGTGAAATTTTATAAAAATGGAAAGCCAAAACTATAATAAACGAAGTCGAGGCTTAAATACTCTGAAATATATACGAATGATAAGCTAGGCCTATCAGACAGATGCTGAAAGCAATAAAAGTCAAAGGACTATAGCTCAAAAATTAATGTGTTCTTTGTGTAGCTGATCAGTTATATATGTACAAAGGCATAAATATAAATATATATATATATTCTAAAAAAGAATCTATTTCCTTCTATGCCTATACATTACCTGTTAAAAATTGTAATACCCTCTATTCGAGCGTATATAAACAAAATGCATTTGCACAAGTTTCGCTTTTAGCTGCGGCTTAGCAGCACGGACAGGTGCCAAGAGCAGGAGCTTAAATAGGATCTGAGGGCCATGGTAGGGTCTCTGCGGTCTGTAGGAGCAATTAGTTGAGCACAAAGTTTATGTTGCTGACTTGGGCTGCAGGTTTATATGATTTGTGTGAGTTCTGACTGTTGCTGTGGAATGTAGCGCTCAAAGTTAGGCCAAACTTCATTTACATCAATTCGGATACAAGTTAGTAAAGCTCTAGATATTTACATGCTGTTGGAATTTGTAACAAAGCATTTACCTGAACAATATATCAAAAAGATACAAATAGCAAATGAAGGACAAAATTTGTATACCCTGTAAGAGGGTTTCACCAAAATTGAATAACAAATCAGGCAACAAAATGCATAAAAGGCAAAAGGAAAAGTTGAACTAGTTCTTGATTTGTATGGTTGTCATTCAGTATGCATAGTTGAGTTGATTTGAGGATCTCCTCTTGTAGGTATTAGCTATACTTTATTCAAACAAGTATCAAATCGCGCTCTGGTTAGAGTCCTATACTACATCTATAATCAGTAGCATTTTTGATAAATATCTATAGTATCTATTCAATCTCAATATCTCAATTCAACAAAAGCCCATGATCAGCTCATTGAATAGAATTTTGAGCTAATCAAGAATTATCTAATCTAGGGTATGTTTTAGTCTATCATTTCATACTTTATCAATATACCAACCAACAGAACTACATTACAACTTATCTATGTCTAGAATCGGACAACTGTAACAGTTAAATTAGATTTATCTCAAGCTAGGGTATCTTTTGAATCCTGTTTACCACAATCTAGGGTATTTACCAGTCCATCACCTGATGTCATATATTGTTTCAGCCGTTAAGAAAACAGAATACAGTTGGACTATTATCATATCTTCTATCTTCTAAATGTTTGTCTCTTCTCTCATTTTAATTTTAATCTAGGGTATCTCTCAGTCCAGCAACTGTTCAATTATTCAAATCAATAGCAACCCACAAACAAAACAAAGCCACATTGAATCTAATCTGTGGCTAATTTGAGAGAACACGTCGCTAATTAGTGGCTGCTGCTCATGTGGCATGTTGTGCTGTGGCATCTACAGTAATTACTCAATGATAACGGACAGACAATTCATTTTTGCCTTTCATTTGTATAATTAATAATTGAATAATGTTGTTTTTCGATGTGTGCTTAAAACGCTCCCAAAAACAAAAAACCAATCGGCCGTAGAGTGTGTTAATTTATTCATTAGATTTTTGCTGGAGGGCTCGGGTTGCCTCATGCCTCACTGGAGAGAGAGGGTGTAGGGTGTAGTGTAGTTTTGTGTAGTGTAGTGTAATTTGCCACGCAGGACACGCACAAAAGTGAAAGGCACTCACTGCTAAATACATATATTCCTTGCTTGCCCAATATGCTTATACTCGTTCAAGAAGGAAAAAGAGTTTATTGTTTTTGAAAGACTGTCTGTCTACCTGTGTAATAATTTGACGACAAATATATATACTCTGGTATACCCTTGCCTAACAAAGTGATAAGATTTGTTTGTTACGCCCATTGAGGCGTGGCATGAGGACTTACTATTCTTTTTACAACTTAAGATCAATAATGTTCGGGGAATTGAAGATAGAGATTTGTAATTCGATATATTGACTCCGGTATAAGTACAGATAAAGATGTGTCCAATATATTTATAATGATATGTGTATATTTATAATCTAAGATTTTATAATTAGATCCCCAAAATTAGGCAGGTGTGTCGATATTGACCTCCTCTTTAGTTTACTAAAGTTTACTAAAAACTATATAAAATCGTTTTCTGGGGCCATGACAAATAGGAAAAAACTACAGTCTTGAGCTCCAACAAGTACCTCAGGTGGATCTTAGATGGATGATCTTCTTCACGTATAATCCTCCAAGTTATATGGTCCACATTTACTTCTTTTTTTGTACGGTGAACGAGTATTGTGCAGTCGATTGCTCTCGTCTGCAATGTTCATACTCGTTTTGGTATTCCTTAGGCTAATCCCAGCTACAGTCTTAATTCCCTTTTCATGTCTTTGACATTTTTGCCACGTGCAGCAGCCCCACGGTCAGCAGTCCTTGAACTTTTCAATGTACGTGGTGTGCTTTAATTTATATACATACTCGTATATGTATCCAAAGTAAATGCAATATGCATTGCCACATTTTGTGGCAACTGCAGCTGCAGTTCATAAAACCCGCCTAAAATTAAACAAACACCCGCAAAAATTAACCAAAAATTGTTTTCTCTGTGTTTACTTTGCAAATTTTGGCATGCATACAAATAAGCAGCTGACGAATTGGAATGGTTCCGGGTTGCCAGCCAGCAGTCGGTCAGTGGTTTGGTGGTGCGGTGATTTAGTGGGTCAGTTGCTCAGTGAGATGTTGATTGAGAGTGCGATGCAATGCAAAAATGTGCCAAGTACTGAAAATAGGCAGGGGCCAGAAGGTAAAAAGAAATAAATCAAGTGCAAGAGAGAACAAAAGGAAATTAGATCGAAGATAAAATACCCTAGCATAGCTATACTATGTATGCTATAAATATGTATTTATATACATGGTTTGAAAACTTTATTGATTTATTTATAAGATTTGGCTTGGATTAGATATCTTGTAAATACAAAAATCGATATAAACTAAATTTTCTACGAAAACTGTATTATATGTTTCTATGATATAAAGGTTTCCCTAATACGATGATATGATAGTAAGCCTTTTGTATGCTTACATTGACTTTCATATTTATATTGTAGTAAAAGCCAATCGAAGTATTAACATACGATTCTTTCTAGAACAGATTTATATTATATTTGTTGTGTATCGATAAGGATTTGCATATATACTGAGATTATAGAGGCATTGAATAGAAAAGTTTTTCTAGGGTATACATACGGATCAAGAATATATATGATGGATGACGGTCGTTCCGGCAGTATGTGATGCCCGTTTTATTAAGCTGTCTATGTAACCAAGGCTTAAGACTTAAGACGTAAGACCTAGGACATAAGACCTAAGAGCTAAGAGCTAAGACTGTCAAACAGATTTGCTGATCACGAATATGTATATATATATATATATATATATAATGGGCTTCCTCACGGGGTACTTATATTATATAATGGTTCATCTCAAAAGAGAGCCAACTTTTCAAAGCACCAGACAGACAGTTTGTTGCTTGGAATCAAGAATATACAAATATATATATATATATATATATATTCTTAAGTCTTGCTCCTTCAAGACGTTACTTATTTTATGGGAAAATTATAAGACCTTCTTCTCAGTCAGTAATTGTAAAAAGAAAAAAACTGTCGACATTTACACAAATCAATGACGAGGCAACTGCCTTCAACTTGGAACTGGCGCCTGTTCTGGCCGGTTGCCAAATCGGGCACTCGACATGGCCTGAGGCGCTGGCTCAGACCTCGGACCACGGACCTTGCTCTCGGGCGCAAGGCGCAGTCATTGACAGACGCCGTGTGTGCACTTAAGTGCATTGCATTGGACGGGAGGAGCCTGCAGGGGGTCTATAAGCCGTAGCCTAAGGGCCTCTACCTAATTTTAATTAAAGGCTGTAGTTGTTGCTGCAACATAAACGTTCTCTGCTGCTTCTTGGCTGTAAGTGAACCAAGCAACTCGAGAATTAAAACTCAGACCAGAGTCATATGCAAATTACCTGCAGGCAATAAACTGGCGCAGGAGTGGGAACAGGAGGAACTTCTGGTCCTCGCATATGGAACGCATAAAGAATAATGGACTTTGGGGGGCTAACAATGGGAAAGCAGCAACCGATGCAACCAAAGCAAGAAAACAATGGAAAAACCTAAACCATGGCCCAGAGCGCACCAACAGCCACAACAAACAGGCAGCAACACAGGCAGAACTAGAAATAATGAGTGTGCACTACTTGGAAATACCTCGTAAAGTAGCCAGAAGCTTTCATTTTTATTTTAAATGACAATTTTTCATTAGCTCGTATTTAAAAGAAAAACAGAGTGAGCAACTGGAAAAAGTTTCAACTATGCGGAAACTTTCATTACTTGCAGAAATATAAAATTATTCTAAGTCTTTTTATAGAAAACTGTGAAAGACGACAGTTTGACATGTAAAATACCCTGTTAGGAGCTTCAAGTAACCAAATTGGTTTATTAGGTAGGAATATTAAAATCTTTTAACTTTTTTGTAGCCAAAAGTTATTTTTTATGTATTTTCTGGAGTTTGTCCTATGTGAAGTAAGCTTGAAGTATATCTTTTTTGCATATGCATATAATATATAAAAGGTTATAAGATAAATTTCTGAACTCTTTCAAAGGATTGCAATTTCAATGAGTTCTTAGAGAGGCACAAAAATATAAAATTGAATTTTATTTACATGTATATATAATCAATATAGTAAGTGCCCCATTGACACTCTCATTTGTGTACAGGGTGTTTAAAAGAAAGAAATGCTGTTGGGTTCATTTTTGTTTTTTCTTTGCTGTTTTTTTTCAGTCCACAATGCATTCATAAGTACAACAATGCGACTGCTGTCAAAGCCAGGTGAGGTTAAGTTTTGCCCTGCGGAAAGGACTGCGGAGTAGGCAGGGGAGCGGTTGTTGATGCAACTGCTGCTGCTGCTCCCGCTGCTATTGCTGCCCCCGCTGCTATTGCTGCTGCCATTGATGCATCTCTATTCAAGCTGCTGCTTGGTTAAACAGCTCCAGATTCTGTTTGCTTCGCTTGTTTGTCATTTGGTTTGGCTAACGTGATCGTATCACAAATTAGTAAGTCAAACCAGCTGCTGCAGCTTCCTCTCCCCTGCCCCTCGCCCCACCTGCCTGCCTCTAAGCTGCTTAGGTTTTGGCTTTTAGCTACTTTTGCTCTGCTCAGAGAATTTGCCTGCTGCTGCTGCTCGCTTGTGCGTGTTTGTTTGCCTTTTATTAGACTCATAAATGTGTGTTTGGCTGTCGAATATGTTTACCTTTTTTATTGCTCTCATATCTCTTGACGCGTTGTCTACTCGTGCGTATATTTATATATATTAGCTTTATCTTTTGGCTTGATTTCATTTCAGCCAAATTTAAACAAAATTTTGAGCTGTTTTTGCAATTAATTATAAATGTTGTTCTTTTTGTTTTGGCTACAAGAAAACAGCAGACAACATTTTTATTGTTTATGCTGCTTATTTAATTTCATCAATCAATGAGTAATGTGTGTGCTTAGCTGTGGGTGTGTTATTGTGTGTGTTTGTGAGTTGTTGTGTCTGCCGATTGTGCTGTGTAACTTTAGCTCTATGCTGCATTTAATGCGAAACATGTAAAATGTCGGAAACAAATTTTTTTTTATTTCATTTCTCATGAAGAGAATTTAAGATTTATATACAAGGAAATTCGATAAGGAAATTTGAAGGAAGGCTCCTCTTATTTAGGAAGACTTCTTTATCAGTTAACAATCATTATATTGTTATTTAAAAAATATTTCCTTGTCGTTTGAACTTTTCAACGGCTGAGCCAGTTTACCATCATTATTTTGTTATATGAGAAATATTTTCTTGACTTTTGCTTGAACTTTCTAACGACTGAGACAGTAGGAAACATATTATAGCAACTGGTTGAAGAGAAAACCAAAGAAGATAAAGACAGGGAGCATTCAATAAAAATTAAGAAAATAAAGACATAGAGTAGTCAAAAAAGATCTTCTTTCTACAAATAATATATGCACCAAGGAGGCTATCAAAAAGAAAAGACCTAGCTATTCTAAAAGATTGTCAAACGAGGGTACTATATCCTTATAATATCACCTGCAAAATAAACTAATCCAAGAAGAGAAAGATTCAAACAATTTCTGTAAAGTATTTCAAGGAAAACAAGTAAGAAAGCTCTAGTCGAGTCACAGCCCGACTACGAGATCCCCTGAACCAAGTCCGAGCTGATGTTTTAAACAACCTAGCTTACATCTTTTATCTATATATATTACCCTCTGCGCGCATATATGCATGCACACATACACACATGCACACATACACACATGCACACATATACACATGCACACATTTGTATACACATGCACACATATACATACCATGCACACAGAAACGCGCGCAGATTACTGCGTAGTTGATTTGAATGTATGTGTGCACACGTACAGGCTGCTGCCGCGTGCTTTTACAATGTTTCCTTTAATAACTTCTGTATTACTTAACGGATTTAAATGCAATTTTCTGCATTGAGTGCTATTAATTTATTGAAAATACGGTTTTCACTTAAAAATTTAAAAAAATTAAATTGTGGATTTGATAATTTTTTTTTTAAATAATTTTTTTTTGGGAAATGTGGAGCTGGTATCCAAAATATGAAAAAATAGAAAATGTATTTTAATTACAAAAAGCTAAAAACAAAATTTGGTAGCAGTAGCTAAAAATATGTAAAAGATATGGTCAAAAAACTGAATCTTGATAACGTTTTAAATCGATATCATTGAAACGGAAAAATTTATCGAATATCTAAAACAAACTCGATATGCGCGCTGTATACACAGACCATCATGCAAAATTTGAACTCTCTAGCTCTTATATGTTCTGAGATCGACGCGTTCATACATACGGACAGACGGACGGACGGACGGACGGACGGACGGACGGACGGACGGACGGACGGACAGACAGACGGACAGGGCTAAATCGACTCAGCTCGTCACCCTGATCAAGAATATATATACTTTGTGGGGTCTGCCACGCCTCCTTCTGCCTGTTACATACTTTTTGCAAAACCATTATACCCTGATTTCCCATTTTCAATGGGTTCAGGGTATAAAAAGGCTAAAAACGAATAGAATAAAAAAACTTTTAATGCAAAACTAGTAAATAGATTTTCTTGTTTAAGTACTAAAAGCAATTTGTTAAATGAGCATTAAAGTCTATAAGTCTATGAATCATCTTTAAAGTCGATAAGTGCATTTATTTATGGAGAAACAAAATACCTTTGGAAATTTAAGGAAATAAGATAAACATAGACAACTGCTGCAACTGCTGTATACATTTATATTTACTGCAACATGCATTCACATAAATATAAATATTTATATTTATATTTTACGTGCAAAGCTGTAAACATGGCATATTACTTGCGAGCTGCTGTTGTAAAGTGTACTATCTGGCGTATGAGTAATATGTCTTCTATGTTATACTCCACTTGGCGATGCGCCTCGCTGCTCAAAGCTTTTAGTTAGACTAACGCACAAAGTCCCCAACAACAACAACAACACCAACTCCAAATGTAAACCCTACTCTAAACCATAACAACGCATAGTTTTTAGTGTATTACGCATACGTCCCGGGAGCCAAAGCAGTCTGATGATAGATGGCTGCAGGGTGGGTCGGTTAGGGTTGGGTTGGCATATTCACTGCCAAGGGCTGAGCGCGTGCAGCATATGAATTAATTTCCATTGCAAATTTTTCGGTGGGCAAGCAAACACCTTTGCGTCAATGAAATGCAAACAAATAGCAAAAGCCAAATACCGAAAGCACCGAAAAACCAAACACAAAGATGACGGCGCGTAAACAAAGCCAAACACACATGGCAGCATAAACATAAAAGCAACAACTGTTACAA
The DNA here is from genome assembly GCA_035045545.1 of Drosophila gaucha. Classification (NCBI taxonomy): domain Eukaryota; kingdom Metazoa; phylum Arthropoda; class Insecta; order Diptera; family Drosophilidae; genus Drosophila; species Drosophila gaucha. The sequence continues at coordinate 3,253,262 of JAWNOY010000222.1, forward strand.
ATATAGAAACTATATCTATATATATAGAGAGAGATATGGAGAATGTGAGTGTGTGTGTGGGCGTGGCGCAGCCTGTGAGTGTCTGCCAAATGCCAGCAGCTGCTTTTGCCCAGTTAATGAATGAATATGCATGAGATCGGAGTTGGAGGTTGGGGGTTGGCGTTGGGTGTTAGGGTTGTAAATGGGGGCTGCTACTGCCATTGCTATTGCTACTACAGTTACAGCTATTCGCAGCTCGCTGCTCACTGCTGGCCTCATTAATTTCTGCCGCTTATCAAATTTGTTTTGCTATTTTATTATTATTTTTTTTCTTTTTGTGTCAAAGTTTTTTTTTTGTTTTTGCTTTTGTAAATGTTGTTACAGCCACAATATTTACCAGGCCATTAGCGCCATTATTCTAATGAATTGCTATTGAACTCTAATGCCCAAGAATGTTTTCAATACCTTGCTTTTGGGTGTGGGTTATGCGCCTGACATTGATTAACAAGCTGTTGGTGGAGTTGGATAAACTGAGTCCCCTTTCCAAGAGCTCTGCCTGGCTAAGCTTTTAATACGTCTTAGAACTATACCCTGTAAGTTTAAATTGCCAAGAAAGTTTTGAGTAAATATAAATCGGTAAATATAAATTCTTGTCTAAGACTTTGCTTGTGTGTCTATTAGAAGAGTTGAGAGAAAAGAAAAATTCATTGCATAGACAGGTTGAACAAGGGCGAAGTGGAATGATAGTAAGAGTAATGATAAGGATAATAATCGTGATAATACAATAAACAATGAACAATGATTAATGAACAATGAACAATGAACAATGAACAATGAACAATGAACAATGAACAAAGAACAATGAACAATGAACAATGAACAATGAACAATGAACAATGAACAATGACCAATGAACAATGAACAATAAACAATGAACTATTAACAATGAACAATGAACAATGAACAATTAACAATGAACTATTAACAATGAATAATGAACAATTAGCAATGAGCAATGAACAATTAACAATGAACAAAGAACAATGAACAATGAACAATGAGCCATGAGCCATGAACAATGAACAATGAACAATGAACAATGAACAATGAACAATGAACAATGAACAATGAACAATGAACAATGAACAATGAACAATGAACAATGAACAATGAACAATGAACAAAGAACAATGAACAATGAACAATGAACAATGAACAATGAACAATGACCAATGACCAATGAACAATGAACAATAAACAATGAACAATTAGCAATGAGAAATGAACAATGAACAATAAACAATGAACTATTAACAATGAATAATGAACAATTAGCAATGAGCAATGAACAATTAACAATGAACAAAGAACAATGAACAATGAACAATGAGCCATGAGCCATGAACAATGAACAATGAACAATGAACAATGAACAATGAACAATGAACAATGAACAATGAACAATGAACAATGAACAATGAACAATGAACAATGACAATGACAACGTATCTGCTATTCTATCACTACTAATTTTCAATTACTTGTTAAATCTGGCCGTTGCTTGGCTAATTAAATCAGTTGCTTGATTTCGTGATTGTTGCCGCCTCTTGGAGGCTTATGCTGCGATTATGCTAAAAAGCTCACAGACTTTTCTCTTTTCAACTTCTGAGCTCAATGTTTAATGCCAGCCTGAATGACAATGATGACGCCTAGCAACAGGCAACAGGCAGCAGACAAACGGCAACTCCCAACTGCCAACTGCCAACTACAACATGTCATAAAAGATATCTTCTTAGATTTACAGCAGTTGCTGCCAATTTAGCATACGCTAAAGAACTGAAAACTTTTGCACCAGCTACGTGCATACTATAAACCCCAACTCTTTCTCTCTCCCTCTCTCCCTTACAATTTCCGTGAGCTCTGCCAAACTAGCTCGTAAAAATAACTTGGCTCAAAAGGTGATGCTGAAAAGTCGAGCATTCGAGCTTCAAGTTTTGCATTTTTCATGTGACAAAATTAAAAATTTATCTCAAGTGTTTTATTTATTTTTTTTTTTTTTTAGTTTCATATTCATTTTTAATGGAATACGTTGTTGACAGATTGAATAAAGGGTGATTCGCTTTGCTATTGCAGCTTGTAATTTAAAGCGTAATAAAACTTATATCTAGGTAAGGATTTTCTAAATAGAAATCGGGTAAAGAGCGAAAAACTTAGAACTCTTGTAGATTTTAGGATGGAAGGTGGAGACAATATATGTCTATAGTTTATTAAAATTGATTTAAATAAGTGAATGATGGCTTTTTGGTAGTTAATTTTTCTGTCATATATATGAATATAATATTTTCAAGATGAAATTATTGTTGATATATGTTAATAAATGCAATTAAGACCTTCTCTAGACTGTATCTAGCTATTGGAGGAATAAGCTAGATATTAGATAAATATCTTAAAAATCTATATATTACAAAATTTTAATTTTCTTAATTATTGATTGATTTCTATAATCATAGTTTAACAGCAATTATCTTAGAATCAAAGTCTTATAAACAACAATCCTATAAAAAAAAATATTTCCATTTCCACTTCATTTATCTATAAACAGAACATTGCCTAGTCGTGTACGCGCATCTGTTTGATTTTCACTTGCCTTTGGTCAACTCTTGGCATATTTTAATTGAAAGTTTCTCTTTTGTATTTGTTAAATTGTTTCGAGAAATATATATAGATATAGACAATTGCCATAGCCAAAATATAATTGTGTATCTATGAACTTTGACCTTGAGTTATGAATTTATTTTGCCCAAGTGTATTTTCCATTGAACCCAACTCTTTTAGTTTATATTGGCCACATTTTTGAAGCACTTTCAATTTTAATTACATAAATACATATTTCTTGGTCGTGTTTTTAGGGCAGGAGGCGCGGCGGGTGGCATGAATTTTCCACAATGAAAATGCTTTGAATGGCATTCCAATTGGTCGAACAGCAGCAGCGAAAGTGTTGCAAAGCGCTTCGTTCAGTGACTAATCTTGAGTTTCCACGAAAAGTCGAAGAAAATGAGGAAAACGTGGCAGAGCCTGCCCCCACTCTTGTAATATAATAGCTGGTTGGCTGCTTGTTTTTTCGTCTTTTAATACTCGTTCACGAAGTTAGAGCGGTATATTAGTTATGTGCACTGTTCGTCTTGCTGTTTGTCTAAATTGGGTTAACCAACGTCAGATAAAACTGTCAAGCTATGAAGGAAAAAACTTTATCTTCCACATTTTTAGTTTCATCTGAAAACTATATCTTCAGAAATAGTACACTTAACCTTCCCTACAAATAGACCCCAATAAAGTCTATGGTCTTTCCATTGAGATTTCTTAAGATATTTTTGCTATTTTTGGACCGTAAACGAGTATTATGCAGTCCGTCACTCCCATGTTCAATATTCTTACCTGTTTGTTGTTCTCTTTTTCGATTTTTCGCTTTTTTCGTTTTTTCGATTTTCCCATTCAATTTTCACTTGTTTTTTCTCGCTTTTTTGGCAACAAAACAATTTGTTTATAGCGCGTTGTTTTTGACATATTTATGCCGGCGGCCAGCACTTGTGCACATACGCCCCCACACCACTCACGCCCTAATTTATATATATATATATATATATATATATATATATGTAGAATGGCTAAAAACAAAAGGTAAGCGAACTGTTTTGAGACTTCAAACTCTGCCCCAATAATGCGGCCTGGTAACAAAAAAAAGGCGAAAAACTTCTGCTCCTTTGCCTTTGCATTGTTAGCTGTTTGTTTGTTGTTGTTGTTGTTGTCTGTGGCACAGTTTACTGTTATGAGCTTCAAGAAAGTCATTATGGAAAAGTGCCCAGACTTGAGCTTCCATAAAAACCGAAGAGTCGCGGCTTAACGTTAATAAATGTGCATGGGCATATATGTTAAGCACCGCAGCAAATCTCAATTTAGCTGCTTTAATTGGTGTCTATATTGTCTAGGTAAAATAAATTAACTAAAAGAACCCGAAATTAAGTTGAATTTTAGTTAATTTAAAGTTCATTTGGTGTTTAAGGGGAATTTGAGATTATGTTTCCATTTCAAATAGTGTCTAATTAAGAGACCCAATAAAATAACTGAATAACAGAGATTCAAGTTTGAATTACTGCAGATGTAGTATTATATTTATATATGTATAATAAATAATAAATATAATAATAAATAAAATATCAAAGAAAATTTAAAATCCCTTTGATAAGTCAATGCACTTTTAGGTTACCTTATTTAAATTTTCAATTCAAGGTCTGCTCGAAATTAAATTTTAAAAAATAAACTTTCAGAAATAAAAACAATTTCAAAGGCAATGAATGTGGTAGCGTTAAGTTTCTTTTTTACATATTATATAAAATACTAAAAAAATACAGATAATATTATTTTTTGTGCTTCACTCTTTGATGAAAACCTTCCTTAACAGACGTATCCGCTAGCTAATTTTTAAATGCAATTTAAAATTTTTTTAATACACAAACTTTATAAAGGGCGAACTATAATTTGTTAAGCTATTTTTTAAATAAAAGTACATTTTTAATACATATATAAAAATATACAAAAATAAATATTCTTTCTTCATACTATTATCTTAAAATGAAAAGAAAATCTACAGACTTAAATATCAAATCGCCTGAAGCTGAATTTTATTTTGAATGCAGTTTCTTAAATACAGAAAACTTAAGCAATATAAATACTAAATTAAAATCTGTTTTGATACTGTCAAAAAACATATCTCAACATGTTTTATAGCAAGCTTTAAGAATAAATTCCTAGTTCCAAAGCAATTGTGGGTCCGAAACACTTGACCTTAAGTGCAACACCTTTAGAATAGCAATAATTTAAAGTTTCTTTAGTTAAGCTATTTTTAACCTGTACCAACTTTTACAACTCTAACTAATGGGCTATTCATTACAATAGTCGGTAACTCCTTCTACTGAAAGTGCATATTCAAATTTCTTATTTTAAGTACAAGCTTAATTTGAAACTTGTTTTTATAGCTGTTGGCTGTGGCGTATAATAGCTTCAGCTTTTTTTGATAGGTTATACAAAATTTCACTTAGCGCACGTTCAGATTCCCATCCATGAAAAAAGCTATTTGCTGTTGTTGTTACTTTTAAAGCCCTAGCTGTAAACTGAGCACCCCAACCTGTCGAGTTTTCCCATTGAAACACTCCCCCTCGACCCCTACATCAGAAAAACTCAATCAAAGCCCCCTTCTTTTCTGCCTCTGCTTTGCTGTATCTTGTGCCTCGCGTGTTTGGCGCGCATTTCGTGAAGACTTAAGTGGGCCGGCCCCAAAAAGTAGATACGATACGTTACGTTACGTTATTGGACGTTACGTGACGTTAGGATGCGTTGCGTTATATTTGTTGGCAGCGCTTGCTTATGGCGTGGGCGTTTGTTGTTTTTTGTTTGTTTGCTGTTGTTGTGCTAATTTGTTGGTGCTGTTGTTCTTCTTCTTCTTCTTCTCGCATTTCTGCCAAAATCGAATTTATTGTTTTAATGCCATTCCAGTAGCTGTCGCCCCTGAAGAGAAAAAAAAATTGGCAATTTGTTTGGAAATTAGCGCGCTTCTTTAGCATATAAAATGAAAATCAATTTCCCACAAAAACCAAAGTCTATACACTTGAAAAAAGTAGAGAACTTAATTTGACTAAATCTACTTAAGCTAAGAATTAGATTTCATATATTAATAAAAAAATTGTTGCAAAATGTAAAAAATTTTAATTTACTTCTGCTCTTCTCTTCTTGAACTCAATAGAGTCAACCCATACTTAAGTTATGTATGAAATTATTTGGAGAATATACAAATTCCGATATTCTATAAATTTTTGTATTATTTCTTACAACTAGAATTTAAATTCTATTTAAAAATGTTCTTCTCTTCTCTTCGCTCTCTTCTTAAATCCAATAGATAAATAAGTTAAATTATATCTATTTATTTTTTACAACTAATAGAAATTTGGAGAAGAAAACATATTTACACACATAAATACAAAATATTTGTATTTGTCTTAAGAAAATGCAAGAATAATTGTCAACTGACGCATGAAATCTCATTCAAGAATAAATATTTTTATCTAACTAAATTCCAGCTAAAGCTACCTATGACAACTCGGCGAATTTCTACTTGGCTTTGAGCTAAGGAATAAATGGAAAAAGATTTTATCTTATATTCAATAGGAAATTCTTGGAATTCATGAAAGACTTAAAATAAAATAGTTTTTGACCAATTTGTTAAATAATATATAAAGTAAACATGAAAATGAAGAGAAGCCAGCTTACATATATAAAGTATTTTGTGTTCAGTTCAAGAAAATTCAAGCTTAAGCTATTGGTAATTAATTTCCATACTAAATACTTGACCATTTTCATTCAGTGTAGCTATTTTATACACAAATACTTATAGCCATTTCATCTATACTCTTGCAGCATGAGCACCAGTGGCATTAGCAACACCACCACCGCTACCACAGGCACCACCTCCGCCAATCCAGCGTCCGCCACTCACATCTTTCGCTCGCTGTCGTCGGAGAGCCAGAAACGGGAATGGTCGAAGCGTCTCTCGCTGCGTGGCATGCGACATGGCGGTGGAGCAGGAGCTAGCAGCCTAGCTGCCAGCAAGGAGGTAAGCAAGTGGACAACCACAAACCACAATCCAATGCCACAACCTATTCCAATTGCAGGAAGCGGGCGGAGCAAGCGGTGGAGCGGGCAAACATCGCAAGTTCTTTAGCCGCTCCGCATCGCTGAAGCAGGCAGGCAGCGGAGGCAGCACGCAAGCCTCAATGGAATTGCATGTACCTGGGCACTCGTCCGCAGCCGGCTCGCCATCTGGACAGACGCACCATCAACAGCATCCGCTGACACAGCCATCGACGCCAAAGAAATCCAATTGGGAGGTGATCGAACATTTCAATACCAGCGCCAAGGGAGGCAAGGCGATGGTTAGCAGCAGCCTGATTGCGGTAAGCAGCGGGATTGAGTGGTGGTGGGAGTAAGCAGTCACTGGCTGTGGCATCAATTAATTTGCGCACCTAATGGACAGGCAAGACCCAACTGACTGCACGATTTAAATATTTAATTCGATTTGGCCATAAGACAAATTAAAATACAATTTCATAGCCAACAAAAATAGGGAAAGCTAAATGGGGTTAAGTCAGAGGGAGATGTAGGAAGGGGCTTTAGAGGAAGAGTGGTTATAGAGGTGTTTGGAGCGGTCCTGTAAATGGAAGCTGGGGAATTGTATTGAGTCGCAACAGTTATGCTAAAAGTTTATGCATTGTTAGACGCAGCTTTGCAGCTGCTTTTGTTGTTGTTCTTTCCTAACAACACTTGAGAAAAGTTAACACCTTTAGCTGAGGCTAACAAGGCGACACACAGACACTCATACAAATATACACACATGCACTCACACATACACTCACACACACACATACACTCACACATACTTTCACACACACACTTATATAAACTCATATAGAAAGTAGAATATTGTCTGCATGCACAAGGGTCCACTTTACAATATTTAGCATGTGTGTCGGTGTCTACAGTGAAAGCACGCATAAAGGAACAGCTTAAATAAAATATATAAAAAGTTGAATAAATATAGGTATATGTTAAAGATCAGAGTAGATCTGAGTCGGATACTTATACATGCAAACTTCCCAGAAAAGTTGTTTCACTGAAAAAAAGTTACATAAAATGTCTATCAATTATCTATCAAGTTTGTAATATTATATTTTGCTTAGTACAGGGTATGTCACAGTTAGTAAACTAATTCTAGAGCACGCTCACAAAAATTGTCTAATAATTACATTCCAAAACTCAAAATTAAAAAAAAAAAACTTTAAGAAAGTTTAAATGTTTGCAGCAATAGCTTCTGACTGAGTACAGGGTATATGCCTGTTGGCTACTCATTCAAGTTAACTGCTAAAAAAAAATGTTTTTTGCTAGCCTGAGGGCTAGCTTGTTGTAAACAAAATGGAATTTGGACGAAATTCTTGGTCAACAATCAGATATGCAAAAGGTGTACTTTTATCGAGTTTTCACTGTATTTGAATTTCCGCTTGCTGTTCGCCAGTTGTTGAGAGTCAATTGAAAATGTTTATGGCACAAAGAAGCGTAAGCGACAGCTATTGTGTGCGTGGGCGTGGCATGCCAAATGGGCGGCAATTTGTTTAAAGATGCCGCGTGGAATAAACCTAAAAAATGAAACAGCTTAGCAGAAGCTAAAGTTTAAATGGAATATATGAGGCGTATACTTAATATTTCTTATGCATAATATAAGATATAAACATTTGTTTTATTGCTCTAACTACCTTCAATATCTCTTGCAGGCTGGTATCACACGCTGCAACATTGACGAATCGATTGATTCAACCAATTCGAGCTCCACCTGCCACAGTCCGATGATCTATCAAAGGGACGAGGCGCAGCTGCTGCAACAACAATGTGAGTAGGTTAGGGGCAAGAATGTAATGAAATACCCTGGACATGGCTAATCAAAATGCCAACACAATTGTAAGCATGTGTGTGTGTGTGCGTGTGTGATCGAATAGCTGACTCGAATGTCACAAGTTGATTGCCATTGCCGTATTGAATTTGACGAGGCAACTTCTCAGCTTCAGTTATCCAATATTTAGACATCGTGCTCCCTCAGTTCTGAGAACTAGTTGCCTGCGTGTTGGGTTGCCTTGGCAACCATTTTTATATGTCTTACTCTCTCTTTTACTATAGTGTACTCGTGCAAAAAGTAAAAGGGGTATATGGGTTTTGTCATCATTCATTCTTGGTATACACTTACACCTGTTTATACATGCTGTGAAGTTTATATGGCGAAGGAAATATCTCCAAGTCACCAAATTTTAAATAAAATGAATCTAATAATATCTATAGAATTTGCTTAGTATCTTTAATATATCAATAAAAATAAGAGTAAAGTAAGTCTTTATATTATTTTAAATTTTTATCATCGCTATGTGCCCAAACAAAACTTATACATTCATCAATATATTACCATATTTTCTTCTTTGTGACTTAATTCATTTTTAAAAATAATCTCACTCTAATTATATATAAATTGATTTGAGCTCATAAAGTTCACTATTCGTCTTTCAGAAAGATATTTATATTCAATAGAAAACTATTAGGAAGTCGGCTGTGTCCGATTAAAGATTTCTTATGTTTTAAGGCTAGGGTGACCAAGTTTCAAAAGAAAGACAAGTGTTAAGCGCCTTCTGAGACAAATTAATACATATAGCACATACCAGATGCTTGGCAAATGTGTTAATCAATATATTTGACAATTATAAAACCAGGGTGACCAGATTTCATAAATTTCAATTAAATTTCAAAAGGAGGTCTAAGATTTTATGATATATACCGATTTTTTTTCAAAAATTTGTGTGTAGTCCACTTGCAGTTTAAATTCAAATGTGAGCGAGTATTATGAAGTTTGTCATTTATTTTCTATAAAGTTGCCACACTGGCACATTGAATAGGGCGAAAACTGGCGAGATTGTTGTTCCTGCTTTTGATATGGCAGAGTCGTGTATACGTACTCAGATTTCTATAGAAATTTACATAATCACGTTTGGCATTTATTTATTGATGCATGAGAATGGACAAAAAATAATAATAATAATAATAGGAAAACATACGCATTGCTGTGCGTGTGTGTGTGTAAGTGTGTTCGGTTTTATGGGAGGTCAGTTGAAACGATTTTACAACATTTATGGCATTGTGTATTGCATTCGGAACGAGTTTTATGTGCGCCACAACAATGTGAACAAATCGAAAGGCAAAAGGACGATAAGCGAATCCATTTGCCAATGCATATCAGGATCAAAGTATTGTATTGCAACTTGTTATATCCATAAACCAAAAGCAGACATATATATATATATATATATATATATATATATATATATATATATATATTAAACAATGCCAAACGCAGCAGTAAAATATTATTAACTGTGAATGTGCAATCGAGAAACTCATCACAATGCATTGTGCAAATTTCAAATTTGTATTCCGAATTGCAGTTCCCAGAAACCAGCAGGCAGTCAAGGATATAACCAAACCTTTGTTAAAACAAGTATATACATATATATCTTTATTTTATGCTGGTCTGCTGTCTGTAAGCTTGTTATCAGTCTGTGTGGCAGACATCTACAATGCAACAGAATTACAAGCATTTTGGTTTAACAACAAATCAAAGCAACTGAAATTGCAAATATTTCATTTTCATTTTCATTTAATGGCCATTTAACACTTGAATAATTCTTAAGCTTGAATGCTTATTATATTTACCAAATATTTAATAAGCAACAAAGAGCGAGTAAATTGCATTTCACATATCAATATTTATCATCAACAAGCTTTCCATTCAACTAAGTATCTGTATAATCAATGAAATCTTTAACTTTTTGAAATATGCAAAGCAAGCGTAGTTCTCAGCACGTCAAAAACCATCGGAATGGTAAGGTCTGATGTTAGATACTAAGATACTGCTAGAGGTATATGGCTTACAAATGCTTTCAAACATCAACTGCACTTTGGACCTATTGATCCTTTAGGAGATATTGATTTGATGCTTTTTTGAGCTACCTATGTTATAAATCAAAATAAATCGCTGATATCTAGAAAAGCAACTAAACACTTTATACATAAAATTAAGATTGTAAAACTGCGTGTCACAAGAACCAGTTCATTGTAGAGTATTGTCTTATCAATTTCATTAAATTAAACCAAAATTCCCAATTCTTATTGATCTGTATCTCTATTCCAGCTATTTAATCTCTACTTCAACTATCTCCTTTCCTGTCTATCTCTATCAAATTCAACCAGAATTCCCAACATCAATTCATTGAAATAATTTAAAATCAAACTTCATGCCAACTTTATCTTTCTATATCTAGGTCTATTAACTTAAAATAAAATTTCCAACTCTTGTTCCCTTGGACCACTTGTGACAGCCCCCATATTAACTACGTACGATTTTATCTGCTTTCCTTCAGCCGATGCAGCTGACGGTCGAAGCAATGTCGAGGCAAACAATCCAAGTACAACGGGCATTCAGGCGGGGAGTCCGAGCCTCTCGTTTTGGTATCGTTTGAATCGCATCATTTTGCGTCTCTGCTCGACGCATCAGTTCAAGAATCTGCAGGTAAGCGGCTTAATTTCAAAATATATTTGACCAAACTAGTAAATGGAAATTGGCAACCAAATTGCAAAGCTCAATTTCCATTTCTCATGAAAAACAGCTTAAAGTCTTCAATTTTCTCCTTGTTGTTGTTGTTTGGTTGCCAGGTGGAAATGCTTTATCAGCGTTATTTTCTGCGCATGAATCAAAGTAATACGACGCACATTTTGGGCCTGTTGCTGACGTTGATTTTGGCCCTATCCTGCACTCAGGTGGTCTATACCACGTTGCAGTTGCGCCGCAGCCACGCCTCCAGCCCCCCAACCACAGGACTGACGTCCGCAACGATTCGATTGGCGGCTCAGTCGCTCGACTCGAATGCGACGAACAGCGAGAATGTTACGCACTTTATGCCAGCCACAGCAACACCTGCACCACCACTACCACCATCAACACCACCACAGCAAATGAGCCATCATCAGCATTTGGTTTCGATTGACAGTCTGGCAACGCGGAGCGCACTGCAAATTCCAAATAACATTCGCCGCAACGCTAATGCGGCTCAACGGACAGCAGTTGCCACCAAGGGAGGGGTCCGGCAGCAGCTGCTGGGGCGCCGACAAAAGCGAAAGCACTATCGACGCCTGCACAAACATCGCTACAAGCAGCATCAGCATCGTGTCAGGTGAGTGGGCTATTGCCACCTGCTTTGATTTTTGGGGATTTATCTATCAGAAATGGCAGCATCATTTGTGATTGAAAGATTATTATCATTTATAAAGGTTAGTTACATATTTGGTTATATATCATAGGTGACTATTTTTGCCCTTTCGGCTTATGAGTCATAGGTCAACAAAGTTGCCACCTCTTTATAGGGATTTAACTATCAGATATGGCAGCTTTTGTTTGTGAAATTGAAATATTTAAAAAAATATTGTCAAGGCTGACATGCTAACCTTTACTTTTTATCGTTATCGATATTTAACAATTAAGAACTTACAGTCTAGGCAAACTAACTAAATAGCATAACTAAACACTGGAAATAAATTGCAGGTCTCCCAGCTGATTAACTGGCAAGTAGCAACAGGAAGTAGTGCCTCTTTACTCAGTTAGCGGTTGTGTTTAGCTTTTTGACAGGCGCGCTATGCACACAACTGACAGCTACTAGCTGCCACCTGCCAATTGCCAGAAGCTAGTGGCGGGGGCAGAGCTGGTTACTTGTCCAGACACGCGTTACGCATACGCCCCTTTGACCTGACAGGCCGCCAAATTCAATCTGCGCCCATAAAAGTATGCTACGCTTTTGCTCCTGTAAATTGAATTTTTTGAAGTTAAAATTAGAATTGGAACAATTTACAATAACAAATCGCAGCCAAGACAAGAAATTGCCAACAATAAAGCAGAAAAACAAACAAACAAAAAGCCAAGCAAAATATTTGTAAAGCAATAAACAAAGTCAACAAATACATCAATAAAAAAAAAACAACAAAAATTCGCGTAGCTTCGACCACATGCGAGTTAAGGAATTTCCATTTCGATTTCGTTTTTCGATTTATTTTCATACACATACATCATATTTGTATGTATACATATGTATATATTTATTTATGCCGTCAAGATGGATAGTGTTATATTGTGTGTGCGTTGAGTTGAGTTGGGCTAAGCTAATGCCAGACTTATTGATATGCGTATAGAAATTGTTTTTTATACACGTTCGGTGAGTGAAAGAAGGGTATATGGGTTTCTCTAACTGTTTGTTGGTTTTTATGAGTGGAAAGACTTTTATAGTGTTAGTGTAAAACATGCTTCTGCTAACATTAAGAAAAAGAAGATAGTTAGATAAAAACAAATCTTTATAAAATAAATTTTTGTTAGGTCTGAAATTTTTCGTACTACTCTCGTATATATATACAAATCAAATATATATAAAATCGAGGTTATGTAAAACCATGTAAAACCATGTAAGCACACCTCGAACACACCCATATATTTAAATAAATTCCCATTTTCACTCTCTTACAGCCATGATCTCTACATTTGAGATATATGCTCTCATATAAGCTCCTCAGCTATAGAATTAAGATATTCATTAAACGAAGCTATATAATAAGAATATATCTCAATTTGCAATTCCAACGCTAACTTTATCTTTCGTATTTGTGACTCTGTTGAAACTTAAAATTTGGAGCATATAGCAGTATACAATCGTGTTAGATACTTTACTGAATATACAGCTATAGATGGTATTCAGATATACAGTCTTGTCTAGGGTTAGTGAACATCCTATATAGTCCCAAAATTTTCATGGAGTACTCCAAATAGATTCAAAAGTAACTTTGCCAATAAGCAAACATTGCTACTAATTTATTTTGTTGTTCTCTTGAATTTATGTACACAATTAATTAATTTATGTACACAACAAATAATTAGTTCACTATATCCAGGCAAGACTTTATTTCTATTAATGTACATTCCTTATTTTCGAATTTTATTTCACATATATGTACACTGTTCTAAGATGAGCTCTGGTAATGTCTTAAGATTGTGTATCTATGTAGTATCTAGTAGAGCTATATTCAATAATAATATTACTGAAGAACTCCTAGTATATCTATTTATATGCAATACATTAATGAGCTATCTCTCTCTCACTCTATATCTCTCTCTCTATCTCTCTCTCTGTCTATGATCCCATTCAATAAATGATTTATTCTTTATGAATTCGTTTGTTATTGAACTTTGAGCGAGTATAACGCTATCGGTTACTGTCGTCTGCTAAAATTGTTATTTGATTTTGACTTGCCAACTAACATACCTATGCCACGCCCCCTTAACACCCACATCTACATACCACTTTCAGATACAAACGTAGCATGCAACAGCAGCAGTTGATTGACCAACGGAATGTAGAAGTTGCTGGAGCTATTGTTGCCCTTGATGATGATGATGATGATAATCGGGATGATGATGCTGATGATGATGGCATTAAACGCTTTATGAAGCTGCGCGACAACAATGACAACAACCGGCAACGTTTGGCCTTCCACAGCCGCCAGGCACGTGCTGAAGTGTTTAAATTGACGCCGTTTGATGCTGTTGCCGATGTGAATGCTACGCCGAAGGTGGAGGCGCCACAAGAGGAGCTATTTGGTTTGGCCGATGATTTGGAGAGTTCATTGAATTACACGCATGTTTTCCAATCGCTGTTCATGCAAATCGATGAGTCTGTGCTCGTCTTTCTCATTGTGATGTTAATCTGTGGCATCGTCTATGCTTGTGAGTGCAACATAACACAATTTGTTGTCAATTGATTTTTAATTGTTGTCAATCTTTCTCCTTCTATTTCTCTTTCTTTCTCTATGTCTTCGCTTAGTTCTGCTCTGCATACTCTCGAAGCCGGCAATGAATGAGATATTTTTGGTGCTTGTCTCGTATGTCATATTGGGCACGTTTCTGGCCATTGAAGTTGCTGTTAGCTATGTCCTGCAGCCCAGGTTTGTATACTGAAGTAGGAGGGGGGCAAGGACACGCAGCTGTTGCCTAGCAACCAAAGAATTAATCATCGGCCATCAGCTGCGACACGCTAATTGCGTTCACGGCCCCTAAAAATAGATGAGAATAAAGGCAAACAACATTCTGTCAGCCAGCAAATACACTGGCCAAACAATAAGAAAAATAGTTAGTTGAGACAATGCCGAAGCTGAAATACACTACGACAGCTATATAATAGATTGCTGTTATGTTAATTAAAGTTTTTGGCAAAATGTTAAATTTATAGCAACAAATTAGGACTTATAGAAAATGTTGAAGAACTTCGAATAGAATGTAATACACTTCAATTCTTTATCAATTACTTAATTACTCAAAAGTTGATAATATATTGCAAATATGTTAAGAGCATAATAAAGCTCATGATATAATATATATTATCATACATCACAAATAAAAGTTCGAAATGTTTTACATATAACAACTTCATTTAATATAGTGATACCATCAATCAGATTTCAATAGATATTTCCTATGTCAGCTTGTTACGATTCAGACATTTCTTAGCGATAATTTCTATGTGAAATTATATATAAGTTTGATTTCGTTGACATTTAAAACCTATAAATAGCATTTCAGCAACACAGAAATCAAGTTTCAACAATATCAAGTTATAGGACTGAGAATCTGGAAGGAATGAAAATTGTCATCCTTAGGAGTTTTTATAAACTCTGTGTGCTCTTCTTAATGATTACAGAATTCCAGATAAAACCCTATAAAGGTTCTCTCAATCATTAGTGTCTTGGAGCTTTAAGGCTAAGATAGAATACATAGGAATATTTAGTTCTCAGTCTCATAGCAATTGAAAGGTTAAAACGAAAAAGTAAGACGTCAAGACGTTTACTTCTGTACCTCAAGGCAAAATCTGGCTATACCCTTTAAAAGGATTACCAAAAGAGTTGTCTACTCTGCTTGAGAGTAAAGGCTTCTATAGTTAACTCAAATTTTAGCTCTTTAAATGTTCTTAAAGCCTTAAAACCGAACAACTTTTTGGTATAGAAGTCAACCAGCATGGTCAAGAATAGTATGCGAGACTTCTTCTGCTTGATACGCCTACTAGACCACGCGAAAGGGTTGTCTACTTGTTTTGGTATTTAGGATCTCTGGCTTTTATATAAATTAAATTTTTGATTGAAATTTTCAGCAAATCGTTTAATGGCAGCGCCTGTTGCATTGTGCTCATCTATATGACATACACGATGTTGCCGCTGCGGTTGCGTGAGTCGCTCATCGGTGGCATGCTGCTCAGTGGCACGCATTTGTACACCTGTCTGCACACACAATACACGCTGGACAAGCAGGATAACCAGCAGGAGTTGCAGCAGTCGGAGGAACGGCAGCAAATGCAGACGCAACTATCCTGGCAGGAGGTAAATCGGAACAGAATGTTGTAGCAATGTTCCAACTGTTTGTGGCTGCCACAAATCAAATGGCCAGGCATATCCATCAGCAGCACAGCGTTGACAAAAGCCGCATGTGGGCGTGTGGGTGTGGGCGTGACAATGGGCTGAAAAGCGCTGTTAAAGCGAGCGCCTTAATGGCTGAAAAGTCAGGCGTGTAGCTATGGCAGCGCACGTGACAATAAATTCGCATAAAATGCACACGCAATTTATTACACACACACAGATACAATACACTCACAGACAGAAAGACAGAGAGAGAGAGAAAGTACAGATGAAAAAACACAAATAATGAAATTAAATTGCCGCAAAATTGAATAAAGTTGCGTACTCGCTATCTGTCTTCCTTTCTCTCTCTCTCTCTCACACACACTGTGTGTGTTTGTATGTCTGTATGTGTGTGAGTGTTGACTCGTAACTGGACTTTTATTGTGCTTGTGTGCTGACAACGAAATGGATACTAATGCCTTTAATGCCATTACAAATTTTCTCGCTCACACACTCTCCCTCGCTTCCTCTTTCCTCTCTTTCTCTCATGCAGCTGCTGTGCACCTGCATTGCATTGTTGCTGGCGAATCTTACAGGTATTTACACGCACTGGCCCAAAGAGAAGGCACAGCGAAAGGCTTTCATAGAAACGCGTCAGTGCATCGAGGCGCGTTTGCGAACGCAGCGCGAAAATCAACAGCAGGTGAGTTCCATTCAAAAGACGTGCCAAAAAGGACATCAAAGGGACAGCAAAGTCAAAAGCCAGCAGCTAAGAGCTGGGCATCATAAATGCTGCTGCTAAGCGTGGCAAGGACTTCTGCACTGATTGCCTGCCTTTGCTGATCTAAGCAGCAGCATTTGGCATAATCTTTTGACTGTTAACCCCCTCTCGCTCTTTCCCCCCTTTATGTGTGTGTTTGCTGTTATCCTTAATGTTGCAGGAGCGTTTGCTGCTGTCGGTGCTGCCGCGACACGTTGCCATGGAGATGAAGGACGATATTGCGGGACAGCCACGTGACACACAGTTTCATAAGATTTACATACAGCGCCATGAGAATGTCAGGTGGGTGTGCATGTCTATATGTGTGTGCGTATTTGTGTGTGTGTCTGTGTGTGTGTGTGTGTAGCGAGTGTCTCTTACAGCTCGTGTATAAATTTATTTGCATGCAAAGTCAATAAATATGCTTAACGCACATATGTATGTGTGTCTGTGTGTGTGAGCATAACCAGACCATTGAAATCGTCTGTACAGTATACGCTCGCTAGAATGAAAGCTTGCTCGACTTGAGCAAATGGACTTGACTAAAGTATGCAAAAAGTTGGAAAACAAATAAATATTGATAAATAAATAAAAATAAACAGTAATATTTATTTATATTTTATATTTTTTCTCAATAAATTAAAAAAATAAAAGTTGGACAAATTTGTTAACCTGTTCGCTCTGTCGAATATTTACTGTCTACATCAAGCAACAACTTCACATTACCAACTGTCGAACACACAATTACACATAAACACACACTCCCACTCGCACAGTTACACTCAGCATAGAGCATACTTCGGGGCGCACCTGTTTGCTTTTTTTTACCCTGTAACGGCATTTGCTGTATTAAATTACGCGCTGAGCCGGCTAAGCAGTTGGGAAAGGAGTTGGTGAAAGGATTTGCTACACAAATTTTCCATAAAAGTCAAACTTCAACGTGCTTAAACAGAAACTTTTTGCCAACAAAAAAAAACAAAATGTGGCTTCTAGCTGGAATATATTAAAGAATTCCTCAGGCGCAATGCACACTCACACACACACTAGCACAAGCACACACACACACATAACTGACTGAGCTTGACTCCAACTACTATAATATTTGCACTTTATTTGAACTCTGGCCACTCTTTTTATTTTCTTTGGAATTTTTTTCTTTCTAGCATCCTGTTTGCGGACATTTGCGGTTTCACTAGCCTGTCGGATCAGTGCACTGCGGAGGAGCTGGTGCGCCTGCTGAACGAGCTATTTGCACGGTAAGTCCTTAGTCGAAGTCCATGGCCAGTTCGTAGGCATACTAATGACATAGTCAACCTGCCTGTGTGTGCGTGTATGTGTAACTTTTATTTGCTGTTGTTGCTTTTGGCCTACGGCCATGTCAAATAGTGTAACAAATGGTGATACCGGTTGAAACAGAGGCACAAATTAATTGCACATTGGAGTGCCCAGCAGGCAGGCAGCAGCAGCAGTAGTTTAGGACCCCAAATTCTGGCCCCGTTGTTTGTCAGGCACTTTATTGATTCGAATCTAGTGATAGGGTCATTGAATTTTGTGGAAACTCTAGCCTTAGCCATATTGAGTAGTTCGAATAAAGTGTTAATACCAAAAATACCAATAAATCTGTTGCATAGGCATATATGACATAGGCATATGTGACATATACATTTATATATGTCAGCTAAGCTGCACTTCACGCTAGTGACATCTGTAACATGTATTTTAGATTCTCTTATATAAACAAAAATATAGTTAATTTTATTACCATACTAATTAGAAGTTGTGATGTTGGAAACTTTTACAGCTGCATACTTAGCTTTGCAAACTTTTTAATTGCATAATTTAAAGGAGCAGTGTTGAGTAGTGCTAAAACTGTGCGTTTGCAGCGTGGCGTTATGTTAATTAATAAACTTGCAATATTTTTCCGTTGTCGTCATTTGGTCACACTTGACTTGGATCTGTCCATTTTGCTGCGCATCGTGCACTGCAGTGCACGTGTAGTGCGCGGTGCGCAGTAAGTTTAAGATTAAATAAAATTCAATTTAAGGTAAGTTTGAGATTAAATCAAATTCAATTTAAAGTGAGTGGTATTGAACATTGTTAACTATTCTTTCAACAATTTCAATTTCTTTACTTGCTATTCTTGTTACTTATTTTGCAGCTTTGATCGATTGGCCGCTGAGCATCATTGTCTGCGCATAAAGCTGCTGGGCGATTGCTATTACTGCGTCTCCGGTTTGCCAGAGCCAAGGCCGGATCATGCCCACTGCGCTGTTGAAATGGGACTCGATATGATAGACGCCATAGCGTAAGTATAACAAAAAAAAAACGCGCAACCAACATTTTCTTTCCGTGTGTGTGTGTGTGCTAGGGCTTCTGTCATACTGCAACTCTAGCATATTTCATTCTCTCTCTCTTTCTATCTTCCATTTTGTTTTTTTTTTCAGCCTCGTGCGCGAGGTAATGGCTGTCAATGTTAACATGCGTGTGGGTATTCACACGGGACGCGTGCACTGCGGCGTTTTGGGTTTGGTCAAATGGCAATTCGATGTTTGGTCCAACGATGTGACTTTGGCTAACCATATGGAGAGCGGTGGCATACCCGGGTAAGTAAAAAAGAAATAAGTATTCCAATAGGAACTGCTAGAATAAGAAGTGCTCTAAACATTAGCTGTTTCAAACATTAAAGCTTTTAACCATTTACAAAAATACATACACATACATTCACACTTACACATATTCCACACTGAGGTTATGTTTCCTTAACCTAAAACATATGAAAAGTGAATTTTTGAATAACATTTGAATTTGTTATGCCTTAATAATTAAAAATTCCCGACTACGAGATTGCTTGAACCAAGTCCGAGCTGACGTTTTAAACAATCTAGCTTACATCTTTTATTTTTACATAAATACATATTACCCTCTGCGCGTACAGCGTATGTACACACGCACACAGAAGCACGCGGGCCGATTTTGCGTAGTTGATTTGAATGTATGTGTGCACACGTATAGGGAAAATGCTAGACTGCTGCCACGTGCTTTTGCCAATAGACAAAATGTTTTCTTTAATAACGTCTGTATTACTAAACTGATTTTGAGCATTGAATGCTTTTATTTTATTGAAAATACGGGTTTGTCTAAAAAATTTAGAAAATGAAATTGTTTTTTGGTTTTTTTTTTTTAAATTGATTTTGTAAAATGTGGAGCCGGTATCCAAAATATAAAAGAATAGAAAATGTATTTTATTTACGAAAAGCTTAATGCACAATTTGGTAACTGTAGAAGATGTAAAAGATATGTAAAAAAAAAACTGAATCTCGATTACGTCTTAAATCGATATCATTGAAACGGGAAATAACGAAACCAATATACTCTTTAATTTCGTGAACGAGTATAAAAACGCAAAAAGCAACATAATCAAGATGCTCACACTGCTTTTCCACACACTACATATAAGCTGTTAATTACTTAGTGGACAATAGCCGTCAAGCCACTTCAAAGCTGAGCCCTTTTCTCTGGTTTTGGTCTTTGAGCCGCCAACGACAGCAAGCCATTAAGTTCATGTCTTGGCTTTGTCTTTTGTCTCAAACACACACATTTCGCTTGATTATTTTGCTTTGCTAAGCTAAGGAGTAAAATCCTTGCCTTGGTCACTGTTACTGCTGGTTTGGTGGTTTTTGTGATGGCTGTGTGCTCCACTTTACGACAGCTGAGAATTATGTTTTTGACCCGCTTTGATATGCTGCTCGCCGACAAGTATGCAATGAAAAGCAGTTCGAGACCTTATCGTGTGGCTATACGCCCACAATCTATCCATTGCCCTGGCCAAAAGCAACTTTTACTTGCAAGCAAGCAAGCAGCAACCACAAAAGCCGCTGACAAGTTTGTCTCATTTCCGTTTTGACAGTCGCCCCCTCCCCCTCTTTTTCGAGTAGTATGTGAGTGTCGTGCAATTAAAGCCACAGAGTTTTTGCAACTCGTTGGCTTTAAACAGGAGCGGACTTGACTTTAAATCTACGCTATTCACATAATTAGCCAAATTTGAAATTCATTTTGAATTGTTTTTATAAAATTTTTTGACTTCCACTGACAGGAGCAAAATATACTTTAAAGCGGGTCTGTTAGGGTTGTATTTAAATTTAATTACATTTTTTTATTAAGTTTGTTGACTCCTGTTTTTTAGATTTTATATGAATCCTTAAACATTCTTTTCATAAATAATCAACTCATTCGTTGTAGATGGGTTAATAATGCTAAATACTCTTCCAATTATAGACCTCAAGTTCTACACAATAAATTTCTACTACTTAATAGCTTTCTCATACTTTTCTAAGACTTCAATCTTCGCTTATTGAATCCGCTCCTGTTGTGTAAGCAAAGTTTTGGCTCTCAACACTTGGGCAAGTGTCGTTGTCGTTGAACCAATTGCAATGTGTGCTTGTAATGGCTGTAATAGCTGTAATTTTTGTTGTACTCGTACCAAGTATGTTCTACAAATTTGCATACTCAGCCGCAGTGTGTGTATGTTGTGTGCATGTTGTGTGTGTGTATTGTGTGGCTTGTGGGTGCAAAGTTATTGGCAAGTCAAGCGACTCGAACTTCGCCCTCACACGTTCGGGCCAATCGTCGAATCGATTATGGAGTTGTTGCATGCCACACCCACGCCCATCCACGCTAACTGGCCAACACTTAATGCTGCTGCTGTTGATTCAGTTGCTTCACTTTCAACAACACTTGGGCAATTTGTTTCGGCACGACTGTGCCTTCAATGTGGGTCAGCGACGGCAGCGGCAGCTCGTTTGTTAGTCCTGTCTTGAGCGAAATTAAAAGCAAATAGCTGCAGTTGAGCCGCGGGGCAGGTTTAGCCCTGATAAGCGGCAATTTGACTGCAGCAGCATGAGGCAAGCAGCAACAGCAGCTGCGGTCATCCATAACAAAGCGAGCGCCATGTAATTATCAATAGAATCAACAACATGACTGCAGTTGCCTTCTATTGTTGCCACGATTCTTTTTTTTTTTCTACATGCAGCTAGTTGCCCTGTGGCGCGTGTCACGTGCCACATGCCACAGCCACTGCATAACGATAATATAATAAAGCTGCTCAGCTCTGCTGAGCGCCCTACTGCGGCTGCTATAAAAATACATTAAAAAGTATTTACTGAACAGCATCCCCCTAGGCTGTTTGGGGTAGGGGGCGTGGCAGCAAGTGCAGCATGTAATGCCACATGCCACGTAATGGCTGCGACAAAACCAATCGCCGTGGTTATGGCGACCAAAAAACAGAGCCACATGTTGAGCAATGTTTTACGCCCCCCTTTCGCAGTCTGTAAATGTTGCATTGTGTAAGGACTCACTATATATGTATATGTATATATATCTTATGTATATATCTTTCCTTTTAGTCGCGTGCATATCACCAAGGAAACGCTCAAGTGTTTGGATGGCGATTACGAGGTGGAAGAAGGTAAAGGAGAAGACAGGAATTCCTATCTAAAGGATCATCAAATAGAAACATATCTTATAGTCCCAGGCGACATATATAGACCGGTAAGTGTTTGGGCTTATTGTACCTGTATTTTGTTTATCTTGCGTAATAACATGCTCCATTGTCCTTTTATACTGCAGCACAAGAAATCCCGCAATCGCCTGCAGGTAAATGGCAACATATCCAAGGAGCTGCGCATGATGGGCCATGGCACTGCACAGAAGCATACCTCAAAGTAAGCTAAGGACTATATTGATAGAGGTCCTTTTTTAAAAGGACTCGTATAACATTGTCTGAATTATGTGAATGAAAGAAGAGCAAGCTATGACTAATGCTGGGCTGAAAATTGGGGAAGCTTTGGCAAGCAAGGGATAATGGATAAAAAATTTTGCTGTTTAAACAGGTGTATACAAAATAGTTCAGATTATGATTTAAAATGTCTTGTAAATGATAAAACTTCGAATGTAAACAGTTTATTATCTTCCATGTTGGACACATCCTTTAAAGAATGCTAGACATATTTATATTCTACACATCGAAGTTCAGCTTAGTTGCTTAAATTCCTGCAGCTTCCCCTTCCTTATAGTTGTGGGAAATGCTAGGCTATGATAGAATCCTTAATACTGTGAAGGAGTGTGCAAAAACTCTGCCTCGAATGTAATAAAACTCTGGGCAGCTTATGCTACAGATATTGCCATATATATTCATTTAATTTATGATTTCTTCACAGATTTGGTTTCGGCGACAGCTCGGAGAGTCATAAGGATCCTGAGGATGAGGTCAATGAATACTTGATGCGCGCCATTGATGCACGCAGCATCGATCATCTGCGCGCCGAGCACTGTCAATCGCTATTGCTCTGCTTCAAAAGCGCCGCACTGGAGCTCAAGGTAAGTAGAGTGCTTCAAAGGATTAGCTCCTGCTTAGCTATAATCCTTTGTACTCCATAACTGCAGTATGCCAGCGAACCGGATCGCATGCTTTGCGTTTACTTCTACTGCAGTCTGTTGGTGTTGCTAGGCACCACGCTGATGCGCTTTGTGGTTTTTGACACGTGAGTGGTTCAATGATTAAATTAATGGCTGCCAGTATATATATATATACATACATATATACTTTGATATGTACTTGTCTATAAAATCGAAACTGTTTTACTTTCTACTCTAGCTCCACGCTCTGCTTTTTGCTGTCCGTGTTCGCTTTAATGCTGTTGCTTTCTTTGGTCTTTTTGGTCGCCTGTCATGAAATAAATATAAAGGTAAGTTGAATAGTAGATCGCTATTTAATATTCTACTGGGAATTCTGAAATTTTTTTGATATTTTGCAAATCTTTCGACAGATTTTCTGATATTTTTCAAAATTTTCTTATTGTAAACTTTGAAATTTTTTAGCTATAGTTTGACAATGTCCAACTTTAAAAAATTTACAATTTTCTGTAAACCTTTTTTAAAATATTTTAAATTCGGTATTTAAAATTAAGTCAAAAAATATATTTGATATCTTAAAACATTTTGCAAAAATCAGTAATATTGAAAATAAATTTTTTTAAAGATTTAATTTAAAAAATTGTCAAGAAAATTTTTAAATTCTGATAATTTTGCAACTACTGTTTGCAGAAAGTGTATCCAACCTTTTTTAAAATCAAATTGTAGATAATGCTCGTCATTCTTTATAATATTTTCTGTTAGCTCTAGATTTTTTGTATATAATGCTCATCATACTTTATAATATCCATTGTAATTTTCTGTAGACAAAGCTCATCATGCTTTTTAATATTTATTTTAAAATCTCTTTACTGTAGATCTTTTATAGACAGTGCTCATCATTCTTTATTCTTTATATAATATATTTCTGTTTGTTTTCTGTGTTTTTGCAGCTTCCTTTGTTGATGAAGCGCTTCTCATTGCGCATTCACAGCAATCGCACCTTGTCGCAGTTCTTCGCCTTTGCCACCGTCTCGCTGATTGTTTTGACCATGTTGCTGGCCATGGTAAGTAAGGAATTGAAGCACTTAAGTTGTGCTTTTTACTTATAATAACATAAACAATGTCCAAATCCCTCAAATGCCAAATTCTTTGGGTTTGTTTCTTATGCATAATTTGTGCGCGCTACAAATTGCGCGCATATCTATCCCAGTTATTGTTGTTATTTTTGGCCATTTAAGTGAACTTCAAAATAATACAAATGAAATTTACGTTTTTGTAGCTTAAAATACAATTTTTGAGGGCGTTTGCCTGAGCTCCCCCGACAGCTTTTGTTGTTGTTGTTGTTGTCTTTGGGACGCGACAAAACAAAAGTTTTTCCATTAAAGTTGTGCAGACAACACAACAAGCAAGAACGGGGGAGGGGGCGCAGAGCGGGGCGTGGCAATGTAGGCAACAAAAATGCGAGCCACGTTTCGTACATGAAGTGTGTGTGCGGCCATTTATGTGCTACTTGTTACCTGCCACATGCCCCCAGGCGGGGCAACTCCAAGTTGTGTCTGGGTTCAAAGCCAGCCGCCAGCGTTTTGGCATTTAGTTGTCAACTTGTGTCTCTCTCTTTCCTTCATTCTCTCTCTGTCTTTATTGGCCACGTTTAATGGCACTTTGGAGCCGCATTCGCTATTCATTTAGCCACGTTTTTATTTTTATAGCCATTGGCTGAGAGTGCGTGTTAGGCGCCTCGTTAAATTTAAGCAGCACTCGTAATGACATTTCCAGCTGCTTTTTCTGCTAATTAGCCTTCAATTGTTAACGCTTTGCTTTGTAGTTGCAGGAATCAATGCGTCAACTAGAGCTGCTGCATAACGAATGGCGCTGGATGCACGTGAATAGCAGCGCCGAAGCAGAGCAAATTGAACTGGACCTCGACCAGCATCTGTTGCCTGCTTCAAACTGTGATTTCTATTTCGCATACAATGTAAGTATTAAATGGCTTGTGAAGGAGTTTTTGTATGTGATAGGTTTGTGAAAGTGTAGGTATGGTGAGATGGTGAGGGTATCATCAACTGATTAAGTATGTATACATACATACATATATGATATTGATAAACAAAGTTGGTGTAGGCATGAATACCGAAAGGGCAGATAAAGACTATAGGATAGATATGGATGTGTCTAGCAACCAAGTAAAACAGGAAAGATTTTTACTATGCTATATATGATATTGATCAACCAAATAGATTTAGCTAAGGAAATGGAAAGACTTTTATTATATGTTATAAATAACAAATCTATCCAATATCTAAGTGAAGGTAGATGCTATAGGATATAATATGATATTCTTCAACCAAATATATCTAGCTAAGCAAACGGAAAGGGTTTTAATATAAGTATGCTATATTTATATTATTCAATTGATCTAGCCTATATCTAGGAAGAGGCCATGAGATCATATGCTATTGATCATCCAAATCAATCTAGCTGTGTCCATTTGTTTATCTGCCTAATATAATAGTTTTATGCTGTGCTTTTAGCAAAGTGTATTTAAATTTTCGATAAATATCGATATTTAAGCTTGATTTTTATCTAAGAGACTTAAATAGATATGGCTTTTACATGTAGATTGATATAATGTTTTACGTATAGTAAATTATTATTACCCTTATATCAATATATCTAAGAGACCTAAAAGCTAGAAATGTATCTACATAAATACTATGTTTTACATATAGTCTAATTATTTTTACTATTTACACGATATTCCTTAGTCTGTCGACTTATGAAATTCGTTAGTCTTCTTCTTGCCTTGTGTTACATCATATAGAGATACTTACTTTTGCTACAACTTCTTTTTGACAGACATTTCTGCTGCTAACGCTGCTCTCGATGATGTGCTGTGCCACGTACCAAGTGCTGCGTATTCTATTGAAGCTGCTGCTGCTTCTTTTGGCCGCTGGCAGCTACATGGCCTGTTCCTCGTATTTATATGTGAGCAGCAGGCAAATCAGCGCCGACTTGGCGTAAGTATTCCACTCTTTGTCCTTCTCCCTCCCTCCCTCTCTTTGTCGCTCTCAGTGAAAACGAATTATGGTGTAATGTAATTTGGTGCAGCTTCGTCTGTGCCCCTGCCGCATTGCTACAGTGCTGGCAGTGCATTTGCAGCAGCCGCAAACTGCATTAAAATTGTATTTAGCACTTGGCTTCATTTATCAGGGCAACCGAATGCCAGCTGCGACTTGGCATTCGCAACTACATTAACAACATTCTGTTCCTTATTTCCCTTTTTGTCTGCTCTTGCTCTGGGCTGCTGACTGACATTACGCTTTAATGGACTGGAATAACTGGGTCTACTGCTGCAATTGTTAAACTGCAGCAATGAGGAAGCCCTGCTGCGCTACATAATTGATTCAATCTTCCTATTTGCATTTATGCTCGCCCTGATCTTCCATAGCCATCAAACGGAAGCCACCTATCGCCTGGACTTCATCTGGAAACTGCAGGCAACGGGTGAGTTTTAGCGCTAACTACTTAGACTTGTTCATGAAGTGGATAAAGAGTAAATTTGTTTTCTGCTCTGTTCGTATAACGAAATTTATTTGGAAGTTACTAGAGGTAGAATCTTTTAGCTTGGGATCAATATATGAGTAACTTAGTTAAATGATGTTTGATTTGTGAAAACTATAGATTGTTAAACTCGTACAAAGCTCTTTAACATATATGTTTCCATTGTATATATACATATATAAAGAGAGTAAACAATTATTATTTTAAATTTCCAAATTATTATTTCCGAAACAGATCCATCAGAGAAACTACAATATTTCGTTTATTTCAGAACAGAAAATGTGCTCTTTTGATTTGTTTTTAATTTTTTTTTTATATTTTTAGTGAAGTTTCTGAAAAAGAAAGTAAAATAAATAAAAAATTAGTTTTAATATAAGTAGATATGTAGTAGATATAGAGATACTTACCATACATATATCATATAGATATATTTCGTCCATTCTTCAGTTGCTGGTGCTGTTGTTGTTGGACTACTGCTTGCTGCTTGCTGCGTATTGTGTTGTGCCAATGTTATCCGAATTCTCGGTTGTGTCCGATGTCCACAGAATTAAGGGTTTCCGTTTCAGGACGATTGTCGCGCAGACAGGGATTGTGAAGGTACGATTGGTCGTTGTCGGCATCTTCATCGTTGCGCCTGTTCATGCGATCCAATTTGTCCATTGTACTCATATTGGCATTTGCTCGGCGCAAAACGGTTGTATTGCCCATATTCGAGTGGCCGCGGTGCACGTTGCCCACCACGGACAAGATGGCGTTGCCGGACGTATGGAAGGTCAGGTGATCACCTTTGTTGAAATCAAGAGTCACAACCGCTTGTGGTGTGCTCTTGGTTAGAGTCGCAAGAACATATTTGCGGTTACGGAATTTTAAATACACTTTGGCAAAGTCACCCTCGTCCATGGCCACGCTCATGATGTGAAAGGATTTTGACACCACTTTCTCATGCTTACAGTACGGTATCAAGTTGAAGCCATAGAATGCCGGTGTTTTCTTCTTAAAAACTTTATTTTTACCCATTTGCATTTTTGTTACGTCTCTCAACTGTCGAGAGATTGAACTGAAATATCTGAAATATTTGTGCAGCTACGAAAGAAAGCAAGTCTCACGTGACCAGAGTTGATGTCAACCTTTATAAATAAATAAATATAAATTACAGACAACTCTATATATATATATATATATATATATAAATATACGTATATTACAATGAACACTTGTGTTTTTTTTTTGTTTTTTTTATTTATATTTATCTTTCACAATTTTAGAGCTAGAACAACTAAATTTTGAAAGTAGTAGTACTGTTGATCTCCAGTTAAGATCGATCAATAAATTATATATATGGGTATGGAAAATCGGGAAAGTCTATAAATTTAACATAAATCTTCAATATATTTGGCGCTGTTAGAGTCAGAGTCTTGAAACTTAAAAGACATGTTTGTATTGGCGACTTCTAAAAAAGATATAATGTATAGTGGTTGCTCCCGTTAGGGGCGTTACGAATCGGAAAAACTATCTTCTACAATTTTATACCAAGAGGACCAAAAATTGACACATACATCTCTCTTCATGGCAAACCAGAGAAAATTATATCTATATCCTTTACAATTGCAAGTGTATTACCAAACTTCGGCTAGGCCGAAGTTAGCCCATCCATCTAGATTTTGGTTTGCTGCTAATTAGCAAATGTGACTGCAAAGTTATATTTCAAATACAACTGACGAACTGTCTGACTGTCTGAGTGTCTGACAACAACAACAAATCTGCCCCCTCCCTCGACAACATTCGCTGATTGCCAACGCGTTGCTGCTCATCTTTGCGTTTCCGTTTACGCTGGTGTTCATCAGCCTTTTCATTAGTATTAGTGCACGCACACTCACACACGCCTCCACACACACTCACCCAGACTAATACACTTGAACAATCACACTCGTGTTTGACTGACGCCGGAGCTTATGCAGCGCTTTTTTACGCTTCTCTTGTATGCCCTGTTTGTTAAACACATGTAAAAGGGTATATTGGGTTTGCATGCTCATATGTATATTTAATATGTGTAATATGTTAATATGTGAAGTCAAAAAAGATAGAACTATAGAAAAATACATATTATTCTATATAAATTAATCAATTAATTCAGTCGAATTTTAACCCCTGAGTCACATTTGAATATCATTGGAATATACAGTTAGATAGTTAGTTTAAAGTCATATATCAGCTAAGACCTACCCTCAAATTCTCGAAAACTTCAATATTTTTATATCATTTGCTAGACCATAAAATAGAGTACCTACTAGTCGTGCTCTGCCGACTGCTGTGAGCATTAATTTTTTTCCATTTCTTAGCTGTTCGCTTTACGCTTCGGTTAACTGATAAACTGATATTTCAATTTCACGCTCCTGTTTTTTCTGCTGCTCTCTTGTTCCTTTTTTCGTTCGTATTTTTCTTTCTTTATTTTTTGTTCATTTCTGGAAACGCAGAGGAAAAGGAGGACATGGAGCATTTGCAGGCTTATAATCGCAAATTGCTCGAAAATATTTTGCCCGTGCATGTCGCCGAGCATTTTCTGAGCCGCGAGAAGCATCTCGATGTGAGTATTAAAACATTATATATATATATATGAATACTTGTGCATGTGTTTTACTGTAAATATAACTGTATTATATATAACCTATGTATGTGTGTGTGTGTCTGTGTTTGGTTGCTGGCAATTTGCAAACACATTTAAAAAGCTTGAAAACTTTTGTGCATAGCAAGCGCCAAGGCCAACAGCAGAGGCGTAGGACGTTTGTTATATATCAGCATATCAGCAGCCAACTGCCACGCCTACAGCTCAGCCGTCCCTTCTTCATATCGGCACCTACATATGCCCGCTGGCCGCGGCGTACATACATACATATGTTGCGGCTTGCAACGCTTGAATGCGTAACGGGCACACGAATTGGCGAAGTGGGGCAGGAATCGGGCTACTTGCCACATTAAGTGTGCAATCAACAACTTTTAACCAAATCACATGAGCAGCCACACATTTTGGAACCGCCGACGTGTGGTCTGCCTCAGCCACTCTCTCTATGTGTGTGTGTGTGTCTATGCGGAGAGCTCTGGACCAAAGTTGACCGCCCTTCGTGCATTCTTTCACATATGTTGCTCCAAGGCTAGCACACAGATTAAATGCCTTCGCATTGTCGAAATACTTTAAGAAGTCTCAAAATAGAAGCTATAAAGAAACTAAAACGAATGCTAAGAAACCGATAATACTTATCGTATGCCTTCTAGAATAATCGCTCTATGATGTTAAACTATAAAATATTAAAAAAAATCTAAGCCAACTTTATATACTAAGAGAAAGTGTTTTATCTGTATCTGCTTAACGACAAGAAACTTCCCCTGATAACATAAAACATAATTAATTGATATATAATATAAATGATAGGAAAGCGATATGGTTGTGTTGAATGAATGTGTTGTGTGCTATTAGAGAAGTAATTTTAATCTATATCTTAATCTTGCTCATATTTTGAGAGATTAAGACTAGATATCAAGATATAGATACAGATTAAATATATCTAGATCCATTCAGAATATATTTTTATTCTCTATTCACTTTCTTCGTAGGATTTGTATCACGAGCAATGCGATTCCGTGTGCATACTCTTTGCCAGCATACCAAATTTCTCCGAGTTCTATGTGGAGCTGGAGGGCAACAATGAGGGCGTCGAGTGCCTGCGTCTGCTTAACGAAATAATTGCGGATTTTGATGAACTTCTGAGCGAGGAGCGTTTTCGGTAAGTTGAGAAGGGAAACTCTCTACAACAACTTAAAAGTTAACACGAATTATCACTTTACAGCTGCATAGAGAAGATCAAGAGCACAGGTGCCACCTACATGGCTGCCTCAGGGCTGACCGCTAACACCTGCGACCAGGTGAACTTTAGCCATGTGACCGCAATGGCCGACTACGCGTTGCAGCTCTTCGATAAGATTGAGGAGGTCAACATGCACTCCTTCAACAACTTTCGCATGCGCATAGGTGAGGAAACAGAGAGAAATATACGAAAAGAAAAGCAAAGTTTTTAAAATGTAACTTCTTTAACATCTTTGTAGGCATTAATATTGGACCCGTGGTGGCGGGTGTCATTGGCGCCTGCAAGCCCCAATATGATATTTGGGGCAATGCCGTGAACGTGGCATCCCGCATGGACTCGACGGGTCTGGTCGATCACATACAGGTGAGTTGAACGAACGACAGGTCAGCTTTTCGGGGACACCTTTTGTCAGTTTCCAGCCAGACGAATGTCACTTAAAATAAATTAGCAAATATGCTGTAGAGTGGTAGACTAGGTAGATACCCTGCAGACTATTAGCTATATGGAAATATAGTTTTCTATTATTAAAATTATATTTTACAATAATGTTCCTAAGTTAACATTTATATTCAGTCTATATATCTTATATTTCTCGTAATATGGTTAAGAAGCGGGTGGGTCACACAGGTGTGCAAGTGACACAGGTGTGTTGACTGAACGAGAGGTCACTTTTCAGCAGGGGGCGCTTTTTTTGCCTGATATCACAGCCATCCAAATGTCACTTAAAATAAGTGAACGATGCTGCATCAGAAAGCACGACTAGTTAGATACCTTGCAAATGCTTTTGCTTATATTGTACACTTGGCTGCTCATTGGGAAAATTTAATTCTAAATGCTTACCGAATATTCTAAGATTTTAATAGCTTTCAGTTCAAATTGTTATATTCGTGTATATCAAGAGTTCAGGTTATATTTTTCTTACTTTTCTTGAGATATGGCTGAAGGTCGGGTCACTTGCAGAGCAGTTGAATGAACGGACGGTCATCTTTCATCGGGAGGGTGCCTTTTGTATCAAATTTCTTAGCCTGCCAAATGTCAATTTAAATGAATGAGCCAAGAAAAGTGCTTATACTGATCGAGTTGAAAAATACCCTGTAACTAGCTGTGAATTGTAGAACTTAACAAGCAAACACAACATAAAAAGCTTCATATCAAACAAATATTTAATAACTAAATAACTTTTTTCATAGTTGACATGTGATTGTGTCTTCGTTATGATTGATAAGAAATATAATTTTAAATAACGCGTAATCTTTGCAGTTGAGCTCAGGCTCTGTACCTTAGGTAATCTACTTTTTTGAAGTACGGCGTATACAAAGGGAACTTGTCAATAGCTGGTAAAGTGCTTTTAGGCGCTGCCACGCCCCTCCAATCAATAGGTGACCAGCAGTTGGCGAAATGGGCAACAGGCTGCTCCACGATGCGCGTTGCGTATACGCCATGTGCGCCTCATACAATTTTCATGGGCATTAGAAAGTGCCCACGCACTGAAACTTAAACACACGCACACTAGCCTAAATAAATATATAGAGGCATGTATACACCCACACACACACGCACAGCTGCCGTATTTGATTTTATTTGCCGTGCGTTGTCGATAAAAGCGAAGCGCACGAAAATTTGCAAAGAGAAATAAATTATTAAGCGGGACAAGGGATAAGACGCTAACAGTAGGGGGCGAAGGGGGGTTTCTTCTGAGTGTTATCATGAAATATTGAGCACAGGTTGTGCCTCTGATTGTATGTGGGTGCGCGTGTGTGTGTGTGTGTGTGTGTGTGAATAAAGCAAATGCCGCTACATGCTTTGCCAATGAACTTGTCACTTTGAATTTATTTTATTATCTTTCTTAACCTCTACCTCTACCTCTCTCTCTCTCTATTTTCCTTTTTTTTTTGCTGCACGTTTCGATTCCCAAATGAAATCAACACCTGCTCGCACGTCCAGGTGACCCAGGAGATGCAGCAGCTGCTGGAGTGTCGCGGCTTCGAGCTCACCTGCCGCGGCAGCGTCAATGTCAAGGGCAAGGGTTCCATGATAACTTATTTTCTGAAAGGCAAGGCGCCGCCGGCGCCTGCTTCAATTCCCATGGAGCCGGCGACCGCAGTCGAGGAGAAGCCAGCGGAGTTGGAGAAGCCGCCAGCAGTGGAAGCAGCTGCACCAGCAACAGTTGAGCCACCAGACGAAGCGGATGTTGTGGATGAAGATGACGAAGACGATGACATAGATCTGAATTCCAATATGCAAAACTTAACCGCGCAGCGTCGCAAATCTCTGTGCCGGCAGCACAATATCTCCTCCTCGTTTGGCACCAATGTCAGCTCCACAGGGATTACGCCCAGCATCTCAAACAGCTCCAGCGTGGTGACAATTAGCGCTTTGCCTGTGCTGTTGCGCAATGCGAATCAAACGAATGCGGATAGCTGTGCCACGCCCACAGCGCCTAGAACACTGGTTGCTGACCTCAAGGAGGAAATCACACGGGATGAGAAGAGTGCACTCAAAGATTCCATTGAGAACCTGGAGATATTGCTGAAGAATAACATCAGTCTCTCAGATTTGAGCAACAAGCAGCAGCAGAATCTACGCAGCGAGGGCAGCTGCAGCAGTTCGGCCACAACGACCCTACGTAAGAGGGATACCATCGTCAGCTTCCATGTGACAGAGACGCTGACCACGACGTCTTCGGTCAGCCAGCAACAGCAGCGAAATCGTCGGTCGGTGAACACCATGGCTGCTAGCTGCACCACCAGCACCACTACTACCACCCGGCTGCTATCCAACGAGAGTCAGAGCTCCACGCACACAGCGCCTGGCACGCTGGAGACTGGCGAAGCTGGAGCAGCTGCATCCCAAAGCCACTCCCAAGATTGGCAGCCACGCACTGCGACCCTGGAGCCGAATCGCAGTCCCATCAAGACATCCCAGTCGATGAGCCCGATTGGCCTGGCCACCGAGGTGTTTGTGCTGCCCAACAGTCGCAGCATGATCCTCATTAGCAGCAACAGCAATGGCAGCAGCCCAAGTGGAGGCGGAGTCGGCGGAGTAGGAGGAGGAGGCAGCAGTCCACGACCAGGGCTGCTGCAGCAGGTTAGCACGTAAATAGAAGGTGGTGGTGGTGGATGGCCAAACTAAATGTAAATATGTATGTATAAAATGCAGCCGAATATAGAGAGACAGCGTTGCCAGATAGTCGGGCGGTTAGAAAAATATGAGGCTTAGAATCGTTAGATAAGATAGGCAGAAACAAAGAGTAAAGAACTGCTTACTATATGCTCCAGCATTATTTCTGCCTCTAGATAAGTTGCAGCGTTGCCAGATAGTCAAATGGCTGGAATAGCAGAAGGTTTAAAAGTTTGTCAGAAACAAATAGTCAAGAGATGTTTAAGTGTTTGCTTCATCAGTATTTCTGCCTCTATATAGGTAGTCGACTGCAGAAAGAGGGCCACTTGCAGCGCTGCCAGATGGTCAGGCTGCAAGTAAAGAAGATTTAGAAGATTAGCAAAAGCTGCAAGTTAAAAGCTGCGCTGTTGTATGCTCAAATCTCATAACAAGGCACATCCAAGTAGGCAGGCAGACGTTTCTGGAAAGCGACAGGTGCAGCGTTGCCAGATAGGCGGGCTACTAGAAGAATTAAAAATATAAGAAAATTAAGCAGTTAAGAGCTGATTAGCATGCTCTCTCTATCCAATTATATTCTATGTGTTTGTTCTTTTTAGCAGTCTATCAGAACATGGCATCTGCGACTAGCAAGAGTGTGTTGCCAGATGGTCAGGCTGTTGGAATATTTAGATTGTTTTACAGAATTAGAGAGTTAAAAGCTGCTTTATTGCATGCTCTATCAATAGTTCCCCCTCTTATAACAGGGCATATCCAACTGGTCGCACAGACAGCGTTGCCAGACAGTCAGGCAGCTAGAATATTATAAAGTTAGAGCAGTATTTCCCCTTTCTATTTTCATCGATGATCTCGCATTTATTGTTTGTCCATTTGAACAGCCTAGCATAAACGGGGCATAACCGACTAAGCTAGCTACACTGCATATCAGAGCAAAAAAAAAAAACGAATTTCGAACCGACAACAAAAACAAAAAAAAACTAAGCTGTTGCCATACGCTAGAGTTATCTGTAGTTAAGTAAGGGGAGCACTATGTTCAGGTTCCTATATATATACATATATACTATATTTGTAGTTCTTAGTAGACAGCAGGTCACAAGAGCAACTGAACTCAATTTACAGGGTATACAAATGCAACCGTTTCAGATGTATCGAAAATATATCAGATAAACAACAGTTCTCGAGTCAATTTGTAAACTCTAAAAGGAAATAGTAGAAGAAATAAAGATGTTAAATATAGAAAATGTTAAATTAGAAATGAAAAGGAATTCAGAATGAAATCATAAATGGAAAAGAACTTAATTAAAACAAAAAACTATATAATAACCTAAGCTCAAATTGTTAAAGCGCTTTATGTGTATGTTAGACTTATATGTGTATATGTATGTGTGAGTGACAGTGTGTATATGAGTGTATGTGTGTATGCGTCTCAATGTTGCTGAAAATCAACACTAAATTTTAAAATATACATTTAAACTATATGTATATAATATTTAAAAGAATACCTAATCTAAACTAAACCAAAGAGCAGATATACCAGGAAAAAGAAAATTAAAAACAAAAATCAATTCTCGCTGTGATTTCTATTATAAATGTATAGATTATTTTATAGACTTGTGTTACATAGTTTTAGCTTGAAACTCAAAAAGAAAAACAAACAAACAAAAAAAAAGAGTTAAAAACATATATCTTTGACTTAAAACTATAATTTAACTAAGTTTTTCTACGAAGCAGTTCTACTATATATATAACGTTATATATAAATGTGTATAGAATTATGAAACTAAGAAAAACATATATCAAAGTACAATTTGTGTCAATTTAAGTGGAAATGTTGAATGTTAAATGTTTAACGTAGTTCGCCGTTTGATTCATTTTCAATTCAAATTCCAATTCAAACTCAATGTTAATTATTGTCAATGTGTGTGTGTCGCAAAAGTTGTTGTTAATAAAACTTGCGCAAATTACGTGGAAAACCGAAAATATTATTTTAACATTTATTATGCAAATTTTGGAAATGTATTTACAGCAAAACACAAATAAACAACATCACAAGGACAAAGGACTCGCTAGATTTTACGCGCGCGTCGATAAAGGAAATAATAGCCCAGCAAATGGAAGCCAAAGTAGATGCCGATTATAGCCAAAAGATTGCGATACAGATTCGATTCCTCGAAGCTGTACTTGTCCAGCACATCCTGTCCGGTATGGAAGCAGGGCAAATCTGCGCTTTCTCTAAAGCAGGCTGAACATACAGAGAGAGAGAGAGAATAGGGTATATTAACTGAGAGCAAGAGAATGTCCTTTACTCACTTATGTTCTGCACGCCCGACCATTGGGCAACTGTCATGGCCTCGTTTGCATAGAGCATCCAGGATAGAAACTGCGTCCAATAGAACGCCACAGGCAGCGAGCTGTAAAAGTGAGCAGAAAATCAAGTAATCAAGTGAATGACTAGAAGATGCCCTATAAAAATTGTAACAATCTATCAGTGAATCGTCATATCAAATCGAAGTTGCCAAACTCTTATAGTCTTTGAGTTATGCTTAAAAACCGCAAGATTGAAAAACGATATTTATCGAATGAATCGAATTGGTTAAGATATCGATAAATGTAAATTAATTTACTCTGCATATAATGTAAAAGAGAATCGATGGTTAAATATGAAGAATAGTTTAAATAGAATAGTTTAAATATAATATATAGATAGAAATATAATAGAATAAAATTTTATAGCGATATTAAAGAATATATAAATAGATATAGAATAAATATTATATATAATATTATAAATATATTAATAATATATAATATAAATATATTTCAAGTCCCCAGCTATTGTAGTTTTCCAGATCTAAGTTTATGTATAGTCAGGCAAATAGACAGACGGACAGACATATCACTCCTCATTCCAATCAAGCATATAATCGGATAACCGAAATGACAGCAGGCAGACAGACCTGACTGCATAGACCTTCAGTTCTTCTTCTAATCAAGGTAAGTTGTTTACCTTATGATATCTTTAATATACTATTTTCTGCCTCTTATACATACCCCAAAGAAAACATGGTACAAAAGGGTTACAGGGTTTATACAGATAGAAAAAAAGATTTCTGTTCGAAATTCTTCACCCACCTAATTTTGATAAAGATGCCCGAGGTAATCATGATAATGTAATCAAGCGGCACCAGATACGCCATCGCCAGCGGCACCGAGTTGAAGGCCGTGGAAAAGAAGCAGCCACAGGCGGTGGCCACATTCATCACCAGGACAACGCAAATGGCCGTGATGCCAAAGGCGTAAAAGGTGGCACGCAATCCAGTCAGCCAATAGCAGATGACGACGAACAGCAGCGGCTCGATAATCATGCCGGGTAACTGGAAGCAGGAGATGATGACAACCAAAGGGGTAATCCGGGGGAGAGTCTACTTACCATAGCCAAAATGTTGGCAACATAATATTGAGCCGTGGAATACAAGCCGGAGCGGGATTCACGCATGAAGAGCGGAAAACCTTGAGGGAAGATGTTCAGCACGGAGTACATGGGATGGTAAGTGTTCTCCGATATCATAATGAAGATGGTGCCCTGCAGGAAAGGACAAAGAAGATGGCAGCTAATGGGGATGGAGCTGAATCTTTCAAACCCACCTGCACCGCCTGGACGCCCAACTGTGTTAGCTCTGTGGTACCCGCAAAGCAGGCGCCAATAATAAAAGCCATGGCCATCTTTTGCAGAAATCGCATCCATTGTACGGTGGGATCGCGTAGCAGAGTCAAAGACGCACGCAGCCAGACCACATGGAAGCGTTTGTACCAGGCGACGCCCCTAAACGAATCCAATTCCGTGTCGTAGGGAAAGTTGCCTGACTGCGCCATATGAATCTCCAAATTGACGAGCATATCCCGTTGCTTGGCCGCCGAGCTGACGGCAAATTGATCGCAAAGATGCTGCGCGGAACGCTGGGAGGCCTGCTCGTAGCCCGGATCGGTGGCCAGAACGCCAATAAGGAAATCCGCCGGATTGTAAGCCTCCGGGCAATAGTAGCCGTGATCTGCAAAGAAACTCAGCGCATGCTGAGGCGATCCGGTGAAGGCGACACGGCCATCCGCCAGCAGCATCACATTGTTGAAGTTATCAAACAGCTGGGAGCTGGGCTGCAACACAAAGATTGGGATGAGCATATGACAGCTGCTGCCTAAGGTCTGCTAACCTGATGAATGGTGCATAGAATGGTGGTGCCCTTCTGTGCCAGCTCATGGAGCGTGGCCACCAGCTGTTGAGCACTGTATGAATCCAGTCCAGTTGTGGGCTCATCACAGAAGAGGATGACGGGATTGTTGAGCAGCTCCACGGCAAAGGCCAAGCGCTTGCGTTCGCCCCCAGACAGAACCTTCTCATCGTCTCCGCTGCCAATGCGCGTGTGGGAGACGGAGAGCAAGCCCGTACGCTCCAGCAGATCTTTGATAATCAAGCGACGTTCTTCACTCGAAACCCGACGATCCAAACGCAGCTTGGCCTGCAAATCAGAGAAGCTCAATAAGTGGCTCAACATATTCCCTAAGATATCACACCATAAAGTTGAGATGCTCCAGCACAGTGAGTGCGCCTATGAAGAGATCATCCTGATAGACATAGCCGCTGATCCGATGCATGAAGGGACCCACGCGCCGTCCATTGATTAGTATATCACCTTGAACCACGGTGCCAGCTAAAAGGGAATAGTTCTAGTGAGTTCTTATCTTATCAGTGAGAGAGTCTGTAGATAACTCACCTGGCTGCCTATAGCCAAGTGTTGACATTAGCGTCGTTTTGCCCGAGCCGCTGTGAATGAGAAATGGGAGATGAGCTGCCATTAGATGGTGGGGCAAATAAAACTATTTTGTGGCAGCTAAGCCCTGTGGTTATCAGTCAAAGATTAAGACGCTGGCCATAACCCAGTTAGAGGAATTTTTGATGAACTTTAAAACTTGTTTCACTCTTTTTCCAACTACAGCCAACTAACTGTATCGATTACTTGAAGACCGCTGAAGCGTAGCTCGAACTCGTCTCACCTGGCGCCCATTAGAGCCATCAGCGAACCGGGCTGCACAGCGCCCGTTGAGTTGTTGATAATACGCTTCATGCCACGCCCAGAGCCCACATTCGTGTAGACGCACAAATCTCGCCAGACGAGCGTCGCTCCTTGCTCCGTGGGCGACCATTTGCTGTAGCTGCGCAGCGGCAGGCTGCGCTCCGAGCTATTGCGCTTGGAAAGTTTCGGCGTGGTGTCCAGACTGGGATTATCACTGGAGTTTTCAGTGCTCTGATTAATGCGCACCACCTGCAGCTCGTGCTGATCCTGCTGCCTGCTATCCGTATCAGACATCTTTTATCTCGTTTCTTAACAGCGTCCGCAGCCACGAACCGAATAGCTCGGCAGCTGGTTGTTAACTAAACTCAACTAAACAGAGTGACAGACCAGCGAATGCGCCTACAGTCTGCACTCTTTAAGGTGGCTCCGCGGTGTGTAGCCGCATTTGATCTCTGTCAGGGTTAGGGCGAGTTGGGCGTGTCTGCAAAATAAGCTGCAGCTCGGGTTACCTCCAGGCCTTGGGAAGCCCTCCAAGCCGCCATCCAGACTAGCGCTCAAGCAGCAAACGGGAAAAAAACCGCACATGACAAATACTGTGAAAATGGTTGGAAAATTAAAGAAAATTTAAATAAAATATTTTACACGACACTGAGAAAAGCAATGGCTAACTTGCATTTCATTGTTTCAAAATCAGCCTGCTGAACGAATCCACAGAAATTCAAATTTTAATTTGCGCCAATTGTTCATTTTGTTTGGTCCACCCTAAAGTCCAGAAAAATGTTTTGCACTCAAAAACCGTCTGCTGAACGCATCCAAAAAATCTAATTTTTTGTTTGCACCAACTGGTGCAATCTGGACTAGGGTCCACCCTAAAATTTGAAAAAATTTAAAATCCGAATACATTTACCCCACTGAATTTCCGTCTGCTAAATAACATCCCCAAAAATCGAATTTTTATGCTGCATCAGTTATGCATTTTTTGGGTCCAGCCTAAAATCCAAAATAATTTACCGCTTTAAAATTCCTTCTGTTGAACGCATCCACAAATATCGAATTTTTAAGCTGCACCAACTGTGTACTTTTTGGGTCCAACCTAAAATTCAAAATAATTTACCTTGTCAAAAATCCGTCTGCTGAGCCCACCCACAAAAATCTAATTTTTAAACTGTGCCTTTTTTGGGTCCAGCCTAAGATCAAAAATAATTTACGCCACTGAAACTCCATCTGCTGAACCCATCCACAAAAATTGAATTTTGAAACTGCACCAGTTGTGCATTTTTTGGGTCCAGCCTAAAATCCGCATTAATTTACCCCACTGAAGCGCCGTCTGCTGAACGCATCCACAAAAATTGAATTTTAAAACTGCACCAGTTGTGCATTTTTTGGGTCCAGCCTAAAATCCGCTTTAATTTACCCCACTGAAGCGCCGTCTGCTGAACGCATCCACAAAAATCGAATTTTGAAACTGCATCAGTTGTGCACTTTTTGGGTCCAGCCTAAATCCAAAATAATTTACCTCGTCAAAAATCCGTCTGCTGAACGCACCCACAAAAATCGAATTTTTATGCTGCCCAACTTATGTATTTTTTGGGTCCAGCCTAAAATCCGAATTTATTTATCTCACTGAAACTCCGTCTGCTGAACGCACCCACAAAAATCGAATTTATAAGCTGCACCAATTGTGCATTTTTTTGGTCCAACCTAATAACCGAAAAAATTCATCTCATTGATTTCCGACTTATGCCTGAAAGCATGCTGCACAAATCATTGCGAGCGGCCTGTTTTCAACTGCCGCCGAAAAGTATGCTGCACTAGTATACTGCTAATTATTGAGGAATGAGCCAGCCCAAAAGTATGCTGCACCATTTAATAAGGCATAGTTCCAGTTCACCGCACAAAAGTATGCTGTGTAATTTAATCACATACTAGCACTGAAATGCCGCAACATTAATTGTGCGCATTCCAGCAATTAACTTTTGAAG
The DNA here is from genome assembly GCA_035045545.1 of Drosophila gaucha. Classification (NCBI taxonomy): domain Eukaryota; kingdom Metazoa; phylum Arthropoda; class Insecta; order Diptera; family Drosophilidae; genus Drosophila; species Drosophila gaucha. The sequence goes on from JAWNOY010000222.1 coordinate 3,294,123, forward strand.
GCCAGCTTTAAAGTTAGACAGCATTGCGAAACAATTTTATTTGTTTAAAAAATAGATTTTTGTTTTTTGTTAAAAATTAAATACAAAATATAATAATTTTTATTTAAGTGTCCGTGGTCCAGGAATGATAATTGTTGCAATCCAAAAGTCAATTGGCTAATATCCGGACATATCGCTGATTTGCAGTTGTTGCTTCTGGATATAAAAGAAAATTTAAATTTATAGATTATATAAATTCAATAATTAATAAAAGTTGATTGGTTTTATGCAATGTGTGTGTTTAAGGAAAGGGCTTTATTGTTCTGAGAAACAGTCATTCGAAATCTTAACTCGTTGTATCAATTAATTGAAAAGAGATGCGAAGAAATCTGAAACGTACTGGTTCAGTTAACAGCTCTGCTGCAACCGAATTCCGGCTCTGTTAAGCCATAGCAGCATCTCTGTTACGGTAAGCCTGCGCAACTTGCTTAACTCATTTAGCACTGCTACTGTTAGGATTCAGCTCTGTTAAGTTTACAGCTCAATTCACAATTTTTCCAGCTGCATGCTATGCTTTACTTTTCTTCTGTTATTGTTCCAGCTAAGTGTATATGTTGTGTTATCTGTTCTGTGCTATTGCTCTCGTTGTTTTAAGAGATCAAAATTGATAAGATACTTAAGTAGCTGAGAATTATGAATAAACCAAATAAACATTTATCTTAAGTAAGTTATGAAATTACTTTGTTGTTTGATTAATAAAAGCCTTTTTTTAAGATTCCAAATGAAAACATTATATACTTTTCCATTTCGTGAATAGAGTGTATAAACTTCACCTGCTCACTGAAATATAAAATTGAGTTGCAATACACACACACACACACACACATGTGCAGTTAATCATATGAGTGCATGTAACTCGCTTTATCAAGCTAGCTAGCAGCTGGTAGTAGTGTATGCATATATAAAGACTATCCCCTAGCTTCGATTATTGTCAGTTATTTGAGAGCGTTTTAGTCGTGCGGTACGTCGGTCGTCTATGTGCAAATATATCACAGTTAAATCTATATACAACACTTTGCAGGGGATGCACCAAATAAAATGCAAATGCAAATCAGCAAGCTAATTTACTTTCTTACGGCATGCCGAAGTCGAAATACCCTAGGAACTTAGAACTGTATTAAAAACCAGCTTTACATATTCCCCAATTGATTGGTTCTAAAGGAGTAACTTTTTTTTATATATTTTTTTTTGTGTTGCATAATCCGTGATAAAGTTATATACAGTGGAGCAAAAGTGAGTGCATGTTCAAAAAACAAACTTTCATCGTCCATAAAAACAAAACAATACAAGAAAACAATTATTTAGATTGTTTTATTTTTAACAAATAAGACTAAAGAATTAATAAACAAGTAAGAACGTTGCATGATATAATTTCAAGTCTACGCTCAAAATATTATAGGATTTATACAAATCGCTATATATATATTCCCGATTTGCCACGCTCCCAGGGGGCGTGGGTATATAACTTTTTTAACTAAGTTAAGGGAAGGTCAACAGTAACCAACATGCAAAATTTGGATGCTCTTGCTTCAAAACTGTAGAAGATATAGTTTCATCCAATTTGCCACGCCCACAATGGGCGTAGATATATAAACTATATCTTAAAACGTCCGCGTGATGTACAAAAATATATATTCTAAGTCCCATTTCTTAGACTGCAATATTGACGAAAATAACAGCGTTTTAGTCTTAATATATATAGCATTTCCCTTTTTGCCACGCCCCCTGTGGGCGTATCGGAAAAATACTCAAATAATACTTCTATAGTGTCCAAATGCTGCGGGTTCATACAGACAGACGGACGGACGAACAGACGGACATTGCACAAATCCAATAGACTCTTTTTCCCTTTGGGAACAGAGTCTAAAAATAAGATGAATTCAAAGAGTTAGAAAGAAAAAACTAAAAAAACCCGCATAAACTCATTTTTGCACGTTTATGAATTGCACGAATTTTCGCTCTCCCGCTCCTCCGCTCACCCGCTCCTTCTACTCTTTTCAACAGATTTGTTAGGTTTACCGTTATTTTGGTTCTTTGCATATTCTTGAAATTCGTAAAGCAATTTAACACGTGTTTTCAGCAATTCAACACTGAATTTGACTATTTCAATTGTTTTTAAAGAAAATTGTTTAATCTTTGGATCAAAATGAGAAAAATTTCGTCAGATTTAGAAAATAGTGTTGTGTGCCTGACCGAGAAGGGGTATTCGTCACGTACGATTTCCGATAAGCTTGGTATCAGCCAATCGGCGGTGATCGCAGCGCAAAAAACGTAAACGGTGGCTCCCAAGCTCCAAATCAAAGAGCGCAAAAAGCTGTTAACAAATTCAGATGCTCGACTAATGATGGCAGAAATGCGGAAAAACAAGCTGCTAACACCAAAATGTGCATCCCAGGCCATTGGCAAAAATGTTAGTGAGTGGACTGCAAGAAGAGCGCTCCATGACTGCGGATATGTCGCAACTATAAAAGTCAACAAACCTGCATTGTCCGATAAGAACGTTAAAGCTCGCTTAAAATTTGCAAGGGAGCACAAAAATTGGACCTTTGATGATTGGAAACGTGTTATCTGGTCTGATGAGTCGAAATTTAATCGTTTCCAGTCAGATGGAAAGCAATACTGCTGGCGTAGACCCGGCGAGCGTCTTCAAAAACACCATGTGAAGCAAACTGTCAAGCATGGCGGAGGAAATATAATGGTTTGGGTATGCTTCACATGGTGGCATGTTGGCCCTCTTCACTTAGTCGATGGAATTATTTGAATATCTTACAAACCCATCTTCCAAACTTTATCGAGAGGTGTGCTTATCCCGAAAAAGATATTATTTTTCAACAAGACTGGGAAAATTGTGAAGGAATGGATTGGGAAACAGTATTTTCAATTAATGGAATGGCCAGCACAAAGTCCCGACCTCAATCCAATTGAAAACCTATGGTCAATTGTGAAAAGACGGCTCGGGCAGCACGAAGCAGCGCCAACAAACATGGGCAACCTGTGGGACCGTGGGAAAGCGGAATCGAATTCCAAAAGATTTTCTCGAAAATTTTATAGAGAGCATGCCTAACCGCGTAAATCAAGTTATTGCTAATAGGGGTCTATGGACATAATACTAAAATTAGTTGAATTTTGATATTTTTCTCAAACGTGAAAAATTGAGTTTATGCGGGTTTTTTTTTAGTTTTTTCTTTCTAACTCTTTTTTGTCTTGTCTTATTTGTTACAAGTAAAACAATCTAAATAAAATAAAAAATTTTTGGTTTTCTTGTATTTTTTTTTTTATGGACGGTGAAAGTCTGTCTTGTGAACATGCACTCACTCACTCACTCGCAAATCTATTTATACCTATAATAAAATTTTTAATCAAGTGAAGTGTTTGCAATTGAAATTAGCGATTGTAATATATGTATTTGAAGTGTATTTTTTAAAGTGTCTGATTATAGGACAAGTTTGATGGGACAAGTTGAATGGGACATAAATGTTATAGCAAAAATCTCAGCTCAAGGCCAGGCAACAGTTATCGTTATCATAAAGATACTGTCTGAATTTATAGTATCCCATATTCCTGTGTCTTTATAATAATTATTCTAGCCTTAGCCTCTTAGCTTATCGTCCATACGACAATTAACGCCAATAAACTTATGGCACAGATAAGCTAAGCGATAAAGTTAATAAAAACCCAGCACTGGCTAAACGCGTGAGCAAAAATAGTATATAATTAAGTTAAGTTTAATTAACTGATATACTGCAAAAACAAAAAAGGGAAACAGTGTAATCGTGTATTCACATTAGTAATTGCTGGCAAAAGCGCGCTACAATTCAAATGTTTAACGGCTCGAAAAGCTCTGCCAACGCTGAGAGAGCGCGTTGAGAAAGCTTTTATGCTTTAGCCCTGACCCCGCTCACAGGAACAAAAAAAAAACCAAACGGAAAGAAAAGAAAAAAACAAATACAACAACAACGAGTTAACCGATACACCAATCTAACAACATCACCACGCGGCAGCTGCTGAGAGTCCGCAGAGCAGTAAACGTCGCTCAACCGAAATGAGCGCCGCGGAGGTGAGTGCTGTGTGCTGAGCGACAATTTGTGAGCGCTTTTTTTTTTCTTCTTTTTTTTTGCGTGTCTCGATTAAGTTTTAATGTGTTACTAAATTAAATTTAAGCGTGCTGCTGCATGCAACGTGGTAACATTTCAATTGAACATACAAATTGAAATCGAATCGAATGAAATCACAGGAACATGCGCTTGCAGAGCACTGTGATTACGTATGTGCCAGAGAGAGTCGCCACAACATCTGCTTTCCGTGTGGTATGTAGAATTTGTTATATGTATGTATGTACAGTACATACATATGTATGTACGAAATATTTGAATTGATAAATTGATGCGAAACTGAAGCTCACTGTCACGACTAAAATAGTTCAAGCTTTGCTTTAGTAAACAAAATAATATTGATGCGAGGGTTGTTTCTAATATTGTGAAACTTAAAGAAAATGATTAGAATGTTAAATATTAATAATTAATATAAAATAATAATATTTTCAAAAAAAAAATATGAATATGAAAGTTACTAAAAAGCTTAAAGAAAACAATTTAAAGACACATATAATATTAATATTATCAATAAACAAATAAAAAAAATGACTTACAAAAACTATTGATATGAAATTTACTAAAAAACAATTTAAATATGTCAAAATCATTCGTTAGAAAAATATTAAAATTTAAAATAACTAAGATGTCGAACGATTCATTTGAAATTAAATTGTTTCCGACTTAAAAAAATAATTAACATTCCAATGCATTTTCAAAGCAATTTACATATTTTTTTTACGATAATTGATAAACAGCTGTACTCGCAAGCGTTGACAATTTTCGCTATTAAAAGAGTTGCCCTCGCGATACATGTGCAAGTACACATGTTTACCCAGGCATCGCTATCGCCATCGTTTTCAGCTTTAACAATAACGAAATAATATACCGCAAGCTTAAGCTGCGTCTCTCGCACTGACGCACTGTCGCTGACGACTGCGTGTAAACATGTTTGTCTGCGCTCTGTGAAAGCTTTCACTAACCAAAGCTTTCAATCGGAAGAATAGCTCTCTCGCACAGACAGACACATACAAGCACATACACTGCGCCTGAACTGTTGGCCTTTTAAGCTGCAGCACCTGGGGCACACTTGCGTAAAAACAATAATAGCGCGCGCATTTTCTCCTCTCTCATTGTTTAAAATTATGAATTGTCAAAAATGTTGCCTACTTTTAGGACTACTCAGAAAATGCTCGTCGCTCGAGCATTGCCAGCAGCTCTGTGGCTAGCAGCGCCGGCAACGTCGTCGCCGTTGTGCCACAGCGACGCAGCGTCATCGATTGGCTAAAGAGCATCATCCGGAACATTTCGGTTGAGCCCACCATGTTCCTATATATGTTCGCCTTCATGATCACCTCCGTGGTGGAGCAGAACTTCTTCTTGCAAAAGGCTTGCCGTGTCAATAACAACTTGGGCGACGATATCTGCTCGAACATTAATAAGCCGGAGAATGAGGCGTATAAGAAAAAAGTGCTGGAGACGACAGCCTGGTTCTATCAGTGGGAGAACATCTCGGCGCATGTCTTTCCCATCATTTTAGCATTGTTCCTAGGCTCCTTTTCGGATCGTCGCGGTCGCAAGCTGCCATTGCTGATGGGTCTGGTGGGTAAGTTGATCTATTCCACGATGGTGGTGGTCAATGCCAAGATGTCCAGCTGGCCGGTGGAGTATGTAATCTATACGGCAACGCTGCCATCGGCTATCACGGGCGCCGATGTGGCCATATTTGCCTCCTGCTTTGCCTACATATCCGATATAACGACGTTGCAGCAGCGCACCATTAGGGTGACTATATTGGATGTGATCTATTTGAGTGCGATGCCAACGGGCGTGGCCCTCGGCTCATATCTCTTCTTCAACGTATTCAATGAGTCGTATGCGGACATGTTTGCAGTGAATGCATCGCTACTGCTGCTGGCGATCATCTACACGCTGTTTGCTTTAAAGGTGAGTGCCAGCTGCTCGAAGAGAAGCGCCAATTGCAACTACTGCTCCTCCCCCTCATCCAGTGGCAAACGACGACCAATCAACGTTCGCTGCGAGAATTGGGCTGCTGTGGCTTTTGGAGTGATTTCTTTGACCGACAGCATATTAAGGATTCCTTTGGGGTGCTCGCCAAAAAAAGACTTGGCCACAGACGCAGCTTCCTTTACATCCTGCTCATCAGCATGGCACTCTACACCTTCCAGCGGGACGAGGGCAGTTATCTGTATTTGTTTACGTTCGATAAGTTCAGCTGGCAGGTTGGCTCATACAGCACCTTTAAGACCTTCAAGTCCTCGGCCTTTGTCATTGCCATGCTGTTGGCTGTGCCGGTGATGAATAAGCTTCTCGGGTGGCGAGATACGGTGCGATGCTCTTAACTTCCTGCTCCTTTCTTCTACTGATTGCCTGCCTCCTTTTTTTAGACCATCATCTTCATTGGCACTTGGGCGCATGCTATTGCCCGTGTTTTCTACTATTTTGCGCCTGGTCCAACATTGTTTTATGTCGGCGCCGTTGTCTGCAGCCTGGGCCCCATAGTTGGGCCCATGATACGTTCGATGACGTCTAAGATAGTGCCACAGTCGGAGCGTGGCAAGGTCTTTGCTCTGCTCTCCGTTTGCGACAATGCGGTGCCTTTTATCAGCGGCGTTTGCTACTCCCAGATCTATCGAGCCACACTCCAGATGAACCATGGCGGCGGGGTCTTCATCCTAACCATAGCTACGCAGATGACGGTCTTTCTGCTCGTACTGTAAGTAATCCTCATCTACTCATTGACTTCTATTTAAGCTTTGCTTTCGCAGTTGCATTCATATTGTGCTGGGTAGAAATTCGCTGGCTGTGCCCGAGGTGACGGAGAAGGAAAGCGGATTGATCAGCAACGAGGATTTGCAAGCGCCCACAAATAATGCGGAGCAGGACACTCTTTGAGAGCATTTACACTTTGCTTAAAGCTAATAAAAGACAAGAAATTTTATATTTTTAAGAGCTCGGAGTTTGCTTTACCTTTTGAACAGGTGTGTATTGGTTTTAGCTATAGGTTTGGTTGCAGCTCTGATAAAGTCCTTCTTTAGAAGGCTAGCTAAGTCAGGTAAAGTATATGTAATCCTTCAATAGATCCAAAGAAAATATTTATTCTATCTGCACTTAATATTCATCTAGTTGGCTCTGACCTGATACCTCCGCTGAGCGTACTAGACATTATTTCATTGAGTTCAACTACTCTCTGCTTAAAGCTTATAAAAGTTAAGGTTTTTTGTTTCTTTTTTAACATACCTCGGGCTTCTTCTATTTATTTTTGGAGAGCGTTCGCTGTTTCTCGGCATGCTCCACCACCTGTTCGTCCACAAAGAGCCCTTTGCGCCTTCGTACGCTATCCATATAGAGCTTGGCTCGATTTGCCGAGTCGGCTTTCTCGCCAAAGTGCATCAGTTCCTCCTCGGTTGTGGGCAGCCAGAAGGGATCAATATCAATCACCTGCCAAGAACAAGAAGAAGAGACACAGACATCAGTATGAGCAACTTTTCCTGGAATTCATTTAGGCACAAAACGGAATCGAAGGCGGGCCACTTGAGCGAGGACAATAGGGTATATACGACGGCGTCGCTGGGTCTATGCGCCTGCGCCTGCGCCTGCTTTACGTGATATTTTATGAGTGTGTGAGTGTGTGTTTGTGTGTGTGAGGGTGTGTGTGCGTGCTGGCAATCAGGGAAAGCGTGCATTTTCACATCTTCATTGTTCCGCTCGAGTACTTCGAGTCCCGTCTGCGAAGACATTCAAATGGCTGTTGCGCATCCTTAATGACTTTTTCAATACCAAGTGGATAGAAAGGACACAAAGGAGTCCGTTGCGTGATAAGGCACGCCAGGATACGCAGAATTTTTAGTGAATGGCGTGAAGTATTTGCCAGTGATTGATGATTGCCAACCGGGCTACAGCAACACCAACAACAACAGCCTGGTTCTGTCTGCCTGTGTGTATGTGTTTTTGTTGTGCACAGCAGGCGGGTGTCGAACCTTGTTGTTTGTGTTTCTTCTACAGAAAGCCAGCTCAATGCCAGGAACTTTACTTTTGTGGGCAGCTTGAGTGAAGAGTTGCAACAGGATTTGGTTTCAGTTCGTGCGCAGTGAAACTTTTGTTAAGTCTACCACTTAACTCATTTAGTGCAAAAGGGTATATTCGGCTTAAGCAAATGTATATTAGATGTAGAATTAGCCAAGTAAAAAATTGATATCCTTGGTTAGCTTCAATAGATCGAATTGATCAAGCTGACTTTAGTTAAGTATACATATGTATTTATTATTTATTAACTTTAACAGATTGAATTGATTTCGCCATGATTAATCCTTCCAGTTATGTCCGTCTGGGTGAATACTTGACATTCAGTATAATAAAGACTAGAGACAGATCTACCACACCACAATTTGGTGGGCCTATTCAGAGCAATCTGTTCCCAAATGAGATAAGTCGTTTATGGTAGGCAAAAATGGGCACAAGCTTCAGCTATAAGCAACTTAAGAAAACTGTTGCAGGGGTATCACAGGTTGCTCAAGACTAATCTAATATTTGCCTAATTTCCTTGAGGGAGTATTGCGTGGACTAATGTATAATATCTAAATCTAACTACGAATGATCTTTAATCGGATGCGTTTTATTGGAGTGCTCTTTGATCAGCGGCTGTACCCACAGAACCACACAGCAAAAGTATTGAATTGGACTTGCCCTCACCCAAGGAAGAATGGCATATCACAGTTGATATTAAAAAGTTGTTATATATGTGAATACTAAAATAACATAGTTTATGGTCCAATCCTCGATTTTGTTTATCTCCATCCATTCGTATATATAAAAACTTCAATTGTAGATTGAGACTAGCCAAATCTATAAGTCAAACAACTGCCATACATCTATCTTTCTTTTTTAAAACATCCGCTAATTAGAGGATATCTGCTAGTCGAACCCACTCGAACTAGAACACTTTTACTTGTTCTCCTTTAGCAGCATCTGTTCGCACTACGCTAAACTGTGCTCCTAGAGCCCCAAATGTAGATGATTATCGGGCACAACGTTTCGCTTGTTTAACAACAACGAACAAGGAGAAGGAAGGGGCTGCGAGAGGAGGAGAGGAAGCAGAGAGAGGAGAGTACTGCAGCAGTAGCCAGCATGTTCAGCGAAGAAGACACGCGGTCCAGGCCAACCCAGGGCAATCCCGAGCTGAAGCTTAAGACTCCAGCTCGAGTGTGTGTTTGCTATCCTTTTGCACATGCGCAACAGTCGACAACAACAACAACGAGGACCATCTAGAGGGGACGCTGCTTTCCCCTACGCACAACGGTTCGTCAAGTTGAACAACAAAACAATCCAAGCCCTTTTGGCAGCTGAAGTGCTCCAAAAGTGCGCAAAGCTTGCGTCTGAGCCGGTCCAGACAAATGAGCAGCAATCGCGCCATACACTGAGAGAATCTCCAAAAAATTAAAAAAACGCGCTATTCGGAATATGAACTTGAAAATATACCATAATATAACATTCTACCATATCTTTCTCCAACATATAAATGTTTAATCACACTATATGAAATAATAGGCTAAGAGTTTATTTATATAAATAAATTCTGAAGTAGTCTAAGATTTCTTTCAGTTTCGACTTGAAGATTTGCATTTAGTACTCTTAGGTTTAACAAAATATAATAATTTATTAGATATTTTTTCTTGTAATATTTTTATATTCTTTTTGATATAATGAATTATATTTTACATTATAAAGAAAGTTAAAAAATATTAAAAAATATATCTATATAAATTATAATAATTAATTAAAAATAATTATAAGTTAAGAGTTCTTGATATAGAACCAGTCTTTAAATCAAATCAAAAGAAAATTCGGAATGGTTAAAATTTCTTTATATCAATAAGTTATTAGTCTACATTTCATATAGAAATCGATTTTATTTTGATTTGGTTAGAATAAAGATATAATAAAATACAATATTATGCTGTAGTGTCCAGTTTTTCATATTCTAAATAGCGCGTTTTATAATAATCAAATGAAATATATTATATGACTTGATACTTCTCTTGCTTCTTCTGCATTTAAAGAAACAAGCGAGAGACGCGTGAGTCGGATACTCGACTGACTGTTTGTATAAGCGTGTGTGCGTATGTGTGTGTGTATTTAGGTGTGTGTGTGTGCGAGTGTGTTTACCTGTCCGCATGCAGGTAATTTACGCGGCAGCTACCGAAATACGCGCAGCTCTGGACGGAATTGGGAACGAGGCAGTGAGAGGGGCAGGGGCAGTGGTAGGGGCAGAGGAAGGGGCAAGAAAAAAAAATATATAAGCAAAGTGCGGCCCGCAGTCGAGATTATTATCGCGCGCCAGAAACAGAGCCAGAGCCCGAGTGCTGGCAGAGCTGTGACCACGAGCAACAACAACAACAACAACAGCAACACAAATGGAACGTCCGTTGCGCATGCGCTGCAAAGTCGAGCTCGAGCCTCGAGCCTCGAGCCTCGAGCCTCGACGAGCGTCATTTTGACAGCGCGCACAATGCAAACCACGTTCCACTTAAGCGCAACAACAACAATAACTGGCTAAAGGATTGCCACAGCCACTTGGATGAGCACTTGCCGACTCGGTCCACTACTTAAAAATACATACACACACACACGCACACCTGTATCTGTGTGTGTGCCATATGCAGCGCAGACTTTAGGGCACTGCCACGGCCTCAACCTCAAACTCAACCTCAAACTCAAACTCAACCTCAACCTCAGGCTGAGCATATTCCATGCCTCGCCTGCTCTTCGCTCCATTGAAGACTTTCCCTTTGGAGCTGGAAGATAGAGTAGTTGGTAGCTGGAAGCTGGGGGTCTCCGCTGTCTCCGCTGTTTGTTGCAGGTACAAAACGAGTTATCAGATTATTTGTTATTTGTCTGGGCCTCAACTGCTCTGTTCTTTTGGGTTCTGCTCTGTTTTTTTTCTTCCCCATTTCACTTCAAGTAGTTTTCGAGTTATGCAAAGCACAACAACAACAACAACAACAACAATAATAATAACAATAATATGCGACGCGTTAATGATAAACACTCCAAACAAGAACAACAGCAACAACAACAACAGCCTGAACAAATGAAAGGCACAAGCGAAAGAGCCCCCTCCCCCCGACTGCTTCCCATTACAAAATTCCAATAAGAATCCAAGTAAGACCAGTAGCCAAAGCCGAGCTGAACAGAATTTTTCGAGGGGGATTTTTTTTTTTTGGTACTTTGGAATGGGGAAAAGGCCTTGAGCTGAGGAAAGGAAATCGTGTACTGATTGCGTAATATTGAAAGAAATTATGAGAAAAGTATTTGATAAAATATATTAGAGATATTCCTTACATAACAAAAATTGACTCAATGAATGGAGTAATGTAGTACTACCAAGTTTACAGGGGAATTCATTTAAAATATTTGTAAGTAGTATGAAACATTGTAAATACTATATATTATTTACTACACTATACCAGTTATAGTTTTACATATATACTTGCTAGCATTAGGGCTAGAACCTTTCCTAAAGAACATCTTATAGGCATTTGCCATAATAAAACACATATACCCTCTGAACTTGCATGCTTAAGTATTTACCATTTTTAACAGGGTATTCCATAGCAGACTTTCCAAAATAAAATTTTTGGCTTAGAAAGTTACCAAACTTAAAGTAAAGCATAGAATACCCTACAGCTGATACATTTTTACAGGGTATTAAGAACAGCAGATTTTCCTGAGAAAAGTGTTTGGCTTATGCAGCGCACAGAAAGTTATCAACATTTAAATGAAAAGAGTATACTCTGTTGCTATCATTTTTACAGGGTCTTGAAAATTCAAATAATAAGAAAAGTGCGCAAGACGGTAGCTACAGTAGCAGTAACCCAACTGCAACTACAATAAGGGGAGTCTTTGCAAAGATATTTATGCTGGCCATACCACAGGGTATATATGTATGTACATGTGTATATATTTATGTATGTGTGTGTGTGTTTGCGGCTTTAATGCGTTACGTGAGTAAAAAGTATATAGACCTTTATGAAAACTGAAAATTAGTTTTGTAGTTGTTGCGGTTTGAGCAGAAAGGTCGTCAAGCGGGGTCAGTCGACGAAGCGAAAGAGAGAGAGGGCAGGAGGGAGAGAGAGAGAGAGAGAACAGCTATAACTGCAACAGCTCAAATGTTACTTCTGTTGTTGTTGTTGTTGTTAACAAATGCTTTGTAGGCCGCAACATTCAAATGTGCCCCAGCCCCGCCCACCTCTCGCGACTTTGTTGTTATTACGGGCACGTGACAACTGCGCCCACTAAATACGCCCACGCGCGGTCAGTCTTGGGCATACGTGTGTGTTTGAAGGTGGGCGTGTGTGCATGGGCGTAACTGTTTAATTGTGTTAAAATGTCAGCGTGCTTTTTTTTTCAATTTAAAATGGACAAACTCAATCGCCAGGTGACACACATCACGGCAATTGTTGTTGTTGTCGCATTCTAATTGACGAAAGCAAAAAAAAAATAGATAAATAAGACAACTTTAGCTTTCCCATTGTCTTAATAATAATGCACTTATTTGTGCTGCTGGCCAAACTAGTTTCCGTTCAGATTTCTACTACAGACGCCACGGAAAGTTACAAATGTGCGGCGTCCCTCCCTTTTGGACGGACGCTGGAAATGCGTATGAAATTATACGAAAGCAGCAAAAAGACAACAACAACAACAACAACAAAAGCAACGTAGGCAACGTTGCCGGCAAAACTTCAGCTGAGAAATAGAAAATCACCGGAAGTCATTATACAAAAACTTGTTGTTATCGATTGGTTGGGCGATATACAACACACACATACACACACATTAATACACGCATACACATATATATATATATATATATATTTATATATATGAATAAATACATATAGCTAATACCAATACAAGCGCACGTACTGAGAGATTGTTGTTCAGCCAACAAAATGAAATGAACGTAAAATCTAGTAGAAGCAATGTAAGTATTATAGAACTAGATGATTAAGCTAAATGTATAAGAGATATACCATTGATCTAAGTAATTGATAGATTTAACAAATTTAGAGAATATTTGTAAGAGAAGAAAAACTTTCTTCTTTAAACTCTTTCTTTTTTCCATACATTCTAAAAAGTCCTCTCTTTTTTTATTCTGTCAAATTTTCAAGTTTATCTTACTAACTTTGTAGATAGGTTTTGAGAAGGTGTTTAAATTTGACTATATATTATAAAGAATTATTTGATAAAATATATTGAGAATTCATTGAACTAAAATAAGTTTTTTGTTATGTTGAAAGTACTCGCTTACGAAGTGAAAAGGGTATAGTGGGTTTGTTTAATATGCGTGGCATATTGAAAATAAAACTATCTATATATCTTTACTATATATCTATATATCTATGCTATTTATACTATATATCTATTTATCAATATATCTATACTATAACATATTTAGTCTTACAACTCGTATCAAAAACATTTGCAGGTGGATCACTGTGATCTTCTCTAGGGATACCGTAGACACATAAATTATTATCTAAATAGTGAACTTGTATTACAACAACTTGTTAAGATTATTCTCGTATAAAATAGAAAAAATAGAAAATCAGTAAAACATATAGCTAACAATAAAAAGAGTCTTTTGCAATATAGCTCTCTCTTTTGCAATATAACTCTCCAATTCTAAAATTGACTTATATCTAACTACTTTTTTGAACATTAAGTAACCACCTGCTAAAAACGTAATTGACACTTTTGTGAGGTGCGCGCGTGTTGCGCCTATATATATTAATCATTTTTTGAGCGAGCCCATCCGCTGTTTGGGCCCATCCGTTTGCCAAGTGGGCATCGAGATCAACTTTGGGCACAGCACAAGGTCAGGGGAAAGGCCGTTAACAAACAGAGCACTTGAAAATGTTTTTTTTTTTCATTTTTCATTGCCCCTTTTTTTGTGGCAGGAATAAAATATTGCACACAGCTGCAGCAGCAGCAGCAGCAGCAGCAGCTCAAATGGACCATATAACTTTCAGAGCAACTGTTGCTGCTGCTGCTGTGGTTTAGCTTATAAGACTTCAGCACAAGGCAACACCAACAGCAGCAGCATAAGTAAGGCTAAGGTAAACTGAGATTTTAGCTGACCAAAGACAGACCGCAGAGCAAAAATCACGCACATATGGCATATCTTTGCAAGAGGGGGCACTTTGTGACTTGCTCCCAAAAAGTCAGACAGCAGTAGCTACAGCTACAACAGCTGCTCTGATTGCACCACACACTTACCTCCCAGTGGCTAAACATTAGCTGTGGACAGGCCAAGCCAGATGTCTGTTTGCGCATCTCCTGGGCAAAGTTGAATGATTCGATCACCGGCAGCAGGCAGGTCACCGAGAAGTTGCCGCTACCCTGGGTCAAGTCGCCCGACAGGATTTTGCCATGACGTCTGCCAATAACAGCATACATTTTACCTGCAAAAAACAAAGGAAGAGTTAAGAAGTTGGCATAAATAAATGTACGAAAAATATAAACTAATTAGAACTAACTTTTATTTTAAGTCAAGTGGAACATCCTCATTTGTTTACAAAAAAGTTATCAAACTTTTTTACTTATAAAATATTATAAATAAATTAGCTGACTATTGAGAAAAAATTGCTTAGCAGAAGCTTTCAAGTAACATTTGGATAAATAAGAATGAAATGAATATAATACAAAATTTACCAATTTTGTGAAATTTTTTTTGCAAAAACTGATCTAAAATTCCATTAAATTTAAATTTTCAATGGGATTTGACAGTGTACAAATTGATATAATCGCCAAACTAAAATTTTATCGAGGAAACAAATTACTTTTAGAGAATTTCATTCTTTCCTGGCATAAGCAAACATTTCAAATATTGAGAATGATAGATAAAATATGTATAAAAAATAATTGATATGTCACAGAAGTAACCTTGGATTCAGCACGTTAAAAAATATTCTGATTCTTTGTTACTGAATCCTGTTAGACTGTATAATGGATCAACTTAAATTAAAAGCTTAAAGACTAAAACAAAAGCTTTTGAAAGATATTGCCTACATTTCGCTATATTCATTTCAGCTCAGCAAAATCTAAAAGTTTATAAAAGACAGCCCGTATCCCAACTAAAGCTTCATGAAAAGGGCCTTGGGTACGAACTGAAATCTTATCGCTAGGCCCATAAAAATTGGCGGGCTTTCGGCTTTCTGGAGAAGCGCGCGCTTTTCGCTTGAACTGTGTGCTGGCCACTTAAACTGAAGACGAGTTAAAGATTTGCGGGTTGTTGTTGTTGTTGTTGTAAATGCTGGCTTATTTTTTGGCATGCGCGCGAAATTAAACAACCAGCAACAACAACGGCAACGCTTGAGGCCAGCTAAAAAAACCCACAACAGCAACAACAACAACACGCAGCCAGACAATGTCGCTGGGCAGGAATTAGTTTCCGGTCGTAGTAAAAATGACAAAAACAACAAGCGAGCGAGTCAAGGAAAGGAGAAAAAAAACAACAAAATAAAAATGAAAATAAATAAAATCAACAGCAGCAAAAACGGGCAAAAGGATGCAAGCAAACGTCCAGCACGACGGCAAGCGCTCAGCACGCGAGCCGGCTGCAGGCACATAGATACACACACACACAGCAGCAAACGCAGAGCAGCACACACACATATACAAGGGATGCTGCGCCGCTCGCCGCATTCATTCATTCATAGCGTCGCAGTCGCTGCTGCTGCCTGTCTGTGCATGTGTGTGTGTGTGCGTGCGTTCATTCAAGTCTTGGCCACACAGATACACACACATACTCACACACTCGCCATACGCTCAGCGGCAGTTGAAGTTGTTGTCGCTCGTTTTGCTGTTTGATCAGTTCGAATTGTGAGTTTGCGACGAGCAGACGAAACCGCGTGCCACTGCAACAACACGTTGAAAAAGTTCGAAAATTCGAGAGTCCGACAAGCGCGTGTTTTTATTCAAATAAAAAGAAAATATATATAAATTTATATATATATAGTGCAACAACAATTGCTGCTTCAAGCTGTTTATTTGTACCCTGTAAATTGATTGGGTTTGTGAGGCATGTTGTCAGCTAGTGGGCCAGGCGGCCGCTGCTGCTGCTGTTACTGCTGACCGAGGCTAATTCGAAACTAGCAACAACAACAACAAAACACTCAGAGCCAATTGCAACTGTAGCCAAAGCACAAACAGATAGAGCCAATATATATTTATATATATATACATATATAGAAAAACAATCAACGTTTCGATTTGCTAACAGCAACAACAACCACAAAAAAAGTGTCAATTACAACAACCGCAGCAACACACCCAACACACACACACACATTGCAATGGCCAGCATACGTGCGCATTTGCTGCTGCTGTCGCTGCGACTTACGTTGCTGCCATTGCTGTTGCTGCTGCTGGCAGGCGGCGCACAGGGCACGCGACTGCCGCTCGAGGTTTACGAGCTGACGCCAACGGCCAGCGCGGAAAGCGAGGCCAAGCACAAGAGCCTGGAGTATACTATCTACGATGCCAAAGAGACAACAACAGGTGCCAATGCAGCAGCAGCAGCAACAACAACTACAACCAGCAGCACGGCGAGGCCAAGCAGCGAAAAGCCGCTAACTGTGGATGTGGTCAGCATCTCAGCGGAGCAGCAGCAGCAGCCAGAGCTGGCGCTGGAGCCTGCCGCGCAGGCGGGTCGACGAGCGCGCCAAATGCTGCAACAGCAACACCGACTCACCAGCAGCAGCAACAAGCATGCGCATAGCGTCAAGGATCTGCGCATACTCTATCAAGTTGGGGTAAGTAAAAAGAGAGAGACAGAGAGCGAGAGAGCTAATTGCAGCAGCAATAGTTGCTGCTGCTGCGCCTTTTGCATAGCGATTGCATAATGCAGCAGCAACACCTGCTATAGCTAGCTAGTTGTCTATGTTGTTATTGCCATTTGTAACTGGCTGCTAAGCCCACGCCAGCAACTGGAAGAAGAAGCATAGGAAAAGCCGCCAACAGCAGGTTTTAGCGAGTCGGGGCTGTGGCTGTAACTGGCTTTAGGCTTTTGTCTATATTTAGCTGCCGCCCTATAGAGATTGACGTTCTTTAAAAGCCATTACACTTGACACCCACCAAAACGGGGCACACATTTAATTGCAGCTGCAGCAGCAACAATAGCAGTAGCAAAAATATTGCTCGCTTTATATGAAAAATGAAAGTTGTTTGTTGCCTCGCTTATTGACAACGTTGTTGCCGCTGTTGCTGTTGTCGACGCATTTGATCAATTAAACTCAGCGTTGAGCAATTGCGATACCTTATAAACCAATTAGCGTAGCGGGTCAAGAGTTCAATGTGAGGCACGAACAATGACTAAGCCAAGTTCGGCTCACGATACGATACGAGATACGAATCTTTCCAATGAAACATGCGCTGCAACAACAACAACTACGACGACATTCAATCAAACTATAACCTAACCCATAAAGTTAACTAACATATATCATATGGCCAATCCATTGAAAAACAAAAAAAAACACTCCCTAGTTGTCATGAGGCGTGAAATATCAACAGCAATCTGCACGATAATATTGACACTCTAAACAAGTCGAAGAAAAGGAGAGACATACGATGCACTGCGAGAAAAACTGAGATGAAACTATGTTTTCCATTAGTTAATACGCATAATAATGTGTTTCATTTGAATAAATGACAGACAGTATATGGGAACTATCAAAATCTTCAACGAAAACAGTTTTTTCTCTAATGATAATTCTTATATATACTTAGAGAAAACTGAAAGTAAAGCATATGCTTTATAGGAAAACTATGATTAAGAGTACATTTTTAGCTCTACTTTCCCTCTGAAACCTCTGGAAACATGAAAAGACACTGACAGAAATCTAAAAATTCGTTAAAATACAGGAAAAATATAAAAAAAATTTAATAAATTCCAACACACAACAGATTTTAAGAGATTTATTAGAAGATTTTTCCTTGCATGAGACATTTCTTTATATCTTAAAAGAAATTCTATTATATTACCTGCAAATATTTTTAGAAGAGCTCATATACGTATATCTATTAAAAGTAAGTCTTCTTTTAAAAAAAGTAGATTTTTAATTATATTCCCCTCGCTATTGAGGCGATATACCCGGCATAACTCTTAAATCTATCATAACTCTGGTTCCTGACACACATCTCAGAAATTCAGCTAGACCGCAACACCTAAAAAAGACAACAATACATATAGCTCCCGCTATGGCTGTCCCATAAATTTCCAAATCCGTATGTCTGCAATAAATTTTGGATGGGCATAAAAAACAAAAAAAAACAAACCCAGGCAAAGGCATAAGAACAACACCTAAAATAGAAAAAAAAGCCAAAATTCCTGTTCGAAGAACAAAACAAGCGCAAGCGAGAGCGAGAGAGAGAGAGCTAGCTTGATAGTGTTGTTTTTTTTTCTCTGTGCAGAAGAAAACAAAAAGTTCCCATGCTTAAAAGCGCTAAACATTCAGTTCCGGTATTTAAAAATGTTTTCAACAATAACAACAACAACGGCCAGAAGAACAGACAGGAATGAGAAGCGCAGCAAAGCAACAGGGAGATGCTTGTCTGTGTGTGAGTTTGAGTGTGTCTGTGTGTGTGCAAGTTAGAGAGGGGCGGCCAAAGCTGAATGAAAGAAAATTCATGAATGAAATACGACGAAGCGGGCAAATGGCGCTGCCAGCGCGATGAATGAGCGAGAACTGTGACGTTCCAGCGATAGGAGTGAGTAGGAGCGAACGAACGAGCGTCCGACGGGGTGGAGACGTATGAATGAAAACGTAAAATGACGGCGACAGCGACGCCAAAGCTAACTGCGACGCAAGCAGCGACTGCG
This sequence comes from Drosophila gaucha, assembly GCA_035045545.1. Taxonomy (NCBI): domain Eukaryota; kingdom Metazoa; phylum Arthropoda; class Insecta; order Diptera; family Drosophilidae; genus Drosophila; species Drosophila gaucha. The sequence goes on from JAWNOY010000222.1 coordinate 3,313,158, forward strand.
TTTCGCTTCGCTGAGCAAGTCAATCTATGAATGAGTGGCAAAGCGACAGAGCGTCCAAATGTTTGAATGGGGAACAACAACAACATCATTGATTTGTTAGCCATATACAAGCAGATCAGCTACGCATATTTGGCTTAAACAACTCGCAGAGTTTTGTCGCTGTGCGCGTGGCATGACTAAAGCGACGATGTTGCTGCTAGATGCTGCTGACTGCTGACAAGCGATAGCAAAAGTCTTCAAAGCATTCCAAATTGACTGGAGAAATGCATAAACAAATCAAGCATAAACATGGCCCAGCTGACAGGCAGACAGACAGAGGGACAGACGGAGTCGGCCACGTGGGTGCTTTTATTGTTATTGCCAGCCAGGTGTGAAAACGGCATTTTTTATGACACAAACACACACACACACACACACAGCTAAAGCGCGCGCCGGCCAACTGTGCGTATGCGCAATACGCCATATACAGTTGATTATCGACATCGAGCCACGCCCTACTTTTTATTTATTTTATATTTTTTTTGAAAGCAACAATAGCCGCAACTGTCTTTTTTCGCTATCTTCTTTGCATTCAACATATTTTATGTTAATTCTGACGCAGCCATTCACAATAAAACAGAATTTATGAGCCTTTTCAAAAGGCAGCTATAGCCAGGTCGCACTGTAGCATATCATATAAGTTAGTTTAGTTTATGGGTGTGTTTTGTTTTTGTTTAGGCTAGCTTGAAGGTCGTCGTATGCTATTTGATTTGTAGCTAAATCATCTTCAATGTGGAAGTCACGTTAAACAATAATCACGTTGCGATCACGACTCGATCACGATTTGTTCACGATTTGATCACGTCTTACAGCGCATGCATAGCTTTTTATGTCAGTTAGCTTGTATTACGACTTAAGTTTTTTTTTTTTTTTTTGCATTCTTTCATAATTTTTCTTAGTTTTTTTTTCTTTCTATGCCTTTCACGTTGGGGAATGTTTTTATGCTAAATTTAGAAATTATTCAATGTGATTCAAAGCGAAAACAAGAAAATAATAATAACAAAAAAAATGAATGAAGAGAGTAGACAATAATAACAACAACAGCAGCGGTTGCGGTTGGCATAAATCATACACTGATCGAAATTTTATTTATTAAAAAAATTAAGAAATTGAATAACATCAAAGTTATATAAGATTAAAAGACTTTGGATGAAAAGCTTTTAGCGATTTTTACCTCGACAACAGTAGTATATTAGAAACCTTTAATTCCCATCATACACTGAACAAAAATACAAAAAAAAATTAACTTACATGAAAATATGCATCAAAAGTTGTAAAGAATACAAAACATATTTCTTGAAATGGTTCAGAGCAATAGTATAAGCTGACTTTGGCCTATATCATATCAATAAGCAAAAATAACTCGAAATCTGTTAAAAGAAATCATATAAAATATTTTTGTAAGCTGTAGTAAACAATTTTCTTGCAGTGTACATATGAGCAAACATATTTTTAATAATGCCTAACGCATTAGCATAAAACGCACAACAGCAACATCAACATCAATGACAACAACAGCTACAACATAGCACAATTATTCACCTAAAAAAAAACAACAACACAAAATTCCAGTTCACAATTTGTACAGTGGAGCTCCATTCAGAAAAATGCCTGAAAGCTCGGGCTACAACCTGAGCCAACGGATGCTTGGATACCAAAAAACTAGTTTGCCCACTTTTATATATATATATATATATATACAATATTGTTGTTGCACCTATTGCTGTTGTTGCTGCTGTCGTGTTTCTCGAGGCAATCGGCTCAAGTTTTGGAGCTGGCGCGCGCGCCAAGTCAACTTTTTTTATACTTGTAACAATTTTTGATAAAACACGAAAAAAAAAAACGTAAATCTATATGCGTATGCGATTGGTATTGGGACATGTTGCTGCTGCAGCAGCAACATATTGGAAAAGCTAGCGGAAATGTGGCTGCAGCACAGTTTCCGTTTCAGCCAAGACCTTGTTACAGTTATTGACGGACACGTTCCAATTTGGTTGCTGCTGCTGTTGCTGCTATCTGTAAGTGTGCTAATTACGTGCCAAAGGCGCATTGTTTACAGCGTCTGGCGACGGCAGCAAAAATAAATAACTATAAATACGCAAACGGGGCGCGTATTGCTGTTGTTGTTGCTGTTGTTGTTGATTCATTCATTCATAAAAACCGCGTGTGAGCAATAACAACAGCAGCAGCAACAACAACAAGCGCAAGTGCGCATGTGTTCATTAAACAAAACAACAATCGTGTTTGGGGCAGACAGCAGCAGCAACTGCAACTCGATCGTAATTAACAGACGATCCAAAAACAACAAAAAAACAGCCACAACAAAAAGCTACGAGCAATTGTTGCTGCTATAGCTATTGCTGTTGCTGCAGTTGTTTTAGTTTCTGTTGTTGTTGCTTGGTAGCTGTCATTCATTAAAAATTGCGAAAAACGGCAGCAACAATACGCACACAGAGCAACAGCAACCGCCAGCAGCAGCAATACGTATCAACAACCAGCAGCAGCAACTTTTCATTCATAAAAATGCAACAGCAACAACAATGAAGCACGCAGCCAAGATTGATTTATTTAGCTAAGCGTAAAAGGAGACAACAGGCAACAGCAGCAACTGCAGCAGAAGCCGCAGCAACAGTTACCGTCAGCAACATGTTTACAGACCAGCAGCAGCAGCAACATTTTGCGGTTTGGCCAAAGCAACAATTACAAAGGCAACAACTATGCCACATTGCTGTTGCTGCTGCAGTTGCTGCTGTTGTTGCTGTTGTCTCCCCATTTTTGAATGAATGAATGAATTGCTTTTTTCCGTTGCTGCCGCTGAGGATGTGCAACTGAATGTGAATGTGAATGTGGATGTGGTTTTGTGGATGTCCGTGTGCGTAGACGTTCATTAATTGTGACGATCAACAAGCTACGCAAAATCCAGCAACAGCAGCAACAATAACAATGGACAGCAGCAGCAGCAGCCCACTTCAGCTGCAATTGGCCCGCAAACTGGCAAACCAGTTCCTCAGCGTTCCTAACCAATCCATAAAGTAAAACCCCCTTCACTCAACCAAAACACGCAGCAACCCCTTTGACTGAAGACAACAAAGTCCAGTAACCGTTTCTGTTGTTGTTGTTGTTGCGGTTGCTTCCTTTTGGCATTTTTGCGCTTTTATGAATGAAATTTTTTCTGCCATACTCTGTACCAATTGAAAAGCTATGGGTATGATGTGCTTGAATAAGCTATGAAGGATTTTAGTTTGATTTTGGGCTAAGGAACATTTTTGTATACAGGACATAGATAATGTTAATTATTGCTAATTTTCCTTTTTTGCCTAAAATCGATAAATATATATACAGATAAAGATATATATAGATAGGAAGGACTCTTTTTTATGGATGATGTTGATTTTTAAAGTAGGAGACTTGTTATGCATGATATGAGCATCGGGAATGCAATCACTTATATGTCACATATAGCATACATTATTATCGCTAAATATAGATTTATAATATATTGATAACAAAGAGCAGATAACAAAGTTAGACAATTTTAACTTTGCAAATATAATATAATATATAATTTATATCTTTTTCTTATCTTTTTCCCAGAATTGATATAAATCGACTTTTAATATATAGGTTTCCAAGCTAATTTCGAAATTATTGATCTTAGATTATGTTAAGGATCGAACGTATTTTACTTTTGAAATGCTCCCTCCCAATCCATATGATTTTGTAGTTGATTTTAGATTATACATAAAGTACGATAGAGTAAAGGGCAATCGCTAGTCCATAAATCCCGTCTGGAGTACTCTTACTTGTTTTGCCGTTGAGGTTGGCATGTTTCCGTTAAGGCGCGCCAAAGTGGCACGGCCAGTTCCCAGTAAGCCAAGCCTCCCCTTCTCCTCCTTCTCCTGCTCAGCTCTAACTACCAACGGACCACATTTAAGCTGGAAGTCAAAGCAAGACCAGGTCCGAGACGCGGGCCAAGACTTTGGCTATGCAAAATATGTGAAGAACAAGCCGAGTTGAGAATCAGTTTACTTCCGGCTCTGCCCACTGTCCAGACCAATTCCAAAGGCTGTTTTTAGTGTTTTTCATTGGAATTTCTTAACAAACACACAACATTTTGTTGAGAGTTGAAGATGAGCTGAAGATTAAGTGGAAGCTTGTGTGTGTGTGTGTGTCTGTGTGTATGGAAGCTGAGCAAACAACTTCCGTGTGACTTCCGTTAGAAGAAGCTTCTTCAGCCACTTCCGCTCGCAAGAAACAATTTCCAATTTTAATTGAATTTTCGTGTAAACAGCGTGAGCTGACCAAACACCACTTCCTCTCTGTTTCTCTGTCTCTCGCTCTAGAGCAGTGAGCCACATGTGCTGCCAGATTGCATAATTCTTCAGCGCATAAGGGGAAAATGTGGAAGTACAACAACAAAGAGTCTAAGCAAAAGGAAATGTATAGAAAAATCATTAACGCACAGACAAAAGATAACAGCGAACGCCTGTTGCATGGGCCAAACTACCTGCCACAGCGGCAACAGCGGCAGCCGCCTGGCACAAGTGTCTAACGGCTACGCAGGCGCATGTGCAGCAGCCGGCGTTCGTCTGCCTATACGTCCGTCCGTCCGTCCGTCGGTCCCACGTCATCCGCTCTCGCCGTCAACGCCCTCATGGGAACCAAACACCGATCCCTTGCCCAGCCGTTGCATTTCTTTGGGCAGAGCTCTTCCGGCATTCGAGAAATTTATGTCACTGATTGGCAATACACACACACACACACACACACACAAACACACATAACGCATACACTCGCTAACACATGTGGCAGGTCGATCCTTTGTGGCAAGTCCTTTTGTTGGCATTTTGCGCGCGTCATGTCAAGCCGTTTGGGTTATTGATAGCAGCAGGTGCAGTCAGCGCTCTCTGCCTACAGTACACACTGCCTAACAGCGCCACAGGCACAGTCAGTCACTCAGCCAGTCAGCTAGTCGCTCAGTCAGTTAGCTCCACAAGCTCAAATTACGCTGTCGCCGCTAAGCGACAATCAAAGGCTTCCCCCTCGTAATGAGTGAGCAGTCAGAGCAGAGGCGGGGCGACAAAGGGGAGTGGCAGGGGTTCTGGGTCTGGTGGCAGCTAAAGACAAAAGCTAAAGCGATGCATTGGCATGCCAGCTATGCAGCTGACTAAATTACGTCGGCCCTGCACACTCCCTACTCGCATAGCAGTAGTTGGAATGTGACAAAACACTAACTTGCTGCACTGCAAGATACCCTATATGTATATCTTAAGTCTATTACTTTTTCGTATAATACTACCTTATATACCAAAATTTGCCAACTCTAGCTCTTCTGCTCTTTCTGATTGATATAGATTGATTTCTAAGGGAAAACATAATTTGGGCTAATGTTTAGTATTAGATTATCTTATATAACTAATTTTGTAACTCTAGCTCTTATAACCTCTGAGTTAACATAAATTGGTATTTTTGTATTTTTTCTTTTAAAGCAAAAAACTGTTATACAGTTTACATATGATATAACAGTTTAAATAAACTGTTACAAATATTACTGTTTTACATTCAACATATTATTACTATGCATTGTTTCATAGTTATTTTCACTTTTCAATCTAACTTCACTTATTCATGCCACCCCTTTTGGACTCCCTACATTCTTATAGGGTATACAAAATATTGTAAGAGTCATTGTCATCTTTGTGGCAGAGCAGCTTCCGGTGCTCAACTCTTGTGGCGCAGAATTCCAAGCATGCCCCCAACCACATGAGGCATGACAAGCAGCAGTAGCTGCTGCCTCACTCTCACCTCTCTGCCTCTGGCCCATTCTTCGGCTTCTTGTTCTTCTCTTTTCATGGTGGGGTTGTGCGGGTTAATTTGATTCAATTAAACGAGCGTGCGTAAAACCCTTTGACAGCTCTTAAAGCAGCTACCCAAAAAAAAAAATAAAAACAGAAAAAAAAGCTGAAGCTCAGCTTAGCTGCTGGACAGCAATTGGGTCTTCAAAAGTTGCACAGTGCTTGCCGCATCACGTTGCATGCTTGCCTTTCATTTGTCATCTCTCTCAACTTCCGTTGCGCCCTTTGGCTTTTGGCTTATGCACCTCCTTCTCCTCCACCTTCTCTTGCACTTTGACACACATGAGGCTAATTGTTTGTGGAGCGCGCGCGTGCTGCTGCGAGCAAATTATAAAGTGTCGTCGGGGGGCCAGGCAGGGGACAGTGGAGAGGGATTGGGAGAGGGGAAACTACCTTTTACATTCTCCACGTGTGCTGGCCCCACCCTTTTTTTGCCCGCCTTAAACCGGATATCCGCTTGGAGTTTGGTTTTCTTCTATCTTCTTTTTTTTCGCAGCAACGTAAACTTTCTTGCCGAGTCGGTGTGCTTGTTTGTCTCTAGCACAAATTTCGTTTAGCAAAAGGGAGGAACATGTTTGCTTTATACTGGGGACACACACTCACTTCTATTTGCTTATCAATATGTTCGAGCGGGTGTATATATAACGGCTTCGGCGAAGAGCCACTTCCAACTACCCTTAGTTAAAGATAGAGAACAGCATGAATCAGTTGTAGCTGGGGGCTGCCAATACACATGCTCGAATTTCAAAGAATTTCCCACGCTGCTTACAGCAGACAGCTCCTTACATAATATATACATGTCGAGAGAGAGAGATTTATGTGTATATAAACGTATCCTGCCAGCCAGCACGACAAAGGTTTCCCTCAAGTGCCTAAAGTCTTGATCAGCAAAACCATGAAACAAAGCTTGAAGAAAATGCTTGAAAAATTTGTCAACATAGAAAGGGTTAAACGCAGCGGCAGGAACTACTAGCTGCAGCTGGCAGGCGGAGCAGGTGACGCCTACAAAAAAAACATATTTATATACATATATAATATAATATGTAGGTCAAAAACACGTGGGAAACCCGCGCGATTTTATTGCTTCCAAATTTTTGAAGCAAATGCGGAAGTAAATTCTGAGCGGAAGTAAATAAAACTAATAAAGCAAGGCATAAGGACAACTTCCGCAACAGAGAGGGAGACAGAGAGAGAGTGAGAGAGATATGGAAAGAGAGGGGGAGGGGAGAGGAACCGATAGAGCTAAAGGTAAAAGGTCAGACAGGCAACCTGTTTGGCTTTGGCTTTGCTTTGCTTCCGGTTCCAGTGCTAATCCCTTTTTAAAGAACACACACACCAGTGTGTGTGTGCGTGTGTGTGTTTGCTGCACTTACATATTTATTTACTTCCGCCAGGCGGTCGCCTGCACTAAATCACTTCCGGACTTCCGGTTCGTCACGGACGCGCTAAGTAGTAGAGGCAAAGGCAAAGGGAGAAAGAGAGAGGCAATCGAGAGGGAGAGAGCGAGTGAGATATTTGAACAGGGACAGCAGGACGCTCAGGTAGCTGTACCTTAAGGCAGGTGCAATTCACTCGACAACGCCTGGAGACAGCCTATTGATTTCATTATAAAAATAATTTGAATACAAATCAGAAAGAACTACAGGAATATATGGGGGGAAAAAAGAAACACACAAAAATCAAATTGAAATCGAAACCAAACAAAAGACCAAACAACAAAATGAAGCAAATTAAAGTAGCATAGAGTAAAAACTGAACAACTAGCAGATACCCTGTGAAGTACTGGGAATATATTTATTTTTACTTCTTAATAAAAATATAGAGAAATCGAAGCAAAGCAAAGGATTTGCTTTTTAATAAAATTTCTAGGACTTTAGGATATAATAAGTAATAAGGCCTATTGCTCTATAAATTTTATTCAAAATTTCAGTAAATGGGTTAATGCTTAAAGCGTGGGTGAACTATGCAAGAACCTATATGTCAAATTGGAAGTCTAAAGCACTTATGATATTTAAACTTTCTTTAAAAAATACAAAAGCTTTTGCATATATCAATATTAGGAAAATATAAGAATTTATGGATATTTTTATAATATGAGGTATTCAAAACACTCTAGTTTTTATAGAAAGAGAGACATAAAGTCAAAAGTTCCCCTTATTTTTTCAACTTCTCCAATATATCCTAACTATTTGCCTACAGGGCATCTGAAGTGCCCAACCCAAAAGAAAGGACCCAAAACAGCGACAACAACAACATCAACATCAAGAGAGATGTCAAAAAGGTACCAGTTGAAAGAAGTTCCACTTAAAAAATTGATTGCTTTCGATAATTTCATTGGAAACCTGTTGTTGTTGTCCCAGCTCTTGTGGTTGTTGTAGCTCATATGAGTGTGTTGTTCTGTCGCCAGAGTGCCATACAATAAAATCAAATGAGAGGGATAAATGACAATGAGTGGAAGAAAATCAAAAAGCGGGAGTAGGTGTAGGAGCAGCTCATAAAAAGCAAGCCAAACGAAAACAAAAACAAAATCTAAAAGTCCGCAGTTGCTAGTTGAATTTTATGTTTATAGCGAGCACTGAATGCGAACAACAGAAATATAGGAATACAGGAATAGGACAATGACGACATAAGCTTTTATGTGAACCAAGAGAGCAAGAAATGAAATAGGATTAAGTAAACAAGGTGTTAGGACAACAGACGACAATATGAGAAGCGTAAGGAATTCAATTAAACGAAAAGTATCTGCTTAGGATGTTTACAGAATAGACTCCAAGGAGTCCCAAATAAACATATACATAGATAGAGGAAGGGCTATAGTTGGGACAAGCACATATGTTAATCAAGCAGCTGCTTACCCCAAAAGAACTTGGGTCTTCCTTTGCTACACACTCTGTTCAATGGGGGAAATGAAGTATATGTGGGTTAAAGGTTAATGCGAATGGGTTGGTGATATAGTTGAGGGGTTGCATAGAATCGACTGAGTTAGACCCTTGTTGAACTTCAGTTCATAAAAAAATTGGGAAAACCCAATGCTAAGATCTAAGCCAATTCCAATTATATTTCCGAGGGATCCCTAACCGATCTTTTCTTACTTCCGAGGAGTTTTCATTATGTTTTTTATTATTTCCAAAGAAAGCTTTATCGATTTGCTGTCATATCCGAGGCATCTGTTATATATTTCCTAATATGTCCGACTACTCAATACAAATTGCTTAATATCTCCTTGAAAGATGGTATCTATAAATATATCTAATTTCGCTCTTCTGAGTCTCAATCAACAAGGTTTCAGCTTTAAGAACAGCGTATCCCACAATCAGAAGCTGCCTTCTGCCAACATTTTTACTTGTGTCTGTCTGGGCGCTGCCTCTCAATTGGCCCCCAAGTCCTGCCCCTCTCTCTAACAACTATTCCCTTGAATAGCCTTCGAATGGGCACTTCAAACTTAGGGCCAAGCCCTATGCCCAGCTCTTGGCCTCGCCTTCTTCTTCTCTGCTGCCGGACAGTTGTTTGCTGGCCATTCTATGAATGAAATTATTTCAATGACTCGTTCAGATTCGAGGACGTGCTGCCACTTGGCTATGCAAATGTGGCACAAACGGAGCGCATTTACAGTGCCTTAAATATAACTCAAATTAAATTGTCACAAACTAAGTTTTTTCTTTTTTTTCCGCTTTTCTTATAGGACTCGGAGGCTGATTTGCCGGTGTGTGCACCGAATGCGGTTTGCTCCAAGATCGACCTGTACGAGACGCCCTGGATAGAGAGACAATGTCGCTGTCCCGAATCAAATCGCATGCCCAACAACGTGATCGTGCATCATCATGATCATGGACATGGCATATCAGAGGGACAGAAACATCGCAGCTACTACGAGAAGGAAAAGTTGCTGCAGCACAAGCGTCTGCTGCTAGGCGAAGGACTTTACCCGGACAAACGCTACGAGAGCCTGCATTTGAAGAAATTGATGCAGAAGCTAGGCGCTGTCTACGAGGATGAACTGCAGCTGCAGTCGAACGACTATGTGGAACGCTCTCCGGATTATAATGAAGCGCTGCCACCTAGCTACGAGCAGGTGGTGGACAATGAGCTGCCACACCTGGCCCCACGTGGTGGCACGCATATGCGACACTCGGGTCATCGGGGCCAGAAGGAGGCAACCACCTTTATAGGCGGCTGTCCGAGCAGTCTGGGCGTAGAGGATGGACATACCATAGCGGACAAGACTAGGCACTACAAACTATGCCAACCCGTGCACAAGTTGCCCATTTGCAAGTGAGTAGAATGTGAAGAGAAGTTTAAGAATCTTAGCTAATTTTGTTTTGCTTAACAGACACTTCCATGACTACACCTGGACGTTGACCACAGCCTTGGAGCTGAATGTCACTGAGCAAATAGTGCATTGTCGTTGTCCCAAGAATTCGGTGACCTATCTTACGAAACGTGAACCAGCGCCTAATAGTCCAACAGCCTATCGCTATCTATTCGCCTGCTCCCCGCTGACAGTGAGTACCAGATTGAATATTCCAATTCTCTTCAGCTTAACTCTATATCTCTCTCTCTCTTTCTTCCTTTAGCGTCTTCGCTGTCAGCGCAAGCAGCCCTGCAAGCTGTTTACTGTGCGCAAACGTCAAGAGTTTTTGGATGAGGTCAATATCAATTCCTTATGCCAATGTCCCAAGGGTCATCGCTGTCCCAGCCATCATACACAATCGGGCGTTATAGCGGGCGAGAGCTTTCTAGAGGATAACATACAAACCTATTCCGGCTATTGCATGGCCAACGATTGAATACTATACAGTTATATATAGATATATATGTGGGTTTATAGGTTTAGCTAGCACTATGCATATAAGTCGACTGAGCCAATTGAGTCTCGCCAAGTTAACAATTAAACTGAACTCTAAAAACTATACAAACTACAAATAATGCGTGTCTGTGTGAGATAGAGAGAAAGTGTGAGAGAGAGAGAGAGAGAGAGTGTGTGTTGTGTGTAAATTTTGCTAAAAACGTTTTTTTTGTTGGTCATATAAAAAACATATATATAAATAATAATATATCTATATGCATACGAATATTTAATTAGTTCTAAGACACAGTTTTGTTATACAAATCATTTGTAATGAATTTTTATAAAGAGCGTTATCCTAACTCTTTATAACCCACTCTCCAAAAAAAACCTCTCGAAAGCTCTCTAATAATAACTGTATATATTAAACGCAATTTGTATTTTAGCTTAAATACATTATCCCTTTTACATTTAATTCCAACTTCGAATAAATCCCTTAAGTGCCAAATTAGTATGCAGCAAAAGAAAAAATAAATAAATATTCAGAAAATTTAAATATATTCTATAGCAAAGATATATTTAAAAACAGTTTGAAACTGCACTTAAAAGAAACCGTAAATTAAATCGAAAATATATTTGCTTTAATATTTTTATGAAAATATTTATATGATTATATATAAATATTTTAAATATACTTTATATACCGAAATTCTTCCAATTGTAAAATTCTCTTTGATCCTTAACACATTGTAATCAAATTCCCGATGAATGTACTATCTAAGTATTTTCGCAATTTAAGTATTAGGTACTATATATTTCGGCATGTGTTTTTTATTATTTTTATTTTTGATAAATGTAAATGAATATATATATATTATATAAATATATCTTTTGTATAAAGACCAAAACGAGCAAAAATAAAATAAATTATGTATATGAATAAAAATATTTTATTTTTCATTACAGATTTATAGAAGGAATGGATATGTATGAAATATAGTAAAGCTAAAGAACTGTCTTATAGGCAGAAAAAAAAATTTAAATTTATATATTTATATATATAAAAATTTTTGCAGCAAAATCTAGAACGGGTTTTAAATTATTTTCATGAATATGTTGACTTTTTAGCTCACTTAAGCTTTCATGGGCTTTACTTCTGTTAAAAAAGCCTCTACTGTTTTTTTCTTGCTAAAACATTGAATTTGTTTTCCTTGTAAAATGTTAAAGTATTTAATATTCGAGAAATTATTTTAATACAAGAAATATAAACTAGCATGAGTTTACTTTAAGTTTAAACTGATCATTGCATAAGCAAACTCTTTTTCGTCACAGCCCCAAAGTAGGCAACAAATATTCTAAGTCTAATCCACTGCCAACTGCTTTGGTATGAAACTTTGGTGAATAGTAAATGCAGTAACCCAAAGACATTTTATAACTTACAAAAATTGCATGGAAGACTGCTAGAATATAAGACAACTAGAATAAATGATGCAAACAATAGAAATGCAATGTTTATTCAAGCAAAAAGTCGATTTCCGGGTCAAAAAAAAAATAGATAATTAAGTTTATGGAACTATACAGATTCAACAACTGAAAAATGCAAATGATTATTGTAAAACCAACTGAAGAAGAGAAGGTAAATAGCTAGCTAGAAAGCCAGCTGAAGCAGATAAACCGAATGCAGAGTCAGTGAGCGGCAATATAATTAAATAAATAGCGCAGCAAATAGACTGGACGCCAGGCTGGATATATCTACGGGATTGGGATGATGGGGCGGGGCGCTTGGGCAGGCTTGGTCATGCCGCAAATTCAATTAACGCGCGACGATGCCGAGAAATGAAAACATAAAAAAATAAGTAACAGAGAGTGAAAGAACGCGAAAGAGAGAGAGGGAAAAATTATCAAGAAACAAGCATATAAAAAAGTTTAGAGTGTAAAAAACGAGGTGTAAAAACAGCGTGGCGAAAACTCACAAAAAAAAAAATCTGAGGAAAAAAGTAAATCGTAAAAGCCAAACAACAACAAGTGCTAACATAGCCATAGAAGAAAGAGGAGCAGTTTTTTTTCTGTTTTTGGTTGGTGTTTTTTACGACGCCAACCGGAAGCTGAGCGCGTTAAAAACTTGACTCGAAGCAACTGCAACAAAAACAACAACAGCAACAACAAGTAAGAGTGCTCAAAGTGAGTAAGATAGACTAGGAGATACCCTGGGGGCCATGTCGACCAACTTCTATACTATATTGATACTATCCGATTCCTATGCAGTTTTCAGGCCCAAGACTATGCTATATCTTGAATTCTTAAGGTATTCGGGAATGTAGTCGTAGTGAGTATACGTTAGATGGAGCGATATCCTAAATTTTATGCATATAACTCTTTTAATTCTCGAGTTATGTTCAATTAACCAATATAACTGAGAAAATGACATCAGATTTCAAAGAAAAATAAATAGAGATTTCTGCATATGATAAATAAGAATATATATTTCAATTTCAAGCCACTGTCCCTGGAAGATTCGAGTCTGCTCATGATTCTATTCAGGTAGCCTACTTCTGATACTTACATTTTCCCAATATACCCGTTTTCTACAATCTAAATAACCGGGGGCATAGCAAACAACACGCCCCGCAGCACAGTTAGCTGACATTCGAAGATTTGAGAGATTTGAACCGTGGCTTAGTGGTCGTCTTGCCTGCAATTACAGTGGGCATATATGGTCTTAAAAATGCATAAAACGCGAAATTATTAATAGTAATAAAATCACACATACACATACATATATATATATATTTATAAGTACATTTAATGACCCCTTAAAGTGCGTCTAATTGGGCGACGTGAGCTGTAGAAATACCGTAAAAAATTCCACTTCAGGCCCAGCCAAAACGAGCTCCACCTACTGCGCCTCTTCTCAGGTTCTCAGGCAGACAGAATGGGCACAGCGTTAAGACAGTTCATGGCATTACGTTGGGCTACCGACACAATCTCTCTCTATAGCCAGGCAGTGGGGTCTGACGAGGGGGTGAAAGGGAGGCGGTACTGCAGATGAGGCGTTAATTAGAGTTTAAGCCTCAACGAGCAACAGTTTTTTTTTATTATTTTTTTATACACTGAACCCATTGCAATTGGTTAAGCTGGGTATAATGGCTGTGTGAAAATGTATGCTACAGAAGGCTGCTGCGACATTCTATATATATTCTTGCTGAGGATCAACAGACTTCACAATCTCAGAATGTCTCTCAACTCATGTTCTGTCATCGCAAATTATAGCTTTAACTGATTGTAATTGTTGCAAATGCTGCCCGATCATTGAAAATTTTATCTTTTCGAGTACATACTTATCCCTATCATTACGAGCTGCAAGAAGTATCTAAACTCTAAAAACAAAACTGGTTTCGTTCTAGAATTAACAGTTTTGAACTTTAAATGACTGTAACTCGGAATAATCTGATCTTTAAATAATATTCTTTTGTTCGTAAGAGCTAAAGTAAGTAAAAGTAAAGTAAAGTAAAGTAAGTAAGAGCTAAATTAAATATTAAGAATTTTTAATTTGTTCGAAAAAATTTTCATAAAGGCGAGTTGATCCATTTCTCGAAATAGCTTTCAATGACCTTACTTCGATCAAACGATGATCAGAAAATTATACCTATTCAAACGAGAATCACCACCGAATTCAACAAAAATATCGTGGATTACAATATAATTTTGAACACAAATTGGATCGAGTCCGAAATCAGACATTCTTCAGTGTGATCAACAAAAACAATATCTCTTGTGATTCATAAGGATGTTTTCAAAACTTTTATGTGCGAACTTTTAAAACTGACTGTAACTCTAAATCACTACTATCAATTGACATTCACCGAAAATAATCGTAGAGATAGACTAATTCTGAAAAAAATGAGAAATGTTTAAAAATTTTTTTTGCCACAAAAATAGATTTCTAAGTCAGCAAAAATAATACATTCTTTAATCTCTAGACAACAAACTGACTTAAAATTTCATTCGTTTGCTAGAGTCCTAGTCCTAGAAAAAGTAATTCGACTAAGAGTTTTAGCTAATTTTTAAATATTAAATGACTGTCATTCAGCTAAAAGGCTTTGATTCTCAAGATTTATGTCTTTTTTCAAGCTACTACAAAGTACTAAAAAGCTACAAAGGAGGAAACAAGTTGTTAGCCACATTTCTAGTAAATATTTGTTAACTCTTCTGCTCCAATAGCTCTTCAATTGCAGCAGCTCTTTCATTATTTATGTGCTGACAATTGATTAGTTCTTGAGCAGGCATTGGCTTTTATTTATCATCTTTTCGATTTTCTTCGACTCCCTTGGAGTTCGGGTTCAATTTGCCACCCGCTGCTAAGCTGTCAATACGCTCCATTCATTATTTGTTGTGGCGAAAGTTTTCATTTTTCGCAAATTCATGTTGTCTTAGCAGCTTCTGTTGCACATTTTGTTAAACAGCAACAACAACAACAAAAACAACAAATTGTTGTTGGCTAATTATTTATCCCATGTTTTATGGCATGTTGAGGTGTCTACGTTCACATGTATATATATTCAACGACTCCAACGACTCTTGTTGACTCTATGACTCCCCCCATTGGGGCAGGGTAGTAGCTACTGTGCCTGGCCAGCATATTGATTGATTAGCCTGATCTGGCCTCTGGCAGAGATTTGCATGTGCCAGAGAGAGGTAGGGAGAGAGAGTTTCGAATTTCGAGCTGGATTTTCTAATTTGAATTCAACAGAATTTGATAGAGCGCTGACAATAGATCTTAGAGACAGTTGGGCGGTTCGAGGGCTGTCATTAGAAAATACAGCGCATAACTTTCTTTCACATCATTAAAAAAATACCAAAAAGGCCAACAAAAACAAATTAGACAACAACATGACAAAAGTCCAACTAATAGTATCCGCTTTATAGAATCGACTGATGAGCGCGAACCACCGAGCATTGCATGTCTTCTTTTTGAATGCCTGTTTATGGAGCTAAAGTGAGTATATTGGCTTGTTGCAATTTTTATTTGGCATCTTTAAAGTCTATGATTTGACTATATATAATATAAAATATTTATATAATCTTAACAATATATCAGACAGGGATGATAAATATTCTCCATTAAAGGCTTAGTAATTTTAAAATCATATTTTTGCTGTCAAGCTGGGAGACTTAAGAATACACATTATGCAGTTGAAGGAATTTCTAGACAGATCAAGAATCACTATATACAAGATAGTTAATAGAAATAATAGAAATTTGACATCCTCGCAAGATCTATTTTGCATCGATTTAACTCCGGGAAAATTCGCTATTTTTCCACAAACTTTCCTTAGACCCTCAATTTCTTGACCTCCTGCAAACATCTATCTAGAAACTATGCCAAGTCGAAACTATCGTATTCTCAAGTAAATTTCCATCTCCTCAACTTGAGCGAGTATCACACAGTCGAATACATTTCGATCGAAACATTTTCCGTTTGGTTCTACGTAAATTTCTTCATTTCTTCTCGTTGGCCAGCTTTTACTCCACTAATTAGCCACGTTTTGGTGCGCTGACATGCAAGCTCCATCCAAAAAAAATTAGGGTGCCCCACAGGTTGAGGCGCTTATGAATTTAATTGCACAACATTACGTCGAGGCCTTATCAATTTTCCCTAGCATAATTATTCTTAAAATTTTTTTTTTCAGCTTTGGTCTCAAGTTGTTTTTTTCTGCTTCTTTGCTTTGGCTGCGCCTCTTCCTCAGTGCTGACACAGGAAGCTGGGAGAAAGATTTCACCTGCCAACTCTTTTTTATGGGTTTTTTTTTGCCTTAGAAAGTGAAATTTTAACGGCGTTTGTAATTTCCCACCACGCCCCCCGCCCCTCGCGGCAACGGGAACTGAGATGCTGGGCAGCAGATCAGCAATTAATCAATGCTATTAGAGGGTCTCGAATAAATTGAGATTCATTTTGTTATTGATTCAAATTGATAAACGAACTGCGCAAATACTTGCCACAATGTGCTGCAGTCTAATGGATTTTTAATGCCACCAAATGGGGCAAGGGCGAGCCAGCGATCGAGCGAGAGTGAAAGTGCAATCGAACAGATCTGCTAATGGTATCACATGCAAAAATCGGTATATATATCTTTACATGTATGAGTATATAAAAAAATTTAATGGATTTCTTAGCGTGCACTGCGATAACGAATTTGTTGATTGCCCACTGGCAATAAATTGCAACAATAAAGCAATAACAATACCAATAACAATAATAATGGAAGAAGCAAAATTGATAGACTGCAGTTGAAATACCCTAGATATCCTCATATGAAGAGTGTTTTTTTAACATATAGAAATATCTTATTAATTCATTTAGGCTAAAGTAAGGACATCAATCATGATTAACGATTTTTCATGGCAGCTACATAAAATAATGTAGCTATTTGATCAATCATTTTATATAGTCTAACTACAATAAAGAGAAGGAGCTGTACTAAATTTCAGCAATATAGCTTTAAGGACAAGCTAGTTCGCATAGGTCAACCAGCTAGATGGATAGGCATACGTAGCTAAATTAAGCTAGCTGACAATGGAGTCAGGCCATAGGCATCGTAAAAGCTTAGAGACAGCTCCTCGCGTCCGTTTACAGCTTTAATTATACCCTTTTACGCACATTTATGACTACAGGGTATAATAATAATAGTAATCTTACAGCGCAATGCCGAGTCATCAGCGCTGCACAAAGAAAGCGACAGACTTACAAATCATGCATAACAAAACAACCACAAAAAAAAAGCAAAAGCTATCCACATGCGTTTCCATTCATCTAACCCCGAGTTGGATGCACAGATGCAGATGAAATTGAAAGTAAGACTCGCGCTGCCCACTTCAACAACGCATTGCAGTCGATTATTTTCTAATTACAAAGGCAAAGCTCGTAACACTCAAATGAAAATAAAAAAAAAACTCCTCAACTCTGAGGCCCACCTCCATTCAATCTGTCTCTGGCTCAAGTGAAGAAAAGTCTCTTTTTTATCCCGAATTCGAAGACGAGACAAGCTACAGACGAAAGGTGTTAAGTATGCAAATGACAGGGCAAACAACATGTTGTTACAATGGTAATAACAACAACAGCAACAACAACTACACACGAACAACTACAGTTATGTTGTAATATTTACTAGATATTCGTAGGCGGCAATAGACGCCGATCGAAAGCGAGCGGTAAAAGCGCGATTTGACCTCAAAGAAAACTGAAGTCGTATCCAAAATCCAAATCCAAAGCTAAAGGCAAAGGCGAAGATTCGCATCTTTTTAGCTTTTTTTTGGCTTTTTTTTATTTTTTGTTACTTTTACATGTGCGCCGCGTGTACTTTCTCTACTTAGAGTTTAGCTGGTAAACGCGGTTTTCCACTCGCCGTTTTCTGCTTCTTATTCCAACTTTAGTTTTCTATACCCTGGCAAGCTGGGTAGTATAAATTTATTATAAATTATGTAAAACAAGATTGATTTTAGAACAGTAGAGAATTGGTTTATCTATAAGAAATTTTTATCTTACCCATTTATTTATTTGAAAGTGCTATGCGAACTAAGCTTTTATGGCAGCGATATGAACGAAACTTAGTATAGCTGTTTCTTTGTGGTTTGGATATAATATATATACGAATTGTTCAGATCGTTGTACTATAACATACAGCTGTAGATTGAGCATATATATATAATATAAAGATGCAGAGAAATATATATGTAGATTGATAGATACATAGATATAAAGGGTTACAAATGTAGATAGATAGATATATTGCAAAAAAAGTCACGTACAAAGTCGATAAAAAAGATAGATATATAGGTAAATACTCGTAGTAAGAATAATACATATATTAAAATAGACAGAAAGCTAGCTAAAAAGTTAGATAGCTATACGCTAAAAACCATATTCTAGAGTATCTCAAGTTCGTCATGCTTCAAATCTCTATTCTATGCCGGCTTGTTGCTTATTTGAATTAGTTGCCTTGCCTTTTTGGCCGCGCCTAATCGAAACTTGTGCCCAATCTGGCCAAAAGAATTACCTCGCAATGCAGATGCGCTCAGATATCGCTATATATACATACATATATGTATGAGGCAGAAGAGAGATGGAGAGAGAGAGAGATCATGGCTCTGATGTTGTAATTAGCTCTCATTAGAGACAGCCGCTTCCCAGTTAGATTTGAGTTTCACTTTCGCTACAACAATATCAACAAACTGTTTAAGTGTGCTATATTTAAGTATTTACTTGGCCAACAAAGACAAACGAACAAAGCAAAGCTAAAAGCCAAATAAACTTTAAATCTCGCACGAATTTTTTTCTTCTTTTTGCCCCTTCTTTCCGTTGCTTCCAAGCGAATTTCGCATTTGAGGCGCGTTGATTGTTTTTCTTCTGCCCAAAAAAAACACAAAAAATAATACCAAACCGGGGTTTGGCTAGACAAACGATCATGGGAAAACAAACGATAGTTGGGGCTTGGACTATGACCAAGTGCCAAGTCCATTGCCAATTTCGAGCAGTTAGCCAAAGAAAGTAAAGCTTGGCTTAGCAGCAGCGACCCGCAGAGGCGCATTGGGATTAGGGTCTGCTCAAAATCCGCGTGCTCAAGTGACCCGCTGAGTAATTAATGACAAACAACGCATCAAATTAAAATCCATCCTGCTAAAAATGCTTTAAAGCTAGAGATGTGCATGAAATCCTGAGATATTAACCAGATATCGTGAATCACGCACAAATCACGAGCTGAGAATTTTTACGTGCGGGACTAACGAATATTGTAAATTCTTTCAAATATCGAATTTTTTTCAAGCGGATTGTATTCTTAATACTACTTTAAGCTTCTTTTAATTCCATAGCTAAATTTATCTTAATTTTTTCAATAAATTTTTATAGTTAAACGTGCTCTTGAGCTCATTTTTAGTTTTCTGGCTAGTTTTTTTTTATTATAAGTGCATCTCGAGCCATACGTCATCGATAGATACTTTAATTTACTTCATAACTAGCTAATATTCAAGATTTCTAAGCTAATCTCTAGTCACGAGCTGATGGGTTCTAATTTTGAGTCACACGCTCATCTCTAGATAATACATCTTGCTTCTAAGATCATCTCTTCCTTATATATATTAAACTTCCAGCATCATCTCTAGCATATATATTTGGCTTCAAGCCTCATCTCTAGTTTATCTGATTTCCAAGCACTTCTCTAGCAAAATGATTTGATTTCTCACCTAATTTCGCATCTCTAGAATCTCTAAATGTTTGTCTTCTAGCCTAATCTGTAGCCACACGCTCATCTCTAGCTAATCTGATTTGCTTTTAAGTTCTTCTCTAGCAAAATGATTTGATTTCTCACCTTCTTTCTAGACGTGCATCTCTATATATTTGGATGCCAGACTCATCTCTACCTGGTATATATTTTTTCCTAACTCATCTCTAGCTTATTGATTACATTTCTCATCACATATCTACTCACACGCTCATCTCTACCTAATCTATTTGGCATTATTTTTGTTTTTTTTTAAGCTCGTTAAAACTTTTGGCACAACTTTCCTCGCTTATTAGCTAAATAAACATTGTGAACACAAACAGAAAAAAAACGCAACAATTTGTGGGCCAAATATGTTCATATCCTGCTTATAATAATTGTTTGGACAATACGAGTAAATACAAATTTATTAAATACCTTTCACACAACTTTCCATTTCAGTTAAAGGCAAACTCTCAGCTCACAAAATCAAATTAATAAAAAATGTAAAAAAAATCACAGACTTTGGCAGGCGCGAAAAAAAAGATGGCTAAAATCTAATTTAGGTGCAGAGAAAATCAAGCGCATCCTCTACAAAGTGTCTTGTATCTTTTTTTGTTTCTTTTTTTTAACTTAACGAACTGACAGAAATGATGATGATGTATGCGCCTTGGCAGCCCATCAACTTTGAAGTTGGAAATTTGAAACCTGGGAGCTGGCAGCTGGAAGCTGGACGAGGCAGTTGCCATGACATTATCAACAGCTTTAACGGCCAAAGTTACCAGCTAGGGGCAGGGCGAGTTGTTTAGTGGGAGAGCTGGGTTAAAACAAGTAAGAGTGCTCTTAGCGGGAGTGATCAGCTGAAAGACACTCTAAGTTTTACGACAAGCTGTTCCTTTAAAAAATAAAACTTATTTCTTTCTATATCGATTCTTATGTAATATTCATCATGATTTCTTTCTACGAGGAATACGAAAAGGTACCAAAAATCTGAAATACTTTAAGTTTGTGTATACCTTACGAGAGATTATGTACCAAAATTTATGCCTTTAGCTTCTATAGTCATCGAGTGACATTCAGAATATGAAAGAAGATAAACATACATAAATTATTTCATACACGACCCAAGTCTGAAAAGTCTACAACATTAACGAGAAGGTAAAAGAGGATAGAACATAAATTCTAAAGAAAATAATTTTTTTTTATAAGTAATATTACATTTTATGCCAGATCAGATATTTGTCAAACAAGCCTCTAATATATGTATAAAATCGCACATATATATCCCTATCTCATCACACGACTAAGCTACTGATACTTATTTTTCAACTCCATATATTGTCGCAAAATCAGAGTACCCTCTTCAAAGAAATTTTCACTAGGTTTCAAAGCTTAGCGAGAGACATTGTGGCAGGTAGGAGGACGATAAGCGGTAGTCAAAACAGTGCGAGTGAAATTGTTGCCTCAGTTGTAGCTGGAAGTGCGTCTAATGAAGCTGTGTTATCTAATCTTTGCTTTTAATAATGCAACTGTTGCCAGGCAACTAAATACCCAGTCTATAATGAACAACCATTTAGCTCCTAGCTCCTCCCCCTACTTCACCCTTCTCTGCAGCCAAAGACAAACACCTGAGAAAAAATATAAAAAATTTACTATGCATTTTTTATGAAGTCGTAATAAATCATTAAAATGCAAAGCAACGAGGTGGCATGCGGCAGGTGGCTGTGGCATGTAGCAGGTGGCATGCGCCAGATGCAATTGCATGTAAACAGAGCTGTATATGTGCATATATTTCCTATGCTGAGCTATGCATAAAGCCGCAGCCTTTTGGTCCACCCTAATCCCACATTAATTCGCTCAATTAATTAGCTGCCACTTAACTGTAATTGATTAGACCAATTAATGCAAATAGCTTTTTAAATGCTCCAAAATTAAATCAACAACTCAACTGACTGTCTTTAAATATGCATAAATTCGAATTCATAAATGGCTGAAGCTACTTTGGCTATTAAAATACCAAACACAAATAAAAATGTGCTTAAAATGGCAAACAAAGAGTAAAAGAGTTGAAGTAGTCGACTGAAAGACACCCTGTTTAATAGAAGTAAATAAAATAGGATTTAAGCCGTTTTTATATATTTTAAATAAAATGTTCTAGCATTCAGTTAAACAGAGTATGTAAACGTATGATTCCAATCCGAAGAATAGGAAATAAATAGGCTTCCTACTTATATACTTTTGAGCCTCAGGCTTGACGCCAGACAACCAGGATTCAGTTGACTGAAAGACTTTCTACAAGCAATTTACTAAATATTATTTTAATTGTGTTTGATAATTGTATTGCTACACTGAATATAGATCTATTTAACACACACTTCCTAACGACAGGGTACAAATGGGACAACATCTTACATAGTTTCTACAACACTCTACCCACAGAGGATTCCGTTCTATGGGTAATTAAGAGCGTGGGATGACAAAAACCGCGTCGAACTCCACTTTTAAAAATATGCGCAGAAAATGCAAAAATGTTGTAAAAAAAAAAGGAAAAAAGAAAATGAAAAAAAAGGAAAAACGAAAAACAACACAAGAAGAAAAAGTAAAATCATGAAATATGTGAAACATGCCACAAGCTCAACCGATTTCAATGAGAGACGACACAACACACAAGACACAACACACACAGACACGGAGCCTGAGAATTGGGGTCAGAAAAACACTTTCATCCAGCCGGAGACCAAAAAGAATCCATAAAGTAATTTGCTTTTTAGCATAAGAATGCAGCTGAGCTGAAATCGAGCAATATGACAAGACAGATTGAGATTGAATATTATATGATTTAATTAGCATATAAACGAGACAGACATACAGAGTGTGTGTGAGAGAAAGGAGAGGAAGAGAGGGGACTCAAGTCTAAGCACAGTTACAAAAATGCAAATGCGTTTGCTGAACAACAGAGATTAGACTAGACCAGACAAAAGACACAGTTGTCAGTTAGTTGTTATTGTTGTTGTTGTCGCTTGTGTTGCTGCTGCTGCTGCTGCTGTTGTCCATGGCTAGCTGTAGGTCATAGTCATAGCGTTTGACACCCTTTCGTAGCTGTATGCATAACTGTCCAACACACAGCTGACCCACAAGTGTAAAAAGAGTCTATGAAACTGCATTGACTATATATATATATATATATATATATATATATATATTTATATTTATATATACCTTACATAATCAAATAATACGATTAGTGTGCGTACTACTTGCCTGGCAGCTGGTGTCATTCGCACACTGGCACATTATTTAACTTGTGAGTTTTATAGCAGCAGCCTTGTGGGCTAACGGTGCGTATGTGCAATGCAGCAAAAAAGTGGCACAGCATCAAGAGCTTACGCACTGAGAAAAAGTGGGATCAAATGACTGAAGTTTGTGTTTAAGATTTTGATTAATGTCTTTTCAACAATAGAATCGAATGAGAAATAGAATTGATACAAGATAATAAAGTCCAGCAACAGCTGCTGAGCTTTAAGCTATAATCTCTCAGCTATGTGGACTTAAATAGCTTGAACCTAATTTATTCATAAAATTGTTCAGCTTCCATGTGCTTTTATATGGTATTATGTTATGTGTTTGAAATTGCATTTGTTTTAGCATCAATAAATATTATTCAAGACAGGGAAAGAAATATTAATCTAGCCTACAGCTTTTATAGAAGTTTTAATAAGTTTTCGGAGTTTTTGATACTAAAATTTGTTGATTTTTAATAATACAATAGCTATTTTTATTAAGCTCTAAGCTTTTATTTATAAGATCGATTTATTATAGTTTCTACTTAATACAACTTTAAGCTTTAATCATCTATTATGTCAGTATTAACATACATCTTATGGAAAAACAACACATATTCAATAATAAGTATCTTAGCTTAATATTGAAAAGCTTTTATGTGTACTTATTAAGCGTTACGTACATTCATGGGATTTGATATGCTCTTATGTAATTTCAAGAGCTTTCATATATTCCTATGCGCTTTTTAAACTTTTTCAAAATATATTTTTCTTTACGTTTTTTTGCACACTTTTTTGCTCAGTGTAGTATGGCTGTCTAGATAGAAGTAAGCACATTGTCACTGATAACAGCAATTGGCATTGCAACACCCGCTAACAACTTTATTGTGTGTGATGCAGCTGAGATGGCGAGAGAGTGTAAGACTGACAGAGAGAGACAGAGAGAGCAGTTGGAAGAGCTACCGAGACAGCGGCAATGCGTGTAATCTTGTTGTTGCGGTTGTATTCGCCCAAAAAAAAAAGAAAAAGAAAATAAGAAGAAAAATAGCTTCACTGCATTTGGTTTGACACATTCGCTTGTGGGTTGTGGGTGATAACTTTCAACGGTTTCACGTTTGAAATTGGCTGCGACCCAAAGGCGGCTCAGCCTGTGGGAAATTAATGAATTAAGAGACTCTGGCGGCAAAAAGAAAAACAAAAAAAGACAGCAGAAAAAAATGGAAATAAGTAATGCTCACATTACATTAGCGGCAGCCGTTGCTGTTGCAGTTGCAGTTGCTGATGTTGCTGTTGTTGTTGCTGTTGTTGCCGCCAAGTGGCAGGCAACTGCTTTAACTCATTTCCACGACACTCAAATGAGCAAAATTATTGCGGTTAAGTACGCGAACGAAAAGATTTTTCCCGACTGCAGCTAAAAATCGGAAAGTAAGCAAAAGAAAAGTCCCCTTGTTAGAAGAAGAAGAAGCCGATGAAGAAGAGGAGCTGTTGCTATTGCAATTGGCAAGCGTCGAGGGAATTTTCGTAGCTGCCTTTTGTTCGACTCAATTCAACTCAAACGCAGCTCAACTCAACTCGACGCGACTCGACTTGATGGCAGATCGTGAATTAAATTTAAACAGCAGAAATACAAAATAAATAAATGGGACAAGTGAGCGCATCGCCATCAGAAAAGACCGAAAAAAATAGCGACTGGTGTGGAAATTATAGGGCTCTATAAGCGATAGCCAGTTGCTAGAGATAGAAGCGTGAGTAATTTTTTTCTGTTCGAAATTAACGTCAGCAAAAAAGAGGACATAAAATAAAAACTATTTTTAAATTAACACATATTTTTTATCAAATGGAAAATTATAAGAAAATGTTTTAATATTTTTGATTAATAGAATTATTTATATGTGCATAACTATAAAAATATTGATTTAGTTATTGCCTAACTTGAAACTAGAAGAGGAAACTGAATTTGATCCAATATTTGACAGTGAATGGAAAACCGAATCATCGCAAGAAATCTAATCTCGGTTGAATCAAACTGCTACATACCTCTTATTTATTGCATGCACTCATATAAAGTTACTTAGACATGTTTTATTCGTGTTAGATCATCTAAAGTGGTGCTCAACTCATGTCTGTTTCTCGTAAGTCCTGTTAGATTAGATTAGCTCGTGTTCAGTCGTGTTATATTATTGTAATAATAATACTTTTAATATAAAGTTGTGTCATCGAATAGCTGTGAAAAGTCATATTACGTCGTATTAAAATTGTGCTAGTTTCAGTTTGGGTTACAGACTTGATCCAACGTCATGTTCCATCCCTTGCCTTTTAAGTCTTGTTATAGTCGTGTAAGAACTTAGTTCTGTCTTACCTACTGCTACATTCATGTTATAGTCAAACTTATTCATATTTTTCATATACTGCTCATTCATATTTATATTATTCATTAGTCTATGTTATAGTCATGTAAGACTGTCCTATCAGTAATGTGTATTACCTTCTGCTCGCTGTTAATTCGGCTTTATTTTGTCGTGTTAGGTCTTATTAAATCAAGTTGAAATTTTCCTCTTTCGTGTTCAGCCATGTTATGGTCGTGTCAGAAGTTAGTTCTATCTAGCCTATTACTATTTTCGATTTATAGTCATGATTATTTCATACATATATAGAATCTTCCTATATTCATATTTTCATCCCGCATTTAACTCCCATTTGAGTTGTATTGCAGTCTTGTAAGAGTTCTATCTAAGTCTAGTCATTCTATAAGCGTGCCCAATTCCATTTATTCGTACTCATTCCAGTTGTTTGCGTCTATCGCATTCAACACAGACACGCATATCAAGCTTAATTCAGCTCAACTCGTGTCACGCTATGAAAAGCACGACCCGCGTTCAACTCAAAGCCGAGCCAAGCCAAAGCGGCAAAAGTCAATGTTGGGGGTTCGAGTGGGGGTTCGGGCTGGAGTTTACGGCTCTTGTTGCCTTGTCATTGATAGGCCGCAAGAAAAGTGCACGAAAGAAAGAAATCAACATGATCAAGCATTGAGCTAACGATACTCCAGGCAGGCGGTAGATGCGACCAAATTGGCACATTAGACAAATTGTTGCAGCGACAGCGACGCAGAGGAAAAAAAATAAAAGCCAACAACTCAATAACGCAAAATGCAAAACTGAAACTCAAGTTCAGTTCATAAATTGAATATGGCTAAAGCCAGCGATTGCCTGTCAACCGCAATGCAAAGAAAAAATATATATATATTTATAACCCATCAGTCAATCGTCACAGAATTGGAGTTGAAGTTGGGAGTCAGAGGTGCGATCAGATCTCAGGGCCTGATCGACTCTCAGACTCATGAGTTTCCGAGACCTTTTCAGACCGCTAACCAGAGACCGCGCGCACCATTTAACAAAGCCTCACAATTTAAGCCATCATTGACCCATTTACGAGCAAACAGTCAGCCACTGGGGATTGATGCTGATGCTCTGATGCTGTAGCTACTGCTGCTGCTCCGTCTGTTGCTTCTGGTTCTTGGGCACCATCATCTGCCATAAAGTGTCGCCATTTAATTGGCCTGTAAGGCGGCAAACACTGACGACTCGAACGACTCTTGCCAAATATGTCGCAAGTGTGTCTCGCTCTCGCACTTAACATGACTTTGACACTTTGGGCCGTGTCCAAAAGGCTGCGTAAGTTTTTAAGTCATCTTTGGCTTTTATGCACTGTTTGCCTAGCAGCAAGCAGAGTATATTAGTTTGCTGCGTGACTAGTTTTGTTTATACTGAACTCCAAAGTTCTTTCGTTTTGTAAGTTTAGTAAGTGTGTAAGTAAGATATAAGTCTTTATTTTCAACCCTGAAATGTCTATGTATTTCTCTTTGCTATTTACATGTGTTTGTATATTCTCTTAAACCAAGATAAGTTAAGCTTTCTTTACTTTCTTGATGATTTCATCCGCTTTGTTGCAGCACAGAATAAATTTCCTTGTAAAAGATCGCCCTTCTTTGTAATTCTCATGAATTCAAAAAAGTCCTACAGAATTACATGAGTTGAAGTGTGGAGGACGCTTAGATGCGATGTATGTATGTATGTATGCATGTATGTATGTATGTATGTATATAAGTATGTATGTATGTATTCATGTATGCATGTATGTATACATATGTATATGTATGTAGGTATGAATGCATGTATGTATGCGTGTCTATATGTGTATGTGTATGCATCAATGTATGTATGTATGTATGCATGTACACACATGTTTTCTAAAACTCAAATACATTTTTTAAATATCACTCTTCTATGCAATTCTCATACAGTTAAAGTAAGCCCTCTTTCAAGATTTTCTTTAAGTGTTCTAGTAACTAGAATTTTCACCTAGACTCACCTCTATAGAAAACAGTGTATCTAGCAGTCGTAAACTGTAATAATAGTTCTTGCTATTCGGTGACTTTGCAGTTGCTGATGTTGTTGCTGTTGATGTTGTTTTTGTTGCGGCTATTGTTGGTGCTATTTGTGTTGTTGTTGATTTGAACAGCAAGAATTTTTGCGTCATGCGCTTTAATTAAATTTTTGTTTTTGGCTTGATTTTGTTTTGTAATGTCATGCTAGCTATGTCTAAGACGTTGGACTGTAACAGATAGAATTCGGAGGGTATTGTGACAACAAAAGTCAGCTCGCATGTGATGTCACTCACATGGCCAAAACCGGCTAGTTGGCAATTTGAAGTTCATGGCACACACACACAGACACACATAATTACAAATTCATTTGGCACAATTATGCGGCACAGTTGCAGTCGAGTGTTGGCTGCAGCACGCAGAGGCAGCTCGAGCGACACACATTTAATTGCATTTGGCAAACGAGCTGCAGCAGCAGCAAGTGCCACAAAGACTCCGCACACATACCAGTTGCAATAAAAATCCAAAGCTCTAAAAATAAAAGACGCAACGCAACACGCGAATTCTAAATGCGAATCTCTGAGACAATTGCCAACGCATGAAAATTGCTGCCTGGGCACTAAATTAAAAGCTTAATGCAACCAGCCTCCAGAGATAGGTATTGTGGAGCTCTAGAACCCTAGTTGCTGTGGGCCCATTCATTGGCGTCTTGCGAAATGTTTATTCTGCAAACACTTTGGCACGATTTTAATTTGCTCTTAGTGCTTTAATTCATTTGGGGGCCCCAACTGATAAATGGAAATGAGCACAATTAGTCGTGGGGGGTGTGCCTCAATCTTTTTAGCTTCGATTCCTCATGCTGCTGCTGCTGCTGCATCTGCTAGATACACTTTAACAGATTGCATCTGTTGGCCGGCTTGCAACTGGTTTTATCTGGCGGCTATCTATTTAAAAATTTATCAAGATAAACCGGCTAACAGAGCGCATATAATAAATAAAACAAATATGAAAATCGTAACGATTGAATTCAAGATATTTTCACTAGATATTCTCTCAATGGAAGCCAATTAGTAAAAACTTAGCTAAGCTATAAATTATTATTAAGAGAAGATTTCGTGTTAGACAAATGTTAACCTGAATCTGTTAATGTTAGAGTCATGATAGCTGGCTTTTATGTATGAAAAGAACAGCTAGAATGCAAGATTTAATATTTGATTTTAATGTTAGACAAAGCTTATGCAGACTCTTTCAATGTTAAGTGGTATGTAAAGATTATGTTAGAGTTATGTTACTTAACTGTTAGAATTATAGTTGGAGTGTAAGAGATATTGCTCAAGCTTTATGTTATATTATTGTAGTTGCCCTTAACTGTTTCTATGAAAATGTTAATGGTATGATAGACTGTTAACTAAAAAATATGGTCTGTAATACTCTATGGTTTAAGGTTGAGTTCGTTAAACTGAATTGACATATAAGAACATACTTTCATTTAAATGTAGCTTTAGTTATGTAAATCATATCTAATAGAGTGGCTAATATAAAACAGTTATATAAATAATTCTAAGCTGTTAACTTGATATAATAAAAGTTCAAAGACTGTTAAAAAAAAACTGCCTGTAAAACTTTGCCTTAGCTATAAATAAACTACAGTAAAAGTTATATTGAATATTTGCTTGCCTTAAAGAATATTTTCAACACAAATGTAAATAAAAGCTTGCCATAGCATCGAGTTACACTTTCATAACTAATTTACATAATGCTGTTGGTTAAAAGCTTGTCATATAACTAACTCAATTCTTTTTATATAACTGGTAAGTCTGGGCTATAAACTTGCAGAAAAGGCAAATGAACTGTAGCCTCAACTTAACTTACAACTTAAAGAACTCCCAAAAAAAGAAAGATGTGAAAAATTGCCAGTTAGACTTAACATAAATTCAATTTGCAGTCTGGACAATTACGAAGTCAGCGACTTGATCCGTTTGTCTGCGCTGTCTGTGCGAAGCATTATGCAATGAGCTAGGCTCATCAAATGGCCACTGGTTGGACCTGATTGTTTCAACACCAACTGTGCAGCCAACTGGAGGCCGAGTCAACGAACCTCTGTGTGACAGCTGGGCGCAAAAAGCTGTCCATCATTCAGAATGAGGAGGGAGGGCACCACCAAAAGTTGCGATGCCGCCACCGCCTGCAACGGTACCAAAGTATATAAAACTCAAACGGCCAAATGGAGCACTCACAAGAACTTCACATGTTACAAAAGAGGCCCAAAAAAAAAAAAATATAATAACAAGCGAGTGGACACTGCTGCTCAACACTCGTTCACGATAAAACAAAAATACAGAAAATTCTGTTTGGAGCCGAATGGAAATCGAACTTTAGAGAGAATGGAAGAGAAACAAAGAGAAGAAAAAGACTCAAATAGATAATATATTTAGGAGAAAAATAGCAAAAAAAAAGTAAAGAGAATTGTGAGAGAAGTGAACAGAGGAAAGGAGGCAAGAAGAGAAAAGAGGAAAGCAGAAGGAAAGAAAAGAGAACAGAACAGAAGACAGATAATCAGAAGACAATGTAGGAAATGAGAATAGCAGAGAATACTGAGATAACAAGAGAAGATAAAAAAAGAACAGATGAGAAGAAAAGAGAAGTGTGAAGTGCGTAGAAAGGAAATGAGGACAGGAAAAAAACAGAGAAAAGAGAAGAAGAGAATTGAGGCAAATATAAGTAGAGAAAATAATACTTATCAGAAGAGAAATTAGAGAAGAGCATGAACAGAATATAAAAGAATTCAAGGGAAGTGAGAATTAAAATATACATGAAGAGAAGGGTAAGAAAGAGAAGAGAATAAACGAGAAATAATGAAATGATATGAAAATAGAAGAAAAGAGAATTGAAAAGAGGAGAATTGCATAGTTGAAGAGAATAAATGTTTATCAGTGAAAGGAGAGAATCTATCCTTAAAATTCTACCTACCTAACATTTTTTTATTATAATAATACTTCATGTAAAGATCGTATATAAGCATATAATCATTTTATACAGTCTTAACAGATAATCTGACCAAAGTGCTATATTGACAAATCTATAATTAGAAAGCTTCTAGTTAGATTCTATACAGAAAGACTTGAAAGATACTGAAAGCGTATATACTTCTCATTACTGCGTGGGCGAGTATTACGGAAAAAAAAAAGCTGGGGTAAATCTGGTCAGCAAAGCACCGTGAGGCAGTAGCGGCAACTGCCACGAGAGTATTTAATAATAGCAGCAGCGGCAACAGCAACAACAACTGTTGCAACTTGGGGGCGCCACTAATGAGTGAAGCAACTGGACTAGCCACCCCCGGAGGGGCTGTGTGGCAGACATCATAAACAGCTAATAGACGCGTGCAGCGACAACTTGATTAATTGAAACTAAATGGCCCAGCGGCAAAACTGAAGCGCTCAGAGAGCAGATGCTACAGCTGCGTGCATTGCAACAATTACAAAACGGCATTTAGTTGTTGCAGGAAATGCAACAAGCACTTGGTCACAATTAAGCAAATGACAAATGACATTAAATTGCATGCAAAATGCAAAGAAAAAACAATTGCTGAGAATCGAGAATTGAGAGAATCGAACAGCGTTGGCGCAAGGCCATGCGTTGCCAGCTAAAGTGTTGCACGGTCAATGAACGGCAGCAGCAGCACCAGCAGCAGCAACATTCCAAGCCGCAGCCCGTTAGAAGCTGCGCAGTTTTAATAAATTTAAATGTGGCCAACAATGCAATCATTTAAACGGCAACAACAATTGGTAATTGAAGCAGGCACAAGTTATGCAGCAGCAATTGTTGCTGCTGTTGCTGTTGCTGTTGCTGTCTGTTTGGCTTATCACTGAAATTTGTTGCAGCTCTTACTGTGTGCCGCATTTGTGTTGTGGATAACGTTCGCAATCTTGCATAATGCACGGCAGCAACATCTGTGCTTTAACTGTACTTGGCCAAGCGCTATCGGACGCCGCATTACACAAATAACATCTAATAATAGTAATAATTCAAATTAATTTCGCACCCAGCACCAAAGTAGCAACTATTTGAAATCATTATGTGTTAAAGAGAAGGCGCAATGCGAACTGCTCACAGGCCCAAACAGCAACAGCAGCGGCAGCACCAACTGAGAGATGTTGCCGTCGTGCATTTTATCGCTAGCTAAAAAATCAGCAGCAATTTGCAAAAGAGCGGAATCATTTGCACTATTAAAATAAAAATGAAGACAAAACTTGTAGATAAAGCGAAAATAGAAATAAGAATTGCAATGCAAAAGGCAGCCACAGTAAAGAACCGCAACAGCAGCAGCAGCAGCAGCAGCAACTGAAAGCCAATAGAGCGTTTGCAACAGCAACAATTGCTAAGGAAAAGGCGCAGACGCCGCCGCGGCAACAAAAATTACCGCCAAAGACCAAAAGATCAAACTGCAAGGAAATAAACAACAACAGCAGCAACAGCAGCAGAAGAAAAAGCAGTTGCCCCAGCACCAACAACAGCAACAAGTAAGAGTGCCCAAGAACGAGACTATCCAACTAGCAGATACCCTATACTCAATTCCTTCTCAGACGTAGTGACTGTGCTTCTTCTTGGCTCATAAAGAACTTTTCCTCGAACTTTCAAAACATTGGAAGCGTAAAGCAAAAGTTTTAAAGTGCAAAGTTTATTGTTTATCCATAATACTATATGTATATAAGTAAGCTAATCGAAAAACTTCATAGCAAATTTCTTAAGCTGAAGCTTAAATAAAATTGCTCAAACAATTAAAAATTGATTAATATCGAAACATCAAAACTTAAGAAGCATTTCGTTATTTGATTCAAACTCTAACTATATTTGCTAAACAAACAGCTTCATGCTGACTCATAATAAAACAGATGCGCTTCATCAAAGAAAATCGATAACTATAAAAGGTGGAACACTTATCAAATATTTATTTGAATATTTGAGTAACGAGCAGCTAAATGACAAATTTTAAAGGAGTAGGAGTAAAAGAAAAGCTTAAGAAATAAGAAAACTATAGATCGATAGTTATCGAAAACAAAAAACATAATAAACAAGGCATAAATTCGTATAAGCGTTTGCTTAACTAACACATAGTGAAGCCAAATTTAACTCTCTAGCTGATCTAATTTGCAAAAAATTACCAAAATCCAAAATCGATATTTATTGATGCTGTTAATAGTATATAAATTATGCAGGTAGATTAATATATCAAATAGATGAGTATGCACTATTCTAAACTGCATTTTACAGACATATTCAGTCATCTCTAAGTACTTATGTAGACAAACAGTTAGATTACATAGAATATATATACTTTTTGGGCAAGAAACTAAATTTTTGACTACTTGATAAACTCTATTATACCTCTTAGCTAAAGTTTGGAATGGGTATTTGGTATAAAAAGCAGATTGCCATTGGCACTTGAGCAGCAGCAACATCGTGCAGCATCTCTTTCGCTCGCTCTTTCACACTCTCTTTCTCTCTCACTCTCGCTCTCTCTTTCTCTCTCTCCCTCTCTATATTTTCATCAAGTCTGTCTATGCAAAAGTTGCTCTTGGCTGCAAATGCTAAACAGTCGCTGGCTAAAAGGGCCACAGTCAAGCTTTTCATTGCTGGTAAAGTTCAAGAGTTGCTGTTGCCAATGTTGCTGCTGCTGTTGCTGCTGCTGTGGATGTTGGCAGATGATCGCGCCGCGTCGCGTCGCTCGCATATTTTATGCCGTCTTGCCACAAAAGAATGCAGACGCCGCCGCCATTGCGTTGCATATGCATAAAGATAAGCCGAAGAAAGTTGCCCGGTTGCAACTATTTTTCGTTTTTCTTAGTTTTTTTTTTCACCGACAGCAACAGTTGCAGTTAACCACGCAGCGCCCACTCACAACGGCAACGGCACCCACGATTTGCATGTGTGTCAATGCGATCAGAACGTGTCTTCCATTTGGCTAATGAAGCGCCTAAGGACTTGTCAAACGCATGCCAAAGAGGGCGTGCCACAATTAGGGCTGAAAACTTGAGTTGCTGCTACTGCTGCAAATTATGGACACAACTATTGCAGTAGGCAGGCCGCAGGCAGCAACAACTGCAACAGCAACAGCAGCCGGCTCATCTATCAGGTGCATTGATCTATGGCCATTTTTTTAATTAACGCTCGGTTTCTTTTATTGGACATGGACCCAGTGGGAGCCCACCACCAGGCAGACAACCGACTCTGGTCTATGGGTTCCATTTGTTATTGTTTTATTGCGTTCCCATGGTAGAAATTTTCAATGGCAAACACTCTGTATATAGTCTATAGATAGATATATATGTATATTTATGAGAAAGGCCACTAGAAATGGAAATCTATGAAGATCATTAGCAGCCACAACACGTACGATCACAGGGCTGGGGCTGTGTTTGATCAAAGGAGGAATTGAGAAGCGCATCGAGAGGGGGGTCTTCAATTAACTGCGAGTGAGAGCACACGCGACAGATTATATGTATTATAAATGTTGTCATTTAGCTAAATTGAAACCGATGCAGGTAGCCCAAGCGACTTACAGGCCAAGGTGTCTCTATGGGCGTCAGGTTTTACCAGTTGAGAGCAGCCAATCATGAGCTTACTTAGGGTGGGGTATGCACATTTTGTTATTAAGTGTGTAGCTAGAAACTGTGAACTATATATATATATATATATATATAAATAATAGTTATATAAATAACAGTTTGTTGTCTTTAATCTCTCAGTTTAAAAAGAATCTTTAAAAAATTTCAGTTGAATTGAAATAAAGTTGAAGTTGAGATTTATATATCTTAAGTAAATTGTACTAGAATATTATGTACAATTCAGAATATTTGAATAACTACAATTTCTTATTAACCTTTTCTTTCCAAGGAAATTTTAGTAATTGCAAGTTTCACTTAGTAATATTCCCTTCAAGAAGATCTTTAATATTCAAAAAGCTTCTTTCTGATATCGATTTACTATAAGTTATAAGGTTAAAGAATTAGGTGTTATATAAAAAAAAACTATCTTATTTTAATCTTTAAAACAGACCTTCATTAGCTTTGATTTACATAATCTATCTTCATCACAACATTTTATCATATAACAGGCAAAACAGTATTATATTAAAAATGAGAAAGAATAATAAAGATTTTATCCTTAGATATTTTATCAAAAAACTGAGCTAAGCTTAACACTTAACATACAATTGAAATATTAACAACATAAAAGTAATACAATATAGTAAAAATACACAGTAGTATCATATGGAAGTAAATCTATAAGAGTATTACGTGATTGGCATTCGAAAAAAGTCAACGATTCTATCATTTTATAGAGCACATCGATGACAGGCTAAACGATGCGGCGTTGACATTGAAGCGAAAGCCAAGAACCAGGCCAAAATGCAAAGAATCTAGTCGAGCAGCAGCTCGAATGTGTGTGTGCGTGGAATGACTAATTGAATGGAGCAAGCCCCCCTATGGAGAGAGGGTACTTCCCCCCACCCACCTATCAATAGACAACTTGATCAGCTGTCAAACGAGGCAGAAGAACTCAACATATTGCACATAAAGCCAAAGCGAACATTCAAAGACCCAAAAATTTCACGCTTAACAGCGTTTCAACAATTCAACAATGCAACATGTTCGAAGCTTAACAGCGAGCTAACAGCCACTGTTAGCTTAACAGTTGCGCGCATAATTTAAGCTAATATAAAATGTTAAACTTAGATTTGGCCTTAAAAATGAGTGAAATTATTAATATTTATAAGAAAATATATAAATAAATGCATAATTAAATAATAAAATGTTAAAAATTTTTAAGTAGAACTTTGCTGGCAGTGCAACTGTTAAAAATTGTATCTTTTCTACAGCGAGTCAAACCGGTTCGCAAAAGCTGGGAGAAAAGTCTGCAGCGGCGACTGCGAGATAGCGACAGCGACACCGACGTCGGCATCGACGCTAACTCCGACAGCGACAGCGTTTTCCGGTTGAAAATTTTTAAAAGACGCTGCCGCAACGCGGCCAGAAACATTTGTACCAAGACGTTAGAAGACAGCGGAACTGCGATCGGAGCGCGAAGCAGCAGCAGCAAAAAAAAAGAAGTTAAATAAATAATAAAAAAAATAGATATAGATATAGAGACAAGTGCTTCTTCACATAGAAAAGCTGACTCCTGACCAGCTTCGACTTGGACTTGCGCAGAGTCGTGTGCCGTGCAGCCAGTTACAGTTAGTTGACACTAATACGAGTTGAACAAAAAAAAATAAAGAAAAAATAGAAATAAAAATAATAAAAAATATTACACGAAAAATTCTGAATAAAAACTGGATATAAAATAAAAGACAAAACGCGAGTGCCAGTTCCACTTTCTTGGACTTAGCCCACCCAAAAGTGCGTGTGTGTGTTTGTGTGTGTGTGTAAGTGTTAATAGCAGCTTAAACCACCTGCACCACCGGCACCACCTTTCCCCTCTGCTTTAAGAGATGGCGCTCAGTGCAGCCTGGAGCTGCGCCTTGGCGCTGCTTGCAACACTTTGCGCTCTGCCCGCCGCTACGCAGGCGGAATATCCAGGTGTTATCGAGCTCGTGGGCTATAGCAATAGACGTGCGCGCACCCACTTTATGGAGAGTCCCAGCTATCCCACCTTAACGCCGCCTGCATCCAAGACACGCGCTGACATTGAAACCGTTAAGCGTAACATGAAGAAATATGATCGTCTGTTGGAGTTGGATACGAAGAATTTGCCAGAGCCGCAAAAGGATATGCTGGCCAGGATTGTGGAGCGTGTGGCTAGACTAAAGGAGACATTGGACATTGAGGAGCAGCAGCTAATACAACAGGAGGCCACCTCCGCAAGGAGCAGCAGCAGTAGCAGCAGCAGCACTCAACAGCTGTCTACCGAGGAGACGGAAATAAGCACATTGCCCACCACCGGCTACACTGAAGCGGAAACCGATCCCACTTTGCTGCTGGATGAGACAACGCTGCTGGAGCTGCAGAACACAATGAATGAGCAGGCAGCGCTGCAGGCAGAGGTCACGGCACAGACAACACTCATGAAGGAGCTGCCCACAACAACAGATGTGAGTGAGACAACAGCAACCACTATAGCTGAGAGAGGAGAGGAGACACAATCCACAGAACAGTTGGCAGAGCAGGAACAGTCGACGACCAGTGGAGATGCTTTGACCGATGCCACCGATGTGGATGATCAATTTGTGGCAGCACGCTCTAACAACAATATAGCTGCCATCACAGCAGCTGATCCGGAGCCAAATACGAGCACCACCTCAAGTGCAGGCAATCAACGCACCCTCAGCACCATGGGAAAGCATAAATTGAGACCCACCAAGCGACCCTTTGGCCACAAGGTGACGGCGGCATTGAAACGTGGTCCACAGCAGCAGAGACCAAGCAGCGTCAGCGCGGCAGCAGCAAACGCAGCAGCACAGGCAAAGCCACCAACTAATACAAATACCAAGCAGAAGTTGAGTGGTGGCAACAACAACAGCTACCAAAAGCTATCAACCAAGCCGCAGCCGCAGCAGCAGCAACAGCAGCAGCAGAAGGTGACGCCAGCTAGCTCCACGAATCCTGCCACATTGACAACTGCAAATTCTCCGTCGCCTGCCTTGCCGCTGGAGCAACTGTATACGCGTACGCCACAAGCTAATATACCCCTTGCTGCAGCCAGCTCCTCCTCAGCAGCAGCAGCTGCAGCAGCTGCCTCCTCCTCCTCCTCGTCCAGTCCCGATGCCATGGTCTATGATGCGCATGTGAATGCCTCTGCGCTGATAGACAGCCTCAATACGCATGCGCGCGAGGAATACTATCAGCAAAAGCTCAACAACAACAACAACAACAAGGATAATAAGGTAAGTGCTGTTAGCCACCAAAAAAAACTTTAATGAGCTAGCCAATTTTGGTAAGGCCAGCCATAAAGCAATTGCCTTTGACATTTTCCGCTTAATTAGCTTTGAATTTACCAAAAAAGACAATGCATATATATATATATATATTAGGAGCAGGGGGGGGGCAGCTCTCGGACAGCTTAAGAAACCGTTTTGGCCGAAAATGGCACAAAAACAAAAAAAAATGGAATGTCAAATGCAGAATTATTGGTACAACTTGACTCTGAAAGCTGCAACATGGGGCAGCTAGCAGTAAGCAACAAGCGACTAAGCAGCAACAACAACTGCTGACAGCGACAACAGCAAACGACGACAACTGCAACAACAACAGCAAAAGGAACAACAATGACAAGGCTAAGCTTAGGATATGGCAAAGTTTAAATACTCTAGAGAAAATCTAGACTTCAGTTTCGATGAAGATATAGAGTATTATCCAAAAAATTGTTCAACATCAAGATGTATTATCTACGAGTTTCATTATCTGAAATATCTATCAACTAAATATCTGGGAATATTAAAACATAATCCAAATTTATCATTATTATTTTTTTATTGGAAAACAAATTGATTTGATCTATTCTGCATAGCTCTATCATATATATATTTCTGGCATTTAGATTTGTCTCTTTATATAATAAATTTAAAAATTGGTTCCTTGTTTAAGCAATAACAAATTTTTGAACTATTCTAAATTATAATTATATTATCTATAATATAGTTTGTATATAATATAAAGTTTTGTCTAAGAGCAGATGCAAATATTTCGAGCTATTTTATATAGTTCTATCATTATATATTGGTAAATAATAAATTTAAAGTTCTAGCTATTTGAGAATTCAATCAATTTTGCTTTTTTCTGTTAGGCAACGATATTTTCGACCAATGCTATAAAGCACCAAATTAAAATATAGTTACTTTATTTTTTGGATATAAAAATAAACTATTTTTAGGAAGAGGGAATACTTTAAAAATGTTTTAAACATGCATATATAAGATATGTGGGATATATATTATATATGAAAACTATAGTTAGAAACTTTATCAAAGTGATTAATTCCATTTTAAATGGCAACTGAACATGGCAGAGTCTATACTAAATTTCAGCAATATATCTTCAAAAACAACCGAGTACTTATACAATAACTAGATAGATGGATAGTTAAATGTGATTACATCTAGACAGTTATTATATAAATTGTGAGAATATACATAACTAACAGTTAAGCATAAGCAAAAAAAAGATCTATACCGATTTTCAGCAGAATATCTTCAATAGTTCCTTAGTTAATCAAAGCTAGATAGATTGATAACTAAATTTGATTTCAGCTAAACTTAAATATAGCTGTGAGAGCTTGTGAAAAAATACTTTAATCTCTGGCTTCCATGACATATTTAACCACATACTCACGATACTCTCTATAAGGGTATATGAAAAGAAATACACTCAAGATTGGAGCGTATAAAGTTATCCATGGCCAGAGCGGAGGCTGGCCTGGCAGTCAATGTGGCCACTTGTTATAAATGGAGCGCCTTCAGGCAATGGCTTTCCATTGCAAATCGATTGTCATAATGTTGGCAACGACAACAGTTGCTGCGGTGCGCGCCTGGGACAATCGATGAAAACTTCCTTTTGCTGCTGAGTGGGTCAGTTTTGGGAACAGCACAAAAAAGAACATAGACAACAGCCAAAAGACAAGCTGTCATCGTGGGGCAGAGAGATAGGGGGCACTATGGGGGGACACAATTCAATGCACATGTCCAGATCACGGTCATGTCTGAGGGCAGCTTCTCACATTCCATCATCCAAACACAGCCCACACACAAAAAAAAAGAAAAAAGGAGTTGGAAAAATCGGAAAAGCTTGGCAATTTGTTGCCACCACTGACCTATAAATTTTTGATGTGAGCCTAGCCTGGGCAACGAGCTTACATATATGTGACGATGATGATCATACGGAGGCGACTCTCTGACTCTCCAACTCCAGCTACAACAACGACATAATTTATGGCTACGATTGGCCATTGCCAATTGGCAATTCGCAAGATGCTCGTAGATGGGAATTGGCGTACCAGTTGATGGAGACGACACACATTGGGCTGCTAGTCGGGCCAATTGGCGTTGCATATAGTTGCATCTATGGCCGACTATCGACAGGTTGAGCGAGTTGCACGTACCGCGTTGCACGCTCTACGTGACACACAAACACATAATCCACATATTCCATGCAACAGCAACAGCAACATCAGCCGCAGCAGCAGCAACAGGTTGCATCAAGAAAAAATGCGTTTGTTAAAGTTCCATTAGATTTGGGTTTAGGTCTTCGCAGTACCTTCACTAACGGCATGGCGCCTAATTATCCATTAGAGGTGAGCGCGTGAGAAGATTCGCCTTACCTTAGCACATACTCAGTAAAAACATTTGACAATGTTAGAGCTAAGCGATTGTTTCTGCCTAAAAGTCAATGCTCTGCATATTAAATTAATATTTTTTTATTTTAAGAAAATGTTGAAATATTTTTTAAAATTGCTGATCTCCAAATTGCAAGATTCTAGCTTTCATTATATTCATGATATGCCCGAAAAACTAAAACTGGTAATCGATACTTATCGAATTGCAAAAGTAGCAGAAGGTTCAGGAATTTAGGTACGACCATACATAGCAAGTTTGGCATCTCATGAAGAAACTTTTCATCAATATATATCGATTTTGAAAAAAGAGATGGGAAAAGCAAATCGGAATGCACAAATCAGGAATTTAAGATATCTCGCTCTATTATCGCCAAAAAAAATTATCAAAGATCTAAAGTTTCAAATCGATATTTATCGATAACATAACAAAGAAGGTAAACTTAAACAAATTTCAACTCAATCAAAAGTCAATGGAAAATTATTGTTTCTATTGAGAAAGAATTCGTTTTGTGTTATACACGCCAGCATCTCTATAAACCCGTAGCGACCCCGCGTTTGTGCTTAATTGAATTGATCGCATAGATAGAAAGGTATCCGCACCTAAATAGGCTACCAGCTGTGGCCTAATGAAGTCTTTAATTGTTCTCAATCGATAATCGCAGTGCAATGCGCACGCTCTGCAACGTTTTCGTTGCCGTTTAAAGCTTTAGAAATGTGCTAAATGTCTTGAAACTTGGATTTATGGACGAGAAAGACTCACAAGACTACCCATTCTGACTTCAACTTCGATTGGCAGCTAAGGTATTTTGATTGCTCAAACCAAATGGGATTGGGTGCCAATCATAGTAGCTGTAGCTACGCGCCTTTCTCCTTAACGTGACATAAAGATTGTCCATCAAAACTTTCAAGGTCACCAAACATATTAAAATAACTCATTAAGATTGTTTAATGTTAGGGTATCATAAAGTTGTGCGTTGGTATGTAAATGAAATTCAAGGCCTTATTAAAGCTGTGATGCAACTTGACATTATTTTAGCTGCCTTTAGATAAGTCTTAAGATTGGATTTTGATCGGAATTTCTAGATTCTAATTTTGTATTTCTGATATCAGAAGAACTTTTACAGATATACTTTCCAATTTTTGGTATATATCCCAAAGTTCATGTAAATCAAAAATGAAACTTAAAAGTTATTGAAAGAACAGTTTCTCAATGGATATGCTTCATCTCTGTGTGTCTGCACACAGTTGAGTATATTTATAGCCCTACTCAAATGTCTATCAAATGAATGTCTAATTTATTGCAACTCCCATCCATAATATGCACAATAAACAAACTTTACGAGCTACCCATGAGGCTCGGAGCTCAGCATCAACTTCTTGATGATGATCAGCGAAGCATTAAGCCGAGAGACCGAACTAAGAATCAGCATTCAGGCTGATTGCTTCACGTCGTTTACCGCTACAAATATCATAAATTAACGATTAAGCACAGATTTGTTCATACGGTTTGTTTCGTATTCTTGTGTAATTAACACATTGTTAAAAATATTTTTGAGAAATATATATTTCAACAAAAAGTCATTATTATTGTCTGGCATTGCGACACAAAAATTAAGAGATCCTCAGCCAATTTGCATAGAAATAATAATAACAAAAGAAATGGAAACAAAGTTAAAAACTTTCGCTCGCATTTAATTTACACGCTTTCTAAGTCTCCCCCAAAAACATAAAGAAAGAGAACTTAGAATCAAGTTCAGATCGAAAGGCGCTAATGGGACACAAATCAAGACCAAATGCCAAATAAATTTCTCAATACTATAAATGCTATTATAATTCCGGCTTTAGCTATGGCTCTGGCGTTAATGATGGAGCTAATGCACCGTTAGTTAGCATTTACATAGACATACACATGCCACATGCCACATGCCATACAATGCCTAGGTCATGGCGCTGCTGCTGCTGCTGCTACCATGAGTTGCAGTTAGCCTCGCCTTCATCTTCGAATGATGCAACACACGAGCAACATGCGACTTTTTCACGCTCTCAACTCATTTAATTAGTGGGCAGCACCAGACAACAAAATGCATGTAAGAGTTGAAAGTAGGGGATTGTGCGACTAGCAGATATCTTATATGAAGAACATTTTAAGCAGAAATACAAATATGTGATTGCAATAAAATTTTCAGATTTTATGTACACTAATAATATATTCACAGTTATATAACAAACTAGTTAAAACTAGTTAAATTTGTTGAGATTGGTATATACTAAATCTAGGTATCTTAGGTATTCTATAGTTTATAGGTAAGATTGAGCTTACACAGCATAATATGTATAGAGGTTTCAATTTTTAATATATCTTCTATGGAACAGTTTCTCAGGGAAATATAATTAATGATTTCTTTACTAACTAACCGATTAGAACCGACCAGGTTACCTATATAAAATGAAGTCTATATATCTTAGCATGAAGAGTATTCAATAAAAACTAAACCCCACTTCATGAAACCTACATAATTAGCTATGCTTGCCTAGCTTGATGTCAGCTTCAACTCCACTTCAACTCCTTACAATTTACAGGGTATTCTAACTGCCCACTGCTGCAGCTTGTGCCTGACTACAAAGCTCAACTCACTGCCTTAATGACCACGCCCTCGCCCGTTCTACGTAGCTGGCAATTAATTATAGTTTTTCCATTTGCATTATTACGAGGAAAAAGCAGAAAAAGGCAAAGAAGTTTCACTGAGTGGATATACCCACCGCCCTCAACTTCTCAAACTTAACTTTGCCGCGTGCCTCATAACAATGACACCAACAATTTTACAAGGCATAGAGCAGATAATCATAGAGTTGAGACTAAGAAAAAAACAAAGAAAAGTGAATAGCAGTTAAGTTAATTTCAATTCAAATCAAATAGGAAAAACATATTTGAATTGGTTTTTAGAAACCGGAACTGTAACATGAAAGTGTGAAATATTTGCAGCTGCCAATTTGGAATTTGCCAGACTGGAAAGTTCAGGTAAATGAAGCATGGAATTGGCTAAAAATCGTTTGACCATGAAAAAGTTGTCTTCTGAGACCCGAAAAAAAAAAACAGTCAATTCTTATCAGGCAGAGGCTTGTTAACAACACAAGAAAGAGATGCCGTTAGAGCCGAAAACTTATGCTAATCAAAGAGAGCCC
The DNA here is from genome assembly GCA_035045545.1 of Drosophila gaucha. Classification (NCBI taxonomy): domain Eukaryota; kingdom Metazoa; phylum Arthropoda; class Insecta; order Diptera; family Drosophilidae; genus Drosophila; species Drosophila gaucha. The sequence continues at coordinate 3,356,267 of JAWNOY010000222.1, forward strand.
ACCAAAAGCAATTACCTAGCGGGGCTCGAGCACTTGGCGGAAGCTGCAAGCTAAATGCAAATGAAAGCATTCAAGCAGAAAGCCCGAGGCGGAGCAGCGAGACAAGAGCCCAAGGGAAAGAGCTAACATTATTCATATGATTAGGAAAAATCGAACAATGCGCCGCAGAAGAAAGCTGAGAAAAGCGCAGCGATCTCTCTCACTCACTCACTTTATCTATCTCTATCTTAGTTTAGCTGTGAGCTCTTGAACTAGGTCTAGAGCTTGGCTTTCTAACTATATATCTTTTTTTGGGGAAAGGGTTTTGCATTACCTTTGCAGCTTCTTGATTTATTAAGACTTTAAACTTTTACTTGCAATTAAAGAATAACTAATTACTATAATTTATAAATAAAACTGGCGCTCATTAGCGATAAAAATAGCGCAAATTATGCGAAATGTTGAAAAAGTGAAACTTCATTTATTATTATGTCGAGGCACAGACCCTTCAGCAGACTCCAGACTCTTTGATCTTGGCTTCATTTGTGGCCATGACTTGGCTACCTAACCTACCTAACCGATTCGTCCGAATGCGTGGGCCAAAAATAGGTTTGTTCGCCAATCGTGCCGCAGATCTTTCGACTTTGATGCCCTAATGAGAGCCTTGGGCGCCGGACGGTGCACTTTCCATTAAGTGAGAGTTGCGGCCACTAAAAACAAACTACATCAAAACTAGACAGTGCCTACCAATCCGCTGGACAGACGCCTCACGAGTCCACGACCAAATTAAGATCTCACAGCATTTGGCAACTAATTGTAAATGTCTTCCCACTATTTGCATTAGGCTGCCTCCTATGACCTCTTCATGGACCCCTCCATAGACCACTTTGTAGACCTCTCTATTGATATCTCCCTTCACCCCTCAACCGACCCGCTCTCTGACCCCGCCACCAACACCTCTTTAGACCACTCTATAGACTCCTCTTTTGGCCGTTCAGCCACCCTCTCTTCAGCCCACTCTCATCCTTTGAATTTTTGCTTTGAGTTTGTTTTTTGACTTTAGCTTTTGGCTTTCTTCTTGTAACTTTCTGCTGCTTTGGCTTTCTAGGTCGTGTAATTGTGCATAGAGCACACACATACATACACACATACATAACATACACACAAAAACAAAAACCAATTGCATTTAAATCACAATTCGTTTTGTTGTTGCCAATCTCAGCTTTTGTTGGCATTGTCTATGGCTAATTCAATTGCTGAGCTTGCGCAAAACAAAAACAACCAAATGAGAATAGAAATAAAATCTGGAGAGAAAAAATATATATTTGCTAAAATTGATAAATTATTTATAAGGCGGCCAGAACTGTGCGAGTGCCGCTCTTCTGGCTTTTATGGTCTATAAATTTATTGTACTTTCTAAAACAAAAACCAAAAAAGAAATAATCAAAAAATAATAAAAACAATAAAAGACAGTCAGCTTTCATGTGGTCAAAAGTAAATACCCTTACAGGGGCAGTCAATGATATCTAAATATAGCTATATAGAAATTTTCACTCAGGGCTCAATTTTAGATGAAGTGATATATATATATATATTGTATATGAATAATAAGGAATAAAAGTTTTGATGAGAGCTAATATGGTAAAGAGATCCAATCTAATCAAGAGCGACATATGTATGTGCTATATAGAACTCAAACTTATTCAAATTTATATGAAAATTCTGTATTTTTTGTATTTAATTCAGATCTATGCTAAGTAAATAAGAAGTACTGAAAAATTAGACAAATAGACATTGCTTAAAAAAATATTTCCATTCCTCAATTTCCCCAATTTTCAGTTCATATATTTCAAAATCCAGTATACATTTTAAGCTCTAATCAGTCTGCCAATCAGTCAGCATTAGCATATATCTAAACAATAAATACGCTTTCGTTACATCTCTAAAGGCAATTTCGTTATAACGCTCAGCGAGAGTATGCGATGAGCCACAAAATGTAACCAAATAAATTCGTAAAGTTAAATCCACACAGATCAAAATACAGATCTACACCGAAATACACAGTTGTGGTCGCTCTTTTGGCCAGCTTGAACCATTGGCTTTTGGCCCCTGGGGCAAATTTAATACAGCAATTTCTATGGTTCAGCTGCAATTAACGTGGCCATTGAAAAGATATGCATCTATCAAACTTTCCACCAAATCGATGTGGACAGAGAAAGAGAGAAAGAGAGAGAGAGAGAGGAGACACTCTTAGACATGCAACATTTAACCTAGAGACAAATATACAACACACTCTCATCAGGTGAATGCAATCAACGAACAAAAATAATGCTTCAAATTGCATTTGTTTTTCTTTTCTCAATGGCAAAAACTCAAATGTAAAACATTTTTAAAGTTTTCGACGATTTTTGCTTTTATTAATATGCTCGCCTACGAGGTGAAAGGAGTTTATTGGTTTGAAAAATAAAAAGTTTATCGATATACGTATATACATAAGTATATATTACTTTCTAGCATCTAGAAATTTTAGTATTCGTATATACTTACTATATATACCCTATACTATTAGAGTGTTGTTGCTAAGCTGCTCTTAACATATTTTTAAAACTTTGTTTAAAAGGCAAGCTTCATATCTCCATATATATTCAATTGAGCGAGTATAGGCCAGTCAGTTTGTTCTATTTTTGTTCATCATTTGTGGCGCTACAACTTTTACTGCGCTTGTGGCAAGTGTGGCATTGAGAGCAACAGGCGCAATTGCCATTCGCACTAATAAAGGCGTCATCAAATTTATGTCTAATGCAAAAGAAAGTGCCAGCCTGTGGGCGTGGCACATTTGACACAATTCTCTGTCGTTGTTGCTGCAGTGGCAACTACTACTGCCGCTGCTGCTGCAACTCTGCTCATGTGGCAAAGCCGCTTGACTGCAATTGCACAGCTCACATATTTTATATATGTTTATTGTTGTTGGCGGAAATTTAAATTGCTAATTTGTCGCTCGTTTGACTCGATTCGTTCTTGTGCCCTGCATCAAGAAATTGTAATTTTCCATTCAAGCTCCAGCTGGACGCAACGTCCAGTTTCACATTTAAAATGCACAAAACTTTGCTTGGGCTTGGGCGGGGCGCATAATTTGTTAAGATGTACAGATCAGATACTGCAAAGACACTCACAGCCCACATAAATGCATAGATACATGTTTCCTCTGCCTTTATGGCCGAACATTAAAATGTATAAGTCAGTCCCGGAGACTACTGCGAGGGCTACTGGAGGTTAAGTTTTAAGGCAGAGCCCCAGCTGAACAATCGTTGACAGTTGCCATTAAGTTCAGTTTTATAGCTGAAGTCATGGTTGATCACTTTTCAATTAACTGCAAAGACTTTCCCAGCAGCTATCAATCATTTTTGATGTATTCCTGGTTTATGGCTTAATGTTATGTTTTATTATATAAATATTAATATTTTTATTGTTTATCATTACTTATGACTTCAAATTAATTTTAACTTGGCTTTCTATTGTGTTATCGATAGTTATGTTGCTCCAATGCAGCATTTAGTTAGTTCCTTTTTACGATAAATATCGATAGCTTTAAAACTTCTATTAGACTAAGAAGTGCAAGGTATTCTTACAAAGCCCAATTTAGTAATTTTTTATAAAACTACTTCAGAATTACTGCTGACAGATAATTTTCAATTTATCGATAACATATGAAGCTTATAGAAAACAAATGTCAATAATCTGAATAGTTCTATAGACGCTTATAATACACGCTTATACAACTTAAAGGCAGTATTATCTACATATAAACATTGAAATTACGACTTTCAACTCTTTAACCGATAACTAATCAATGATCGAAATATCTTTAATGTCTGGCTTTTAAAATTCCGACCTATCGATAGCACTACTGCTGTTGCGTATAATGCTTTTGATTGTCATACTGCATTAATGCACTTTTAGATACATATTATAAAACAAATTAGCTTTCTTAATTGATTTATCAGTAACTAATCGATTATCGATATAATTTCAAGGTTTGACGTATAAATATTAGTACATATATATATCAATAGCATATAAAATCTATATGCTATAAGACAGTCTAATCAATATACAATCCTTCACATTTGCTCTTTATTAATTCGAATACCAACAACTTACGGATTATCGACATAATTTCAAGGTCAAGAAAAGGCGCTAACCTAGACTAAAAGTTATATAAGACTACTATAATTCAAATCATATCTATATATTGATATACTATACACTAATTTACTTTAAGCTTGGATTATAGTAATACAGATAAGTTGTAAATCCTCTTTCAAACCGGCTCGGCTCGGCTCAAACCATTTCCCAGTCAATTTAATAACTCTTCATCAAAAGTCAATTTTCACTAGATTTTCGTCTCGTTGTGTGCTTAATTCGTTTTCAATTTCAATTGCTGTGCCACATACATTTATCGATTGCATAGCTGTCTTCATCAACTCACATTGAAGCAAGTGTGGTCAGTTTTTAGGCCAAGCAACTGACACACTGACAACTGATTGCTGCTGCCGTTGCCGTTGCCATTGACAACTTGACACAATTTTTCGCCAAGTGTCGATAGACGCAGCACAGCCGACCAGTCAAAAGTGTCAATTTCCATGACAGCCAGACAAAAGGAAGGTCTTCAGCTGATCTATCCCTACGTAGGGCTCCTCCACTTGGCATGTATGCAAACAAAGTTATAATGCTCTTGAGCATATGGCCGAAAACTAAAAGGCTTTGCCGTATTTCACGGATATTACAGGCAGTTAAATGCAGCTAACGTCTAATGGCATAGGCAAATATTGATATAGCATTGAAGAGCGGGAGTTGGAGTGTGGGCAGAAGACGTATATTGATGATTACAACGCCAAGTCCAAAGGCGAAGTTCACTTCAAGAGTCGTTGAATGTGGCCATAATAATGTTTGCCGTCACCACATATACCCACATTGCTGTCTTTTGTCCGTTGTTGTTGTTGTTGTTGTTAGTTGTTGTTGATGTTGTCAACTACTGTGCTGAACGTCACCAGCAATTTGTAAGCCATTGCTCTTTGTTGTTATACCCTGTGCCCATGGCACAGTGTGTGTGTGTGAAAGGCTAGAGTTAAGCTTTTGACTATGAATCTTATCGATCACATGGGGTCAAGCTAAGTTGACTTTAGAGAGTAGCGTAGCTTTAAAGTTCATGAAGAAGAGTGAACAAGCAGCACTCATTTGGACATACATATATATATACGATAAGTAAAATTATTTACATTTTCCTTGAATCGATAACTATCGATTATCACACTCTCGATAAGTATAGGTCTTAAATGATTCAATAATGAAGACTTAAACAGTTAAAGAGTTAAAAATATAACCTAGCTTCCCCTTATATAACATATTACATGCTTTTGCCATTTGCCTTAAATCGATAATTATCGTTAGCTAGAAATTGGGGTTTTCAGCTTACTTTCGATCTAGTTTAAAAATCCATGGGTACTAAATATTCGTTTAAACGTAAATTATTGCTTGGCAGCTCAACAATAATTAGCGGTTAACAGATTATCAATAATTATCGATAGTAGATAACTGTAAACTAATGTTTGCTAGTCTCTAATTAAAGATGAAGATGAAGATGTAAATATATATAATATACTATGGTATATTATTTAAAATTACATTTTCGATAATCATGAAATAAAAGATAATCGATAACTATCGTTTATTAGAAAATTAATTACTATCGCTTACCAGTTACTGATGCTTTTGATAGAACTTTTTTCTTTTTTTTTAAAAAGAACTCTACAAACTAGAAAAGCTTTTAGCATAGAACTTTAAATCTTTCATTTGTAGATTTTCTACCAAAATATATTGATTAAATAATAATGAATGAAAATTATAGGCAAGATATAACAGTGAAATCGAACTAAACTGCTAAGATTGGGAAAGGTTTTGTATGTGTGTGTGTGTAAACACAAATGTTTATAAGAGCTATAAGAACTTGGTACAGGGTACCTCCTAGTCAGGCACTCTTTAACTAAGCAATCTTACTAGTTGTTGGTGTTGCTGTTGCTATTGTCTGGCCATTTGTCAGATTTATTTATGTGTGTGTATGTGTGTTGTGTGTATATGTTGTGTGTGTGTCTGTGGGTATTGTCAGAGAGGCGTGTAAACACTTTAACATTTGACTTGGCGTCGACTCGTTGAGCTGCATTTGAATGCAATGCGACTTTCTCGCCAGGCCCCAAAACAGAAGTCAGCAACAACAACACCCGCACAACTATGTGCAACAAAGGAGAGGGAAAAAGAGGAGTCAAAGATGGAGCTGAGCTTTGGGAAGATTCCATTGAAATCATTAAAATAACAAATTGCGCACGAAACGCAGCGCCCAAAACAGAAATGGACAAAGCCACAAACGCAGCTAGGAGCTGCCGATGCGGCTCCCACAAGGTAAGTGGCATGAAACCCACAACAAAATGGTGCAAAAAGGGTATAACAACAACAGCAATTATGGACTGCCCAAAAAAAAAAAACAAGCAACCGCAGCGAAAAATGCGCTTTCTAACTGCTGAGAGAAGAGCTCGCAAAATATCTACAAAGTCATCGAAGTTTATCATCATTCGCATCATAAAAGCAAAAGTTTTTTTGGGCCAAAAGCGTGTGCAATGGGCGTGACCACACCCACAGCTGCGGATAGAAATGAAAATCTGTGTCATTTGACAGCAGCAAAAAAAGCAAATCTCTAATTGGGTTCACGAGGATCACATATGGAAAAAAAAAAGAAAAAAGAAAAAGGAAAGCTTAAAGGAAACTAGACAATTCCCTGCCAGAGCTAGATTAATCATCAGAAGATGCTGCAGCAGCTAAAAAGCTGAAGCTAAAGCTGCAGCTATAGCTGGAGCAGGGTTTAGTTTAGTTATAGTTGATGTGGTTCCCATGCATCCATAACACGACCGCATCTTCAATCAATGTCAGGCGAGGAACGCGAAAATTAATGAGCGAATTTTACACTGGACACTGCATAAACATATATCTATATACATATCTACATACATTGAGATATTGCACTCGCATTTTGTGTCTGATGGGCAGGCGGAACAAAATCGAGATAGAAATTGTAGAAGATACCAACAAAGTGGGCAGCTGTGCGAGCAAGTTTACACGTGGTGCGTTAATTGGATAAAGGAACATAGATCAGCGAAGAGCATATCAAATCAATTTCGCCATGTGCTTACGCCATGAGAATGGGAATGAGAACTGAAGAACGCTGGAAAAGATTAGCTGTACTTTTCATGTATAGCAATAATTCAAGATATTGGAAAATAATGGGATTTTCCTTGGTGAAAAATATTAATTTCATTTAATATATTATAATATAAATCAACAAAATTGTGCACTAATAAAATTTGTAGTAATTGGTGGTTAGTAGAGCATGTCTAAATATTTTTATGGTTTTCATGATATAGATATAAATGTGATCAGACCGAGAAAGACATGATTTCTCATGTTGATGTATTTAATTTAAAATATATATCAGCTTTAGTTAAATAAGAATGTAAATAACAACTCAAAAGCTTGACAAAATACAAAAAGATTATAAGGCATTGGAAACATGTAAAAAACTGTGATTTAAGTCTATAAATATTATTAAATTAAATTATATTCTCTTATTTAAGAAGAAATGTACGAAAATAATTATAATTTTCGTATAAATTTACTACTGCTAAAAAAAACCTATTCAAAATAGGATTCACATGCATTTAGGACTAATAATGCACACATGCATTTTTCTAATAAACACTAAATATGGACCTGATCTGCTATATACTATTTATTTTTATATGTATCTTTATATATGTAAATATCTAGATTTTCATTTTAGTAAAGTAAAAGTGATTAATAGCTTTTGCTAAAAATCCATTCAAAAACTAACTTTTCCGCAAGTTCAGGATAAGCGCACACTGCATATACCTCATTTTCCATTACTCATTTTACAGGCTGCTATCCCTCTCTCACTCTAACGCCGCACTAACAAGCTGCATCTAAAGTTTCCTATGCAACAAAAAATGCCAGAGATTTGAAATGTTGTTGGGGTTTTGGCATACCAGCAACGTAATTTGATAGGCGACAACTAGGGGCCAACTGGCAACTGTTGCTGCTGGCAACGTGTGCGTATCTTTTACACAACAGCAACAGCAACAGCAACAGCAATTGCAAGTGCGACTAATAAATTAATGTGGCAGCGTCTGAGCTTGTGGCAGCAACAGCAGCTCATAGCTAGCTGTCACCTTGCTCTAAAATGAAAGCTGGGCCTGGGAGTTGGCCTGGCTCTGGCTCTGCTTAGCGTGCTAAATTTGCTAGCCAGTTGCCAGCATGTCAATGCTGGATACAACAGCAACAACAACAGCAATTCGCACTCACATCTGCATTTGTATCTCAGAGTGAGTTTTGCGTTTGCATACGAGATGAGGTCGAGACAATGAGAGAAGCTGTTGTTACTCTTGTGCCTGGGAGTTATGTTAAGCTGCATAACGGTGCCGTGGCTAGAGTTGGCGCACCGCTTCGATCCGCTCGAGCTGCGGCTCTTTATCATTACCTCTAATAATACTGCAGATAGAGAGGGAGAGAGACTTGCAGAACAAAGGCTCGCCAAGTCCAAGTCAAACTCAAAGTCAAGTCCGTCCATAATGCTGACCATTTTGATTATCATTCACTTAATTATGATTGATAGCTGTAAATGTTGATGTATATCTTGGCCAATGGCTCAGTCATTTATGTGCTTTTGTATCTATTAGATACGTTCTGCTGCCAATTGATTTACTGTTAACCCATCTCCATCTCTCTGTCTCTTATATAGCAATCAAAACGGCCAAACAGCAATCACAAGAAATAACTCTACAAATACCCAATACCCAATGCCCAATACCCAAAGCCAAATTTGTTTTGGCCATATTTGTCGCTTGCTACAAAAATTCAAATGCAAATTGAGGTTACAAACTATCGACAAAATGCCCACAAATGGTCGAAGATTTTTGTTTTTGGTTTTTTTGTCTTGTTGCTGCCAAGTGAAATTTGTCGCAAATTGCAGTTTGCAACGTGCCCCTGCCCCACAAAAGAAAAACAAAATAAAATGCTTAGAAAACAAATGAGCAGAAAAAAGACCATCATCATTCGGCACAGTCCACGGTCACGACTGAGACAAAGGACTGTGACGAAATCGTTGACTACAGTTTCGATATTTTCTGGAGGACTACACTGCTAGAAACACTAAGCAATATTCTTAACAGACTATTTAAGGTACTCAAACATGTAAGCTCATAGAAACCTATTCCGAAGTCATATTAGAAAGTTAGGATCTGTCTATATTCCTAAAACAATTGTGTATGTTTAAGAAGAAAGACAGACAATTCCTAAATCAATTTATTACTAATTTGAATATCTTTATTAATATATGATCTCAATTAACATATTTATTATAGCTTGAAAATCGTTTCTTTGATGTGTAGCTACTATATTATCCTATATTATATTATATAAGATCAGTTAATCGATAATTATTGACTAAAAGACAATTGATTTTTATCGTTTATTTGAAAATCAATTATTATCTTCTTTTAAGCGAGTTTTATTTTAGAAAAACAGCTAAAAACAATTTTGTCTTAAACAAGAATATTGCGCTTAAATAAAGAAAACTTAAATTCAGTTCTTTATTGACAGCTTAAAAACTTGCTTAAATCAAGACTTTTATGCTTAATTTAAACTGATTTGACTGTATTGCACCTAAATTAAAGATTTACTCACATATTTCTTTCCAGTGTAGTTGCTAGAAAACTTGGCAAAAACTTAGCTTTGGAGGTCGGCATTTGATAAAGCCGACTTGGTTTTTATTTTTACTTTTTTCTTAGTATTTCTGGTATTTTTTCTTCTTTCTAGCTGCTAGCTACTCTCTTTAATGGGGTGCGCAGCCAATGATATAGACATTAGCACCGCAGGGTCTCCCATAATTAACGCACTGCATAATGCTGGAATTTTGCAGCGACTATTGCCGCTTCTTCTTCTTTATCTTGGTCTTCTTCTTGTTGTTTGGAAAAGCCATGCGAAAAACAGTGAAGCGCAACGCGTAAAACAAAAGAAGTCAGAAAGCAAATGCCACGGGCGGGACAGCGCAGCTGTAAAAAGATAAATCTAAAGAAAGTCCAATAAAGAAAGTGTTGGCCCCCAAGGCCCCTTACAAAGAAAGAGAGAGAGAGAGAGAGAGAGAGAGAAGAACTACATATTATAATACCAAGCATAGCTTAAGAGATGCCAAAAAGACAAAAGACAACAGCAACAACTGCAATAATTAGGCGCAACAAATTAAAGGCAACGTTGTTGCAGTTGAGCTTAATTGAATTCCGCGGCGGCTTCTGCCACAGATCAAAAAATACTGCTCCATGCAACATGTAGAAAGTTTTGATGGCTTATTTAAATGCGAATTGGCATTTTTTAATTTTCTGTTGAAATTTGTTGCTATTATTATTGTGATTATGTTTTTTTTTTTATTTTTTTTTGTATTTTTTTAAAACTTCTCGCAAACTAATTTCGCTTTCTTTTACATTTGCAGGTAAGACACGCCTCCATTTAAATACTCCTCCTCCTTCACATCCACTGACCGCAAGCTGTGTACGTGAGTAGACATTATAAGATTTCTAACAAATCTTTAGAAATAACTGAAAGTCAAAGCCAGAGAGAGAGGGTGAGGGAGGGGTCTGGTACGCTATTTGATGTGCGTATTAGCGTTGAAAAACAAAATGTAAACATTTTGACCACTTGCGGTAAGGTGAGGAGGCCTAACTCTTTGTGTATTGAGGTAAACGACCAGGTAAGCGGCAGTTAGACAGCATTTCCAGCACTTAAGTGAATTTTGTCTATTAAAAATGAGCAAATAATGAGATGCTTGGTTGCCAAATGCGGTCCAAACAAAAGTGAGTTTACTACTAAAAGAAAATAAATATAAGCTTTCAATCAAACATTGAGAAGAACCCTAAAGTAGTTCCAAACGAAAGAGTTTGTTGGTGACTTTAGGTAAGGTCAACAGAATATATGTTTTATACTAAACTAGAAATCAAGAGTTAAATAAAAGCTGACAGCTGAATTATGGTAGAAAATATATCGATAGTTTTGTGTATCAATTAAACTTACTGTGGAACATGTTGAATAAGTAATTGACCTTGGTAAGACTTATCTTAAACTAGAACTGGACAGTATGAGGATCAAAAATAACAGTCATAGAATGGTTATCGATAGATTAGTAATTAAAAAATTTGGAGAAACTCTCTTATAAGTTGCAGCGAATCTCTTAAAAGATTTGAAGTAAGGTCAATAGCAGCTAAGAACTTTTTATACTCGTTCACGAAGTGAAAAGAGCATATTGGTTTTGTGCAATGTCCGACTTGCTGTCCATCTGTCTGTATGAAAGCGCAGCATTTGGACACCTTTGAAGCTAGAGACTTGAAATTTAGAATGATGAGGAATCATCAATAAAAATGCAATATCTTCACATTTTGCAGTTAGATTACTGTTGATCCCTTTTACTGATAATACTTGATTAAATTAGGCTGTCTTTTCACCGTGAGCGAGTATATATGACTTTTTTTGCATATTTTTTTATATTTGTGGGCTCGACCCACGACCACGCATCAAACCAAATTATGTTTTGGAAAAAATTCATCGACTTCACTTCAAATTTAAACTTCACTTCAAATTTTAACACAAGTCAGTATTCTTCCGATATCTGTCCTGAATTCGAACCGGGTGTGTTTGTTCTAAATTGCTAGGTCTAATTCCTAGCCCACTGGGCCACACCCGGCCCCAAATTTTCCTACACGAATATTCTATATGAACTGATAGAGCTGTCAAAATATTTATATATTATTTTTCTTTTTATTGAAAATTTACAAAATGGGGATTGAACCCAAGGCTTCATGACTAGTCTGAAAGAGCTTACAGATCACAAATGCTTTGATTTAACTCTTATTGAACAGAATTTGTTCTTTAGTTTTATTTAAATATTCTGTTCTAGTAGAAATATTTTAGATACGCCCACTAGGGGGAGTGACAAATCGAGAATTGCTATATCTGTTCAAGCGTAAATGCTATTATTTTCGCCAATATTTCCGTCTAAGAATTGGGATTTGGAATACATACTCGTAGTTGTGCATCCCACCCCTAGATAAAAAAATGCGGTATGTATAGCTACGTCTTTCTTGGGCATGGTAAATCGGTATGATTATATCTTCCAATTTTATAGCTAGTCACAAAATTTTAGAAATAAGTTACTGTTGCTCTCCTTCTTAGATTGACTAAACACCATTGACAGACGCCTATCGCAAATCGAGAGTTTATATCTAGCGATTTGTATAAATCCTTTAATATTTTGGGACTTGAGACTTGCAATTTTGAATACATATCCAAATACATCACCCCGAGTCAAAGAGATATTGGGGGCGTGGCAAATCAGGTAAACTACATCTTCTACATTTTTAGAGCTAGAGCCCCCAAATATATAAATATATATATTTATATATAAGTTACTTGTACCCTCCTTATATTGGCTTAAAATCATTGACATACGTCTCCTGGGGGCGTGGCAAATCGGAAAAAACTATATCTTCTGGGATACCTAAACTTTGCAGTTAGATTTCTGTTGATCTTTACTGATAATAATTGATTAAATTAGGCTGTCTTTTCCGACTGCAACGTTCTTATTTATTGTACTAGAAACTAGGAACATGCATTACAATATCACTTATAACTACCGATTAATGATATCAAAATAATCGATAACTTTTCAGAGCAATTGATTCACCTAAACTCACATTTGGATACTTTAAGTAAGGTCAACAGAAACTACTCTTTATATCTTTAAATAAATAGTAATAAATCAACAGAATTTATATTCTTTCGATAACATATCGATAACAGATAATTTGGAAAACAAAGATTTGTAGGATATAAAGAGATGACTCTTTTCTACAATTTTAATAAATTTCAAATAAAATATATAAAAATAACAAATAATTTATTCGAGATTGAAAGTCGAACTTCTTGAAAAAACCATAAAACAACTATCTAAAATTTAAGCGATTTCGATAAACAGTAAAACACACTTCAACTGCATTCTGTAGAGCTATAAAAACCGATCAATTACCCTTAAAATATTTCCATTACTATCAATAATTGCAGCATAAATCATTTATGTGCTTTAAAAAATATTAGTTTATAATGAAGTGAAAGATAACATATTCCCCCCAATCAATAAAAGAAAATGAATGTCTTAATTCGAAAGATAAACAAAAAATCATTGATTGCAATTATATTCTGATCTAACTCCACGCACTGAGTTAAATAATTAAGCTGCTCATTAAAGGGCGCATCCGTTCCATATGATGGCATGAGATGTATTCCCGAAAACAAAGTTGACCCACCAAACAAATGCATTGCTCGTTAAAAATCATATAATGCGCATCCATATAAACTCATTAAAAGTTCAACAAACCCGGCTGAGCAGCCGAAACAACTGTTAATGGAGCCCAAGGCGGGCAATGCCACAAGAGGGGGCGGAGCATGGGGAGGTCTAAACTAGAACAATAAACTCGGCCAGCGGCGAGCAACAGCAACAACAACAGCAACAGCAATAAGTAATAAGTACTAAGCATAAAGAAAAATATTACGGCACTGCGCATTAAACACGAAAGCAACTCGGACAACAGCAAACAGCAGCAATAACAACAACAACAGCAATAGCAGCATCAGCAACAGCAGCAACAACAACGGCTACCACAATTAAGAGCTTATGACAAGTCACAAAAATAGCTCGGAGAGACAGGCATTAGAAACAAATTAGAGCAAATTAGAATTGTTTGATGCAACAGCAGCAGCAATTTCTACGAGCAATGCAGCAACAGCACCAATAACAGCAGCAGCAACATTTATGACAAGTCTAACAAATAGCTTGAAGAGACAGGCATTAGAGACAAATTAGAATTCTTTGATGTAACAGCAACAATTCCTAGCAGCAATGCAACAACAGCAGCAGCAGCAACGGCAACAACAGCAGCAACAACATTTATGACAAGTATCCAAAATGTAATGAGAGGCATTAGAGACAAATTAGAACTAATTTGAATTGTTTGATCCAACAGCAATAAAACAACAGCAACAGCAAACAGCATATGCATGACAAGCTTTGGAATGAAATTATAACAAATTAATGTTGCCAAATTTAACAGCTACAGTAGTTGCAGCAAACGCCAACAGCAACAGTTGCTGTAGCATCAGTAATAGCAGCAACATGTATAACTAGTCACCGAAGTAGAGAGACAAGCACTTTCTACAAATTAGAGCATATTATCAATCATAGTATCAATAACAGCAGCAACATTTATGACAAGTTACCAAAATAGCTTTATATGACACGCATTAGCAACAAATTATACAGAATTAATATTGCCCATTGCAACAGCAACACCTTTCAATAACAGCAGTAACAACAGTAGTAGCATTAGGAACAGCAACAGCAGCAGCAACATTTATGGCAAGCCTATAAAAAAAAAAACATTTAAAGACAGACTTTTGAAGCAACTTAGATCAATAAAAATGCCTTATGCACCAGCAACACCGAACAGCAACACCTCACAGCAGCAGTAGCACAGCAGCAACAGCAGCAGAAACATTTCTGGCGGCTAGGTTCTAAAAACTTAGAAACAAATTAGAGCCATAATGTAACCTCATGTAATAGCAACTGTTCGCAGCAACATAGACACAACGGCAACTGCTCCCAGCAACAGCAGCAACAATATTTGAGAGACAGGCATTAGAAACAAATTAGAATGAATAAATATTGTCTAATGCAGCAGAAACTGCAAGAGCAAGAGCTCGCAATGGCAGCAGCAGCAGCAACATGTTGCACTTGCATTTGACACATTAAACGCTCGCCAGTTATTTTGCACTTTTCTTCTTCTTTTTTTGGCCTGCAACAATTATGAACACGAGACGCTGCCAGCACACAGCATGGAATGTTGCTGCTGCTGCCGCATGTGGGATTATTCAATTTTGTTGCCAACGCCGCCTGCAAAATAATGTAATTGCTGTGCATGTGCACAGCCTCCCTCCTCCCCCTTTTACACCTGTGCTGCCTCTGCTTCGCTTTGATGCAATCTGCGACGCTTACGAAGCAAACATTGGGCGAGTTTTTTTTATGAGACGCGTTACACTTATATCATAGAAAATTGTTGCTGCTTCTGCAAACATGGCCAGGATGGAGACTTGACTTGACCGTGGCCTCGGTGCGTCGGCCCATCCGGCTTTGTTTGTTGTTTGACAAGTTATGCACTGCAAAAAAAAGTATTTATATATACATATATATATACATAGATATATATGTCTGTGTATTATGGAGAAAATGTAACGCCGCCCAAGATGGATATCAGTTACGCATGCGCAGAGACAGCGACAGCGACAGCGCCTGCGTTCAGACGCTGCAACTAAAGATGGCAGTTGGCTGAGAGGCACACCACTCGCTGTTGCTGTCGCTGATGTCGTGTTGTTTATTTTTTATAAGACACTGTTGCCAATGGGCATAAATGGAGCATATGGGCTGTGCCTTTAAAGTAGAAGCCAGCCATGCTAACCAGTCAGCAAACTAAGCCAAGAATTTGCCTGGGCCTTTAGACTGTCTAACACACAAATCAGCTAAAGCTATATCTAATTTCTATGTGCTTTATACTTATATATTGACAACATGCCTCAGAGCATACATATATACCATAGAAGACATTGTACATATGTAGGGTATAGTTGTTATCTAAACATAACAAAAGGAAGTATTCATATAAGCACATTTTATATCGATTGTTCATATAGCAGTTATATGATCTATTGACAGAATTATCTTTTAAATATCTTTTAAATAAAATACATCAAAATCCGAAGAAACTTTATACCAAAATTCATAGAGAAAATATTTCTGGAATAAAACTTGAAAGTCAACCCAAAAATATTTACGAACCTTCAACAACTTCCTCGCTCAACTGCTTTTGCAGGGTATGTATGAGTCGTGCTGCCAGGCCTGACTGCTGTCAGGACTAGCTCAGCTATATCTTTCAACTCTGAACTTTATTGTATCTAACGGATGCAGCAACTGGCCGTGCTGGCCATCAGCTGACGATTTATTGAACCTTCTTTGTAATTACGCCCCGCGGGCAAAAGCAATTTTAAGAGTTTCGAGTGGAGTTCAAAAAAATATTTTATAAGCTGTGCCGTGGATGCTGTTGGATGCTGGCTGAGCTGAGATGGCTATCAATGGCCAGCAAACCGAAAAAAGCGTTCAACAAACAGCAGCAGCAGCAACAACATTGAAAGCAAATAAACAAACAAATGAATTGCGTGGATTTGCATGAGAAACTTCAGTTAACAACATAACAACCAAACAACCAAACAGCAACAACAACTGCAAGTGAAATGTGTGTGTGTGTTTAACAACAAAAACAACTAGCAGAAGTCAAATCTTCAGTTTTTCGGTAGCTTTTCGGCCCAACAACAAGAGCCGGCGGCAACATCATGAGCCGACAATCCACTTGAAATTTCACGCTCTTTAAATAACAACAACAAGCTGACAAGAACCTGCAAGCAGCAATTAAATAAAGCATCCACAACACACTCACACACACAGACACACACGCACACTACACAACTAAATTTCATTTTCACTTAACGCATCAAATTAAATAACGAATAAAAAGCCCTCGAAAGTGCAGAAAAAAAACATTGTAAGTAAAAGTGCTTTAGGCGGGCGTTCACGACTGGCAGATGCCCTAGAGACAATGACGAGCTGCTTTGCCGAACTATTCTAGTCTGAAAAATATTCAGCTTAGCTAAAAATTAATATAAATTTAATTAAATTTATTTTTAATTTCACAAATTTCTAACTCCTTGTCTAACTTTTCTCAGTTGGGCTTTTTAGACTACTCTCGCTTTCTAGTTTTTCTCTATAAAGTATTTTTGAATGAAGAAAAGAGCTATTTAGAGAGTTTATTGTTAAAATATAATTTATATGTTTTATAGATATTTTATTATATTACCTTTATGTAAGAACAGAAGTCAAGACTCGATCTTATATCATTTTTTGGGGGAATGGCTTCTTTTATGAAAGATAACATGTTAGTCATCTGCGTATACTTGACATGAAACCGCATACTATATATAAAGTCCCTTACTCATATAGTCTTTGAGTTATCTTTGAAAACCTACTATATCTACTACCCATTACTCTTCTTGCTCACATCCAAAGTTTCAGTTTAGGGTATATGAAATCACACACAAGTGCTGCACAACAACACTCTCACTCACAGCCACACACTCATACACACACATACATGCATAATGGCAACTAATTTTCTGTTCTTCTACACCGTAAACAACCCACAATGTAATATAAAGGGGGGCTCGAAGCGGAGGTTGGGGGCGTGAGGCTCACTCGTAAGCGCTGCGACTTTCACGTAATTAAATCAAATCTCAAATGAAAATGAAATGAAAATTATTTATTAATTGCGCACCAGCTACACAGAAAGTCACTTCACTTTCTGCCTACGCTCGCAGTGGGCGTGGCATGGCCTATACAACTATAGCATTTGCATTGAATCACAACAGCATTTGGATTTCAGGCTTTCAGGGGGAGAGGGTCGCTGGGGCGCCAGCATTTGAATAACAAGTGATTTGCATCTGTGAGATAAGAAGATACTTTTCCCACTGCAAAACCCTGAGATATTGTATCCACAAGCTGTCAGCTACATGCGCTTAACATTGGCTACACCAACTGCTGTCGCTCATTAAAAGTAAATTTGTTGCTGCTGGCATAAATCAAGCGGGGTAAAAAATAGAAAGAATATCTCAGGAAAGTGGAAAATTTCTGCTAGGCTGAAAGACGTTTAGGACATGGACTAAATGGCATAAATTACTACCAATTCACTAAGTGCAAAAGCTTTTAAGCTAATGAATTAAAGCTAGAAAAAGTTTTAATGCTTGATTTAAAGATAGTTTTTTAGTTTTTCTTAACTTGATACCGATAACTTGACTAATAGCCTTGAAGATTAACAAACAGCTAAGATTTTCCATTTTTCTGGCTAAATTCATTTATATTATATTCGATATCCTTTACCTATACTTTTATTAACAAGAGTGGGCAACAAAAAAGTATATCTGTGGAATGCTGAATTTTAGTAATAGTTAAAATTAATGTCTTAACAATAAGCGTATTCCAAAAAACTGCAGGGTAATCGATATGTACTAATCGATAAAACCAACGAAGCCTTAAGAAAAACTACAGAACCTGCCTGATATACAGCAATCCATGAAAACTTCAATATTTACTAATTAAAGATCCAAACAAAAACATATTCCAAAAACATCATAAAAATCGATCATTTTCCAATAAATTTCTAAGGCTTAACTCCAAAAAAACTGAAGAAAGATCGATTGTTCTCCTATCTTTAATTATCTAGAACTACAATTGACGTTTACAAAAAAAATTACGCATTTAAAACTTAAGAAAGAGCACTTTGGGTTAGAACTGATAATCGATAGTATAGTATCGATAGTAGAGTTACATATATCTAATACAAATGTAGTATTAACAATTAGAAATTGCTTAAGTTAGTTCAAATACTTTTCATGTAGCCAAAAAATTACCGATCAATAGTGTCGATAAAATAATTTGAAACAGTTGAAATGAAAACCTTAATAATAAGCGTATTCCGAAAAACTGCAGGGTAAACGATATTTTCTAATCCTGATGTACGTTTAATTATAATAACTTCAAAATTTACTGACTAAAGAACCTATCAAAAACATATTACGAAAAATATGAAGATCGATCATTTAGAAAGATAGGAAAGAGCACTTTCGGTTAGAACAGCTAAATTATCGATAAATATTCTATCGATAATAAAGAGCATTGCTTCTTAGTAGAGTTACAAATATCTAATAATAATGTAAAATTAGGAATAAAGAATTGCTTAAGTTACTTTTCATAGACCCAAAAAACTCGATTAATAGGGTCGATCAAAAAATTCAGTTTAAGTTTCCGTTGTAGTTACATTGAAAAAATAAATTTCAGCAAATTCAGAGAGTAGCTCAATCACAAACTATGCAGTAATTAGAGAACTTTCGCTTCTGTTATTTACTCGCTGCAAATATATCACATATACGCCATGTTGTACACCGTCGATAAATTAGCTGTCAAAGTTTTAGCAAACAGTTTCTGCGCTAAATTGACGTTACAGTCGATGCAGCAAGAACTAAGCAAACATTGACCAAAAAATTGCTAAACCTCTGACACCTGCCCCCCTTGCCCCCGTCATCGTTCACCTTTCCCCTCTGCATCAATGCAGAAAAGTAAAATCAACAGCAGCAAAGAAATCAGCGGAAATGTCACTTTCTTTTCAATCAAAACGCAATTCATGGCACTCGAAATGCATCAACGGCGAAAATGCTACAAAAGGTCGTGCCACTTCATGAGGCGACGCGCAGCACTCGACGCAAGGCAGGAAAATCAAAAAAAAAATCAAAAAAAAGAAGCAAACACAACTATAAAACGGAAAGGTAGAAACACGATTTTCAAGAGAGTGTGCGTGGGGGTGGGGGGATCGCAGAGTTTTGGTGTTTGGTTCACTCTGAACTCTAACCCGTGTGCCAATAAAAATTAAACTACCAAAAAAAAAGAGCTAGCGACGCTTTAATTTGCAATTCGTGGAAAATTCTTTAACTAAAATGCCTTCGCGCAAATCCCCACCTGTTGCCAGCTGCCTGCCCAGTTGCCAGTTGCTTGTCCAAAACAACATGGTAAATATTTAAAAATGTACTTAGGCCAAAGTGAAAGAGACAGGCAGGCAAGCAGCCAGGCAGCCAGGCAGCCAGTCAGCCAACTAGACAGGCAACAAGCCAGAGTCAGAGCTAGAGCCTCGTCGACCCTGCAACAACAATGAGGCAAGCGTTGAGGCGACAGATGCGACAAACAGCTGACTGCAACAAACAAGAAGAAGAGCTGCAGCAAGACACGGCAAGACTCAATAATGCCCAGCCAGAAAGAGAGAAAGAGAGAGAGAGAGAGAGAGGGAGGTAAGGGACAACTGTTTCGAGGCTTTAGGCCAAATGCAAATGATTGGCATGGGAAGCGCTATTTTTCTGGGTAAAGAGGCGACTAACACTAAAAAGAAGTTAAGCTCAATTATGTGCTAAGTAGCAAGGAGCCAGCAAACAACAACAGCAACAACAACTGCAACAACTACAAGTCGCAATTAGTAAGGAAAATTGCTAACAAACTTCGAGTGAGAGTTGAGCGCTTCGACTTTCGAGCTATAGAGGATGACAATGACAGCCAACATGGCGTATGAGTCATGCGGAGAACTGAGCGCTGCTTGATTTGCTTAACAAGCGAGCTTCAAATGCCTTTTGTTAGAGGAAAATGCTCTTGGGAAATGACTGAAATTTATTAAATTCACAGAATTTTACAACAAAGAAAAACCAAGCTTTAATTAACTAATTTTAACAATCTTAGTTTATTTACATCAAAAAGAAGAAAGTCACAGTAAAAATGTTGCTGCCAGCACAGCCTTTAGCTTTGACTATCAATCAGTGAGGGAGTCAGTCATTCAGTCAATCAAGACCACCCACAATATATATATATGTCTAAGCTCTAGTTGCGAAAAGAAAACGAAACTTTACCAAACAAGCAAAGTTTTCAAGCTATCAGCATTGGGGTTATGCTTTGAACATCAATCAATCAATCAGGCAGGATAAGCAATAATTTATAATATACATTTATCTATGCATAAATTCTAGTTTTCAAAAAAGAAGAATATTCTCCAGTAGTCAGGGTTTGCTTTTTACGTTCATTATCAATCAGTCAATCAGTCAGCCAAAATAGGTCTTGAAAGAAAAGCGCAAATAATAAACAAAGCTCAGCTTTCTATCTTCAAGACGTTCATCAATCAGGCAATCAAACATCAGTCAATCAATCAGTTTACGATCAGTCAGTTTAGAAAAGTTATAAAATATATTTATGGATACATTTTGCCTATGAAAGGGAAAAGAAACATGTTCTTCAAAACTCAATTTTCTCAATCAATCAATCAGTCAGCAAATGGCAAGTTAGTAAAGTTTTTATTTAGTTCATTTTACTTTCTGAAACTTCTTTTGCTAAACAGTTTTCCTAGAACTTCATCAAAGGTTTGTTTAGCAAACCGTAACAAGTAAATATTTTAACTTTCGAGACCTTGCACTAACAATTAATTTAGCCCTCAATTATGGCTCGATTTACCAGGAATTCCCTTCAACATTCCTTACGTATTTCAGCGCAAGCTAATTAATGTGTTAACTTACTTTTTCTTTCCCAGCTAGAAGAAAGGGAAAACGCAAAAAAAGGGAGCATAAACTTTAGCCATTCGAACTTTAAATTGTGTTAAAATAATATTTGCAAAAACAATATGCGAAAGTAGTTCGGAAAAAGCATTTTAATAGCCAAACAAAAGTCATATGGAAATAAGAGTCCCCCTCAGCTCGGGTTCCCTTCACAAGTATGCGAGAATATATGTGTATATATTTAGAAAGTTTTCAACGTGGAAAAGTTGACACAGGGAAATGGCTGGCAGTTTATGGAAAGGAAGTGACGGGGCTTGAACTCAAAGCTGAAGCTCTCAGATCTCCGAGTTCTCTGAGCTCTCTAAGTTCTGAGCACAAATTACCAAGTAAATAAGAAGCAGAGTGCGTTTTGCAGTTGCCAAGGGCAGAGCATAGCTCACGCCCCACCCTCCCCTTGCTGACTGCATCAATTTCTTAATAACTTTTCATTTTTTTCTCTGCTGCTTCCGCTTGGCATGTGGAGAAGAAGAAGGAGATGGGGAAAGGGGCGCCCCTGTGGCACTCAAGCAATTTGTGGCATTATGTGAGGGTCTCGTTTGCCATTAACCCGCTGTGGTGCAGCTATTTTATATGCAGAAGAGCCACACAGTCCGAGCCACAACTGAAGTCGAGTCCAGTTGAAGATTGGCATAGAATCTTGAGTTGGTTATTTACTTCTTCTTCTACGTTTTTTATTATATTTAACCGTTTTCAATTTTAGCTGGGACCTTGTCTGCTGTTATTAAAAAACTGTTTGCGTCAATTTCACACACACACACTTGGTCTTGGCTCTTGGCAATTCAACTAGCCAAACAAGCTGCAAACCAAGCAAATATTTGCAACTGACAAGCACAGTGAAACGCAGACAAGCCCACGCTTGAATCTCTATCTAATCGCATTGCAACTGCAGTTTAATTAGTAAGTCTTTTGGCCACAACAGATTATCTGTTTGTATATAAAAGACTGACTATATGACTGACTGATTGACTGGCTGACTGACTGCCTGATTGGTATATAACCTCACCATTCAAACTTCAAGAACTGAGCAACTGAAATCTTGCAAAAAGCTGCCTTTTGAGTCTAAGTATGTGTGAGTGGGATTCTAAGTGTTCTAAGTGTGCAAGAGAACCGTTCAAGTAGAGCTTTGTGTCTATAATCCTTTGGCATCTCGCCTAAGCATCAGTACAATAAACAAAAAGTTACAGGTACGAGTCCGGCAGTAAGCATTAAAATGGGAATTCGGGGTATAATGGTTTTCTGATAATGTATTTAACAGGCAGATGGAGGAGTGGCAGACATCATAAAGTATATATATTCTTCATCAGTTCGACTTCAGCCGATTCCATCTAGCCATATACGTCGGATATCTCTCTCTGTCCAGTCCTGACTAGAGCGTTCTTACTTGTATTAGATTAACATTTTTCTTTTCCTTTAACATTTTGTTAGCTACAGTTGTACAATGTCAGAAGAGCTCATAAAAATTAACATTTCCGTTTAATTTAACATTCTGTTAACTAACATAAAAGCATCACATGTATTTGACATGATTCGACACCCTGAGCTGATTTTTTCAGTAGCTCAGTGGCTTAACAGTTGGCTTACTGATCGCAAAAACCAAAGTTCGAGCCTCAGTAAAGTCAAATAAAATGTATTTTTTTCTAAATTAAAAAAAATATTTGGTAAACAGGACATTAAAAAAATGGTAACTTCAGCCAGAAATAGACAAACCAAACGCCCTCTTCACCCAAACAATTTCACAAGCAATGTTTCATTCCCTTCAGCATAATGTATATAAATATATATAACTGCTCAGCTCAACGCCTTTTCATTTATTTTCTTTCTAACTCTATTTGCAGAAGACGGCGACAGCGAAACCCACCAAATATCATTATTATCCACACAATCAACACATCTATCTGCTGCCCGAATGCGCCATACAACAGGTCTGCAATGCGGTCTATGTCCGTCTCAACTATACCCAACCGCTCTGCGCCTGTCCATCAAGGTGAGTAAAACTGAAACCCAACCCAAGCTCAAGCCCAGTCGAAGCCTAGCCAACCGTAATGCCCCCAAGCTAACTCAGCTGGCTATCCGTGGTTGCGCCCAACTGTGAGTTGTCCAGCTGGGGGGGAAGTTTGAGTCAGGAACTGGGGGATTGCTAGACAGACAGCTGCTAAACACTAAGACCAATCTGTCTTTTTTTACTTTTTTTGTAGATATCGTGATCCCTGCTCGGCCAGCCTCAACGAAGATGATCAGCACACCACCAAATTGGTCGGTGATAATAAAAAGAAGGTAAGTTTGCCATCTAACAGTGGGAGGGCGTGCTCACCAAACCGAGATACACTGAGCAAAAAAAGTGCAACTTGAGCTTAAATTAACTTGAAATCCAACGAAAATTAAAATTATATCAAGTTTACAGAATGTGGAATAAAGCTAGAAAATTTGAAAATAATTTTACATCAGGAAAAATTATAATTTTAAAACCATTTAAGAAAAGTCTTTGAAAGACCCCTCAAGTGCCTAGTTCTTTAAATTATAGATTCAGATTTCGAAAGACAGATTTTTAAAATATTTTTGACGAAAACCAGTCTAAAAAAACTTTACTTTTTTTACCATTTGGTTCAAGTCCAACAAATTAAACTCTTATAAAATAATGAGGTTTTCATATCAAAAGACCACCCATTATTTTGCTCAGTGCATTACAATTCGTATAAGTAATTGGTATCAATGATAGATCATGTGGCTGGGCACGACTGGAACTGCTTTTATAGATTGTTGTAAAAAGATTTCCTGGAAGGATCTGCGATTTGGTTAACAAGTCTTTTCCCACAACACAGCAGCCACCCAACCACCCGCTGCACGTGTGTGTGTTTGTGTGTGGTGCAATTAGTGGTGCAGCGGTGCATAATTGAGTTATAACTGCTGCTCCAGCTGCTGGCGAGCCACAATAAATTTGCCATAAATGCAATAATAATAAAAAGTTTTTAATAGTTTAATGAGTGGGGTCGTCAATGTGGGCTGCGGCTGGTTAATTGTGCGGCCGGGTACCGTTAAATGCCACACTTGCTGTAGTGCATGTCTTGCCGGAACTGTACCACTAGCAAAATTATGAAAATGCGTTTAAAACGCTGACAGCGGACAGCGAACAGGCAGAAGCTTAGCTAGAAAAACTGGCACAACTGGCAGCCAGTAACTGGCAGGCCACATTAACCTGAATGGCAGCCAATTGGCAGCCAATGGAGCGGGCGAAAGGAAATGCCAACCAGCCAGCTACTCAGCCAGCCATCCAGCAGCATGCAAAGAGCGCCGCAAGTCAATCAAATTATTGACATCAACAGCAACAGCTAGTAAGAGTGCTCTATTAAGAAAGGCCTAACTAAAGAATACCCTAAACAGGGCATACAACCAAAAACTCTAGGTATCTAAAAAAAGATATAATTTTCACATGACTTTACTTTAAAAGAACCCACATACCAAATTTAACAACAATAGCTCATATAGATCTCGAGTTATGCTGAACATACCAAATTTTAAAAGCAAGTTAATCAATATAAAGAAATAGAAATAATCAATATAAAGAATAAGGTTAAGAGGCAGAAATTCTTGTAATTCTTATGATATATAAAAGCATTCAACTCAAATATAGAGTCTCTATCTTTTCCAATTTTTGGGTGATTGTGAATGTCAAATTAAATTACCTTATTTTGGGTTGAAAGGGTATTGTGATTTAAATAATGAAATATTCTTAATTGAAGCTTACTTCACAAGAGATAACATACCAAATTGTATATCTCTAGCTCTTATAGTTCTCGAGTTATGCCAAAATATAAACCTAGTCTGAAATTGTCTTTAACGAAAACTAACTAACTATCAAGACATATGAGCAAAAAATTAAAAACTTCTTTTGCATAGGATATAGAAGAACATATAACGCAAATATCAAGTCTCTGGCTTTCGTAGTTTTCGAGAACAGAATAGATAAACTCAGCTTATCATAGGAAGCAAGAATATATATAAACTATGATATTGTAGATTATCTCTTCAAACTATCTTTTGTGATTTTCGGAATCAGACTACATAAACAGGGCTTATCATAATATTGGTATAGTAAATTCACTGCTCTACCCACAATACAAAACGAATATACCGTTTCTACTCTCATTTTCAATGGGTATCGCAACAACAATAGCAGTAGCCCAATTGTAACACGAAAAATCTGTTAAAAGGACAATCATGGCAGTCAATTGAATGGAGTTCAAGCATTGCATGGGATCAACTAACCAATTGGCTTTTGCAATTTTGGACAAGCTTTGTAGCTAATGTGGCACAAGCAATAGAGGGGGCAATCCCCCCTACCCAGCTACCTAGCCAACGCCCAGGGCACAGCTGGGCTGACAGCACGCTCGCCTGTCCAACGGTGGCTGGCTGGATGGATTACAGTTGTGCACTTTGCCAGAGTCTCGTTGCATGTTAACTTTCAATTTGAACCACGATCAATGAATATCAATAGAGCGGGTTTCGGGAGGAGCGGGAGTTCTAGTAAAGCAACTTTCTTTGGCTAGCCCTGTGGGCCAATCTAAAATAGACGCCGCCAAGTGAATGTCTAATTGCTGCACTCATGCATTCTACTCCTGTGCCTAGCTATTAGCCACGTCTAGACAGACTGAAAACGGTATTCATTACACTAATCAAATCTCCCTCTCTCTCTATCTGTCTATCTCTTTCTGTCTCTCTTCAACAGGCAATTACGCTGGCGAAAACGTGCGAAGCCACAACTGAGATGCGCGAATGCCGCTCGCCCAAGGATTGGTCCCTGCTGGCGCTACAAAATACACGCACTGGAAAATCTCACTATCTTGTCATATGCCGCTGCCCCGATCACTTCAAAATGGGTGAGTGTAAATTGGAAAAATCAATCAAATTATCAAATTATATATATGAATATAGAAGAATTTTAAAACACTTTAGTTTAGGTCAAGTAAAAACGAAGCTTATGCAGACAATTTTTAGTCTTTTTAAGTCAAGCTAGAATCTTTTCTAACAAACTTCTTCCTACTCCACAGAGGGACCCATGGCCCATGATCAGCCCACCTATGCGAGCGTGCCCGGAATACGTGTATTCGGCATGATGTGCGTCAAGCCGGGTTATTCGGTGCGCAAACCAAGCGCCCAACCACCCAAACGCTACCAGCTGCAGAAGCCCTTCTATCGTCCAGGCACAGGAGGAGGAAGCAACAATGGAGGAAGCTCACTGGGCGGACAGAAGGACAGCTATGGCAGACCTATATACGGTGGTCTATCCAACAGCCAGGTGGGCAGCTCAGCCATCAGCGCCAACTATCAGCCACAGGATCAGACTTTCCAGAATGGCGGCAGCAGCTCCTATCAATACCTGAATCGACCTGAGAGCACTCAGCATACGCACAGCAGTTCGCCTAACTTCCGCCCGGATCAGTTTTCGCTCAACGGTTTTCCGGGCAGCAACTACGGACGTAACAATGAGCGACGTGGCGAGGCGCCGCCCATTGAGGCAGCTGCCGAGGAACGCGAACAGGTGCCGAGTAGCAGCAGCATCAGCAGCAGCAGCACACAGTCGAGCGATGAGGCAGAGGCACGGACCACGCTCCAAGCGGAGCAGAGCGAGGCAACTACGGCGGAGTTGACGACACAGCCGGAGCCGACGAGCCGTGTCAAGCGATCGCTGGATACGATGGATGACTATGAGCCAGAGTTTCCCTGGGATCGTGTGCTGGAGTTCCAACAGACCATTGTCTGGGACTAAATGCAAAATCTAAGCTGAAGCTTAAGTAGTAAAACATTTTTCTAGCACAACAATTTTTAATTGGAAATTTTTCGGAATACTCTGCAACCTACTGTGACTGAAGCTATTAGAGAGGATCGCGACCAACTGATTGTCCCGACGACACAGACACGGGTTCAACGACTACGTGACAGAGAGGCGGTTTTACGTAACGTAACGCGTAACGTAACGTACTTACAATTAGACGCTAAGCATTTAAGTTTAAGCATTTGAAATGGCATTTTTCGATCTAATGTTGATCACCTAGCCCCCATTCCTTAATTTATAACAAATACTCGTATTTTGTATTTATTTAAATGAAAAACAAAAAAAACAATTACGAATTAATTAAACAATTACGCGCCGACGCCCACGCCCAAACTAATTGTTTAATTAATTTGTTTTGCATATCGAAAACCCAAAATATGGCCTCAATCCCTTTTTTTAAATAACATATTTAAACATATCTTAATTAAACAGTGAAGCAAATTATTTAAATTATAAACAAGAGAAAAATACATTTAGTGGCCTATTTATGTTAGATCTAAGCTGCATTTACTAGTAGTTAAATTAAACGACAACAAATTATCAATGTAAACGATTTTGAATGAATTTTTGCTCTGCTGCGCATACGAAATGCATATGTAATAAATTATTTATATATTTTAGTTAAATAAATCAAACACATTGCAATTATTTATGGGACTAGAGATGAACTAACTCAGTGCAAGGGCATAACATAATATGACACTGTTAGCTACAGATGCCACTTGTGAATAACATAGCTAACAGAAGTGCACAGGAGAAACGGCTAACAGCTGTTACATATAACAGAACAATGTTATTAACAGCTCATCACTACTCACTGTTAACAGACCATTACTCAATCGTGATCACAGCTGAACAAACTAACAGCTTTCAGTGAAAGCGCTCAACTTATTTAACATAACATTTAAATGTTAAAAAGTCAGTTTCTTTACAGTAATTTTTGAATAACTGAGAAGTTCTTTTAATCATATAAAACTGGCTTAGGACTCACCCAACATTTCTGCATTGACCACAATATTACAGCTGTACATGGGCGTGACCAGACGCTGTGGTTGATTCTGGAAAGCCTGTCGGCAAACCTCCTTGGCAGCCGTTAACACTTGACCTGTTAGGAGTTAACAGAATTATGTTAAACTAAGCTCAAATATATCAATATGGGAGACTCACCCGAGAAGGGTCCAAAACCGCGTGCATTTAAATCCTCGCCGTCTGACTGCACGGACCACTCGAGCACCGCAAAGCAAACGCCCTGCATGGGCTCCTCGCATAGCGGACCTGCGCCCGTTGTCAACTGAAAGCCATTCACCAAGGAACTATTGAAATCTCGACGTGCATCAGTTAAGTCCGTATCAGAGCTTTTGGATTGCGTGCACCAAAAGTCGGGCTGATCATAGTCGCTAAGATTAAGCAGAACATTTGTGCCACAATTGCGTGGACCCAGCGACCAAATGCGATGCACTAGCTCCGAGGGCGAAAGCGAGCTGAGTCCATGTAGTTGCAGCTCCGCAAAGGCAGAGATTAGTTGACTCCTGATGGAGGCTAAGAGAGTAGAAAACTTCTCCGAGAGCAGAGAGTTGCGAGGAGTTGCAGCTAGTTCCTGGAAAGGGAAAGTTAGTTAACATTAAATGGATCTACATTTGAATCTCTGGACTCACCTTGAAGACATTGCCATGCTGCTCAAGCAGCTGGACAACAGCTGCGGGCAGAGGCAGTGCTATAACCCTTAGCGTGCCCAGCTTGTTGAGGGTTTGCTGTGTGGCTATCTTCTTGCTGATATCCTTGTCATCAGCTGTCTTGACAATGGCTTCATTGACCATATCCACAGTTGCATCTGGCACAATAGTTTCTCTAAAGGAGACTATTGGCTTGGATACATTGACCTTGATCTTGGCATAGCTCTGCTCCAGATCATGCACACATTTCTCCACGTGCACTTCGCCCAGGGTCGTTATCACGTGCTCTCCTGTAGGAGCTATAGAGACCTGCACGCAGGCATCCGCTTGATTGAGCAGCTTGAGACCCTTCACTAGCTTGGGCATGTCCTGTGGCTGAACTGGCTCAATGGCAACACGCAAGATGGGCGTGGCCATAATGCTCAGTTCGCTGAACGAGGTGCAGTCCAGGGTGCTGCTAAGTGTAGCAGTCTTTACTATATGGGACTCGAGTCCACCAATGCCTACTATATTGCCCGCTGGAACTTCCTCCAGCAGCTGCAGCTCGCCGCCCATGAACATATAGAGATCTCCGACTGTAACCTGCGTGGCGAAGGGCGCCTGCTCGGCCACTCGATGCGATGGCTGACGTGGATCGTGCTTGGGCGTCAGATTATAGAGCTGCATGCCACGTCGCAGCGTGCCGCTAAACACACGCGCAAAGGCTATAAACTCGAAGGCCTTGCGCTCCTGCTCCTGCTGCTCCTCGTTGGCAGCTTGCTCTGCTGCAGTTGTTTGGGTATTCAACTGTTCCACGCCCATTGTGAGCTGCTCCAGTTGCGCCTGTTCACTCAGCTGCTTGCGCTCCTCGATGCGACGACGCACCTCGTCACGACGCTGCTGCAGCTCCTGGTCGGTCAGCCGCTTGGGTCGATTCTGTGGCAGCTGCGCCACCGGCACGGGCATCATTTTGGAGACAAATGCAATGACATTCTCGCTCTGAGCATTGCAGCTCTTGAAGCTCTCCTTAAGCGAAAGAGTTTGTGCTGGCAAGGAACTTAGCTCCACATTGGCTGGATAGAGTAGACGCTGCGCCCGCTCCTCGCTGATGCAATGCGGCGGCGGCACATGGCGAGCGACCATTTGGAGCACACTGCGATCGATGGGCAACCACTGACCCAGCACCGTTTTGATCTGCAATTTGGCATCTGTCAAGCGAAGATCACGCGCTGCCAGCTTCAAGCCCAGCTTCTCTGCTATCTGTGGCAGCTTCTCCTTATCCTTGCGCACAGCTATAATGTCGTACAGACTCCAAATGTTCTCCAGCACAAACTGCACAAACATGGGCTTCTTGGCCTTCTCCTGGGCACCAGCCAAGACGCATTTCTTTTTGCTATTGTAGTAGAAGTCGCCCCAGAGCTTTTGCTCCAACTCAACTCTTGGTATTTCGAGACGCTCTGCATAGGTGGCTGCAAAGTCGGATACAGCAAATGCCCAGCCATCGTAGGCGGAACAGAAGACTACATTGCCAGCAGCTGGCGAGAAATACAGCTCCGAATCATCGACATTCTCCAGCGCCGATTCATAATTATTCTTATCTGTCATATCCTCCTTGGCCAGCACATCGGATGCAAAGATGCTGCCCAGCACTGCGTTCACCTGCTCCAACACTTGAGTCAAATGAAAATAGGCATCCAGCGGCGTCATTTGCTTCTCCAATATCAAACGATCCAGCTTATTGAGCAGCAAAACAGGCTTCAGCTGTTCCTCGTAGATTTGTTTGAGACAAGCGCGCGTTTGTGGCCCCACGCCCTCAACCACATCCACGACGACTATAGCACCGTCACATAGACGAACTGCAGTGGAAACTTCACTGGAGAAGTCCACATGACCGGGTGAATCTATAAGATTTATCAAATAGTCTTTTTTGCTGTCATCCTGATAATATAAAGAAATGCTGCTGCTCTTCATGGTTATGCCGCGTTCCTGTTCATCCTGCCGACTGTCCATATAACGCAATTTGCCTGCATAGTATCATTTCACATTAAATAGAAATACAAATATAGCAACAACAACAACAAACAAACCTGCCATGCGTTGTGAAATGATGCCATTGCTCGCCACGAGGGAATCCGCCAGCGTCGTCTTGCCATGATCCACGTGCGCCAATATACATATATTGCGCACCTGTTGCTGTTGTTTCTGTAGCTCCACGAGCTCTTTGGTGTCCACCACTGGCATTTTTTGGAGAAAATAAATTTACCTGTTGCCGAACTAACTTTTAAAACAACTACGCTTGCAATATCGATAACACCGATAGCCACAACGAGTAATTATAGTGCTCCAAAAGCTCTATCAGCTGTTTGCTCAATTAGCATCGTTTGGCGCTTCAAAAGTACTCATTCTCAAATTCAAATTAGATTTAAAAAAAAAAAATTGATTATATGGCTAGTAATACAGCCTTTTATTGAGTAAATTTAAACATTAACTTCCAAAAGTTCTTATTTCCCCATTGTAAAATAAGTTAATTTTTTGATATTTGTTAACAGTCATTTTTGTTATCGATAACAATAATGAGTACTTGGCTGCCGCTAAGCAATATAATCAGCTGTTGTGATATTGGCGCGTATTTGCTATTTTTAATTAAATTTTCGTTGCCAATATTTTGTTTAAGCAATATATTTTTAAAAACTCAATTAAAACAAGTTACAAAAATGCATTTCGATAGCGTTGTTGTGTAAATTGTCGGCTTAGTTATGTGTGTTTAACAGTATTACACGGCTCAGGTAAGCTGGATGATTGGTTTACTTAATAGCGCAATTGGCTAATTTGCTGGTCAGTTGCTCGCCCTCGGGCGTCAGCAGGAAATTGTCTTTCCATACAGCAACGCCTTCAGCATTAGTCTTGAAATCGACCGATAGTTTCTCCCAGACTTTCTTCTTGGGATTTAGCTGCTCATCGGGTGTGCCGCTGTAGCCCTCGAAGGAAAGTCGACTGCCGGGTTTGGATGCTGCAGGCAATACAATAGGCTCCACAACAGTGTGATCAGCGCTGTAAGCAGAAACATTACAAATTTATAGGTGATCAATAGACACGTTGTTTAGCTAAACTCACTTGGAGGTACAGAGCACCATGCCCTCGGATAAAATGCCACGCATTTTGGAAGGCTTCAAATTGCATAAAACTGCAACCAGTCGCTGATCCAGTTCCTCAACAGTCACAAACTTCACCAGACCGCTGATAATCGTGCGTGGTTGCGCTTCAGCTAGATCTATTTTAAGTACATAGAGTGTATCTGCATCTGGATGACGAGCAACCTCGATCACTTTGCCCACGCGTATGTCCAGACGATGTGGCGCATCCTCATCAGCAGCTGCAGCAGCGGGCGCAGCATTAGCCTTCACCTTGGCTGGGGGTGGATAGGCAGCGGCAGTTAGTTTTCTAGAAACAATTAAAGATTTATAGTCAAATGATCTCGAGAGCACTATTAACAGTAACTTACTGCAGCTCAGGCTGTTCGAAGGTCTTGCGTATGGGTTCCAGCAAACGATTAATGTACTTCTCGACAGAGGCCTTCAGATCCCCCGGATGCAGCTTGTTCTCTGCATAGTATTGTTCCAGCTCCGCATATTGAAGGAAGGTAACATCGCCTCCGTTGTCTGCAGCACGATTGATCTCGAAACCTTCGCCTTCCTTGAAGAGCGAGAAGAGCACGTGCTTGACAAAGGAGAGCAGACCGTTGTCTGCAATGTTGCCTGGCTCACAGAAAGCCTTCTTCAACTTCTTCTTAACATTAGCTGGCGAGTCGAGCAGATCAATTTTGGAGTCCTCCTCGGAGGAAGACATCTTGCCACCAGCCAAGCCAGGCACTATAAAAGAAATTGGATTAGTTTAAAATCTCTCTGCTGGTGAGTCATCATCTGCCTTACCCATGGGATTCATAAAATGAATGCGCTTCTCATACCCCAGCTGTGGCAAATACTTCTCGGAGAATGTGAATATCTTGCGCTGATCAACGCCACCGAATTGTGCATCCACTTTCAAGTACTCCTCATCCAGGCCTTGCAGACCCGGATACAAAAGGCAAGAGAGCAATGGAAATTCCACCTGTTTAACCACCTCAGCGCCGGCTTTCTTGGCATCGTGTATAGTGACCAACGAGCTTAGCTTGTACACATCCAGCGTATACTCCTTGGACAACTGATAGTCACTGCCCTTCACAAATTTCAGCTTATCCAATGGAACGCCAATGGAACTGAGCATCGCTTTGATCACCTGCTCGTAGTATTTGGTGCGCAGCTCGAGCAGCGGCCATGGTGCCTTCATATTATCCAAATAAGCATGCAGATCGGCAAACAGTATTGTTACTTCACAGCCGGCTTTGAGGAAATCCGCAATCTTGGACATGGGCACAAAATAGGCGACATGTGGCTTTCCCGTCGTAGCTGTGCCCCAGTAGATCTTCAAATCCCGCTCCTGCAGTATTTTATTTAACTTATCATCGCCGAGGGTCTCTTGGAGATTGCGTGTGATGAGCTGTTTCTTCTCATCAACACTGAAAGTTGTTCCAACCATTTTAATTTAATTAATTTATTAGCTTTTTGGTTGCACACTGCGAAATAATTGCGGAAAAGAAGAAGAGAAATGCATGCGTGGTCACTCTTTGCGATGTGGCAACGCTGTCAGCTGTTAATCTAGGCAGCTCAAATTAGCATAGGTAAACAAACTTTTGCAGCAATTTAATATCCATTGCTTCCAGCACACAAACGTTAAATACTAATAATACAAAGTCTTAGTGCTTTGAGATTGCAAACAAACGGGCTAAAAAGATACTGTTTGCACTGAATTTAATTTTCAAATATGTTTGAACCGAGAACAAGTCAATTCAATGTTTTCACAAAGTGTGACATCTGGCAGCACTGACACCTGTTAACGAGCTTTAAAGATCGCAAGTGCAAACAAACTCCTAAAAATTGTAATCGCAACTCACACAAAAAATGTAAATGCTAATAACGTTTAGTGTCAATGTCTTTATGCCAATAGGATAAGTACTGCACAGTAGGCATATTTTCATTTAAGATTTGCTAATAAGCATGCACTACGAGCAAATATTAGCACACGACACGCGCTCATCCCTATTTTTGCACAAAATGTGACATCTGGCAACTCTATCAGCTGCGAAGCCGCTATAAATGTAAACAAACTTTTGTTGCACTTTTTATTTTAACTTCTTTTAAGTAAAAATGTTTAATTTGCGAAGTGCAAAGATACTGAGGCAGTGCCTCCGCACTACACACAGACTCTGCCACAGTGAAGTGCGCGTACGTTTTGCGCCAAGTCCTACTGGCTACTTGCATTTAGGCGGCCTGCGCACAGCACTTTATAATTATTTATTTGCTCGTCATTCCGGTGGCAAATTCCTGCTGCGAATCGAGGATACAGATCAAACGAGGCTAGTGCCAGGCGCAACTGAGCGGTTAATTGAAGACCTCCTCTGGGCAGGCATTGAAATAGATGAAGGACCAGGATTTGAGGGAGCTCATGGACCATACATACAGAGTCAGCGCAGGGAGCTATATAGGTGAAAACAGTATGTATTTATAGAATATTATAACAATATTAAAATATATCCATATAGTCAAGCTGTGGATCGCCTGCTGCAGAATGGCAGCGCTTATCACTGCTTCTGCACTGAGCGTCGCCTGGATCTGTTACGTAAGGAGGCGCTGCGCACCCGCCAAGTGCCCCGTTACGACAACAAGTGTCGCCATCTAACGGAAGATCAGCTGCAACAGCAGCTCGCTAAGGGAACTCCTTATTGCATACGGTTTAAGCTGACTTCGCATGAGGAGCCGCTGCAGGATCTCATCTATGGCAGCGTTCAGCATAATGTGAGCGAAACGGAAGGCGATCCGGTTATCATGAAAAGCGATCTGTATCCTACGTATCATTTGGCCAATGTGGTGGATGATCATCTGATGAACATAACGCATGTGCTGCGCGGCGTCGAGTGGCAAATCTCAACGACCAAGCATCTGTTGCTCTACAAGTGAGAAACGAAACTCTCCATAACTGTTTCTGTATTAATGCATTCTCCTTTAGAGCCTTTGACTGGCAGCCACCACAATTTGGTCATCTACCTCTGCTGGTTAACGCGGATGGGAGCAAGCTGAGCAAACGCCAGGGCGACATAGGCATCAAACAGTTCAGAGAGCGCGGCTACTTTCCCACTGCTCTGCTTAACTATATCATCTCTGCCGGTGGAGGCTTCGAGCATAGAAGCCATAGCAAGCCACAGCTTTACTCCATACCCAATCTTGCAGAGCAATTCGACTTGGAGCGTGTCAATGCCCATCCGAGTCGCCTCAATGCCGAGCTGCTCAATGACTACAATCAGCTGGAGCTTAAGGCTCATCTAGCTGATCCTCTTAAAAAGCAGCAACTAGTTGCCCACGTGCAGCAGCTAATCAGGCAGGCTTATCCAGATCAGTGAATCCTCTTTATGAAATGCCAGCTGAATCCTTTTCATACAATTCTCTCCACTTGCTTACAGCTCCCATTTGGATCTAGCTGAGTCCCATATTGAGGCAGTGCTTCATTGGTCCGTGCAGCGTTTGACTCTGCTGCAGGACTTAACCAGCAGCAAGCTTAGTTTCTTGTGGGTCAAACCAAGTCAAGTTGTGCTTAAGGATTTAAGTGCGGAGCAGTTAGAGCAGCTGCTGCAACAACTGCAGGACATGCCCAGCCTTCACAAGGATCAGCTAAATGAGCTGCTGAAAAACTATGCCAAAGCAGCTTCAATCAAATTTCCCTCGCTGATGAAAACGTTGCGTGGCGCTTTAAGTGGGCTGCAGGAAGGACCCGGCGTAGCGGAAATGATGGAAATATTGGGCAAGGATGTAGTGCTGCAACGTATACAGGAGAGCCTGGATAAACAGAAGCAGCTGCAGCTGCAGCAATAGATTACAAAGACTTGTTAGTTAGTTAATTATAATTGTTATATTTGAAGATTAAGATTTAATGAGTAATAATTATAGCATTTAAACACTTTTGCTTAAGCACCGCTCCGTTTTGCAATTTGGCATTATCCAGACTCTTTAATAGACCACGCCTACTTGTTATATATATATAAATATTGTAAGATATTTTTGTGGAATACTGTTTAACTAAAGTCGCGATTGGATAGCACAATTGGTGCGACGAGACTCCAGCCATAGATGAAGACGCCCAACCAGCTGGATATGACTTTGACCCACATGGAAGCCTCGTTGCCATTGATCAACTCTATGTCTGAGTTCGGCTTATACCAATTGGTCAAGGTCATCATGACATAAAGGGAAGCTGTAGATAGATGCAAGATGAATAAATTTCTTTATTTCGCATAAACGAAAAATCCTTTTGCTTACCACAGACGAGGACTGTATGGAATGCAGTCCAGTTGTAGCTGACAGACTCGATTTCGTTATCCGTGTTGCGTTTCTCGCCGTCGGCTCCGTTCTCTGTGTCTGATAGAGCTTCTGTTAAAACTATAGTAGTTATATAGATTGTCGGCATATTGTGCACAGTTTCGTAACCAAAAGGCCCAAAATCAACGTTGGTTAGTGGGTCGATTTATATATATATATATATATACATGTATATACATAACAATAAAAAGTGTTTCAACAAAATAATTAAAAATAGAGAAAAAGTGTTAGTTAAATTGTTAGCCAAATAAAATGTGAATGAAGGCTGTGATGAATTAGGAGCGAGATTTATGGAACTAAAAGACTGATACACTATGAAACTGTGCCATGTGCGAGACAAAACAAGCGAGAAAACACTTAAGCAACGGCAAGCCGAAGACCCGAATACCCTTGCAGGCAGATATATAGTGAATATAACATATAAGTTAGATTTCAAAAACAATTGTTGCTATTAAAGCTATTTAAAATATCTTAGTACAACAATATTGGATAGTTCTTTGATGTTAATAAGACTTCCTCTATATGTGTAGTCTAGCATAGCCTTACACAAGTAAATGAAATAGATTTTAATTAATAGTCAACTTATGTTTCGAACGTTTGTACTTCCTATAAATATTGTTTCTATTCCCCATTGTAAAACTATATTATATGTTGAATATAAACTGTATAAGCTCTTAAAGAGCATTGATAATACTTTACATACAAATGTGCTATGACGCTGCTTAGGTTAGTCATTTCTTATAAAAGCTTAAGACATGACAATAAACTAAAGAAAAAATCAATATACAACGAATCGCATTTCTAAAAATATGTCTCAAGCTCATTTTACAATCGATTCTTCTTATGGAAACTAATTGAAATAAAAATAGAAATTGTAAAAGCTTTAGCTAATATACAATAGAAAATCTTTTAAAATCTTTAGTCTCTCACAAGAGAACTTAATTTTTGAGCGATGGATCATAATATATATATATATAGAATATATAGGTCTACTGCTGTCGAAAGACAATTTTACAAGTTAACTGCTAATATCTTGACTTACAGACAGACAGAGAAAACTAAATCATTTCAGCTGCTAATACAGAGAGTATAACTATATGCTATATAGAGTATATATACTGCATGTTCTTAGCAAGGGCACAATGAGTTGTAACCACGTACCACGTTTCTCGCTGTTGTCATGGTTTATCTTGGAGACCTCCATGGCGGAGCTGAAGCAATTGTAAAGGATGCAGAGCAACCAAACAACCAAGCCAATAATATTAGTCGTATCGAAGGTAACTTTCGAGTTGTGGGTGGGAGGTGCAATAGTCGTGGTAGCATTAGACAAACCCTCCATCAAGCTAAACATGCCCGGGTTGCAGGCCTTCTCTGTAAACAAAATAGCAGCAGTTAAAGAAAGAACATAAATACTAGAGCTGCTTCGATGACCAACCCGGATTATTGGCCACAGCGGACCAGGTCAAATAGATGGTATACAAGGTAACCAACGAGCTCTGCAACAATCCCGAATGGGGCAAACGTTCCTGCACATCTGGAAGCACAGACAAAACGCTGATAACCAAGCAGAGTATGAGATTAATAGATATGAAGAACTTGTTGATGCCGCAGCCAGTGGACTAGAAAAAAGAGAGAGTATATTACAAAATATATATAAAGACTAATTTAGCATATACAGACAGTGGTAAAGTAGATGTAGAGCAGAGTAATGCCAGTGAGGGAGGCGAGGTAAGAGAGCATAGTGACGCCTACCAAGGCATAATAATAGCCGCGATTGTTCTCTGCATTCTCTGTAAGTGAAACAAGAAAAGAATTAGTCATTTTACAAAAAATGGAAGGAAGGTGAAATGAAACCATATTGAAAGTGAATACAGTTGTTCTGTGGTCATCATCAATCATCTGTCAATCATGTGTTGATATAAGTACTAAATCGAATTTATCTTACAAGTTCTTATTTATTATTGAAACTTGCTTTAAGTAGCTAAGAAAATCATGATTGTTCTGTCTGTTTATCGTCAATCAATCACAGTTTTGTCTGAGTTGTTCGTGAACCGTGCATATATCATCTCTCAGTCAATCATATCTACATCAAATCAAACAGTGTATACCTCAATCACCCAATCTTGTACTACATCTAGATAACAAAGACGAATTCCTCTATCTACTTCCACCATATGCTAACCATCAATCACTCAATCAAGCCTAGATTCAAGTATTTCTGCTTACCAATCCAATTCTCTGCCACGTTATGAGCAAAATCCACAATGATGACCAGCTGGACGAGTATGAAGGCCAATCCTCCAATCAGTCCCACCCACATCATGGCCGGACCAAAGGAACCATCCGGTATAAATATAGCCGCAATCGAGGCGCCAAAACAAATCAAAAACTTCAATGGCCAAAATTCATTTTGTATATGGGAGCGCGGATCTCGAGAGCTCTTCACGCCCAGCATAATGACAGCCATCAGAGTGAAGAAACAGGCCAGACCAAAGCAGAGACGATAAACAGCCATATAGCCCAAAGCATATTCACAGTCCAATTGCAGCGATCCGCCCGATAAAGCGCCTATAGTCTTCGAGCTTATGGTCGATGTGGAGTTCACACAGAAGGGCAACTTCTTTAGCGTATCCTGTAAGCCAGGTGAGAGGGCAATGGCACCTAGAACCGTGCCCACGAGCAGCATAAAAGCGTACATGAAACGGGATGAGGAGGAGTTCTTGCAGGTGGGGCAAGCGGAGCAGCACATGCTGGCAGCCGTGCCAGTGCAGCAGAGCGCACACTGTAAAGAAAATAAACACAAAATTAGTTTTATTTAGCTGATTTATAGTCAATTTCACATTTAGCTTTTGTTTTGTAGCCTCCACAAAAGCAGCCAACACTGACAATCGATTTTATTGCAGTTGCTTGCCATATGCGCAATTTGTTTTTTCAAGCAAAGCAGACATCACATTTCGCACTAAATACACACCTGTGCGGCTGAACAAAGGCCCAATGCAGCGCCCATCGTTGACAGCTACGATTAGTTAGCGTTAATTACTTTATTAATAAATTTAAGTCGAGAACAGTCGCACTTGACGCGCTTTGTTTGTGAAAATTACGAGTAGGTGTTGGAAAGTCTGATGTGTGTGGAGTGTGTGCTGTTAATAACAGGGCTTGCTGCGCTAACAGCGATAAGTCGATAAGTTTGTGAGAGCAACACTGCCAGAATGTTACCATGGCTGGAAAATATTGAAATGGAAATTTACCGTTCAGTTTTGTTTTGTGAGCGGTTGCGTCTGGTTGGTGCGGTACCTTTTAACTGTGCGCAAATTGTGTGGTGCATTTTTTGAAAAAACTGTCTGTAGTGGTGGTTTGACTCTGCGACTGTTCGTCTCTCTCTTTCTGTCTCTCCTGTGTGTGTGCTCGTGCCCCGTATCCGTGAATGTGTATGTGTGTGCGTGCATTTGAACAAGGAAAAGTGTGAAGATTTTTGAAAGAAAGCGCAACTTCAAATCGAAGAAGGAAAATTAAATAAAAAAAAGAAAAATGGCAACCGAAGTAGCTCAAATACCCGCTGAGGAAACGCCTGCAGTTGCCGCAGCAGCAGCAGCGACAACAGAAAACGCTGCTGCCGAGCAGGCGGAAAAACCTGCTGCCGAGCCTGTCGCCGCTGCCGCTGCCGTTGCTGAGAACGCTGCCGCCGCTAACGCCCAAGACAACAACAAAGAGGATGCAAAGGCGTCGCCAGCAGCCGCCGCTGCTGCTGCCGATGGAGCCGCCGCTGCCGATGCGAAGAAAGATGGTGGCGATGCTGCCGCTGTCGCTGCCCCAGCCAAATCTGAAGCGCCAGCACAAAAGTTCAATGTGCACAAGACCAATTTTGAGAAGGACATTATCTATCTGTATCAATTTTCGCGTACTCCCCTGCTGCCGTCTCTCTCACCGTATTGCCTGAAAGTGGAGACTTGGCTGCGTCTGGTGGCGCTCAAGTACGAGGTAAGTTACTTTCCCATATTCCCATATTCCACCATCATAATTTCTATACATCTCTCGGTAACATATTTTAAATTTTACATGATTTTCCCATTTCCCTGGCGGGTTTTTCATCATAAAAAATATTTTTTCCATGCTCACATATGTATTTTTGCGGTAGAGATTTTTTCCACACATACACACATATGCAGGCACACGCACACTCATACATAAAAACCGCCATGATTGTGTGCTAAGCCTGTGACCTGCCCGCGCACCGCGCCCTATAGACCAGCATACGCTGAAAAGGGATACATTTAGCATTGCCTTTTCTTTCTATCCCGGCACACAACACACACACACACGCATACAGGCAGACTTCCAATGCGTAGCTGTATGTGTGTGTGTACTCGTATTTGAACCTGTAGCGAGCCAGGCCAGGCCGGGCGTTTTGTTGTTGCTGCTGCTGCTGCTGGATTTTATTCCTGTCTGTTCATGAGTATGTGTGTGTGTGCGTCTACATAAAACAGCGTATACATAAAATTTGTGTGTGCGCCGACGCCGCTGCGCTGTGCCTGGCCTCTGCCTAGCTGCCGTTTCGTTGTCAACGTCTCGCCGTTGCTCTCTCTCATAAGTTGTGCTTTATACTCCACTCACATGCACACACACAGAGACACAACTCACTCCCTCACCCTTCCCTAATGCGAAGTTGTGCTTCAAATTTTGCACTTGGCACTCGAGCTCGCTCTCACTCTCTCTCTCATTTGTGCTCTTGCTCTCACAGCAGCAACGGCTCCCATTTTAATGCTCTGGTCTTTGTCTTTGTTGCTGCTGCTCGCTGCAGCTGCAGCGCTCGGCTTCATTTAGTTTTTTTTTTCAGTCTCTGTCTTTGCCTTGCACAAAATTCCAAGTCCCGTTTTGTGCCCGTTTTGTAATTGCTTTTAATAAAAAAAATTGTTGCTGCTGCGCTTACCCCACTCCTATTACTGCGCCTTATCTTAAGTAGCCCAGCTAGACAAATAAATGTACCCGCTGTCCATCGTCCATGCTGTCTGTCCCACTGTCCATTAACAGCGCTCGCGACGCTCCAAAAGTTTAAAAGCTTTAGGCGCGCGCGCGATGCGTTTTGCATATATTTTCCTTCATATAGACTTACAAAACAAAAAATGGGTGCGGCCCTAGGCGGCAGCAGCAGTAGAAGCGTCGACGGCGCAATTGTTGATTTTTTTATTTTTTTAATCTTATTAATTACATGGCTTAATGAGTGCGCGGGTCTGTCAGAGAGAGGGAGAGAGGGGGTTGCATGAGTGTGTGAGCTGTAAGAATGTTAATTGATGCTCAAGTAGTTGGGCGCGCGAGATGAAATTCCCTTCCCATAAGCTGATAATGCGCCAGCAGCTTTTGCCATATGCTGCCACAGCCGCTACTGCGGCTCATTGGATTGATTTATCGTCATTTGGGCTGCATTGGAAAGTAGCGGCAGCTGCTTAACTGCAGTCGCTCAAGCAATTATGATTGACAGTACGTCACATTTATTTGTCCATGTGTATGTTTGTGTGTGTGTCTGTGTGTGTGTGTGGGTCTGTGCGTGCAATGTTTACGCAGTCGCAGCGCACTTTCCATTTTGTTCCGCTTTATGATAAGAGCTTGTGTAGAGTTCAACAAACTGAAATGAATCGAAAATGGACCTTTGACATTTTCATTAATCACGCTGATGGAAAAGGGCGCGTTCATGAAATCGAGTTCTTCAGTTATATGCGGCGCCCCCTTCCTCTGACCCTTTTCGTTCTTGTTGTTGCTGTTGTTGTTGATATTATTGTAAACGCATTGCTGCATTTTGTGTACATTAAGAGGAAGGCGCACATTTTGCCTTGCCCAAAAATAAACAAATGCAGCAGCAGCAGGAGACGGGTGATAAACCAAACGCATATTTTTTCACACCACAAGCGTGTCGAAATCATTAACAACGCCAGCTATAACAACAACATCAACCGCATTGAAGTAGGCGCGGCTGGCTTGCTGCTGCTGCTGCTTATTGCCGCCCGCATAGCATTCCATTGGCATTCCAATGTGACCGCCATTCGTAAGTGTATCTATGCATGTATATTGTGCAATTAATTCACTTTTTCAATATATGCATTACAAATAAAAGCCAGCCGGCAGTTTCTGTTCTTTTTGCAGTTGTTGTTGCCGTGCGTGCATAAATTTCCATTTTCAATTCATTTGTGTAAATTGCGGCGCAAAAGGCAACACAAACACATCCGTTTTTTCCAATTCACAATTATTCAAATGTTCGCGCGCGCCTGGCCATATTGCCAGCACAAAGTGTTGACGCGTCGGCACGGTCTGGCAACTCTGCGAGTACAACTGTACGTACGTGTGTGCAGCAACGCTAGTATGTTGTCTGTGTATGTGAGGGGAAGTAGAGTTTTGCATTTTTGTTTTTTCTTTAAAGAAAAATGCCAACGACAAATGCAGTCAAACGTTACTCGTTGTTATTGTTGTTCTTGTATGTT
Organism: Drosophila gaucha; assembly: GCA_035045545.1. Classification (NCBI taxonomy): domain Eukaryota; kingdom Metazoa; phylum Arthropoda; class Insecta; order Diptera; family Drosophilidae; genus Drosophila; species Drosophila gaucha. The sequence continues at coordinate 3,399,126 of JAWNOY010000222.1, forward strand.
TTTTTTATATTTTAATTAATAGCCGCATATTTGCGTTAAAACAAAGACTGCGCATACATATGCAATAACTGCAACGGCTGCGGCGACAGTCACTGCCTTTGTTGTTGCTCACTCGCTCGCTCACACTCTCTCTTTCTCTCTGCTAAAACTCCGCTCTTTGTGCTTTAGGCAGGGTGTGGATTTCCAACTTACACACACACACACACACACATCAAGACACACTGCATAATTGCATGGCGTGTTGGTTGGTTGAGTGTTGTTGTTGTTGTTGTTTCCCTGTTCTTGTTCTTGTTCATTTTTGTCGTGTCTTTTAGCATGCATCCAATTGTTGTTGCCAATGCAAAAAACTCAACACACTACACTGCGCCAAAATTGAGCCCCGTCGCCGCTTAATTGGCATAATGATTTAATAAAAAATAAACATTTGCATTGTGTAGCGACAATGCGTCGCCGGCAAACGCAAACGCAGTCGCTGCCCTCTGCTTCTGCTGGGGCAACAACAGTTATGCGTTGGTGGAGGCAGCTTCTTCCATATTTCGAGGCAGCCTTTTTGTGGATCATTGGAATTAAATGTGACGACGACGATGGCTCGGACTCCACCCTTTTCAGCCTGGGCAGCGACAACGATGCTGCTGCTGGAAAGCATAATCTCTTTTTGCTCTCTCGCCCTCTGACGCGTTGCGCTCTCTCTTTCTGTATTTGCCCCGTGTAGTGCGTGTGTGTGTGTGCAACCACACCCTGCCAGTTTGCCCTGTTTGTTGCCCTCCGCGCCAAAGCATGAAATATGCTACGCCCCGATATGAATGTCCGCTTTTGTTGTGGACAATTTCTAATTAGAAATTATATGCACACGCACACATACGCTGATACACTCACACACACACCCGATTACTCAAAATGTGCCGGACATAACTGTCACTTTTTTGTAACGGTTAACGGCGCATGCATATTGTACGTGTACATACTAGAAGGTGGCGGCGGCGGCAGCAGCAGCAAGCAGCTTTGACACTGGAATATGGCAAATTCAAAAAGCGGCAATTGGAAGTTTTCCAACTCCTCGTCGTGTGCGTTCGTGTGTATGTAATTTTACAAGCAACGTGCGTGTGTGAGTGCGCACACAGTGGGGGTAGTTGGGTGTTGGTTGATTTTTCGGTACAGCTTTTTCTAGTGGTTGTTTCGGCAAGCAGGCAGAGGCAGCATCTCTCGCTTTGGCATACATACATAAGTGTGGAAGTATGTGTACGTGCGTACATACATACATAGGCCTATGTATGTCATGAGCGCCATCTATCGGCCGGAACGATAAAACAGGCTGTGCCGGGTCGCGTGGGAGCAAGAGATTGAACTACATTACAAGCACATTAGTCATGCTTACAGATACACACACACACACACACACACACACAAGCATAAGTATATATATGTACATTTTCGCAGTCATGAAATGGAATGCGAGATATCGAAAAACTTGTGAATGTGAATAAAAAATATCAACAGTGCTTACTCATTATGCATTTCGCATAATTTCCGTATACCGATTTATACTATACATGAATATATATGTATAAATATTTTTTTATATTTATTTTCCAGAATGTCGATCATAAGATGCGCTTCCGTTCCAAGAAGGGTCAATTGCCGTTCATCGAACTCAATGGCGAAGAAATTGCCGATTCGGCCATCATTATCAAGGAGCTATCGGCCAAATACGATAAGAATTTGGATGCCGGACTAACTGCCGAACAGCGCAATGTGTCCTATGCCACAATTGCTATGCTGGAGAATCATCTCATTTGGATTATCTTCTACTGGCGCGCCAAGTATCCCGATAACGTTCTCAAGGGCTACAAAGTGAATTTGCAACACGCGCTTGGCCTGCGTTTGCCCAACTCGATTTTGAACTTCTTCTTCAAGATCACATTCGGTCGCAAGGTAATTTGCTATAGAAAAACTAGAACATCTGGACTATCCAGTGAAACTCAACAACAAATCTTAGCTTATAGATTGCAACCCATTAGATAGAAAACTAGAAAATTTGAAAATGTGGAAAACTTAAAATTTCTAATTCAACAAGTAAATAGAAACCTAGATGTCTGGAAAACTATATATCTGAATATCTGCAAGTCCAATGTAATTCAAATCGTAGCTTTAGGATTGCAAACAATTAGTTAGAAAATTAGAAATCTGGAATGGAATTTCCGTGAAATTAAACAAAACGTAGCTTGCAAAGAACCACGTTTCCGTTGATCTAAAAACTTCAGCGAAATGTTTATTTGGGAATTCAAGTCGGGTCTTCCGGCTGGCTCTGGCATATTCTCTGTCTCTCTCTCTGGCTCTAGAGTAAATAAACAGAAGGCGCACCGTAACAGACTATTGGGAATCGCTCGACGTATTATGTTGCACCTTCAACTAACACTAATACCATCTTAAACTCACATACACACAAACGCACACATTAACGCCAGATCCAGATCGAGATACCCAAAACCGAACAACGGATTCAAACTCAAAGCACCGACTGTTAAATATTTTGTTTATAGTAGTAGATATATATATATGTATATGTATGTATGTATGTATATATATATAAATTTCATGTGGACATAAACAATAACGGTGCCTTCGCTCCTTTTGTTTATGTTCAGCGTAGCCTCTCATATAACCCAATTATACAAAAATATACAAATACCACAATTGACAACAATAGCAAAAAATACTTCACTTGTCGTTCAGCTATGTTCGGACTGCCGAATATTTAATACCCTTGCAGCGCCTAAACAGATATGGCATAGATTTCAAAACAATGAAAGGATAGATATTTGATATATATTAGAAACTTTTCGATCACATATTTGTAATATATATTATGTATACACAATGAAGTTTGTAATTGAGATAAAGCTGCTATCTAAGTTTATAATAAGTCTGAAATAGTTCTTAGGAGTTTAATCGAATAGTTCTTAGAAGAAGTAAAATAATATTTTTTCTTTTAATATAGTTTCTATTGTTGACATTTATTGTTCCCTTATCAGCTTTATTGCATAGTTCATACAGCAGCCGCGGATAATATAGTATAAAAATAGGATATATAGTTCGCAGAAACTATTTGCTATATATCCTATAGCTAATAATTTGTATGCATAGTTCCTATAACATATATCCTATAGTGCCTATAGTTGATAATAGAAATAGTTTACATACCAGTTTCTGTAGAAGCTATATAGTATACATAGTTTCCTTATAAGCTATGGTTTCTATATGTATAACATGATGTAATATATATAATTCCTAGAAGTTTTAATATAGTTTTCATAGCAGTTATTTGGTACAGTTCCTTAAGGCAACTTTATAATGTAATTCCAATAACAATAAGATCATTTCGGACTTTAAGTCAAAGAAAGTTAAGGATTTGGATAGATCAATCAATAGCTTCATAGATGCTGCAAGTGTACCATATGAAAATAGTAAAATCTACAATTAGTTATTATCGAAATTTCATTCCATTCATTATCACTAACTCTTGCATGGTGTTTTTTCTCTTTTTTTTCGTTTCTTTTATTATATATTTTTATATTGATTTGTTCGATGGTTGGTTTACCCTCTTCTACTACTACTACTACCACTACCGCTAACATCTCTATGTGTTATATATATGTGTAACTACCCCTAACAAAAAACAAAAAAAAAACCCCCGTTGTGCATCCAAATATTGCATTTTGCATTTATACTTAAACACAAAAAAAAAACTATGAATCGCATACCGAATATTCAACACAACAAGTGGTTCCAGGGCACGAAAAAGCTAAAGGCACATGGTATCGGTGTCCATAGCGCCGAGGAGATCGAAGAGTTTGGCAAAAATGATCTTAAAGTACTCAGCGAGATGCTCGACTGCAAGCCCTTCTTCTTTGGCGATGAGCCAACCACATTGGATGTGGTTGCATTTGCCGTGCTATCGCAGCTCCATTATCTATCCAAGGATATTACGTATCCGTTGCGCGACTATATGACCGAGAAGTGTCCCAATTTGATTGGCCATGTATCTCGCATGAAGGACAAGTGCTTCCCCGACTGGGATGAGATTTGCACAAAGCTGGATCTCAATGCGCACATTCCCAAGCCAGAGTGAGTAGTTCGGAAATATATATACATTTATATAGTTCATAAATCTAAATTATATTCCAACTCTTAACAGACCAGAGTCCAAGGAGGGCAAGGAAGCCGGCGAGCAGGAGAAATCGAATGAGCAGGAAGGCACCGAAGGCGATAAAATCGAGAAGGAGTTGGAGAAGGACAAGGTAAAGTCTACATTAACGATATAGAAATATATAATTCTAATTATTTACTTTCTTCAACTCCCTTTAGTCGAACGAGAAGGAATCGACCGAGGAGAACAAGGAGAAGGAGGAAACAAAGTAAGGAAACACATATATATATCTTTATATATATATGATGATCACGCAAAAGGACGGAAGGCAAACAAACAAAACAAAACACACCCCCACATATATACATAGTACGATACTATTACTATATCTATATAGTATATATATATATATATATATATATATATAGTAAACGCGCTGATTAGCGCTCTGCGCTCATATATAAACATTCAACAAAAACAAAATCATTTAAAGCATAGGACAACTGTAAAGCAAAACAGGCAGATAAAACAAGTTAAGAAAAAAGATTCACTCTTAAAAAAAAACTAAAAAAAAAAGAAAGTAAAAAACGTATATACAATAACGTAACGTAAAAAAAACTTTGGACATCTTTTTTTATATATATACAAAGTAAAAACAAGAAAGAAAAGAAGAAAAAAACACAAAAAAAAGAAAAGAAAAACGGTAAAAACATTTAGTATAAAATTATAAAAGTTTATACGTATAAGAGATGAAAACAAATTATAAAAATTAGTTAAAGAAACTCGAATGAAAAGTAAATCAAAGTAAAGGAAGAGAGAAAAAGGAGAAAGAGGAGAGGAGAGATAGGGTGAGAGGAGGTGTAGAACAGCATAAAATACGCATTAACCATTAGTTTTCATTCAAGCGATCTATATAATACACCCCATATAAAACACACACTCACACAGCCACCCTCACACACTCGCCTCGACACTCGTACACACAGCCATGTATACACACACACACACACACACACACACACACACACACATAACTACACCCACACACTCAGACATAAATGCATAATGCAGCAACAATTGCAACTCGATGGTATTGTTTACTCTTCCAAAATTTATTAAGCTTAAAGTATAAAAACAAAATAATGAACGGTTGATAGAAAGGAGTATTTGGCGGCGGATACATATATATATATATATATATATGTATATATAAATATATATATATATATAATATATGATATAATATGATATGATATGACATGATATATGATATATGTAGTATGGTGTTGCTTAGGATTGTGACCAGGTGACGAGAATGAGGGACCGCTGCTGATAATTAAGTTTATTTTTTATATATATATGATTGCAAATAGTAATTTTTTATTCATGTGTGCAAATAATTAAATAAAAATATTGAAAATTTATTACTTATAATTATATATACATACATTATATACGCCCCCTATCATAAAGATGTGTATAAAATAACAACAAACAAAAAAAAGAACAAAAAGCTAAAAAAAATAACAAAACAAAAGAAAACTATAAATTGTATGTTAAATTCTTTGTTTAATATTGTTTCTTATGACTTTCCGGGCCGGGCCTCTCGTAACCCTCCCTACCCGTTGCTTTATATGTTTTCTAAAACAAATTCGAACCAAAAAAAAAACAAATACTCGGAAAAAGAAAAACTAAATAAAATTTGTAGTCAAAAATTATAATTTTTTTTTACAAATTATTTTGAACGAACAAAATTTTAAAGACTTTCGATTTTTTATGTCGCGTCCCAAATTTTTTATATACATATGTTTTATACAATAAATATTTAATTTTAATTACGCAAATATATATATACAAAAAAAATATATAAACATAATTTCTATTGTAATTAACGCTGCAAAAAAACAACTCATACAACATAGTAGCAAAATCTTGTGAAAAATCATATAAACAAACAAAACTGAACACGAAACTCATGCAACATTTCTACGCTAGAGGGCGCCAGTCCTCTCTTGAAAGAGAAGACAACATAATTCCCTTGTTTTTTATTTTCGTTTGCCGTTCCATCCAAAATGCACTCAGTTCTACGTTCTACCCATCTACACCCGCCTACGCCGCGAGCTAAGATACAAAAAAAAAAGAAGTTAAAAAAATACACAAAAAAAAGTAAGAGTGAAAAAGAGCAGAAACGTGGCATAGAAGAAATCAATAAACAAAGAGAAAAAACAACAAATTTTTAATAGGGTAAAACGGAAAACTAAAAGAAAAACCAACCGAGCAAAAAGAAATGAAAACGCAATGAGGCGTAAAGCAGAGGAAGAAAACATAATATAAAACATGAGAACAAATTAGGAGATGAAAGAGATAGATAGAGAGCGCAGCAGAAGAACGGCTCAAGTTTGATGAAGAAAGAAGAAGAGGAGTTAGATGAAACAGGGCATCTCCATAAACGATACGATTTGTAGACTATGCAAGTATTTTTATGTATTAAAGGTTATGTTGTAAGTTTTTATCACAATATTTGTATTGTAGCTGCTCAGTGTTTTATATGATTATATAAAATGGATAAAAAAAAACAAAAAATAATGAACATAAAAAACCGTAAAAAGATTGCAACCAACCGGACAGACAACAACAAATTATTGTATTACATACATCTTATATATAATAAATATGCTTCTTAATAAAAACAAAAAAAAACAAATAAAATTAATTTATGACGGTGGATTTTCAGAAGACACGCAATACTAAGCTGGGGTAGCTTACAAAACAAAAAGAAGTACATGGAAAAACAAGTAAGAACGTTGCAATCGGGTGCAACTGACTGCAGGATACTCGCTCACGATCCAGTTCAAACCAAATGTTATCTAATCTATGGATCAGCTGTGGAGGAAGTCAACTGAGTTACAACTCTTAAATTTGCAGATCCTAGCTTTAAGACTAGATGATTGCCCAGTTGATTTGTAGACGAAGCTAAACCAAAGTTTTCAAAGTTTTGGAATTGTAGCAATAAGAGTAATTATAACATCTTGGTATTTTCATCAGAGGAGGCTATACTCTAGTATATATATTTCTAATTCCAATTCCAAACCTGGATGAAACCCGAAACTACATGAATTTGACATTTTCTTCTGGAGATGGTGTATTCGAGTATGTACTTAATTATACATATTCGTAATTGTAAGTCTAAAACTGGATCAAAAAGTTTTTTTTACCGATTTCCCCTCCCCCAAAAGGGATACTGAAATTTTGCAGTTTCATCTGGATGTGGTTTAATCGAGTATACAATATATTCCTATAATTGCAAGTCCAAAACTATGGATATATATCACGTCATCAATGGTATAGGTGGTATACCTAGGTATATATATTTCTAGTTCCAAGTCTCTTGCTTCATGAAAAAATTATATCAATTCCCGAATCGTTCTATTGTTTTAGTATATGAAGAATCTCTCGATTATATATTCCCCAAGCCAATATACTCATGACACATTCGATGAACGAGTGTGAAAAAACTGAAGAAATTAATTATGATACTCGAGTTATCTTTGACGTATACCTTCTGATAACCTGCAAAAGTTGCTGCAGGTTTTCTAATGCTTAGAATAATTAAATTATCTCTACTTTCGATAGCAGGCCCCTGGCAGGGGCGACAGCTCAAGTTCATGTGCCAAACACTTTTTAGAGAGGTGTACTATAAATGTCTACATATAGTATATGTGTCTGTATAGGGTATAGTCGATATTTGTTTTGGTCCGCAAAACCCCAATTGAATCGAATCTAGATATGAAAATCATAAAAATTGTTTTATCATGATAATGGCAAGTGACCAAATGGGCGTTTAGATTAGTCACGTCTTAGATTCGTCACCCAATTAGTCCCATAAATTAGATCAACAGGGTAAAAAGAGAATTATTTATCTGTGGGAAGCCAAAAAGCAAATACTCTTAGGTAGTCTATAAGATATACTATATAGTATGCTGATTTAATATGTCAGCAGCTTGGAAGTTACTTTTTCAAAGATAGTTTGTTATACCTTAAGAAAAATAAAATCTGTTCCTTAAATAATTAAATAATGATTAAATTTTATGATAAAGAAATTTGAATTTGAATTAACTTTTCTGAAATATAATTAATGAGTCTTATAAAAATAGTTGTATATTTAAATGTAAAAGTTTCGTTAGAAATATTTTTTTTTTTTATTGAAGTTCCAATTTTGATGGATTGTTCGCTTGGGATTACTTCCATATAATATAATAATCCAAATTTGATAAATTGTTTTTCTTTTCAGGATAAGTTATGTTGAGCTCATTTAAAATATATAGAAGCAAAAAAGAATTTTTGATAGAAATTAAAATTTCAAATGAATTTGGATGATAAGAGATTTTGATAGACTGTTTCTAATTATATATATATATCATATATAGCTAGTAAGTTGGCATATTTAAAAAGAAGCAAAGTTTTTATATAGTTAATATGTTTATATGTGAGTCATATTATACAGTTTCCAGATATTCCTAAGAAGCCTAATGAAACTTTGGAATGGGTAGTTTTTTTTTAATAAAGCAAACTTAATTAAACATAAAATTAATTTTGTATCAAATTTAAATATGCTATAGTAGAGCTATCCATCATTGGATATGTGTAATACCTATTCTAAAGAGAAAAATCTGTATAGAGCAGTAACAAAGAGTTTCCGATATGAACTTTGCTTTATAGACAGGTTTGTTTACAGCGAAGTTCTGAACGTTTTATACTGAACAATTATAATACTTACTTATATATATAAATATGTATACATATATCTAAATATTTATTTTTATAGACTCGCCTGCAACAGCTTGTAACCCAGAAATGCCAATCAAATTGACATTCAATTCGCATCTGACCCCATCACAGACACAGGCTGGCGATAATCGATATTTGACCTAGGCCAATATAGAAAAGACTATCCAACAAATTCCAAAGACTGACTGCCTGACTCCCACTCTATAAGCAGACCCTCCCACTCGTAACCCCACCTCCTACATGGATAATCGACGACTAATTTGATGGCTGCCTAAATGTTTGAGGGGGAGCTTAGTGGGTGAGCCTTAGTCTAATCAATGCAAACACATTGCAAGAATTGCTTTTGGTTGCCACACCCCCGCTCGACTATCATCCCCAACCCAACCTCCTACCACCCCCACTGGCGTGCGGTTGTCAACGGGCGTTGGATTGTGACATTTGGCAATTTATTGAAGACGATTTCCAATCAGAGCAATTCATGCGAACCGATTCTAATATGGCATGCGGAATTTTTATGGCTGCGTGCCGAGCTCATAAAAAATAAAAGGTAAGTGTGATATCGGCCAGATCCGTCAAAAAGAGTGCTCCTCTTCCCGCTTCTCCGTATAACCCCCTTCCTCTCCAGGTCTGACTTAAATAAAAAACCTAACGTAACCAGCTCTGGCGAACGCTTTGTCCTTTGTGGTGAGCAGCATAGCGTGCACACTGCATGCCCCATGGCAACTAATACACTGAGAGAAATCTTTGAGAAGTTATGTTTTAATTTTGCTAATTTTGATGGAATGTAAAGAGTATTTGATCTAAGAATAAAACTTTATTACAATTTAAAATAATACAACATAAGTACTAAAATAATATTCTACATAAAGAGTGAAAGAATTTTTAGAAAAAATATATATTTTTTTAATTTTGATATATTTTAACTTTTAATTAGAGAGAGAGAGAGAGAGAAATATAGAGAGGAGGGATAAAGAGAGAGGGAGAGAGAGAGAGAGATCGAAAGAGACAGACAGACAGACAGACAGACAGACAAGCAAACAGACAGACAAGAGAGAGAGAGAGAGAGAGAGAGAGTGATAAAGAGAGAGAGAGCGAGAAAAAGAGAGAGCCCATCGAAGATAAAATTTACCTGAAAATATTTTACTTAATTTTTTTTATTTTACAAAAAAATATATATGACAAAGGCGAAAGAATATTTAGTTTACCTTATTTATTATGTAACATTTTTTTGAAATCATTTTTTTATTTATTTTATTATGTTAAATTATTTTTTGTACATTCTGAAATCGAGCAATATGTATACATATGCTTAAATAAGAGAATATCAAAGACCTTTAATGATATAAGTGTTAGCTGCAAGACCTTGTAAACTGAAAGTCTTTCCCGATTTCTCTGAGTGCAGGGGAGTAAAGGAAAGGAAAGCACAGCGAGATAGATAAGTATTGCATGGAGCTGGCAGTCGTTGTCGATTTGCTCACAGCATTGAATTGGTGTTAAGCACGAACCGAGTGAATTGGCAATATGGAAATGGAAATGGAAAACGGTAAATGGAAATCAGACAGAGTTGTCCCCAAGCCAGGGGGGGCAATCGGCGGAACTGAACGGAACGATGGAGCATCGAGCTCGGAGCATGGCAGCAGCAGTTGCTGCTGTTCGTTGCAGGCGTGCGGAACATGTCGAATCAATTGTTTTTCCTCAGCCTCGCGGACATTTTCTCCGTCTATCCGGCCATCTTCAAGGAGCGCAGCAAACAGCTGCGCAAGACCAAGCAAATCTATCTGCCCAGCGATGAGGAGTGGCAGGACAAGATGTACTTCATGCTACTCGAAATTCAGCGACAGGTGAATGAATCCTCCGATGTGAATATCTCGCTCAAGGACATCGATAAGCGGGATAAACCTGCCTTCGATCCGGATCGCATCACCAAGATCATTTCACCCAGCATCAGTCCGAATGGCCGGCGCAGTCGAGTGCTCAAGCATTGCCATGCGACCACAGTGAAAATTCGCTTGAAGACCAGTTCCCGTTGGAATCTCTCCACCATAGCGAATGCCGCCAAGCTGCTAAGGAAGCCCGCTTTGCCCGTTGTCTTTCAAAACGAACACGAGATGCGCTTGGCTTACTCTTTGATCTATGATGTCTTTCGTTGTGGGTGTCCACATAACCTCAATCTTAATGAACATATTCTTACTTTTCTAAATTTTAGATAAAACAGTGTTGTGTAACGCCTTGTCGGATATTAACTTCTTCGAGCAGGAGCGCTATAAGAAGGTAAATTTAGATTTTTTAATGTCTATATATATACAAGTGCTTATTATCATTGATTGATTGACTGATGATTGAAGTACAGCCGAAACTGTTATAACTAGGCTTCTAAAATGATTGTTAAAATTATTAAAAAAGTTAGAATTGATATTACGTAGTAAAAAGTTGAATTTTGCGGCTGGGAAGTATTTGGACACTTGTCCCATAAGATTTGACTTTAAATTAAACTGTTTATCATAATTGATTGACTGATTGATGATCAATGTACAATCTTAGTCGTAAGAGTGAGAAACCTGAAAGCTGCGAGACAAAGTTTAGGTTAAAATCTGATGAAAATTAAAGTTCTTTATAATTGATTGACTGATTGATTGATTGATTGATGGTCGATTCGCCACATTAGCGATAAAAACTACAATGCAGATGGTTAAAAAATAGAAAAAAAATTTTATTTGGAAACTTAATTATGATTGACTAACTGATTGATTGACTGAAGAACAATTTTCAGTAGAAACCCTAAAAACTAGGAACCTAAGCAAAATTAATGTATATGCTTGTATATAACACCTTCCACAGTACATCGAGGATGAGCAGCGCATATGGTTAATGCTCTTCGAGCTGTACGATCGGCATTTCAGGAATCGCAACTCGGAATACCAAGCCGAACAGGTGCAGCTCTACAAGGAGTCGGAAGTAACAGGTAGGTTGACCTCTCATCTCCTTCTATTCAGTTCTAAAGCCTCTTTCTCTCTAGAAATCGCTGAGGTGCTTTGGCAGCATCGCATACGCCTTGCCGCCTCAGTATCCCGCATGCGCATAGGCGTTGGCGCCTTGCGTCTCTCCCAGCTGCTGCCGATTCACCTGCAGAACGAAAAGGTGGCAATAGCAGCGGCTAATCCTGTGGTCACGGGTTGGATCAATCCATTTCTAGTGCGGTAAGTTTAAGAGCAGTTGCTGGCAGTTCAAATTTTAAAAATTGAAATTCCTAACCCAGCAACAAGATGGAAGCCAATAAAATACTTTCTGAGATGGGTTTCACAGTCCATGGGCCGGATGATGAGCAGCCTCTGCTGGAGCAGCACTGCAAATGGGACAACATCTGTCCGCTGGTCATCTCCATTATACCCAAGGATCGCAGCGAGTTTACCAAGTCCAAGCTGATGACTAAACATTATTTTATTATGCAGGTTGGATTGGCTCTAGGTTAATACTAAAGAGAAATATTTTCATTTTCTATTTCTCGCAGGACAAAAACTTTTCCTATGGCCCGGCCATAATGTCCAAGCTCATGGATTACTTTGAGCTATATGGTAAGTGGGTTTCTATAAGCCAGATTTATCAATATATAATCTAGAGAATCCCGCGGGTCCCGAAAAAATTTTCGGGATCGAGCGGGATGGGAAAGATTCTGAAAAAGTCCTGGACGGTCGGGATAAGTGCTTGATACCGATATTCCCGCGGGTCCCGAAAATTATTAATAGATAAAATTGCTTGTATTTATCAAAGAACATAAGAATGATATTGACTAGGAAATTAATTCTAATATAAATGCTGTTAAATTTAAGAGAAGTTCAAATATTTTATTATTTTGACAATAATGCATTGAATTGTTATTGTTATAATTGCTTCCTGGGCAAGTACTTGATAACGAATGGGAGGGTGTATTCTACTTCTAGTAGAATTTTGGAAGAAAGGAGAACACATCTTAGAGAAGAAAATTTTGAGAAAATATTATTTTTAAGCAAAATATTATATCTATCATAAGAGTTCTAAATGTTGAAAAAAAATTTCGGGAAACGTCGGGACCCGCGGGTAAAATGGAAAATTTAACGGGACAATCGGGCGGGAAAATCAAAAATTATTTCGGGACGGGATGGGTCGGGAACGATTTTCTTTCCCGATCTCATCTCTAATATAATCTATATCAATTTCCTTTCAGGAGACATTCTGCAAACCCATGTGGATTCACCTCGTTCTACAGCTTATCTAGCAGCACTTTTCTATTCCGTGAATCGCGTGAATAACTTTTATGTTTATGGCGTGGGCGCAAATCTCAAAGACTATCGTCGCTATATGGAAACCATAGGCGTAAGATATATATATCATGCCCTTTCCATATCAGCTGAACTTTCCTTTTCCTTTAGGTCAATAATATACGCCTCTTTGGCGATGCCTTCACCTCCTTTCCCATGGAATCGAACCGCTTTCGCAATGTTGTCGGCGTGTTTGCCACGCCCCCAAACTCCTTCAGCGCCATCTCCGACCCCATAGACTTGATTTGCTCGCGTGGCGGAGACTTGAGCATGTTGGAAGTGCTCACCGAATCGCAGGTCAGCGATGAGGGTAAAACGCGAGTCGGCTGCATCCTGGAGGAGCAGCTGCTCACTCTCACCATGTCCATGTCCCGTCCCCAAGTCCAATTCGTGCTGTATCAAACGCATTCGATTGTGAGCACTGAGAACGAGGATATGGTGCAGCACGTGCTGGAGGTGATCAATAAGCTGGCCTTGGAGAAACATCGACAGGCTTACAGAGAGATGAAGAGGCTGGAGGCCATTGCCGAGGCAGAGGCAGCTAATATACCCGCTGCAGCGATGCCCAAGGAATCGCCACGCAAAAAGGAGAAACTCAGCGCCGAAGATAAACGCAAATCCCAGCCAGAACTTGGCGCCAAGCAGGGTGATTCGGCGATTCCGGCTGTGCAGCTGCCGCGCGTGGACAGCATCGATTTGATTGTTACGCCGGACATCGATGAGTTCGTGCAGGACATTGTGCCGGACATTTGCATCAACCAGGACAACTGCATCGAGCAGCAGTCGACGGGCAGCTACCTCTCACTCATACGTCGCAAAGGCTTGACTCAGCTCAATGAGAAGTATCTGATTCGCATGGCCGAACGGCGAGGGCTCTTCGGCAAGCCGGAAAAGGATAAGACGAGGCCACGAGGTGTTAAGCTCCAGGAGGTCAACGCCCCAACGCCGCCGGATGCCAACTATGATAGCTGCTCCGCGGGCTCACGCAGCGGGCAACAGCATGCGGTGAGTGAGAGAAGATATATTCTTCGTCTATTTGTTTGTCTATATATAGGTATATATAAGGTATTCTATATTAAACAACTACTAAGTCTTAAGTGCTTCGATTCTGAGCTAAGAATCTTAGCTATCTACAGATCTATATCAATCCTTATATATTTCATTATATATATGCCTAGCCTTTGGCTTAAGAATCTCAGCTATCTAGTTATATAAATTGCTAGATATTCAAGTCTTTACTAAGTCTCACTATATATATTAATGTATATACAATATATGCATACATTTTTATAGCGCAACTAGAAAATCCTTTCTTTGATATTCGCTTAAAAGTGATGATAGAGACAATTTTATATATAGCCTAAAAATGTAACCATAAAATATGGTTAGTTAAAATTTAAGGCTATATTTTTAAGCTGGGGTAGCCTAAAAATTGTTTTTATAGAACCTAAACACATTTGTGAAATAAGGAAGAAGTTTCGGTTCGATTCTGATTTCATTTAAGTCTTGAATCATAGTCAAAAATAGCTTACAGTTGCGGGTTCTAACCCGTTTTTCCTATAGTCATATCTCATGTAAGGTAAGACAAGATATAACTAAATGTAATTCCCATTAGTAATATTTTGCGTTATAAAATTTGAGAGCTGTCATAAATCCATACTTAAGTTTTCTTATCGCAAATGCGAATACGTTAGCTGTTAGTCAGTTTAACGGGTTTTATTTATAGATCATGTCAAAAAATGTTCAATTAGTAATTGGGTTATATGGACTTTTAAAATAGGTTTTCATTTATAATCTTCATAATGAAAGTCAGATTTGGCTCAGATAAATATACCTATTTAGGACAGCTTAATCAGATATATATGCCTATATGCCCGTAAGTCAACAAAAACTAATCTATTTCCAATGAAAATAGATATTTAAGGTATTGAGAGATAAGATATGAGATATAAATCGTATAGTGATAGTGTGATATATCTTGTCGAAGATATGCATATATTGTATTATATATTATATATATATATAAGAGATACGATATAATATGGATCGTATAGTACTCTTTAACATTATCCTTTTTCATATACGGTATAACATGTGTATAGACTCTTTCTGCTATTGGTAAAGGTTTGTCGTATGAGATATATGGTAGATCGTATATAAAAATAATTATCATGAGGACTAAACAATCTAATCTTATATCGTATGACATACATATATATATATATATATATCGTATATCGTATGTCGTATGCATTGTCCTCTCAATAGCTCTTAATTCCTTAAATACCAAACCTAATACACCAAAAATCCTTTTACTATGGTAAGATATCGAAGGTACCCAAAATTATTTCATATATATTTGGATCAGATATCGAACTAGTATGGCAGAACTCAATTAATATTTGAAGATATGAAAGATAACAATGATTTAGGGATATACATAAGTATAGTCCTTGTGTTAATCAAGTATCCTTATACTCTATAAGATATGGATCGTATAAATCTCTAAGTACCTCGATTTCCTTTTAAGCCAGTCAACATAATATAAGTTAGCTGAAGCAGACACCCCAAATAATTTATTCTAGATTTTAATATTGATAGCTAATATAGCTGGAAGTGAGTAGAACCCATTTCGATGTAGGATATGAGCGATAAGATAGGAGAGCTATGCTATACCTTGAACTGTCCATATAGACCGGATCCATGGGGTGTTAGACTTTACACTTTATTGTAAACAACAATTTGAGAGGGGGCCATGAGAGGTGGGGGAGGAGGAGAGGGGGGGGGGCATTATATATACACATTTGAGACTTATGATCTAATAATTAACGTGCGCCATCAACAGAATCATCAGCGGCATCGCAGCATCCACCTGGGCTGTTAGACTGGGGGTATGGGGAGGGGTAATTAGCATGAGGCATGCAATTGCAATTGCTCCCAGGGCTTAGTCACAGCACAACAACAAAGGTAAAGAGATTAGGTCATGCCATTGGCTTAGCTCATTGGCCCATGACTAAATCCAATCTTTGAGCTTCGACTATTTGCGCCAGCTGCTGCCGCTGCTGGCCTTCACATTAACATTCTTGCCCTGCTGATAGCCCTTGACATCCTTCGATTTGTTCTTATCCAACTTGGTGTTGGACCAGCTCCCACTGCTGCTGCTGCCGTTGTAGCTGAAGCTGGACTTGAAGGAGGGATTGCCGTTGCTCTTGAACATGGGGCTCGTTTTGCCGGCGCCAACCAAAGGCGCCGACTGATTGTAGTAGCTCTTGTTACTCCCTTGTTGATTGTAGCCCTGGCCAGAGCCAGCAACACCCTTCTCCGACAGCTGTCGGTTGTAGGAGAACCCGGTGCTGGCCAGCCCAACAGAGGCAATGCCCAGGCCGAGGCCAACACCAGAGCCAACGGTGCTTGCTCCGACGCCAACGCCACCGCCACCAAAAGTTTGCTTGTGACTGGTGCTAAACGTGGCGCCCAGCTCCCCTCCGAGGGGCCCGCTCTGGGTATAGAACTGTTGCTGCACCTCGACAATATAGCGATAGGCCTCCTCCATGCTCTTGGGGTTGCGACGCAAGATCATCGAGTGCGTCGGCTCTGGCAAATGATCGCGAAATACTTGCAGCGTAATACGCTCAATGTCCTCCAGCGCGTACAGGGTATCATTGTGTGTGAGCTTACGATTGAGCAGACGTTGCTTTAGCTTCGCCATCTTCTGGTAATACAGCTCGATATTCGAGTCCAGCACGGCGCCGCGTATTTTGTGTATCAACGCGTAGCTGGACTCACGCTCAGCAAAGCTGTGTAGCAGCTGCTCCTTCAACTTGTGCCAGGATTCCGCTTTGAGCGCTCCATTGGCATGGCCATTCCCGCTGCCCGCCGGAGCACTCAGTTGGCGACTGAAGACCGCATCCCTCGCTCGCTCCGTGCACTTGTTCTTTATGTGTCCCAACAGCTGGGCTTTGTAGTAGTCGTCGAAGGTGTTGATGGCGGGCATCAGTGCCTCGACCTTTTGCAGAAATTGCGGCAGCTTGCCCGGATCGCTGCCATCGAAGTTCTCGACGAGCTTCAGGCGATTCAGCACCTGATTATATTTATTCACAAAATCGGGATCCATAGCACTCGACGCGGCGACGTTCCATGCACGACTATGTCTCCGAAGTTCCTATCTCGGATCTCAAACAAATTTATAAAAACAATTTCCAATAATTGTTTTTTTTTTATTTTGCTGGTACAGATTTTAGATTCTTACAAAATGTATAAATTAACATTGATTAACATAAAATTTTATTACGAAGATCCACGGGAAAAAAAGAAATCTCTAAACAACAATAACAATGACATCAAACAAATTTTGAGCTGACAACCGAACCGAACGAATGCAAAATTCGAATTGATATGGCGAACGGGAACGGAATAGATCGGTTGCCTAGTTCACTCGGTTTCGGATCGGATCGGATCGTATCGGGGCAGCGACTCGGCTTGCCATTCGTGTTGAACTGAAATGCTCAAACGCCACTCATTGTGGTGGTTGAGAGGTGGTGGTGGTGCTGACGTTCTGGCGCTGGTGGTGGAGGTGGTGGTTGGTTGTGGGAGTTGTTTTGTGTATCCACTCGCTGATTCATATATGCACAAATAAAACAACAACAATAGCAACAAATAAGAGTGTTAGAATAGAGTATGGATGACTAGGGGATGCTCTGTAGGAAGACACGATGATCTTTATCTGTCATAGAAAAATTCGACGAATTAGTTTTAATTATTGATATTCTTTAATTTATATTTTGGTTTCTTTCAGTTTTGTTTTTCTAAATTCTATTTTTCTATAGATATCCAAGAACTCAAATACCTTTTAACTGCATTTATAGCACAAGAGTCTACATATCAAATTGTAGCTTCGGCTTATATATATCTCGATATATTCCCTAAAAAGCGATAAATTTGTTATAGGTTGCTGGAAAAAGAGATCAGGAAACCTTGATTAAAATCAAAATAAGCGTAATTGAGTGGATGTAAATTAAAAATTGCTACTTCTGATACAGCTGTAATATTTTTAAGAAATTATCCTTATATCCAGCAGTGAAAAGTCGATAAATATAGAAGTTTTTGAAGACACTACTGCTCACCATAAGCCCATACTAGACTTTCTAGTTTCTAGTACGTCTGGTACGTATTTTCAGATGCGTTCATGAAAGTAAGGAGCAGTAAATATTTATCGATTTTCGTATATGGGCATTGGTATCGAATTGTTACAGCTAGACGATGAGAATTGTCATATGTTTATCAGGAATGTAACCCAATATATTGTTTATTTAAAAACAGGTTTTGCTATTATTTAAGATGTGCTCTCTCGATATATATCGATTTCCGATAAACTGTAGAATCAACCAAATACTTTGGCTCTACGTCTGTCTAGACTCGAAGCTTATTCAAGCTGATCTCTAAAATGAACTCAACTGCTGACAGACATATCGATTCGACAATTATTGATGACTGCGATATGTTTTATGCGTTTAGCTATGCCTCTCCCTATCCGTTGCATAGCTTTGCACAATAGCAATATACCCTAATTTGAACACATGCCCATTTAGGGTATAACAACAGCGGGCGCGACGATCGCACATGTATTCATAGGCAAAGCAATGACAGATAGAGATAGTAACAACCCAGCAAACACACAAGCCAAACACACACACACACACACACACACATAGATAGAGAGCAGAGGCACGCACATAGATCAACATTAAGCATATTAACGAAAAAGCACACACAAATCGCTCGGAATCGAAGCGTAGCGTCATATATATAGTACATATAAAAATTAACCCAGCTCAAAAATTGGAAGACTTTTAGTAAAGATGTCAGCTAAAGAAATTTCTACATATTCCAATCTACATCTGTCTATATCTTTGTTTTCTTCAAGGATTGCTAAAAGTCAATTTCACAAAAAAATAAAATATAATTGAGAAAGTTTCTAGGTGTGAGTTGAGTGTTCGGGAGGGTGGGGTGCTACGGGGGTCAATTGAAGTCTATCAATGAAGTCAATTTACAATAAACAATAATAAAATCAGTAAGAAAGTCTTCACATAAAATTCAATTGCTATTTAATTTGGGCAGATTTTTTAAACTCATCTATAGAGCAAGCAAAAAAATAAATAAAAAATAAATAAAAAAATAAAAAAAATCTGAACTGACGTTTATATTGGTTATTTACATTGATCTATTAACAATATGCTGTTAACTGTGTGTACGAATGGGTAAATAACATAATTTCAAGAGCATTTGTTGTATGAAGGAACAGTTATTTAACAGTTAAAGACTTTGTTCTTGAGGCATATAAGTACATATATACATATATATGTACATGCATTTTCTTAAGGGAAATAACATGGAAATTTTTAAAATAAATTTTGAGTATTTAATTTTTGTTATATTTTAGTTATCTAACTAGAGTTAAGGTATTTATTTTATATTAGTAGTACCCATAGTTAGCTACTACCTTTTACCATCTTTGAGTCATCATTTGGGCTTTCATCTTTTGAAGTAATCCAAGTATCGACCCACTTTTTAGAAAAAAAAATTCCTTAATTTGTTACATATCTAGATATATTGCTATAGATAGAATAAAATATGTAGAATACCTAAGATAAAAACAATTATTTCTTGGAAGACACCTATACCATCACATAACTGCTCAGTTCTTAAAAATAGCTAGACTATGAGTTTATAATATTTATCCGATAGTATTGTAATTAGAAAGAAATACTTTCTCTTATGTCATAAGAATTATCTCTCTTCCTTAAAGCTTTACTTCCATGCAACTTAGTTCTTATAGTTCGTAACCACAGATACTATGAAATTAAAGAACCCATATTTATTTTGTAAGAAATAAATCTCTGTGTGTGCCTCTTTTAGTTATCATACATGAAATTAAAGAACCCCATATTTATTTTATAAGAAATATATCTCTCTGTGTGCCTCTTTTAGTTATCATACATATCATTAAATTAAGGCAAATATAACTTAGTCCATTAGAGATATATGAATATACATATAAAATGTATCTCTTTTAAAACCGTAGCTCTTAGCTATTATTGGCTTTTATAGATCGAAAGAATAGTATGCTTTCCTTTTCGAAATATTTTTGTCTATTTATTCCGCAATATAGATGACACTTAATGACACTAAAGAAAACAAAATTTGTATATTTCTAGAATTCAAACTCTTCCCTCTCAGTTTTCTATATATATATATACCATATAACTCAAGAAATTTCCGTTCCAAGAACTTAACTTCTAACTGCTTAGTCAAATATCATTAAACTAATTTAAGTTAATTATTTATTATTAAGCTAATTTCTTTGCTCACTTTTTTTAAGTCTTTAAATTCTGTTTCAGCTTTTTTGCGTTCCTCGACTATCATATCTATATATCTTATAAATCATATCTCCCAACCCGTTTCCGATAGCTTTTGTCGTCTTTGCATGACACACAAATGACTTTTGTTGACGACGTCGCAATATATGTATATATATAAATTTATTGGACCTCACTTGGCACCTTGCCACGCCCACTGGAGGGCGCCTTATCGTGGGCACTTTTAAGGTCTGGTGCGCCGGCGTGCGCGTTTTCAACTAATTAGCAACAATTTTCGAACGTTAGCGTCTTGTAAAAACGGTTTAATAATACAGCCACAGCGAGAGATCAAACTGTAGCCAAACCCAGATCCGTAGACACACAGGGAACCCACCCCAACAGCTGGAAGCAGTCCAATCAGTTGAGCAGAGGGGAGGGGGGGCGTTCTAATTGGAGCCAGGGCTTTCTGATAAGCGCATTTAATTGCTCTCGACTGCGACGGCGACGTCGAGTTGTCAATTCGCATTTATTTAACAACAACGACAACAGCAATTTTACAACTTTGCTGCAACTGTAATTTTTTACAGTAATTATGTAAACAACAACAAATGCAAAAATAGTTAATCGCTGCTGCCTTGATAAGCAAGTTCAGGGCCAAGGCCGAGAGGCCACGCTTCGGTCTCCGATTCACACTCCGAGTCAGGCCCAGAGACCGCAACCGAACCCGCATTCAATCATAATCCAACACCATCTCAATGGAGTTCCACTTATCAACCAGCTGTAAACATTCGCGCATTTCGCTTTGAATCATTTGCAATCCAAATTTAGCAAAAAAAAAACATTCTTCTAAGTCAGAATAAACACTCAAACATTTTGTGCATATTAAACGTTGAACAAAAGCGAGATTTAAGCCGAAGATTAAATACGCTTACTCAGAAATGGAACTGGATCTCTGTAGAAGACTAGATATACTTACTTATGATTAAATTAGGCTTTTGGAAAATCTATACTCTTAATCAGATATATGTACTTAGGTATAATTAAAAAATTTATTATGAAGTTAGTTATAATTAAAAAATGTATTATTCGATCTACACAGAAGTTGAGATGATATAATATAAATAATAATTCTTCTCGAATATATATACTACTATGCTCCGTTTTTGTCTCTTATATATATATATTAGGTTTTCTTATATGCTCCGTTTTAATTTCGTTCATTTATACTACCTATATGCTCCAGTTTTATTTATATATAGCACCTTTTCTTATAACCTTCCTTATTTTGTAAACAAGGTGTTCTACATATACTACCTTTTCGAATATACTACCTTTTCGCATATATTACCTTTTCGTATATACTACCTTTTCGCATATACTACCTTTTCGAATATACTGGCTTTTCGTATATACTACCTTTTCGTATATACTACCTTTTCGCATATACTACCTTTTCGAATATACTGGCTTTTCGTATATACTACCTTTTCGTATATACTACCTTTTCGCATATACTACCTTTTAGCATATACTACGTTTTCGGATATATGTACTACCTTTTCGTATATACTACCTTTAGCAATATATTTATTCTATGATCAACCTTCGATTGTTGTCCTCATATCCCTCTCTCTCTCTCTCTTACTTTCTTTATATATTGTAAAAATGGTATATAAGATAACTAAAAAATTATCTGTTTATCTGCCTTTAGTTATCTTATATCTTAAAAAATTAACTATTTATCTGGCTTTAGTTCACTTACCATCTCTTCACATTTAGTACTATTTCTCTGTATACTACTGTATATCCTTCTGTTTTATATACTGTCTTTTCCTCATCATACTACCTCCTTTAATGTTCTACCTGAACTATTACTAAATACAACTATTTGCAAAAAAAGGATCTTTACAATATCTCATAAATAATCTAAGATCGTATAGAATATTTAAGTCTTTTTCAGCTCTCATATTATTTAGTTACATTTTAATCAACAATTTCATACTACCCTCTTTGAGGGTATTAAGAAAAAATTTAACTAGAAAATATGTTCAATTGTTTTGAAAAAAAAAATGGAATTAATTAGCTTTGCGTACCTGTGCGCGCCTGTCTCGTTTCCCATTTTGTAATTTCATAATTAAACCGATTTGGCAAACCAAACGCATAACAACAACAACAACAACAACACCAACTACAATAGGGCCGACTGCAACACCAGCGAGCGACCCACTCGAGCGCCATACGCTCGCACCTGACAAAGGTGTCGACCACGCGCAGGTATCCGATCGCATTCAACTTTAGAAGGCGCGAGTGCAAGCGCTTCTACGTCTTGCCCGTTTATATGGTAAGTGCTCATAAAGCCAAAAATCAAAGCAAAAATAAAATTATTATGGCCATATAATGAGCTTTCTGTTGTTGCTGCCCCCAATTCGCAGCATACCACGAAGCACAACAGTCGACTCTGGTGGCAGTATGCCTTCAAGTGTGTCACACGGCGCGGCAGCGACTCCATCTGGAATCCCAATCTCAAGTTTAAGCTGCACTGCAAGCGACAGTTGCGCATCCGGAAGCTGCGACGCATCCAATGGTCCAACAGGCAGCCGCTACACCTGCACATCACCGATATTCAGCTGGTGTGCCAGGTGCGCGGCTACAGCAAGTAGGAACAAAAGGTAGCCAATGGGCAGCTTGTGGGCTTATAAGGTGCTGGATCCACAACTATGCTATGGTAAGGTCTATTGATGTTAACTATATGCCTTTTGGGCTGTTTCAAGGTTAGGCAACACCTGTACAAATATATGTATGTATGCTGACACCTGTGTTAATGCTTTTGGAAATATCTATCTATTAAAGTTGATGGGCCACTTATATAGAATATATACTTTATATGGTGAAGGGATATGAAATCGTCTAGGTATATCTATGATATATGCATGGTGAGAGATCTATCTATGTAGCTAGATCTGTATAGGCAGCTTATCAGGTGTATCAACAACTCTGCTGGGTTAACCATCTATGTATGTAAGATATATAACATATAGGAAAGATAAACGTGGGGCAACACCTGGAAAGATATATCTACATAGTCAAGATTTCAATACACAAAGATAATCTGAAAACTTTCCAACCTAACCGTAACAACAAAATATTATTAAAATAATATATTTCAGCTTTTCAGACTACTCTCTTTATAGATACATAAGCTATATGCCTTTAGGAATGCATCATTGTTAGACAACACCTGAGAAGAATTTTCGTTATACAAGGATAGTCTGAAAACTTTCCGACCTGAACGGGAAAACAAAAGCAGATAGCAATAAATAAATAAATTTATTTAAATCAATATATATTATTTGTTAGGGTCGGAAATTTTTCAACCTACTTTCTATATAGATACATATTTTTATTTAAGGCTTATGCCTTTTGGGATGCATCAACGTTAGGCAACACCTGTGCTAAAAACTTATGGCTAGATCTGTCTTTGAAGACTAATTGCCTTAAAGCTTACATTATTACCTATGCTTATGATATATATGTATGTATAAAATAAATGTAATCTTGATGTATGTATGTATAATATCAATTATTGCACAATAATTTATATTTAGTTAGTAAGCTATCTATATTTTAACGTAGTATACTTTTGTAGGTCAATGTATACAGTGCTCGCTCGCTAATTAAAATTAGCTACAGCTATAAAGGTTATTCTAATTGGCAAATATGTTCTAATTTTCTTTTTTTACAAACAATTTTTTTAAAAATAAATATATTTTTAAAATAATAAAATAAAATTAAAAAACAGGAGACAATTTATAAATGTAGCCGCTAGTTTACTGTCTTTTATTATGTAATTTTCAAAAATGTCCTTTTTAACACAGAAAAAATAAAAATAAGTTAATTAAATTATACATATTATATATTAAATTTTATAACACCTGTAAGTCACTTGTTAAAATTCGATACTACAATTTTTTAAAATAGAAAACAAATAATTTATAAGATTTGTTGATAGATATTTTGAAATTAACCCACACGTTCATAGATTTTTACTATGGAAGATCTATGATTAAAAAAAAGACATTGGAAACTTAAAAAAAAATGGATTTTATACCAAAACTCATTTGTCGTTTGATTGATCATATATGAGTTATGATATAGTCATATTATCCATTCAACTGAGACATATAGCATATATATAAAGTGCTCAAAAATATGCAATACAAAAAATTTCAGTTATTATAAAAGTCTCGATAACAAAGATTTTTAATAATATGCCAGCAATTTGTATTAAATTATTAAGTTAATTGTATTGTTTGCGACTGCAATTTGGGCAATCAGAAACATGTATATATATAGCTGATCGGCCGGGTCATATCAGCTAAAGTCAATCAAGTAGCAGGCAAATGTAGTTATAGCTGCCAGATTTGAAGTACATCTATATAAATAACTAATTTAACACTGAGTATAGCATGTTTATATGTATATATATATATATTTTTTTTTTAATTTATTAATGGTGTTTACGAATATTGAGCTATTGCAATTACCGACACTTCAGTGTGAATCGAATATGTGTGAGTGTGTGTGTGTTTGTTGTGTGTGCGTGTGTGCTTGTAAATTAATTACATGTACGTTTTTTGTTTTAATGCATTGCAATTAAAAATTCCGATAGCGAAACTTTACGATTACGAATGAATGTATGATATATATGTATGAATTGGATTTGGGTGTGATCTATGCATATATATATATATATATATGTATATATATGTATCTGTGTGTATGTATTTAATTGTAGTAGTAATGCTGATGCAGCGAGTATATCCTAGTTGGGGCACGATTCCCCATGTGTGTCCCAGGCACGCACCTGCAAGAAATTCGAAACGTTTAATATAAGTAGCATATAGATATGATAGAGACATTTCACGCTCACCTGACAATCACGACTGCAGTACCATTGATTCTGACAGCTGGCGCACATATAGGTAGCCTTAAAGCGTTCACAGTATTGGCAACGACGCTCCAGCTCCAGCTCCGGCCCGTTTGTAGCTGCGCTCATGCGTTTGCTACGATTGTTAATGCTATTGCGATTGGTGGTTTGGTTGACAGCGCGATCGAGCGAATAGAGACTCTGCAGCAAGTCCGAGCGATACATGGAATGTAGATCATTTAACTGAAAGAAATAAGGTAATTATATAAAGGTAAGGATTGTTTAACGGTGCAGTCTACCCACTTGTGTATTTGTATCGCTGTTTTTACGCTGCTGGCCAGCAGCCAGGGGACTGCTATTAAACAACGGCTTGAGCGGCACTTCGTTATCAAAATGATTGTTGTCCAGCGATTGGATTTGGCTGCGCGATTGCTTGTCCAACGGCTGCTGTTGACGATATGTGGAGGCGGCAGAGAGATCGGCTGTAGAACCAATCAGCTTTTTGGACTCATTTATCAGCTGCTGATAACTGCAAAGGGAAGCAGGTTAAGAAAAATTGTATATATTTAAGAATATATTTTAGCTCTACCGAGACGGCGGCCTATTACGCTTGCCCAGCTCCTCGGCTTGCTCGCGTTTGTAATCTTCAGTCGTGCCACTTGATCGTGCATAGAAAGCTGAGCGATTGGCTACCAGCGTTGAACGCATAGCTGGCATAGACTCGCGACGATGCTGCGACAGCATTTCATAATGTTGAGGTGCCGGCGGCGGCATAGATAACTCAGTGAGAGACGGCGCCTTGCCCTGTAGGCCCAAGGCACTAGAGGATATACATATGAACTCTATAAGTAACACGTAACAAGCAAAGAGAAATATAATATATATATATACCCGCGCAATATCTTTATATCGCCCAGTCCATTTTCCACTCTATTGATCACCTGCTCCATGGCGCTGGCACCAAACTTCGATGGCATTGGCGCATTTTGTTCATTGGTCAACAGCGAATGCATTTCGTATAGCTCCGATGTGCTGCAATTCTTGTTAAGTATGGAGGGAAGAATCTCCTTCATTACAAGTATGCGCTCCTTGCGTTCGATGCGCGCCAGCAACTCCTGCTTGATACAGCGCAAATGTAACAGGCGATTGTGCTCCTCCTCCTTCTGGTGTATCAAATTATCCAACGTCTTGATATCCGTTTCGATGCGCAACTTCTCTTCGCCATAGGACTTGAGCTCCGGCTTGACAGTTTCCACCTTATCCGACATAATCTCGTTGAGCTCTGAGTAGAGCTCCTTGACACGCTGATGAAAGACCGCATCGATGTTGCTGTTATTTAGATCAATTGAGGACTTGTTGCGAGAAGATGAACCTTGGAGCGTTTGCGTTTGCTTGGATGAAGATTCAGCTCGCTGTTTGGGACGCGATGATTGCAGTGGAAGCTCTTGTGGTTGCGGCTGCTGTTGTTGCTGTGGTGGTGGCTGCTGTTGCTGTGGAAGCTGCTGCTGTTGCGTGTAGGGCGTGACAAAGGCGTGCAATTCATTTGCTGGCACCAGCTGCTGTTGTACTACAGTTTGAGCTAGAACTGTGACAGTTGTCTTGACTTCCTGTGCTTCCAGCTGCTTCTCACTGGGATAGACAACCTCCATGGGCTCGATAGATGGTGAAGGCGTCTCCAGACTAAACGATATAGCAGTCAAATTCTCTGGCTGCGACTGCTCCTGATGCTGTTGGCTCAGCACCTTCTTTTGGGCATAGTATTCCATGCCACCAGACGGAGACAAGGTGTAGGGTGAGCCCACTTTGAATGCATTCAAGGGCTCTGTATTATTTTTAATGACTGGCTTATGCAGTGGCGTTGTCGGTGGTGCTGGCGGTGCTTGTAAAGTTGGTGGTATTGTTGCTGGCTGAGTTAATTCTATAACTTCGTCATCCAAATCCACAGTTGTCAAAGGCTTGGTGCGCTTCTCAACATGCAACTCAATAGGTGGTGGAGTAACCGAGCGACGGCGTTTGAGTGTCGCTTGCTCCACAACCAAGTCCAGGCTTGCTTCAGGCTCTAGTGCAGGCAGCACCAAATCCTCCAGCTCTTGCAACTGGTGCTGTTCGTTACTATTGCAGCCTGCTGCCTCTTCGATAACAGGTTCTGCTGCTATGACAGGTTTGATGGTCAGGAACTCATCCAGCACGGAGCCGTTTTCGGCAGGAGTAGCCTCCGCTTCCGACTGGATTTCCAGCTGCAAGGCAAACGGCGGTGGCGGTGTCTTTGAAGCCAATTGCTGCTGCTGCTGTTGCAAGTTGCCAGCTGGTGCCAGCTCGTTGGGCTTCTCTGGTGAATCCTCGTTCTCGGTGTCATCTAGGCAGATCAACTCCGGTGACAGGCTGCCCTGACTGCGAGTACGGCTGCGACTGCGACTACGACTAGGAGTGCGTGTTCTGCCTTGCTGCTCCTGCAATTGCAGTTGCAGTTGCTTCCGCAGTTCTTGCTGCTGCAATTGTCGGGCCTGCTGCTCCAGGTCAATGGCCCGCTTGGCTGCGCGATACTCGGCCATGCGTTTGGCCTGCGCCTGGTTCTTAGGCACCGCTCGCTTCAGCTGACTCATGTAGTCAGTTTTCTGGTTAAAACGTTGATTCAGCCTAAGCAATTAAAAGTTATTAATTTAAAAAAAGTAAGAAACAGTTGAAAAAATAAAATTGAATTAAATTTTTGACAGTGAAGTTCTGAGCAGGAGCTGGCACAATGATAGTTTGTCTTTGATTGAAATTTCAAAAGTGAAAATGAAAAAGGAGAACAGCTAGCTCGAGCGTTTACTCAAGATCTAAGTTGGCGCATAAGCATTGACAGTTAATATTTGGAATTTGAAATAGTAGAAATAGCTTGCTTAGACGCTTAAGTATTGAAAAATAGTAGATTTAATTTAGGTACAGCACGCTGGATGTGGCAACAGTAGGAGCATTGGCCAGGTCTCAAAATCAGTAAGAACTTCAACGGATCTATGTATATACAAATAATTACTATGACTGTAACGGATTGAATATATATACCATTTTATGCTGCGTCGCTTGAAATACAAATTGGCTTGATTGTCCCGCTGCATTTGCTTGATCTGGCGCTGCGTATGCTCCCGAGTAACTGGCGGCTTGGAGGCCGCGGCGATTTCATCCAAATCCTCAGAGAGTTTACGAGGCGTGGTGGAAGCGGTGCTGTCTGTTTTGGCCGGTGAGGTGTCATTCGATTTGTTGGCTGACTTGGCCGGCGTCGTCTGTTGTTTGCTAACAGCCATGTCCATTAGTCCATCGTCGTCCTCATCGTGGCTGTATTCATCGCTGCTCAGTTGCGAATTGGACGAGTCGTAAATTTCCACTTTCGACATGGTTCGAAACAGATCAACACACACTTACTGTAAACTCTAATCTTTAACACATCAAGTACGATCAAATAATTATATATATTTGCCATACTTACACGCTGCACAAATTTTTTTTTTACGCTTTTGCTGAAAAAAAAAGCGTCTGCGTCTGCCGGCAGAAATGGCTTTTTCCTTTGTTATCGTTCTCAAATTCTTACCGTACGCTTGTTATATTAGCTAAAAAGAGTATCTTTTTGTGCACACTTTCCACCGTTTGACAATTGGAATAGTACTTCTCTTGTTTTAATTATTTTCTAGCATTGCAAAAAAATTTGCGGCGACGACTGCTTTTATTCGTGTCGCGATGTTGGAGGATGGCAATAAAAGAAGAAGAAATGTTTTTGCTGTTATAGACAACATTGCTTTTAACAGACACAAAGAAATTAACAGCTGGTGGGTATGTTAAGTAACAGCAGTCTGAGCCGTTACTTGTTGAAAGAATTCAAATTCAATAGTTAGTATTGTTTTAATTTCTTGCATGGTAATTTCAAATAATTCAAGGAAAAACTACATAAAGTAGTCGAACACTCAATAATAGCAGCACATTTAATTTTAACAGCCAGATTGAAAGAATATGTAGGGCTGGTGAGGAGCAACTATGCAACTATCGAATATCTATCGAGCCTTAAAAATTATCGTCTTTGCGTAAGGCTTTGAATACACCGATAGGCCTGTGTTATCAAAGCTCTAGCTTTTAAATAACAACAATTATCATGTGTTGCTCTAAAAGCATGTTCAACACAATTATTTATAGAAACGTTTCAAAGAGAAAAGCCAAGACAAAAGTAAACACATATCATAAATATATCAAATACATTTAAAAAATGTCGCCAATGGTGAATGCTCATTAACATTTTAATTCGATTTTGAACCGAAAATTTGTCGCAGATCGAACAATATAGACAACACAAATACACAAACACACATACATACTTACACACAGAAGCAAACAAGTGGCTGCAGGTGAATTTATGTGAGTGTGTGTGTGATACCGATATTAATAGCGTGTAATGAGTAGAATTCGTTCAAATGAACTATGGCCACCCTGCAGGGTCATAAAAATATTCGCAAACACACACACACACATACGCATATGTATAAATATGTGGGTGCGCGTGTTTGATTTTCTCTATCTTGGCTGTAATACCCATCGAACGACAACTGCGACGGTGACAACGACGGCGACGGCGGCGACATTTGTTCTCTCTTTCCATTGATAACGGTAAAGGGTGATTAGTTTATTAATCACCAATATCAGCGCACAGTCAATGGAATTACTACTGGAAGCAACAGTTAGACACTTTTCGGCATTTAGTTGAGCACAGCAGCTGGCTGTGAAAGTAAGGAAGTCGCTCGTCTTTGATTCCCGACTCAGATCGGGTGAGTGTGTGTGTGTGTGTGAGATTTCTTAATGATAACCAAAATTGCGATCAAGCATATAGAAAACCTGTTTTAAAGATCGCATAATCATAATCGAAATATATCTGTATAAATACATGCATATATATATGATATGTGCTATAACTGTTCAGTTAGTGTAGTTATATGCATGTTAAGTTACGTAAAGGTCGTCAAGGTTAGACGAAAATTTTATTTGAATATGAGCGCAGTCCTAGTGGAATTAGATTGCTAAATGAGCTAGTTCGCTGAACAATTCGAACTTCTTTGAAGTTTTCCAATTATTTGTGATGTTTTTTAAAGCTTTCTAAGTGAACTAGTTCTTTGGGCAACTGGAACGAACAGCACGCAAATGGAAGTGGAAGAGTTCAAATTGAAGGAGTTGGCCAAGTGAACTAGTTCTTTGAGCAATTCAAAGTTTTTTGAAGCACTGGAACAATTGAACTAGTTCTTTTCAAGCAAAAAAACACGCGAATGGAAGTGGATGAGTTCAAATTGAAGGAGTTTGTCAGTTTAATTCTTTACGGGAAATTTGGAGCGACAGGCACTTAGATTGTACTAATTGGAGCAATTTAACAAATGAACTAGTTCCTTGAATAATCTTCAGTTCTTTTGAGTTTTCTAAGTGAAAAAGTTGTTTGTGAAACAAGATCTTTGCGGAACTGGAATGAACAGCACGCAAACCAAAGGGAACTAATCCAAATTAATGGGATTTGCAAAATTTATAAGTTAATTTCCCAATTTTCTCTACTAGCATAAGGATAGTAGGGGAGTTCCTCAAATTGAAAGCTTTTTTAAAAAGAACTAGTTAGTTGCAAAAATTGAATTGTGATCTTTTCTATTAAGAAGCAAACTTACAAATAATTTGATATATTTATATATAAAATATAGCTCATCTTTCTTTTCTTTAGTTTCCATCATGGTTACGATAAACAAGCTGAAGAAAAGCATAATATGCCATCTGATAATTGCAATAACATTCTTCTCCTGCGGAGTTGTATGTAATATTGTGCAATTGCTGATGTTGATACTCATAAAGCCCATATGTCCGAAACTTTTCAGAAGGCTTATGTACTATCCCTGCTATGCCTTCTACTCACGTAAGTACCTAAAAATAGTATAGAAGTATTCCCAACTCTATTCGGAACTATTTTCCAGAGATGGTCAGCGTTGCGGAATGGTATGGAGGTAGCAGATTGCGCGTCTTCATGGACAGCGAGGATCTAAAGCTGTACTCTGGCAAGGATCATGGATTGATGATCATGAATCACACCTATGAAATTGATTGGCTAGTCCTTTGGCTGTTGCTCGACAAATTTAAGATCTTGGGCAACTCGAAGGCCTTTGCCAAGAAGCCCATTCGGTATATGCCGGTGCTGGGCTGGGCCTGGTGGATGGCGGAGTTTGTGTTCCTGAATCGTGACTTTGACAAGGACAAGGAGATCATTGCCAAGCAGCTGAAGATCATCTACTCCTATCCGGATCCCGTGTGGCTGCTGCTCACAGCGGAGGGCACACGCTTCTCGGCCGCCAAGCACGAGGTCTCCGTGAAGTTTGCCCAGGAGAAGGGCCTGACGCCACTGAAGCATCATTTGATACCACGCACGAGAGGATTCACGACCAGCTTGCCCACCCTGCGTGGCATCTGCCCGGCTGTTTACGATCTGAATCTGGTATTCGACCGGGCGTCAAAGGTGCCCGTGAGTCTGAATTCCGTATTGAGTGGCGAGAAGCTGGATCCGTGCATCTTCATCCGACGCATTCCCTTGGAGCAAATCCCGGAGGGCGAGAAGGAGGCCGCTGCCTGGCTGCAGAATCTGTATGTGGAGAAGGATCGCATCATTGACAGCTACCACGAGACGGGCAGCTTCTTCAAGAAGTCCGGCATCAAGGAAGTGCCCAGCACCCTCTACCAGCCTCGTCTCAGCAGCCTGCTCAACCTAATCCTGATGTCCATCTTCTCAATGGGCTCCATTATCTTCTATCTGATCGTCTCGATTATGCATTGTAATTGGTTGGGTGTCATCATTGTGATAGCCATATTCTCCCTATGTAAGTACGCCAAAAGATTCTCAATGAAGTTTTCTTCAATTTTCCTACATTTTCCAGTTTTCGCTCTGCTGAGAAAGGGAAACAATGTTACGCAGATCAGCAAAGGATCCAGCTATGGCGTCTCCGATGCCAAAGCGAAGACAAATTAAATTTTAACAAAATACAAAAGAGGGCGTGCACATTCTTTTAACGGGTATTTAGGCGTTATATACATATATACATGTATATTTATTTAACGATTTTTATTGAAGATTTAATAATAAATGAATGAAAAGTGAAAAAAACGCTTTTTTCTATATTCAGTTTACATGTCTGGACTTTGGCATAGACTGCTGATCGACTTCCTCGTATTTCGAACAATTAGTTAATGAGTCAAGTTGATTAGATAAACGTAATAATGATTATAAATGTACTATATTTGTAAGAAAGAAAATATATATTTTGGAAGCAGTTAGCGCGATAAAGCTTTGTCAGCAATATTTATCAGTTCTTGTCTACCAATAAATATTTACCGCAACATGGTCAACGAAACAAAAACAACAACATGTCGCAATGATTAAAGCTAATAAAAAATAAATATTTTGTTAACTACTTTTGAAGAGCTTTTACGATTTGAAATGTTGCCGCCATTTGTCAGCTGTTCACAGAAATAGGCATAACCCAGGGCTGCACTAACAGCTGCTAGCTATGATTAATCGATATGTGCAGCTGCTTGTCGTGACGATAGTTTCATTGATTGTCGTGCAGCGCTAAGCACGCGAAAACAACTATAGTTGAATAAATAAAAAATAAAAACAACAAACGCACAACATACGTTGCCAAAAGGTAAAGTGCGCGCATATATGTATGCGAGCTGTACAAACATATATACATATAAGTGCATATAAAGTCAATTGGTGTCAAGCAACTATAGATTGGGCAATTGATTGTGTATTGTATATGTGTAAATATATATATGTATATAAAAGCAATATCAATATTGACTATAAATGTGTGCATATATATATAAATGTAATTTTACACGAGATCATTGAACTTAATCGTCAACAAAAGTGTAACTAATAATAATTGTAGCATGAAATTCTCACGTTGACAAAAACAAACACACACACACAATGCAAACACACATACATACATATATATGTCGATACACATAATCGCGCGCGCGCCCACATTATTTTTTTGCTATAAAAAAAGTATCTTTTATACGTAATATATGTAAATCAATTTGAAGATACAAAGACGTATACAGATTTATTTATGACCTGACTTAGTAGTATGAATAAACGACTGCACGGACTTTGTCCAGTAATATGACAATCTTAATCTTTTTATACGAATTGCATTTGCTGTCAACCTTATCTGCCCCCCTCTCGCTGTATTGTCCAGATAAAGGCCTTTCTTGATTATATGGCGCGCACATATCTACGGACTGTGCAATCTATTGGCTAAGTTCCCTATCTGAAGCTTCTGTTAATAGCCAGCTAGCTAATTGATTGGAACTTTGCTCAGATTCGTTTAACAGTTCAAAGTGAGCTGGTCATAAAATCGAGAAGTAAAGTGCCCCTACATACATACATATATATAGAGAGCTACATACATATATTACGTAAAATTGTTGCTAGTTAAACTAGAGACTATCTATAGACTCAATTTTAGAATATTAACTATATCTTTTGTCTGTTTCTTTTTATAGAATTTATAAGGCGTAATCATGATTACGTTAGAGGAGCTAAAAAGGCTGAGACTGGTCCATCTATGCATTGCTATAACCTTCTTCACGAGCGGCCTCACCGTCAATTTTATTCAACTGCTGCTCCATGTTTGCCTAAAGCCTTTCAATAAACATCTCTTCCGTAAATTAATGTACTACCTATGCTATTCCTTCTACTGCCGTAAGTAAACTGATCTAACTATATATGAAAAGCTCATATAAAATTTCTCTCCTTCACAGAGCTAGTTTTTGTGGCCGATTGGTATGCGGGCTGCAAGATGCGTGTCTATATGGACGCGGAGGATGAGAAGAAGTATGCTGGCAAGGAGCACGTTCTGCTCCTGATGAATCACAAATATGAAATCGATTGGCTAGCTGGCTGGATGATCTGCGACAAGGTCGGAGTTCTGGGCAATTGTAAGGCGTACGCGAAAAAGGCTATTCGATATGTGCCCTGCATGGGCTGGGCCTGGTGGCTAGCGGAGTTTGTCTTCCTCAATCGCGACTATGACAAGGATAAGGAGATCATTGCCAAGCAGTTGAAGATTGTCTTCTCCTATCCGGATCCCACTTGGTTGCTGTTGAATGCTGAAGGCACACGCTTCACGCCCGCCAAGCATGAGGCTTCCGTCAAGTTTGCCCAGGAGCGGGGAATGACTCCACTAAAGCATCATTTGATACCACGTACAAAAGGATTTACAGCCAGCCTGCCCACGCTGCGAGGCATCTGTCCAGTCATCTATGACATCAATCTGGCTTTCAAAAGCGATGAGAAGGTACGTCATTGCCATTCTTCTCTCTCTCTGTCTTTTTCTGTAGTTGCTCTTTTACAGGTTGCTCCCACCATGCTCTCCCTGCTCAATGGCAAAGGCGTCGAGCCCTATATGCTAATGCGTCGCATTCCACTGGAGCAAGTCCCCGAGGGCGAGAAGGAGGCAGCGGATTGGCTGCAAAAGTTGTATGTGGAAAAGGATCGTATTATTGATAGCTTCCATGAGACGGGTAGCTTTTTCGAGAAGTCGGGCATTAAGGAGGTGCCATTCAAAATCTATGGTCCACGTCTCAGCAGCCTACTCAACTTTGCTTTCTGGGCCACCTACTCGTTATCCTTTATCTTCTATTACCTTATCTCGTCCTTGTTGGCGTCCAATTGGGCTGGTCTAATTACAGCGCTCTCTGTGCTTGCCATCTGTAAGTATGAAGTGATCTGTATATATTGAACTTATAAATATCTGGCTTACCTCTGTTTTCAGTCTATTGGCTGATGGGCGCGGCAATAAACAAGACACAAATTAGCAAAGGCTCCAGCTACGGTGCAAAGAGCACAAAAGCAAACGCACATTAATTTGTATTTCTACAAAGAAAAAAAAAATGAAAATAGTTTCGTTGTTTGTTAACGAGCGTGTTTAGTCAATGAGCCAAGCTGATAATCTCACAATTATATATCTCTATACACAAATAACTTTTAATCGTGGATTATTGCCTGATAGGTTTTATCGGCTGTCCTTATCTCCATTTCTGTTTTGTTCTTGGCTATAAGTGAGTTAAAGCTATCAGCTTTGGTATAAAATTAATAAATTAATACATGGATAAGGTCTCGCACACTAGACATACAAAACGTTGAAAATGATGCAATAAAAACAAATAAATAAATGCAACAAAATGCAACAAAGCTTTTTTAAACAGAGAAACCCGAATTTGATACCAACAGCTGACAACAGGTATCGATTAGACTGTAATATCGATAGTTACGTTAGAGCTGCCACCCCTACTACAGGCTGAAGACTACAAATGCATCGAATATCATAATTATCGATAGTTTTCCAGTTCTACTCCCCATTTTTATAAAACGCCAAATGAAAATTAAAAAAAACTTCGTACCTTTAATTTAATGCAATAATATGTGCAATTTGAAGGTGAGTTAACAATAATTAACAATGTTAGTGCAATATTCGCAAAAACAGGTGCATTCGCAAGTGAAAAGTGAAACGTAACACTGCCTCCAGCTTGCAGTTTGTGATTTGTCATTCATTTATGAAAAAGGGGGCTCGGGCGAATTCCTGTAGGTAGGCTCAAGGACCGTCTGTTAGATAGGTATATATACATTTATGTGTATTTATGGAATACGAAGTGCTTGCGCAGCACAGGACATTTGTAGGGGCCTTTGTCGATGACAAAAAAGTGTCTTTGTTTAAAGGAAAAAGAAAGCAGACGGCGAGCTGATGACGTTGAACAACGTACAAATTTCTCCCCAGTTATATATACAAGGTGCCATATAAACGACAGTTGTACATATATATGTGTGTGTGTGCTCTTAATAAAAAAAAAAACAAATCATTGTCAAATGTTTAAGGAAGTGCTTGAAGTTTCCAAATTCTTGCATATGCAGAAATATACGTACATAGGTATGTGGCAAGCACACACGCATACACATATTGTATAAATACCAACATACATGCAAATGTGTACAGCTATACTTATACATATATATACACTGTGTGCGTGTTTATGAATGTGTGTGCTGCGGAACGACAGCTGACGTTGTTGGGGGTATCGAAACGGTATCGGTGCGGTGTATCGTTAATCGTAAAACAAGTTAAAGGCGCAACGTACTTCCTATGTACATACATATGTACATATTGACATAATAGATTGTGTATTATATGTATGTATATGTGTGAATGAATCGAATGTTTTCCATTAATTTTATAGCATGCCGATTCAGGCGCCCTCATGGACAGATTTTCTCAACTGTCCCATCTGCTGCAATGAGTTCGAAGCCAGCCAACGTGTGCCGATCAGCCTCGGCTGCGGCCACACCATATGCAAGCCCTGTCTGACCACGCTCTACACGCTCCACAATCGCCAATGTCCCTACGATCAGGTAAAGAAACCCCATATTTAGTCCCCTGACGTTTAATGATTCGCCTTTATTACAATTTAGACTCTAATTGTAACGGATATCGACAATTTGCCCTCTAACTATGCGCTGCTGCAGCTGGTGGGTAATGGCAACGGGAACGGAAGTGGGAATGGGAATGCCACTGCCAATGGCAGTGGAGCGGTTGGTGGCAAAAATGTGCCCAGCAAGGAAGCTGAGCTGGCAGATTTGGCACCAAGTGTGCTTAAGCTGCAGCCGGAACAACTTAAGTCCTATAAGCTGGGCAAGAAATGCATTGAAGATCTGGCCTTGCATTTAAAATCGTTTTCAAATTTGAACAGCAGCAATTTGCTAACCAGGCCCATGCAACGAAAGCTGGTCACGCTGGTCAATTGCCAGCTGATGGAGGAGGAGGGCCGTGTGCGTGCCTTGCGTGCTGCTCGCTCCTTGGGCGAACGTACCGTTACCGAGCTGATACTGCAGCATCAGAATCCACAGCAGCTCAGCTCGAATTTGTGGGCTGCGGTGCGAACACGTGGCTGCCAGTTCCTGGGACCTGCCATGCAAGAGGAGGTGCTGAAGCTTGTGCTGCTCGCCCTGGAAGAGGGATCTGCGCTCTCCCGCAAAGTGCTGGTCATGTTTGTGGTGCAGCGATTGGAGCCGCACTTTCCGCAAGCCTCCAAGACGAGCATTGGGCATGTGGTGCAGCTGCTCTATCGTGCCAGCTGCTTCAAAGTATCCAAGCGCGAGGCAGACTCCTCGCTGATGCAGCTGAAAGAAGAATTTCGCACCTACGATGCATTGAGACGCGAACACGATGCACAGATTGTGCAAATTGCCACAGAGGCTGGACTACGCATTGCCCCCGAACAATGGTCGTCGCTGTTGTACGGCGACATAGCCCACAAATCCCACATGCAGAGCATCATTGACAAACTGCAGACGCCATCGGCCTTTGCGCAGTCTGTGCAGGAGCTGGTCATTGCTCTGCAGCGCACCAGCGATCCGGCTAAGCTGGCCCTGTTGCACACCCATTTGCAATATTTGGCGAGCATCGATCCGTGCGTGGAGACAGCGCCGTGGGACGATGTATCCAAAGCCTTGGACGCTGTGCGGCATTCTGTCATGGGACTGGTTTACTTCTTGCAGCATCATGGCATACGCAAGCCACAGGACAGCAATCTTGCTGGCGGTTCTGCGAACAATAACAACACCAAGTACAAGATTAGCCTGTGCCGCGATCTAAATCATCGACGCGTTTGTCCACGTGGCACTAGCTGCACCTTCGCCCATTCGCAGGAGGAAGTAGAACGCTATCGCGCACGAAATCGTGGCAAGCACATTAAGTCTCCGATGCCCATGGCAATGCCCAATATGCCACCAGGTGGCAAGAAGACATTGCCCTTAGGCAACGAGGTGCCTAATGGTCCGATGCTGCCCATATCGCCCATACGCTATATGCAACCACCACCGCCAGCACCGCCCCCTCGTGGCTTCCTCGACCCCAATTGCAATCTGCCGCCAGTGGGACACAATCTCTCGCCTGGTGGCGTGCATCCACAGCTATTGCATGCGCACCACAGTCCTATTGCACGACAGCAGCAGCAGCAGCAACAACAACATGCGACGCTCAATGGACTGTTGGTGCCACCGGTGCCACCCCCACTGCGATATGAGCAACGCTTCGGTTTTGCACCACCGCCACGCAATGCAGCGCGTATCAACCCACCGAACTACAACAGCAACAACAGCAGCAGTAACCACAACCACAACAACAACAATAATAACAACAACAGCAACCTACACAATCACAAGAGCTTCTGCAGCATGCTTCCAGCAGATGTTTATCATGCGCCTTACTTTGGCAACGAGGCCAAAGGCAACGCCGAGATGCCACAACAACAGAAACTAAGCGGCAATAATCCATGGGAGCATCCATATATGCCGACGCTAGCTCAGCCGCCACCGCCGCCGCCGTCCAGCAAAAATCCCAGTCGAGTTATGTCGACAATTTCACACGCAACAGCTGATACCTCATTTTATGAAAAGAAACCGCCGAGTAATGTTAACATTGAGCCGTTGGGCGAGAGTGCATCAAATACCGAATCTATGCCACTGTTTAGACTCAGCAGCAGCAACAACAACAACAACAATGGCAACAACAACAATAGCAACAGCTCATTGATATTCTGGAATAACAGCAACAAGGATTCGGCAAACTTTGTGCGTTCCGATTCCATATTGGATGACGATGCATCCACGTTCGATGTGCCCACAGGCTCTTCGAAAAACAGTCTCTATGGTCCAATCTGTCCAAAACGCAATGCGACCAGCAATTGGAACAATTGGCTCATGGAGAATGAGACGAAAAATAATAACGAGTTCCTCAGCGAGAAGAGCACAAGCTATGCAGGATTCGAGCCCAAGCCAGGCTACAAACCGGAGCACAATGACAACGCCAATGCCAATAAGGTAAAGTGTTATAAAACTAACAAAAGATTTGGTTCCCAGTTAAACAATTCCTTTATAGAACGCTGCTGTACGCGATAGCGTATTCATTTGGAACAACGATCTAAATGCCAATGCCAGCAGCCCGTCGAGCAATTTTTGGAGCAACAGCACAAGCAACGCGCCAGCAGAAAGACTGAAGCAGCACGAACGGAAGCCACTGCTGATGTCCGAGGATAGCATGGAGGGTGGCATCGATAGCGGCATGATGAGCGAGCTGGAAAAGAATCTGGTGGACATAGTCGAGCTCTGTTCAAATCCGGATGATAGCGGCATTAAGCTGGACTAAGCCAAGGATATATATATATATATATATATATATAACATCGTTCGTTCGTTCGTTTGTTCGAGCGAGTGGAAACATAATGCAATCATTTTACAAAATGTCCTTTTGGGGGACATTTCGACAGGTTTGTATACCGCACAGCTTACAAATTCTAGAATTTTGCAAACTAACTAATCTAGCAAATAGTTAAAGGTTGATCATTATTCGATCGGTCCATGAATGAAAGATAAGACGAAACAAAAACAAAAACAAATTAAAAACATATTTGGGTAGGGGAAATTAGAATTTTAAAATGTAATTATGTAATTGTCTATTTAAAGATATATATATATATATATATATATATATATATATATATAGATAAATATGTCGCATATACATATATATATATATATATGTTCCTTGTTCTATATTCAATTGATGCTCGGGCTGTCCGAACTATAGTCCGTATCGTTGTTAATTTGGGTTTAAAAATTGATTCACATAGTGCTTAGAATACTTGATGTCTAAAACTAGCCACGATCTGTTAGCACAAGAATAATGTATGATCTAGCTTAGAGATATATTTAAATTGCTAACAAATTAATGAAACATAATTTTCATAGGTATTGGATGGTTGCGCCCAAAAAGATCACAACGTCCGCTTAATGAGACAATGTGTTTAGCGAATTATCTAGAGTCCCGCTATAAGAACTCTAGATGTAGATCTATGAGAGTACTCGAACTCAAATTTTGCACTAGAATCGTATGCCAAAATGCTAAAGCCATCTGTAACTGTAAGACCCAGGCTACATAATGCTGATAATGTATGTAGTCCGAGGTCGGCTCGTGATTTTTATATGGGCATTATATATGTGTGTGACTGTTCCATCTACAGAAAAACAGTTTTGTGTTTCATTTTTTGTATATTTTCTTAGATTTTTTTAAATTTTTCTTAAATTATTAACTATGTGAAATTGAAACACTATTTTTATATATACACTGAAAGGCAAATGGATTTAAGATATATATATATATGTATATATATATATAGACATATATATATATATATATATATATATGTACTAGAGAGTTGGGATTAGATTTGTGGGAAGGGGAGGAACCCACATACGTTTGATAATTTATATATGTATGCGTGGATAAATGTTTATATTTCTTAAAGAAATTTTAATAACGCTATTGTGCGATGTTGTTAACTATTGTACTATATTATTAAATTTATTAAAAATAAATTAAAATCATGTCCCTTTTACGTTGTACTCGTTGAACTGTATACTTGCAGCCCTATTAAATACTATATAAACTATATATATAATTGATATACACAACTTATGTATATATATATACTATGATTAATGAGCGCGCTCTACTACGTATGTAATACATGCGTTAATATTTTTAATTGATATATTAATATTATATATTAATATCAGAAATATGAACCCATATTAGTTTCTTTTTTTTCGCTTAAAGACTTTGATTCTAATGCTAAACTAAAATGGATTTTTATATATATGTATATATATATACATATATTACATATATTTTAAGCAAAAGTCAAGAACCTATCACCTACCTATTATATACAAATATATTAAACAGAGATCGAACGATACTATACATATATATAATTGATCCGATTTGATCTACATTAAAAATGAATGTGTTGTTAAAATTATATATAAATATTTATAAAACAAAGAAAAACTATAGAAAACATGATCCTATGTATATTTAATTTTCTCAGTTGTTAATGCGAAACAGAGTTCTGTTCTGTTTAGTTAATGCAAGCAATACATACATCTGTATTTATGTTTTTTTTTATATAGAAAATGATATTGTATGTATATGCAGCGAGGAAAAAGAAGAAAATAGAATGTCTTATATATATACATATATATAAATGTATGTTCATTAAATAATGTATAATGTATAAGCAAAGAATAACTGAGAACAAATTGCGATATATGTATATGTATATATATGTGAAAACGAATGAGATTTGTAATGTGTATTTGTAATTTTGTTCGCATAACCGATTTGGTCTCGAGTTCCACACTCGTTAAGTGCTGTAAAACGATCCACGACTCACCCACCCACCCATTCGCATCCTTAAACGAACCGCTGCGCCAGTGTTGTGTTATCATTTCGCGTACTTAAAAGACACCACTCGCGGTTTTAGCGGGTGGGCAAACTGGAGAATTGAAAGAAAAAAGAATTGAGGTGCAGTTGAAGTCTAAACCCAATGGGTTCATAACTGTCTTTGTTGAAGTTCTGTAATCTTATAAAATATTTAATATATACTTGGAATTATTATTTTAAAAAATTTTGTTTTTGAGTTCCAAGTGCAAGTCAAAAGAGGAGAAAAACAAACCATTTTCTATATGCTATACATTATTATATGTATTATATTTAATACACGTATTTTTTGTATTATTACTAAATATTATTTTAAGTCTATTTCGATTTCTGTTAACCCTCCCAAAAAAACTACAAAAAAAAACAATTTTATTTATTTTATTTTGCCAATAAATTTTTTAATTGAATTTCAGTTTGTTTTTTATTTTTAGGTCTTAATATATATGGTATATATGTTATATAGAACGTGTGTGCAACATATCAGAGGCGATTATACTCTTAGATAATTGAAAACTTAGAAACTTAAACGATACCACCACCCACTAAAAACAAAAAAACAAAAAACGAAATACCACCCGAAGTTAACTATGGTTAAGAAAACATTAAACTAGTTATGGACAATCGATCTAAAGTTCTGAGAAACAAATCTCAACTAAAGTTATATAGTAATACTAATACCAATTATATATGTATATAGATATACATATATAGTTATATGCCTATTTGATATAGACGCTTCTGTTCCTTGTGATTAGGGTTAGTGAAGTTCAACCATAAATTAACTGGATACAAAAACTTTGCAATCTCTGTGTATTAGATATATTATATATACATACATATATATATATATATATATATATAAATATAAATATATATATAGAAAGCTGATCTACACTCTACTCAAGTGCTTCATAAAAGTAGCTGCTAAACCGGGCGCTTCTTTTCAATTGGCCAAGTGACTTACAATAGTTTATCTACCCAAATATACATACTCTTCCAACCTAATGCATCAAATGTGTTAGGGCGCGGACAATACCAAAATAACAAAAATACCAACAAAATAGATAACATTTTCAAGCTAGATACCAATAATATATATTTAAAGCCAGCTCTCCAATAAACAGAACCCCAGAAATTAAAGAGAAAAAAATGAAGAAATGTCCACACTTTGAATAATTGTACAAAAAAACAAAATATATAAATTGAATATTCAGCGATGAGGCATAAATTTGTGTTATTATAGTTGAAGATTCTTAAATTGTGATGATGTGAAATTTACAGTTAACATATGAACTACTCCCAGTTTAATGGGAAACAAACAAATGTCTTTATATTTCCATAGATATGTACTAATTATTATTATAATAATCTTAAACTAACTAACTAATTGTAACAAAACATGCAAAATAACCGATCTTAAGCAAATAATATATATATAGAAAATATATATATATTGTTTCATATTTTAACTACA
The DNA here is from genome assembly GCA_035045545.1 of Drosophila gaucha. NCBI lineage: Eukaryota > Metazoa > Arthropoda > Insecta > Diptera > Drosophilidae > Drosophila > Drosophila gaucha. The sequence continues at coordinate 3,442,500 of JAWNOY010000222.1, forward strand.
AGATATTGTATCTAACAGATACTTTGTTCTGTGCGTAACTGTTCCAGTGTTGGCTAAAAATCAACTCCAATTATATGTGTGTGTACTTTTTTGCGTGCTGAATTTTCTTAAAAACTCAAAAATATAAATGTATTAGAAATTGAACAAAAATAACGAATTATGTGTGTCTGAGAATTCTCAATAAAGGTTATAAATAATAATATTATATGTTGCGCTTGAAAAATCTCTTAAAATTAATGGAAGTTTATTTTGTGGAAGAAGTTGTTCGTCTTAATGGCAGATTTTATAGGAAATTTACAGACTCGGAGAATGAACTAGGTCTTAACAGAAGATCCTAAGCTATACCCTAAATATATATATATATATATAGAATTTAACTACTTAATAGATTAAGTAAGGAAATTGGCATTTAGTAGAGGAATGGAAAGTTTGAGAATTAAGCCAGAGGTAGAGGATACTTCAAGGAATAATTGTATAATGGCAAATGAGAGTTATCATAGTTTTTAATATTCGCCCTTCTGTCTTTGTTTAAGAATTCTAGGAGTATAATTTATCACATTTCAAATCATTTCAATTCATTTCCTTATTATCGAGCAAAAATCAATATTTCCACATGGTGTTTCAGGGTATTTGCTAGTCGGGCACTACATAATCTTAAGGTTAACAGTGAAAATCAATGTCTTAAACATCTTTCTTATGATATGTCATATAAGTTATAAATAACTAGAGAGCTGTTTATACAGCTGTCTGCTTTAAGTTAAAGGTAATTGTACCTATTCAATGAAATGAATCTTTTTGTCATGCATAATGAGCTCATTGAAAAAGGGAATTTGGGACATCAGGTATGTAGAAGTATTTCCTATATAATATAGTTCTGGAAATTTGTATAAGAATTCATAAAATACTTTATAATATTATAATATTTTTATTAATTTAATACTATTTTTTTCGAGAAAATCTTCCAAGCACAAGCTCTACTTTCAGCTAGTGTCATCCGAGCATAGTCTTACGATCAATTCTTGTGGTTTTAATTCGTTGTAAATGGAAATTTCTGTGGTTGATTATGAGAGAGATTTCCGAATGAAGGGAGAGTTTAGCGCAATTAACAAGTCTAGAACCGTTTTGACAGTGCTTTATTTCAATGAATTGTAATTGAAAAACCAGATATATAGATTTTTAGTGATATTTTGGAAGAAAGATGCAAGCTTAATCCTGCATTGTTGGCCTCCACATGACGGGCATGTCGAGCTGCTTCACTTCGCCCAGCTCCAACAGCCAGACGCTTCCGCTTTTGCCCTGTTCGATGACCTTGACTAAATTCGTGGCACAGATCTCGGCCGATTGAACCTTGTGTCTGCGTGTGGTAGCGGGTGTATCAGACTTGAATGTGGTCTTGTTCATCATGTCGCTAAGCAGAGGCGTATCCGTAAAGCCAGGACAGACTGTAATGAAGGCAACGCCCGTGGTAGCATAGTAGTATGGATCCTGGCAGGTTAATAAAAAAGATATTGAGTCTGAGTTGAAGAGGTAAAGATAGTGGACGTACTCCCAGTCCACGTGTGAAGGCCGTGACGCCATGCTTGGCCCCCGAGTAGATGGCCATGCGAGATGTTGGCTCTATGCCAGCCACCGATGAGATATTGACCACGATTCCCCCTCGACCGCTCTTGCTCTTATCCATATACTCCAAGGCTATCAAAGAGCTGTGGATCAAGCCCAGCTGAAAGTAAAACTGATTAGCTGGAATACTAGATAAGACACCTGATGTATTGTACCAAATTTATTTGGATGGTCAGCTCTATGAAGTTGTCGTTCATCAGGCCCATGCCATTGACGACCACATCGAAGTGCTTCAAGCGCTCTGCTGCTACCTTGTAGGCCGCCTCGATCTCTGGCTTTTGGGTTATGTCCACTTTTTGATAGAATATCTCGGTATTTGGATATTTCGCCTGCCACGCCCCCAAGAGCTGTTCGTTCAGCGTCAGATCGAATACAGCCAATGCCTGTAAAGCCAAAAAAAAAGTTGTTTAGGAAAATTATTGTAAAACTCGTCTCAGTTGGATGTGGAACGAACCTTTAGCTGGCGCTCGAGCAGTTGTGCGCACACTTTTTGGCCAATGCCACCAAAGCCACCGAGGTAAACCACATTTTTACCAGCCAAATCCATTCTCAATTAGCACTCTTTAATTTCGGAATTATTTTTTTGTTTTAATGTCGTTCAGCTTGTTCTCGGTTCGACGTTTGCTTCTCAACTGATCGCAGTTCGCTATAGTTGGCTTACGTCTCCCGAGACTTTGATCGCTTACATTGCTTATCAATTCGAGTCAGCTTCACAAATTTCTGATACCCTGTATTTATAACAATTTCATATGTGTAAGAAGTTGATAAGTGGGTTAGAATCCAATGTAGTAAACATATATGTATATATATATTCTTGATAAGGTTAGAGTGGTGACCCAATTTATCTGACTTTGTCTCTAATCAGCGCATCTTAAGCCTTGAGCTTCGCTTGGGAAGTGCTTGTTGAGTCAACTTTGGTTTGGCTAATAAATCCCTAATAGAATTATTAGGGACCGTAAGCGCAAGTATTCTTTGAATAGAGCAATGAAGCGCTGTAATAGCTTGCCGCAAGAAATGCAATTCGATTTCGGTTCCAATAGGGTAGCTATTAAGCATAAACTTTCAGCGTATCTTCTGTAATATTCTCTGTTTTTGTTGGTCTTTTTTTTTGTATTAGCATTAATTATCATAAGGTCAACTAACCTTTTGATGTGTATTGGTACAATCTAGATATAAAAAAAAATTGAATATTTGGTAATAAATTAAATTTACTTTCATGTATAGGATAAACCAGGAATATATATATAATATCTTTAAAAGTATATACTATATACAGATTTATATTTATACCATAAGAGTTAAAGGATATCTGTTAGTTCCACACTTTTTGCCAGCATATTTCAACCAGATCATATATGAGTGCTTTTATCCAAAGTTCAGCAACTCCACTGCCTAGAACATTCTTCTTAACATCTTATCTCTCTCGACTATAAGAACTATAAACATATTATTTTTTTATTTATTTTTATTTTTAACAAGGTTGATAACTGTACTATGCATTGGACTAATTTGTATGATAAAAGATAAAACTTAAACTGTACCACACTCAGCATAAAAGTTTGTTATTTTTAAGATTGTCGGATAATTAACCCAAAATAGAATGGATAGGAAAAATGTCATGATAAATAAATTTTAAAGGCTAGATTAAACTAGAAGATAAGCTATAGAGAATATGTTGTCTATTATGAGCAGTTTCAGTTTCAGTTTTGACATAGTTATGTAAGTTATATATTAAGGATAAATTTTATAGATAGCCTGAGATTGATCTAAATTGTCAAAAAAAATTTACTAATTTTGATCACAATCGTTAAAAAAAAGTTCTACAAATCAAAAAAATAAGTTTTGGAGTGTATAATAAATTTTGAAGTAAAACTTTTTTTTATATATAAATTTAAATGCAGAATCAGTTTAAATAATAAGACATAAAGTAAATGGTAATAATCATGAAAATCGCTTAGGGTTTGACATAGTTATGGATGCTTGAAGTAGGAGAGTAGGGTTTGTATATATTTATAAGTACAATAATTTATGTCCTCAGCACTTGTAAGGCGAATGACAGATAGCCACAATTTTCACTTTTTTGTTAAGGTCTTTGATAAGATATAGATGTCTTGTATAAATATGTATTTATATCTAATCGGAATTTTATCTGGGTTACACTAAGCATGCCAATTGAGTAATGTATTCTTTTTGGTTTCCTTTCATCTTTTTCTCTCTCTCTCTCTGTTTTCATTGCTAGTCACCGGAACTTAAGTGGTTACAAAACGGGAAGCCCTATGTGGTCGTTTGCAAGTGCGTGGGCCAATTGCGCAATACCTGAGCTGTACAGATCGGCAGATCGAGTGTATCCGTATCTATGTGCAAGCAATATCAATATTAAGTTCACTATTACAACATCAAAGTTATATAGCTGCTATAGCGGTTTGTAAGCCGATCGCTTGCAGATGTCATTTTGGAGGTCATTGCGCAGACAATGTGGGGCTTGGGTTACTGGTGAAGTGGTGCAAGTGGTGCACCACTTTGGCTTTGGTATAAATAAGCATAACGTTAGTCAAAGCATCATCAGTTCACTTGACTTGATTAGCTTGACAGGATGCACCGCTTCATTTGTTGCCTGGCCACAGTTGCCGCCCTGTGGAGCATTGCAGCGGGCGCCACCGTGAGACCCATCATTACGATTACACGGGCTGCACCATCGGCGGTGCAGCGTGGCTACCAAGAGCAGGATACAGCACGTGCCTTCTACTCCTACGGCTACAGCGATGAGAATGCAGCCAGAGCGGAGTATACTGCATTAGATGGCACCTCACGCGGCTTCTACTCCTATGTGGATGCCAATGGAGAGCTGCAGACCGTTAAGTACGAGGCAGGCGGGCGACAGGGCTTCAAGGCGGAGGCTAGCAATCTGCCCAAGGCACCCGTCGATGACAAGAAGCCACCGTTGCCGGTGACCGACACGGCGGAGGTTCAGCAGGCACGCGAGGCACATCTGAGTGCTATACGCGAGGCACAGGAAAAGGCTGAAAGGGAGCAGCAGAAGGAAGAGCAGCCGCTGAGTGACGAGGATGCGGATATATTGGAGCGAGTGCGAGCAGAGCTAACTTCCATGCTGGCAGAGCGACAGCGGGCCGAGATTCAAGGCGATAATCAAAAGGAGGAGGCAAAGGAGGATGATAGCCAGGAGGAGGAAGCGGAGCGGCAGCGAGAGAGCGAGCGGGAAAGTGAGCAGGAGAGAGAGCAGGAGCGAGAAAGGAAGCTGGAACAGGAGCAGCAACGGGCACAGACGCAAGCATTGCCACGCCCACGTGAGCAACGCCCACTGCTGACAAACGACGCCAATGATCTGCGCCTGCGCACCGTCTACAGCCTGGCGGACATCAGTTCCAGCAGCTATCTGAAGCTAAGCGATCTCGGGGATCGTCAGGATCTGCGTGTGCCAGTGAGCGCTTACTACTCCTACGTCTCGCCCGATGCTAAATACAGCGTGACCACGCCCACCGAACTGAGATCCTTGCGACCTGTGGCACTTAGCCGCAGCCTGGTCTTGAGTAAACGGAACTAGGATCTGTGCAAATGGTGGACTTGTTGACCCTGGTGGAATTCGGAATTTGGTTGAACTTAGAATTAAGAATAAATGCATTCTGTGCACCATAGTGCCTAAATATGGGAGTTGTGGTGAAAGCAGAGAGGGGACCAGGAGAGGCTAAGGGGGAAAACATGGCACCGTCTGCTTTATGAGGGGTAAAGAGAAACTTTTTATAAGTTGACATATAAAAGACATCCTTGTAAAAAAGTTCAGGACGATCGGATACGTTACTTGGTCATGAGATTATGATAAAAAATTCTACAGATATGCTCTGAGATAGCGGCATTTCAGAGATAGTGATGAAGCACTTATCCGACCGTCCTGGAATTTTTTAGAATCTTTCCCAACGATCCCGGAAATTGTCTCGGGACCGACTCCCGAAAATCCCGATCAGATGAATAAGGATATTGCAAAATCAATGGGAGTTGTGGTGAAATCTGGAAAGAGGTTGAGGAGGGGTTTAGCTGAGATAGCAGGAAAAGTTCGAAGGTGAATACTATCGACAAAAGCCTTCCTTAACTTCAGTATGTGAGTTGTTTCGGTTTTACTTTCAATATATGTAGATATTCGAGGGTAGTCTGAAAAATGTCCGACCTAGCAAAATTTTTAAAATATACTAATTTAAATAAATATATATATTTTTTCATCTATCTATCTTCTTTTACCTTCACGTAAAGGTCGGACAATGTAATCTCTATGTAGTAATTGCTCCTCGCTGAGTGTTTGACTATCTGAAGGAAATTTCTCTGAAGACCTCCTTAGTAATTTCTGGCCTTGTTCCCAATCTCCCCCTCAAAGTAGTATTACTAAATCATTTTTTGGCAATATTTCAATATTTATTAACAGAAAATCAAAACAAGGGAATTTATGGGATGCTAGAAAGTAAAAGTTTAAGCCACTGGCAGATAATCACGACTGATTGGTGCAGACTTCAGCAAGGAGTTGTATTTGTAAATGTAGCCACTGGCTGGCTGGTAGACATACAGCGGCTGGGACAGGATGTTAAGGCTGGGCTGGACAGCTGATTTAATGACTGGTTTGGTCAGCTGATTGCGCAGCTTCTCCGCCTCGAAGCGCTTGAAAAATGCCACCTTGGCAGCGGCCACCTCTGGTGTATCCTGTACAGGTGATAAACTAGCTCCGCCAGCCAAACGTAGCTTGGCCTCTGCATGGGCAGCCAGATGTTGGGCACGCAGCTGGGCTACTTCTGGTGTTTCCTTGTTCGGTTGCTGCTCCAAACTGCTCGAGATGATGCGAAAGCCAGCAGCGTCCGCTTTGTAGTCCACCGTCTGCTGCTCTCCACGAGCATCCACATAGGAATAGGAGCCATGGGTAACGCCATCCGCGGTGCGTGTCTCATGCTTGGAGTAGAGTGGAGCTGTATAGCCATAGGCATACTGGCCATGCTCATCCTGGCTGTGATACTGGCTGATGGTGCCAGCTGCCGGTGGTGCGCCATAGTCCAGCAGTGAGTCGCCCAACGCTGAGTACAGTGGTGTCAGCAGCAGGCAGAGATAAAAACAGAAGCTGAGTGGTTGCATCTTATTTATTTTTCGGGTTTCTTTTTTTGGGTGGGTTTGTGAAGAGGCGCTGCTAGTGTCGTGGACTAGTACTCGCTCTAGAGAACTCTGTGCGGGTCAGTGGTGCAGTGATGCGTTTTATAGGCGCATCAGTTGCCAAAAAAAATCGTGCGTTCTTCGGGAAGGTCGTCCAGTCTACTTTCATATTCCCTGTTTTCGGCGCTCATTGTTGTTGTTGTGGGTCTTCCTCTTCCTCTGTTTGTACATAAATATTTTGTCGATTTCAACAAGTTGAGCATAAATTTGTACACAAAAGCCGCAATTTGTTTTCATCTGCCAGCAAAGCAAAGGCAATGGCAACGGCAAAACCAAGAACTTAATCAGGCCAGCTTTTGCACGTCCCTAAGGTCAAGGAACCAACCGCTACCTTTTGATATATGTTGTTTATGCCGCTATTAAATTTAATTGAAATCAAAATATGCTACGCGTATTTATGAAATGTTGTCCGATGAGTTACGCTCAAAAGTGAATGAGGCAAACCCAAGCGGAATTCCTTCTCAATCGATTCGATTATTGACTGATTCGTGTTTCAGCTGCAGTTGACATTGTAGAAGTCGCATTTTCATTTTTATGACATTTCTTACATGTAGATATCAGAGATTATAGGTAGGTGTAGCTTACAAAAGTTGAAATTTAAAGTTTAGATATATAGAGCTCGGATATTATAAGAACTGAGTGAGTATCTGAACTAGAGATGGGATCGGGAAAGAAATTCGTTACCGACCCGTCCAGTCCCGAAATAGTTTTTGATTTTCCCTCCCGATTGTCCCGACAAATTTTTCATTTTTCCCGCGAGTTCCGACATTTCCCGAAATTTTTTTTAACATTTAGAACTCTTATGATAGATAAAATTTTTAACTTAAAAAGTTCTCCTTTCTTCCAAAATTCTACTAGTAGTAGAATACACTCTCTCACTCGTCGAAGATGTTGAAATATCAAGTACTTGCCTAGCAAGCATTTATAACAATGACAATTCATTGCATTGTTCTCAAAATAATAAAATATTTGAGCTTCTCTGAAATTTAACATGATTTATCTAAGAATTGATTAATTAATTTCCTCGTCAATATCAGTCTTCTGTTCTTTTATAAATACAATTAATTTTATCGATTTGTAATTTTCTTATCGGGACCCGCGGGAATTTCGGGATCAAGCACTTATCCCGACCGTCCCGGACTTTTCCAGAATCTTTCTAATCCTGCCGATCCCGAAAACTTTTTTGGGACCAGCGGGATTCCCGAAAATCCCGATCCCGACGCTCATCTCTAATCTGAACTGAATGAGCCTTATCCTAATGATAGGGAAGATTCAAGAAAAAGATTGCTACCTGGACAAATTTTTTCTGTTTCCAGATCAACAAGGAAAATTGCGATATCTAAAATTGGTTTTCCTTGAATTGGAATCATAATATATTTGGCATTGAATGTAGATCAGGTTTTTTTTAGCAAGTCACAAAGAACATGCTCTATGAATCCCATAAAAACCAAAGAGCAAAAAAAGAACACAGCATAGTCTTCAAATCTCTTTATTAGCTCATCAAATTGTATGACAAATTTGCTTTTAGTAATAGAAACCGGAGCTGTAGTAGCGTGGAATAGTGTAGATCGAATGGACGGGCAGAAGGACATGGGAGCTGCTGCGTGGCACAGATCGGGAGCTGATTAGTTCGTTGCGGAGCGTTTCAGAAGCGACGCGTTTTAGGTGAATCGATTTGGCGGCAGCTACCTCGGCTGTGTCGGAAACGGGAAGAGGCAGATCCAGACTTGACTGACTGATTGACTGAGTTCCAGCGCCTCGCTGTTGAGCCTGCGCCAGATGCAGTCGAGCCGCCTCATGAGCCGCCAAATGGCTCTGACGGGCGGCGGCAACCTCGACGGAGTCAGCAGGAGCGTTGGCAGTGGCTGTGGCAGCATCAGCGGAAATGTCAGCGCCTGACGAGCTGATCGTGCGAAATTTCTTCGGCAAATTAGTGGCAGCCACATGGAAACCCTTCGCATCGGCCCTATAGTCCACGGTCTGCAACTGGCCAGCGGCATCTCGATAGCTGTAGCTGCCACGTGTGATGCCATCCAGGCTGCGAATCTCCTGCTTGCTGGAGTGCGGCTCAGCATAGCCATAAGCATATTGACCCAGCACATCCTGCGTCTGATACTGGTGCTGAGTAGGAGTTACGACAGCAGAGCCTTGGGCCGTATACACATATGGGTAGCTGGAGTAGAGAGCCAGACCCTGAGCCAGCGCCAAGCTGGAGGCGAGCAGTGGGAGCCACAGGAATTGCATGTTGAAATCAAAGTTGAAGCTTCGTCTAGAACTCTTGAGTTCTTACTGCATTTGGCTAGCCAGAGTCACATCCTTTTATACCAAAATTTGTTCGGCCTTACAGGTTCTGGTTCTAGTTCTTGCTGCCACCTTTCGCCCTCTGGGCTTACTCATTCGTAACGAGCTGGCTGTCCACTTGCATCGCTGTCATCGTTAACGGCAACTGCCCCAACAGACGCGTCAATTTGGCTTAATTGTAGCAAGGCTCGCCAATGGATAGCATCAAAAGAAGGCAACACTTTGGAGCCAGGCCAAACAGTTTCTTATCACATGCTGGTCAGCCAAGAGGCCTTCGAGAGGAAGCGAGATCAAGGCCATGACCACGAACTGGAGAAGCGCATCTGTGCTGGAGAGGCTATGTAAACGATATTCAATTGTTATACCCTGTAAAAGAAGCAAGTGTGCACGAGAGTAGAAATGCCAATTTAGCGTGAATTATTGTAATAGTTTGTGAAAGGAAATAATGTAAAATATTTAAAAATATAATATTATTGCAGCAGCCTCTTATAATGAAGATCTTTATCAAAGTCTAAATAAAATATTTTATAGCCAACAATCAATTCAGTTGGTTCTTTAGCTATATAATAAAATCTTAAATTTTAAGTCTTACTGAAAACTACTTAAGATAATTTATAAAATGCATACAATTTTTTTTTAGATTTGTAAAGTAAAAAATAGTATTTTTTAATGAGTTAGACTTAAAATTTATATTGAAACTAAATATTTTATAGTGAAGTGGAGCTATATTATATAGTTGACATCATACTATTGATCTTAACGAATGTACTCTCTTATGTAATTTAAAACTTTTATTATTTATAGATTACAGTAAAATGCTATCTGCATATTATTTATTGTGGTTAGTTACAATCATTAAGCACCAGCTCGCCAGCCTTATATGATTATATATTATTATATCCTTTAACATATTTATATAAAATGTGTTTCTACAGGGTATGCTTAAATCTATTAAATGAAATCACATTAGATATATTCTGTAGTATAACACAAAGTAAAGAAAACCAAAAAAATTCTAAAAAAAACTCACTTTTTATAGATAACATCATAATCATATATACTTCATATGATTGTTTATTATATATAACTATGAACTGTTTAAAATAAAATTTAAAGCATTAAAAACTAAAATATTATAATGATCTACATTAAAGTTGACAAAAATATTTTACATATATATTTATATATATATTACATTTATATAATATATATTGCTTTACTTTTCTTAAAACTTTAGTAGTCTACTTCAACTAGGGTTTCTGCTAGTCTGTCACTCCTGCTTGCCACTTATTACTGTTGTTGTTATTGTTGCTGCTCATTCAAGTGGTTGTCTTTAACTGCAACTGCAACTGAAACTGCAACTGCAACTGGACTGGCTGTAACTGATTTAAGATGCGCCACGCATCGTTTTGCCTTTTTCCATTTGGATGGCTCCCAACGGCATTTCAAGGTGAGCGAAGGCCAAGGGCCACATTTGTCCAGAGCCATGGACCAAGGTCTTCGCAATCGCAATTCCAGCATTGCATTTGGTTTATTTTTAGCATATCTCTCGCCATGCATCGCCGACTCTGATTAGGATTGATAGCTTGTTGGCCAAATATAGCTTCAGCTCCTCTCTCTCTCTCTCTCTCTTTCTCTCTCCCTCTCGTTGTGTTAAGTGCATTTTAATGTTTAGTGCAGCCTAGATCTATGGCTCTATGCATCCCCTATCCGCTTTCGCACTTGCTCTTAATCAAAGCTCAATCCAATTCAATAATTTGCCAGAGTGTAGCATCTTAATGATCTTGTTAGCCCAACTCTCAGAGGTTTGCTTGGACGTCTTTATGGCCCTTGTCCAGTTCACTTTAAATTCCAGTTCAGCTGTTGTTTGCTTTGCAAATTCCATTTTGCAACTGGAGCTCCATTTGATTTTGTTGTGCTCTGTCGACTGTCCTCTGTCGCCAGTTCCTGATTTGTGCATCATTAGGTGTAGAGAAATTCAGGGCTAATTAGTTATTGGCTGGGGCACACCTTCTCGAAGCCGGTTTCTTTGATTAGTTCAACTTAAAGTTTGCTTTGTTTTCTTTTCGACATACTCTGACTGAAAAGGTATTAAAGTTTAGTTATGCTACATGCTTTATATATAAGTCTTTCTTTATAGATTAGCTAAGAAAATTTGTTTTCAGTTTGTTATCTCGGCTCCTAAGCTGATATGTTAAGTTTTATTCAATAACATATTTGTTTTGAGGAAAAATAAATAAGTTCTTGTCTCTTCTTGTTACAATTATATTTTAGCTTTATTTTATATAGTACTGATATTAGATATTATAGATACATATGTCATAGACTCGACAAATAGTTTGAGTTTTTAAATACTTGAAAAAGTATTAAACTAGTATATACATAATATAGATGATATATAGAAAAAAGGAATACGTAGAGCTTGTATATGTGGATAAATACCATGTAAAATGCTTATATATAATATATACAATATGTCATACATATTGAATAAAAAGAGTCAAGTGAATAAGTGGTTTATAATAAAGATATACATTATATAATATATATACAAACAGTTACTCGTAATCTTCGTATATATGAATTGCTATAAAGTATATATAATATATGTATATCGAGCCCAGAAAAAGTAACTCATAGTCTTCGACTGTTATATAATATACATAGATAATATAAATTCTGGTAAAAAAAAATTCGGTTCCCTAGTATAAAGTGTTAAAAATAATCATGTTTACGTTATACTTTTCAACAGTTGTCTTTTAATATCTGCTTTCATGATAAGAAATAATTAGTTGCCCATAAGAATATATAAATTTTGAAAAGCCATAAAAAGTTGTTATAAATTTATTTTTTTTATAATTGTTTTGAAATATTTCAATTTAACACAATTATGATTCATAATTTGATTATTATTGAAGCAGACATCTGTATATATAGTATAAGTATATAAGTAGGTTGTCTAACAAAGTTCCTATTAATTTGTACTTTTCTATCCTCTCCTAACTTACTGTTAAGATCAAAGATTGTATATTCTTGATGAGTATCAACAGCTGAGTCAATATTCCCAAAGTTTCTCATTGCTGTAAGCAATTGACCGACTCTCGCCACTACATCATATGGCTGTCAAGGGTTACCTGTATAGAACTATTAGTTTTTGTTAGTAAAACTTTTAAATTTTCCAAGCTATCTCAACTAAATCATGGAAATACTTTCGTTACAGTGCTCTCAAATGATAAACAAAAGCTCAGCAATAACTGTCTACTATATCCCGAGTTTAATGAGAACAGTTTGACAAACAAAAAAAAAATTATTATAAAAGCGTATTTAGTTTTCGGCATGTTTTAGCTAACTATTCCTGCATGCTTCTAACATTCTCTTGACTAGTATTCTTTCATGCTCGCCTTTGTATGACGCCATCCAAGGCATTTGACCAAAAATAAAAAAAAAGCTGAAAATGTGAATGACAGGCCGTATAAATCATGGCCAGCAGGGATTGGGTTAGGCTTGTAATAAATTAACTTAACAAATTTGGTTGGTAAATACACTAAGGTGTTTGATTAACTTTTCCTGCTTTTTTTCCAGGCCATTTCCTATAAGTGAAGTTCAAAGAACTCGCTCGAAACTATTTTTGGTCTTTAGTAATCATTGGATCTCACACGATGTCATTTGCATATGAAAACATATACAATTAGCTACTCTGTCCACAGCACATGAGCTCATTCTATTTAGTTAGGCACTTGTGGACACAGAATCTCTTCCTCTCTCTTTTTAGTAACAAATTTATTTAACAGTTCCCTCTCTTTCTATAATTTTATTCCCTCTCACTTGTTGTTGATGTTTTTTTTTGTTTGTTGTCAAATTTCACGCATCGTTTTCTAATTGTGAGACGCGCACAACAAATTGACCCTCTCCACAGCAAAAAAAGCTCTCTCACTCATTTCTCACTCAAAACAAAACGAAATTTGAGTGGAATTTTTAGCGTTGATAAGGCAACTGGCGTCACTTTTTGATAAATGATTTTTAGTCTCTTCACGCTTTACTCTTTGGCGTTTATAAATTCTATTTGTTTTTTTTTTAGTGAAATGAAGTCATCGCATTAAAATATACATAATATTTATATGTATAATACGTATACGCATAGTTTGCCTGCGGGTTGAAACTTTGTTTGGATAGGAAAAGTTGGGTGTAGCGCGGTTTGTTGGCCATGATTTATGTGCTACATGTTAACTGACAAATTCAACAGTTTAGCTTTAAGTCAAAAAAAAAACTCACTCATTTCAAACAAATATCACTCATACGCCGCTTGGCCCCCTTTGTGGTGCTGGCTGCGCAGTTTGACCAAACAGTTGAGTCTCGACAGCGACGGCAAACGCGCGCGCAGCACGGCAAAAGTTTTCGAAAAAAACAAAACACACTATAAACATTATCAAAAACAAATTTGAAAATTTTTATAAATTTTTGTAAATCAAAATAAAGTAAGTTTCTAAGTTGTTTAAACTGTGCTCTTTTGTCTTTAGTTTTAATCGAAAGGTGCTTAGTGCGTATTCAATTGCAAGTGTTATGTGCACACACACACACACATATATACATACACATATATATGTATGTATATTTATATATACATACACACAGCATCGCAATTCCATTTCTGTCAATGACAACAGAATTTTCCCTTTGTTGAATTTTCAAGTGCTACATGACCCATATTTCTCTGCTCCAAAATAGAAATTTTTGCTGCAGCTGCAGCTGAAGTTTATTTTTTTTAATATACAACAATGCGTAGCATCGTTTTAGGCGCCTTTTCCTGCCTCTCAATCATCCTCTCACTCTTACCTCTCATTTATATCCGTTTGTATGTATGCGGCGCTTGCGCGTTCCTGTGCTCCTGCTCCATTTTGGAATTGAGGTCTGGGCAGGTGATGTCATCTAGAAGCTGCTGCTGGTGCTGCTGCTGCTCCTGCTATGTCATATACATATACATATATACATATTTATATATATATATATGTATGAATGTATGTATGTACAAGCATGCATGTCTGAGCAGCCCTTGGGGCTTTGCTATGCTTCTGCCTAGGCCTATGGTTCTGCCTCTGTCTATACCTCTGCTGCTGCCGCTGTCGCTGCCTCTGCCTCGGCTTTTGCCTCTGCTGCTGCTTCTGATTCTGCTTCTGCTTATGCTGTCGCTTAGCTGACCCCCTGCTCAATGTGTTTTGTATTGTATTGCGTGCTTGTGCGACACCCTTGACACCTACCCCAACCCTCTACACTTCTCTTCTGTATATTGCGTTTCCTGCTTAAATACGTTGCGTTTTACATGCCTTTAATAAATATGCATTCGAGCGCCTAATATTTCATATACTTATCGTATTAAAAATTGGGGCAGTCGCTCGAATTGTTAACTATATCTAGAGCTCTATAAATTCTCTCTCTTGAATGTTATACGCTCTGGGTACAAATACTTAAAAGTAATGTAATACCCAATCAAATTGTGAACTTAATCTTTTTCAATATCAATTCTCTTTCTCTTTTTTTACTATATATAGCAAATTAATATTATGAATAGTTTCTTTGTGCTGTTTAAAAAGAATGAAGAATAGTCATCTTTATTCCCTGACAAAATATGAAAAGCTCTTTTGTAGTTATACTCTATGGCTCGTCACAGTATATTATTATAATAAAATTGTTTTACAATCAATTGTATCAAAATTAGTAGAGGTCAGATATAGGGTATTTTCTAGTAGCTTTCATATACTGCTTGCCTTGTTAATAGAGGAAGCTAAATGCAAATTGTTTTGCAAGTAAACCTAGTTATCTGCTGTATACAGGGTATCTTCAAGTCAACCATTAAGTTACTCGTTATTTATATCTGCCGCATAGATGGATCAAATGGTATTCAAATTGTTCTTAATGACATAATATTAAAATTGATAGTTGTTGCATATAGGGTATCTACCAGTCGCAGTTGAATTGTTCACTCTTAGCTAAGGCCGCTTTATTTATATTTAAAACTCAAATTATATTCAAGAAAATCGAATCAGAATAGGTCGCTACTTGAGACAGGGTATCTTCTAGTCAGTCTTTCTCGACCTTATCTTAGTTATTACGTCTGCTTGCCTTATAGACACACACATCAATTGGAATTCATATTGTTCTCCAATTTTGGCTAAACCTAATTAATATATTGGCACAGCCACGCGTTCCCCATCCAGCTCGAGAGGCGGATGTTGCGAGATGAACCAAGCAATTTATATAGTCATGTACATATGTATGTACATCTGTATATACACCTATAATATATATATATTTATCTGTGTATATATTAATTGTCTCGCCAGCCAAAGCGGATTATGAGGTATCTTTTTCTCGATTCTGTATTAGCCACGTTTCTTGTCCATTTGCCCAGGCTTGTTCGAACTGCCTTTTGTCATGTTTTGCGAGTTTGTTTTTTTAGGTATTTATGGGTTTCCAATTACCGGAACACAAAAGGGCCACATAAAAAAAAAACAAATCTTTTTAATGGGCGTGGCAGACACGCAGAGCTGTAATTAGTTATTACACTTGACATTTGTGGAGCTGAGTTATATGTGAATAAGTTGAACAATAGAGAGCTTTTAGCTAGACGAATGTAAGAAGTAAAAACTAAGTAAAAAAAGTGGGTATTCGCTTAAGTGCAATTTATTCTCTTAAGACATAATGTAAGCTGCACAAAAGTGTTTAAGGAATGTGAAAGAGAAGTGGGATAAATATTTTTAAATATTTTTTTGTACAAATTTTATGGCTATGGGGCTTTAAGTCAAAGAATAATTTATGTGTTATTCATATTTAAAAATAATTTTATTTTTTACTTCATAAGGCCATTTTTAGAATTTTTTTATTATTTTTTTTTTATTTTACACAAATTTATATATTTGGTTAAATATTATTTACAATGTCAAGAAAGTCATTTTATGCAATCAGAATTTTATACAAAATTTCGATTTATTTCCGAATTTGAAATGATTGAATGAAATAGCTAATAGTTTTTTCGCGCTTTAGAATTAGCTCTTGAAGTAAAGGATAGATTTAGTCTTGGAAGATAAAAAGGCCTAAACAGCTTTAGGCATTGTTCCTGCGTATAATCTTTACTGTAGTGCCTTTTCTGGCAAAAAAGTCGTTTGTAAGTTTATTTCTTCTATACGTACTCTAGAGTACAAATAGAAATTAGTATATAGTATAAATAGAAATTTTCCATTATCCCAAAAAGCTGAAGTAAGAGAAAAAAAATTTGGCATATAGTCAGGTTTAAGCAGCTGATCTTCAATTTTATACTGTAGCTAGCTTATCGCTTAATCCAGCTCATTACTATGATTTCACAATTGCATCTCTATATATATCTTTACTTAATTTGCCTCACCCAAACACCAAACCTCTAGCGACTTAATTGCGGCGCGTAATGTCGATGACATAACCCATACGAATTAGACAAAGGCCCCCTACTACCCCCCCGATTCGGCGTGCATTTGCGGCATATATAAATATATATAGCTTATATAGTTGTCGATGCAAAAGTCAACTTTTGTTACGCTTTATGGGTCGCTGCTCGATCCGTAACCTTGACCCAGGCAATCTTATCGTCAGCGCATCGCATTCAATTACCTGGATATGGAAGCTGGTTATGGTTCAGTCTCTCTTTTAACTGGCTGCCTTCCGGGACCTTATCTGCAGTTAAATTATGCGCGTGCAGCTACCACAATTGTCTGTCTGCATATAAACATGCATATACAAATATACATATATGTATATAGCTACCATATAGCTGTGTATTCCTATATAATTAATGATCGCTGCTCACGTTTTATTTACTGTTTATCGTTCGATTTGTGCGGGCCTCGGCTACAAACCTTAACATGCATGTTAAACAAGACGACAATTTATGCTAGCCGCTGTCTTTAAGTCTGAAATATCTAAACGATTTATGTGCTCTTAACCCTATAATAGGTCTACAGGGCAAACGAAACGGTATTTGCTGCGGGTTAAATTAATTGATTGCCAAGCGAATATTTACGCTGAGGCTGTTTGCCGTTATCTACGGGCAGTACACTGTGAGAAAAGTGTTAACGGAGGATGGATTGTTAATGTGAAATTGCGGATTATGTGGCTGGCTTAACATATTGGAGTCATTTATGGAATTTTTATTATAGTAGTAAGAGTATAAATGAAGGCAAAGAAGTTTCAGAATTTGCATTCTCTAGAAGCTGGAGAGTGCATATTGTATTTTACATGCTTCTCATTATTATAAAGATATTAAATATTTTTAAATTTTCATAAAATTTAAAATATATAGTTTGAGAATACGATCTTAGGACCCAGGATAATTTGAGAATGTGGTGCTACCTTACCTTAAAAAATGTTTGTTTTTTAACTATAATATAGAAAGATCTATTATAGAATTGCTGAGTCAACAGCAAAATAAATTTAGTTTGCAAATAAAGTTTAGATTGGGTTTTGAACTCTTAAAGAACTTTTAGAAACTTTTTCGTCTGTAGGTACACAACTGTTTTGTTAGATCTTCCAATTAGAATTCAAATGGTCGCTAATGAGCAAATGTATTGAAACGCCGAGAGCGGCTCTTGCCCAAACGATTCGAATAACCTTCCGTAGTTCATTAGCGAGCAGCAGTTGCGAAAGCGTACGCAGCGCTCGAATGATATCATCGGAATAAAGAATATATAATGGTGTATATATACATATGAATAGCAGTGTAGTTTGATAAGCTATCTCCAGAGATATAAACATATATCTATATATGTGAGCATGTCACATCTGATTTCGATTTGTATAGAGCTATAGTCAGATATAGAAAGTAGAGCTAAAACAACAATGTTATTAAGCGTCGTAGCTCACAGGTAAACAACTGCGCAACAGTAAACAGAAAGGCAGCAGCTTTATAGAAACCGAAATCTTAAAATACTCTCAACTTTTGCAGAGCCAACAATATGAGCGAGGAGACAGCAAATGGCAGCAGTGCGGCGCCCGTTGAGGAGCTCGCCCAGCTGGCTTTGGAGGAGACAGCACCGAAGGTCACTTTTTCGGATCAGTTCAAGGCATTCTCGAAGTTCGGCGATACCAAATCCGATGGCCGGCAGATAACGTTGTCGCAGAGCGACAAATGGATGAAGCAGGCGAAGGTGTTCGACAAGCAGATCACAACCACCGATACCGGCATACACTTTAAAAAGTTCAAGGCCATGAAAATTACGCTGCCGGACTACATCAAATTCCTCGAGGACCTGGCCAAGACGAAAAAAGTGGAGCTGGCGCAGATCAAGCAAAAAATGGCCAGCTGCGGAGCGCCCGGAGTGCAGCAGGTGTCCGTAAGTATAGATCATAAAACTATATCGAATTTGACTTTATATATATATTGGATATATCAACAGGCTGGAAAGGCAGCAGCTGCTGTGGATCGTTTGACAGATCCCAGCAAATACACGGGCTCCCACAAGGAGCGTTTCGATGCCACCGGCAAGGGCAAGGGCATTGCAGGACGACGCAATCTGGTCGACGCCTCTGGCTATGTCAGCGGCTATCAGCACAAGGACACCTACGATGGCGCCCATTAAATATTTAAAATCCTTCGAGCTTTTCCACTTATTCTCATCCACCTCTAACTGATCTTTGCCTAATTTATTTTTGTGTTTCTAATGATAGCACTCCAGTTCTAATTTTTCCTTTCTCTAAAATATAAGTTGTGTTTAAGTGCTTAAAATAAATTTCGTAAAATTTACAATTGGTTTTTGTTTTTAATTTTTACATATTTTTATTTTAAATTTTTCATACGCAACGGCCCAAAAGTTCAAAAACGTTTACACATCCAAAACAAGTTTATATCTGATATGAAAATAAAATCAACATAAATATAGATTAATTAAATTTAAATTTTGCGAGCATAGCACAAACTTTTAATAATACACTTTACAAATTTTAATAATAATATGTACTTATATACCAAAGATATACCAGACAGAAATTTACATATGTATGTGTAAATACATATTACGTGTCCTTTATTTTTCATTCAAATAAAGTGAAATACAAGTCTTTCAGAATTTGTATTTTTTATTGAATCTACAATTAAGCTGAAGCCATGTCAAAATTGCCATAGTGTTAAGTCGGGTAATATTTATCAAAGAATTTGGTGTCTGGAAGCGCTAGCAATTGCCTTTAGCAATTTTGTTGGTTCACATTTATTGAAATTTTTTGGAATAAATAAAAAATCAATTCTCTTTTTTTGTTAACAAAACTTTATTAAAAAAATTAGAAAAATTATTTGAAAATATTTTATTATTATTATTTTAATGTGTTACTTAAAAAATCAAAACAAAATGAATATGAGCAGTTTTAAAACCATTTTAGGAATGGAATTGAATTTAACAAGTTAAAGAAAGTTAAGTAAAGAAATATTGACAAGAAAAGAGAACCCAAAATTGATTAATTTTATATATTTGCATTTATTTATTATTATTATATATTATTATTTTATTATTATATATTATTATTTTTTTATGATGAACACATTTTTTGGTTAAAGAATTTATCGTATTATTACGAACTGAACTCATTAGGGTTCGAACCCTAAATGTGATGACTTGTGTGTCTACGAAGGCTACATATATCAATAACTAAAATATTTGTTGATTATTATTATTATGTTAACTAAAAAAGTGTTAGGAGATGAGTGAGGCATAAGATAAATCAAATTTTAATCTAATTGGATTCAAATTTGAATATAGAATCGGACTATGAACAATCGTAATAATCGGTTCAGTTTTAATAGGTTTGAAATACATATAGGCAATAGCTCTGTCTTTCCTTCACACACAACAACTGAAGCGACCTCGCTGCAAAACCAGAGCAGTGTGAAGCAGATCAAACGCTAGACTAACCCAGTCAGTGTCTAAATTGAAATTGGATAGCTTTTGCATAATAAATGCAGCTGACGGTGCGATCGGTTGCAGCCGGCAGCTAGTCGATCGGTGCTAATCACAGATCGGATATAAGACCACATATCGAATGATCAATATATAGATTATAACACTTAGCTCAAGGGCTATAAAAGAGACCTGCTCAGCGCTGAGGGCACCAGAGCAGCGTAGACAGCCGCAGAGATTCGATTAGATTCACGGAGAGAATTTACAAGGAGTCATGACATTTCGAGGCAAGAATGCGGTGGTCACGGGTGGTGCTGGCGGAATAGGTCTACAAGTGGCCAGGCAGCTGCTGGTAGCAGGAGCCGGAGTAAGTTTAAGATGGTCCAACTATTTATCCAGGTATAGCTAAGTGTGCCTGTTCCACAGAAGGTAGCCATCATTGATATACAGGACAATCTGGAAGAGTTTGTCAAGCTGCGTGCTGCGCATCCCACGCAAAGCGTCATGATCATCAAAATGGATGTGGCGAACAAGAAGGGCGTAGAGGCTACCTACGAGGAGATCAAGAAGACCTTTGGCAACATTGATATTGTGGTCAATGTGGCGGGCATATTCAATGACAAGGATGTGCAACGCACGCTGCTGGTCAATCTGGTAAGGCAAGCAGGCTTTGAGTAGATAGTTAGAAGAGTCAACTCTCTCTCTTCTTCTAGGGCGGCATCATCAACTCCACATTGAGCGCAATACAATACATGAGCAAGGAGAAGGGTGGCAATGGAGGCCTTGTGCTCAATATGAGCTCCGTTGTGGGTCTGGATCCGATGTTTATAATACCTGTTTATGGTGCCACCAAGGCTGGCATTATAAACTTTACGCGCTGCCTGGGCGTGAGTAGCAGAACTGAACCCCACTGATCCTTATTTAATGTCCATTCTTCATACAGAACGACAAGTTTTATCAACGCTCGGGCATTAAGTTTGCCACGGTCTGTCCGGGTGCTACCATGACGGACATGTTCACCAATTTCACAGAGAAAATCATTTTCCCGGAGACCAGCGATGAGACGTACAAGATCTTGGATCGTCTGAGCAAACAGAGTGCCACGGATGTTGCACGCTGCATGCTAAATGTGTTGGAGAAGGAAAAGAACGGCGCTGTCTATGTGATTGAGGGCAAACGGATTGTTCCTCTAGATATGAAGCCAATCTGGACGGGCAAGGAGCCGGCGCTCTAAAAGAACAGAGACAATATACAATTAACCACTATGTACAGTTCAATTGTCGCGGGTACTTTTTAATAAACAATCAAGCAAACTGTATGTAAGCTAATCCTCTCGCCAGTTGACCAGCACCTCATCCGTGCGATAGCGTTGCGTCACGAAGGCATCTTCCAGGGGCATTTTCGTACCAGCTTTGAACATTTCAGCGCCTGCATGAGCTATCATCAAGCCATTGTCAATGCAGTAGCGTTCATCGATGGCAAAGACTTTGCCGTTGCGCTCCTCGCACATGATGCCCATCATCTGCTGCAGACGCTCATTGCAGCCAACGCCGCCAACAATTAGCACCTGTTGACACAAAAGTTATAGATATTTATATACACAGATATGTTGTGCTATATCTTACTTCGTTAGATTCACAGTGCGCCATGGCTCGCTCTGTGATCTCCACCAGCATTGCAAAGATCGTTTCCTGCAGCGAGTAGCATAAGTCAGCTTGACTATACTCCGGTTCCGGTTCATCATGCTGCTTTTTCCGTTTGTTTCGCCTTTTGCCAGGCTCTGCCAGTTCCTCAATGTGCGATAAAATGCCAGAGAAACTGACATCCATGCCCTTCACCACATAAGGCAATTTGATATATTGTTTACCTTGCTTCGCTAGCTGTTCAATGTTATAGCCAGGACTCGGATCGTTTGATAACTTTATAATGCGTGCGAATCGATCCAAGCAGTTGCCCACAGCAATGTCTATGGTTTCGCCAAAGATGCGATAGCGTTTATTGGAGTAGGCAATCACTTGGGTATTGCCGCCGCTCACATACAGCACAATTGGGTTCTGGGCACCTGTTATCAGGCGACCCATTTCGATGTGGCCAATGCAGTGATTGACGCCCAGTAAAGGTTTCTGCCAGAGCAGCGACAAAGTGCGCGCTACAATGGCGCCTACCAGTAGAGGAGGTGCCATGCCCGGACCTTTTGTATAGCAGACGACATCTAAGTCAGAGGGCTTTAACTGTGCCTCCTTTAAGCTCGCTTGAACTAGTGTCAAAATCGCCTCGCGGTGATGTTTGGCCGTTTCCTTGGGCAGAAAACCTGTTGCATATTAAACAAGGTAAAGTGATTGCAGTTAAATAAATACATTTTGAATACCTTCGCCGGGCGGCGTTATGTATGTGCGTCGCACATTTGCTAAGACTTTGCCATCGTTTATAATACCAATGCCAATTTTATTGGCGCTGCCCTCAATGCCCAGCGCGCAAACCATCGTTGTTTACTTTTGTATTAGAGGTGAGCAAAGTCGAGGTACTCGTGACTTACTCGCCATGGCTAAATGAGAGCGTGACATATTGTAGGTCAATGTAATCAGTAACAGTTTAGAATCTAACAATACAATTCAAGTAAAATATTAAATTTCGACTAGCTATTACTCCTTATATCTAAATAATTGAAAACGAAGTTTATACCTGGCATAATTAATATGCAGCATTATTACCGTCAATGTGACTGCATTGCAGCTACATTGCTCATCTCTATTCATATTCAGCTGTCCGATAGCATTTTGCCTATCGACAATAAATATGCATCGCTGTGTGAATGGCTCTTTTTAATAGAATAGAAAATGTGAACACAAATCTGTTTGTTTTTATTTTTGCACATTTAGTATTTGTTTAAAACGAACCTAAAATGGAGACGGCCTCAGAGCCAAACAATGAGTTCACTAAGATAACTGTTGAAAACAATAGTGAGTTAAAAAAATCGGATGCTGAAATACAATTAACAAATGACGCCGACGTGGATGCAGAAATTGCTTCAGAAGAGAAACAGCAGCTGGAATGCGAAAATAGAGTACAAAGTGAAGAAAGCACAATAAAAGCTACAGTTAGAGATAAAAATAAACAAGATAACAATGAATTGCTCATAGTTAACGAAATACATGCAGCTGTTGTGGAGCAAAGGGTCCCAGAGCAGGAGAAGGAACCAGCAACAGGGATTAGTTATGCAGAGCTTAAAGCGCAGGAGGAACAGGAAAACAAGGACACCAGGGACATCCTCTCACATGTGCACTGCCTGGCCCAGCTGGAGGAGCAGCGTCGCAGCTACGAACGTCAACTGGACCAGCTGCGCACAGCAAATATGCAAAAGGATAATATGATGACGCTTCTACAGCGAGAGAATGCAATATTGGAGAAGGAAAAGCTGGCATTTCGCAATGAAATGGATCTGGCCAACAAGGAGAAGGAGACAACAGTAATTAAGTTTGCCATGAAAGAGAAGCTGCTCATCGATGCCAAAAAGGAAAAGGAGACAGTGGAGAAGCAGCTAGCAGAAGCCAGAAAGGAAGTGAAAAACGTTTCCATACGTTTTCAAGCGGTGCACGAGGAAAAGTCACGAATGACCTATATCATAGATGAGAAGGTAAGACTATCTAGAGAGCTATAAGGATTCCTAACTTATACTAATTTCTTATTTTTTTTGCAGTGCAACGAAGTGCGCAAGTATCAAAGAGAATGTGAGAAGCTAAAAACAGAACTGGGACACTTGGAATCCAGGCTTAAATATCATGCCAATAAACTAAACATTGAAGTGGAAGCCAAGGCAGTAAGTGTTCCATAAGATATGTCTAAATATAATACTAAATCATCCTTCTATTAAAGAACCTGGAACGCAAGCTGGAAGAGGAACGTAATGCACCAAATAAGCTAGAGGAAAAAGCCAATGGTTAGGGACTTATTTAAAAGTTTTCTTTTTTTTATTATAAATCTCTAATTTACTTGTCACAGAGAATCTCAAGATGGAATTTGAGGCCAATACAATACTCCTTAAGCATGAAATCAAGAGCAAGACTGATTCACTGGAGAAGCTCAACAAGGAGCAGCAAAAGCAAAACGAAGCCAACAAGGAGCTGCAACAGCAGCTGCAGCAGCTAAAAGAAGCGGTAAAAATAAATATGGGAATAGACTGAAAAGTTGTGGAGCGTAGCATACAGATAGTTTCAATTAAGATATAAATTTCTCAGACTATTCTCGTCTTCTATATGTATATATGTATATTTATGAATAATACTTCCTTTATTGCTGCAGCACGAACAGCTTACGGAGGAGTTGAAGGAGCTGCAGACGCAGCATAGCTTTTTAGATGCCGCCTACAGCGATGAGCTGCTAAATGCAGCCAAGTTGCACAGCCAATTGTCTGAGCTGCAACTGCTGCGCACACAGAATACCATGTATGCAGCTTTAGCTAATAAAATGATTAAATATTACAAACCAAATATTAACTTCATTCAAATAGCAACGAGCAAAAATTAGCTGAGGCGTTGACGCGGATAGAAGAACTGGAGTCCCTGGCGCAGGATAATGAATTAGACTTAAAGCAGCTGCAGGATAAGAAACAGGAATTGCTCAGCATTAACAAAGAGATGACTGAGCTAATAGTTAAGCTCCAAAATGATATATACCTGGCTGAAGTCAAGGTAAGTTTTTGATTAGATAATTTATAAAGAATAAAAAAATTACCTGCCCCGGGTGAGGCTCGAACTCACGACCTTAAGATTATGAGACTTACGCGCTGCCAACTGCGCCACCGAGGCCTTGTGAAGGAGGCTTCGCTAATATCGAAAATCTTTTGCTAATTTTTTCTATTTTTTTATCAGTCGCTAGGTTTCGAGGCTGAGAATAAATTGGTGAAGCAGGAGCTGCTTGCATACGATGCCAAATACTTGGAACTGGAGGAGCAAATGCATGTGGAGGGCATGGAGAAGATTGAGGAGCGTCTGCTGCTAGCCAAACATCTTTCCGAAAAAACAAAGATGTATGAAGTGGTCAATGCAAAGCTGGACGAGCTGCAGAACCACTTTGAGGCCACGAAACATAAACATGCGACGCAGGTGAAGGAGCTGCAGAGGGAACTGCAAAAGTACAAACGAGGCATTGTGGATGCCAAGCCTGTGGGCTACTGCCGCAGCTGCCAGCAGGCACTGAATGATTGCAGCCAGGAGCAAGTGGTGGTCACACACAGTCGCAGCAGCAGTCAGGGCAGCCGTGCCAGCGAATCATCCGAGTCCGAAACGGTGGCCAGCAGCTTGACAACTGTGCCACATGGGCAGCCAGCGCCCGCAGCTGATCTACAAGCAGTACCTTCCAAGAAAGTCTTGGTCGAGCGTATTCTACGCCTCCAGCAGGCTTCGGCACGACAAACAGAACGCATTGAGTTCCTGGAGAACCATACAGCTATGCTTGTAACCGAGGTGCAAAAGAAGTCCAAGGTGGTCCAGCATTATATGCTGCGCGACCAAACAGCCGGCGCGCTCAGCTCCAGCAAAAGTGATCAGAGCAAAAGCGAACTTGTCAAATATGGCAACGGCGTCATGGCTGCCATCTATGGAGGAGTCAAGGGGGCTGACAACAAGGGCATGTCCTTGGAGCTCTCGCTGGAGATCAATAAGAAGCTGCAAACTGTGCTCGAGGATACGCTGCTAAAGAATATAACGCTCAAGGAGAATCTCGATATGCTGGGCCTCGAGGTGGATAATCTAACGCGGAAGCTGCGCTCGCAGGAGCTGAGCAAGAGCTAGGCAGAGATTCCATTCCATAGTCTACTAGACTAGACCTGTTAATATATATATATATATAGTTAATTAAATTCTTTGTAATTAAGTTTAAATTAAAGATTTAATAATGCAACAAGTGTCGAAAGTCGATGCAGTGCATCATAGCAAGCCGTCGTAGAGCTTGGCGCTGACTTTTGCCGGTTTGCCCACATCCATGGACAGCTGCAGCGTCGCCTGCTCCCCGTCTTTGGCCAGACGTGCCTGCTTATTGTGCGTCCTCTTGAAGTGGACATTGATCATGGGATTAGCCTCGCCGGTTTCGTCTTTGATATACTCCCGCAGGAGTGGCGGCAGCTCAATCTTTGTGGGTAGGACTACGGGTTCCACTTTCTTGTCATTCTTTAGATATTTGTGCTCTTCTTCAATGGGCACCAGCTCATAGTCCGCCTTATAGCTGGTGCTGTAGATCTCGATGGGCTTTGGCTGGGTGACGCCTCGCCAGGTCTTCTCCACAGTGACGCGCACCTTGCGTTCAGTATTGGGCTACATAGAGTTGACATATAATATTAGATGTACATATATTTAGATTCCTGCTTTCAGCTCGCTCACCTGCTCATCCACCGCCTGGACCTTCAGTATGCGCATGTAGCAGGGCTCTGGATAGCGTTGAAACATGTTACGTATGACCATGCGACCGATTCCCCAGTCGGGCAGATTGCCCACGATCTCCCACAAGGTGTTGCCACGAAAATCTGTGGTGCGGCCAATGTATTTTATTACTTTTTGACTCATGCTGCACGCAGTTTTATTAATTAAAATAGGGAAAATTGAATTTTTAAGTAATATTATTCCGGTGTGTGCTGCTTTTTAGCGAGAAAAGCCAATCACTTGTGACGCAAACAGCTGTGCATTTAGCAGCGCTGCCATTTCTTGCTTAGACAAGGCGCGAGCGTGCTTGATATGGTTGGCAACGCGACGGATATTCAAATTTTTTGCTCATGGGGCAAACACTGAATAATATAATTTGCAGAATATAGAATACAGAGCAAAGAAACTACAAGAACTTAATTAAAAGTATTTCAGTGTTAGCAAAAATTGGTTGAGATATAGTCTGATAAGTGTACGTTCATTAATTCAAGTCTCCACAAAAACAACAGCTTTAAGTTCTTGAGAGAAATTGTGAAGAGAGCGTTAATTGGGACAACAATCAATTTATCAAAGCTATTGGCAATATAAAAACTATCGATATCTGCATCCGGATATCAGAACGATGTAAATGCTTTTATCGACAATAGTTCCATCAGTTTTGCCGCTATAAAGTTTGTCGAGCCGCGTGTGATGTGTTTTTGTGTTAAAAATAAAGAATTTTAGTGTAAACAGATCTCCTTAAAGGTAAGTTTAATTAAATACAAGACATTTATTAGTTTAAGTATGTATTAATACGTTTCGTAAGGTATGTTTATACATATGTACACCTGAAAATTTGCTTTTTGGTTTGCTTTGCTTATGAATTGCATAAATATAAATATTAACTAGAATTTTAATACATTGTTATAAGTGAACTAGCCAGAGTGCGTGTGCTCTTCAGCCGTGTCGCTAGCAGTATGACCCACTCCACTAGTGTCCAGGTGCTCGTCATATGCCTCCCCCTCCTCTTCCTCTTGGTGTAGGTCCTGCTGATTGGCGCTCTCATGGAGTCCAATTGTAGCATGTGCCCCCGCCTTGGAAGCATTCACCTGAGCGGCAGCTGCTGATGAAGCTGCCTTAAGTGCTGATTCCTTAGTGGCAGCAAAGTCCACGCGCGCCTGCTGGAGCTGCTCCTCCACCTGCTCCAGTCGATTCTTGGCCTGACCCACCATGGTGGCCTGCGAGGCCAGTTGATTGGCCACCTCGCTGGCCGTTTGCTCCGCCTGCTCAGCGACAGATTTGGCATTGTTGATGGCAGCCGTCAGCACTGAGATGTGATTGTGCGCTGCCTGCGCCGTTTGCTGTGCCAGCTTCGTGGACACCTTGGCCGCCTTCAGCTGCTCCAATTCGCGTGAGAGCGCACGCTGTGCCTCGGCTGCCTGTTGCTCCAGCTCCTGGAGTATCACCTGCTTGCCAGCAAGGGCTGCTTGCGCTGTGGCAGCTGCCTGCGATGCAGCCTGAGCCAGCGTGTTTTTAGCTATGAAAGCCGCCTGCTTGGCAGCTGCATGTTGATTGGAGACGGCGGTGTAGGCCTGATCCGCAGATCCTTGAGCTATGGAGCGTAAGCCGCTGCCTATGCTATAGCCTGTCTTGCTATCGCTGGAGTGGCCCTTAGAGCTCCCATGATGATGCTGCTGCTGCTGTTGCAAATTATGCTGCTGCTGCTCCTCTTGCTCTTCGTGTCCTGACAGCGAGGGCTCAAAGTAGCCACCACCGCTGCTATGTGGATGTGGTTGCTGTTGAATCTGTCTGTAGTAGTAGCCATTGCGCTTGTGCAACCTGCCCTGCACCTGGACACAAAGCAGCGCTGCTTGTGTATTGAGAATGCGTTAATCCTTGGCAGCTGCTCTCAGTTGTGGTTCAACTTACCTAGCACCACGCATATAAATTCCTTGTTGTACATCTCTCTGTCGCTGCTAAAACTGTATTGAGCTTCTGCCCCATCTGCTCCAATGGGTTTTATACACCTGCCACTCAGGCAGCGGTGCATAAATTTTCTTTTAGTAGTGCGGAAAGTCTGTTGCGGCTTTTGAGTTTAACGGGCGCTCAACATGTTAGGCTTGATAATATTTGAATATCACACACACACACACACACACACACCCGCTCGAGGAAGTTTGTCCAAATAGTGCGAGCTTTGGTGGCGTCTCTTAATGTGTTGTTGGCACGGTGGTTCGTTTTATGCTGATTGTGATGGGTGGTGCAAAGCTGTCGAAAAAAACAACTTTTATGGGTTGCACCCAATTGTAATTGATCCTAAGTTTGTTTTAATAGTATTTCACTTGCAGCACAATGTTTTTAAAGCAATTTTTTAATTGTTATATTTTCATTTTTTTTTTAATTTTAATTAAAATTTAAATTTTTATATGAAGAAATGTGAGCAAAGTGTAGAAAATGCATATTTCGTTATGTAAAGATATCTGTGAACCTATGAACTTGTCATATCAAAAAGGTTTATATATCGCTTTAAGGTATCTAAGTATACTAAATGGTTAGATCAGTTAAATGTGTACTGTAGTCATTTAAAAATATATATTTTAATATATATATTTTCAGTGAAATTAATAATAAGTAACTAATGGATTCAACTTTCAGAGACTTACATAGGTATACCTAATGGGTAGATCAGTTCACTAACTGTGCTAGATATATTTACATGTATAAATATATATTTTTAGTTGATATATAATTAATAAGTAAGGGATTCAGTTACCAGAGTAGTATAGACGTGTATTACTATCTACAATAGAATCATAAGGCTTTTAAAAAGTTCAACTAATGGTTCAAAACTGTATATATCTTTAAATGTTATGTCTTAAACAACTTTATCATAATTATTGTAATTGGGTGTTCGATGTGCTCATTGAAAATAAGTTTCTATAAGTTAAAGGGGGCTTTGACGAGATAAGAAAGAGAACGTAAATAGCTAGTACTTATTATTTTGTTATTTGGAATACTATAGTCATATTTCTTTTGATCTAACTATCTATATATGTTTATTGTACATAGACTATCAGACCTGAGTTAATAATGGTTATTATCTATTATTTTATTATATTCCAATCTTAACGTTAGATAATCGAAAATAGAAACATAGAAAACAGAGCGTTTATTTGAATATACATATGTAGATTTATTGCTAGGTCGGATATTTCAGACCACCCACTAGGCTTTATGAAACTTGAACTAAAATTTTCATATGCTACAGTAGTGCTTGCTGTGGTATGCTTAATATTAGAGATGGGATCGGGAAAGAAATTCTAAAAATTTTTTGACAAATTTTTCATTTTTCCCACGGGTCCCGACGTTTCCCGAAATTTTTTTTTTAACTTTTAGAACTTCTATGATAGATACAATTTTTATTTAAAAATAATATTTTCTTCTCTAAGATGAGTTCTCCTTTCTTCCAAAATTCTACTAGAAGTGAATACACCCTCTCACTCGTTGTCGAAGATGTTGGAACATCAAGTACTTGCATAGCAAGCATTTGTAATAATGGCAATTCATTGCATTGTTATTAAAATAATAAAATATTTGAGCTTCTCTGAAATTTAACATGATTTGTCAAAGAATTAATTTCATCTTCAATATCATTCTTCTCTTCTTTTATAAATATAACTAATTTTATCAATATATTTTTCTTATCGGGACCCGCGGGAATTTCGGAAAATCCCGATCCTGACGCCCATCTCTACTTAATATATTCAATTTTCCTTTGACCTTTGAGTATTCATCTACGTTTTCTGACCGATATAGAAAATGTAATTTGCTGTGAAAAATTTTCTTATGTGTTCAAGTGTTTAATGAAGTTAAATAAAAATGGTTTAATTTTTTCATAAATTAATTTATTTAAATAGTTTTCTTTTAATTTATTACAATTATAAAAAATAAATAAATTAATATAAACACAACTATTATACACGACACACGAATCGGAACTTGAATTGGAAGAGCAATAATACAAGACAAGAGTTTGTCAAGGCACTCGCTGACTTATTTTTAGCAATCAAGTCTGAGTGTGACAAAGAGTGTGATAACAAACATAAGAAACATAATAACAAGGTAATAAGAAAAAGGCCTAAACAATAATGGTAACGAGCGGTAACAGTGAAGTCGAGTGGGCTGACAAAGGGCACGTTGCGTAATGGAAATGGCTGCTCAAAAGTGAAATACGAATTGATCAGAGACGTCGTCATCCCTGACGCCGGCACCCGCAGCTTTTGCTGTCTCTATTAATCAATTGTAGCTCTGCGTGATTTGCTGAATCCAGGGCAAATAGGCAGACACCTTCACGTAGACGCCGGGCACATTCACCTGACCGCAGCCAATGCCCCAGGACACGACACCGACCACATTCCAGACACCGTTGCGTTCGCAGACCAAAGGACCACCGCCATCACCCTTGCAGGCATCCTTGCCCTCCTCGCCGCCGGCGCAGACGAAGCCCGGATTGAGTTTGTAGCTGTAGCCGAGACGTGTGTTGCGCAGCTGCTGCTCGCATTGCTGATGCGACAGGATGGGCACATCGACTTCCTTGAGTATGTTCTGGTATTTGCCATGCTCGCCAAAGGCGTCCTTGCCCCAGCCGGTGGTCCAGCAGCGAGCGTTGGTGAAGTCGGAATACTGATCGGGCAGGCAGGCGGGACTAATGTGTGGGTTCTTGGTAAAGTCCACAGGATGATCCAGTTTCAGTATAGCCAAATCGTTATCTAGAGTGCCAGCATAGTATTCGGGATGAATATGCACGGAGACAACATCGCGTTCGATATAGGGGAAGAACTCTACATCATGATTGACGTCCCATTCACCCAGACGCACACGCAAATCGAAACCATTTTGACTGTGGAGGGAAATACAACTTTAGTCTACATCATTAAGAGTTAATCCCGCTTCGACTTACGATTTAATGCAATGGGCCGCGGAGATGATGTGCTGAGCGTCGATGAGGGTGCCACCGCAGGCGTAGATCGATTCCTTGGGATCCTTCTTCAGAATGGCCACATGCCAGGGATATTCACCAAACTCACTGTCACCATCGACATAAACAGGGTTCTTGATGCGACCTGTGATGCCGGCAGCATTTCGCACGCCACAGCGTCCCAGCTGTTGCTGCTGGGGAGGAGCCTGGGGACGAAGAGGACGACGGCAGCAGACTTCGTTGATGCGACAGGTCTTCTCCACAGGACGATTGCCATAATAAGCGCGCTGCAAGGAAAGAGAATGAAGGATTAGCATGTGTCTAACTGTTGTTTGTCTTAAGACTAGGTCCTGGCTCGATTAACTGCCTACAGCTATGGTTACCTGCTCCGTTCTCAACTCAAACTCATCATCATTATCAACGCTCCTACGCCGGCGATCATGGGGAAAGGTTACATAATCACTGCCAGCTGCTGCACCTGGCGCTTGAGCTGGTATGTTATGGACTTGCCCCAAATTCAATTGCTTGCCCCGGCGACCAGGTGCCGACCAATCGGGCGCACTGACATTGACGCTACGCTCGTAGTGCTGGGAAAAATCCCCATAGCTGCCAAACCCGCTCGAGCCGTAATCTCCGGGAGATGCTTCCGGATAAATGGAATTTAAGGACTGCTCAAATGGAGCCTCCGAGTGGTGCTCAGCGTTATACCCAGCGTAGTGCTCAGCGTGGTGCTCAGCGAAGTGCTCAGCGTGGTGCTCAATGTGGGGTTCGGCATGATGATAATGTAGTGAGGGTCCACTGTGGTACTCAAAGATTGGTGAGCTGTGGACCATCTCCACGTCAAAGTGTGGGCCGGAGCTTTCGAAATCGTGATGGTGGTGCGTTGGTGGTGCACTATAGTGATGCGGATGATGATCATGCTCGTAGCCGCTGAAGTGATCGTGATGATGATAATGCGAGTTATATACTTCGGTTGGCTTCTTCTTGAAGAAATCGCCCACTTTCTGAATGATATTCGCATTGGGCGTCACATGGAGGTTGACCAGAGGCTTCACCACCTTCTCGCCGTAATCCGTTTTGCTCACTTGCAGCGAGACCAGAGGATTAACATTGACCAGACCCAGATTGAGGCCATTGGGGCCCAACGAGCCAAAGTTGGGGTTCTGTGCGGGGTAAAAATCGCCCAGGACATTGGCTGGATAGCCGCCTGGATAGCCAGCCGAGGGATAGGGCAGACCGAAGCTAACGCCATATGTGGGCAACACCTTGCGCTGGATCAGCTCAATGGCCTGGAGGGCGGGCAATGCCAACGGAGATTGTCCCAATGCGCCTAGACGCTGCAGGAAGAAGGACACACGGTAGTTAGGCGTAGTTGGGCGCCAAAGAGCTGATGGACGTTGACGTGCGACCCATTTGGAACCCGTGCGTGGTTAGGTTGGTTTTAGTTGCAGTTGGATTAGTGACGAATCCCGTATCGTTGGCAAACCAACCCACGCAGGAAGACGACGACGAGCGGGGGTTATTTAGTGGACCTTTGGCGGAGTTTGAGTTGAGCGTGGAGCGTTGATCAATGCGTGCAGTTGAGTTGAGTTTGAGTGTGTATGTGTATGTGTGTTTACTTGTGTATGTGTTTGGGGAACTAGAGCACAATTAGTCTCAACTAGGGAGCATTATACTAAGTGTCAATTGCATTAGTCGGGCACTAACATGAACTAAGGACGCAAGGCATCGCTAAAACTTACCCCTTGGGCATCCAATGAGAGATCGCTGTTGTCATCCTCCTTGTTGTCACCAGCAGCCTGGCGACGTGTACGTTTCTTATCATCCTCATCCTTCTTCTCCTGTTTGTTATCAGCCTTTGCTGTGGCATTGGCATTAGGTGCAACATCATCACTTAGCGCTTCAATATCCTTGCCCAAATTTCTGGGATCAATAGGCAGAATCAGATCCTCTTTGCGTCCGATACGATCAGCAGCAGGGCACTGATTGATGGGCACGCACTGGCAATCTACGATTTGTTGACGGGATGTGTCATAGCCACCGCCGGCTCCCTGATATAAAGCACCCTGGTTCTGGCCATTGTAACTACCGGAGATGCCATTGTAGTTGTTGGAGGCGCCGCTCTGTAGTTCCTTCTTATAGTAATCGGGATTCTGGCTGTGATAGCTGCCGCTGGGTGAGCCACTGAAACCGTTCTGTCCAAAGCCGGCGTTCGATTGAGACAAGCCTGAGCTGCTGCCGAAGCTGCCTAAGCCGGATGTAGGCTTATAGAGATCTCCACTGGGTTTCTGTGCGGGATAGCCCTGGGAGAGCAGACCGCCTTGAGAGGCACCATTGAAGCCAGCTGTGAAAGCGTTCGACTGCGAGAAGCCCGAGCTGCTTGCCTGAGCCTGTGGCGTGTAGGTGGCAGAGGATTGGGCCAAGGCGCTGAAGTCGGTGTTGATGGTTTGACCACTGCCAATGGGAATTGGTACAGTTGGAATATTGGCACCCTCGCCGCCATCCACATGGTGGAAATGATGATGGACATGTTGCTGAAGAGCAGCATCAAGGGGAGCACCAACAACCAGCTTGGTGCTAGAAGAGCTGGCTGCCGAAGATGAAGATGACGATTGCTGGGAGTAGAAGCCATTTAAAGACGAGCTTGCACCTTGAATCTTCTCGGGATTCTCGAAGTTGTAGGGAGGCACACCATTAGAGGGACCATTGTAGACGGGACCAGGCACGGGTCCGTTGGGGGAGCCAGTGTAGAGAGGGCCAAGGGGCTTGCTGTCATAGATGAGAGCTCCAGGTGGTGGCTTGGTGTAGGTAATGCCATCAGAGCCATCAATGCCAGATGGTGGTGGGTGTTCCAGATAGGGACCGCCGAATTGACCGCCAGGTCTGTAGAGACTGTTCATTGGAGGCTTGTAAGAGCCCTCATAGCCCACTTTGCGTGGTGGTCCAAAGGAGTTGAGAGAGTTGGATGGTGGGCCCATTGGTGGACGTCCACTGAAGTAGCTTGGTGGTGGCATAGGCTTAGGTGGTCCATAGGGGCCGCCGCCAAAGCCGGATGGTGGTGGTGGTCCTTGTGCATAGATGGTTGAATAGAAAGGACGTTTCTCCTCCACCTCGCAGCTCATGAGACCCAGACCGCAGAGCTTGTCACGGATGAGATTGCGTGCCTGCAGATCGTTGCCCTCCTGCAATGCCTGATCGATATTGCCATCCGCATAGACGGCATCATATTCGCCCAGATTGCGGCCCTCACGACGTGAATTGATTAGCTGATCGATGACTGTGTCAATTTCCGTGGCATTGCTCTGTGTGCTCTCATGAACAGCATAATTACGTCCCTGCACATCTTCAGCGGGCTTTGTGTCCGCCGAGCGTCTGCTCAGCATGGAGTCTGGCGTATCCATGGGCGCCCACTCATTGCCCCAATTGGAGTCGGCGGCAACCAATGCGGCGCTAGTTGCCAGCACCAGCAACCACGTCAAACTGTGTCGCATTCTCATTCTCATTGTGTGGGCTGGAAAGAGAAAAAAGATAGTTGGGGTTATTGCATAATCTGGCTTGACACCAATAACCCAAAGCATGTTAAAATCAAGTGGTCATTGTGCCAATTTACTACCTCTACATATAGCCGTCTCCCGCTCTTTCACGGGCATTTCGCTGTGGCAATCGTTCAAGAAACCGGTCTTCCAAATCTTCGCGCTGAGTCACAGTGCGGCTTGAAAAAGACTTTTACTTTCGTTCGAGGTCGCAGACCGTGCACGATTGCCCCTGCTCGCTCTGCCTCAATGAGGTAATTTTACCTGGCTTGAGATTTGGCAAGCCCCGAAAACTGATCGCTCAACTTGATCTCTGTCTTGACAGCAGCGTCCGTTCAGATTTGACTTTGCATTTTCGTAACTCCCGACTATTTACTCTTTACTCTGCCTGCCAGCGTGTTGCGTGTTATGTCATTTACGCTTTTTAATGTGTTTTTCTTTCTGGAGCGTGGGTTGCTGTTGTGAGATCTTTAGGTCTTTTCATTTTATTTTCGGGTTATGTAAAGCGCAGTTTTGCTTTACCCCCATCGAACGGAAGTCGTGTGCAACGTTGCATTGCAAATTGCGGGACGATAAACTGGGAGGGGATCTCGACTCTTTTACTTTTTTTTGCCTGGGCAATAAAGTTAATTTGTGAGTGTGTGTGTGTGTGTGAGCAACTGGGAGCTTGTCTTCAGATTTGCAGTGAAAGTTTTTTCTATATATAGGGTTTAGGTCGTTGACTTGAATATATATCAATCGGAAATTGGGTGATTATTGATGGATATAGTTGAAGTGGGAGTTGGGTTAGAGAAGATTCCTGTTATGTTAATGGGTTTACAGTTGAAACTCGTTTCGTTGCTGAACTACTAGATGTCTTGATTTTTTGTTGCCTCAGAGACTACCTCAACAAATTATAATTAAGCGAACACGTTCATGTATAAAAGCATAAGTTTATATATAGAAAAGATAATATGAATTGGTATATGGACTAATCTTATTATATATCTTTTAAAAGTCGGTATGACGGCTTAAGGTTTTTCTTGGAAATTTTTTTTCTTTATATGAAAAATATTATTATTATGTGGAATATTACCAATTATATTGTTTCTTATCCAACTCTCTTCAAATCAAGATATTTTTGGTAAAATTTTTATCAATTTACTCAAAAGCTCGCGTATTAAAAAATTACTTTAAAATATATTATTACATTTTATTAAAATATTTCTTTCCTTCCTTTTGGAAAACTTGAAATATATATTTTTTAAATATTTAATATTTTCACATATCGTTTACCGTTTATATATTTTATTTTAAACTAAAGAGTTTTAACTCTATCCAGTTTTATTTCACTTGCTTCATCACTTATCACTCTATGTCTTTCTTTTTCACTCTTACCTTTCGCTCTTGATATAAATATTCCAATTTGTATGTCTTGTTGTTTGTTGTAATCCTTATGTAAGTGGTTTGCTTTTTATCCTATCACTGCACCACTGCACCACTGTGTATGTGTCTGCCTCGTTTGTTGGCGTTTTCTTAACTGATTTCGCTTTCGACTGCGCCTTCGATTTTATACAAAAGTTGCGCATGCGCGACGTCGACGTCGCAGTCGCTGGTGCTGCCTTTGTTGCTGCTGCTAGGCTTGCGAATTGTTGGCTCAAAACAAAACAGAGAGCTCTTTTTTTTTGTTTGCTGCTCATTTTCTGGCTATGACGTCAAAGCATTTATTTTTGGGTTTTTTTCTTATGGGTCTGTGGACTGCATTCTGCGTATCTGCGAAGGTTAAGATGAGGTCTAAGCGGAAACTATCAACAAATTAAACAAATTAAACCAAAAATTAAGCTAAACGCGATTGTTGCAATCATGTAAACAAAAAGAGGGCACATAAAAAAAGTGAGGAGCAGCTGAAAAAAGAAACGAAATTAAATATAAAAAAAAATATGTTGAAAACTCTTACGTCCAAATTAGCGCTTTATGTATTTTTTGATGTGGGCAGCAGCTTGATGTCGCGAGATGTTTATGTACAAATTTTCACCACAGTTTCCGCATAAGGCGCCAGCTTTTTTTGTGCAACCCCAACAACAGCAGCTTATGAAATTTGCAATTATTAATTGGGTCAACCGAAAACAACAACTACAAAAATGACCCAAAGACCAGGCCGCTGACTAATCAACGACGAGCCTCACAGGGCATCGCCACTAAAACCGGATCTGGCCAAAAAAACACATTGACAGCAACAGTTGCTGCGTTCGTATTTACCCCAGGGCCAAAAAATAATACATACGCACATCAGTCGTTCAGTCATTCAATCAAAATGATTTTCTGTTCAGCGGTTTTACCCGAAGTTCATAAAAATTAAATATATCTACGAAGCTCATCCAGTGAATCGTACGCGTGCCAAACGCTGTTGTGTGTGGTCAGTGATGTTTGTGATCAGTTTGCGATCAGTATTCACATTCATCCAATCAGTCTGAGTCAGTCAGTCAGATCAATCAGACTGAGTGTGTGATTGACCTTCCAGCGTTTAGGCCTGGCTGCATTAAGTGGCATTTTATGATAACAATTCCATGAAAGCCGATAATATGTGTAAGCAGGCCGCTGCTCCGTGTTAATTATGCTAATCAGCATAAACATTTCTCTCTGTGTATACCCTGTTATAATGGAAGAAGGCATTTATAATGTAGACATAAGCATCAAGGCAAAGTTGATTTTTTATTGATTTAAGAGCTAAAACCGTAAAATTTGGATTCCGATTTAGGCAAGGACCCAGTTTGTTATTTATATGTTTTCTTTAATTTCAAAGTATTTTACAAATATTATTTAATAAGTACCTCTATTTGATCACCTATTTTAATTCCCTTAAAATTTTTCAAAAATTCATCAAATAAAAGACTTTTTTAATTTAAACTTATTTATGGTCTAGAGCTCTGTGTATATTTGTGTTTCTGTAGCTATTTATAGGGTATCACCTAGTCTGTCACACTACTTGCTTATGCTACTGATACATTAAGTGTTTGCCAAACAGTCAAACAGTTCAACAGTTCGTGTAGTTTTTATCAATCAAAGCTTTGGCCATCGGGTTTTTTACTCCTGACTCAGCCAAAGGTTTTTTTTTGGTTATTTGTTTGGGCCATGTTTGCAGCGATTGCTTTATCGACGACACACTTCCGATTGAAATTTTTGGAAATTAGTTTCAATATTTGCCAAGTAAATTCCCAGTAGCCACAGTTTGAACTTGACCTTAGGCTGTGCGCCTTGTGAGCAGCTCATGGATTGAGCTGCGTAATCGGGTTCAGGGCTTCAATTGATCTTTTAATTGCAATTTTTTAATCGAATAACTCTTAAGTTGATATATGTCAAATATTGTGCACTTGACATTCAATTTTAAGATTTTATCTGGACGCTAAAATTGGTAACAATATATTGAATTAAATCAATTTTGTTGATACAAAAAAAATCCAAGACAATTGAATTTTATAATGTAAAAATAATATAGTTTTTTCTCAACACAGACAAGCAACATGTGAAAATTATTCTTAAGTTTAGTCTAAGTCAAGAACAATCCAAAACGGTGATGTGAAAAATCTATGAACTTTTTGATTTTTCGCTCTTGTTTTACTAAATTATTATTGTCTGTAAGAATCAAATGGGATCAAAATAATAATCGGTGGACGGGTTTTCAATTAGCCACACCTGAAAGGTATACAACTACATTCTACTGCAAGAATTACCCATACTTTTCCGCATTATTTGTACGTATTTTTAAAGAATCGCTTAATAGAAGCTGATGGGTCCTGAAATATCAAATCAAACATTTTTTTTGTCACCGTGAAATCGGCTCTTAAAAGAGACTTGCTGAAAGGAAGGCATAAGAGTGAGATGCGTGAGATAAAAGAAGAGTATGTGTATGCAATAAATTCAACGTATAAAAAAGTATGAACTAATTGATATTTAGTGAATTACATAAAATTTTTTATTTTGTGTTAATTTACTATCCCTATCTTACACTTGTCATTTGTCAAAGCTTTTGTATATTCAAAATTTCGTTAATCTGTGTTGATTTGCTCATAGCCCAGCCCTCTTCATTGTCTTTGCTTACTCTATCTCTCTCTCTCTCAATCTTTTTTTCTCTTTTACTCAAACCGAAGGTCGCTTTTTTCTGTTTGCCACATTGCCTCATAACCAATAACTGAATTACTCCCACGTATCAGCGAGCCATTTTGACATTTCTTTAAGTGAAGCAAGCGCTAAAATGGGACTCTAATTATAGGGAAGCTGGTCTGCAGCTGCAGCTGCAACCGCATTCACTTCAATTTATTGCAACTGTGCCACGTATTTGCCCAAAACAAAATGCGCTTGGAAAATCCCGGCAAAAAAGCAATTGCAAGAGACGCCAAGCTCAGTTAACAATTGGCCTAGCCAATTCTCAGTGCTCTGAGCCGGTCGTTAAGTCTTGGCTAGGCCTTGGGGAAACCCCAGCTCAAGCTTTGTGGCAAGCTAAATTGTTGTTTCGTCTCTCAGCCTCTGTTTGTGTGTTTGCTTTTTATTTTTGTGTATTTTGTATCTCTCGCTGTTTGCCTGGCTTACATAATCCAAGCACCGAATGCAGTCACAGCCGGCACGCGATGCATTCGAGCTGAGCGAATTGTTCGCTCCGCGAGTCATTTGATTCAAGAAATATGTTTTCGTTCACTATGGATGAGGGTATTTAACTTTTATGTTTGGTTTTGTTACCGATAAAACATATTAATATATAAATACATACACATATATACTAATATATATATATAAATATGATACAGATGAAAAGCTAAATCAATCGAGCTATCTAGCTCCTTAACTGTTCTATGTGAACTAGCTTGCCAGTGAAGCTTTATACTTAAAACAAAATAAATCGGAATCACATATATCGTATTATTATATTATATAGTTACCATAGAAAATATAGGTCGAAAATAACGCTGTGTGTCCCAAGTTTTAACTATAATTTTCATAAGCAAATCTTCAGCAAATCAAAAATCAACTTGATTAAGATCACTTTACTTTATTTTACAGGTGTGGTATATCTGGAAAGTTTATCTATGAAGCTTACTACATTTGATATATGATACAGGTATGTATTTCCACTTATAAAAAGGTCTTTTTGATATTTAATATATATGTGCAAAAAGAATATAAATTTTAATCTGCTTCTAACATATGAATAGATGCTTCTCCAATGTGAATTCTAATAAAGAGTATCTAATATTTGGTATACCTTTTGTATATTATAAAAATATTGAAAATCATCTCCTATTTTCAATATATCTGATTTACAATCCTTTATTTCTATCCTATCGACAAGTCTCAGTCAGTATCTGCTTTTATTACAGGGTATCTAATATTCATTAATTCATATCTAAACGACTTCCCATTGTTTTTGATTGAATTTTGTTTTGATTCGTTTTGCGTTTTTGGGAGCTTTGTGTTTTGCGCGCGCAGCTGGAATTTAAATAAGTTTAATTTTTAATTTTGTTTTAAACTTTTTTCTCTTGAGGCGTTTGTTTTGCTTTTTGCGAAACTGCATGTAATAAATTTTTATTGCTTTATTATTGTTGCTGTTGCTGTTGCTATAGCTGGATTATTGTATTGATTAGTTGGTTAATCGTCAAGGTCATTCACCCACATTGTGTGCCCGGCATGTTTAGCAGGCAGTTTTTACTAGGGTCTGCCCAAGACTGAGTCATAATATCAGCTGCTGTTGGAGTTGGGTCTATTGCCAAAGTCTTTCGCAACTCTTTCGAGTTGTACCGCCCGCATGGTCTAGTAATTTGTTGCCCTTTCACTGGGAATCGTGTGGCATAAGGAAACGCAGAGCAACAAGTTGCAAGCGCAAGCTTCACCTTAAATTTGTGCCCCATCAGCTGCTTCAGCTTCCGGCGCCAAGAAAAATACGTTTTTTTACGCAGTGAAAGCACTGCTGCAAGTTCACAGCTGTTAATCATTTGTGGCAGCTCAAATGCTTAACTTTGTTTGTTCAGCTCGCTGAGATTACATAAATAATTAAATTTAATTGTTTATGCTGGGCGTTAAGCACCCTGTATACCTTGGAAGGGCTGGAGGGCTGCCTGAATAGCCCTCTAAATTTTGAGTAATAGTTTTCATTGAAATTTGATTAAATTCTTGCCTGTTGTTCACAATATCGATAAATATCGATTATCAGTTTCTTTTCTTTAGTCAAAAAGTATAATTTTATAAGTCATCTTTGATATAAAGGCTATCGGTTTTTCATAAACCTATTAAGTTTGATACAATTTTTCAATAGTTAGCTTTCAATATTTATAAGAACAAATATCGATAAATATCGAGAAAGTCAATAACGAAATATCGAGGTTGTTTGTAAGTTTCCATCATTCAACTTATTCAACTTTAAATTTTCGCTAAAAGTTGTCATTGTATACCTCGTCTATATATCTCCATAAATATAAAAACTAGAGACATCGAATATCGTATGTAGGCTTTTGAACCGAAAATCAAGAAAACTTATTTGTATACACAAATCAAAGTAATTTTAAATTAACTGTGTTACAGATACAGGGTATCTTTAAGTTTCTGGTTCGCCAGAAGCACCTCTGCCCCTACTTTTCTTTCACTACTGTTGTCAAATTGCTCAGTTCTGGTCGTAACTTATTAGCTTTTTGGCCACTTAGGCTAAGTGCTTCGCCCCTCTGATTGCGCTGGCAAATATTTTGTTTAGCCTGTAAGTTCTGCGTCTCTCAATTCATTTTTCTGCTCTGCTTAACTTGTTAGGTTCTGTTTTCTTTTGTACGCTGTAGCTGATGCTGCTGCTGCTGTGCTTTGTGTACGCCAATAGGGACCACCCATGGCCATGGCCATGACCATTGCCGCTGGCATCCTTAACGCTGTCCCAGACCCAGACCCAAGCCCAGGCTAAGGCTAAGGCTCAGTCTCTGCGATGACAGCATAACGACGCATTCAAATTCCGCTCTATTGATAAACAAACAAACCGATTACGCAGCGGTGTGCTGACAACGCCCAACCACCCAGCACCACCCGAGAATCCCAACCAGCCGCCCGTTGTGATAATTGTGTGTGTATAATCAGCGCAGCAGTTGGCATCGCTAGCTACGTCTTCGAATTCATAGTAAATGCAATGAACTCGACTGCCAGCTTTAAGCATTTGTGTTGCAGCCTTTTGGGCGCTGTCTTTAAAATATACGCCACCTATCGGTCGGCGGCGGCACCTAACGATGCATACCTTGGCATACTTTTGTGTGGGCTATATAGAATTGCATCATTGCAAGCGGAACTGCAGATGACAGCCATAGATATTGGTTCGACTGTGGTTGGCTGGTTTGGTGGTGGGTGGTGCAGACAATGGCGAACACAGCTAATCGATAAACACCAATAATTGTCATCGACCCGCTAGCTCTGATGCTGTGACCTTTGTCTGTGCCGGTATGTTTTGTCTTGTGGAACGCTTTGAATTTTATATAATATCGGAACAGCAACTGAAACCTACAACAACAACAATTGATTCCAACACCAAATAAGCTGCAGTTGTCATTGGCACACACGGCCTGTGTTTCCTGTTGCACATCAATATCTGCAAGTGCGTCACTTTTGTTCTCTCCATCCTCTGCATTTGAAATGACATAAAAATTCGTTCAAATATGTTATGTATTGGACAAAAGACGAATTCTGTTCAGCGATATATTATTCATATATATAATTTTGATTTAAAAGTTGAGTTGTGTTCAATAATTGATGTCTGCCTCTTTGACAGCTTAGTACATTTCTGTTTCCATGGTGTTTGCATATTTTTTTTATGAATATTAAGTGTAGGCTTTGTAGACCAGTGGGGTAAGCGTTGGCTCCCAAGTCATCAGATGAAGGATTCAAACTCTACTAAGTTCAAAATACGATCAATACTATAAGCAAATTCGCTTGTGCCATAAGGACAAATAAAAAGAAAAACAAAAAAAAAATGTTGAATGATGAAAAATTTGAAAAAAAAAAAAATACTATAACCAAAAAATACTATCATAGGCAAATTCAATGATTGGAACTTCCTTAAGCTCGTTAAAATGTAAGAATGTATATTGAAATATCTTAAAATAAAATAGTTTTTCTATACAGCAGCTTTGCTTTTCAACGATTGTACCTATGAGAGCTAATTGATATAGTAGCCCAATAGATTTTTCTATTCTTTATTGTATTATATATTATATACATAAAATTATATTTAATAGGTTCGAAACTTATTAGCTGCATGCTAATACAAATTTAAAAAAAATATTTTACAAATTTAAAATTACTTTTGTGTGTTTAAAAACCAGAACTTGCACAGTCTTTGGAAACTTTTATTTATGGACATTTCATATAAAAATCAACTCTCGAAGTTTAGGATATGTTAACCAATGAGATCTTAAAAGTTTTTCTTAAAGGGTAGAAAATAGTAGTCATGAGGAATGCCTGTTAAAGCAGCTTTCGTATTCCAAAGTAGAATATAAAAAAAAAACTAGACTAGTATATCCATAGTACGATATATACGATAGATGATATAAATTCAAATATTCTGAGCTAGTTAAGAGTAAGTTTAATAGTTTGTAACTAAATACTCCTCTTTCCCTTAACTAACCTCCACTTCTTTGATAGGTCTTCTTACTTCATTACACTTTCTTTAAAAAACTTCCATTGTAATTCACGTACTTTAACCCTTGGGTCAATTGCATAATGTGACCTAAAATGACAGCGTTGCGGTCAGCTTTTGGCCAGCTGTTTCCAGCCTGTGGCTTGGGTTAACCTTTGGCTTTGCCAGCTTGAGCATCGATATCACTTCAACTAAGTTCAAGGTTTACAATTTCATATATTTTCATTGCCATTGTGTGCAGCTCGCATGCTTCTCACTTTCCATCAAGTGGTGCTCCATTATCTAGACGAATCCCAAGTAAATTCCCAATGCTGGCGGGCCAAGCACCTGGCTGCTGCATGGCTTCTTGCTTGTTGTTGACAACTGCGTGTCGGCCTACAGATATTAGCTATTGTCAATCGAATATGTATATGGTGCTGGGTGAAGGTACTGTCTGCTCGGCTGCTGACCCAGACACAGGTTCATCAGCTTCTCGATGACGTCACCTAAATCAACTGTGAAATGTAGCGCAAAATTTAATTGGCATTTGCATTGATTTTAACAAGAATTAATCCTCCAGCTTGTCAGGCATAAAGTAACCCTCTAGAAAAAAAAGGCAGACATCGATTTGGATTTTAAGGCGTGGGCTTGTTTATTTGCATGTCAAATCAGTTTGTAAAGAGCGTATGGGGATACAGATAGCTCCAACCCATTGGATCAAGTTTATGGGCGTGTACATATGCAGCGGCTGGACTCAGCGGGGCAATAACAAAGCGTGGCGACGCTGGTGCTAGCAGTGTGGTGCGACGTGGCGCAGTGTTGTGCACCACGGTGGTGCTCTGATGAGAAACAGCGCTGGGCACATGCTCCACTAGCTCTGCCCACTTGAGCCACGTCGGTGGTGCTACCTGCAGTTCAGCTCGGGTCAAGCCCCAAAAAATCAAAAGAAATGGGAAAATCTAAAAGCAAAGCATGAAAATGTAAGAGTTTAGTTTTGTGTTGACCAATTTTACTTACCAACTGCAGCTGCATCTTCTACTGCTCAAGTCTCTTCTGATTCTGTTGGCCCTTTAAAGAGCAACTGCAGCTTTTATAGTTGGGCTTCTAATTGCACATTGCAACAGCCCAGAGAGAAGGCGGCACCTTGAACATGAGAGGAGTCTAGTCAAGTTGCTAGGGCGTGTGCTCCAATGTCTGCTATACTTCTAGTGCAGATCTTTAGAGCTGATTGCGTTATTTATTGATTATACACTGTACGTGAAGTGGATAGGGGTACATTAGCTTCTATGAGCACTCATAATCCTGTTAAGCTTTAGACTTCAGACTAATCTTAGATTATAAACTGGTATGAAGCTCAAATATTCAAAGATATTTATTAATTGTTTGCAGCTTAGGTA
Source organism: Drosophila gaucha (assembly GCA_035045545.1). Taxonomy (NCBI): domain Eukaryota; kingdom Metazoa; phylum Arthropoda; class Insecta; order Diptera; family Drosophilidae; genus Drosophila; species Drosophila gaucha. The sequence continues at coordinate 3,487,444 of JAWNOY010000222.1, forward strand.
ATTTTTTCTTGAGTGATATAGTTTGTATGTGTTGAAAATGTATAGCTATTAGATTTTATAAATTTTTATATATCTTACACAAAAAAATAACTAGGGTATATTTAGAGATATCCTACACAGCACAAAGTTCTTTAAGCTATCGATAACTAAGGCTCTCTTTTAGATATCGATAAGTATCGTTTCTGCTATTTCTCCAGCAACGAAACCTGGAAGTGTTTCTTAAGCTATCTGTAATTTTCGCTCTATTTTAGAAATCGATAAGATTTTTCCAATTACTCCAACAATGAACACTGAAAGTGTTTGTTTTAGGCAGATGCAAGCTTTTGCGACCCTTTAAGTTCTATAATGACACCTTTATCATATCATCAAGTACTTTCTCCATTTTGATAACATCGATAAATATCGATTTTAAACGTAGGTTCATCTAGAACAGGTGCAGATCCAGCTAGTTATCAACTCATTGACATATTTCGATACTACCAAAAGATCGATATATATCGATATTCGATTTTCTGCTGTCTCAGTATGTCTCATTATGATGCAGGGTAATTTTTAGTTGGAAATTTTTAATACATTCAGCTTTGAGCTATTTGTGAACAGAGTATTGTGCAGTCGTTTGCATTTAGCCTCTTTGCTTACTTCTTGTTCATTAACGCTCTGCCTGGACAACAATGGAGCTGTCTGTTGATGTTTATTGATTTGCGGTGGGCAGTCGAAGGAAGGCAGCTATCAAAGGAACAAGCAGAACAGATTGCAAATGCGAATTCTTTATTCCAAACAAAAGTAAATAGATGTAAAAGTAAAGAGACAGATAGAGAGCATAGAAAATGGCAGGTAGAGTGTCAAAGGCAGAGAAGATACAAAGATAGATATAGAGAAAGAGAAAGAGAGAGATAGAAGATGTGTTAGCTTGAAGAAGAAGTTGAATTTTGTCAACGTTGTTTTCTCTTTGGTTTCATCTTGTTTTTCATTTAGTTCGCTTTTTCGATCTAGTTCCGGATCAGCACCACACGAGGATCAGCTGATAGGGTCCACACCAAGGGTGGCTGCTGATGTACCAGCTGGGTGGTGCGCACAGCGGGCGCCACAATGGGCGTGACAAGGCGTCGATGTTCGTGCACCACCGTCTGGCTCTGATGGGACACTGCAGTGGGCACATGCTCCACTAGCTCACCCAGCTTGGCCAGCGTGGGCTCCTGTATGGTCAACACGCTGCGCAGACCCGACCGAGTGGCCACAATCAGTGGTAGGGGCACAGAGATGGGAACCGCAGAGACCAAACGACCGTCGGCAGCATCTGCAATGGCATTGCCTGCCGCAGACTCAGAGAGCACCTGCTCCAGCTCCGGTTCAGCGGAGGAGGCACTGCTCTCATTGGCCAGCTCAGCGGATTCCTCGCTGGCGAGCAGCGGCAAAGCTTGCGAGGATTTGCTGGTGCTCAGAGCCACCAAATTGGCGGGCCATTCCAGTGAAGCAGCTCCAGCTGCAGCCAGGAAAATGACCACAAAGGCAAAAAGGCTCAGGCGCTGCAAACAGGCAATTATAGCAGCTACGTCGAAGGGAGCTGACATCTGACTTACCAGCTTAAACATGATCTCAGAATCTGTGTGTGGAAACTAGATGAAGGCAGCTAATTGACTGATGCTACAACTAGAACTTATTCTATCTTTTATAACAGACGTTGCGCCTCAATGAAGCAAAAACAAATCAAGTTACAATGCTCTAAACGGGTGTGCTCAATTCGGGGATACCTTGCCAAGTTGATAATTGAAATACTCAAGATTCCTTTTCTTACATTTTTTCATAGCTTGAATCTGAGTCTAATATAATTGGCGACTTCTGCATTTATTAGATTTTCCTTCGAATTTTCTTACGTAAATATTCTCCCTTTACTCAAAATTGTGATTATAAAATATCAAATACCGGAATTTTTTAAAATTAAATTAAGAAGTAATATTAAAAGTGATTCTAAAGCGTTCCATATTCTAATTAAGTTTAATGATTTATAAGACCTGCTTGGTGTGATTTTCTTCTAGATTGATTTTGTATCTCTTTGTTTTAGAATATTGCAGATCCCTCCTGCTGACTCTTAAATACATTTGCAAATAACCAATATACCCACAGCATCCATTTGCAACGCAACCCAACGTCAAACGAAAAACCAGAAACATTTATTGCATGACATTTTGAAATTTGAGTATAGAGATTATATTAAGTAGGTGAGTCGGTCAATCTAGAGCAGATTCTCTGGCATGGGTATGTCGCACTTGTGCTGCTCCTCCAGCCAGAACTTTTCCAGATAGATAATTGGATCCCTTGGCTGATCACGGGCCAGAGCCAACATGCCCTCCATCAAGATGGGCACCACCTCGCGCTCCAGATAGGCGCGTTGCTCGGAGGTGGAACGATAATACGGAGGCTGCTCGCATTTAGGTTTAGCTTCGACCTTTGGTGGTTTTGGTGGTTTCGTTATGGGTTCGCATACAACGGGTTCTGGTTCTATTTCTATTGGAACCGGTTTTGGTTCCGGTGGCAAATCCTTCTTACAGCACATATACAATTTTTTTTTTGGTTTCTTTGGTTTTTTTATTGGTTTAATATCTTCATCACAGTTTTCTTGATCGTCCGGCATTTTGTTGGAAGTGAAAATTGGTTTTGAATTATAGGAAATACTAATTTGATAGCTAACGCTATGTGATGGGAACTATATTTTGGGAAGTATTTGAAATACAGTTGTTTGTATTTGAATTGCAGAACGTCTGTGATCGATGCCGGGTTGAACATGTGGCTTTAAGGTTATGCTTAACTAACTTATCCTATCTGAACTCAGAGTTCCTCTGAGCTTTTTTGTTGAAAACTGGAACAGTTGCTGCTTTTCATAATATAAATCGTAAAAATAGAAATCAGAAGAATGGAAACTATGTCTTATAGATATATTATGTAAAATACTTAATACGCTTTCTAAATTTACTCATGAAAACTTGTTAATTGTGAACATATAAGAACATTTAAGCAAAAATTCCCAAATTCTCTTATTTATACCCTTTAAAATATTGAAAGCCAAAGCGCATCTAAATGTTATGTCGATTAACTTATTTTATTTTGAAACACATTTCTCGCAATATTGATACAAACAATCTAAACGCCCACACACAAGCACAGACACACATGAAAACACACCCGCATATGGGAGTACTCGATACGAAACCCGTTTGGCATACCCGCCACGCCTGCAGCTGATTCCTGCTCGCTCGCTTTTAAGCCGCTTAGCGCTAGATGGCGCCACGTGTGGCAATTTATGTAATCGAAGCTGTCGCTGGGGCTATGCAAATGAAGCGAAACATCTGCCAATTGAATGCGCACCGTTCCATTGTGGTTGACCCACTCGAATGCCTTTCCATATATTTATTTGCCATATATATGATATATATGCATATCTATGCAGGTTCAATCAAATTTTTTAAACGATTTGCGCGGCGTCAGCGCAAATTGTCGTTTGAAAAACTTGCTCAAGTCTGCATAGAGGCCGCCGAAGAAGGCATAGCACAAACGATTCTCCAGCCTCCAGATCAAATGGTCCATCCGATAGAAAACATCGAAAATGTTGAAGCTCATCAGAGCGACAAGCACACACAGCTGCAGCTGACACACCCTGAGACCGAGGAGCATTGGACTGTGATTCAGCTGAAGCAGATAGAGCCAGGTGATGCCCAGCGCCAACTTGGAGTTGCTGTGTAGTGACATCAGTTGGTTTTTTTCAAGCGGGAGGGCGTTCGTCAGACTCACGTGCTCAGCTTCACATAGGCGGCATTTTGCAACTGGCATCGATTGATGAGGAGCGCGGCAACTGGCTTTAGGAACTCGGCTCCGCTTCCAATGACAGTGCCAATTATAAGTATGGGCACGGATGCATTTCGTCCATAGATTTTTGAGGCCAGCTGTACGCCACGTTCGATATGCAGCACCTGGCTGAGCGCAGTGACAGGTGCCGCCAAGCTGCGGCATGCCACACTACGTGCCACATCATGTGCCACATCGAACGGACTATAGAAGATGATATACCAGGCGGCTGTGCATAGCGCCACATCCTGGATATTGTTCAGTGGTTCCAGCGGCAATATGCCCAGCAGCAAATTAACTAGTATATCGCCCGCATAGCTAACCAGTATGTGGGTCAACCACAGCGTGAAGGGTCGCATCTTCTGGCAGCTGCGTCCAGCTGAAGTCTTCGATAGCTCGTCGCGCAGCTGGAGCGCAATGATGGCGTAGTGCACGCTGCGAAAGACGATGTGATTGGATAGATGCTTGAGTAGCTGCTGCAAGTACATCGTTGGCGTCGCATGCGGATCCTTGGATCGCTTGCCCCTCCTTCTGTTGAGTGTTCGCGACGTAGTAAAAAGTTTGAAAGCTCACTTGAATTTCGAGACGGATTTCAAATTGTTTACTTAATTAAAAAAAATTTCTTTAACTGTGTAAAAAAACTAAAAACTAAACAAACTTAAGCAGCGTGTGTGGGAGTGTGTGTGCAAGTGTGTGTGGATGAGCTCTAAGCGAGCCGAAGCTTATGTTGCGTACGGGCTTAATCCTGGGCAGCATCTGATGCACTACCGGGTGAGCTGCATAGGTGAGATGGGCGGGTGTGTGGTGCACCTCCTGTCTATCTGCTATCATGCTTCCGACCTTTGCATTAACAATGCGTACTGTGGGCGTGGCCAGGATTAGCTGCTGCGGCGCCGTCGACAAGCGCACAAAGCTCTGATGGGAGATGGCGCCACCTGCCTGCCCCGACTGTGGGCTATGCACGATGGTGGCTGCCCCGCTAGACTCGAGTAGAAACAAGAGGAGTATTAGTAGCAGCGGGAAACGCTGACCCACTGTGGCGATGTGCATGCTGATAGTTGTTGTCCGTATAACAAATAAAGCCATGCGACTTGCGCCCCAAGCGTTTTTATAGCTAATCGGATTGAAAGACTCTTGAACTGCTGCAGTTAAGGTCGACAGCAGTCAGTCGTCAGCCGAACCCTTGTATATGCTAAATTAATTAATCAAAGTAGTCAAAAAGCAAAAAATTCAATTGAATCGAAACGCACTTAGAGCTTCAATTACGCGCCTCCGGCTAATCGTTAAGGGGGCAGCGCCTAACACAAGCGGAACAGGGGGAAGTCTCTCGAGAGACAGAAAGAGAGAGATTGACAGAAACTGCTAATAAAGCAAAGAAACAAGCTACAAATGTAAATGTAGGCCTGTCAAATACCCTGTCTTTAGCTATACGCATTACGGGCAATATTTGTTGCTTTTATAAAAAGTTGAATAATTTTTGAGGCTACAAATTTTATAGAATTTGTGAACTATTTAAGGAAATTTAAGATATTTTTATATTTAACAAGTAAGAAAGCTCTAGTCGGGTCTGCCCGACTACGAGATCCCCTGAACCAAGTCCGAGGCAGTGTTTTAAACAATCTAGCTTATATCTTTTACCGGTACATATTACCCTCTGCGTGCACCCACACACGCACACATATACATACACAAGCACGCGCGCCGCTTACTGCGTAGATGATTTAGCGGCTACGCTTGGGCTGCATTCTATGCAGCATTATGAGAAATTCATTGTTAAATAACTTCGGTTCTAGATCTACTTTCTTAATGAAATTTTCAGGACATAATATTGACATCTAGAGGTGTATATATACGAAATCCCAACTCCCTAGTATTTGAAATACGTTTTTTCCACTTATGGGGCTAATGGGGAGAGGTATCCAAAATTTAATAAGTTTAATATCTGTATTTACATCACAGCAACCTACATAGTCAATTTGGCGTCTCTAGGTATTATGGTCTAAAAGTTATAGCTTAAAAACAAAGTCAAAATATCGATTGTTATCGATAATAAGGAAATAGGATGAGTTATCGAAAAAAAAAATAAACTTGTACTGCGTATGGTATACAAGAATATATATCTAAAATCTCAAATCTCTAGCTTTTGTGGTTTACGAGATCACTGCGTTCATACGGACGGACAGACGGACAGACGGACAGACGGACAGACGGACAGACGGACGGACGGACAGACGGACAGACGGACATGGCTAGATCGACTCAGCTCGTCGTCCTGATCAAGAATATATATACTTTATGGGGTCTGCCACGCCTCCTTCTGCCTGTTACATACATTGTCACAAAACCATTATACCCTGAATTCCCATTTTCAATGGGTTCAGGGTATAAAAACTATTGTCTTTCCTTAAAAGAAAGTTCTAAAGTTTAAATGAATTGAAGTCTGTAGCTACAATAGTTTCTGAGACTTAAAACAAAGTTAATTTATATTCCCATAGCTAGGTACACTTTTATTAAGCAAAAGAGATTAGGGAAATTATAATACATGATCAAATATTATATAAAAAATATATAAAATAATATGGGTAAGGTATATTAGATCTCACAGCTTAATTTCATTTTCTTGATATTTACTTATATTATAGTAAGCGAGGGTGGTCTAAGAAGCTTTCGTTAAGGTCGAACATCTTTACTTTAATATTAAAAGATAGAAAGATTGAATAATAGAAATGTATTACTTTTAAAAATATATATATTTTTTGTTAGGTATGGGATATGTATAGCTTAAGGTAGTTTAGAGCTTACTGTGTAAATCTAAGAGATGACTGGAATATCGAAAGATAAATTTAGCTATATTCATATAATAAACAGGATACATATTCATACATACACATAATGTTATACGTTGTTAAGAGACATCTTTTAACTTGAAAGAATACATGATAACTCCTAACAACTCCAACTTTAATGTTTTACCTTCGAAAATCTTATAAAACAACGATTGTTTCGATTGATTCTTACCAAAATTTGATACATATAACTGCATCTTAGTTATTACTTTACCGAAGCTACCCTTTATACTCGCTCGCTCGAATTAGAGGGTATTAAAAAGCAAAAGATTTCTGTTACAAGCTGCGCAGAGGAGGGCGACCAACCTTCAGCGGGTTGCGCATGCGTTGCCGTAGCCAACTTTGCTGACTCGCACCACTCGCACCACTGGCACCACTCATTGTTGCTGTTGTTGTTAGTAGTAATTGTTGTTATTGTTATTACTACAATATTTGCGGCATTCGTTCGTGTTTATTTATACACTATATATATATTTTTTTTTTTTTTCGTTTTTATTGCTTTACGTAAAACGTCCAAGTTGAGACACTCCCACAATTGCAAGATAAACCAAACATACAGCCAGAGGCGTCGTCCATATGGCTACTCCCTCAATTGAGTCCCCTTCGGCGTGAGCCACTAAGCCACTGTTGGGTCTAGCAATTGCTTGACTCTGATTTCATGGCACGGCAATTCACACTGCCATTCAGTTTAACTTAGCCACTCGCCTCGTTTTCGTGTTTATTGAGGCTGGCAAGAAGAGAAAAAATAGCTAAACTAGAGCCGCCCCCAACCTCACTTATTTTTTGACTACGACAATGCGGCTCTTGGTGAGTTGTCTATGGAATTTGATGCTCTGATTTATACTACATATACCCTATCTGCCTTGCAGTTGCTGCTGGGACTGCTGGCTCTGGCGCTGGCTAGGCCCGAGCAGAAACTACTCATTGATTCGGCTCCATCGGTGGTCTCCTATCAGGGCTCCTCGCAGACGCACACACGCTTTGTCATCGCGCCCATGGGTCGTGCTTTGGGATATGTGGAGCCGACAAATGTGAATCGAACATTTCATACAAATTCCAGTCCAAGCAACGATTCAGCTGGCCATGAAACATTTCAGATTCGGCCTGTCTATGTGCCCTAGAATATTTGTAGTCAATTGTCAATTAGTTAGGCTGTGTTTTATACGTCGACGTATATAATATTGTAAGGGGTACGAGCATACTCACAAATATAAACATATAAATAACCAAAATTATATATATAATATTTTCGTTTTATATATTAGTTAGAGAAGTTGTAAAAATCGAAAAAAAAGTCATGTCGCAAAGTCGTCGTTATACCCGGATGCCAACGCCCGGCTCAATGTTGAAGCTGGTGCAGGCCTCGGAGACGGCACTGGAGGAATCCGCTCTGGAATTCTATGAGAAAACCAATTTGACGTGGCGTTCCCAGTTTACGAATCCATCGCTGGCCCGACTCGGCATTGGTACGGAATTTTTGCCGGTGAAGAGCGGCAAGCGACAGAAGTCGTCGACGAATGTCGATACGGAATCCGAGAATCAACAGAATGGTAATAGAACCTATCGAATCTATCGTGCTTCTGAATTTCTGGACTATTTGCCGGAAATCGATTCGGACTATGAGAACTTCGTGCCGATCGCCACACTCGCGCATAATTCCAATTTTTAACTTGAGTAATAATCCACGAACGCAAAAGCGCCACACCTAAAAGTTTAAACAAATTCCATTTTTTGTTCACGATCCGAATCTCATCTCTATTCTCTTATTCCTCAATCGCAGGCTGGTCTTGTTTGGTCAATCGCTGTCGCATCTAAATGCTGTCGGCCAGCGACTGATCCCGTCGCAACGGATATCGCTGCTCTTTTATATATGTGACTCTATATGTACTTCTCTCTCATATTGACGTCCTCTGTCTGTCTTTTTCACTCCCTTTGACTTTTTTTTTGTGAATTAAATGTGCATTTCATCTTATTTTCACAATCTGTTAGACCTTCGATCGACGGCGCCGTAGCCCTAGATTTAGCTACCTCTTAGCTTTGAGCCTTCGCGAAGGTTGCTACTGTGTGTCCAATGGAGCTTTAACTGTTGTAGGCTTTGGTTTTATACTCGAATGATTGATGTCGTGATACGAACACGATTCGAGAATGCGAAATGGTTTTGAGTGTGTTCTCTATTTAAAATATTTAACTCGTTTGATTGATGTTCATGTTAAGCACGATTTTGCAACACGAAATGTTATTGAGTGTGTTCTCTAACTTCAATTCGTTTCACATGCCCAGTTTATAGAGCTTTATTACAGTTATGATTGATTGATTGACGGACTGATGGTTACCGCATTACTCAAAGGGTGAGAGGTGAATAGTTAGAAATGGATGGCGATTTAAAAAGCTCCTACTGAAAGCTTGGCTAATGTTTAGCTACAAGCTTGACAAGCTTGACTGATTGAAGTTGGCTTTATAGCGTGCCTGTTTGATTGACGTCGTGGTATGACCATGAATGAATAGGAAACTATTGAATGTATTCTCTAATTCTATATCATTTCACATACTTAATCTATATGGTTTTAGAGCCTTATTCCCATTTCTTTGTGAAATGATTGATTGATGAGAGCTTAAGAACTGAATGATTTATTTTTTACAGCCATCTATATAAATGAATGCTAGGAAAACTTACGAATGACCTCGTGAGAGATTGAAATATTTTTGGTCACACATTTGACAGGTTGATGTAACCCTTAAGCTTGATTTGATTGATTGATAAATTGATGATTGATAACGAATCTTAAATGAATAAATATATTTTTAATTATATGTATGTGGCTCATACCCATTCTATAAATTTTATTTGGCTTTTTATCCAAGTTTACTTGTGATTGACTGATTGACTGACTGCTAACTATCTTACTGCCACATCCCTATGAAGAGGGAATTTTTTCACAAATTGTAGACGAGATTTTGGATAATTCAACCTGTTAAAAAATTTTGTGACTAATGAAAATGGTAATATGTTGAATATATTTACAGAAATATGTTATGTGTTATATGGCTGTGTAATTACATGTTAGTTTCGTTTAATTTTGATTGTACTTAATAAGGAAGTGATATTCACAATCGATATTCGCATATCAATCTCTGTCAGGCCTAAAAAGCGTAACTTCAGCTGTGTTAAATGAAGCCTCCCTTCAGCTTATCAAATGCCTCAGTTCAAGTTCAATGCTGACCCTGCGAAAAATATGAAATAATAAACAATTTGCTGGAAACAAGTTTGCAAATTTGCTTTTGTGTTTGCTTTTGTGTTTGAGTCGGGTTTGTTTGCGTTTGCTTGAAGGACACCTGGGCAAACATTTTGACTATATAAAAGCCCGGAGCAGGTGCTTCAACAGCAACAGTCACTCGTCAGCTACAACTTGAGTCAAGCAAACCCAACCAAAAAACCCAACTTTCAAAATGTTCCGTTTCGTAAGTAGCGAAAGGATAAGGAGCTTCTTTTGATCTTTGCTAATCCTGTTTCAACTATATAGATCGCTATCTGTGCCTTGGCTACCATTGCCGCTGCAGCTCCTGGTTTCGTGGAGGAGCATCATGTGTTGTCTACACCCGTTGTCGCCAAGGTGGGTGCGGTGGTGCACAGCGCACCGGTAGCCACCTCCCATCAGAGCTTCACCCAATTCCACAACCAGGCGGTCATCACGCCCGTGATCAAGCATGTGGCTCCAGTGGTGCCTGTTGTCAAGCATGTCTCTCCAGTGGTCCCTGTGGTTAGCCATGTGCCCGTTGTCAAGCAAATTGCGCCCGTTGTGCACCACCAGACCTATGTGGCTCCCGTGTCCGTGGTGAAGACTCTGCCTCATGCCGTCTCCCACCAGAGCCACACCCAGATCCACCAGAAGGCCATCATCACACCAGTGTACAAGACCATCGCTACTCCAGTGGTGCCAGTGGTTAAGCATGTTGCCGTCGCTCCCGTCGCTCACGTTTACCATCACTAAGAACCATTTTAAATGATTTTATGAAGTTGTTGATTATTTGAAATAAATTTTGAATGTTGATCGAAGTTAAAGAATTTTTAATTAAAATTTTTTATATATCTTTAATTTTAAAATAGAGTTGATATATAATGGATATAAAATGAAACGAAATTCGTTAAATTAAAATGGGGCTTTAAAATGAGGTTAGCAATAAAAAGTATACAAATATTTTATTATATATTTTTTCTATATATATACATACATATATATAGAATCTATTTATAATTATATTATATTTAGATATCAGTATTTAAATTTTTTTATATTTGTAGTCAGATACATCAACGACCTTGTTTATTTGATTCAAAGTATGTTTCCTTAATTTTATTAAAGTATTTTTACTATTTAGATAAAAATTCTATTCAATTGAAATATATTTCCTGAAAAGAAAAATTTTGCATTTACTTGTACTTTTTTCTATGGCATTGCATTTTATTCCCATGAATTAATATTTCTATAGTTCATTTAGTTCTCATCATTTTATGTAAATACTTTTTCTATTCACTAAATATTGTAAGCTTTTCCAAATCATTGAAACAAAAGATTCCCATTCAATCAGAATCGTCATTCTAATGCTTACAAATTTTTGTCACATGTTTCATAGCAGGTTATTTATAGAGTGGTAAATGATAAAGTTCGCAAATTGTAATGAAATAATATATAAAATATTAAATATAATATACTTATATGCATAAGTAAATTAATAATGGAAACAGTTGAAATTGATTTATATCTTTGTTAAATTCCATTTTCTATAGCACGCTATTTGCTTGTCTTTGTTTTGTAAGCTTTGCTCAAAATATTCAGAAATAGCTACTCGACTTTTTCTTTGATGAAGTCTATATGAGGACTTAAGAAATTCAGAAAAAAGAAACTTATAAAACATATATCTTATTAACCATATGCGTGTCATCTTTTACTCAATGAACCATAAATATTCTGTATATATATTATAGATATTTTCTCCATAAAATCAATTGCCAATCGGGATGTTTCGAGTATATATCGAATATTATAAAAGTGAAGTGCATCAAATTTTATATGCGAATAAATAGAGGAAGGATAAATTCAATTGAAATAAAAGAAATTAAATATGTTTTATGAATTTCGATTTATTTTGTCGGATATGGCTGAAGTATTTGTAAATTCTTCAAGAAATCTGCATTTATTTGTGGATGGAGGTGTAGGCAACTGGAGCGCTGACCACAGTCTTGATCAGAGGAGCTGAGTGCACCACTGGCACTGAGTGCAGCAGTGGGGCGGCATGGACAACCGGAGCAGCGGCATAGGTGCTGATAACAGGTGCGGCATGGACAAGAGGAACAGAGTGAACCACTGGAGCAGCATGAACCACTGGAGCAGCATGATAGGTCTGGACAACTGGAACCTTGCGCACCAGATTCACATTGCTCTGATGGGTAATGGCGGAGGAGGCACTGGTGTCCACGTAGGCGGTCTTGGTCAGCACAGCGGGCTGCACGATGGAGTGGGTGGCAGCCAACAGGCCAGGAGCAGCTGAGGCCACAGCAACGCAGGCAAACAAGGCGATCTGCAAGGATTAAGCAAGGATTTATACTAAAAGGAATTGATATTCAATTCAGTTTGCTGAACTTACGAGCTTGAACATTTTGAAGTTTGGTTTGATTGGTGAGTCGATTGCAACTGATGATGTTTGGGGCATTGAACGTGTGCTTTTATACGAAGCTGGACTGTAGTTATTTTTGTTGATTACTATTTTACTATTTTTGGTAATTTCAATTCTGGTTGGGCTTGAACTTGAGCCGCCAACCGGTTTTTTTTTGGCTTGCAGAGCAGCTTCTAAGCTTCGACAAAGTCCAATGGGAAGTTCATTAACTGACCTAGGTCTGCCATTGTAAACCGCTTTAGCTGTGTGTGTATGTGTGTGGGTGGGTGTGACTGTGTGTGTGTAATAGGAAGCTAAGTACTTACTTATTGTGCCATAAGTCTTGCTGCTGACAATTGAATCAGCTTCAATGGGACCTCTAATTGGCCTTAGCTCAGCTCTGCGCTTACGCAAATTGTGTGGGTGTCTAAGTGTGTGTGTGTGGGTTGACTTATCCTGGGGCTGACTTAATCTTAAGTGCATCTGGTGGCATTTCCCTTTTATCTTTACTATCAATGCCATCTGCCCTGGCATTTGCGGCGACCTAATTGAGTTGCAATCTTTCTCTCACGCATTGACAACTTGCATTCCATTTCATTAAGTGTGTGTGTGTGTGTGTGTGTCTTGTGTGTCTTGTGTGTGCTTGCCTCAATTGAGTTATGTGGGTTGCCTCTGACGTTACGTTGCGTCAATCTCTAATCAATGGGGATGTTCTATTAGAACAGCCAAGAGTCGTGCCTCTTGCGAAAGCAAGTCGTAAGCCTTAATGAATGAATTGGATAGATATCTGTCGTAAGAGGCAATAAAATAACTGGATAGGTATGTGGCATAAGAAGAATTACAGAAATATAACTTGGCTAATACTGTTCGCTCAGTTATTCAATGAGTGTAGGACGAGCCTCTAATGAGAGCTACGAAATCATTCCATAAGAGTTAATGAAAGAGAGTAATTTTTGCCAGTGCCAATTAAACAACAAATATCTCAGTTTATTGATGGGAACATACAGCAGACGACATACGACATGACGCCTTGCCGACCTCAATATGGTATTTGTCTAATCGATATAGTCATTAAGGCAACGGAACAGAAAATTTCCGGGTTCGATTGACGATGTTAAATTGGCATCGCAGAAGGTCAAACATATTTATTCAGGTTTCTACTCAATTTCTATTTATAATATGGGAGCTCTCTGAAACTTTCGACAATTGTTATATAATATATAATATTGTTAGTTTTCTTAAATTGCGATTGACGATGTAAAAAATAGGTTAAGGCAAAGATTTTTATAGCTTTTAATAATTTTTATGTCTAAAAAATGTTCCTTCCTTTCGCATTTTTTGGGAAGTGCTACACAATGCTTAAGATAAAATCCAGGATTGTTATTTTAGGCTTTCTTAGTATCAAACTTCGATAAAATATTACTTTTTTTTATAACACTTTTGGTAACTGTTATACTGTTATATTGAAGTAAAGATCTTTCTTTAAATTAATAATTATTTTGATGAAAATTTAATAACTGTTATACTAAACTCACTTTATGCCAACTGTTATACAATACTTAATCGAAGATCTTTATGATTTCTGTTTGTCATGCTCAGCAACCTCACAGCTATTGTCAATTCTTAAACTTGATTCAATTTTGTTGTTGACCCAGTTTCATATTTAATATCCAGAACATGCCTTCGAGATCTGTCTTGCCCTTATTCAATCATTTGTGAAGAGGGGAAGTCGTGCGCACACACAAACAATACGAAATAAATTATACACATTGCAATTGGAGCTGCAGCATTCAAATTACAGAAAAAATTGCAACATCGACAGACGCGTAAACGTGGTCGACGCAGAGATCCAGTTGATGTTGATTGTTGTCTCTGTGATTCATGGCCAAAACCAAAATCCAAGCCAGACCCACATATGCTGCTGCTGTTGTTGTTGGTGGTCATAAAAAACAAAAACATACTACCAAGTGCAGCTGCCGCCGTTAAGTGCCCACTTAAGGGGCTCCGTCTCGGGCCCTATGTCAAGGTTAAACCACAGACGACAAGCCCCACGCGTACTTAACCCACAATTTTTTTCCATTTTTTTTTTTTTTTGACAAGATCTTTGATTGTTTTTCTTTTTAATTTTATTTTTATGTTATTGTAATGTCTTGCCGCACGCCGTGACAGTTACACGTACTTAAGATTAACATCTCTAAAAATCATTTTCAAAAATGAAATACGCAGCTAAACTTACAAGAGTCTTTGCTCTTCGCGCTTGCCTTTTGTGGATCGTAAATCCTTATCTGCATTTCGGCTAACTGCAGTTGCCATAAGAGTTGAATACGAGTTTTTGAGCAGATTGCAAACAATTCAATTAAGCACTGGAAAGAGTAGCTCAGTGGTTGGCAAGGAGTAAGCTTGGCAGGTTGTATGAATCCTGCGAGCTGCTTCTTGAGGTGTCTTGAATTTTGTTGCATTGCTGTCTCTTGTGAATTGCTTTTGTAACTTTAGAGTGTAGTTACTTCACTTCAGAAATAAAAATGTGCTTCAAAAACATTTTATGATTGTATTTTTGAAAAGACGTTCTTACTGCGTTGCTTATCAGTCAGTCAATCGATTAGGCAATGGAATCCGATGTCTAGCTCTCAGTATTTTTCAATATATATTCAATCAGTCGGTCAGTCAGTTAATTGCTAGGCCAGAGAAGTCTTTTGGCTGAAACAGAGGAATCTTTGTTAACCCTTCATTACCTTAATCCCTCCATAGGCTCTATGTTGTTCTTCAGTCAGTGAGAGCAAGTCTCTAGAGCTAACTGCTTCTAGACCTTTCTAATTAACAGTGAACTGCCTCTAAGCCAAATTGATTGAGCGAATCTCCCTAATTGACATTAGATTGCGAACCAGTTGTACCAATCGAGCTCCTAACTGTAGTCTTTAGGCCTTCAGTTAATCCAGCGGAACGAATTGCCATTTGTTGACATTTGTTGATAATTTGTCGTTTAATAAATTTGGGCCAAAACAAAGTCGTTTCAATTTTCGCTATATAAACGCCACTTAGGCCTCAATGCTGTATGAGTTCTTACTGGAGTTCGGTGGTAACCAATTCAAACTAAGACTAAATCCAATTCAACTGATTCAAACAACATGCATAGAGCGGTAAGGGAACAGTCGAATACCATATTTGAAGTATATTAAAATACACTTTCCATTTGGCAGCTGCTTTACTCTTTGGCATTTGTCGCCTGCCTGGCTTTTGTTGCTGGAGAAGCGGTGGTTGGTCCAGTGGCTCAACTGACTACAAATCAGAGTTGCCTAAATAATGAAAATCTCAACTGGAATTTGGATACATCACATAGTTTGCGGTCATTCCATTGGAGCGACATCAACAGTTGTTCAGTTTGTTCAAGCTGAGAGTATTTGTTAGCCTCATTATTTATTGTTGGTATTTTATTTATTTTTGTTCTTAATAAAAAATATGTTGAATGTTAATCGCAAATATTAGAATTCTATGAAAAAGTGAGAGTCTTCTCAGAAGCAACAGTACAAATCTAAAAATATATAGAAAAATTTGCTTTATAAGCTCTTTAGCCGTTCTTTGCAAGCTAAACATACGTTGGTTTTTTCTATATTTAAATATAGTCTATATTAATAAATTTATATTTTTTTATATGGTATAAAAAACAAAGGCTCATAATTTTTGTTTCAATAATACATTTTAGTATTTGTTTTTATTTATACATATTTTTTATGGGAATAACAAAACGAGTTCTAATAGCTTTTCTTAGTGATGCAGAGTGTAGGCCAAAGGAGCACTGTGCACCACAGACTTGATCAGAGGAGCTGAGTGAACCACTGACACGGCAGGAGCAGCATGCAGCAGAGGAGCAGAGTGAACAGTGTGAACCACTGGAGCAGCATGGACGGCATGGACAGCATGGACAGCTGGGGCAGCATGGATGGTGGTCTTCAGAACAGGAGCAACGACATGCTGGACGACAGGCTTGCTGTGGACCTGGGTGATGCTCTGATGAGAGACAGCCGACGGAACGCTGTGGACAACGGAACCCACCTTGGCCAGAACGGGCTCATGGACCACATGATGGGTCTCAATTAAGCCAGCGCTAGCTGAGGCAATCAGAAGAGCAACAATGGCGACCTATAAAATAAATATAAAGATATCTTTAATAAGAAGTCAACTCTTGCATTAATATTAAACTTACGTATTTGAACATATTGAGTTTGGCTTTTTTTTAGGAATAGCTTGTTTTGCGCAGTAGCTAAGTTTGTTAACTGATGCTGTTTGGTTCTGCGCGAAACGCTTTTATAGGAACTAGCTGGCTAAGGGCCCGACAGGTCGTTCACCTTGACTTGCCTTAACGCTGATAACACAGCAGCAGCTGTAGTTGACGTCGCGCCTGCGTTTGCCTCGTGAGCTGCAGTTATCGGAAATAAACTCAAACAAGTCGACTTCGTGTTTTGGCCTGGCTATTCGGCTTGCTTTGGCTGTGGCTTGTTGCTGAGTCGTCGTGAAGGCCGCAGCTCTGCTTAGCTGTTGGTCTTTCGTGTGTTGAGTTCCTCGACTTACGCGTTCTATATAAACTCGACTGCAGACTCCCAAAATATCATCAGTCTGAATTCAAAGCTAAACGAGTTAAAGTTCAAGCAACCAAAACACACAAAATGTTCAAATACGTAAGTTTAGTATTATTGCAATGAGATAACTTTTAATAAGGATCTCATTTAAATACTTCCATAGGTCGCCATTGTTGCTCTTCTGTTCGCCTCCGTCAGCGCTGGTCTGATTGAGACCCATCATGTGGTTCATGAGCCCGTTCTGGCCAAGGTGGGTTCCGTTGTCCACAGCGTTCCGTCGGCTGTCTCTCATCAGAGCATCACCCAGGTCCACAGCAAGCCTGTCGTCCAGCATGTCGTTGCTCCAGTTCTGAAGACCACCATCCATGCTGCCCCAGCTGTCCATGCTGTCCATGCCGTCCATGCTGCTCCAGTGGTTCACACTGTTCACTCTGCTCCTCTGCTGCATGCTGCTCCTGCCGTGTCAGTCGTTCACTCAGCTCCTTTGATCAAGTCTGTGGTGCACAGCGCTCCTTTGGCCTACACTCTGCATCATTAGATTGCTAATTTGCTTGAGCAGTCGGTTGTGATATGAAATTTATGATTTTTTGTTTAAATAAAGTTTTTTGTTTCATTTAAAAGATAATTGAGAAAGAGTTCTTCAACAAATTTGCCTTATATATTTGTCTTATACTTGCCAAAGCTGCTGTCTTATACAGCAGCAGACTTATACCAGTTTCATAAAAAAGCATTGCATACTTTTCGGGATTCTGTTTTAATTAAAAGACTTGGAATTCGCTCGCTATAGGAATTATTTATGTCAGGGCATTTTATTGCATACAAATAGATACTAAAATATTTTTTTGTGGTTTTTTGTTGCTGCTTAAACAGGGCACGTGAAATTTCAGCAGGTGAAACAATATCGGGACAGGGTACATGTCAGTATGTCAGTATGTCAGTGTGTGTGTATGTCTGTGTGTTTTCGTGTCTCTCAGCTCGCTTTTTACCACACGCTCTTGACTAGAACGGGTGATGGATGAAGCTGGCTGACCGAGACGTGGGACACAGCGCCGGGGACCACCTGAACGATGTGTGGTCCAAGGGCAAGGGGACCAGGTGCAATTACACTGGGTCCCCAAACACTGGGTCCCACAATGGTGGGTCCCCACAGACTGGGTGATGGTGCAGGCGCCGGCACCGGGGCAGGAGCGGGGGCAGCAGCCACCAGGCTCAGCAGAGCAACGAAAACGCACTGCAAGTTGAAGAATTAGAACTAGGATAGAACATTTCCTTATAGAATAGCTACTTACCAGCTTGAACATTTTATTGTGTCGGTAGTTGGAAACGATTTGACATAAAATTGCATTGAACGCTGGCCTATATATACAGAAAAGTGCAGTGCATCAGTCTATATGTGTGTGTGTGTGTGTGTGTGAGTGTGTCGACGCCTCTGCAGTCCCCATTTGGCCTGGCAACAAACACAGAGACATAAAAATCAAACGACACGCGACACTTGATGCATTCTGTGCCAAGCTTGGAAAACCCTTCCGGGGGCAGGTTCTCAATGTTCGCTGTTCGATACTCGGCTTACGTTCTTGTCTTGCTTGAGTTGACGCAACAGGTTATGGACATGGCTATGAGACAGGCGCGGTCTCCATGCCCACTCGTTCACTCGTGCAACGCGGCGTATGCTTGATATCGTTCCGCAAAGCCAAACAAATCGAACTGCATTATACAAAATGCTCTCCACTCTTAATCATATGGCAAAGAAAGACCGCTCGAGGGTAGGTAGGTGTATGTGTGTGTGTGTGTTTGTTGGCCTGCTCTTTGCACTTTTGGCTCGCATAAATTAAGCCAAAGCTGTTGGCAATTGTTGATTAATGTGAACACTTTGTTAGACAATTGTCGCTCAGATTGTCTTGTGTAATATTCAAACAGTTGCACATCACCCATTTAGTTCAGCTTTGCCTAGGCAATAAAGCAATCAAAATGTAGACAAGGCTGCAAAGCAGGTTTCAGCCAAAGCCCAAGTCGATGTACTAGTTTGAACTGTATAATAAAACTGATTTATGTTTAGTCTATAATCGAAATAAATTATAGTTTATATAGATATTTACTATTAACATAAGAAATTTGAAAGCGATAGGTTTTATAATCCTTGGAGTTCGAAGAATCAAAGAACCTAATCCTAAGTCCATGCATTGATTTGTGCTTAGTGTAGAATCGATATAAATTTTAGTTTTTCTTAGCATTAAGTGCTGACAAACGAAATTTTGAACCACTAGTTATTATAGTTCGCGAATTCGAAGAGTCTAGAAAGATAAAGAAACCTAGGCTAATAAAAGACGTCAATTATTGGATATAACTGTAACTTTGCCCATAAATTAAAAAATTAATTACTCAAATTTCTCTGATTTTTTGTTTTTTCTCTAATATATAAATTACCTTATATAAAATTTTAAAAATATCAAGTTTCTAGCTCTAAGCTATCATTAGCTATTAGTAAAATAGAAATTGGGAGATGAGATAATTCATCTCCATTTAAATCATTCTACTACTTTAAATAACCCCTTCTCTAATCTCTTCTTGAATTTCAAAGTATATAAATAATTATTTTTTCTGCCAAAAATTCAGCATTTATCTAGCAATTGCCTTGCCCATATTGCTCATTTTTTGTTTGTGGTTCAACCATATTTCAGGGTTGAGGTCGGCTTTGGCTTGATTTGATTTTAATTGAGTGCGCTAGGAAATGCTAAGCTGAACGGCGCTTAAGTCTTAACCGTCCCACTTTTCACCCACTTGAGCAGCTTCTCAACTAATTGGATCAATTTAGCTAAATGCTCGATGATTTGCCTGGACTTATGGGGCGGACAGCTCATGGCAGCTGAATGAATAGAGAAATTGATTCATGACTGCTCGATTTAATTGGCATACGATTTGCAAACGTGTTCAAGCTTATGCAAACATCGATGTGAACTTGAAAGTTGTGCATAAAAGAACAGAATTACAAGAGGTCAGCGTTTCGTAAGACAGTGTAAGCTAGTTTGTTAGTTTGCATCTCCTATCTATATATATATATTTAACACCATTTGTGGCACTCTGCATACGTTTTTGCTAATGCACTCATTTGCATAACACAGAAAAGGCATTTGTTGCCACACACACAGTCGCACACACTCATATACACGTGCTGTTGGCAACGTGTCAGCCAAGTCTCTCATAAGCTTGGGAAGCTGCCACTGGTGTCATATGATAACTCGCTGATTACATGCTAATTATGTCACCTAGTCGCTTAGCTTTGGGCTATAATTCAAGCGTGCAAAAAAGCTAGAGATGAGCGCGTGATAAACTTATAATTCAGAGGAATTCCATATTTAGCAAAAGTTTGTAATGCATTTTCTTCATATTTTAGTTTGCAGCTTGCATGTTCTATGAGATAGATGCTATGATTTGCATACCATCAATCAATCAATCAAAAATGCTGTACACTTGCTGTTGAAATGTTTCTCTCTTTTTCAACTCTTAGTGTATCTATAGGGAGAAGAGCATATTCTTAACTCTTACGGTTTGAGCTGTATGTTTTTCAATCAATCATTCAGTCAGTCAATCAAAGCAAAAAGATAAGATATATGCATATGATTGTATTTACTATAAAACTTAAGTATTTTAAATAGAAATGTCATTTTTTATGATATCATTGATTGTCAATCAGCCAATCAATCAATCTGAGGTCAATCAATCTGTACATGCACAATTAAGAATTGATGTGCTTATAAATTAATATATTAAATGGTATATTCAATTTATATATTATATATATATACTATATATTTTTGGTTGTCCTGGTTGATTCGTCAATCAGTCAATCATTCAATCAGTACAAAGAGACTTTCTATCTATAGATAGATGGAATTTGGACCAAAACTAACATCTTCTAATCATCATCAGAGATTATATTTAATATGTTCACAAGTAACGGGCTAGTCGTCAATCAATCAATTAATTACATCTAAGACTTAGTTTAACTTGGGAGTGTTAAAATGGTTATTATTATTCAAGTTCGTGTCACGTAAACAAATATCGCTACGCACTCATCTCCACATCTAACCACAAGCACAACTTCCCCCGTAACTGACATTGTTTTGCGATGGGAGCAGGCCAAAAGAGATATGCTATAGGCTTTCGTTCCGGCTAAATTGAAACCAGCTGAATTGTATAAAGAGCTAAAGAGAAAAGGGGGAATGGTATCGGGGTATAGGTAATCAGTTGCTTGTTATGCTGTTTTCTTTCTTGACGTCACGAACCAAAGTGCGGAATCTCGCATATCAATTACGCGGCGTATACGCAATAAAATGCGGCGTAAGCTGAAAGACAACATATTTTTGTGACAACAACAAAATATATTTAATATAATAAAATATATACTTTTTAAATTCTTTATCTCAAAATGTTTTATATAAATATAAACAAACAACATTTAATATATTTAAAAAACTTTTATTTATAATTTCTCTAATACATTCATCGAGTTGTAGCTGTAGAATAATTTTACACACACATACATATACAGCTGGTCAGTAGGCAAGAGCGAGTGTTTAAGGTGGGTGGTTGGGTGGTTCAGCCAGTTAGTTTAGTGCAGATGATAATCGTGGAAGTCATGATGTAGATGATGGAAATGATAGGGATCGTAGGGATAGGCCTTGATAATGGGCGCTGGATGATAGGTCTTGATAATGGGTGGATGCACCACAGTTTTCACAACAGTTGGCAGCACCACTGGCTTGATAATGTGATGCGGCACACTATGCACCACCGTGGAGCTCTGATGCGACACGGCAGCGGGTACATGCACAATTTTGGCCAGATGCAGTGGCTCGATGTGGTGGTGGTGCGCGGGATACAGCGGATACTCCGGATAATGGTGGTGGTGGCCATGCAGATAGCCAGGACGTGCAGCGGCCAAGGCGCATAGTGCGAGCAGTGAAAGCAGCTGGAAAGGATTACAGACGTCAGAATCCATTACAAATTGTTTGTCTTACCCTTGCTATTACCAATTTGAGCATGTTGATTGTTGTTTGTTATCCTCGTGGGTTGGTGGGCTGCTCGATGGCTTGCAGCGTGCAACTGATGCCACCATGACACCACGCGGTGGCTTTTATACACTTGGCGTCTTGCATCAGTTGCCAGTGGCTACAGCAGCAACAGCTGCTGCCACCGCTCGACAGCTTCAACAGCTGCAGATTCTCTCATTGTTTGTAGCGATTTTCAATGCAACGTTTCCGCAGCACCACCTCCCCCACTAAACAGCAGCAGTAGCAGCACCACCACCACCGGCAGCAGCCACTTTGCGATATCCGCGCTGCTGGCTTTTAGCCATGTTGCTACTTGCATCCGCAGTTGCAGTTGCAGTTGCAGTTACCTTTGCAGTGGCTGTTGCAGCAGACGCTGTAATTGCTTCGCTTTTTGTTTATAGCTTCGCTAACACTAGCCTACAAGTGTTTAGTTTATATGTGCTTGCCATGAAAGTATTAATGATACATAAGGTTATACATTAGGATACATTAGGTAATGTTATAGATTTAAAAACAATATTCAATGTGAAATATATTTAATATTAGAATTATATTTTGCCTAAATCCTAAAACCTTGTATCTGTATCTGTTGCTGTATCTGCATCTGTATCTGTATCTGTATGTGCATCGGCATTTGTATCTTAATGAATATCAGAAACTATATGTGAATTTGTGTCTGTATCTAATTATGTATGTATATGTATCTCTATCTGCATACGTATCTATATCTATGCCTGTATCTATATCTGAATTTATTTGTATGTTTACGTATCTGTATCTGTATATTAATCTACATATATCTGTATCTATACCTCAATTAATTTATGTATCTTTATTTATATCTGTGCGTGTAATTGTGTGTGTAGATACACACAATCTGTATATGTATCTGTATCTGAATCTGTATCTGTAAGCTGCATCTGAATTTATATCTGTATCTGAATCTATATCTATTCCTATATCTTTATCTGAATCTGTCTGTATCTGCATATGTAATTGTATCTGTATCTGTATCTGAATATGCTTTTGAATCTCTTTATGTGTCTGTATCTGTATCTGAATTAGCCTGTATCTCTATTTGAATATGCATGTATATCTCAATCTGAATAAGTATCTATATGTGTATCTGTCTATGTATTTATATCTATGTCTATAACTATAACAGTTTTATCTCTTGTTCTATCTGTATCCACATCTATATTTTTTTATTCATCTATCTTTAGAAATAGCTATTCAATGAGCATCTCGTATTCTTTGAGCGCTCAATTTTTGTGTTGCCTAGTGTAGGTTTTTATTTTCGTACATCTTTTAGCTTTGATCTAACAATTCTTAAATTGAACTCTTAGAGCTAAACTTTCAGATCAAAAACTCTGTGCTCTGATCTATCCTAACTCGTGTTTATCCTGAGCTCTTTTTCTTTTCTTGTATCTTCAATCAAGCCATGTGCAACACCTAGACTACAGCTCAATCAAGCGTGACTGAAGACGATTGTTGTTGTTGTTGGTGTTTAGCTACAACTGTTGCCATTGGTAATTGCCAAAGCATTTGCCTTCGTACACATAGTTTGTACCTTTGCTTCTGCTCATGTCGCGCCACAAATTGTGCCTTTGGTTCATCGCATATACCGTTACTAATGGCAGCAACTGTTTATTGTTGTTGTTGTTGTTGAATTGGCTTGCAACACTTGGCGGCTGCTGCAAGCATAATTTATGCCAGTGTTACATTTGCTTGCAACGACCTTGACCAGCCAGCCAAATTGTTGTTGATTTTTTTCGGATTTTTTTTTGTTAAAGTCATTTTCTTATTTTTTTTGTAGTTTTTTGGCACTTGCAGCGGAAATTCACACTCGCCAATTTAATTGTGCAGATTTTTTTCGGTATCCATGGAAATAAGTTGCAATTCTTGTTATCTTAATAGATATATATATTAAGGCTGAGAATTTTGTATCAAATGCAGCAAAAACTAGCTGAACTTTGTTTGGCAAGAAAAAATGATTTGTTCAGGTTGCCGCAGTTTTAATACCCTGCAAATAAACCTTAGATGTGTTGCGTGTATAATATATATGTATGTAAGCTCGATGTTCAGGCAATTATTCATATTGAAACTATTTGAAGTAGTATGCTAGGGTGCTTGGAAGAACTTGGGGTTATACGTCTTCTTTCTAAAAAAGAAACATTCACATTTTAAATAGGAAACCTATATATAAATAGGAAAGCTATATCAACGCATATCAATGCTGAATGAGGTTTGTAAATATGTTGAAAAAATAGAAAAGGTTGTTTTAAGTAGAACTTTTAAATGAAGATCCTGCAATTGGAGTAATGGAAAAGCTTTTTTTCCGCGAGATCTCATTTCTTGAACAATATTTATCAATTAGACCATACTAAATATATTTTATATATGATATAATGTATGACAAAATATATGTATATACGAGAGTAGTGTGAAAAAATTAATGAATGATGATTGTTAAGATGATAGATGATGATAATATCTGATAAGATGTTGATTAAATTGTAGATAATTGGATGAGTAAAATTGTAAGTATATAATTGCTGACTTATTTATCTGATATTAACTCGGTAAATTGTATGATATAGCAACTTAATCCAAAATATTTTGCTGTCTAAGGAGACGAAGACGGAGTTATGCAACAATTTATCAAGATGTTTTTAAAACTAAAAAGTAGATAGACTAATATAAAGTTAATTGTTGTTTCTAACGAAGTATATAAATAAATATATATATATATTCAAAAATACAACTATTATAGAGTTCCATTTCGACACAATTATAATAGTCACTGCTAGTGTATACAAGAAATGTGACAACAAGTGACACTTGCAACCTGTTTGTACCCTCAACGTCAATGCTCGCTGAATGGGATTGAATATGCTGCGATGCCTGCATTTGGCTGTGATATTTAGCTTAACAAACTGGAGCTACACTAGCTACAAAAAGTTCACGAACGCGACATTCAAGGTGCCCACTAGACGGCGGGAGAGGGGGAGGGTGCTCATTAGAATGCCGCCGCAATTGACAAGCGACAAGCGACAAGTGCGATTGGACTGCAGCAGCTCGACGCCAAATGTCAAATAGAGGCCCCCAGCCCCCAGCTCCCACTGCCCCACTCTTGAGGCTGTCTTTGGCTACTAGATTAATCAGGCTGCAATTGAATATGAAAATATTTGCACAACAATTTACTGCAGCAAAAGCTTAAAGCCTGACCAATTCGCTTGACCCACAGCGAACACACCCGAAATTCATTTTATCTTAACCAGGAAATATTACAGCTCTTACTATCTAAAAAACGGGCTCTGGCTTTTGGCAAGCCATTCGTTTTCGTTCAGTGGGTTAGTAGTGCAGTCTTTTGGCCAGACATTGCGCATACTTAAAAAAATAAAAATTTCAATGTTATTGCTATGGAAATAATTTGCAAGCATCCGTTGGCCAGCTAAAAATGTCGTTTGTGATGGACACAACTGACCTTAGCACCGGCTGCCAGCACGAATTGCCACAAATTTTTTGCCCACCTGTTGCTGCTGTTGCTTTATTAAGCATACGCCGCGTTGTCCCCACCAAGTGCTGCGTGTTAATGCATTAACGTACCGAATGAAACGACTCGAAATTGCAAATATTTCCAAATGGTCTTTTCATATTGTCTCTAAACGAGCAACCCACTAAAAAAGTGCAGCTGCAGTCCCCAAAAAAATACGAGTAAGAGTGCTCTAATCGGGTGTGTTTGATTGAGAGATACTCTGATTTTAGATAAACAATTAATGAATTATTTTATATCTGTATTTTGTTGAAGACAGTGTAAATTTTAAATTTTATATCTTTAGCTCTTAAAGTGTTCCGAGTTATTTAAAAAAAAACTATGTTTCAAAATCGATGTTTATCGATATTTTTAAAATGTATACAATTGATTGCAATTCATAGCCAGGAACTAGTATATTCTTCAAGTGATTTAGTGCCTGTTACATTCACTTACACAAAATAAATATACCCTTTTTATACATATTCGATACATACAGGGTATAAACACATTTCTCACTGCTGATTTTTGTTTTTTTTTTCGCAATCGCCCAAACTCTTTGCAAGACTTTGCCCAACTTTTGCCTGCCTGAATAGCCAAATAACTGACTAAATGACTGACTGACTGACTGAATGACTAGCTGACTGACTGACACCTGAGCGAACTGTTCGAGTTGCCTGTCAGGACAGCTCCCATTTGTATTGTAGTGGGGCGGCAGTTTTCATGTTCGGACACAGCTTGAATAGAGTTTACAAAATTTAGTCAAGTTACATAGAGCCAAAATCTTTTCGAACAATATGTACATATGTATATGACACAAAGATTGATAGTTGGTTAAGTAGATATGTGTATTCATTATTTTTGGTTGGCATGTGCAATAAGTATCTAAACAGATTGTTAAGCTGTTATGCTAGAGTCAATTGCTGTTGCTTATGCTGGGTGTATTATATGTACCACTTATATGGAAGGAGAAGAAAGTATGCATACGATAGTAATAAGAGTAGAATAAATGGGTATTGCGTATTGTAGTCATGAACTGAATATCTCAGATATCACATAGATTGATTTGATGTAGATTTAATAGATATGTCTGCTTTAGAGTAAAGATTCCAGATATTACACAGATCGAATCGATCTATGAAAAGATATCAACCTGATTGCATTTAGCCTGTGGGTTGTTTAAAACGATTTATACAGACTAAGATTCTCTAAGAACATAGGAAGAAGTAGAGCAGCTTTTATAATAGACATTTTCTTAATGTGATCAGTTTATGGATAACCATGGCTATTCTAACTGAAGTGGGTCTCGAACAGCAGCATCTGTCTTGGTAGTCGATGAAAATCCAATTAGACAATGTTATTCCTATTGAGATAGACCTATCGCATAAAAGAGCAACTACTACAGACCCTAATTACAAATTGACATCTTATATCGTTGTAGCTGTGGCATAAAATCCAATGTGAGTAGATTAGAGTAAAGACTTTTAATTTATATATGCGTTATTCAAGTAGATGCTGTAAACAGAATATCTTTCAATATATTACTTGTGCTTTTTCCAGTAGTTTAGGATTTGGTACCAAAACAAATCAATTTCATTTGTTTCTTGGTAAGTAAATTTTCAGGATAATGATGCTCTGTTTTGTATATTGGGCTTTTTCTATCGAGAAAACTCTAATAGATTACTAGTATTACTCTATATTATTATAAGAGATTTTATGATACAAGACTTACAATTATAGTAACTTCTTTTCGTATTGCTAAATTTATCTGTCTGTACATTCACAATAAAACACAAATCTCAGCAACAGTCTTGATACTCAACAGACAGCACATAATTTGAGTAGACCTAATATATGTATATATATATAGATAACTTGGTCTGTTCTAAGTCCAGCAACACACTATCACATACTCTATCATAATTACATAATAATTTCTATATATAAACTCAAATTAAATACCAATTAGCAGTTTTTATATATTTATATTTAACAAACAGGATGACTTCCACATGCTTCGATTAAATCGGTATCTTTGAGCTGATTTCCGTATTTTGTCGGTATTTATTTATTCATTTTTTTCAGAATTACTAGATAATTCTTGACCTTCGAGCCAATTAGTTCTAGCGAAATGACAAACAAAGAGTAAAACGTTGACCATTTCGCATACGAGTTAAATACAAAAAAATGATCAAAGGTGACGTCGATCCAATGTACTGAGCGGTAATTGCTCCACTTGCCACTAATTAAAAGCCAACTTAAGTTAAAGAAAAATAATAAAAGCAGGCAACAGGCAGCCGCAACTGGTTGTAACACACAGATAAAACGATCTATAGATATATGTGGTCATTGTTATGCAAGCGAGGTGAGCGCTAAGCAGAATTGTCACAAGACTGTCCCCCGGGACCCGAACCCGAGCCAAGATTGTTTGTGTGGGTTGGCCATAAGGCGTACATTACCCCCATGGAGCCCGGATATATTAGAGCAAAAGGAATTTCATTGGAGTAAACCTGAATACGAGACACCGATTGTCGTGAGTGTCTGGCTCCAAAATAGAAATCGAAACAAAGAAAATCTATTAAAAAGCACTTTGGCATGGTCCAAGAATATTATTTGTAAACAAAATATGAGAGAGATAGACAGACAGAGAGAGAGAGAGAGAGAAACTGGAATTATATGTCGCTAGCTTGCAATATTCATTAATTACAAAATAGCTGACAAATGGTCATAACGGCGACAGCTCACAGTTTGTAGAATGGTGTTGTATGCGGCGGCAAGCAGTTCGCAACGATTATTACAAAAGCGGAACTCGCTAGAGATAAAGTTAGAAAGAGAACGCGATATACATAGTGAAAGAGAGAGCAGAGCAAAAGATCAGAGCAGTGCGTTGTCTATGTGGGCAGGCATTGTCTTGACTTGACTTGGGTTGTTGTGCTTTGCAGATTAACATAACAGGAAATTACAATATGCTTACCATAATGCTTACTTTTAATGCAAAATGTACTTGGCTTTATTTCTTACCAAAATACCCTGTAGCATATTTATAGCTGTTTGTGCCAGAAAGTCTGTTGGTTGAGTGAATTGTAGAAAATTCTTGATTCAATTGATAAAACGTTTAGCTAAAGGCATTTAGAGCTTTATATTCTCTAACTGTTCTATGTGAACTCAGCTGCTTAGCTTGGTTTCTTTATTAAATTTGGTAGAGCGGCAGATTATTTCAGAAGCTTGTTAGTTTTAATATTTCTTATAGCTGTCATAAGAAATAATTATCCAAAATTCTGTTTTTCAGTTCTTATGGAGAGTAAAAAACTCTACTAATATGTTTGTTATGTTAAAATATTTATTTAAACTTTAAAGAATGCTTTATTTCCTCTCAGTACTGTCTGACTGTCCTGTGTGAACTCAGCTACCTAGCTTGTTATCTTTTTAAAATTTAGTACAGCTGCTTCTTATTGCATCAGCTTAAACATATATAAATATTGAACAGATCATTTTGATATTTTCTATAGATGCCATAGGAAATACACAGACAAAAATCTGCTTTTGTATGATATATTTGTGTATTTTCTGTTTTCATGTTCAAATTTCATTATTATATTTTATATAATGGTTGATTATGTAATTATGAAATTTTTTAATGAAGATAAGAGAAAATTATATATGATTAAGCTGCTATAGGTATGCCAGTATTCGTTGTGATCCACAACTCTTTCCTTATTCTCGCTCACTTACCCAATATATGTCTATGCGTTCTACGTGATCAGCAAGCAGAACCAATCACATTTCTTTATGGCTTATAAGCTTTGTATAGTTTTAGTTCCTTTGCTTCTTCAACTGGCATCAACAACAAGTCGTAAAAAAAAGCAAATACAACAACTTTGGCAATTTGGCAGTGACCATCGCCACGCACTGAACTTGAGCCACTTGTTGTGGCTGTTGCGTGTTGCGTGGCAGTGACAATTGCGTAGTGGTTGCTGGTGGTGCGTGCTGCCAGACAAACATGAACCACAGACAATTTTCACGGTCAACTTGGCTTGAGGAAAACTGACAAGCAAAAGCAAAAGACGAAAATATTGTTGCTGTTGTTGTTGCTGTTGGGTGTGTTGCAAGTGGCAGACGCTGGGTAAATGGCCAACCCACTGGCCAAGTGCCCAACTGGCCAACTGCTGCGACTGCTGATGGGGGCAATTGGACGTCGGGCAGCGATTCGCTTTTGACTGGTTTTTGGCTTTTTAATGGGCTGGTCGGAAAAACTGTTAACGAAAGCGTTGTAGTCGGTGTTGTTATTGTTGTTGTCTGTCTGACTGTTGAATCAGCTGCAGCCCGTCAGCCCGCCTGCACCACTCGGACATTCGGGTGGGTTGCCGTCGGCTCTGTTTTGCAGGCTTTTCTTAACGATGCAAAAAAATTATTATTATTGTATTTTCTGCACTTTTGAAGTTTTGAATTTGGATCTAGTGTATGCGAGTGTTTGTGTATGTGCGTGTGTGTCTGTGTGTGTTAGCTTTTGTGTATAAAAGCTGTGGCGAATTTACAGCTAGCAACAGTAAACAGCGACGCGTCAACACAGACCCACAGTTCATTTCTAAAGCCAAGTAACTAACTCACAGGATTAGCAAAAATGTTCAAGTTGGTAAGTGACTAAATCAAGCCAATCCTCTCCAGAGTCCACCTTCTATCTTTTCTTTAAACCTCCCTCCTTCAGGTGGTGTTGTCTGCTCTGCTCGCTGTGGCCGCTGCTCGTCCTGGCTATCTGGAGGCAGGTCCTCTGCTGCATAGCTATGCCGCTCCAGCGATTATCCATGAGCCCGCCTTGGCGAGCGTGGGTCATATTGTAAAGACCATACCGACCTCTGTCTCCCATCAGAGCATCAGCCAGGTGCACAGCTCGGCGCATGTTGTCCAGCCGATCTATACGCCCATTGTGAAGACTTATGCTGCACCCATCATTAAGACCTATGCCGCTCCAGCTCTGCACACCAGCATCCTGTCGCCTTCCTGGGCCTCTCATGGCTGGGCGTCTTCCTGGTAAGAGACTACAACACTGCATTTCGTCGCACTGATCGGAGTGGTGCTCCAGCAAATTTGCCTTTAGACTGGAACAGCTCGAATATTTCTATGATCCCTTCTACATATTTTTACCCATTCCCCGCTTTCGACTGATGTAAATAAAAGTTCATATTTTCATAAACGAATCAAAATTGTGTTTATTATATTGGTTGCGAGTAGGTAATAAAAAATTGGCCTAGATTTATATAGTGTGGGGAAATCTGGTATGCAGTATTAATTTTCGACATAAATCTTATCTTAGGAGGCGAATGAAGCAGCTGACTTTCCACATTCAAGAAATCTAATTTGAAATTGAATTGAAATTCAAATGAATTTTTAAACCATTTCTAGATTAGTTAGTTCGATTCTATGTGTAGTTTTCACTCCTTTCCATTTTCCAGTTTCCATTTCTTTATATTGATCCGATAGTTAACTTTTCAATAGAAACGCTGAGATTTTAAGTGCGGTTTAAGCTAATTTTAGCACAGCAATTACGTATTGCTGTATTTAAGGTTCTATTCCTGAATTACATAATTCCTGTTTCTCTTTAAATTTATGTGAAAAGCAAGAGATAGAGTCAGAGAAAGAGAAATAGAGAGATACAGATGGATTGCCGAGGGTAGATATAATATACATATATATATAGAGAAGAGAGTATTATTTTTTACTTTTTTAAACGCCGTGGGAATTGCGTTTAAAATTTTTTAAGTACTAAAAAACTACTTAATTAAGTGAAATAATTAAATACTCAGCATATGATTAAGAATAACAAGCAAATACGACTAACAGATACCTGTGAAATGGCTCTCTGGCACTTCAAATATATATTTTGTGTTTAATGAGGAAGTAAGAAAGAATGATCGGCTAGATGATACTCTATATGCAGATATTGCAGATATAAACACATTTCAAACTCGATTATTTCTTAAGAGTCGAGAATGCTCGTCGACACAAAAATACATAATAAGAAAGTATATACGAAAGTTGTCTAAAAGATGTCCGAACTTAACAATGATAAACAAAGTTAAAAATATATAAAAATAAAAAAATGTATATAAATGAATATTTATTATTTTTTAATCCGGATATATTTCAGACAATCTTTGTATACTTAAGAATAAAATATATGTATTAAAATAAAAGCTTAATAACAAATATTGTCTGTGCAGATCTTAGAGTCCTGCTCCATTTACATATTTCAGACTAGTCAATAGCTGTTCTCAAGTCCAACTTTTTTTTTAATTTGATCGTCTGCAACTCTTTAAACTACATTTACGATAATAACAAAAAAAAATTATAGCATACCCTTTAAAAGTCTACAGTTTATAGCTGCGTAAACTGAACGTCTCGCTGCGCACGAAGCTCGAAGCCAAATGAAAATTGTAATTGAAATTGAAATTGAAATCCAAACCTTGCGCTCGTTGACCCTGAAAGAAGTGAACAACGTGAGAGTGCAAGTAATGCAGCTGAGGGAGGGAGCTTGCGAAGGGCCAAAACAGTTGGCCAATGGCCAAAAAGAAGCAAACTGGTTGGCTTGCTTTGACAATTGCTGTGGTTGAGGCTGAGCAGAGCTGAGCCGTCCACCGACGCTAATTGCTTATTGAATGTCTGTGAGAATTGAATCTGATATGGTTTTAATATATTTCGTTGTTGTGCGTGTGGTGTATGAAGGTCGTTCGTAGAGTACCAACTGCGCAGCTATATAAACTCCGCCTGCAGTTGGCAGACCACAAACAGTTCTCGCTAGAAACTCAAGCCCAACAGTCAATACAGACCACACTTCAAACACCCAAAAATAATTCAATCATGTTCAAGTTGGTGGTATTGTCTGCTCTGCTCGCCGTAGCTGCTGCCCGTCCCGGTCATCTGTATGAGTCGCCGTTGGTCTACGCCGCACCCGCCGCCACCGTCGTCCAGGAGCCCGTCCTGGCCAAGGTGGGCGCTATTGTGAAGAGTGTGCCCACATCTGTCTCCCATCAGAGCCAGTCGGTGGTGCACAGCTCCGCTCATGTCGTCGAGGATGTGGTTGCTCCAGTGGTCAAGTCAACGCCTGTGGTTAGCTATGCCGCTGCTGCTCCAGTGGTGCACACCTCATATGCTGCCGCTGCTCCAGTGGTGCACAGCGCCTATGCTGCTGCTCCAGTGGTGCACACCTCATATGCTGCTGCTGCTCCAGTGGTGCACACCTCATATGCTGCCGCTGCTCCAGTGCTGCACAGCGCCTATGCCGCTGCGCCAGTTGCCCACATCGCTGCCTCCTCGCCGCTGACCTACACCGCCACCGGAGTGTGGTAAGGTAGCACCACTGCACCTCCCAGATGCTGACAGTGGGACGTGCCTTTTGTTGGACGGTTTTGTGATACGAATTTGAATAAATAAATACATGTTTTTGCTTCGAATATCGATTGAGTATTTTTTGTTATTGACTCTCCCTGGGCTATGTCCTTGCAGCAGTTCCTTGGCCTTTGGGTCCTTACTCTGTCAAGCACTTCCTGTGCCTGGCTGTGAGTAATGAGTCGTCTACGTAACTAAAACATTAAGTTAAGTATTATCCAACTATGATATACCTCGACCAAACTATCTTTATTCGGTATATGAGACATTTGGTAATAACATTTTGTTGAAGTCTGATCATATTCTTGGGAGTATCATTCAAGTTAAATTTCTAGCAGATCTGGCTGTGAGATATGGGTTCGGTTCCTTTCCATACTACTTCGAATCTACTTTTTATAAGCTTATAACTAATATACCTTTTTAATATTTGATATAGATTCTTAGATTGTAAAGAGTATCACTCTAGTCTTATTTCTAGTAAATCTAATAAGATATCTTCCTCGTATAGTTCGTATATGATATAGATATCTCATATTCTAAAGATTCCTTATAGTTAAATTTTTAGCAAATCTAGCTATAAGATATGGTACTTTTCTCATCGATTCCTTATTTTTAAGTTTCCTATCTTCTAACTACTGATATAGCTATTATAGATATGTAAGATGGATATATTCAGCAGAATTTCCTTGCTATATAATATATTATTTCTATATCTATATTTTATATAGTTTTTATATAGATATATTGCTCAGAATTCAACTGCTATATATTTGTATCTATATTAAATCTTATTCATCTACCTAAATTTTATTCACCTACACTAGTCGGCATATATATTTTGACATATCAATGACTCAATGACTCAAAACAATTATTAATTTTTTTTTATATTTAGTTATAGTTCATACAAACTAGAAACATAACAGTTCTATTTCTAACACATCAAATATTTATCTATGAAATATTTTGCTAAATC
Source organism: Drosophila gaucha (assembly GCA_035045545.1). Taxonomy (NCBI): domain Eukaryota; kingdom Metazoa; phylum Arthropoda; class Insecta; order Diptera; family Drosophilidae; genus Drosophila; species Drosophila gaucha. Next base: position 3,521,301 of record JAWNOY010000222.1, read on the forward strand.
ATTCAATCAAGTCAATCTTTTTTAAAATATATATTTTTGGATAACTCACATTTTTAAATTACTATATATATATACTATATATATTATATAGTAATATAATATATACTGGTTTATAGTAACTGGTATTTCCTTATCATAAAATGATCTCAATAAAATATATATGAAGTCTTCTCGAACACACTGCTCTAGCTGTTGTATGCCCTTCAAATAGAATATCTAGATTTCCAGCTGAATTACTATAAGCCTTCTCTCTCTCTAGTTAATAAGCTACCGGGTATATATGTAAATGGTGATAGTTGTAGCCTGGTCACAGCTCAGGTTCAAGGCCAATGGCGCCACGCGCTGTTTGCCTCTGGCCAATGAACCTGCAACGCGAGCAGAGAATATAAAACAGAAAGTGCATCGAATGTTGCTGTTGCAAAGGCTTTAGTTGACGGGCCAAGTGACAGCAGCTATATAAACTATAAACAGCAGCAGATGCACTGAAAAAAAATATTGGTATCAATTACAGTTTCTTGAGAATTTGAATAAGAAATAATATTCGTTTTGTTTTCAACTTAAATTTTGACTTGGAATAAATATTTATTCAGTAAAAATTTGAATATCTAGTGTCTACTTTTATTTCATTTAAGAAATCATTTAATTTGGAAATATATATTTTATTTTATTTAATATCAATTTATGGACTTTTCTTTCTTAAAATTTGTTTACTGTAAATACGTCATTTTTTTTTAAAAAACAAAAAAAATATTTAAAATGAATATATAATTAAAAAAAAATTATTTAATTTAAATTATCTACTAAACTGTTGAAATTTTTTTTTTATAATAAGAAAATACTGAAATGCCAATTGACGTGTTTTGCCTCTTATTTCGGTCCCTATTTTGCGGTTTATAATATATACAATAATATATTTACAGGCAATATAAATTTGAAATTATTCTTTGGGATATTCAAGGTCCACTTTGCCAAAGGTTATGATTTTAATAGGCTTAGAGACGTAGTGCGAGTTCTCCTGAAGGGATGTTTTCGCCGAGTCGGGCATCATGACTTTTAGAGAGTCCAAGAAGCTGCGTCTGAAAATCAAATGCTCTTTCGTGGAATCCTGTTCTGCTGCGCCTAAGCTAGCTGCACCACTCGGTGGGAAGAGCAGCACAATATTTAGAAACTGTACATAGAAGGAATATCCTTATTATTTGCAATTTAAGGATACTTTTAATATATTGTTGACCAGGCTGGCGAGGAAAATCTTCATGCTTGTGGCTGTAATCGAACAGAAATCCAACTATAGCCGAATGAAAGCTTTTCACTTGCTTTTTATAGCGACTGTGCCTCAAACAGGTGGCTGGCCAGTCGATTTAACAGAAAACTCTCTTTATTTGCAGTAATACAACGGAAAAGTGTTCGGAACTCTGTTTACAAAGTAAGCAAATGGCAATGTACGCAAATTCCTCGGCAAAACCTCGTGCCGGGGCCAAATGCTTTGACTAATGAGCCACGCTTTGTAAATGAAAATAAGAGTGGGTTGGGTCTCGGCTCGGAGACTGAGCTGCCAAAAAAAAAATAGCTACGTGAGTGTGGTGCGTAGCTGAAATTGGCCGCGAATTATAATCTGGTTTATGCGAGACAAGAATCCGTTCAGGCACGTACATAGTACTTATTGTGTATTCACTGTATTCGTGTGTGTCTGTGTGTGTGTGTGCGCCTTGAAAGTGAAGTTCAAGTATAAAAGCCAGCGACAATTTGTGAACTGGCACAGTCTATCCTACGACACAAGTCAAAGAAGTACAAACCCAAAATGTTCAAATTGGTAAGCATAAGGCAGGGTGGTGTGAGTGGTGCAGCCTCGCTTAATTCTCAATTATCTTCCAAAAGTTCGTTCTCGCTGCTCTGCTCGCCGTCGCTGCCGCTCGTCCCGGTCATTTGGCTGGCGCACCACTGGTCTACAGCGCACCCACCGCCGTCATCCAGGAACCCGCTTTGGCCAAGATTGGCGCCGTGGTTAAGAGTGTGCCCACAGCTGTCTCCCACCAGAGCGTGACCCAGGTGCACAGCACTCCTTATGTTGAGGATGTGGTTGCGCCCGTTGTGAAGACCACTCTGCATGCTGCCCCAGTGACCACCTATGCCGCTGCTGCCCCAGTTGCCACCTATGCTGCTGCTGCTCCAGTTGCCACCTATGCTGCCACCTACCCAGCGGTTGCTCCAGTCTCCACCTATTCGGCACTGCCCACCACTTATGCCGCTGCCCATGTGCCCTATGCAAGGAGCGTGTCGCCGCTGGCTTACTCTGCACCACTGGCCTATTCGGCACCACTGCTGCACCACGCACCACTGACATACGCAGCCAGTGCCTGGTAAGAGCGAGAGAACGAAAGATTTTGATGTACGTTGTTGACTTGTGTACCACAAAAAAAAAATTAAATACAAAATTCAAATCCGAATCCAAATCACTTATTTATTATAGGGTATAAATGCCTATAGTATACTCTTCACTTGAGGTAGATGCTAGGGTAGCTGAGTGCTCCAGCGTTCCAGCCGGGCTGGTACCACTCGCTGCCGTAGTTCAGTGGGCTACTGGCATAGGTCGTATAAGCGGCTGGGTAGTGCTCGTAGATGGGTCGCAAATACGGACGCTTCTCGTGCACCACCGTCGAGCTCTGATGCGAGATGGCGGCAGGCAAGGCCAAATGCTCATAGCCCAGCACAGTGGGCGCATACTCAATCGCTCCATAGCTGGGCAAATAGCTAGGCCGAGCCTGGCTGAGAGCCACAGCAACCACGCAGAACACGAACAGCTGCAAGAAAATCCACTCATTAGTTATCCAAAAAACAGGGTATCCATAGTATTTAGCCTCTCACAATTTTGAACATTTTGGTTAGAGTTAATTTTTGGGTTTGTGATCACTGAGAAGCGTTACTTGTTGAACTGTGGCTCCAACTGAAGATGCGCCACAATTTTATAGCCCAAAACGTCGGTGGTTTCTTTACGTTAGAATTGGCACAGACAATCGAGCCATCATCAAGATTTTCCCAAGCTCGACGGATCATTAGTGACCCATTTGGGCGTAACTGAGCCACTAAGTGGTTTCAGTCAAGGCAGCTCTTGACGAATTCGCCAGCTAAGCGAATATTGTATTTACTTTTTGCTTAGAGCCAGCTTCCAGTCTCCAGTTGAACCACCCACACCCAGAGCCAAACTATGCCCCAATTCGAAGCATAAATAAACTGCAGCAGCTTTGCTAATGGTCTGGGCTGTGCAACTGGCTACTGGCTTGCCCCACAATTGCCCTGGCTGGGTGCCATACAAGGAGCCACTGCACCACACTCCACGCTCCACTTACCACTCAACGTTCCACAATGAAGTCAGCAATATTCGCATTAGCATATAATGCCAACTTTTGTGTAGTCGTATTTCCCTCTTCTAATATTCCATGGCACAATAACTTTTCCTGGCTGGCACCACTCGCACCACCAACGCAAATTGTGACCAAGCTCTGTGGCTTACTTCTTATTAGAGATGCGAGTGAAACGAGATTCATAACTCATTGGACTTCTAAAGTCAATAAAACACGATTTGTTTTATGAAAATAAAATTTAATTTTTGAACCGGTACAGCTGTATTATAATATATGATATATAGGTTTTCTCAAAGTGGTTTTAATTTGAATTTTAGAAAAGTTTTACTTTATAATTATAAATTTGTTCGAGTTATAGGCATAGTCTGCGTTTGAACTCTTGAACATTCTTTCCAATATTCTATTAACAAAAGTTTGACATTTTATGGTAAAAAAAAAAGTTTTTAGGTTTGGGGTTCGAACTATCACTCCTTTCATTCTTTACTTTAAAACAATATTTAATATTTAGCACTAGACAATCATATTCGTAGTCTAATATATTTTGTCTTTCTTTTTTTTTTTTTTTTTTGTCTGGACACTTCGTGACACGCTGGAAAAGACGTGTCACGCAGTCAGCTCTACTTTGTAGCCACATATGTCGCCTGCTTTAGCCGGTTTTTTCATTGTGTTTTGTGTGTTGGGCAGCTGGGTTCCCAGCCCATTTGGCGCGACCTTTGGGTCTAATTCAATTAGATACACGCAAATGCCGAAATCAAGACGGCCAAAGCCAAAACCAAAGTAAACCACGCCGACAGCCACTTAAATTTATAATTAGTGCACCAGTTGTGGCCAGCTCTCGTTTCTTGGCCCACTTGGCCGACATCAGGGCAACACAATATCAATAAAACATCTTTAACTGCCTTTTGGAATCTGCTGAGTTGTGGGTGCAATTATTAAGGTGTCATTTAATTGGACATTGAATATTATATTATATTTCTGCTTGACCCACTTGTATTTTATTTAAGACGATTTAGTATCTTTTCATAGCTACTTTATTAATTTTGTTTAATGCCAACCGAATACGTAGCATACTTTTAGGCATGGGATGAAATTAAACTCGCTTTAAAGCTTTTGTAAGCCAAGCTTAGGCTTTGCCTGCAAGTTTAACCCTTGTAAGACTTAATGGTCAGAAACTGCCCGCTTTTGTTTCTTGATTAAATTGCATTTTCCCAAAGAGCAAATAACTTTTCTTAGACACGCTACTTATCTGAGTAGCTAATAGACATATACATGGATAAAGTACACAGTATGCAGTATGCACAGTATATGCACTCAAGGAAAAACTGCGCGTTCATACAGAACGTGAACGTGAACGAACAGTTATTTCGTTTTTCAAACTTCTAATGACGATTCTGATATCATGTTTAAGCTAAATAAAACATTTTTTATTATATTGCTAAGATTTATTTAAATGCTTTTATATCCATTTCTACATTTGATATCCCTTATATCTACGTAACTATAAGGACGATTTTCTACTTAAAGTTATAAATATAGCAGAATATCCTTTTTGAACATCAACTCAAATTCATATTTTTACAGATTTTCAACTGGGGTATAATATTCCCAATGTCAAGCGTTGTCCGGATACGCAAGGATGTAGCCGATCTGTCAACAATTCATCTATTAAAATAAAAAACGATTCAAATTATTATATGTTTACATAGATACTCTGTACAATTTTAATATAATTACATATATTTTTAATAAAACAAGTATAAATATTAAATGAAGCAAATAAATAATATAAAAAATTAATAGAGATAAAGCCAACAGGTAACATAAAATAAGATTATACATTATTTTTAAAATATTTAATTTAAATTTTAAACTATTATATACATAATATGTATAACATATACTCAGTATTATTTTTAGAAATTTAAATATATTTGTAATAAAGCAACTATGTAAACATAAGAGGAAACAAATAAATGGCTTAAAAAAAGTTGAAAGAAAAATCTGAAATCTGAAAGAAAATTGGACTGAAATACCAGGCGAACAGAAATGAGCAGCAAGCAGCTAAAAACTACGAGAACACAAATTTATGTTGCATACTTTCGAATGGCTGATGCTGCAGCGGTTGGCTTACGATTTTGAGTCGAAAATTCCACTGAAATACCAGGCGAACAGAACAGACTAGCAAGTAACCAACAATTAGGCAAAATCAAATTGTATTGCATACCCGCGGGGGCGGCTGCTGCGGCTGTGACCTTGCATTTTTTGGTTGAAAATTTGTCGCTGAAGTACCAGGCTACCAGAAATGAGCAGTAGGAGGAAAACTGTTAGTTAACATGATTTTCGTTCACATGGACTGCAATGTTAGTTTACATACATACTGCCATTTAACACACTGCATATTAACATGCTATTATTTAACATAATGTTATTTAACACCCAGTTAACATTTACGCATTAAGGGTAATAAAAAAATTAGTTAAATGTTAATTAACATACTGTTATTTAACATACTTCAAATTAACATAATGTTATTTAACATAATGTCAATTAAAATAATGTTATTTAACATGCTGTTATTTAACATACTGGTAATTAACATAATGTTATTTAACGTACTGCCCATTAAAATACTGTTATTTAACATACTGTCAATTAACAAATTGTTATTTAACATTAATGTTATCATGAATATATATGTTATTTACGTAGTTATAAAATGTTACTTAATATAATTTTATTAATAACAAGAAACAATTCTATTAGTGAACAGAATTCTGCTATGTTCTTAATAACAACGTCTTACACATTAGCAGACGTCTGCTAGATTATCGGCAGCTGCTGTAGTAAAGGTTTACTGAAGGTAATAGCATAATATATATAGGAATTTAGATTTCTACGTTTCTATGACTTTAGCAATGGCATGGTGTAACCAAGGATGTGGCAATCAATAGGATCCCAAACAGGTTTGGTGAAAGTAAAGCATTACATAATGCAGAAAGTTGTTCGTGTAGGTTCTCAGAACAATGTCAATGGTACAATATAACTAAGGATAAAGAGTCAACTGGAATCCAAATCGAATTATGTTAGTTAACATTGTGTAAGATTTACATATCGTTTCAATTTTGAAATGTTCCCACTTGACTAATTTCCACAAAGATGACGATGTATGTCTGTATAACTATACTCGATCACAAGGTGAAAAGAGTATATTTTTTTATACGCCCACAGGAGGCGTGTTAAATCGGGAAATTTTATATCGATGTTATTTTCGTTAATATTACCGTCGAAGTATTAGGATTTGGAATATATACTCGTGTATCCCACTTCTAGACAAAAATATATAGTATAAATAGCTACGCCCATTGGGATGTGGAAAATCGGATAAAGCTGTATCTTATATAGTTTTGGAGAAAGAACATCCAATTAGTCTTCTGTTGACATTCTCTCAAAATTGATCAAGAAGTATATATGTATATTATATACCCTTTTTGATTGTCATTTCAAAGTTATTTGTCGCGTTTTAATTAAGTTTATTAACAGCTGAAACTCAGATACGGAGACATAATCAAAAGGCTGTTGATTGGTTGTGGGCAACGCGTATTGATGGATAAACAGACAGGTGAAGTGCTCATATACTAAATAGATTAATTAATAGAAATTGGCAACAAGCAGCCGCCCGCTGGGACTTACAAGTTGCAGCGGTAGCAATGCAACAAGCGGCTTAATTAGCTTTGGTAATAGCCAAGTTTTTGGGTTGCGGCCAATGCGATATGTTGGCTGTCGTGCTAAGCCGCTGTTGGCAGTCAGATACGCTGGGAAATGCGATTATATTTAGCGGACATGTCTGTCTATTAGCCGGTCTTGGCCATATATATATATCACTCATACGCCGCGCAATAAGGTCTTAGCGTTTATTTAATAACCACCTGCGCTGTTAAATGTAAATGGAGGTTTTTTTTTGGCCAACTCTGGAATTGTTCGCTTCGATGGGCGTCACATCGATTGTCTGATTAATTTTAATGGCCGAATTACACAAAATACTGGGAGCTGGCTTTTTGCTGTCGCTTGCCAAACATTAAAAAAAACTTTGTTGGCCATGTTTCTGTCTTAGCAACTTCCTTGATTACAGAATTTTTGGTGCCACAAACCGGATCCGGCGATTTCTGTGGCTTAACTGACTCAATCAACGTACTACACGAACTTAATGTGTAGTTTAGCCGGAGCTATCATTAAGTCTAATTGACTTTTTATAGCCGTTTGTGTTCTTATTTCATGATTTTTTGTGTTTCATTTGATTTTGCTCAGCTGCTATTACAATTGCTGCACTGAGCGAAATAATTGAATACTGCAGTGTAGTTTCATCTAGAAAGATCTGTCATATTAGAGGCTCGAATACTGTGGCACCCATTTGAGCATTATTTATTTATATTATTTGTAATAATAATTAAGGGAAATTGAGAAAAAGGCAACTAAAGCAATGCAAATATTGGGAAGATTACTATAACAAAAACCAATATATATATATATTTATATATATATTATAAATAAAAGATGGCAAACAAATAATAGGAAAGTCATATTATAAAGCATAACAGGAAATTTTTAAAATATAAAATTTGTCCTATCAAATGTAAAAGCACTAGAAATATTAATAAACAAACAAAGAAATTAAAAAAAATTACATTTACAATATCAACAAGTAAGAAAGCTCTAGTCGAGTCACAGCCCGACTACGAGATCCCCTGAACCAAGTCCGAGCTGATGTTTTAAACAACCTAGCTTACATCTTTTATCTATATATATTACCCTCTGCGCGCATATATGCATGCACACATACACACATGCACACATACACACATGCACACATATACACATGCACACATTTGTATACACATGCACACATATACATACCATGCACACAGAAACGCGCGCAGATTACTGCGTAGTTGATTTGAATGTATGTGTGCACACGTACAGGCTGCTGCCGCGTGCTTTTACAATGTTTCCTTTAATAACTTCTGTATTACTTAACGGATTTAAATGCAATTTTCTGCATTGAGTGCTATTAATTTATTGAAAATACGGTTTTCACTTAAAAATTTAAAAAAATTAAATTGTGGATTTGATAATTTTTTTTTTAAATAATTTTTTTTTGGGAAATGTGGAGCTGGTATCCAAAATATGAAAAAATAGAAAATGTATTTTAATTACAAAAAGCTAAAAACAAAATTTGGTAGCAGTAGCTAAAAATATGTAAAAGATATGGTCAAAAAACTGAATCTTGATAACGTTTTAAATCGATATCATTGAAACGGAAAAATTTATCGAATATCTAAAACAAACTCGATATGCGCGCTGTATACACAGACCATCATGCAAAATTTGAACTCTCTAGCTCTTATATGTTCTGAGATCGACGCGTTCATACATACGGACAGACGGACGGACGGACGGACGGACGGACGGACGGACGGACGGACAGACAGACGGACAGGGCTAAATCGACTCAGCTCGTCACCCTGATCAAGAATATATATACTTTGTGGGGTCTGCCACGCCTCCTTCTGCCTGTTACATACTTTTTGCAAAACCATTATACCCTGATTTCCCATTTTCAATGGGTTCAGGGTATAAAAACCATTCTTTTATTTCTTATTGCGTTTTGTCCATTTTTCCTAAAATATCTTTTGATAAAATGAAGCTGAAGCTAATAATATAATAATAAATATAATAGAAAATATTTCAAGTTAAGTTAAAATTAGTTGTCAACAGAATACTTATCTATAAAATATAAATGTCTTTAAAAAAGAACCACAACACTATGTTTTCTCTCAGTGTACACTAGTTTGTGGCCGTAATTGTCGGTTTTAGAGCTGTGGAAATCAACAGAGCTTGTACACATCATATTTATAGCACGGCCTGTGAAGTTAGCTTCGGGCACCTTTTAAAGGTGTGCGGCATTATACAATAATGAGTATGTACAGAGAGCGCAGCCACAAAAGTTGAGATTCAAGTTCAGGGTGAGTAATCCGGAGAGTCAATGTCTCGCTCGATCGATATTCAAACGAGATCAGTCAATCGCAATTAAAAGACAGCAGCAAAAAGTGAAAGTAGGGAGGATTGGGGGCGGAGGCAGGAAACGGGGAGGGGGTGTGAGTGCCCACTCGTGCAGTCAGTCATTCGATTCAATTAAAAGGCAATAATCGCAGACTCCAAAGCTTAGGACGTGTGGGACTTATAGAGCAAACACATAAATCACATGACGCGATCGATGTGTGCATGAAAAATGCGCTGAAAACAATTTGCATACAATTTGGTTGACAGACAGACGGACAACAACTACAACAACTGTTGCTCTGGGGTGTTTGCGAATTTAATTTACGAGCATAACTAAAGGGGCGTGGCTCGAGCTGTTGTTGTTGGTGTTGCATAAATTGGAGTGTGTGCGTGTGCTGCGATAAACTACTTAATTATGAAGCCAATTCTGCAAATTTGCATTGAAACAAGCAAGCGGAGCTCATTGAAGCTGTCAAAGAAACTCAGACTCAAAAGTTAACATGGCCAACAACAGCAACAACAACAACTAGAACAGTAGCAACAACAAATTGGACTACGTGCTTTGTTGCCTGTGCTCGGGTAATTGCGCAATGTCCTCCATTGACAAGTTGGCCTAAAGAACTTTAATTGGCCCAAAGCGAGGCAAAAGGCAGGCGTTAGCCCAAGCAGATTGCTGCGCGCCTTGGGATAAACCGAAGGCAATTCCGAAGCAACAGCAGCAGCAGACAAACCAAAACGGGGGTCGCTTTTAATTTCATTAATGAAAAGGTAAACATATATTTGTATGCCCTATATCTGAGGGTATTTTAAATCATTTTAGGCATATGTTAATATCAAATTGGGGAGGAAAGTCTGCCAGGAATAATAAATAAATAAATAGTAGAGCAAAAAGTTTTAAAATTTACAGGAAGAGCATTAGGTACTATGGCTGAGGCGTCTTAATAAGCATTGATTACCATCCTATATGCCTTACTATTTTATAAATACTAATACTAATACTAATTTACTACGATACTGCGATACTCTTATAAACTTTATTACTACTATAGATTATGACTACTATAAACTATACTTCAACTATTCAACTCTTTTATTATATTACTACCTTACTACAACCAAACTGCTATTGGCTAAAATATTGGACTATTCTTAAAATATAACTAAATTTGTCACATTTTTGATAGAACTATTTACTGCTACAATATATACAACTCTACTATTTCTATACTAAAGTTATACTGCTACTAATGCTACTACTAATAAACTATCACTTTTATTTTGTTAAACTACCTTATCACTACACAGCTATACTTTTATACTACTTTACTATTTTACTATTATACTTTTATACTACCATACTACTTTTGTACTATACTTTTATTGTACTTTCCTACTATACTTATATACTACTATACTTTCATTCTTTTATACTTTTATACTATTATACTTTTATACTATAATACTACCATACTTTTATACTTTTATACTACTATACTCCTATTCTTTTATACTTTCGTACTATAATTTTATAGTACGATACTTTTACTACTACTTTTACTATACTACCACTATGCTACCACTATGCTACTACTATACTACTACTATAATACTACTACTACTATACTACCACTATGCTACTACTATGCTACTTTTATGGTACTACTAAACTACCACTATGCTACTACTATGCTACTTTTATGGTACTACTAAACTACCACTATGCTACTACTACTATTATGCTACTACTATATTACCAATACGCTACTACTATTCTACTATTATGCTACTACTATACTACCACTATGCTACTACTATACTACCACTATGCTACTACTATTATACTATTATGCTACTACTATACTACCACTATGCTACTACTATACTACTATTATGCTACTACTATACTACCACTATGCTACTACTATTATACTATTATGCTACTACTATACTACTACTATACTACTATTATGCTACTACTATACTACCACTATGCTACTACTATACTACTATTATGCTACTACTATACTACCACTATGCTGCTACTATTCTACTACTATATTACTACTTTACTACTACTATACTACAACGATACCACAAATATACAACTACTCTATTGCTGATATACTACTTATGCTACAACTAGGAATATAAATAAATATTATTAAAATTTCTTCAATTATAGAAACCAATTATTTCTAGCATTTAGCATGTTCAGCAAAAAAAGTGAATTTCTTTTCAGTAGCTATTGTGATCTCTTAAACCAATATCTTTCTTAGGGTATTCGCGCTTCGTCGCATTTAACACTCACGTTTGTCTCTTGTTTGATATTGTAGTTAGTTGTTTCATGTGCTCGTCGTTGCTGTTTGTTGTTGCTGTGAATTGAAGGTATTCTAGCAATGCTTTATTTTTTATGCCAGCTTTTTCAATTGTCTTGCCATTGTTACAGTTTTCAGTTGCTGTTATTATAATTATTATTAGTAGTTATAGTCGCTGTAATGTGCACGACATTGCGGCAGGTCAACCTTGACCGCGTCCACCGTGTGGTATACTTAATTATTGCAAACGTTGACCGCGTCACCATATAACATAAATATGTAATTATGCAAAGCTCGACAACAATTGAACAATAATTAAATTAAACAATTTTATCTGCAACTAACTAAAAGCTGGACTTGTGAAATTTCAATTGCATTTCCAGTCATAAATCAAAAAAAAAATTGACGTCTATTAATTTGAAGTGTGTCTGAATTGTGTGTTGCAGCCACAAATCGTGGCCAAGCGCTTGCCCAATGCAACAGCGAACAGCGAACAATGCAGCAGCCGCCGCAAAGCCATTAAAATGCAATTTAAGCTGCAACCACATACGAGTGGGTGGGTGGCTGGGTGGTGGTGCGCACGCAATTCGTATCCTGTTTTATTGCCAATCAGTCGATCACTCGATCACTCGATCACTCGATCATTCGATCTTGCGTGTGTGTCCACTTCATACTATTTGCATAACGGTAAAGCCACAGTGGTTGCTGCGCGACACATGCAAATTTGTGTGGCTCGAGGTGTCCGGTGAAGGGTTGAGCTGCCGTCAATATGCAGATTTGTGAACCGCCAAAAGAATTGTCCACCTTTTGCTTGTTTCGTTTCCATTTTTTCGGATTGATTTATGCGCCATAAAGTTTAAGCGCGCTTTGTGCACAGAATCAAAACTCTCAGCAGCTGCCAGTCAAGGCCCCGCGCAACATCAACAAGAGGCCTACGCCCGATTGTATAATCGCCTTTTATCTGAGCAGCAACAAAAAGAGTTAACAACAAATCGAGAAACATACAAAGTCTTTGCCTTTGCATTGATTATGCTGCGCAGTCGCAGCTACTCGACTTTGCCAGATTTACAGCCAGATAATGATGAGGCGTGCCCGGAAAGAGTTGAGGGGTGTGGCAGTGGCAGCGACAGGGGCAGGGGCAGGGGCAGGAGCAGGGGCTGGGGCTGGGGCAGAGGCAGCTGCAGGATTGCAAGATATTAAGAATGGCTATTAAGAAATCTGGCAGGCCATTAAAACGAGTGCTCAAATATGATTCGAGCATGCATTTCATTTTATTTTTCAAATACCCTGTAAAATGGAAATGTCAGCTAAGGGGTATATAAAGGCTGTGATGATGTATGTAACAGGCATTGTGAAGTGAAGAATTGTAAAATATTCATATGAAAGAAACTGTGTGTGTGAATAAAATATTTGAATTAGAAGTAAGGGCAAACTTCAGAGTATATAAAGTAAGCCTGGATAAAGCTGCTTAATAATACTTTAAGTAATTTAAAATTGCACAGTGACTAGAATTCACTCAACTCTAAGTATTGCATTTCAGTTAGAATTTATGTTAAGTTAAGGAGAATATTAAGTATACGGTCTGAAAAACTGGGCACTATATGCAGTTGAAGTTCTTTGCCTGGGGTATAGTTCGTAGTATTCCCAAGGAATGCCTGGACCTGCTGAGTGAGAGAGCAGTAGAGGACTGGTTGTTAAGGAGACTGGCCTAATTTCCTATATGGTATGCATATAAAAAGGAGCTGAATGGCTGTGTAGGTGGGGAAGAAAGGGGTCTATGCAGAGAATATAAAGTATATGTTAGGCAAAGTCCTATAATACATACTGAAAATAACTTTAATACAACTGCAACAAATATTAAGTATACGTCATGCAAACAACTGCAAAGAATATTAAGTATACGCAGCAGACGTCCTTTAATTTTATATGTTCTAAAAGTGTTATAATATAACATTCTCTATTCTTAAAATAACAATATTTTATAGAATTTCTATAATACATATGTATATAAATATATACATCCATTTTGATATAGGGTATTTAGCAGCTCTCATTCTCTGCCCAATTAACACAAGTTGTTTATTTTCTGTAATTTATTTGCATTTGCGATGCGAATTGATTTTGCAGTTAGTTGCGAGTTACGCATACGCAGCGTACGCCGTGTTGCCGATAAGAAATCAGTTTACAAAAAATTAATGTACAATCGTACAACAGCAACAAAGTCCCAGACCAGGCAGCAGCAGCAGCAGCAGCTGCTGCTAGCCACTTGCAATTTGTTGCCAGCTATTACTGAGTGCGATTTTTCATACACTATTTGGACTGATCAGAGATCGGACCTCGCTTAGTGCATTTGCATTGGAAGGGGGTGGGGCTGGTGGAGTTCGAGCTGTGAATGGTTTTTCCTACACCTACGGCTAAGATCTTTCGAGTCGACTGTCAATCAGTTAAAGCTGCTGATTGATAATCATGTGCGTGCGCAGATTTAGAAAGGAATCCGTGGGAGCTGAAAATTACGCACCCAATTGCACAATGCACCACATACGGGAGTTAATTGCTCACAAATTACATTAAGTAAGACAATTAAGAGAAACCACAAGAACAGCGACTGCAACCGCAACACAATGGCGGGAAAGCGCTAGTCTTTAGGTTTCCGGACAAACATTTTGGTTACAACTCATTTGAAGCCGCCAACTAATTGATTTAGTTCAATTGTGCACCACCGAGTTTTCTAGTCTGTGTCGCGCCGGTGGCAACGAGTTGTTGGTGGCGCGTGACTGATTTCTGTGGCACTGCATCAAGTTCGAATCGAGATCGTATCTCACACTCGCCAAGTCTCGAGTCTCTGCATGCGATTCTCAAGCCGAAGCCGTTAGCCGAAGCAGCCCCGAACCTGAGTGGACAGGGCAGGGCGTTCACGCTTTTGATTCGCTGTTCACGCTCGTTGCTTGTTGTTGTTGTGTTGTGTTAGTTTTGTTGTGCTTGTAGCTGTCGCATTGTCTATGTGGTTTTCAGAATATTTCTCAAGTTTTGATTCGGTATAAATATGCCCAGTCGCGCTGCTGTTTAAACATAACACACTCAGCTCTTCAGTCAAGTACAACCAACCAACCACACAACCACACAACAATCAACATGTTCAATCTGGTAAGGATTAGCAAAAGAAGAAGAAGACTAAAAGCAACTTAGACTAATCTCATTATCCTTTAGATCGCTGTACTCTCTGCCCTGTGCGCCGTGGCCAACGCTGGCGTCATCTCCCCCTATAGTCATGGCTATGGCTTGGGCTATGGCTCTGCTCTGGCGCCCGCCTATGCTCCGGCTGTCATCTCGCACGCTCCCATTATCAAGAGCTATGCCGCGCCCATTCTGCATGCGCCGATTGTGAAGACCATTCATCCGGTGGCGACGTCCTATGCCAACACCTACAAGGTGGCCACCAAGGCATATCCCGTGGTGCATGCCGCACCCATCTATCATGCTGCACCCGCTGTTGTGGCTGCACCCGCTCTGCACACCACCTCCACCTACCACGGACATGGCGGCTATGGCGGCTATGGCAGCTATGGCGGCTATGGCAGCTACGGTCTGGGCTATTCTGGCTATGGACATGGTTATCTGCACTAAGACTCGACTCATGCCACAACACTCAACGACGACCCACAGGACCACAAAAGCAACATCCACAACTTCCACAACATCTGCAACATCCACACAAACATTCGGATTAACCCGAGAGATTCTGTGAGAGTTTACTCAGTACAACGTTCGAGGCTTTGCCGCTGTCAAAGCTAAGAACAAAAACCATTTTCTACATTAAAGTGAGAGACAGAGACAGACAGACAGAGAGAAAGAGAGAGCGCGAGAGAGCTAGCAGGAGAGATCAAGTTATAATGCTGTATATAATTATTATTTTTTTGTTATTGTGCAATGCTCGTGGTTTCGACTTATAAGTAAATAAAAACGATTCAAAACTCTAAAACAATAGATCACTTTTTATTGCATACACTGCGCAAAAAAATGGGGCCAACCTAGCGTTGACTAATATTCATTTGAATGTAGCATAAAGAAACAAAGCTGCGAAAACGTTTGTTCTTAAATGAAAGAATTTAAGAACATTTTAGCTTTCAGATTTTACTTTGGTGTAAAATACACTGAGAAAATGGATGTGGTTAAAATTTGGCTTGTGCTGCTTTAAAGAATGGCATTAATAAATTTAACAAAGCTGAGAAAACTCATGGATAAAAAGTTAAAAATTTTTTTGTATCAGATTTTGTCAACTGAAAAATACACTGAGAAAAGTAAAAAGAAGGTTTAATTTAGTTTATGTTCCTTAACAGTTGTGAAGGTTTAGGAAAGACAAAGTTAAAAGAATCATGAAGTTAAAGTCAAGAACACTATTGAAATCCGTTAGAATTAGAATTTAGAATTAATCTATGGAGATATAAACTCAAGAAAAGTCATACAAAGTTGACAGAAAACTATGATGTATTATTAAATAATTCATATATAAGACAAAGATAAGAAAACAACTTACTTCTTAAGGTAAATTTAAATATCATATTTAGCAAGAAGCTGGAAGAGAGAGAGCCACAAGTTATATACTTATTCTTATAAAATAGATATACATTTGAGACCTTATAATGCTCTTTTAAAGCTGTATTCAAAATCTTATATTCAGTTTTTCATAAATTGAACTTGTTTCTGGGAAGATCGATTCAAAGTTAATATAAAATAAAAAAATTAAAATATAAAATTAAAGATATTAATATAATTTAAATATTTTTTTTAATTCTTAAATTTTTTGCACATATCAATATTATTCTCTTTGAGAAAAGTTATAATCTATTCTGAGCATGGTCTATAAATTCACTTTTGACAAGTTCCCCCTCAGTCTCATCTAAAATCCAAATTTTGCTTGACCCAATAAAATTTTAACATAAGTTTCGATATTTCGCTCAGTGTAGCCCGCCAAGTGTTGAAATTTCCTTGGAAAAAATGCATTACAAATGCCAACGCCTGGCAATTATGCCGACTGACTGTTGATAAATAGCAAGAAGGGGACATGAAGGGGCCAATGAGGCGGTGGGCGGGGTCGAGGTGGTGCAATGTGGCAAGTGGCAAGTGTGGTTGGAATGAAAGTGCGTATGAGTGGAGCAATTGAAATAATTATTTATTAAAGCCTGTTCAAAACTTCAGGTGCCCAGTTTTTGAGTCCATTTCGCAATTTGGGGCGAATCAAAAAAGTTGAGCGAACGCAAAATATGTCATAGTTTGTGTTGGCCAAGTTAGTTAGTTGGCTTATTAAACTTTAATGGAGCAAGCCAAGCAAAACAAGTTGAGCTAGAGGACTTTGGCATACAACAAAAGCATAAACAATATTGTTATTGTCTGCGCTGAGCCACAATGCCATGCATTGTGGTGCTGTGTGGTGCTGCTGCTTTGCCGGCCTCAACTTCAAATGTACAATAATTGCAGATTTTAGATATATACAATGCGCATTATCGGCATAAATTATGCCTCAGCGATCATAAACTATAATTTTATTAGTGAAGCTTGTATTAAAACAGAAACGAAACGAAAAGTTGACACCCGTCGATTGTTGGATTAGTTGGCCAGTCGAGCGTTGCCTAGAGGCCGCACCACAATTTGGCAACGACCTTCACAGAGCGAACTGAAGCTGTGCAGTTGGCTCCGCTTGTGGGTCGCTTCCTACTTGCGCATTTGCGCATTGAATATTCAACCAAGCGCAACAATTTTGTCTCTGCAGCAAATGCACTTTAAAGGGGGTCGGGGGCGGTTATACAAGGGGCGTGGTGCACAGCTTGCTCTCATGGCACAGTTAACTCCCGTTGTTTTTCCCACACCGCGAGGCCACAACGAAACACCTGTTCGCAGCTTTTGAGCTAGAAAAAAAAAGACTGAGCGAGAGAATTTGAGTGGCTTTTCCGCCTTGAGTTAAGTTCGCCAGCTCAAAAGTATTCCACATGAAATTCAATTATTTATGTTGATTTGAAAACTACGTGCTCTCCACTGCATTTGCCAATTGCAACAGAGCAAGGACCTTCGACCGCAAAACAAACAGCACCCATATCAAGCCTTTGCTCTGCTGATTGCGGCTGCGTCACGCTTGCAATTAAAAGCACATTCAATTGCAGTGCCAGAAATAGTTCAGCTTACGAGGACATGTCATATGACAAGCCTCCAGTTTAATTACTGTTAGTTGTCGCTTCGGTCACTCAACCACAGCAGTGGGCCCAACTGATCCTGGCCCCAGGAAATGCAGCAACACGCGTTACCCACGCGCTCTCTCTCTCTCTCTCTCTCTCTCTCTCTGCAATTCCCCCTTAACATTGACCTTGAAGCGAGCGTTGACTTTGTTGGCGATACCCTGGAGCGGCTACCCTGGAGTGGGTATGTTGAAAGCGAAAAAATTATGTGCTTGACTGAATATCTTTTAATGCCTAGACACTTTTTGGCAGCTAGACAATGAAAAATCTACCCTGTAACTGGTGGTATAAGGGGAATTTAGAATTATTATTATTATTATAAAAAGCTAGAATTTGAGTACTACTATATGTTGTTTTTATGTTTTCGTTTTACAAATTTATTTGCTTTCTATGTGGATAATACCCTGGAAAGTGTGACACAGCAGGTATATTTATAATATGACAGAACAAAAACTTTTTGGAAATTATAACATATATCCTTTATAAATTTATAATAATAAATATAATATAATTACTTCATATATAAAGTTAACAATTTTGCTTTCTGTCGTTGCTGATTATACTCTGTATGGGATGGCCAAGCGGTATATTGGGGTATATTGAGTGTACAAGACTTAAGTGAATTTCTATAAGATATCTATAAGAAACTTTAGCTAAGATAGTTTTAAAGAATTTTACACTAAATAAAATGTTTTTTTTTTTTCATCTAAAACAAGTAAGAACATTGCAGTCGAAAGGACTATCAGAAGAGGGGTATATAACTACAGAGGTCGTGGAAGATATAGTTCTTTCCGAACTGCATTTTACATTTAGTTTTATATTATTTTAAAATTTTTTGGCTTTAAAAATTGTTAAAATAACAGAAACTAAGCCAAGCTCCTAAAAAGTTGTTACGCGTTTAAAAATTTTAAATATTAATATCATAAGCTCTAAAGTCAATTAAATAACTGAAATAATAAATTATAAATAAATAAAAAATTTTATAATAAAATTGTAAAATAAATTTATTTTGTTTTAATTTATCTTAAGTATACAACAATTTCCAGCTCATTCCTTATCTGCAAAATTTGTGAAAATTCTAGAAACTAATCCAAAGCAACTCACCCACCTACGCTGTTTATAGAACATGCATCACTCTAAGTTTTTCATTTAGATAATGCTCTAGGATTTGTTGCACGTTGAGCTGCCACACGCGATGTTGATGTGGCTAGTGTGTGCGGCGGGTTCAATGTCAGCAACATTTGCGACTTTGAATTCCCACACACCCACACAGACAGACACACACTCATACACACATACATGTTTAGCTTGAAGCTGTTAACTGGCTAACTGGCAGCAGGGGCAAGCAATTGCCAAACTTCAAAAGCCAAACAATACGTGTGTGATGGAATTTTTTACGCTGCGTGAACAACGTGCAACGCGTGCCACGAGATGCCAAAGAACAGGTAGCTCGCCGGGAGTGCCGCTTACCACGTGCCTTCAATTTAAAGCGCTTTGCCTCTGTTGGCAACTGTTGAGCAGCTGTTGCCAAAGGAACTTCAACGTCTGTGCCCCTTCAATGCGACGGCATGTGCGGCACTCAAAAGAGAAAGAGAAATGAGTATGAGAGGGAGAAGGAGAAGGAGAAGGAGACAGAGGACAGGAGAAAAGGCACTCTGGCACACTCTCCACTTACAATACATTAAACATATCGATTTCTGATTGGGAAATACTTCGTTATGCTAATTTCTGTTGACATTTTTTATTATGTTGAAAGGAGTGTGGGAGTTGCCACGTGTTGCGCATTTGCCAGCCATTTAATTGGCCATATTCGCAATTGAATGCTGATTTTATGAGTTGTATTCATTGCATACTTTCGAGTGCCACGCTTAACGAATTTTTGCATAAACTGCTTCGAGGCGCAGGCCTTTAAGTCTGGCACTAAACAAGTATTTTATGTCATAAAATCTTTTGAAAATATATAAAAGAGGTATACTAGTTCTTTTGTACATTTATGTGTCAGACAGAAGACGATGAATACGATAGCATGTAGAATATGCTCTTGACTTGACCAAAAAGATGAGGCCAGTTCCTTATGTCTGGCTGCCTCACATCTCGAAAAGTATAGGACCTAAAGAGTTAAAACTTAAAATATATTTATTTTCCTATATCTAGAGCAGAAAAAATTTATTATTATTTATCGGTTCAGTTCCTTAAAATATATACAAAATTTAGACTATCGAAAAATTAAGATACTTGAAATTTGCTATATTTCTTATATTACATATAAGCATCGATAACATTGAGACTTCTGGTGTTAACTGTTTCAAGACACCGTGTTATTCCACTCTTTCATTCGCTTGTTAAAAAAAAATAAAATTAAATATAAAAACTTAATTTCTTAAGCATAACTCGAAGACTTTCAGAACTAGAGTCATATATTTTGGCATCTATTTTCTCCCAAAGTATACAAAAATATAAAAAATTTTACTTTTTGGGTACTTTTATACATTTCTATTAAAACGTCTTTGTAGAGAGCTCTACGTCTTGCTGCCTAGTTTCAAACAGAATTACGTCCAGGGTATCTCTTAGTCAAGCTACAGAGCATCTCCTTATCATCTATTCCCATTTATCACACACTTAGTTTTGGCATTTATGAGCAGCAGGGGCCATCAATCACAGTCGATATGGCATGAGCCGCAAAACGTGCCTGCAATTCCTTTCGGAACTGGAACTGGAATTGGAACTGTTACGAGAGTCTCGCCACTGTGCCACTGCCTAAGCCAACTTCTAAAACCAATTTTATTGCTGACTGCGCAGGGAGTCTCTCTCTCTCTCTCTCTCCCTCTCTCTCTCTCTGTCGCTCTCTGTGGACCCCCTCTTGGGGCAGTGCAATGAGATTGCGAAACGTGTCGCGTGCATTTGGCATCACGATTTGCTTGTCGATGGGACGTGGCCCTTGGCTGCGTGAAATGCTCCCGTAATGGAGTTTCTGTCACATAATGCGTAATGGCTTGAGGAGGAGTATAAAAACCTGTGATGTTTAACCAAAACAATTCATTTGATGTGAAAGTCTTTGATTGTTCAAACGTATAAATAAACGGGTATAAAAGTCGACAATTGTTGCAGCTCAAAATGTGGAAGACTGTGAGTATATTGTGTGTTTAAGCCTTACATCATTATAACAGCGAAGGTGAAAAGAATCTTTGATCTCATACGGCGATATAGTCTTTTTTAGTATCTCAGTTCTAAGGATATTTAGCTGACACCTAGATAAAATCTTGATTGGATACATTAATAATCTGGCTAACTATTCCATTCAAGAGATCCATGTTTCATTCCTTTGTTCCATGCATCTTTTTTATTTCATCATGATATTCTGTTTCATTCCACTGTTCCATTTCCCTATTGTTTTCCAACGTATAGTTCAATTTGATCAGTCCCATGTTCCGCTTCATTTCCCTATTCTATTTCACTGTTTCTTATCTCATTACACTTTTAAATTTTATTTTCGCCCTCCCACTTTCTCCGCACTCTAACTCTCTCTAACTCTCTTTCTCTTTCAGCTCACTCTGCTCTTCTTCTTCTGCCTTTCTTCACACACCCACGCTAGCTTTTTCCATGGTCCACGCGCTCCTGTTGCAGTGCCTGCTGTTTACAGCGCACCACCTACGCTAACGTATGCTGCTCCACCACCATCGCACCATACATATTCTGCACCACCGTCTTACATTAAGTACGCAACACCACACATCAGCACCTACTCAGCGCCCGCTCCGGTCATAAAGTATTCGCTGGGTCCACCTGTAACCACTACAACCACCACTTACTCAGGATTTGCTGCAGCACCACCACCGCCAGTAGTACACTATGCAGCACCACCACCACCACCAGTTGTACACTATGCAGCGCCACCTCCACCACCACCACAGGCAGTTGTAGTAGCCCGTTATGCGCCTGCACCACCACCACCACAACACCATTATCATGCCTACCACGCGCAGCCTTCGTATACCCGCGTGGCGGTTCATGCCCCACCCCCCGTGGTTACCTACGCGGCGCCCGCTCCGGTTCCGGCTGAGCTGCCATGCGACACCACCGCCTGGTGAGGCATATCTGATATAGACATACCATGTAGCTATAATCATGTTAATTCCAATGCTAATCGACCAGTAATTAATTAAGCGAGAATTTATAAGTCTACGATTAATATTTGTTGATAACAAACATCTTCCGCGGAATTTATGCGCCATCGTCGAGAACGCCAGCGTGTTTAATTATGCGACGGATGGTGCTTAAGATACCACCACTAACACCACCGCCAAAAAAAAAAAACTGTAAGCAACCACCTGCTGTGAGAGAGATACCGTAAATAAATAAAAATATTATTGCCTTAGCCAACTGACGTTCGATTGACCCACCTCAATGCGAAATCCATTGAAGCTGTCAGCATTAAGCAAATCTAAATCCATCAAATGGGTCAGCCATATATATAGTATATAAAGTATATATACATACATATATAAACATATATGCGATCCATGCATAAACATAGCCAACGATTTTATTAGCACAAATTATAGCTGAATACATTTCGGAGGAGGTCAGCCACTCCACGAATCTCTTTTGTATGCTCGTTCGGGTAGTGGAAGCAGGTATTTTGGGTTTGTCTATCCATCCGTCTGCACAGGTTTGAAATTTGGAATATATACTCGTATATTCTTGAGTCAGATTAACCCATATTAAAATATTAAGATTTCCAACAGTAACTACTTCATTCCCCTGTTTCACTCCACTGTTCCACTCCACTGTTTCATTCCACTGTTCCACTCCACTGTTTCATTCCACTGTTCCACTCCACTGTTCCACTCCACTATTCCATTCCACTGATTTATTCTACTGTTTCATTCCACTGTTTCATTGCCTTTTCATTCATCTGCAATATGCCATCGATCCTCTCCACGGTTTTATTCGTTTTATTTTTCAATTCTGTTTCATTCCCTTTTTCAATCCGCTGTAAAGTTTCAATCTGCCTTCTATTGTTCCTCTTAGTTGTTTCATTCCACAGTTCTAAAGTGTAGAATATATATATAAATAATATCAATTTTTAAAGTATACCCATTCGAAAACTCTCTTTAAGATTAATACAAAAGTGTTTAGAAAAATCATAGATATATTTGTTCAGTTTTCAACCGTGAAAGAGTATTGAGCAGTCGGTTCTACTCAACTGCAACGTTCCTATATATTTTTGGGTTTGGTTTTTGGTTTGAGATTGGGTCTTCGGTCTCGGCGTGCTGCCAACAATTTGTTGTTCGGGGTTGCCGTCTTAATTAAGTTCCCAAACAACATTAACTAAATGCCCATTAGCCAGCCAATCGCAGTTGGCGTCGCTGTCGCAGTCGCTGTTGGCGTCGCAGTCAACGCACTAGCCAATTGGCTGACCGTCTCGTAGCTAGTGTCACATGACTGTCGATTTGTGTTTAATAAGCCCAAATGCTCAACGTGCTGGCAAGGTGTCGACATTGTTGTAGATGTTTTGTTTTTATTGTTTGGCAGTCAACGCTGAACAGGTGCGCAACTTTGTAGGGGTCTACAAAGGCCTATGACGCCCCCACTTTTAATATCGTAATGACTTACATTGGTTTTTGCCTAGCTCAGGTTGCCTTATTGAAATCAGAGCTGAGGAACGTGTAATATTGTAGTATAATAATATATGTATATACTACATATAAGATATTACTTAATTAGTTCTTATATCCAGAGTTTAGATTTTATCTCATGAACTTTACATTTCTGAGAAAATGTGGCTTGAGAAAATATATGTGAATGCCTCTACTATTCAGAATTATATATATATTATAATATTTTATCATATCATTATCATACATATTTAGATTCAAATTATATTGAAATGTCTCAATTAAAATATTTAGAATTAAATGAAATTTATCGAGTTGGTAAAATTATCATTAAACTAAAATAAAATAATCCAATTAAATATAAATAAATAATTAATAATCTAATCTTGAAAAATTTTCCTTCGATTCACAATCCTAAGCACAGTTTCAGTAGCTAAGCGCAAGCTTATACAGAGTTAATTGCCGTCAGCGCTGGCTGGAATATTAAGCAATCGATTAACAGCTACTCGACATTAGCAGCTAGTTAATAACCCCCTTGGCGACGACCCTGACTGACTGACTGAATGACTGAATCGCTGCGGCTTGCTGCATAGCTTGGATGCCAATCCAAATGACCAACATTGATTTATATGCAAAGCAAACCAAATATTATCAATAGACGCTGCTCAACAGCCAAAGCAGCGGCGAGGCAGCGGCAGCAACAAATGGCAAAGCAGCTCATACAAAAAGCCAACAACTTAGCACAGATAAATA
Source organism: Drosophila gaucha (assembly GCA_035045545.1). Taxonomy (NCBI): domain Eukaryota; kingdom Metazoa; phylum Arthropoda; class Insecta; order Diptera; family Drosophilidae; genus Drosophila; species Drosophila gaucha. Next base: position 3,545,630 of record JAWNOY010000222.1, read on the forward strand.
AACAGAGTCACAAGATTACAACAACAGCAAGAGCAAAAGCAAAAGGAAAAGCAACAACAACAACAACAGCTAATGCCAGAGCTGCAGTGAACGATGCCATCAAATTAAAGCGAAGTACAAAAGCCCCAAAGGAAGAGAGAGAGAGAGCGAGGCAGCGAGAGCGACAGAGACAACAACAACAACAAACGGTTAAACAGAAGCAGAATGAATAAGTTGAGGCAGCAGAGCGCCAGCCGAGCTGAGCTAAGCTGAAAGCCAAAATATTTGTTGCCGCCAGCAGCGACGTCGGCAGCGGCAGCAGGCAGCTGGCAGCATTTAGCGGCAGAAGCACAAACGCATTTTGATTTTTGGTATTATGCTCTGTAATTAAACAAATGACTGAAACGGGTATGCTAAATTCATAGTTATAGATTAGATAGAGCGGAAGGGGTCATATTTTAAGGGAAGTTGTTCAATATTGAATATAGACATAGATATACAATATATAATATAGAATAAAGATATAGTGAACGAGGGTAGTCTCAAAACATGCTGACCTTAAATGAGGATGAAGATAATCAAAGCTATTTAAAACGGATAGAAAAATAAAAATACATTTCTTGAAATTTAAATACTTTTTTGTTGCTTTAATCGAGAAAAATATTTGAACATATTCTGTCTATTCAGCCTCACCAACTTAATAGGGTAGCTGGGAGTCGAGTCTCTTTTTCTTAGCTAGTCTCGCTTGCTTAGCTATGTGCTGGGGCTCTTGGACTGGTCGAGTCGTCGTCGCGAATGCTTGACTGGTCGACGGCTCACCTGCTGCTGCCTCGTTCGTCTGCCCACCTGCCCTCAGGCAGAACTCAACTGAAGCTCAGCTGTGGCTCTGCGTTTTTCAGTATCTGGGCTATAAAAAGCATCTTCAGCTCGCCCACAAATTTTAATCAGCACGAAAAGCTGCGTTCGTCCACAACAGAAACCGCAAATCGCAAACGAAACCCATTCGACAATTTATTGAACGCTCGTGTGTTCAGGTGCAATAAAAGTGAAACAAACCATAAACAATCTAACGGGAAATATGTCACACAAAGTGAGTGTGTGCGAGAGTGTGTGTGTTTCTTGTGTCTGGCTTGTGATCTAATTTCTAACGGTTTCTTTCAGAAATCAGTGGTTCTTCTGTTGCTCTGCGGACTGGCACTACAATTGACGGTGGTGCAAGCGGATGTTTCGCACCTGGAATACTCCATCTCACCTAGCTCCCAGCTGGGCGCCTATCATTACCCAGCACCACGTGCCTTGCCTCGAGCACATCAGCATGTGGCACGTCAATTTGTGGAGCCAGCGCTGGAGCATGCGGCATTCACACAGGTGCTGACCAGTCGTGGCTATGTTTTTGGCGGTACACCAGCCGCCTCTGCACCACTGACTGCAGCGGTGCCAGCAGCAGCAACGGGTCGTGCTATAGCCACGCATTCGGATAGCAATTCCTTAAATCTTAAGCTGCCCGTGCCCTTTGGCCTGATGCCTTTGAATGTGGCGAACTTGCCGCTGCAGGCGGGTGCCTCCTATGCCACAGTGCCCCACACCACCGGGCTGACCTCCTACGGCACAGCGCAAATACAAAGGCGCTAAGCACCACTCAACAAAAAATTTATATATATATATAAAATAGATTTCATAAGCATCGATTTTAGTTGATTTAACTCGAATTCATCACAGAGCCAACTGACTGTTTTAATACCTCTGTGAGTGATTGTGTGTGTGTGTGAATGTGTGTATGTGAGCATGTTTGTGTGAGTGTGTGAATCTTCATAGTGAATATACTTGATAGATATTCGATATATATATATATGATATTAAATAAAGTAAAAGCTACTTGCCATTTAAAGCTCTCTTAAATTCAAAGATCGCATTTAAATCGCTTTTTTATGGGTGGTTCATGACCAACCACACAAGACAACCACTGCAAAACTCTTGTCTCTGGCCTGTCTGTGGTGATGGTGGTGCACATTTGCATATAAAGAGTCGAAGGTCGCCGCAGCAGCAGCAGCAACCACAAAGAAAAAAGACGTCTTCATCAGAGTCGATTGTCGATCGCACCTTTCACCTGCGAGCTGCTACTTATCAAAGATCAATGTTTGTTTACGCTCACGGTGGTGCTGCGTATATATTAAAAAAAGAAAAATATGAACATCTCATTTGCATACAAGCGCTTAAAGTGCTATTTCAGTGCTCGAGGAGCTGTTCGTAAGGCCTTAAACTTGGCATTGATTTACTAGCCGTAACCCTTCCTCCCTACCCCCATCTGTTTAGCTGCCCCCTGATCCACTATCTCTAACCGGACACAATTGATTATCGCAAAGCCATTTAAACGGATGTGCGATTAATCAGCGAACGGAACTCTGGTCTGTATTCCAGATTTCTGAGAAACCCCTTTTTTGTTTTATAACTGGAATAACAGCAATCAAATTTAAAAACAATCAAAACAAACGGTACTGGTCCGTATAAAAAAAAAATAAAACCAACCCTAAATATAGTATATGCATATTATAAGCAAAAGCTACTGGGCGTCGAGGAAGTGAGCGGAAGATCTCAAATTTCCGAATTTCCGTATAACCATCACATGACTGACTAGCCTGATGGAGAACTCATGATCCGATCTCTCTGTCAAGAATGGTTTACACACCGCAGAAGTGAGAGGTCGTTGTGTCGATCAAGAGATTTATATGGAATAAATATTGGCGAACACTGAATACCCTTGCTTTCCATTGTTAAGATATGCTAATATCCTATTGTATGTAAAGAAATCTTGCAAATAAATTTAAAGCAATGTTCAATGCGATCTATTCAATTTTACCCAAACAAGGTGAATTATCTTTATTTTCAAGAGATAATTTATATGATTCCAAATGATATAGTCATCCGATTCGTTTGATTTTTATGTATATTTCAACTAAAGTAAAAATAAGCAGCATCACTTAATTTCCTGTATATAAGTTTAAAGAAAGTCGAGTTCAAATAGGTGAGAAAGAGAAAAAATTGAAAATGACTGGTCTACAAACAAATCTACAATATTGAATAAAAAATATTGATTTTTTTAAACTCTCAGATAGCTATTTACAAAGTTTAATTAAGGTAGCTTTAGTATGCTGATCAAATTATATACAATATAGTTTAATGACTTCCACTTGAATCTGCACCAAATTTTATCAGATAAGCTTCGATAAAAGTCGAGTTCACATAGGTTATAAGGACAGAAAAATGCTAATGCATACACTGATCAAGTTAGATACATATTTTAAAGGTTTATCTATCTCTGTACCAATTTTCATATAGTCAGCTGTAATAGAAGTCGAATTCACATAGGATATATAGATCGGATATAGATAGAGAGATGAAAATATATACAGTAAGTGAGCTTTTGATACTGTTCAAGCTATGTAAATACTGTTTAGGATCCTTTATGCTACTGTATCCATTTTCATAAATATGGCTATAACAGAAGTCGAGTTCACATAGGTTAAATATTTATAGAGATGGATATTTATGATGATCAAGATTAATAAATAATATAGTGGCTCTTAAACAGCAGGTCTTATATGCTATATATAGACACATGGACTGATAAATATAGCAAGATCTTGATAATTAAGTAATTACAAGCTTAAAAGTCTTTACGATGTCTTCTACCAGCTGTCACATAAGATTGCACAACAAACTTATACCCATTTGAGTTTTATAAAAAATGTACAGGGTATAAAAATGCGGATACAGTTACATGCATACATACCCCACGTAGCACCAAGCACTGGCCCCCGGTCACTTGAGCAGATCATCTAGCAAGGCCTTGAGTTCATCTCGAATAACAATGCGAATCGCAGAGGAGAGAGGAGAGAGTGGAGCAGAGGAGGCGAGGCACTCGATGACGACGACGACGTTGGCTTGGCAGCACGTGACCAGCCGAGTTCCAAGCGTATTGCTCATTAAATCCAAGAGCCGGTTTCAGCTCAAGCAGAAGAAGAGGTTGAACAAGAGGAGACAGCAGAAGTGGTGCTGAATAATGGTTTAAACAGCTGCTGATTTGACCACATCGCATCCTGTTGCCCCGCTGACTTAGGCTCAAGGTCGACACAGGATTGCGGTGCGTCGCAATTGAAATTGAAATTTTATGACCGGCCATTAAATGCGGCACTAATGCGACACGCGTTTTTATATCCAACTTAGTTTGAAATTGAAAATTGAGGCTAAAAGCCGAAACCGCCAATTGGCAACCACACAATTGACCCACTCGACGGCGCTGTCTGCATACAAATACGAGCACTTTTTGCGAAGTTTGGCAATGCGTCGCCGATTGCGACTGCGATTTGGACTTCCTACTGATGGTGGTGCTGACTTGGTGATGGTGTCCACTATCAAAGGCCAAGCACGTGCCACCTCACACAAAGAAGCGACCAAAATATGCACGAAAATCGAGCAGAATGCTGCACTGGCTATATAAAGCGCAGTTATTGCCTTTAGTAGGCATTATCAGTCCAGTCTTAACCACCTGACAACCACAGCAACATGTTCAAATTCGTAAGTCTAGTGACAACCACTTGAATTCCTTTACTTGAACCACTTTATCTTATTTTAATTCCACAGATCGTCATTGCCGCTCTCGTTGCCTGCGCCGTGGCCCAGCCAGGCGTTGTTGCACCACTCGCTGCACCACTGGCCGCCTCGGTCGCCTATGCGAATGCCCCACTCTATGCCGCCGGCGGCAGCAGCCAGGTGGATGTGCGCAACAACTATGATGGCACTCAGTCTTCCTACACCACCGCACCCTTCGAGCTGACACCACCCTACTCCAGCCGCTATGTCTCGGGCATTCCAGCTGCCTATGCCGCCGCTCCATATGCTGCTGCACCACTGGCTGCTCCACTGGCCGCCTCTCCCTATGCCGCTCCTCTGGCTGCTCCTTATGCCTCGCCCTACACCCTGGGCTCACCCTTCGCTTCTCCCTTCGCTGCGTCCTACGCTGCACCCTATGCCGCACCCTACGCCGCGCCCTACGCCGCTCCCTACAGCTTCCCCGCCCCCGCACCAGTTGTGGCTTAGACGTGTCCTAACGAAGTTAAATGTTTTCATAGCGAATTTTTAATAAATAAAATCGAATTTTAAAACTACAATCAATTTAAGAACTTTTGATTTGATTTTTAGAAAAAAAAAGATTTATAGAATCCATCTTTCTTGAAGATCGTGAATATATAAAATAACGTTTATAGTATTTATCTATAACCCAAAATTTTCTATTTTATTATATATTAGAATACTCTAAAAATGATTTCCTTCCTTAGTCATATATACCCACTATATACCCTGTAAGTGAGTAGTTCATAAATCGCTCTGTTAACGATCAACTTTCAATATTTGGTCGTCTATCATGCTCGGCAATATTTTATTTAAATGTCATAATCGTTTTCCATTTCGAGCTACACACAAATAACCATCCACTTATATAATATCGAGCGGTGCAAGAAGTTATTTGCCCCCTTCAGTCTGCACCACCATAAAAAACAGAGTGCCAGACCTAAGGCGCCTTCTAAACAAATGTTAAATCGATGACAACAAAGTCACGACTCGTACTATGACTTAAGCGGTTACCACATCAGTTGACCATAAAGACGTTGAGAGGTGTGGTGCATTGTGGTGGCTCAACGGAAAGTGAAGAAGTGCACGTGCAATTTGGCCACTGGCCAATTGATTTGGGTTGGCTTAAACGAAATTTAAGCTATAAATTAATAGACCTAATCCATTGTCAAACATTGATAGCCGCGTCTTCGACTCGAGCAGTTAACAGCAACTGAGCACAAGGACAGCACCACCCGCACCACTCATAAAACTCACAAGCAAGATGTGGCAGCTGAAATTGGTAGGACTATTACACCACAGGAGCTCTAAGCACCACCTTGAACCACAACACTCTTTTTCTTTCAGTCTTTCGTTTTGGCCTTAGCTCTGGTCTGCATTGAGGCCAAGCCTTCGCACCACTTTGATCATTTTAACCATCAGTTGAGCCACTTCAACCACTTTGATCACCTTGAACCATTCCATCATCATGCACTGCCGGATCATGTGGATTATGCAGCACCACTGCAGCTCCAGGAAACTCTTTTACCTGCTCCACTAGCACCTGCACCACCAGTTTGGCCCGCTCCTGCTCCACTGGCGCCAGCACCCCTTTGGTCTGCCCCACTAGCACCTGTACCTGCACCAGCACCTGTTTGGCCCGCTCCTGCTCCACTGCCGCCAGCACCACTTTGGTCAGCACCACTTGCACCCGCACCAGCTCCTGTTTGGCCCGCTCCAGCACCACTTTTGCCAGCTGCTGCTCCTTTGCTGCCCGCGCCTGCACCACTTCTGCCAGCTGCTCACGCACATCTGCTGCCAACCGCTGAGCTGCATCTACCCACTGTGACGCAAGTGTTGCCACCTGTGCTTGAGGCGGTGCCTTTTGCTTCGAGCTATCGCGCAATACCCGGACCTAAGAGAACCACCCACCGTGTCTCCATTGGCTATGCTTTTCCCAAGCTCGTGGCTGCACCACACGCTCATCTGCGCGCTCTGCCTCTGAAGCTAGGTCATCATCATCATCATCATTCGATATTTTAAGCTAGATGGGAATTAGATTGGGAAAGAAGGTCTACATAGAACGTATTCACAAAAACCAAAGAAGTTTTGAGTCGTTTAGAACATTATAAACATTACATTATTTTGTAAATTATGTATATTTTAATTTATATAAATATAAAAAAAATGAAAAGTTAAGAAAATTTTGATTGATTATATTAAAAAAGGTTCTGAAAAGTTAATACGGAAAGGAAGGTGAAAAGTAAAATTGAGAGAAAAAGAATTAGAAAACATATTGAAAATGTTTTAAAATATGTACATATATCATATATTTTATCTATATGTTGCTCATTTTATAGCTGGTTAAAATTTAAATCAATTTTCTTGTTGGGCCGTGTAATATACAGACAAAACTTGCAAGCAAACCAAATCAGGCATTCCAAACACAAAAAGTGACAGTTAACAGAGAAGGAGAGGGCTAGGAAGAGGTGTATGGAAGAGAGGTGTTGAAGGGTGCCTTGAAAGGTGGATAGTAAAGGCAGGGTTCGGTGGAGAAGAGCGGAAAAGTGTACATGAAACAATTACAGTGAAGAAATTGAATTTTAATAAAAGACAAGGAGAAAAAAAAGAGAGAGAAACAGCGGGGCTTGGGTGGTTGACACCACATCATGCGTCACGTCCGATAAATGTGGCTCATTAGTAGGTGAATATCGATGCCACCAGAAAATATATACAAAACATAAAAAACCAAAACAAAACAAAAATAAAACGAAAACTTGCCCAACGACCGAATGTCGGCCACTGGGTTAGACGGTGGTTCAGAGTAGTGTGTATGGTGTGCGGGTGGTGTCGCGCTTTGGCGTGCAATTATGAAAGTGTGCGTCGATAATACGTAACAGACGGCCAATTGATTATTAAGTACAGTAAACGCCCTTCGCACCACGGCCTTATGTAGAAAGTCTTGCAATTCGTTTTGGTATGCCCCACCACAACCACCCAAAAGAGGCAGTATTCATACAGTCTGGCAGAATTATAAAAACGACAACCACTTGACAGTTGGACATCAAAGCTTAGTTAGCCCTCAAGCAATCCACCCAACAAAAATCCAACCCAATCAAAATGTTCGCCAAAATTATGGTAAGTAAATGGATTCCGCTTTCAGGACATGGATTTATAGTATTCTCTGCTTCACAGCTTGTTGCTCTCTGTGTGGCTGGCGCCCAGGCGGGTCTGCTGCCCTTTGCCGCTGCACCTGCACCACTGGCAGCCGCTGGCGTGGTGGCACCCTATGCCTCCAGCTTCAATGCCCATCGGATTAATCATGCTGTAGCCTTTCCCGTAGCACAACCTGTGGCTCCAGTGGCTCTGGCCGCTCCGGTGCCAGCGCCAGTGGCATTTGCTGCACCACCCAAGGTGGCATTTGCTGCTCCTGCTCTGGCTCCAGCACCTGCCTTTGCTGCACCTGCCTTTGCTTCACCGGCCTTTGCTGCACCTGCACCAGTGGCTGCTCCTTTGGCTGCCCCACTGGCCACGCCCTTTGGCTTCGCTGCGCCTGCGCCTTTTGGCTTTGCCGCGCCCGCTCGCTTTGGACTGCCAGCTGCTGCACCTTTCGCAGCGCCCGTGCCTGCACCACTGGCCGTGGCACCCAGATACCCAGCACCCGCTCCCTACTTCTTCTAGATAAAGCCCACTCCTGATTAAATCCCATCCTAACCTAGACTAAGCCCCACTCACACACTTAGACCAAAACACACTAGTAAGCAACATGCTTGGCGAATAAATTGTACATTCACTTTATTTTAAATGCCTAGATCTAAATCCTAATCCTCGCCAGCGCTAGACCCTCACGCTCTTCACATGCCCAATGCGCTGGAAGAGCGGCACATGCTCGAAGGGCGTATGGGAGATGGGCACCGAGTCGTAGGTCACATGCGCGATCTTTGTCAGTGGTGCAACAATGGTATAGCCCGGATGTTGTTGCTCCTCCCCAGTGGCCGGCTGATGGTAAACCACTGCCGTGGGTTGGTGATAAACGAGCATGGCAGCTCGAACTTCGTGCAGGGCCAACAGCAGAAGGATTGTGTAGCAGATACAGAAGATACGCATTCTGAGAGCTCTGATGCGTTCCAGTTTTTGACTGCAGTTCGACTAAGCGAAGAAGACTCCAGTTGTTTCTTCTTGGGGCCTGGCTCATGTACAGTTAGAAGTTTGCTGGTGGCATCTTGAACAGGTTTCTCGGCATTAACTCGATGCATTTCATTTTTTTTTTCCTACTCAGATCGGGAACCAGTTGCAACACCACACACACACACACAGTTCGAGCCGCAGCCACAGTTAACAATCTATAATACTCCACTCACACGAATTCCCAAAACTCGTTTTCAAGTTCAAGTTTAAACACGTCGCTGATCGCTTCTTGTTGTTGTTGTTGTTGTTGTTGTGGTTTGTCCAAGTGTCAGTGACTCTTTTGTAGAGCTTATGAATGTAATTTTAGTTTTTTTATGATATACCTTAAAACTTAAGAAACCAGCTAAAAAGTGGATATCATAATCGTAAAGTTGGTTTAGCGCACATACTAGAGATAGAGAAAAGTATAATCGACCCTATAAAGCTTAGCATAGTGTATGGAACTGTGTAAGTTGACAGAGAAAACTTAAACTGTTGAGTGTGCGTTTTAACTGATTCTAAGAAATCACGAGCTGAAGTGGAATATGAGTGGAAAGATATTTTGTTGAGGGTAAAGGAAAGAACTAATCTTAACTGGAATCAATAATTTAGAAATAAAGGTAAATATTCGTATTTGATGGCAATCGAAAAGTGCGCTATAGCTTGTCTATATATTATAAACCTCCACCTGCAGGTGCGAAATATGAGAGGGAACACCTAAAGTTGAGGTTTTATGGAAAATGGATTGATTGGTGAGCTATATTCTTGCATAGGATCAACAATAACGTCAATTAGAATACAAAATATTCTCAAACAATTGCTCTATGGCTTATGATGTATTTGAAAATCCACCTACACGTGTGAAACATGGGTGGAAAATAATAAAACTGAAATTTTAAATGAATCATTTGGCTGGAAACTTGAGTGAATGCATACAGATATTTTTGATAGGAGTCAACAATTAAATATAAATAAAACTAAATTAAAAAACTTTTTTATCATCAACACCATTCTATGAAAATTCTGGACCATTACATCAAAGCTTTCTTTCGTTGCTTAAATATTCAAAGTAAAGTCTTAAAGCTACGCTCAGTATTTATTTTAGTTTTTTACATATTTTTTAAGTCAAAATTATATTATTCATTTATTTACAGAGCATCTGTCAGTCGTTCACTTTTAACTACCCAAAAATCTTCTTTTTGAGCCTTAGTTACTGACTGAGCTCTTTTTAGTGGCTTTTTAGTTAGCCATTGTCTATTGGGGTTTATTGTCTTTAAAGACCTGCTGGTTGCCCAATCTCTTAACGATCGACACTCTGGGCCTTAGAGAACTGATAACAAATCTTTTTGTTGATCTGCTCTTTATACATAAATTATTGCGTCACATGATGCGATGAGAAACTGAGAGCTCATTGACCTTATTTTGAAGTGTGTTTTTTTACATTTATTCCCAATTCACTTAAGTTGCAGCTAATCGATTCTAGTCAAAGTTAAAGCATTTGACTTAGTGGAAAAGCAGCTTCAAATGCAATTGCAGTCACGCCCAAAACTTTGTCGCCTGCTGGCATGTTGTAAATTCAACACTTACCCAATTCATGCCGGACCACATTGCGTATGAGCAACGCGTTTACCGGGTGAAATGTCTTTGACCAAATGGAAAAAAAATAAATAACAGACAAAGTAGATTAACAGAAGCAGCCAGCAAACGTTGTCCAAATGCAGTGCCCATTAGATCATCGACAGCCCAATTTTGGTGGCAACTGCTGAACTGCTGGTTCCTGCCACATATAAAAGAGGCATGCCTCGACCAGCTGCAGCAGCACAAGCGCAACAGAGCTTTTGGAGTAAATCACGTGGCACCAACTAATAGCTAATAGCAAAATGTATAAAGGAGTAAGTCGAAGGAGCAAAAAATTCCTAGTTTAGATAAGCCTAATCCCAATCCTAATCCTCTTTAGCTCTTCTTGCTGGCAGCGCTATGCTTGAGCTGCTGCCTGGCTGCTCCGGGGCCAGAACCAGCTCCAGCACCGGCACCAGCTCCGGCGCCAGCTCCAGCGCCCGCGCCCAGCTTTGGACATGACTATCATCTGGGCTACGGTGGTCTGGGCCTGGGCCTGGACCACTATGGTGGACACTATGGCGGACACTATGGACTGGGTCTGGGCTATCATGCGCCCATCATCAAGACGATTGCTGCGCCCATCATCACGAAGACCATCATTGGCAAGAGCTATCTGGGCGGCTACGGCTATGGCCTGGGCCATGGCTATCTGGGCGGCTACGGACATGGTATCTATGGACATGGACACGGACTGGGTCTCGGCTTGGGCTTGAGCCTGGGCTATGGTCATGGCTATGGACATGGCTATGGCTGGTGAACGCAGTCAGAGCTCGCTGGGAACGTGTGAGAGTCATCAAATCAGTTGTAAAACTAAACAATCAATCAATAAAGCTAAGAGTTACTCTTGATCAATACGAAATATATATAATTAAAAATTCAAATTCACTTTTTCTCAAATTTTGTAAGCAAACGAAATGAAAAGCAAAAGTAGCCAAAGATGTGGTTTCCACGTCGGGATCTCTACCAGCCATGACCCAGGCTTAGAGCAGGACCAGCAGCATACGATCTGTAGCCAAGTCCATATGGAGAATGGCCCAAGCCAAGTGGTGCATGCGCCAGACCGAGTGGTGCATGAGCCAGACCAAGTGGTGCATGTGATAGGCCAAGTGGTGCGTGTGCGATAGCTGGAGCAGCATAGCTTATCCTAGGTCCCAATCCATAAGCAGACAAGCCCGGACCATGAGCCAGAGCTGGCGAGCCATAGCTATAGCTAGGACCCAGTCCATACGAGGAAATCGAAGGTGCGGCCAAGGCGTGGCCATAGGAGATGGCCGGTGCAGCAGCCAAGCCACCCAAATAGCCAGGAGCAGCAGCAGCGCTGGCCAAGCAGCAGCAGAAGGCGACCAGGAACTGGGAGAAGTTCAGAGTTAGCTAAGAACAAACAGAGCTAGCTCCTTATGTGAAGACTTACATATTTGAACATGTTGCAAGTGGAGTTTTACACGCGGCGAGAACACAACGTTTAGTAATGCCTGCTAACTGGGCTCAAATGCTTTTATAGCCAGATTCGAGTCGGGCCCAAAATAAAATCAAATCTTTATAACGAGAACTGAACTTTTACTTTTGTTGGAGGCTGCGAAACTTCGTGTGCGCATGCAAAGTGCAGTTCGTGGCTGTTTGGCTAGATGAAGGTGGTGCAGGTAAGGCAGGTGGTGCAGGCGGTGGCTGCCAGAGACCCGCCCAGGCCAATGCGGATGTTTGGCATAGGCAACTTAGGCTCTGCAAATATATATATACATAATCATAAAATCTGTGTGAACGAGTTTCCGAAAAAGAAAAAAACAAAAACATTTAAGAACTGGTCGCCGGTGCGTGTTGCGCTTGATATTGTCCGATATTTATCTTTTCCAGCGAATGGCGCGAGCAATGCGTAAATTGGCCATTTAGCAGGATTTTTAAAGATTAAGTCTTAATTACAGCGTTTGGTTCGAGCCAAATTGCCCAGCACCAGCCCCAGCACCACAAAGTACTTAATAGCACTTAAAACAGCCTAGAACAATACGTGGGAAAATTATAGAAAAGTTTTAGAATACACTTCACATAAATATACTAAGACAGCCTACAAGAAAAGTATTGATAAATTTTAGTACTAAAAATTTGTGAATATTTTTTAGAGATTTCAATAAATTTCATATTACAAAAGTTTTAAAAAGAGAAAAATCAAAAGAAAATAATTTCTAAGAATTTTTTGGCATACCCGAAATTCAAATTATATTTAAGCTTAAAAAATATTATAGAATATTAATATTATACTTTTTTTGTAATGCCTCAAAGTAGGTAATTTAAAAGCAATAAAAGTATGTGGTATGTGGTATGTATATATATATTATTTTCTTAAAAACCTCTTAGTATTGACCTTATTGAGTATCAAATAGGAATTCGTAGTATAGGAAAACCTAGCTGAAATAAATAGAAATTTTTTTTTGATTGACTAAGGATTATACCGCAAAAATAATATCATATAGAGTATAAATTTAACTTTATGTATTGAGAAGAATATAATTCGAGACAAGCCTCTAACTCCATGAGAAAATATTTGAAACTTAAATAATAAAATGTTTTAATAATTATGAAAAATGCTTGAAGAACTGTTTCAGAGTTGGGCTTGGCTAACTGGCTAAGTATCATATAAACTATTTAATACTTCTCTATAGTATAAACTGTAAAATATAATATATAAACTATATTATATATATTAAAAGTTGTGAAATATATTTTTTGACACAAACTCATCTCATGTGTATTTATATAGCTCGCATGGACTCTTGAAATGCTCAACTAAAAGTATTTTCAATTTTTATAGCTCTTCTCGCTCTAGTTCTTCACTTTTCGCTCAGTGTACGCGTGTTATAATGCGAGTTGTTATGCTGATTGCTCGAGCCGGACTTCTATATAAACTTTATCTAGGGCAATTGTCGATAACTGATGTGTGTTTCGAGCCTAGCGGCTGCTGCAGTCGTCACAGGCGTCGCAAGGTCGTTAAAGAGGGATTCAATCTAAAGCCCCCTTCAATCTACGCCCATTGTGCACCACAAATTTTAAATGCAATCATAAATTCAAAGCTATCAACTGCGAGCACAATGCGATTTGTTGTTGTAATAATTCTAATACACATATTTATTGTTGGTGTTCTTGTTGTTGTTGTAGCTGACAGTTAATTGCAGCGCTGCTCGCCCCTCGACCCCGCCCCCCACACGCATAAATCAGACAGAAACTTTACGTAAAACTTAAAAGCCCAACTTTTTAAAGTGCCTGCGCCTGGTGGCTATCTGCACCGCCTGCAACACCACCACCACCTGCACTGCACCGCTTGTCCACTCGCCGCAACGCCCTGCGGTGCAATGCGAAATTGACTGCGTAAATCTTAACTCCCCTCGGCAAATGGAAAGGCGGCTGCCCGCTTGACAATGGCCAGACTCTGGGTAATTGCAGCGGGCTGTGATTATGCGTAACTTACGCCCAGGCAAAATATTTGCATACAAATGCGTTTGCCAAGTGGGCGACACATTTGAATGCCCTCTAAACATTGCAACTGAGTTCATAGGGTATATGGATTAGGAAATTCGCAGAGAGAGGAGTCAATCATTCCCCAAGTTTTAATTATATAAGCTTGATGAGTCATGCAGAAGCTAGAGATAGTTGAAATTTATAATTCACTATATTACATAATATTTAATTAAAATATTCTACCATTTTCTGGATATCGATCAATTTCGATTGTTATGTCAAAATCAAGTGCTATTTATAACTGAAAAAAAGGCAAGGAAATTGAAAATATGTATTTTTCTAAGCTCAAGTTAAACAGAACTTTTCATATCTGATCGTTATCTCTTACCATTTTTACATATATCGACTTAAATCTTATATATCTGATTGGTGGATGAGCATCAAGAGTTATGAATATCAGAACTAAATACAGAGAAATTCCAAATACTTCTTTACTTTACTTTACTTATTTACAACGTAAAAAGATCTTTTATATTTAATTCATGTCTCCCACCAATTTTGTTCATAATTGATAAATATCGATTATTTGATCAACATATACAGTCTTATGTATCTGTAAAGAAGCTATAGAAACTTCATATATTTATTCTCATATATTACACAGAGCTAAGTATGTCACATTTGATTACCATTTCCTTTTTCCATCGATAAATAAATATTTAAATTCATGGTTTTTCACATCATTCAAAGACTATAAGAGCTAAAGACATCAAACTTGGTTTGAATATTCTTGTGATAATTACACATAATAAGAATATTTTCTTTTATAAATACCTACCTCCATTGTGCAGAGCGAGAGGATAAGTAATTAAAAATATAGCTTAGTTTAGCCTCTCTCCCAGTTCTAGTAGTCTTACTTGCTTTTTAGCAGGTTCAATAAAACACGATAAGCTTCATATAAGAACTATCGAGCTTTTTGAATACCTTCCCATATTGCCCAAATCTAGACTCTAGAGTAATAGTAACACCAGCTTCATAGGGAACAGAATATCTTTCAATCGAGCCCACATTTTTAACAGTTCGACATTTAGTTAAGGGTATCTTCCGGTCGAGCACACAAAACTAGTATTGTTTAGAGCAGGCAATTCTTAGCAGACACTGTAGCCGGTTTATTGACTCGTACAGTGAGCACTAAAAAATTAAATTCAATTAAAATTTTGTCACTTGTGCAACGCGTCGATTAAAATCGACCTTTATTGATGTCTGCACAAATTAAATGTGTCACCTGGCTGGGCAGTTGCCTAATTGTTGGCACTGTGTACGTTTACTGACAGTCAATACTGTGGCCATTAAATGCCTAATGTAGCGAACAGCAGGTGGGGAGCTGATTAAAATGTGTGATCGCATGGCAAACGAGTTGCCTGGGAAATATTATATTAGTATATAAGTATTTGGCCAATTATTAAGGCGTTGCAGTGGGCGTGGCGCTTCGCCCTGTTAGCAAATGGCTAGAAAATCCAATTTGTAGGCGTCAAAAATCATGCAAAATGCAATCGAGAACTTGCTAAAAATCCGCATTTGATTTAATTTGCAATCAGTTCGACATTTGAACATTTTAATGAAATGCATTTTAGTTGCAAACTAAGCTTGGTACCACGCGGCGTCTGATTAATGCACTTGCTACAAGGAGTGGCAAGGCCCATTCAACTGATGCTTGAGATTTCAGATTCGAGTCTATTTCCCAGTGGCGCCTTTTAATTAAATGCAGCAGCAGAAGCAGACAACTAGATGCGGCAAGCTCTGCAGCAGCTGTTGCTGCCACACGCAACAAAACGGGGCACGTTTCAATTAAAAATAAGCCAAGAACAGAAGTGCTTGAGTTGTAGAAGATGAGATACTCTAGTTTATAAAACTCTTATAAAAAATATAATTAATTTAATTATTTCTTTATTTCTAATAAACACATAAGACCATAGCATAAAATTTCACTTTTTCTCTCATTTTTATCATAATTACTATATTTTATGTATAGAGAAATGTCTATAGCTCAGTTCAAAAAAGTTTTACATTTAAGCATTACATTTTCCCATCAGAGATCAGTTCCCCCCTTTTAACCCATTTCCGTATATACGGGGTATACTCAGAATCAATGCTGGCAGCTCACAAATAGTAAACACTGCAGAGAACAACACGGGAACCAAGGGATTATGGGGTGCCAACATCGATGCCAATGAACTCTAGGGTCCAGCATATATCCAGGGTTCAGGGTCCAGTTGTTTACTTGACTTTGTGGCACGTGTGGCATGCAATAATAATTGTTATTTAAAGTGTTCATAATTATGAAAAACAACCTCAACATGGTTCGAAGCAACGGCCTAGCAATGTCTACTGTACTCATACCTGCACTGAATAATTGAAATATTGCCAAACCAGGGCCAAATACTTTTTTTGGTTGGACTTTACTGCCGTAGTTAAACCGCTCGTTAAACAAGGCCAACAAATCCTAACCAAATACAAATTGTTTAATACACTACACGATAATCCACATTCCTAAATCAAAATCTTAGTCACTTCCGCCTTGAGGCCAGCTCAAGCTGTCGTCAGCAGCTGCCTTCTGTGGATGCGATTATCATAATTTAACGCTTACCAATCCTCTGATCAGCCACAAACTGCTGTTGACTACGGCTTACGTGCCCGTCATTTTAACGTAACCCAGTTGCAAGTACATATATTCAATCAGCTACTGCGAACTGCGGACTGCGCATTTTAATTGTAATTCACATTAAAAATAGAAACCGATTTGGTAGAGGGGCATCAATGGGTAAAGAGCTGTGCACTCAAGGTGAAGGAAAAAACAAACAAGCGAGTGTCCTTGCAGGGTTCCAGTGGATCAAAGTGGGGCTTAGGAAGGAAAAGTCCCTAGAAGTCCCGCGCATCAACATTTTATGTTTTAGGTATAGATGTATCTGGAGAGTCTAAAATAAGCTGAGGAAGAAAATTTGCATTAAGGAAGACAAATTTCATAGAGGAAGAAAAGATTCTTAGAGGATGAGAAACGGAAAGATTCCTTGGGGAAGAAAAACTGCCAAGAAAAAATAAAACTTCATAGAGGAAACATCCTAAATTAAGGAAAACTTTCTAGAATGAGCTAAGGAAGGAAATTTTGATAAGAAAAGAAAGACTTCATAGAAGAACGAAATTCTGTAGAGGAAAAACTTTTTTAAGAAATGAAAACATACTTGGAATTCATGGAGGAAAGAAATCCTCATAGAGGATGGAAAACATCCCAAAGGCATGAAAACTTTTAGACGAAAAAAAACTTTTTTGAGAAATGAAAACGTCCAGCAGGAAGGAAAACTCCCTAGTCCGTGATCATGCGCTATAGGAAAACCATATTAATATAAAGTTCTGATAGTTAAGATATAAAAAATCACAATTATTACGTTTTACGCAAAATGCATTTATTGAAACAATAATATTTCCACTCTAACCGCATCAAAATAATACTAAAAACTCAAAAACCAAACAGATAAACCAAAAAGTCGAGTAAAGAAAAAGTCCAAGGAGTGCTCGAGGAAATAAAAATTGCGTGTTGGCAGGATCCAGGTACATAAAAGTGGGTCAAATTGTTGAGTTGTTATCCTTGCTTAACGGTAGTAGGCGGCATAAGGATAAGCGGAGTAAGCAGCGGTGTAGGGATATGCGGAGTACGGATAGGCAGCAGCAGCGGTGTAAGCGGCGGTGTAGGGCGAGCTATAGGCGAGTGGTGCAGCAGCGGTGTAGGCGCTATAGGCCAGCGGTGCAGCAATCACAGCGGGCTTGGCAGCGACGCAGGCCACAATGGCGAACAGGCAAAGAGCGAACTACGAAAAGGAATCACTTATAGAAAACGCTTTTTAGATTCAAAATTTCACACTTACGAATTTGAACATTTTGGAAGTTTGTTTGTTTTGTTTGTTTGGTTGGTTTGTAGTTAGTTGCTTGTTCTGAAGAACTTGACTGATGCCTACTGCAGCATTTGCACGAACTTATATACCCTAAACGCACAAAAGTGTTCAGGCCCCAAAAAAAAACAAAAACTAATGAAATTATTAATTATTATGCACGGCCAGGCGTTTGGATGCTTTTGCCTGCCAATTCAGCCGTCGGCTTGTCGTATCGATTCACGCCAAGGAGAATCTCAGCTACCAAATTTGCACTTTACTTTTAGTTTCATTAGCGGCTAGGCTGAAGGGAGGGAGGCAGGGTAAAGCGGGCGGGGTCGCTGCCCAGCCAGACGCAATATGTATTTATAAACGTGACGCAAAAACAGAAGAAAAAAATCAAGCGACGATCAACAAATCGAACTGAAACGTTGACTGGCACGTGATTGGCATACGGAGCTTGGGCTTGGGTTTGTGACCCACTCGCAGCACCACTGTCGATCACCCATAAATGAATTTATAAAGGCAAGCGAATGCCCCACATGCTGTTTCATTTGAACAGTGGAAAGCGCTTAGAACACAATCATGTATAAGAAATTGCTAAGCTTCAAGCGCAGCTCCGATAAGACGCTCATTGTGAATGAGGAGCAGGAGTCGAGCTGCCAGCGAAAAATTGTGGTTCCAGCTGAGGCGAGCTGTTCTACCACCTGCTGCACCACTTGCACCACTTGCTGCTGCTGTTGCTGTGACTTGAAAGAGGATCGCTCTAGGCTCTGTCAACTCTGCACCGCTTCACTCGTGCTACCCAGCTGCGTGGGTGCTATTCGAGCGCTGCAGTGCAACATTTTGCAGCAAGCAGCAGCAGCAACCCACAGTCAACAAAAACCACAACAAACACTAAAACACAGCTGCTGCCAAGCAGACAGCAAGTGGCTTTCAGCCTCGGAATCCCTAACGCGACACAAATTGCAAATCGTTACAAAGCCGCGTTGTTGTTGTTAGTTTCAATAATTGTAATTATAGTCAAATTAAATCCAAATATAAATATTAAGTGATTGTTTTATATAAGAGATATAAACTTTATAATATAGAAAATATATGTGTAAAGAAATTTACTTGCTTATATATTAAAAGCAAGGAATCTTATAACTGAAGAAACAAACTTATCATATACTTCATATTTACTATACTATCATATACATATACATCTCAGGTTTTTGTTTAATTTATTTACATATATAAATGTTATTATATTATAGCGATTGCTTATTATATCATTCAGTGACATTTTCTAGTTTTACTCTGTGGCTCGATCACGGAACATAGTTGATTATCATCTGCTATGAATCATTTTTCTAATCTAAAGTCTATATTAGATAAGTTGTCTACCTTTCCAACAAAACTCTAATCAGAACTGATACTTATGGGAATTTAAAGTCTTAATCCATAAAGTCAAATAAAATTTGAAATTTTAAATTAAATTTTAAAAAATATGTTTGTGCTGTTATAAATTGTTTACAATCTAACAAAAACAATTATATATTAACTTAAGTAAATCAATTTTCTCTTTACCAAAATCAGTATTTATTTAAAAATATATCAATATTTAAAATAAAAAATTTTTTAAAATAAATCAATATTTATTTAAATAAATCAATATTTATTTAACTAACACAATACTTATTTAAAATTTTTCCATCTTCTTTTCAGAAGCTTTTCAGACCACTTTCGCATATTTTGTTAGTCAGCATGAGGAGTCAAAAAGGAGTCCAAAAAGTTAATCTTCAAATTTGTGATATACTCGTATAGACTCTCCTATATGAAACGCAGAACGAGCATATCATTTTTTTCGATAAATCCTCTCATTTCCTAAATGGCCATTACGACTTACGACTTGGTTTTTAAGGCTTAACTCAATGATTACAAGATGGAATTTGCTTTGAAACATATATATGTGTATATACGGGATATATCTATATATAAACAGCGAATTGGATATCAAAGTTTTCACAAATCATATATCTTATACATCTTTTTTGTATACCTCTTTCATTTGCCCAGCAAACATATTTAGTATATTCGCTAGTTAAGCTCCCCAACCCAATAATAATTTCATCAAAAATCCAATAATTCCATTTGAGCAATTATTTTTTATTCCAAAAAAAAGATGATGAGTCAAACCATTCGATGAGTCATTTAAAGGTATGTGGTGTAGGCAGCGGTGTAGGGATAGCTATAGGGATAAGCAACGGGCGCAGTGTAGGCAGCGGTGGCAATGGGAGCAGTAGCAAGTGGTGCAGTATAGGCGGCAGCAACGGGAGCGGCGGCAACAATGGGCGCGGCAGCAATGCCATTGAAATTGCGTGCCACATACTGCGAGCTGGTGGCAGTTACCACCGCGGGAGCCGCATCCACAAACACAGCAGGCTTCGCCTCAGCCACGCTGCAAGCGAGCAGGGCGCAGAGCACGAAGAGGGCAGCAGACTGCAAGCAAAAAGCAATTAGGATTTACGAAAAACAAAAAGTCGGACTCTAAAGAAACGCACCAGTTTGAACATGATGAAATGTTTGGTTAGAGCTATCAAAGTAGACTATGCCACAGGGTAGATCGCCTGCAGTTTTATAGCCACGACATTTTGAATTCTACTAAAAACAATATTAGAAGCGATACAAAATATAAAAGACGAGCAGCCGAATGCCTGGCTACGTGCCCAGCTGAGCAGCTGGAAAGGTCTTTTGCTTTGGGTATGTCGAGCACGTCGCCAAAATGTGAGACCATAAAAAATTTTGAAGGCAGCCACCAAAAAAAGATATCTATATATATATATACAAAACAGTAGCTGTTCCGATTAAATTTATGCGTTCAGTTAACTGACCTGCCCTTCTGAGCGCGCGGTCGAAAAGGAAATATCCCCCGCCCCTTATGTGCTTGAGTTTGGGGCATGTTGCATGCTGTTAATCGGATTGCATATGTCGTTTGATTCAAGGTCGAGGGTTGCAATTTGCTTATGCAACCAAGTTTTTCGGTCAGTCATCACACTTTTAATCCATGTTGCAGCATTGATGACCACTGCCCCAAAATGTGTTGTTGCATGAAAGCATTTGCCACGCAACTAGCGCCGACGTGGGCGTAAAGCCCATTACAGACATTCAATCTGTCCAGTTCGAATCGCATATATAACACTTATAACATTTTTCGTAATCGGCGAAAGGCAAAAAAAAAAGAAAACAAAGCGCAGGCCGACATTTCTTATCACATATAAGCTTTTTATTTTATTAATGGAGAAGTATCTCAAATAAATATGAGTGCTGCAGATTGAGCAGGCATGACTACAGGATGCCCTGTAAAAAGTTGTGGGGGATAAAGAAACATGTTTTTAATGCAAAAATATCTCAAAAATGAGCATGGAAGAAATACAGAAAGTTTGTCTTAAAGAGTTAAGGAAGTTCTTATGATATATAAGGCATAAATTATCTATTAGCATGCAGCAGTGGAAGTAAGCAATAAATATATTTAGCCACAAAGGAAAACCTTTATATCATGTTCTCAGTATCTTTCTTGAATAGTTTTCGAACTTAGACAATAACAGACAACTTAGACATACAACAAAGATAGTTAGTAAAGGTTTTAAGTTTAGTTTTACGATTTCTTTAAGACAGGCAAATATTATATTAATAAAAACAGATAATATTTACGAATCTATTGAAACAAGCTAGTTTTCAACTCGAAAAATCTATACTGTCTTGCTTAGTTTACGAGTTTCCTTATTCAGATAAAAGTATACATACGGGATAGATAAATAAAAAGATAAATAAATTAAAATCGATTTAATCCTTCTGCATCACACAGATATATATACTATATAAGCTCGAAGAAATTCTACACACAAGCTGATCATCCCCAGCCCTAAGCTTTTCACAGAGCATTTAAAACACGATAATCTCTTTATAAATATATATGTATATTAAGATTTATATATATAATATATAATATATACATAAACGATCGGCTGCAACAAATTCCGTTGCATTGCTTTTCTGTAATAACTTGCAATCCGCAACTTTTCTTGCAGTTTACGGAAAGCCTTCGCAGCGCGCGGTTCACAATGCGTATACGTCATATTTATCTACTGCTCCTGTTTGTCCTCGCACACAACGGTCCTGCGTTGTCTGGCGATGTCTACATGAGTTGTGATGAGTTCGAACAGCACATGTACATGGATGCCAGCGAGGCATTCTGCACGGTGACGGGCTTCGTTGTGACCCACAGCCAAAATGTGGTTGTCAAAAACTTTCTGCCCGGGAATATGGTGAAGTTTATGAAGTTCTACGATTCGACTTTACTTTCGGTGCCTTTTCATCTGTTCGAGACTTTTACACACTTGAAGACCCTAGATGTGTCATATACGAGCATATTGGAGCTGACGCGGAATACCTTCAGTGCAGCGAGCAACTTGACGTATTTGAATCTGAGCTACAACAATTTAACTTCCGTGCAGACGTCTGTCTTTATCGGAGCCAATGCTCTGATGCGCCTGGACTTGTCGTACAACCGAATATCGCAGCTGAGTGAAAATGCCTTTTGCGGCTTGCATATTCTCAACAAGCTGCAGCTGACGGGCAATCGTTTGACTGATCTGCACAAGGACATCTTCAAGGACAACGAGTATTTGGAATCGGTTTCGTTTGAGAGTAATTCCTTAACCTTCATCCAACCGGAGGTCTTCAGTCGCATGCGTCGCATCAAGGAAGTGAATCTATCGAACAACAAGCTAATACGCGTGCATCCGGACACGTTTGCGGAGGCAGCCAGCTTGGAGAGTCTGTTGTTGGCTACAAATTCGTTGGACAGCTTTCAGCTGACTAACAAAAGCATTATCCATCAACTTCATTTGGATTACAATCACTTGACCAATCTGACAGTCAATGCAACTCGATTTGTGCGCGCCAATTACAACAACATTAGCTCGATTCAAATGCATCAGGCCTTGCAGCTGGAGACATTGGAGCTGCGTGGCAACCGACTGCGAAGCATTGCGAATATAACGAATCTAACGGCTCTGCTGCATCTGGATCTCTCCTACAATCCCATTGGACCTTTGAGTGTCAGCACCTTTGATCAGCTGAAGCGTCTGCGAAATCTTTACCTACGCTCGAATGGCGTCCGGGAATTGCAGTTCGGCATGTTCTCCAAGCAGAAGTATTTGGAGATACTTGATCTGTCGTTCAACAACTTGACCAACCTCAATCTGGATATATTTGTGCCCTATTTGACAAACCTAAAGCAGTTCTTTGTCGACGGCAATTTACTCAGCGAGGTGCAGGGCAATCGTAGCTTCGCCCAGGCCTTTCCCGTACTCCAGAAACTTGGAATTTCGAGAAATCGCTTCAACTGCTCCTACCTACATCATCTGCTAATACCGCCCTACCTCACAGACATTGTGACCCTACATATCGAGCCGGATAACAGCACAGATGAGACGCCGCACATACGTGATGTCTCCTGCATCAGTCTCTCATCAGCACATTCTGCTTCGAAGGAGGGCGCCATACAGGAGGAGCCCATGCAGGCATTGCACAAGCAACTGGAACTGTTGCGCGCCCACTCACAAAATCTGGAGCTGCATTTGCTCTTTATGAAGCTCTTCTTCTATATCATGGGTGGGCTGGTCCTCATATCCTTGGTGACTCTGAATGCGCTGCGCTTGCGCAAGTTCCAACGCTCGGGCCGCTACAATCGCAGCAGCATTGTCTTCCATTCGAATGCCACAATGGACGCCTAGTATCTCTTTAGCATAAGCCAAAAAGCAAGCCTAAGCTTAAATCAACATTAAGATTAAAGAAATGCAATTTATAAATATAAATAAATCTATATATGATAAGACTGTAACCAGGAAATCTTTTGGAGCAAACAACCAAATGAAGGAAGACATAAAAGTCGAGACCTCGACACAAACTTCCTGCTGCCCCTCGAGATAAGCGCCAGGCAAAGACCTTGAACAGAGCCCCGACAACTGTCTATATATATATTCATATATATGAAAGATAAAATGAACAAAAACAATTTCAATTCCGAGTTTCAGTTTTTTTTATTCGTATTTTCGTATTTTCGCAGATATATTCTTATCTACTTCCGGAGCAGCAGAGGAGCTGTGCTGTAGGCGGCAGCATAGGGCGATGCCACATACGGAGAGGCAACATAGGGAGATGCCACATATGGGGATGCCACATAGGGAGAAGCCACGTACGATGATGCCACATAGGGAGATGCCACATAAGGAGATGCCACATAGGGTGCAGAGTAGGCGAGTG
Source organism: Drosophila gaucha (assembly GCA_035045545.1). NCBI lineage: Eukaryota > Metazoa > Arthropoda > Insecta > Diptera > Drosophilidae > Drosophila > Drosophila gaucha. The sequence continues at coordinate 3,569,686 of JAWNOY010000222.1, forward strand.
GAGCCACAATTCCTGGCTTGGCTGCAGCGCAGGCAATCAAAGCGAAGACGGCGAGGATAATTGACTTGAACATCTTGGTTGTTTGGTGTTTTGGGTTGAGCTGCTGTTGAAGTAACTGAACGGAACTGATGATGACAGCTGCTTGAGCTATGGCTTTTATACACGCCAGCCAGTAGGTAGAGCCTTGACGCAGACGGCGTGCTAGCCCAGCTAATGAGCCAAACGGAGCTAGAGTTACAAATTGTTTAAGCCACTTACGCATATAACTGCCAATTGGGCTGGCTACGTGCGGCGCCTGACCAATTGCCCAAGAGAATACCATGCACGTTGGCCAAGGTCTTCACGAAATTGTTGAGTACAATTTGCGTATATAAGCCATGGGTCGACACTTGCTTAAGCATCAGTTACATTTGTTTCATCAACAACCAACAACTAAATATGTTCAAGTTCATCGCTGCTGTGGTCCTCGGTCTGGTTGCCTGCGCTGCCGCCAAGCCTGGCATTGCTTACTCTGCACCACTGGTGGCTGCCGCCCCCGCTGCTGCCGTCTACAGCACTGAATACCATGGTAAATTCGCGGCGCCCTATGTGGCAGCTCCCTATGTGGCATCACCGTATGTGGCGTCTCCCTATGTGGCATCCCCATATGTGGCATCCCCATATGTGGCGTCTCCGTATGTTGCCTCTCCGTATGTGGCTGCGCCCTATGCTGCCGCCTACAGCGCAGCTCCTCTGCTGCTGAAGAAGTAGACTTCCACTGACTCACTGGAACTGGAAAATTGATCATATTTTAAGGCAAAAATAAAAAATTGAAAACGAAACTAAACAATTGTATTTTTATTTGGCTGCAGCCTAAAAGTTAGCTACAATATACCAGCTAGCTTAACCCTTATGTCAAAGTGGTTGCGTAAAAAAGACAAGTATAAATTGAAATGTTTTCTTTGGCATTGCAATATTTTTACAATGATACTAAACGGAAGAACTCACAAATAATCAAATTATTTGGTTCAGTTGTGCATATATTTAAAGTATAAGTATTCCAGAATTACCACAACACAATACAATGATACAACGATATCTAATATAAAGCTGCCAATTCGATTTCCGAAACCATTTTGCTTCCAGACGCCATGAGCTATTTACGCAACGAGAGTGAGCGCGTAGTAAAATAGTTGACAAGTGTCTCTTTCTTATTTACATGCTCGCTTTTGCCTGCAATCCAGACGACTTAACATGGAAAAAAGTAACGTTATATTCGACGAGCACCATGGGTGCTTGCTTGAAGATGATCAAGGCAGAGGACGAAAAAAGTACCGTATTAATGTATGTTGTTGTTGCTGCTTGCAAGTGATTTGATGCTGCTTTATTTGAGCGTGCAAAACAAGTGCACTGTTTGTTTCTCTCTTTTGCATATGAATCGAATATCATGAAGAGAGAGAACGAATGAAGGACCGTTGCCTATGCATACGTTGTTGCTGAGCATTTGATTTTTTGTAGTTTCCTGACTACCATTTTAGTTCCAGGTACTAAGACCAACTGGACTACTCGAGAAAACGCAATACATAAAAATGACTACGTTTGTCTCTTTCTTTTGTATGTTAATTTCTATGTACCGATGACCGATAATGAAAAAGGGAACCATTTTCTGTATGCAGTGTCGTTGCTATTGTTATTGTTATTGTTTTTAAGTAATGAAGTCGAATTCTGCTTCCAAGTCTTTATTACTGTGAACTGTTTCCTCTTTAATACATAACCGCTCTTTAATACACTAAATTACCCGCTAAAGCTGTTGGTGTTCATAAAATTAAATGTAAATGCAAGATTCAGGGTTAAGTTCCCAAATGACAGGCGGTCCAAGAACGGCTTGTAATTAACTGGTATGGAAAACGGCGGCCACTTTGGTTTCTTGCCTCTGCTGGATGAATGCAGCAGATGCACGAAACCGTTCATCAGCTGCTGCATATCCTGCATTAAGTCTTTGTTCTGTGCAACTCTCAAATGCTCCTTACTTTCACCTGGTGGAGAGAGGGGCAGGTGTAGTTGGTTTCCAGTCGGTTGAGCCATACGCTGCGTGGGCGTAATCACGTATAGATGAAGTGGCAAAGCGTATCTCAGTCGTAGCAGCAGAGCCATACAGATCCACAGCACCCGAAGCAACTGCGCCAAAGATGAAGCTACAAATAAGTGTGCAACATTCAAGTCCAAGATAAAAGACGCCTACTTACTGACCAGGCCATTTCGCCTGGATGGCCGTGAGCTAACTGCAGCAGCTGAAACCACATGCCGCGACTTTTATAGCCTGAGCCACAGTCCCAAAACGAAATAATATAAAAAGAAATATATAACAGAGTTTCCAATCAAGCTCAACGAATTTATTTAAGTTCAGGCCTTTCGCCTTAGACGAACGCAGCTAATTTAAAGCCAGCCATGGCCATGGCCGTAACCATATCCAATGGGTCGCACAATGCTGTGTGTGGGCCAAATGGGACGCACCACATGCACCGCGTGCACCGTCTGCCCCGGCCAGCCATGATACGAGGAGCTGCCCAGGATGGGCGTTGCATGCAACAGTCCAGGTGCCGCATAGGCAATAGCCACGCACAGACACAGCAAAACCAACTGCAACCAAATGCAATTTCAAATCAAAATCAAAAATTAAATAAAGAAAAGAGCTAAATACCCACCAGTTTGTACATGTTGAGGGCGTTTGAATAGTGAGAAGAACTGAAACTCGTTGCGTAGCTGTCAGAAGACTCGTTGATTAGCTGCACAGACTGCGGCATTTATATAACAAGCGGCAAGTGGCCATGGGCTATGGGCAATGGGCTGCTTGCAACCCAATGCTCGACCTTCGTTCTTTGATATCTTAGCCCAGCTTTGTTTGGCTTTTGGGCCAGCTCGCGTTTCGCAAGTGAATGACTTGAGTTCTCTCGACTCGAATATCACACTATTTAACCGCCAGGCCAAAACTTTGGGGCAAGTGACACGCTTTGCTTCTTGAGCTGCGGCTGCGAGTTCATTTCTGTGCCATGGACTTTGAGCGGCGAGAAATCTGGAGCTAAGATAGTTATGCTGATGATATCCTAAACTCTTATAAACCCAGTTAAGACAATGTTCAACTTAAGTTTCTATAACAGTTAAGCCCTAAATTCATAGCTCAACTTTAGAAGATAATTATATTCAGCTATTACATTCCATTTTAACTCAGGTTATATTTAGTGAAAAGCTGCGCAATTGCCTTCAATCAACACCAGCAGCAGCAGCAACAACAACAACAACTAGAACTGACCGGAACTGACCAAAACAGTAAATACTACGCAGATATATTGAATAATAAGTACTATACAAATATATATACACAAAGGCATTAATTGCCCGATGCGTAGGCGCTTGTTTTTGGGCCTACCTTCGGTTGATAGCAAAGAAGGAATCACTGCCGGAAAACAAAGCGTTGCGCACTTGGCAAACTTCTCACAATTTTTCCATTTCAAGGGCAGAAGTGTAAATACGCCCACAGAGCCGGAAGCTGGAGCTGACCTTGAAAATCATCAATGCGAAATAGCACGCCTCCTTCCACCTGGCCCTGCCCTGCCGCACACTTAATTGTTTATTTTGGCCAACGTGAAGCAAAACAAACGAAAAAGCTGTAAACAGCAAACAGAGCAAAATATTTACCATTTGGCATGTGAAGAACCCGAGAAAGAATGGAAATGGAAATGGATCGACCAGAGGCTGCCTGTGAGTGCGATTGATTGAGGTGCCCCAACTAGTTGCAAGCGAGTGCAGTGCTGTGGCAAGTTCTTTAAGCTTATCTTGTTGGACGCGCACGACAATCAGCGCTCAATCTGGCTGAGGCGACTCCTTATACTCTGTGTGCCTCAGTATAAAGTAGAGGGTATATGCGACTAGTGAAATGCAGTTGAGACTTCAATTTTAACTTTGCCCTGGCAGAAGTAGCTTAAAAGTTATCTCAGAATCATGTACCCTTCTATGCAATAGGGTATCGCACAGTCTTCATTCCACACTTATTTTGACTAGAGTTTCTAGAGCCTTCCTTTCGCTGTTTTAGACTGCAGTCAATCGATCTGTGAAGTGCATTTGCAATTGCAGCTGCATTCAAAGTGAATTAAGGGTTTCTTTCAAACTGCCGCCACAAATGCCTTTGACCTTGGACTGGACACAGCCTGAAGACTATAAAAAGGAGCTACGAGACCAAGCTAGCATTCAGTTTGTGCTCAGAAGAAGACCATGAAGCTGGTAAGTGAAGCAGCGACAATTGCGAGCTATTGAAGCAAAGCGAAGGAAAACTTCTAGCCTTTAGCTAGAACAGACTAGACCTTAGCTAAGATGAAATATTTTTGATTTTGAGTAGGAAATGGAGTAAAAGGCAGGGCTTAGGTCAAAAATTCTAGTAAATATTCATAGCCAGGCCTTAACAAATATTCACTTAGTGCCCAGAAGCTGCCTATGAAGTGAGGAGGAGGATCGACTACCCTTTGCCTAGGAAGAAGTATATCAGAATTTTTTGTGCAGGAAATTGTATTGAATGCAGAACTTATGGCAAAAGTTCTTTTAGATCGGTATACTAGAATACACATACATATATCGGAATTTATATGTGTATACATATATATGTAACGAAGAATAGCAGCAGACTTGCATTTAATAAAGAAGTGTGGAATGAGTCGTATAAGTTGGTAAGAGTCGAAAAAGCTGAAGTCAAAGCCAAACAATTTGGAAGCAGAGATTAAAGTTACCGAAACCAAATTCAATGTTAATCTTTAAAAATAATTATACTGGATACATAATAAATATCCAACAAACATATAAATAGAAATCTCATCGTCTTACAGCTCATTTTGTTTGCCTGCCTGCTGGGCCTTGCACTCAGCCACGAGGTACTCTACACACCAGGCTATAGCTACTATAGCGCACCTGGACTGGCCTATGCCTTGCCTTTGGCCTATACTCGACGTTTGATCTCGCCGGCCATTCAGTCGCAGGTGTATCACAGCGTGGAGACAGGCAACTCCTATCAGCAACAATATCGCACGGACTATAAGCCTCTGACCTATGAGTATGTCTATTAAAAAAGGGGGAAATAATTAAGCATGAAATTTGAATAAAGTTTATCAGCCCGCAATGTTTTTTTTTCGTGTTCACATTGTCTGTCAATTTCCCTACCTAGAGTGTCTGCACTCTGGTCTATTGAACTAGCAGTTATTGGCCTCGACACAAGCGTCAACAATTCATGCCCAGGCAGCGGGCACAATAGCTTCGTAGTTTGAGCCATATCATGTGACCCTGTCGCACCTTGAACCCCGTTTAAAATAAATCCTCGAGCAATCCCATAGGAAACGCCGCCCAATTGGAGGCGTGGCGCACGTCAGAGCCCTTGCAGCACCAACAGCAACAGTGCATATGGAAGCCGTAGCAATTGCAATGCAATAAATCCATCGCTTCAAGCTCAACATTCAGTTAATTCTTGCGTTTTTGCTTTGGAAACTTTTGCGTTTTGCTTTCAGCACGTCCGAAAACGTGACCCAACGCTGGTCACATGGATATGTGGGTGTCTAGAGTGAAAAGCGTACGCAAATGCTGTACGGAAAAATCAACCCGGACAAAATAATCGCATAAATTAATTAATGTTTGATTGCTTTTTGTACACTAACCAAAGTAATCAACAGGCGACAAGGATCCAACGGCAGCTAAAAGCGATTTGAGACACAGGTAGGAAAGGGAATATAGAAATGTAATATATAGGAAATGTAATATATATATAAGAAATGTAATATATATATTTTTAAGAAATGAAATATATACATATATGTATATATTAAAGTTAGAATTGTTTATCTTTAATTTAGGGGTACAAACAAATAAGCAAATCATTATTATCTAATACAATTTTGACAATAATATTTCAGAAAATGATCTAATTAAATTTTCTTAAATTTCATAATTGAGCTTTAACAAAAATATGCATAAGAGATGTAAGTGAGATCCTACTACATCTTAAAGAAAGATATGGCGCAGGGATATTAGATTATCCAATCGGTTTAAACATGAATATAAATGGTTCCAAAAATAAAAATGTTTTTATTATAATAAATGTAGCTTGAAATTGGTTTACTAGCTTCATTTAATTTTGCAACGATCCCATCTATATTCTTTAATCTTTAATTAAGATTTGTGGAAGTGATCAAAAATTATCCACTCAGCTCTCCAGTTTTTATATTTTTGAAGTATTTCTTATAAATTATTTATGTAGAATTTAAAAAGAAATCTTATCCAAGAACGTAGCTTTCATTTCTGAAACAGTGAAGCCAACCACAAATAAATATTTATTCAAGTAACAGTTCAGTTCAAAATCCTGCCAATTCACTTAAGCCAACTCTATTCTAAACTCAAAAAGTGAAAGTTAGAGCATTTAGCTGTCGTCTACACCGAAAACAACATTTGTTTATGCAACTAGAGTCCGAGTCCAGACAAACCTTATGCAAAGCAATGAGAAATTCTTCATTTCATTTGTTAGTTGATTTTTGTGAGATGTCAGTTTCAGCTAGCCAAACGAGTTTCACATACAACTAGAAACGAAGACAAGCTGAAATTCTAAAATGAACTACAAAGTAGCTGCGCAAATGCGCAATGCAAGGCCAAGTTCTTAAGGAAACCGGCCCCAGGCCAGGTTAGTAAGGGAAGCAACTGTCACAAGGCACGATTAACGAGTGGACAAAAGGGAGATGCAATCAAGATTTCCACAGAAATCATAGCAAAGAAACTGCGCAATTATCTGTGGCTAGGAAATTCTCAAGCTTAATTGGAAGCATTGCTCACATTTCAAATAAATTTTTACAGTCAAGAACTACTTGCCAGCCACAGCAATTGCAATGGGAAAACTGAAACAGAACCCTGCCTCAAGGCAAATGGAGGCTTCTTCTTCAGCCCATAGCATTAATTGTGGCCTTGGAAGATTCTCGCAACAGTCTTTTTGTTTATCGAAATCCAGCCGATGCTAAGCTTCTCACGGAATCGCATTCGCAGCCAGGTGACAACAGGTGACCAAATCGCAGCTACGTGACATTGTCTCACATATTTTAGCTCAAGATGCGAACGACCTTGGTTTTGCACTCACTGCGTATATATATCCTTCTAAAGAGTATTGCAATTACCGTTAACAACGCTGCGAAAACAGGAACTAAGGACAAAATGTGGACTTAGGTAAGCTGCACGCACCGAGATTTAGTCAAGTTGCAAGTTGATTACGACGAGCGTGCCCTATTTTTAGGTTCCAGTGTCTATTCCCATCAGCAGCAGCAGCCGCAACACGAGAGACAACGGCAAATGCTGCATGCATAAGCGCGATGCGTGCCAACAACGTGCGAGTCCCAACTGGAGCCAAGGCAAGTAAATTGCAGTTAAGAAAATATATATTATTAGCCATGAAATCGCTAAGTAGCAAGGATTTTATGTAAAGACATATTTGCTGAATGGAATGTGACAATAAAGTTGAGCTCTGCATTATGCACAACTAATTAGACTGGATTTACCTGACCTTCAGCAACGAGTGGGAGTACAAATGATTAGCATTATGCATGATATGAGCTGAAAGGAAGAAGAACAAGCAGATGTCATCTGCTGCAATAGAAGATGAATGTAAAACGAAAACCTTTCATTCAGACAAACTTCAAGCTAAAGGCAATTATTGAGTGGGAGTGGAAATAATAAACTGATAAAATGAAATCCTTTCTTTCAGACACGCTGCGGTCTAACTGTAATTGATGAGTGGGAGTAGAAACGATTAGGAGTATGCATGATATGAGCTGAGGCGTCGAAGGACAAGGATATGTATGTTGTTGACATGCCTACTGCCTAATGATGAATATAAATCTAAAACTTTATTATTATTATTATTATTAGTATTCCAAAGTTTTTTGCAATAGAAGTAAATATTTACTTATTAGCGTACTCAGCGCAAGACATTAACGCATAGCTGAGTGAATTCTTTTAGATTTAAGTTGTTAGTTAATTAAAGCAAAAAATTTTTTAGAAATTTGCATAAAACAGAAAACTGAAGCTAATTTAAAAATTTTTGCTACAACCGTCTAAGATCTAGAGACTTTTACGATTACAATGCAATTCCCTCTCAGCTGCATCAAAGGAAAAAATTTATTTATTTTTTTAATTTATAAAGAATTTATATATCCTGAACCAATTGAAAATGGAATTTTAGGGACAAGTATGTAACAAGCAAAAGGAGGCGTGGCCGACAACTTAGGGACGACAAGTTGAGCCGATTTAGCAGTGTCCGTCTATCCATCCATCTCATAGACTAAAAAGCTAGATATTTGAAATTTTAAATATTTATTCTTGTTTACCATACGCAGTACAGATATGTTTGTTTCTTGCTATCTGAAGGCCTTTGCTGCTCTGGACTTATAATAAATTGTTATTTAGAATTAATTCTCTGTAGCAATTAAATAAATTAAAAATAAAATATTTCTTTATTTTGATAACTTATCCTATTTCATTATTATTGATAACAATGAATATTTTGACTTCATTTTTAAACCATAACTTAAAGACCATATTTGCTAGGAGCACCAAATTCACTATGAATAGAGCTTCTCTGTTTTGTGTGCTATCATTTTACTCAAGTCTTTGGTAGGCGATATGCTATCTAAATGACTTGTCAACTATCTACTAATTGACTGGTCTTTAGATATGAGTTAATATAACTAGAAAGTTGCAATTCCTATATTCCTATCAAATTTCTCTCTACATTAAAGTTAATGAAGAACCTCTAAACAAGACATATTTCACAGTAAACGAAAAATGTCTAAATAAAACAAGAGAAAAAGAAAATATATTTTTTTTAAATTTTTATTTTAATAGCTGTGAATTTTTCTTTTACACTCATGCACATATTTATTTATTTGAGCCAATCTTAGTTTATATTCGAAATTAATCGGCAACTGGGCATAGACTAGCAACTGACCCAATTTTTGGCATATCTTCTACACAGCTTCGACTGGTGGGTGGACTAAGATGCCTTAACAACGCCTGGAGCCTGTCGTCATGTATTTGGCTTCATTCAGATCTCATTCAAGCAACATTCGGTGCTCTGCCAGCCTAGCTGTAGGCGTGAATTTCACGTGTAACCCAACAACGGTTCGCGTCAGTTTTGTTGTTGCTGTTGAAAGTTCGAAATATTCTTTGTAGCCAACTTGTTGCCAATGACTGAAGGTGTCGAGCCGTGGCTCCAGTATGACGCGCAAGAGTCACGTTCCCCATCACGCAGTTAATCAAAGGGTAAAAGCTCAAAAAGTGCAACAACGCTTGAAATTTCCACAGCCAGAACAATGGCACATAAAGTGGGGGCGAACGCCAACAGGCCAAAAGGCAGCAGTCAACAGGCAGCAGGCAGCAGCAATCACGTTGAGGGCAGGAAGCAGGAAACCCAAATAGGCAACAGGTAGCACGAACAACACGTAAATATGCAACAGAGGCGGAAAATAATAGAGACGAAAGAAAATGCTGCTGCTGCTCACGTTGTGGCTGCCACGGCAGCTGCTTGGATACTGCGGCTCGAGCTGACGGGCAGCCAGCGCACGAAGTGTCCTCGTCCTGCGGCCAGGATGTGCGAGCGGCTGTATGGGAGGGTGCGGTGCATGCCACACGAAGGTTAAACGCGAAGCTTTTGCGAGCAGCTGTCGACATTGAGTGGTGCTATAAAAGCGGCAACAGCAACGCCTGCCCCAGCAGTTGATGCCAGCAAACGTCGCGAAACGCACTCCAAGTGAAACAAAGTGAACCAAATAAGAACTTTGAGAAAATCAAATCGAACTAAAACTAAAACTGAAACGTGAGATGGATACGCTAACACCCAACAATTGCTCCAAGTCGAGCTCCAAGTCAAGTTCGAACTCCAACTCATCGATGGATCTGGGCGAGAAGCAGCTGAAACAGCAGAAGCGTGGCTCCCGTGGCCAGAAGCTGTCGCGATCTCGCAGCCTGCTGCAGTTGCTCAGCAGGCATCTGGGCAGGCACTTCCAGCATCATCACCATCAGAACGATACGGTCTACAGCAGCCAGGATGATATACGGAGCTCCTCGACGGACTCGTTCAGCTTGAGCGGCTCGCGCAACGAGTGCCTGGAGGTGCTCAACGGTGGCTCCAGCTTGGATTTGGAGAACACTTCTCGCACATCCTCAGCTTCGTATTCGCCGGGAATGGAGTTCTATGACAACAACGGGCACATCTATGTGGAAACTGTTTATCGACCCGGCAGCGCCATGGAGCAACTGCATCCCCATCACTACGACGACAGCAGCAGCAGCGTCGATGAAGATGAGCAGGAGCACGAGCAGGAGCACGAGCAGGAGCAAGAGCAGCAGCAGCAGCAGCAGCAGCAGCAGCAACGTGAGCATGTGGATGAGAATGAGAATTTGGATCAGTTAAAGCCACAGCCGCGGTCCGCTTCATCGGCATCGACACGGAACAAGGCTGGGCTACATCTGAGTCGCATCTCCATTTCCTCATCCGTTAGTCGCATGCTGCAGCACTTTTCCACATCGGCAGCCACAACGGCAACGGCATCGCTGCGCTCCTTGTCCTGCAGCAGCACGCCATTGAGACAGCGCAACGTCTCCTCGCTGATGCGAGCAAAAAAGCTGCTGACGCCGCACAGCAGCAACAACAGCCACAACAGCAGCTGCAGCAGCAGCAGCAGCAACAGCAGCAACAGCAGCAACAGCAGCAGCAGCAGCAGCAGCAGTTCATCCAAATCAGCCAAAAAGGATAAGAAACAGCAGAGCATACTGCGACCTCCAGTGCAGTACGTCTACATGAAGGGCATGTCCGGGCTATACTCCCGCGTGCCCAGCTATGCGGCCTGCTGCCCCTATACGCTGCATCACATGTATTAGAAGCAGCGACGAAAACGTCATCGCGCCGAGGACATTGCCCAGCGCAATTTGCGGGTGAAGGCCAACAACAACAAAAACAACAAAAAGGTGTCGAATGAGCGTCTGGGTGGGTAGTTAATAGTGAAAAGTAGAAAGTAGAAAGTAAAAAGTGATGTAGTGCCTACAGCGATTGGAAAACATATTTTATAAATGTGTCTAAGGAGAGGAGAAAAAGAAGATATCTAAATACAAAATATACAAAAACAGTTTCCATGTATTCCAATTATTAAAACATACATATGTGTGCATACCTATTCAATAACTAGGGACTTTCAGTTTACACAGTAGCTAAAATTTAGTTATTAGCTTATAAGTATATACCCCCTTATCCACACACCCACACACACACATATCTTCCCAAGTAGTTTTTAAACTCAACTTTTTTGGAGCAAGGCTCAAAAGAAAAGTAAATGAAAAATACAAAAATTAAAAAAAAACATGATTATAAACAAAAAAAATTCTTGAAAAGTTTGTTATTTCCAATATACTTTGCACTTATTTCAATGGGCACTTGACTAGACAAAATTACGAATTTATCTTAAAGAAAAATTTAAAAAAAAAAAATAGAAAAAATATTATTATTATTATAATTAGCAACTGGTTTACTTATTTACAATTATTCCAAAAAAATACTTCCACAAACACAAGAAAAAAACAAAAAAAAAACAACAACTGAGCATATAAGTAATGAATACCCTATATTTTTAGAGCATATAATCCTAAGGATAAGTCTAGTTGTCAATAAATAAAAAACAATCTAAAGAAAAATTGAACAGAGTTATTATTCTTATTACGATTTCGAATTCCTAACAGTTATTCCGGCAAAAGCTTTTTTATTTGCAAAATGAAAAGCTCTCGTAAGTAATTCGCGCGCCTGCGCCTTGCGTGCTGCTGCCACACGAACTGTGCCCTGGGAACAGTTTTTTGGTGTCGCCTTGCTTTGGCTGATGTAGGTAAAGTCCTCAATTTTCAAGTGGCCGAAGGACTCGACCTTATAGTTTTGACATACGATATCATGTCTGCATGAGCTATGCTACATATAGCTCGATGACGTTAATCGGCTGCTGCTGCTGCAGTTGCTGCTGCTGTTCGCTAAGCCGCAGCATGCAAACGTGTTAAATGTGGCGAAAGCTCAAAAATTACTATGGAAAGTCGCATTTCTATATGAAACTATTGTTGCAGCTGTTAAGCTGATTGAATATATTGGCCTATCTATAGCTAAAATGATATCTATAGGTATATAATACAAATGTTATGCACTGCCAAGTGTATATTTGAATATTAGAATATGTTTTGTTGTATTCTTCTTTTCTTAATTAAATGTTGTTATTGCCTTTTTTTTTGTTTTTTTTTTCGAATAAAAAAAGTATAGACAAAGTAAGAGAGTGACCTTGAATTTTAAATTTTTCTTTGAGTATTCTTAAAATGTTGTACTTTTTACCATACACTAAAATAGATAAATATATAGTTTTATCACTCTGAGTTTAGTCCACGCGATAACGTTAATATTTTATTGAGGCATAATCGTTTTAACTATAAAACAAAATACTACAACTATAACAGATATAAGAAAAGTCAAAATAATTGTTATAAGGAGTTAAATACGGGAAAATTAATGAAAAAATTTGAAAAAAAAAAAATTGAATGCAATTTTTTAAAAAAAATATCAAATTATGGGAATAGCATGAAAGCCTGCATCAAAAAAGCACTTTTACGTAATTTGGTTTTTTTTTAATTTTATGTTTTCTTTTAAATTTATTTTGTTTGTGTCAGTACGATACATGTATATTCTTTTAAAAATGTTTGTCCCCATTCAAGAGCATAGCAGTGTATATATATAATATGCACACGAGCCCTTCTCTTTATGATGAAATTTGGCTTAAGCCAGAGCTCCGTTCATGCCATGTGTAAAGCAGTTCTTGCGTTGATATCTCAAATAACGTACAATATGTAGTATATAATATTATAACAAAGTCTAACAAATATCTGAGCTTTTAAATTTAAAAAAAAAAATTGCTGTTAAGAGTCTACACTTTCTTAGCACATATATATATGTACATACATGTACAGATGCAAGTATTAAAATTTTTAATTATTCCCAATGATAGTTTCAGTCTTCAAACATATAATGTGACTAACACAAATATGCTTAAAATATATAATATAATCAGCAGAACACATCTAAATTCAATAATTACATAACGAAAATTTGTATTTGCAAAATCCCAAGTTCATCAATAAGAAAAACCTGCCTTCAGACAAAACTTTAAGATGAGAAACATATATGCTTTGGAACTGGGACTACATACAGTCTAATCTGGTTGTAGTAAACATCTATATAGCACTGCGTAGTCTACACGAAAATGCGATTAAAGGCACTTTGTGAAAGCAAGAAGCAAACGTCAATTTACCAATTATTTCAATAAGCACACATTTATGTTTTCCTAATAAATTATTTGATTGATCAAATAAAACGATATTTTGTGCAAACATTTTAGCTTTGGCATAGTGAATAACCTTAATGCTATGAACAGGCTTTGTAATAGTTTGTTCATTATATCCAGACACGACTGAACTTCAATATTTTTACTCCTTCAATAAGTACAAGAAAAATATGAATTTTTGACTCAAGTTGAAATCAAGTTATTTCGCGTCTATTGAAGGCCTTGAAATTTATAATATATATAACCAATTATTTATAGTCTGATTAAAAATTAAGATTAATTTTAATGATACAGCTATCATTCGATAAAGACAATAAACCAAAATTCTTCGTTAGTTTAAGAGCATACAATTTTAAAGTAGAGCTCCTATGAGTTATTTAACAAATTAACTTAAAATTTTTTTTTTTGGGTTTTTCAAAATTCTGTTTATATTAGAATTAGGTTAAGAAAAAATAGTAAAGTTCCACTTACCAAAATGCGAAAGATATATAAATATTTCTCCTTCCCCCTTAGACCTAAAAAGAGTGAAAATAAATATGTAATTAGAAATAGAAGAATACTTTGTATATAACTACTCACGCACTAATATATATTCAAATTAATAGTTGACAAATATTGTGAAATGCATGGGTGTCAATTATTTTTAGAGCTCTGCTCTTTCAAAATGAACAAAAGCTGTTAATGGGACTGACGTCAGGGGCGCAGGAATTACGCCTTTTAATTAGAAGATAAACAACAGGACAACACGACAGGAACAATTATCGCAGCCTCCCCCGCACACACACAGCACACACACACACACCACACAAATCCATTAAAACAACGGATTTCATTAAATCGCCATAGACAGGAACTTCAAACCCCACCTCCATCCGCAACGAGGCGTAAAATTGGCAGTCAGTTTTATTTATAGAGCATTAAAATCAATTTTGTGCGTAATTAAATAAAAAGAAACAACATCGTGAATGTGAGGACAATAGCCGTAATCTATTTTTGACGGCCTTAATTGCGGCTTATGAATTTTCTTGGCGACATCTACGCGACGCTAAAAGCCAGCACCTGCAGCCACCCGCCCACGCACGCCGAATATGGCTGTTGCGGCAATTAAAAGTTTAGAAATAAACTCGTGCGAGTTTATTTTTAAAGCAAGCCAAAAGGAAATAGAGACAAATCGATGCGTAAACGTTTTGCAATTGCGCTGCAAAAAGCAATTAAAATGCAGCCCAAGAGACACAAGAGCAAATACGGCAAGTGCCACCACCTGGCGGCGGTTAGAGTAAACAGCATAGCAAACAAACAACAAAAGGCAATAGGTAAACAAATGCCACAATTCAAATGTTGTTACCATTATGTATTAGGCAACAGCAACAGCAACAGCCAAATAATCATAATAATGCACAACGCAGTAAAGCAACAAGAGAGCGACAGAGCGAGAGCGGGAGAGAGATAGTAGGAGAGCGCTCTCTATCGGCTGTTTGCAGCGACCGCAGTCTGCAGACCGGGCGAGTCTATAAAAGCAAGCGGCAAACGATTTGCCGACTCAAACGCGAAAGGACAACGTCTGTGTGTACACACGAAGCGCTCAAACAAAAAAGCCGACAACCAGCACAAAGTAAACACTCTGTGTGTGTGTATATATATATATGTGCATGTGTGTGTGTGTTTGTGTGACCGGCAACAACAGAGACAAAGACAAAGCGGAAGTGCAACCTTTAGATATATACTATAAACTGCAAGGAGTACAACAAAGTTTGTTCGCACAGGAGACAAAGGCTAAGTGCAGTCTCTCTATATCCTTTACTCCTGCATAGACTACAGTAAGCACTGGCTACCGACAACAGTTAAGTCTGTTAGCTCTAAGCGGAAGTGCAGCCCTTATATAGACTACGGAAAGGACTCAAGAGGCCGAAGTATATATTTCAAGCTGCATAGACTACAGTAAGCACTCGCTACCGGCAACAGCAAAGTTCGTTAGCTCTAGAGAGACTAAAACGGCAGGGACTACAGTAAAGGCTTAAGGAACAAAACGAAGGTGCAGCCTTTATATATGCTTCAAACTGCTTAGACTACAGTAGATACTCGCTACCGGCAACAGCAAAGCTTCAGCTCTGGGTCTTTTATACAGACTACAGTAAAGACTCCTTTTCTGTATACTATATAGTATACACATTCAACTGCATACAAGGTACAGTAGACACTCGCTGCCATGGGCACGCCACACGTCTGCTTTGCGGACGAACAGCCGCACAACAACAATAACAATAACAATGGCAAAAATTGGCTAGAATTGGAGCTGCAGCCGCCGCAGCATTCGCCCAGCCTCTCGCCCACGCCGCGCTACGAGCGCAACATGGGCTTCTTTCAGCTGCTCAGCCGACGGTTTGGGGTGAGGTCAAGCGTTGACCTAGTTGATGCAGCTGCACAGGAAGACGATGCGCACAGTTCATCGACCGATTCGTATTCGTCGGCTAGCCGTGGCTTAGCTGCAGCACGTTTGGAGTTGATGTCCTGCGCCTCCAGCGAGACGAGCAGCACCAACGACATCGAGGAGCAGGAGCCACAACTGCAGCAGCAGCAGGGCAAACGAAAATCGTTGGGCCGCACGAGCTTCTCGCGACTGCAACGCCGGTCGACGTCGTCGCTGCGGCGCGCCTTTGAGAGCCTCTCGCTGACCTCACGCTCGCTGTCGTGCAGCGGTCCCTCGCCGCCCCCGCAACTGCAGCAGCCACACCCACAACAACAGCAGCCGCCTCTGAAGTCCGCCTTGAAATCGGCTTCCAGCGTGGAACTGCATCAGCGCCAGCACAGATTGGCCACCAAATCGGCAAGCAGCTCCAGCGCCTGCTCCAGCTCCTCCGGTTGCTCCGTCACGCAATCAAAGTCCAGCAAAGTGAAGCCGCCGCCGCAGCGCATCTTGCGGCAGCCCGTCTCCTACACCTATCTGAAGGGCATGTCGGGTCTGCCCACGCAGCGAGTGCCGCGCAGCTCCGTTTGCTGCCAATATGCCAGACGCTAGAAGAGATTGGGGGAGCTCAGCAAATAGTTCATTATAGCCATCATAGCCTAGCAGTTTATCGTAGTTCACTTAAAACCAAAATCCATACCCATTTCATTTCGAGATCTGTGATACAATAATCTTTTCATATCCACAACAGTTCACAAGCTCATTTCATGTATTGGGGAAACCCCAAATCACATTTTCCAAGGTAAAAGCTAGCGAATAGAAATAGATTTTTTTCCACACGGCTTTCGATTGAACAACCCTCAACATAAGACTGTCCAAAGGGGAGTTTTGTATTGGCAAATTTAATTTAATTAAAAGTATAATACAATTAATTAAAATATTATAATATTATTGTACATTCGTGCCTTTATCCCAAAATTGAAAAGAAAAAAATTAAATTTAGTTTTCAATTATAATTATTATAAACATTTGTCTTATAACGTACTCAATTAGTTGCTGTAACGGGATCAACATTTTTGTCTTTCATATTTACTATAAAGTATATTTAAGTATATTCTAATTATTTCATTCGATAGATTAAGATTTTGCTCGTAAATTTGAAATTTTTGTCTCGCACACAGTTCACAGTCGTAGGGCTACACATAGATGATATACCATATAGATATATATATATGAGAAGGATACTAACTAACCAAGCATTGCAATTCAAAACTGATTATATAGAAGACATATATACACACACACACTTGCATAAATTTACCGTAATGTACTTATAAAGAACAAACAATCTAAGAACTCAACTATATAGTTAAAGGAGGCATAAGCAATACAGTTATACATATATACAGCCGATTATAATGATATATACATATATACACATTTACTTAATCATAAGTTAACTATTTACCAAAACCAAACAAAATATAAATAGAAGCAGCTAAAATGAATATTTCATTCACACAGCATGTTCAATAAAAAGAAAATAATTTACACCAACAAAACAAAATTGTTATCTGATTTTTTCACATTCAAAAGTTTTTTTCGCATAAAAATCTATCTTTATTTGGCAAGTTTTCTTTGGTGCTCCAATAATGATGACTGACCCACTTGGCGCTGCTCGAGAAGTTTCCTAAAAATAGCAATTACAATGAATCAAGGCTAATTACAGCACAGAAGCCCTTTCACATTGCGTATACGTAGCGTACGCCAAGCCTGATTACATTTATGTGCTGCTGCCTACTCAACCAGCTAGCTAGCTGCTGGGCGCGGCTATGGAAAAGTAGGTCAGCGATTGGAAAAAAAGAAAGATATTTTTTATACATATATATATACATATATATGTGGCACTTATTACTGATGGATATCGTTGCCAGGCAAACGCCATAAAATGTTTATGGAAATTTATGTGTGAGAGAAATGCGAGTGCCTCGTTGAATTTACAACAAGTCAAGCCTGACGCAGACACAGACACAGTCTGGCCCGGCCTGGCCTGGCCTGGTCTGTTCGTATGGGCCTTCCATTTGATTAACATTATTCCAACTGAATTGGCAGACGAACTGGCATGGAAATAATTACCTAATAAATATGACAAATCAGTCAATTTTACGCAAGGCTTTAAACTTTTCTTTATGCTGTCAGAAATTATCATTGGAATTTAGAAATTTTTAATGTTTAATATGTGTTAACTGTAACGAAAAGCATGAAGCTAGACTGATAAAAATTCATAATAAATTTCTATAGATCAGCTTAAAGTTTTATAGCTCAGCAAACTTTAAGAAAAGCTGCTTAAATCTTGATCATTGAATAAGTATCATAATATAGAAATTCTCAACTTAAAGTTTCAGAAAACTGTTTTTTTTTAATAAGGATGCACTCACTCCCATTTTTTTAAATTTCTATCTCCAGATTTAGTATTAGTATTTGATTTCTTAACATAAATGTTTTTTACCTCATTTAATTATAATAACTTTAACCTCTGACGTCTCCTTTATCTCCTTATGGGACGAAAACTTGACTGCTTTCTTGCAAGTCGGTTTTTGAGAACATTCAGCCGTTTATTGTACCGACTGGAAAATATTAATATCTGATCCTTCACTGGAGTTTTGTTGAGAAGGCGAGAGCTTAAATTTTTTTTTACAATTTTGATTAAGTCTTTAGATATCTTAGATCGTAATTCTGCATAGTTCATCTTATTAAATAATATAAAATCTATAATAAATAATATCAATAATTAAACTTTAACTTTTGCTTCACTTTAAATGCCTAGCAAAGTCTTCCTTATCAAATATAACATTTAACATAACGCATACGCCCCGTAGCCCATACCAATTGTTAGCCAAAAACATTCAATACACTCGCAAGGCAACAAATTAGCGTGTCAGACAGGCAATCAAAACAGTTTTTCGAATTTCTGATGAAATGCGTCAGATGCCGTAGGCGAAGGCGGATGCTGGCCCTTTGCCCTGTGGGCGTGTCATATGTGCTTGATAATGGAATTGCCTAAAAATACGTATTCAGTGACCTAATTTCCCGTTGACAGACGACGACAAATGCTTAGCATTCGAAATGATGATATGTTTCTCATCCGGCCAACTAGTCGTATGTGTGATTTTTATGGGCCGCTGTTGCGCATAGGTCGGGACGTTGGCTCAGTCAAATAGAAAATAACAATTGTGTGTAGCCCATCGCCAAAGGCAACCGCCGCAGTCACGTAGCCACAACTCAAGGCTCCTCTGGCTGCTGTTTTGTTGCCTTTTAAGTCCTGTTTATTTGCTGCTTTGTACGACTGTCCATATTTAATTAAGTTTGCTTTTTCTATTTTCTTATTGTTTTTCGTTTTTCGTTTTTTGGTTTTCGTTTTCTTTCTATTTTTGGCATCCCGCTATTTATATTTACCCTTAGTGGCCGCTAGAACAGTTGCCTATTAATAAGCGCCTAATTCTGTCCAAACTTTTCGACTTTTTCTGCAACATTATGCTTTCAGTTAACAGAAGAGTTCGCCCTGCCACTTATCAAGCCGCAGCAAAAAGTATATTTATAATGTGAAGCGCGTTAATTTGTCCCACGCGTCAAGTAATATCTAGAGTGAGTTGCTGCCAAAGAGACACACAGAGAGGGGGAGAGAGACAGAGTGTATGGTTGGTTTTCCCAACAAAACGGCACCATAATTAATCTTCTTTGGCTCATAACCACGCCCAAAAACACGAGTGCCAAAAGGCAAACAGCGCAAGCAAAAAGAAGAAAACAATTAGAAGCAGCCAACAGCTGCTTGCCGAATAAAATAATACCTTAACGAGAAATTTTTGAAGTATATATAATTTGAGAGTCAAGCTAGGAGCTCAACTAAAAAGAAAAGAATTTCTTTCTCTATGAATATTACTATACCCTTGCAAAAAGGGGATAATTTTGATCAGGACAGCATCTGCGACTATATAAAGTATATATATTCTTGATCAGCTCGACGAGCTGAGTTAATATAGCCATGCCCAGCGCAATCTCCTCCAAAACTGTTGAAGCTTCAGAATTGAAATCGGGTAAGACTAAATTTTCTACAGTTACAGATATATAATATTCTTAGTTATCGTTTATCATTTAACCTTAGCAACTGCTTTCTTTGAGCAAAGATATATATTACCCCAATATAATAACCTTAATTCGAACCCGTAATCTCTATGTTTAATTCTCATTCAAGCAATTAATTTAATAAGTTCAGAAAACAAAAGAAAAATACCTGCCCCGGGTGAGGATCGAACTCACGACCTTAAGATTATGAGACTTACGCGCTGCCTACTGCGCTACCGAGGCCTTGTTCATGATAATATTATATATGTATCCAAAAAATATAGTATCCAAACTTATTAAGTCGTGGTATTCTAATATATTCTGATAGCATTTAATAATATTTTGAGTGCTTTTAGAGGTAGAAACTTAAAATTTCAAATATATATACAGACCATCTCCAGATTTGAAATATATACGCAAATATGTATGAAAAGGACCTATATTTTTCAGTTGATCTCTTCAACTGAAGCTTTGCCCTTAGAGCTGTGACAAAACCTTACAAAATCTATATACATATCTTTGAATTTATCTGTTTTTTACACGTGAACAACCACAATACAACATATAGAACTGCGTACAAAATATACTCCACATATTAAATGAAATTAAAGTTATAATATATATTGTGAATAAGAAAAAACATATTAACAAACTCAATCAAAAGGCAAGACAGCAAGATGTATGCCATTAACTGACTCAATAACAATGTTTTTTTTATAAAATTAAGGCACATATATATAGTGCAATAAATATTACCTTAGGGACATGTGTGTTACATATAGACATATAGACATACAGACTGGCAATACCACGCTGAGTGTATTAAAAGCTTGTGTGGAATTCTTGTTGCGTTCTCTGATGACTTCTCACTCAGCATAATTCCGTTTTCTGCCGCTATGTGAGCATTTGCCAGCACATGTCTTTATATATGTTTGCAACCACACTCCAGCTCGGCTCTCAACCGTCTCCCTCTTGTTGACTTTCTTTCAATATTTACCTTAAAATTGTTTACCTTTATCATCTTACGCGGCGCTGCTTCTGTTTTTTCTTGATTTTCTTGTTGTTTTTGTATGTTGAAGGCATATTTTTTATGAGGCCCTCTCATGCTTGTTATCTTAACGGCAGTTTCCGTTGCCTTTTTAATGGCACTCGGTTGTAATTTCATTTTGAAAAATATTGCTGCATACTTTGCGGAGCTGGGAGCCAAACATTTAATGAATATTTCAAATGCGGCTGCTGCTGCTGCTGCTGTTGTTGTTGTTGTTGAACCTTTTGCTATTTTTAGCATCAAATCTTCGCTTATTGCCTCAAATAGCAGACACTTCACACGCCAACGCGACAACACAAAGAACATAGATATATATATATATATATATACATTGACTAAACGTTTGCGTTACGTATACGCCCAGTAAGAAAACAACAACCTGCATGCTAATTCGCACTTTGACCCAAATAGCAGACAATGGCACCTCCTCAAAAGATGCGTGTATCCTGTGGCCACACACTTGATGAACCGAAGCAGCTAAGGACGAGCCCTCGGAGGACCTCAGTCAAGATGTGTGACACGAACTAAGCAAATAATAAATTATTCCAGCTTCCAGCTACCAGTTACCAGTTTCGCGCATCTTTCGTTTCCTTTGCCGCAGCTCATAAAATATGCACTATGTGTTGGTAATTGAACTCGATGCGTAAACAAAATGTCTACATTTGGGCCCAAAAATATCATCGAATTTGCGAACAGTGCACAAAAACCTAAGCAAATATTCACCTAAATGGGCTAAGCCTAGGGGAATGGAATTTGCACAATCGAAAGAAGGCGGCAAAGCCGATTGTTTGCAATATATCAATCGAGACATTTTGTAATTTCGTTTTGATTGTGGGTTAGCTCTGTCGACTTGCCCTTTTGTATTTCTCCACAAAAACTTTCTTTTAATCAGTTTAATTTATAATGTATGGGACAATACGATTGCTTGACTCCTCTCTATATAATTAATTCTCAAATAGAAATAAATGTAAAGAAGGACGAAATTTACAAGCCACAAATGATAGCAAAATATTGAATCCAATGTATATTTTTTTTGTATTATTATATATTATTGTTAAGAATAGGGGCCAAGTGCCTCTTTAACATAACATTGATCTTAAGTTTAAAAATCGTCTGCTCAATATTTGCTGAGTTTTACCAATATTTTTGGGCAGAAATTTATTACCTTATAGAGAGGCTGCCAGGGCCAACCATAATATTTATCTTTTACAGCCCTTCTGGAGGATTAGGCAATATATTTTATATCTATCTGTATATACAACTCTCTATGTCTATATCTTATGAAACAGTCCAACTATTTATCTATGTTAATCATCCATATGTATCATACGGTGTACATATATATATTTGCATCTATTTATTTATCTGTTCATCTATCTATATATCAATCTATATTTGAGGACATATCTTTCTGTTTATCTTTCTATATATCATTTTATATTTGTCTACCTTTTAATATATGTATATCTTTTACTGTATCTATCTATGTATCAATCTATATTTGTCTTCCATTATAGCTTAAAAGCTGAATCTTGATAACGTTTTTAATCGATATCAGTGAAACAGGAAAAGTTATCGAATATCTTAAACAAACTCGATATGCGCGGTGTATACATCCATCTTTGATAATCAGCCATATGTATCCTACTGTATACATATGTATATTTGTATCTATTAATATATCTGTTCATCTATCTATATATCAATCTATATTTGACGACATATTTTTCACTGTATCTTTCTTTATATCTTTTTCTGTATCTATCTATATATCAATCTATATTTGTCTTCCTTTCAATCTTTCCATCAATATTTGTCGGTATATCTTTTTCAGTATATATCTTTATAGCTATCTATATATCAATGTTTCAACCATTATATATTTGTCGATATATATTCATCTCAGAGTCTCTCTATATATCCATTTATATTTATCTATCTTTGTTATCATATTCATCCATATACAATATCTTTCTATCTTATACTATTCATAATTCTTCTCTCTATATGCACCTTTCGTGATACTCTGTTTTAGTTACAAAGAGGATATCTATCAGTCCAATTCTTCAAACCATAGAATTGATAAGGAAATCTCCACCTACCCTACTGTCTGTCTGTCTCTTGCTCTAAAAGTTTCGCACTTAGTTTTAAAAGCAAACTCATTAAAACTCTCCATAAATTCCCTATGGTCTGCAGTTAGTTTTGCCACCATATATATATTTTCGCTAGGGTATTTCATATTCAGTTAACAAAAAGTTATCTTATTCATTTCTTATTTCACATGCATGAGTTTGCATTTATTAAGCATCTCGTACTGTCCAGAGCTGCGAGCACTGCGAACACATTAGCTGACATTTCGTTTAATGAGCTGCGCAGCGCTACGTGACTTCAGACGGGAGGAGCCGAAAGGGCAGGGCGTGGCAAATGGGTCTGGCCGTACGAAAGTGGTCCATAAAGATGGCAAGTGACACGTACAGCATATATAAGCCACAATTACACGATTAGGCCATATAAATAGGGCTGGCCTCTAATTAATTATGGCCAGTTAGGATCCGGAGACTCTTCTCTGTTAAATCAGTTAACCCACCAACCCCTTTTCATTCATAAAACTAAAAACAGGCAAACGCAGCCGGGCGAAGGTTAACGCTTGCTCTGGAGGACAACACGATGACGTACCAGCGCATCCTTGATCGGGTCATACGTCAGACAAGCAATTGTTTGGCCTTCGCCGGATACCGGGCACACAGCCAGCCACTTGGCGCGTTATCCTGCGGCAGCTCTTAAAGGATTTCATTCATAATTGGCCGGAAGCTGAGCTCAGGATGACCTCGTCCTCGATTCAGCAGCTATCCCGCGGGAAGCGAAAAGCTTCTTCCCGACAACTAACTCGATTCGATGCGGTTCCTCTTCCTCTTCCTTCTGCTCCTACTCCAGACAAGGTCAGCTCAGTGGGGCGACATATGCCGACAACTGGTCGCCCGGGCATTGGGCTAGGTCAGACTTGGCCAAGGTTCACCCTGCGGCATTTCTAAAGCTTCCGACTGCGAAAACACACAGCTCAAAAGTTTCAAGAGTGCTTTCAATGGGCCTCATTATAATTGGCTGAAGTGGGCGTGGCAAAATCAGCTAACAAAGGCGAGCTGAGTAGGCAAGCGAGCGTGCTCTCATATTGGCTTAGCTTTCATCTTTCAAGGCAAGTAGTTATCTAAATTTGATAACTCGCTCTATAATTAGTCGGCCTATCAAACATTAAAGCTATATGGCGAGGCTAAGAAAAGGGGTGTGGCAGCAAGAATTTATATGTATAGCATGTACATAAATATAAATAATATTCAAAAAATTGGCTTCAGTCTATATCTACTTTTTTTATAAATAAATAAAATATAAATATGTCTAGATGATAGATATTTACGCAACTGTACATCATCTTTGCATGCTATACATATATACATATAATGTGTATGCTATAAATATGATCCATATAAGAAATCCATTTGATATGCGAGAGTTAGTCTAAAAAGTTTCCGACCTAGCAAAAATTATTATTTTATTCAAATAAATGACCTTCGTGGGGTATATTGGCACACAAGTTATCAGACACAGGGTTCGAACTCTACTGAGTCAGTTGGTAATATATATAAGTAGTAAGTTTGACTCATTACTAATTATAATTTATCTATAATAATATACTATACTATTTATTTTATATATATATTTTACTATTTATAATACAAAATATTAGGGGTAATTTTGTCTAATCTAATTTTGACCAATCTTTAAAAATTACCTCTCTCTTTCTTAAATCTATAACTATCCATATGCAGAGATATTAAATTTGATATGTAGATGCCTTGGCATACGGTAATAATCAAGATTATATCGTGCTATAGATTTCTTTTGATGATTTCTTTTGAAAGCTTAAAATTATTTTCTTTTGTAAATGTATTTTCTTTTCTTGAAGTATTTTAGAATCTTATACCAAAGCTAAACTGGAATAAAAATTTAATGTAGCAGAAACACTGCCTGAAATCCACAGCTTTCTCCTAATTCTTCAGTCTGTCTAGAGAAATCTATAAATATATCATTACATCCACTCAATGGCAAAACACAGGGTATTTGCCAGACAAACAATCCACAAAAAAAAGCACTCAAAATTGTTCAACCTCAAGAATGATATTCTAATGTAATCGCCAAGCTAGTCAGCAGCTCCAGGCCAGCAAATGCTTGCTTTTGTTGTCAATGCGGCTTAATGCCTCACTGAAGTTTCCTTAAAACAGAAAAGCCTCAAGCAGCGCACAATTCCTGGCAACAGAAGAAGCCCAACCAACCTAAGTTTTCCCAGGACATTGAACTTGAGAGTCTTGAAGCGAATGCCGCTGACGCACGCTTTCAATTAGATAAAGTGCAAGGATATGCGGGCTGCAGCAACTGCTGATGCTGCTGCTGCTGCTCCTGCATAAATTGATTTGCTCGATAACTCGATAAAAACGTTTATTGCGTATACGCAGTGAGTAACGGTTAAACGTGGTCGCTTGTGGCTTGACAATTTTTATAGCCGGCTGAGGCTTCAAAGACATATTTCGTGATGAGCCCATTTGTGAAGCTCGACCACAGGTTGACCACATTGACGAAGGTTTCAAACGTGACGTCGTTATATGGCATCATGAATTCACATATGTGTGTGTGAGTGTGTGTGTGAGTGTTGTCGGCGGAAGCTAACGAAAGGCTGCTAACTGGGTCAGGGCTGCCCGCTACATCGTCGTCGTCGTCGTCGGCTTCGTTGACGTTGCTGCACCACCCATATCGGCAGCACCACGACACATCCACTGCACTTCACGCCACGTCACAAAAGTACGCGGTCTGCCAAATTAAACAATTTTGAAATTAGAATAGTAAATATATGCATTGCGCATACGTCACGTATGCCACATGCATAATTGATTAAGTTTAGCTGAGATGAGCTTTAATAATGCTTGATTTATTTATATATGCATTAGTTGCACATCCTTTGGCACCTGCCACTTTATTAATAAACACCGAAAGAAAAGGCGACGTTCGGGCGAATTTGCGACCATCGCGTGGCTTGCATAATGCGCCAAATGATGGGTAATCCAACCCCGCCCCCTCCCCTGTCCCCTTTCAACACTCTTACGAAGTGGCTGGGTGCTTATAAATAGCGCATGCAACTAATTTGAATGCAAAATCGCGAGAGGTTGCAGCCTTGTCCCATAGGACACGAAACAATTGCCACAAAAGTGAGGCCAAAGGATGCGACAACAACAATGCCAAAGGTCAAACGACAGCTCAAGCCACAACACACACTTGACCCAAAACAGCAACAACAACAACAACACTCGCCGCGCTGATTAATGCACCTTCTTCTATCAGCGGAGGCCCTACTAAGCCCGCCACAGATTTCCGCTCGAGAGTTGGGCTTAACCTAAATAAGTTGCCTGCAAATCACATAGCTTTTTCCACAGTGTCGTACGGATTGACCTTCCAGCGTTCTCTGGCTCGGCACAGCTGTGACGTCACACACACAGACACACGCCGAAATGTCAGTTTAACTGTAACCCCGCATAGCTGGCGTGTCACCATGAGCTTTCCATAGTAATAAAATCAAGTAAAGAGTCTTTTAATAGGTATTGCCTGACATGGAGATAACAAAATACACCTAACATATAACAAGAAATCATCGCCGTAATATTTATTGAAAGTTATTAAAACTAACTTAAATTGCTCGAACCCAGTCGATTTTCAAGTGCGGCAAATCTAAATCGATTTTGGAGTTCCACAGCAATTTCTTCATATTTTCTGCTTTTGTTTGATTCTGAGTTAAAGACTTCATCAACTTTTTTTGGTTACCATGTAAATTTCTCAATTTTTGGAAAAAATAATTATCATAAGAAGTAACTGTAAAGTAATTCTAAGTAATTTTCTTTTAAACAAATAATTGTCATATCTTTTTAACAAATAATTATCATAAGAAGTAACTGTAATGTAACTTTATGCCAAAAATTAAATTTTACTCAAAGCCCTCAAAGGCTTTAAACCCCTGCTTCAATCTTCCATAACTTGGGTAATAAACACGATTTTATAGTTTGATTGCGTTTTCTTCATCATTTCAGCTTTTTTTATATTAAGCTATTTTTACTATTTTATAAAAATATCATGTACTCCACCTTTACCTATTTACAAAAATAACACGAAGTTTAAAATTTAAATTTTTGGTTATTAATTGTTGTCAATTGAGCACAAAAAGTAACTATAAAACTGATTCTGAGAGAGTTCTAATTTTAAGCTCATTTTAAAAAGATAGATCCCTAAATCCTTATACTTAAATAACTGGAGCAAAACTGAAACTTTTTTGCTTAAAGTTTCAGCTCAAGATGTATTCTGCATCTAAAATATTTCAGGTAAATATGAAGTACCCCTGAAAGCTGCTCTCCTTCCTCCACTTACCGAATATCTGAAGTATATATCTTAGATAAGGAATATTTAATATTTAATTATAGTCAGTTGAATTTATTGATAATCCATAATCAATTGTCAAAATAAGCATGAAAAGTAACAATAAACTCGAGCTCTGTCGAAAGTTCGAGAAGGCTTTCGATGTGTGTGGCACATATTTTGAAGCAGCCTTGACAAAAAGGCGTAAACGGCTAGATCATAGTCAGCAAATGGCCAGATATGCGCAGCCGGGCATCCTTCAACTGCAGTTAAATGCCAAATGCGACAATAAAGCGAAATTGCAGACTACGAGGGGGAAGGGGGAGGGGGAGGGAGTCGTATGGCTAAAGAGGCTGCAACATTTTTATTGTTGTCGCAGAACCGGGCTAAAGTGTCAACTGAGAGTGTGTGTGTATGTGCCGGCGGATGTGTGAGAATGTGTATGTATATGTGAGTATGTATGTGTGTGACTGCAATGTCCTTGCAGGCAGGCAGGCAGTTCATTGCCCGTTGCAGCTGCAGCCTGCAAATGCCGCAAAGAGCACAGCAGCTGCGCAAAGCAGAATGTGTGAGTGGGAAAGAGACAGAGAGAGAGGGCGAAAGAGAGACAGCGAAAAAGGCAGTTCAATGCACGCCAACTAGGTTTAAAGGGCATTTGGGCAAATGGAGGCGAAACGAGCCACTCCCACTGCTTCAGCCCGTGTGCTCAAATTTTTGCAGCGAGCGCCTATGACGTCATTAAAAAAGGAGGTTTGGCCTCCTTGGAGACTGTGCCTGTGTGTGTGTGTGTGTGTATCAGCTTGCTGTGAGTGTATTTAAAAAGTATATAAATGTGTGTTAGCAGTTACTTTTCTTTGTGTGTATGTGTGTGTGTGAGTAAAATGAGCACAAGGGCATTTAAGCCGGCCGTTGGGCTGACTATAAGTAGACGGGTTAAATGAAGAGTGCCTAATACACACACACACACACACACACACAAACACACGCGCACATAAACAGACCGCAGCAAATGAAGCGTCAAATGCTAAATCCAAAAAAAAAATACATATATGTATTAATATACAGTCATGCCTACTTAATGTGAAACAACGGAAATATCCTCTTTTTAAATTTAAAAATTCATCTCAAATTAATATTATTAAAAATATATATTATTTAATTTCTATTTATATTCTTCTAAAAAATTCATATTTCAACAATCAGGAAAATTCATTTGTCATCTATCTAGTTAGGCTCTACCGTATGCATATGTAAAAAGGGTTCCGTCACACGTGGCGCATGAGTAATTTCTCGTGTCCTGGTCTTCGCCGCTAGATGGCGTTATCGGTCGAGCGGAGACAGCACTTAGGTGCAGGCATATAAGAAAAAAAAAAATTACACCATGTCCGGACAACAATGCCGTCTCAGCCAAACAATGGAGCAGAGCAATAACAATAACATGTTGCCACAGACGGGCGACAATTATTTTAATGCTGTCCGTCAATTTGAACCTTAACCCCACCAGGTGGTTGCGGTTGGGATTTACGGTGGCACTGCAAAAACACGCGCCAGACAAATGCGCACAAACCAAAAGCAAAAATGGCCAAAAGGACGAGAAACTTACACACCAAAAACGGGGCTAATTAGAAAAACAAATACACATTGGCAAAAATATATATAAAGGTGAGAAGAGACCCGCCTAACCCCCCCTAACCACGTGCTGAAAAAGGCCAAATGGAAAAGTACACGAAATTTGCATGTGCGAAGCGGAAGACCATTATGGGTAGTCTAGTGGACGGGAGTGGGAGATACGCTATTTGCTGCTGTTTCTAATATTCTAGCTACCATATCAAGAAAAAGGTCAGAGGTATACAATAAGTGATATATTACTAATATACGTGTGTTACACGAGACCTTTAATACCAAGTTTGGTATCTCTAGTGTTTAAAGTTCGCGACTTGAGCTGAAACAAGTAAGAACGCTCTAGTCGGGTCTGCCCGACTACGAGATCTCTTAAACTAAGTCCGATGTTGTGTTTTAAACAACCTAGCTTACATCTTTTATCTATACATATTACCCTCTGCGCGCACACACACACGCACACATACACGCCGCTTACTGCTTAAATAATTTAGCGGCTGCGCTTGGACTGCATTCTGGGCGGCACTATGAGAAATTAATTTAATTTAATTTATAAGGAACACTTTATTTCATATCAATATTTACACAAGCGTGAGTGATTTATATGTGAAAGTTAAGAGTACAGGCCATAAACCTTTTCTTCTTAAATGTTAATATTATTTGTTTAGGAAATTTAATTACATTTAGAGATATTTTTTTTTTTGAGGGAAAAGTATAAACAAAAACCTCGTAAATTGACTTAAAGACTAAAAACTTAAAATTAAAATTAAGACTAATTGCTTATTGCTTATGAGGGTTCATTACTATTTTGTAAATGTGGATAAGATGAATAGCTACAACGGGTTACAAAATTTGTGTGCCACTTAGTCAATCTATCTAATCTAATTTTAGACTCTCTTCCCAAAGGGAAAAATAGTCTATTGGATTTGTGCAATGTCCGTCTTGCTGTCTGTCCGTCCATCCGCCCGTCCGTCTGTCCGTCTGTCTGTATGAACGCGCAGCATTTGGACACTATAGAAGCTAGAGACTTGTAATTTGGAATATATACTCGTGTGTATCCGCGTCAGATCAAGTTTGAGTATTTTTCCGATACGCCCACAGGGGAAATACTATATCTATTAAGATTAAAACGCTGTTAATTTCGTCAATATTGCAGTCTAAGAAATGGGATTTAGAATATATATTCGTGTACACCACGTGGACGTTTTAAGATACAGTTTATATATCTTCGCCCATTGTGGTCGTGGCAAATCGGATAAAACTATATCTTCTACAGTTTTGAAGCTAGAGCATCTAAATTTGGCATGTGGGTTACTGTTGACCTCCTCTTTAGATAAATCAAAAGTTATGTATCCACGTCTTCTGGGGGCGTGGCAAATCGGGAATTACTATATCTTTTACTAAAACCGTGATAATTTCGGCAATATTTCCGTCAAAGAGTTGGGACTTGGAATATATATACTAGTATCCTACCTCTAAAAAAAAATATATGTTATATATAGATACGCCCATTTGGGGCGTGGCAAATAGGGTAAAACTGTATCTCCTACAGTCTTAGAAGTAGAGCATCCAAATTTGACATGTGGGTTACTGTTCATGAAATTTAAATTTACGAAAAAAAAAAATAATAATAATCATAATGTAAGCCACCGTAAAACAAATTCTAGCTGACCTAACAGGGGATTGAACAACACGCCACCAAACTCAATTTCGCGAATAGTCGTGAAAGAGAAGCCGTAGTGTAGTGGGTAGAGTCGGTGGCATGCGAAGCGCGTGACACAGGTTCGATTCCCATCGCTGCCGCGTGATATTATCATTTAATAAAATATTTTTTTTTTATTTTGTTTTTATAACTTGTATGTTACTTAATGGATTTTGATAAAATTTTCAGCATAAATCCTTATATTTTATTAAGAATACAGTTTTACCTAAAAAATTAAGAAAAAATGTAAATGTTGCTTTATTTGCAACTGAACTTATATTAAATTGATTTTGTGAAATGTGGAGCCGGTATCCAAAATATATAAAAACCAAAGCTAAATATATATATATTATTATTATATCAATATTATATATTTTATATATAAAATTTGATGACTGTAGCTAAATTGATGTAAAAGACATGCTCAAAAAAGGAATCTCGATAATCTTGCGTTCAAACATACGGACAGACGGACGGACGGTCTACATATTTATTGAGCCCACACACCTTTAACAGGAACAGAGTCTGACGCAGTCGGTGGCGCCCGACTGCAACGTTCTTACCTGTCGTTCTTTTAATCGTGGAATTGTTTTTTTTTTCTTTCTTTTCTTTGACAAGCTAATCCGAAGGTACGTGCGTAAGTAAGAGTGCTAGCACAAGACTGATATGAGAAATTGATTGTTAAATAACTTCGGTTCTTTATCTACCTTCTGAGTGAAATTTTCAGAACATAATATTGACATCTAAAGGTGTTTATATGCTAAATCCCAACTCCCTAGTATACGAAATAAGTTTTTTCCACTTTTGAGGCTTATGGGGGGAGGTATCCTAAATCTTAAGAGTTTTTTATGTGTATTTTCATCACAGAAACCAACATAGTCAATTTGGTATCTCTAGCTATTATGCTCTTTAAGTTATAAAGTTAAGTTATAAAACAAAGTCAAAATAACGATTGTTATCGATAATAAGGAAATAGGATGAGTTATCGAAAAAAAAAATAAACTTGTACCCATTTTCAATGGGATCAGGGTATAAAAAGAAACTGGGCAAAATAGCCAAGAACTAAAATATTTAATATCTCTGTAGACTATACGAGAACATGTATACCTTGATGTCTCTAGCTCTTATAATTCTCGCGTTACGTCAAATATCTAAGTTCTTATTGGTAATTGAAAAAAAAAAAATATTCATAAGCTTACATACCAAATTTGGTGTACGTAGCTTTTTAAGTATTCCAACTATTGTATTTAAAAAAAAAAGATTTTAAATATTTACGAAATAGAAGAAATGATTTTTAAAAAACAATAAACTATATAATTTATTTGGTATGCATTTGGTAATACTTTAATCACATAAAAAATACAAATATGACTTTATTCATCTACTCTATCTATACTCTACTCTAATTTTTCACAGTCTTCACATAGTCCACATCCTTGGAAAAGAGATAGACCTCCAGCCAGTTGGCATTGTTGTGCTGCCCGCTAAAGACCGGCTGCCAGTTGTACATCAAATGTGGCAATAGCTGTTCGTTGCTGTCAAAGCGATTGGTGTTCAGACGACACTGATCCACAAAGAAGTTGGCAAAGTATTGGGTTAGCTCGATGCCCAGTTTTGAGTGAGATTTGCTGCAGTTGTCCGGGCGCACAAGGAGCTGCTCGTAGGCGGCACGCTCTGGATGAAATTGGCAGCCAAAGAACGGAAACTCTCGATGCTCGATGAGCGTGACGTAGCGCTGACCCTCTTTCGAATCCCGGGTAGCCAGCACATGCCAATCCTCGGCCACTTTGTCCTCCGTGATGCAATATTTATGTCGATGGCAAGCAAATGGTATAGTCTCCAAATGTTTCTCCAACTCCTTGTCCATTTGACGAAACATCTTGGAGTCGCGATAATCCTTAGTCAGATGCAGTGGATGTGCATCGAAGGTGTCGCCACAGTCGGTGCGGTACATTTGTGGCGCCGCATTCAACAGCAGCAGCTGAAAGCCCAGACAAGTGCCCCAAATGGGAAAATAATTGTTCGCTTTGTTTCGCTCCAGCGCAAGTTCGTAAATATGTCGAACCGACTCCACACAATCGTTGGTCAGCTTTGGATCTTTTGTGACTTCGTTATCCTCATTAGGTAGATAGACAGCGCCACCAGGCAGCAGCAATCCATTCAGCTGCTCCATCATAGACGCATAATAATTACGCTCACGTCCGATCCTACAAACAAGTGATATATAATTGCATTGCAAATATACTATATAGATATATATACATATATATACATATATATACATACATATACTATATAAATGTATAAACAAATGAAAAGCAATAAGAAATGCTTAGGGCATTTTGCCAATTTCATCACCTTGAGGTGCACATTTCATGCTCGCTCAGAAATGTGGAAAGGGGTATATTGGTTTTGTCTGCAAACAATAACTAACTAAGAAATTCTAATTCTTATTTGAAACTCATTTTGAGGTACTACATACAAAATATTAAGCTTATATATCAAATCGGTTAAAACTATATTTTCCAGAAATATATATATATATATATATAATTTTTAGATCTCACACAAAAAGTATATGTATATATTACTGTGTAATGCTCATATAAATATTCTTATATATATATAGAATCTGGCATATCGGGAACAACTTATCTTCCACAATTTAAGTCTTAAAGCTAGATCACTAACGTTCTGCCATACAGATAAAACTGAAAATTGTGACTCTTATTTTGATATAAATTTCAAATTTAAAGTCCTCAATGAATCGATTTATTGATCAACAAAAACTCTTCTAACTGACGCATCTTGAGCGAGTATTATACAGTCGTTGCTAGCTTGATACACTCACCAAATTTAAAATCTCGATCACTAATGATTCGATTTGTTGATCAACTGACAAATTTAAATTGAAATGCTTTCGCATCCTGAGCGAGTATTACGCAGTCGTCGCTCGCTGCACTCACCAAATGGGTATGACCAGCGCACCCGATGCCTCCAAATACTTAACATACGAGGCTGGCAGATAGCTATGCCAACTATGCCCCATCCCGCAAAATGCGTTCAGTGACCGAGCCATATCCATGCACATGATCCCAATGTGGGTGGGGCGCTGCACCACGTGCGCCACTGGATCGCCTCGGTCCAGGCACCACTGCGGACCCACCGCTTGCCCTAAGCCCATCTGCCTCCCTTCCGCATTCACATTATTTTGCATTTTAGATTCTTGCAGTATTAAATCATTTCGCTTATGAGAAACTACGTGAGATTTTTTAATTGAGTGAACGTGCGTTATATCGAAAAATTTTAAATTTCCAGGAACTGACAGCCATAAATGATTCATAGAAATTTTCACTTATAAGAAAACAAAAATTATATTTTTGATAAACATATATGTATATAAATTATTCAGCAGAAAATAAATGATATAGTGCTGAAGCCGAACATAAAGGAGTATACCCTGTAGATGGCCTTTAAAGCTAGCCTGAAGGGTAATATAGGCATTAAGATACCCTGTTAATGCTTTCTTTTTAAGATAGCCTGATTGCGCTTTTATATAAGATACCCTGTCAAGCATAGAAGACTAGAAGATACGTTGTTAATGCTTTACTAGAAGATACCCTGCTTATTATTTCACTTGAAAATGTACTGTTTACGCTTGACTAACAGATACCCTATTGATGCTGACGAGAATATGCCCTGTTAATACTTTACTAGAAGAAGTACAAATGTAAGATACCCTACTTACGTTTTAGTGGGAAGATGAGATGCGCTGTTAATGCATGACTAGAAGATGCCCTGTTTATGCTTTCACTTGAAGATATCCTGTTCGTGCTTCGCATTAAGATACCCTGTTAATGTTCTACTAGAAGTATAAATAAATATAAGATACCCTATATACGTTTAAGTATAATTTTGAAGATACCCAGTTAATGCCTGACTAGCAGCTACCCTGTTTACGCTTTCACTTGAAGCTACCGTGTTTACTCCTGACTAGCAGATACCCTGTTAATTCATGACTAGAAGTTACGTTGTTTATGCTACAGTTTAGCATGCTTGACTAGCAGATACCCTCTTAATGCTTGAGTAATAGAGACCCTGATTATACTTCACTTGAAGAAGTGAAAATATGAGATACCCTATATACGTTCTAGGAGAAAAAGAAGACTAGTAGGCTAGTGGATACCTTATTTACGCTTAACTTAAATATACCTCTATCAATCTTGGAGTAACATTTAAAATGCAATTGAAACATAGGAGGGTGGTCTGACAATTTCCGACCTTAACAGAAATTAAAATTAAAAAAGAAAGATAGAAAAGTCAAATTAATTTACTCGTTTTGGCAGGTCAAAAATTTACCACAATTGTTTTAATGTAACTACAACACTAATTGGGTAATTGCGTACTATTTACAAATCATGTTTAATTACTCACCAAATGGGCACGACATGCGCACCTGCCGCCTGCAGGTATTTAACATACGAAGCGGCTATATAGCTGGCCGGCTCCTGGCTATAAAAAAAAAAACGTTTCCTCCTGTTTGTTCTGGCCATAAAATAGTACAAAAACATACCAAGTCGCTGACGTTAAGTGTTGCTTAGCGGAATTTTGCCGCATCAATGAACTGGCCATGTCTATGCAGACCACGCCCACACATGTAGGTGGGATCAATAAGTTCCCATCTGTGCTGCTTGCCATTCCGTTTATAACTAACAAATTTCAGCGACTGCACAAAATAGCAAACAACAAAACAAAAAGTAGAGAAAGCACATTCAAGCAGTGAGAGGTATTTTTACTTGCTCTATCGGTGAGCGTTTAAAAATGCAAAGTCAGTATAAAGAACAAAAGAAATGCGATACAATATATACAATATATATAGTTCTGTTGAAAATATATTAAATATTCAAGGATGAAAACACCATGATGGTATGAAAATAATTATCTTTAAATTTATATTATATACATATAATATTATATAAATTATAAAGATACTTTTGTAATAATTGTATATATATATATAGAGTATGTGTTTATATGTGCATCATATCGTAAAATACTCTTTCTAGTTGTATTATTAAGGTTTGAGTTTACCTCTTTGATAAATGATGGGTTTCTTGACAAAATGCAAACTGATGTAATTTACACCGACTTTAGTAAAGCAGTTGACTCTGTTCATCACAAAATCCTACTCATAGGAAACTTTTCCTGTCTTATGCTGACTCATCCCATGATCCTTTTATAACCAAACTTCTTAACATATCGTTTTAAGTCCTCTGACTTAACTACAATAATTTTTGTAGCGTCACCTTCCTTTAATAAACACCTTGCTTTCAGATCATCTTCGAAAAATCACTGACAGTACCTAGCTATGAGTAGGGGCATAGCCGGCCGGACGGGTAAAAATCTCCCCTATCGTTGTTAGGGATTTCCCAACTGGATACGAGTTTCCCTTACTACAATTTTAATTTCATTATATATTAATTTTATTTCAGTTTTTCGTTAACAAAAACTATTGATTGATATAGCCCTATAATATCACTGACTACATTTCGCTGTGATCTAGGGTATAGCTGACCGGTCTGGCAAATAAAATTGCTTTAACGTGTTGGTGATATTATTAAGGTAATCTTTGATGTTAGATTATTATTTTTACTTATATATATATACTTTTTACTTTCTGTTGACACACGCTAAGTCAAATTTTGCAATAAATACCAATAGATATATAGTCTTAAATATATATAGTACAAAGAACACAATGGTTCTTAGCTTGGAACCATATATACATTGATAACCTGCTATCTTAAGATATATATATGTTCCTACCGCATATATAATATATATGTATATATATACATTCCCATAAACCTGCTATTATCATATATATGCCTTGCTACTCATTCTTAGCTCTAACCATCTAAGTATTGCCTGTCTAATAACTATTGTATATTATAATATCTGTACATATGTACATATATCTGTGATCATATGATAGTTATTAGAACATAAAGTAGCATATTGATGAAGTTTGTGTGAGTGAGAGAGAGAGAGAGAGAGTGCCGATGCATTTTTTGGCAATTTTATCATTAGATAAGTATTGCTCTCTGCATGAAACGATACAATTTCGGAACAGAGAGCACAACCAATAAATGAAACGTTCACATACATAAATTAAATTAAATTCTCCAAATAAAACTCAACAGTACGAAAATTGCCTTAAGTTTCTGAGTCATGCCTGCTACTAAAATAAAACATGTATACATTTTTACAAGTACGTAATAGTGATTAATAAAAGGGTTTAGCATTTCATGATAAGTTGTATATAGTATTCGTTGAATATCACATTAAATAAATTCTCTTCATTTTATTAATAGTCATAATCAATTTAATATTATAGAATATAAAACATTCTAGAAAATAAAGGTGAAGGTCAATTAACTCGTCGAAAAGTATAGGGTATCTGCTTGTCGAGCACTCACGACTAGACCACTTTCACCATGCAACTAACTATGCTACAATATTATAATTTCCGCCAATAATTGCTTTTATAAATATCAAAGCATAATTTTAAGCGTAAGTAAAATAAAATATAAATATTTTTGATATACGTATATAAAAAAGAAATGTTAACAGTAAAATAATATATAAGTATTATATATATATATGTAAATATAAAAAAATAAAATAAAATCTTAATATTTTTGACATAAATATATAATAAAATTTGACATAAATATAATAAAAAGAATATATTAAATTATATATTACTAAACAACTAAGAACGCTCTAGCAGGGTCTGCCCGACTAGGAGATCCCCTGAACCAAGTCCGAGGTGATGTTTTAAACAACCTAGCTCACATGCACCCACAAGCACTGCGTAGATGATTTAGCGGCTGCGCTTGGGCTTCATTCTGGGCAGCAATATGAGAAATTAATTGTTAAATAACTTCGGTTCTAGATCTACTTTCTTAATGAAATTTTCAGGACATTATATTGACATCCAAAGATGTATATATCCCAACTCAGTAGTATTTGAAATACGTTTTTTTCACTTTTGTGGCTGATGGGGGAAGGTATCTAAAATCTTAAAAAATGTTTATTATCTGTATGTTCATCACAGAAATCTACATAGTCAATTTGATGTCTCTAGCTATTATGGTCTTTAAATTTTAGCTTACAAACAAAGTCAAAATATCGATTTTTATCGATAAGAAAAAAGGATGAGTTATCGAAAAAAAAAAAATAAACTTGTACTGCGTTTGGTATACAAGAATATATATTTCAAATTTCAAATCACTAGCTTTTTTTGTTTACGAGATCACTGCGTTCATACGGCTAGATCGACTCAGCTCGTCGTCCTGATCAAGAATATCAATACTTTATGGGGTCTGCCACGTCTCCTTCTGTCTGTTAAATACATTGTCACAAAACCATTGTACCCATTAATCCCATTTTCAATGGGTTCAGGGTATAAAAAATAAAATACAATTTTAAAATAGAAAACTTTAAAAAAAAATTGACAATATCTGAAAAATTTGAAAATTGTTAATAAAAAGATAATAATTGAGTTTAGTCAAATCAATCAAAAAGATCTCACTAAATTTTTTAAAATGTTCTGCTAGCAAACGTGAGCCCGTCAAACAGGCAAACATGGCTATAACGATTTAATTACTTGCAGCAAAAAATAAATGCTTTTGGTAGAGTGGCAAAATATGCTATAATAAATTTACAAAAAAAAAACACTCTTAATATACAAAAAAAAAATTGGAAATGTAAAAATTCTAGCATTGCTGGTTTATCCAAAACACAGTAAAGCCTAGAGCAACAGCTAAATGAAATCCATTGAATTGCATTGCTGCAGCGTTGCGACGATTGTTATAGGGATATGGATAGTAGTGGCTATTGGATCCATCATCATCACCACCAGTATCACCGCCGTCACCATCACCCGCAATGTCTGGGTCCTCAAATAGATATTGCTGTATATAGCCTGATCCGATCAGTGAAGTATATTCCGGCTGAAAGTTGTAGATCAGCGAAAGGGCCTGCTCCGTGGCATTGGCATAAGTATTGTTATTGCGACGCGCCTCATTGATCAGAAAGTCGGCAAAATATTGTGATGAATGCACCGCTGAGAAAGAGTGTGGCACAGCTTTGCCCGCAAACTCATAGATCGGTTTCTCTGGATGAAATTGTACGCCATAAAAGGGATATTTCAAGTGCTCAATTGTGGAGACAAACTCAATGCCATTCACATCATGATTGAGGGACATAATGCGCCAAGAATTGTTGAGGGCAGGCTGTGAGAAGCTCTGCTCCGTATAGCAATAACGATGCGAATTGTAGGTAACATTCTCATTGCTCAGTATCCCGATGATCTCGTCGCTGGCTCCAGCAAACAATCGACTCGATTTGTAGTCTAGAATAAAGTTGGTGTTTTGTTCATAAAGACAACTTAGATATGGAGTCGAGTTTACCCTGCTTTAGTTCCAGCGCTAGAGCCTGTCCCACAGACTCACAGTCGCTGCGCGTTTCCGTATTATTGGCCATTTTCAGCACCAGCAATTCCATGCCCAGACATGTGCCCCATACCGGAAAATAGGTGCCATTATCATTCAGCTGCTTGGCAATCGATATCAGAATCTCCCCCGAATCTCCATAGCCATTTGTGTTATTGAAGTAGGTCGCGCCTCCAGGCAACAGTAGACTAAATGCAGAGAACTTTATAAATTGGCAAATTTAACCAGAACAGTTACTCCTTGAGCATACCCATTGATCTTCTTGAGGAGCTGCTCGTAGTGGCTGCGATTGTGTCCAATGCTTGAAGAGTTAAGAAGATGCCATTAATTAGCTTTAAGCCCGATAATATAATATATTTTATATATTTTTAGAATCTGCCTGTCATGACCTTCTATCACGACAATAAACAATTCAAGTGGCTCTTATCAAATCTTGATTGTGATAACGCTTCTGTCTATTGTCTCCGTAGGCACTCACCCAACAGGCACCACCCGACCGCCGGCGCCCTCCACAAACTTCACATAGGACGCAGCTATATAGCTCGTGGCATTATAGTGCTTTCCTATCAAGCCATCTGGATATATCTCCTGGGCGAGGACGCCAATGATGGGCGCTACGGTGCCATTGACATCGCCTAAAGAAGCGGGCACCCAGCAGAGCAGCAGCAGGCAAGCACTGATCGAGGAAAATATCCTCAACATCTTTTCTTTTCAGTTTGTTGTGCGCTCGGCTCTTCCAGTCGATGAACTAAACAGCACTGGCATTGCGGAACAAAAAGCGTTTTCAATTTAAATTCAATTTGCACTAGAAATATTTGCCAAATGACTAGCTAATATGCATGTATGTATGTGTGTGTGTGTGTGTGTATCGACAGGTGTAAGTGATCCGGGAGAGTATTTGCGTTTGTATGTGTGTGTCCGTTCGTTGCAGGGCTAACTGATTATATTATTATCACCGCTCGTATTCAGTTTAAATTTTATTTTGCCAAATGTGTGTATGTGTGTGTGTGTATCGACAGGTGTGTGCGCACTTGCTGCAGGGCTAACTGATTATAATATTATCACTCCGCAGTGATTTATCACGGGGAACTTTTATCTAGTTTTTTTTTTGGGCCAAAAGTACAATTATTTGAGCTAAAAGTAAGCACTGGCCACGCCCATCTACAGCTCGCCCACTGATCGCGCATAGCAGCAAGAAAACAAAAACTAGTTAAGCCACTTCTACAATTACCTTTAGACTGCGAGTCATTAATTAAGTAGCACCCCAGAGCCAGGTGACGACAGGTGACTTTTATATTCACATTACACATTTTCCGCTTTAATCGATTGTTGCTTTTGTAAAAACAAAGAACCAAAATTTTAAATATGTTTTTCGCCGATGTTGCCAGCTGTTTTGGTGCTCCTTCTTCTCTTCTCTTTTTGGCTATCGATGAACAACGATCGAGTAATCGATTTGCATATTCATGCTCAGCTGGACATCAGCTGCTGCTGTTTCTTTTTAATGCTGCTTTGTATGCTGTGCAAATATTTCATTTCCACCAGCGTTTGCTTTACCGCCGCCAAATCGTTTGTCTCGAATTGTGCCGTTAGTTTATGCGCCTTATCAGCTAGTTCTTGGACTAGCTGTGTATTTAGTTGCTCTAGCGTTTTGCTATCATCAGCCTCCTCTACCTCCTCGTTGCGCTCCATCATGGCCATGAGAAAAGCCGTGTTTAAGGCGCTATTGTCCTGCGGCATCTGCTCGCCCTCCAGCTCCAGCATATATTGCCCCCGCTCCACGGGCGCGGAAAGCGTTTTATATGCTTTATTGATCAGCGAACTCCAGTCCGCGGAATTCGTTTGCTCGCGGGTCGTTCTGCAGTTGGTAGCCATTCGATTAGTGATGGGACGTAGATTGTTAATCAGATAACTCACTTATTGCTGTATTTGTCAGGATGCACGCGCGCCTGCAGCTGCCGGAAGCGCTGCGTCAGTTCCGCTGCTTGCAGCGTGAACTTGGTGGGAAAGCTCAGCAGCTCAAAGTAATTCTATAGAAGAGCGATTAATTATGCATTCCATTTCAGGTATTCAATTACTTGCCGTATTATTATCCACATCCTGCAAGCTGCCGCAATCCCCACATATCATGTTTTTGCCCACTTTCTGGCAATTCCAACAGGCGGCCGATGACGCATAGCGCGCTGTTCTTAGTCTATTAATTCCATTATAACTTAATCCACTAAAACCAGTTGTTAAATAAGAAATAGTCCGTCGCATTTTGCGATAAATATAATACTTCCAAGCTCTTATCAATTACACAAGCACACGAAAACAAAAAACAGCTGGCCTGACAGCACGCGACAGTCTGGCAACGCTTTACAGCTAAATCGCCGCATTGTGTTCTATTATCAAGAATCAAAATATAATTTAGTATTTATTGCAAGCGCAATATACCAATAGCAATATAAAAAAAAACAAGGTCTATATAGACATATATATATTTATAGGTAATAAAAAATAAAAAAGTACGCAACACTACAATTTGTGCTTGCTGCTCCAGGTGAGGCTCGAACTCACAACCCCGGCATTGCTCATACACAGTTACTGATTATAAGTACCGTGCGCTAACCAATTGCGCCACTGGAGCCTTCGAAAATTTTTTTGCCAAATGGCTGTCTTGAAATCAGAACAGAAACTTCAGTCGTTCCCGCAACCCCTTTTACTTAAAATTCAACTTAATTCTAAAGCCTGCACAGTGGTACGAAAGTAAAAATTATGATAAAACGAAAGTCGAGTAAATAAATATGTTTGATGTGCACGAAAGGACATAAATCGCAAGTTTGCTCTTTTTAGGTAAGTACATATATATGTAAATATTTATATTTATTTTTTGTATATAGTACCTTAAGCTTGCAAAACTAACATTTAGATTGAGTCTTTTCTGTAGGCTCTATAGTTGTTCATTTCGTTGGGAAATGTCTTGTACAATTCGAGCAGCAGATTGGCCTTAAACTTTTTCAAGCTCTCGATTTTGCCCTTCACCTCTTCATTCTTGGCCAGCGCCTTTTCCACACAGTCCTTTGTGTAAAGCTGCGGGTTTTTATCCTGATCGATGTAGTCGAAGAACACCTCGAAGGGCACATACACATCCTGCACCTGTGGCCGCAATTTGTCAATTTCCTGCAAGCCGGT
The DNA here is from genome assembly GCA_035045545.1 of Drosophila gaucha. Lineage (NCBI taxonomy): Eukaryota > Metazoa > Arthropoda > Insecta > Diptera > Drosophilidae > Drosophila > Drosophila gaucha. The sequence continues at coordinate 3,612,134 of JAWNOY010000222.1, forward strand.
GACCAAACTGTTGCTGCATTTACCAACAAACGAAAAAATGGTGTAAGATTTGTTTATTTTTTGTAGCGACAATTTTTCTTACATTTTTTGATTGAGAACGTTTTGGCCCTGCGGTTGGAAATCGCTAACGATTATACGTATTTGCCGCACATTCTCAATAAACATTTCCAGTTGCGTTTCCAAGTTTTCCAGTGGCGAAGTCATTTCGAGCAATATTTCAGCAATTTGCAATAGTTTATACACAATTTATTTAATTTTTCGCCAATTCTTGTCCGCACAGCTGTTTGTTTATATCTGTGCCTGCTCTGCTTCTTCCTCTTCTTTGCATAACATTCACCCAAAACAATGCAATATATCGATAAGCACTTGTCGCTTGTCCTATCGATAGTTTACACACACGTTGATTGTGTTAGTATCGATACACTGCCTGCCGGAGCAAACAGCGAATGATTTTTATATTTTTTAATAAATACACTAAATTAAACAAATTAAATTAAATAATAATGTCTGATGGTGATTTAGATGAATTGCGCGCACAGCGCATGGCGCAATTAGTAAGTAAAAGCAAAACCATGTGCTTACCAAAGGCAAGCGGCTTAACGGGTTGCCAAAGGCCAAAAATAGCAACAAAATAGAAGTAAAAGAAAATAAAATAAAAATAAACCATAATACGAATAACGAATAAACTAAATATATAAATACTATGCAAGCAATGTTTAACGGTTTAATGCAATGCATGAGTCATAGCTTTCGTTTGTTGCTGTTGGGTTGCTGTGCACCTGTGAGAGAAAGGGTATGTGCTAATCGATATACCCTATCAATGCTTTTATAGAGTGGCGGCGGCGGCAACAATGCCGAAAAACAACAGGCTCAACAGGAGCAAATGCGCGCCCAGGAAGAAATGAAGCATTCAATACTCTCCCAAGTGCTCGATCAGCAGGCGCGCGCACGACGTAAGTAAACAATGAAGTACAGTGAAGCCACGCTAACACTAACATACCTACCTACTGCAGTCAACACACTGAAAGTGAGCAAGCCGGACAAAGCGCAAATGTTCGAGAACATGGTCATACGCATGGCCCAAATGGGCCAGGTGCGCGGCAAACTGGATGACGCTCAGTTCGTGAGCATCTTGGAGAGCATCAATGCACAAATGCCCCAGAGCAAATCCACTGTGAAGTACGACAGACGCCGGGCGGCCATAGACAGCGACGACGACGAGGACTATGGCTGCTGATTTTTGCCTAAAAGGAATTGAATTCCAAGTTTTCCTTGTACTCAACCACGAAACAGAATTCTGAAACAAATGTGCTTTAGAGAACCCGCTAATTTTATCAACTATGTTTATTAAATGAAAAAAAGAGAGAGAGAGTACAGTGGGCCTTGGCTTTCGTTTTCTTTTATGCTCTAGTTATAGGACGATCTTAATGTTCTTTAAGAATGTGACTTTATTCTTAAATGAGAGTGAGAAATGTTTAATGTAGAAAAGATGAATGAAGGACCTCTTTCTATATATTCCTATATGATAAATATAAGAATATTTACAATTGTACGATTGCATTATCATATATTACTTTTCTCTAATTCTTCTTCTATAAATTGTTATATGGCAAATTGATTCTAGGAGAAAGGGAGAGAAACTTGCTATACTTTAGTTCTTAAATGTAGGCAGGATAAATAGGAGACCAAATTTCTTTAAAAAATATCCTTTCAATTTATATATCAAGCTGGTTTTTCAAATTCCTTTTCGCCTTTGATACTACTTACTAAAAATATCTAACTAAATGATTTGTATTCTATGGATGTAGAATCTTCTAATGGAATCTTATAAACCTTCCTAAAAACATTCAATCTGTAATTTTTAGTAGAATCCTACAGTTCTATAAAGTTAGTAAAAAGCTGAGATTTTTAAACTTACTTTAAAAGACAAATCGGATTTTATATAAAAACTCTATACAGCGAATTAGTCCTATACTATGTAGTCTATATATATATATATTTATTGGAAATGTAGTATTTATATACTTCTATGCGTTAGGCATTTCGTAGGGTTTCTAAAATTTCTACCAAAAATTCTAGAAAAAGTTTAAATCTTTTATGAAATGAAAAATCGTGAGTTCTATCAGCAAAATGTAGTTTATGTCGTTTAAAATAAGACTAGATTTTGGCTTTATGCAAGTACATTGTGAATTGTGGGAATCGCACTAACAATGGGATGAATTATTATTTTGGAGTAGATCCTCCTGCTCAAATACTCCTAGTGTTTCTCCAGCTACTCCTCCTCCGTCTCCAGCTCCACTCTTTATTCTCATAGTCCTCTTCCTGCTTTTCTGCTTCGTCTCGCGGTTCTTCTCTCTATTCCATCTTCAGTTTGTCGTTCTCCCCGCTGCTGCTCTACTCCTTCTTCTCGTGATCCTCCTCCTGGTCCTCCTCTGTGACCAGACAATCGCCACAGAAAATGGAATACATGATGAGCGAAAGGAAGCCCAAGGGTAGCCCAAAGATGACGGTCATCAGCACCGGATTGCCACGCCACATTTCGCGCAGGGAACGCTTCAGCTCGAAGAGCGCGCGATTCACTCGCACAAAATAGGTATCTCCGCCGTAGGCAGTGGCGCTCTCATTGCTGATGGATTCGAGGAACAGATGGAGTGCCTGTGGCGTCATCTGCAATGGATCATCGTCGGGTATATAATGATGCTGAGTCGTGGAATTCAACGCTATCAAATGTGGTGTGGGCAATTGGTCCAGTATAATGGAATGTGCTATGGACGGTTCTCCAATCTGCAAAAGTGAAAGCAATTAAAAAGTGATTTTAGATTCAGGATTCGAGTGGTGCTCACCCATCCAAATTGGAATTTGTCGTGGTAGCGTGGGCGATGCTTGCGTATGACGCCCTCAACCATATCCCGGAACTCGAGCTCGTGCGTCGCTATCTGACTTAGCTTGTCCTCCTGGACGACAGCGAGAACCAGAAACTTTTTCGTCTTCAGCAGCTGATGAATGTTGAAGCGGGTGACCTTTGGGAACAGCGTAAAACGTTCCACGTTGACCCATTGGAAAATGGTCTCGTTGACATCATTTGGTTCCATTTCGTGCGCCACATGTCCGTGTGGATAGAAATGATGCTGCTCCTCCTTGTACACAATAACAGCGGGCAGTTTCTCGAAATCAAAATGCTGTGCAGCGATTTCCTCGCTGGTCGCATAGAAGAATCCGTGCTCCTGATAGCCCTCGGCGGCTGCATAGTAGGTATCCCAGACAACGCCTTGTTGTGCACCCACAAACATAAAGAAGATCGTGTGGGAGCCCTTCAGCATGTCCACGCTGTCTGTCCGGGTGACCAGCTGCACAGGTGGCCCGGACATCCTCAGAGCATAATCCACGAGCTCATCCTTGCTGCGATCCCCATTGTAGCTGAACTCCATGTTGCCCTTGATGAACATAATGGTGGGATAGCCACGCACCTTGAATTCCCTGGCTGCTGCCGGATATTTGGTGCAATCCAATCGACCCACTCGCACATTTGTCGCATGGAGCGCCTGGGCGACGAGCGCGAAAATTGGCTCCGTCTTCTTGCAATAGCCACACCAGGGCGCATAGAACATCACCAGCCATTGGCCTTCGTGGCGCACATCGATGAAGCGATCGCTGAGCTCTAGCACGCGCGACGATATCGCCGGCGAGCCAAGGATCAACAGAAACAACAATGGAAGACACCAGCTCCAGATTGATTGAGGCATATCGCTGGCTGTTTTTGTTGTTGCTGTATTTTAACTCGTTAATGCTATTGCATAATTAAGTACGTTTCATGAACTTTTCTTTGTTACACTGTCATCAATAATTAAATTAGCAAACAATGACAATTTTTCTAAAAACAGAAAAAATAATCCACCCCCATACTTAGTTGTTTGGCTCAATTGTGAACTAGTTTTTCATTACCCTGTGCATTGCCGCAGAAAATATCGATATATGTAGCTACAGCTATTATTTGGCAAGCGCTGTGAATGGCATTTACACGATCTAATCGATTCACATTTTGCGCGCACTTAAGTTATTATTATTTGCATTTGTGATATTAAAACAATAATTAACTGTCTTTTAAAAACAGCAAAAAAAAACACACTTCATGCTTAATTCTTGTTTACATTTTTGAGTTATTTCATTATTTAATGCATTATCAATCTTGATAGCACTTACTGTCGCTACCCACTGCTGTAAATGTAATTTAATCGGTTTATATACTGTTCGCACTATAACTTTAATATTTTTTTATTTAAAATATCTCACAAACAAGATAGTAATAGCAATAAGTCACACTGTGCATATCGATAGTTGTAACTATCGATTCGCCAGCGCTGTGAATGCCATTGTTTACATCGCGCTTGCAACAGTCTGGCAAGGCCAAAATCAAACGCGCTCGATGCACGTGCAAATTTGTTTTCTTTGAGTAAAACTAAATTTCAGGCAAGTTTTACAATGAAAGCAGAATTGCCCGCTAAGTCCGACGGCACCACCCAGGTGCACAATGTGCGTTTTTATACAATAAGGGAACGCGCGATTGGTTGTCTCGCATACAGCGAGGTGCTAAAATGCCTCGCAGTCGGCCGGTGAGTAGGAATCGAAATTGTAATTTTGAAATAATAAAATTGAATAATTTGCATTTGCTTTGCAGCGAAGACGGCGCCATAGAGCTGTGGGACATGAACTATGCGCCATATTTGGACAGAGTTATACAACTAGCACCCGAATCACAGGTGGAGAACTTAGCTTGGGCAAGCAAACGACTCTTCTCGGTGGATTTAACAGGAAAGCTCATTGAATGGGATTTGAATACGTTGCAGCCGCGCCACGTGGAATCGCCCACAGGCAATGCGCTGTGGTGCCTGGATGTGAACAGTGCTGAAACAGAGCTGGCTGTCGGCTCTGAGGAGGGACACATCAATCTAATGAGCATTGAGCAGGACGAAATTAACTATAAACTCCTATTCAGAAAGCAAAATGGACGCGTTCTTTGCTGCAAATTCGATAAGCCAGGCAAACGCCTCGTCACCGGCTCGGTGGGAGCTGTGCGCATCTGGAACGTAGCCAATGGACATACGCTGCACACCATGACGCTCTCGGGCAGGGATGTCATTGTCTATTCGCTGAAAGTGTTAAAGGATAACACAATTATAGCAGGAGACTCTGCGGGCTTTGTCACCGTGTGGAATGCAGAGAATGCAACACAATTGGAGTCGACTAAGGTGCTCGACAGGAATTTGTTCGCCTTGGCTCTCAATGAGGAGGAGGACCGTCTGGTGTGCAGTGGCATGAGACCAGCCTTGCTACGCGTCCTCTCCAAAACACAAATCAAACGCGAAGATTCCGTTTGCGAGCGTTGGATTAAGTTCTTGAAGCGCGAGGTGCACACACATTATGTCAAGGCCTTGGTTGTCATTGGGGATAACGTGGTCTCTGGTGGCCAGGATGGCCTGCTCTGCATGTCATCCATCAGCAAGACACGCTGCCGCACCAGCAAATTTGCACCCTATATGTGGGGCAAGAGCGCTAGCTTTGCATCGAGTGGAAATTTGCTGCTGCTTCGCTATCCGCAGCGTTTGCAATTGTGGCGCCTGGGCGCACCGCAAGCCATGACCGAGGGTGAGGTGGAACGTCTAGCTGTGGGCAACTGTCAGCAAATGCAGCTGGAGCAGACGGTCGAGAAGATGCTGCAGCTAATTGTGGGCGCCAATAAAATTATACAAGCAGCTGCCATTTCGCCCGACAACAAATGGATTTGTTACTCAACGCTCGACGAGCTGCGTTTGAGCCGCTTGCACTGCGATCCGCTGAGTGTGCAGCGTCTGACAACGGATCTGCCCGCTGAACTGGAACCGGCTACCCTTATAACCTTCGCCAACGATTTGATGTGGCTGCTGCACGCACCTACGCGTCAAATGCGCGTCTTCAAGCTGTCTGAGGAGCAGGTGGACTTTGTTTATAGCATCGATCTGAGCACGGAGATCAAGGCACCCATTAGGCTAGTGGAGCTGTCGCCTTGTGGCAAATACCTGATCGTGGCTTGCTGCAATCATCTAATAGCCATTTGGCAGCTGCGCAGCAAGAAGCCAAAGCATTTGCTCAATCTGCCACGCTACAAGGCGGGCACCACAGCCATCGCCATGCACGAGAATCGACCCAATCTGGTCGTTGCCTATGCGGATGGTCGCATCGTGGAATATGATCTGACGGAGCGAAGATTTATCTGCGAGACCGAGGAGCACTTTGTGCCCCGTGCGAACTTCAATAGCATTCGAGGCTTACTGCTCGATCCAAATAATCCCAATATAGTCATTGTCCATAACGAAGTGCATCTGTATGTCCTGGAAAGCTTTGACAAGGAGCAGCAAGCTGTGCGCCATCCGAAAGCCAAAAGGCTGAGCCAGCCGGCGGAGCCTACGAAACTAAGAAGCTATAGGCTTAAGATGCGACTCAATCGAAATGTAATTTATATTTAAACACCTTTGCTTAGCTTTCATTAATATATTTTTTGTTTCTTTTCCTTTCAGCACTTGCTACAAATTGGCCGCCTCAACGAACGGGAGCTGGTGACAGTTGGCGTCCAGACCAAGAACTATTATCATATGCTGCCTGCGGCCTATAAACGCAAGAAATATGGCGTCTCGTAATTAGAGTTCACTGTACTATCACAGTAGTAATTAGTTAAGTTGTAAATGCAGAGTAAAAGAGAATTTTGTTGATATAAATGAATGTCTTTGGCTGTTGCCAAATTTGTGAAGTTAAGGTACAGTAAACACTCGCTATAGAAGCCGAAATGTGTTATGCAAATAGTTTTTATTACCAGTAACTAGACTGTTTGCTTGAAGAATATTTGTGAAGGAAAAATTGATGGAGGTAAGGTACAGTGGACACTCGCTATATTCGATTCGGGCACCACTGTACTACAACAGTAATTAATAAATAAATGCCTTTTGCTTGCACAAAATTTGAGAAGGAAAAATTCTTGGATGTAAGGTACAGTAAACACTCGCTACAGAAGCCCAAATGTGTTATGCAAATAGTTTTTATTACCAGTAACTAGACTGTTTGCTTGAAGAATATTTGTGAAGGAAAAATTGATGGAGGTAAGGTACAGTGGACACTCGCTATATTCGATTCGGGCACCACTGTACTACAACAGTAATTAATAAATAAATGCCTTTTGCTTGCACAAAATTTGAGAAGGAAAAATTCTTGGATGTAAGGTACAGTAATCACTCGCTACAGAAGCCCAAATGTGTTATGCAAATAGTTTTTATTACCAGTAACTAGACTGTTTGCTTGAAGAATATTTGTGAAGGAAAAATTGATGGAGGTAAGGTACAGTGGACACTCGCTATATTCGATTCGGGCACCACTGTACTACAACAGTAATTAATAAATAAATGCCTTTTGCTTGCACAAAATTTGAGAAGGAAAAATTCTTGGATGTAAGGTACAGTAAACACTCGCTACAGAAGCCCAAATGTGTTATGCAAATAGTTTTTATTACCACTGTGCCACTGCAGTAGTAACTAGACTGAATGGTTGTTGAATATGTGTCAAGAAAACATTCATGGAGGTAAGGTACGGTAGACACTCGCTATACATGCACAAAAGTACAATGCAATTTGCTTCGTTTACCACTGTATCGCTACAGTAGTAACTTATTCACAAACTGATAAAACTGAAAAATTCGGGGTACAGTAGAGACTAGCTATAAAGCCCAAATGTGCTATACGAATCAATTCCTTTACCACTGTGCTACTACAGTATAAATTTGGTAAATTGATAAACTTAAATGCCTTTTGTTTGTACAGTACAGGTACAGTAGGTACTCGCTACATTTACCACTGTACCACTACAGTAGTAACTAGTTAAATTGATGAGAGTGAATGCTGCTAGAAAATAAGTCAAGGAATAATTAGTAGAGGTAAGGTACGGTGGGCACTCGCTATACATTTACCACTCTAGCAGTACAGTAGAGCCTCCGCATGTTGTAAATGCCAAATGTTGTTACTCAAAAGCCGAATGCCTTCTGCTTGTACCAAAATTTGTTCAGAAATTTGTCGACTGTCAAGAGAGAAATTTGTGGTACGGTGCACACTCGCTACTCATGCCAAATGTGCTATGCAATTCGTTTCGTTTTGTTGTTCTGTTATTTTGCTTTATTTTCTTTTTTGTTGTTTTTTTTTTTGGTTTTACACTGTCTAGCCAACGTCTAGACAAGTGCATACCACACAGACAGTCGAAAACGAACACACGCAGCGAAAGAGTGAGACAGAGATAGAGAGAGAAAGAGAGCGAGAGGGAGACAGCGAGCGAGTCTGTTTGTTGCACAATTCAACTTTTAGCTCAAAAACTCATTGCCCAGCTAGGCAACCTATCAAAAGCCGCCCAACCACCCGCACCACCCAACCGCCGGTGTCTGTGGCTAAAAGTATCCTGCAGCCATATTCCGATGCAATGGCATTGCCGGTTCTCTATTTTTTTTTGGGGTCCTCTGGGCTTCTCCTCTATTTGCATACAAATTTTTCTAGTTTTTGTTTTTTTTTCTTTTTTTTTTTGCTTTCCATTTTTTGGCATCCGCTTTCCTGCTGCGGTTGTGGGCGTGCCTGTTGGGCATTTGTCGGCCGCATTTGCATTTGCACACGATGCCAAATGGACATAAATAATCACTGATGGAAATTGTTTAGCTTTTCAAATTCAACGACAAGCATTTAAGCCTAAGCTGCATTGACATTTGCCCAAAGGGCAAAGCTTTTTACAGCAGCTATAAAAGCTTACAAAAGAATGCAACTGCTATAGAAATTCTAGATTAAGTCAAGCTTTTAAGCCTGAGTTCCAATGATCTTTGCCTCAAAAGAAGTGTAAGCTTAAGAAAACTAGTATAGAAAAAATATAGAAAACTGTTATAGAACTGTTATATGTACATATATAGTTTAAGCCTAAGAAAACTATTTTAGAAGATTTCAAAGGAATTCAAGCACTTTTTTGCTTACACTAAGATTAAGCCACAACCGAAAATACATTTTTAAAAAAAAGTTAAGCTCTAAAAACAATTGTCAAAGCTTTGAAAAAAATATATTTTCAACAGCTTTCAGCTTAAATTAGATTAATCAAAGCAAATAGCTTTCTTCAGCTTACAGAACTTTAATATTAGCTTAATTGTTATCAAAAACTTTTCAAAATTTTATAATCTTTATGCTTAACTTAGCTATTCTTATATTAAAATGTTTCAGGTGCTTGCAAAGCTCTTTTTATTTCTGAGTAGATTGAGCTTTCTGCTTATAGTTAAGACGTATATTTATTAAAAGCTTTTACGTGCTTTTAAATTCGATACAAGCCAAGATATCCTAATAGTTATACATAGCTGTTAACAGCAGTATTGTTAAATCTCTAAATGAAGAGCTTTCGTATGCACTTAAAGTATCTTAAGAAGCTTTCAGTTTTTCAAAAGTTGCTTGAATGAGAAGTGAATAGTCAAATAATAATAAAGTTTTACAAGCAAAGCTTTCTAGTAAGATATAACAATTTTTCAATTAAAAAGCTTTATTTGCTGTCTGGTAAAATACGTTTTCACTGTATTGCCACGTCTCGCAAATGTTACGCATACGCCACGTGTGACAAAAAGAGAGCTCGCGCCCACAAAGTACAAATTCCGACCGTCTATTGAATTGAATCACGCCCTTTGCCCACATTGAGGCATTAAAATGCACTTAAGCAGCGGCTCAAGCCACCAGCCAAGGCCTAAGACAGCCGCACAGGTGGCGAAGGGGCGTGGCAGGAGAGAGTATAGGCAGCTAAAACTTATGCAAACTACGCGACCAAATACAACTAAAGTCGCAGTCGAAGTCGAAGTCTACAAAGGAGTCGACTGAAGTCGCGTCTAGACAGCCAGTAAAAACTTTGGCGCTGGGCAAACTTTGCAGCTGCCAACAAGAACAACAAAAAATTATCTAGGCTAGATTGCTGGATTACCGAATACCCTGTACTGCTAACACTGAATCTATACAAATTTCTTTGCTTATTTTAAAATGTTTTGAAATATTCAGAAGTTAAATGTACCATTTTATTTGCACAATAAATAAAATAAATAAATAAATGGCAATATAGTTGATATTACAATCACTCAAAAACTCAGTGAAACACTCCTCGATATTTATCGATTTATTCAATTCAATACAATCACTCAAAAACTCAGTGAAACACTCATCGATATTTATCGATTTATTCAATTCAATTATTATTCGATTTCAATAAGCATGGTTGGAGTTTTTATTGTCCTTATTCTAATACTTAATTATGACATAAATTTGCTTTAAGCCTTATAGCGAAAATCGATATTTATCGAATATTTCGATCAATTTCTTAAACCTTTTTTCCTCAGTTAATAATCTGATTGAAATATTAAAATGTTTAATCAGTGAAATATGTTAAATATATAGATATCGATATTTATCAATGAATCGGAAAAACTGAATAAACTTTTTCAAGATTGACTAAAAAGATACCAGGCTAAAATATGCTTATAATAAGCAAATGAAATTAAATTAAAATCGATATTTATCGATTGATTCGATAACAATTCAGGCAATTTAATAAAATAAATGATCAGATGAAAGCCACATGGCTTACGTTAGATAAAACTGCATGAAAGCAGCTGCCGATAATCGATATTAATCGATCGCTGCATTACAAATTTTAGAGTAACCTCTCAAGTTAGTTATCGATCTGACTATGGTTTATACTATGCAAACAAGCAGATGCAATTCGTCAGCTATCAGCCGATGCACAGCTTCAAGATACCCTTACTTTACTCATTCAGTTACAGGGTATGCGAACAACAATGCAGCTGAGGCGGCGACAACACATTTTGCGCCTTTGCTAGTGAATCGAAAGTCTGGCTCCGGCACAGCGTCTGGGTCTGGGCAAAAGTTGAACGCGCTGACACGGCAGACATTGTGACGACGTCGGCGAATGGCGAACAATGCCTCAAATTGACATTTAATTGGTTTGCAAATTAGCCCGCTGCCAGGAAGTGAGCACGCCTTCAGCTGAGGCTGCAGATGGAGTTGGAAGTAGAAGTGGAGCTGTACCAGACGCATTGGAATGCAGCCACAAATGATGCAGTGCGTCCTCTCTCTCGTTCTCTCTCGCTACAAGGATAATTGCAGCAGTCTAAGCTGAGGGGAAGGGGGCGTGGCAGTGGTTAATGCTTAACCATACTACCAAATAAACAAGGGCGCCCAAATTGGCCGCTAATGAACGAAATGAGATAAAGCTTAATTTGCATTTAATAATATTAACGCGTCGCTTGTGGCACATAAAAGTGGCAACACGAAGAGAGAGAGAGAGACAGAGAGAGAGAGAGAGAGGGCAATAGCATAAATCGCATGCGGTTGTCATGACGCTGCATACGACCCCTGCAGCGGTCTAGACAGCGAGACAAGGACTGCTGCTGCTCCAGAGGACAAGCTGAGGACAAACGTGGCTGTCTGCTGGCAGAGGAGGTGACTGAGGGCTGCAGCTCGTAACTTTTGAATGCAGCTGAAGCTGATTGAATTTTATGCTCAACAAAAAAGCAAATCAACTTAAGTTTCAACGGGGATAGCAGCAACCAGCTACCTCCCAGCCACAAAGGATACTACTTCTTATGGAACTCCTTTTCAGGCGCATTTGCAGCTGCCAAAGAGCCTGCCAAGCGGGGCACTCTAAGGTCAAACGTGGGTGTCCGTTGCGGGTGGTGGCAAGTTGCTCGTTTTATTGCAATTCAACTTGGCTTTTCCTGGGATTTAGTCAGTCTTCGCGTCAGCAAGTTTTGTGCTCTCCCCCACAATTGCATTTTGTCCTTCGAAAGGACAAATGCACAATAAACAAGGAAGTTGCTGGGACTTTGGGGAAGTTCAAACATTCGAATGCACGCAGTGTCATATGGTTATGCTTCCTGAAAGCGCAGTCAAAATGTTCCAGCGACAGCAAAATGCAGTTTTCATGATGCTCTAAATGTACACTGTGAGAAAACATTTGATTTGAACGTAGAAATAAATGTGAAACAATCAAAAAAAGACAAGGAAAATATGATAAAAATAGTATGAAAACTTAAAAAAGATACTTCTGATCTGATTCTGTTGCAAAAAATCTTATAAAGAATATATACATATGTACATATTAATTTATTATAGAATAGCATACTATAGTATATAAATATAATAACTCACTTTCATTTAACTGGAACTTCCCCATTTCCGTAATGATTGACATCTAAATATTAAAAGAAATTAAATATAAATTAAATAAAGTTTTTCAAAATATTTAAATCTAAAAATTTATAAATAAAAATAAATTTTATTAATTATTTATATTATAAACAAATAATAATTATATTTTTACATTGATTTTGAAAATATTTTAACAAATTTTATCTAAAAACTTCAATACCAAGATTTAAGACCTACTTTTCTTAATCTTATTTTCTTATCTTAATTTTAATATTTTTTAAAGTGCACATCATTTTGTTCAGTGTACTTAAAATCTTCTTATCAGTGCATAGCAATCAAAATTTCTAAACCCAAGAAAACTTTTCAACTGTCAATTTTAATTTGGTTTATTCGAATGCCACCAAAACAAGACGAGAGTTGACAAAGAAAAGTGAAGTAGGGGTATTCCCGCAGCTAGTTAAGCTACCAATTTATTTATTTATATTAATTATATTTTAACATTGATATTACAAATATTTTGACAAATTTGATCTTAAGACTTTAATACCAGGGATTTAAGACCTACTTTTCATATAATCTTAATATTTCTGAAACTTCACATAATTTTGTTCAGTGTAAAGAGCCAGTCGTACTAAAAATCTTCTTATCAGTGCATAGCAATCAAAATGTCTAAACCCAAGACAACTTTTAGCTGTCAATTTTAATTTGGTTTATTCGAATGCTACCAAAACAAGACGAGAGTTGACAAAGAAAAGGGAAGTAGGGGTATTCCCGCAGCTAGTTAAGCTACCAATTTATTTAGTGGTGCGTGCAAAATTGCGGTTATAATTTTAATGTTATTGCTAGGCACGACACTCTCTCACACATACACACTCTCTTTAACCACTTTTCCCACCAACAACAACAACAACAACAACTGTAAAGGGCATGAAAAGAAGCGAATTAACAAGTGAAACGGAACGTGCAACAGTCGCAGTTGCTGCATTGTTGCATTGTTGCAATGTGTTGTGTGATTTTGTGTACGCGCTTCGTTTGCAAGTGGAAACCACAATTTAATTAAGCCAACAAAACCAACGACCAAGGCGGGGGCCCAGCTAAGCGGGGGGAGAGAGGCAGATGGGGTATTAGCCCGGCCAACATCATTATGAGCCAGGCCAACAACGGCTGATAGACACATGCGTCGTGCTTTGCTGCCAAGGGGAGTGAGGCATAGAAGCATGAGAATGGGGAAGCTACTGGAACTGACCGCAAAAGAATGCACTGAGAGAAAATATCTAGCTGAATTCCGAGATATGTAAACCGTTTAAAGTTAAAAGTTGCTTAACAAATATTTGGAAAACGTTTTGATATTTGTATTAAAATTTAAATACTTTTTAGAAAAAAATCGTTTCTGGCAGAGTTTTCTTGTCTAGAATATATTCTGAAATCTAAACATTTTCGTTGTGATATCTTTAGCTATCCACATATCCAAAATGTAAAATATTTTTAGTCTTTTTTTATTGTTCCAGAACCTACATTCCGAATTTCATATCTCTAGCTTTTAGAGTGCTCGAGTTATGCTAAAAAATAACAGTTTCTTAAGGAATTCTTATCGATATAAGGCGTATATGATGAAATATTCATTAGATATCATAAACATGTTCTGTTCACATACAAAATATATTAAATATATTATGACAACTAACTTAAATCGGGAGAACAGCTATGTTAGCATAGGTACATAGCTCAAAGCTTCAAACTTGAGTTATAAAATTCATAAAAAACTCTTGAAGTACTCATACTAGAGATGGGATCGGGAAAGAAATTCGTTCACGACCCATCCCGTCCCGAAATAATTGATCATTTTCCCGCCCGATTCTCCCGATAAATTTTTAATTTTTCCCGCGGGTCCCGACATTTCCCATTATATTTTTTCAACATTTAGAACTCTTATGATAGATAAACGCGGGATTCCCGAAAATCCCGATCCCGACGCCCATCTCTAACTCATACGATAAGCATAAGCTATATTACTGAAGAACATATTGAAGCTTATGTTAAACTAAAATATAAAACTCTAACTATTTAAAATAACAAAAACTATTTTGGAACTTTACATTTTCTATATGTTCAGGGGGAAACTTCAAATAGAATCTTACACTTTTTCAGTGTATGCAAAACATATTTTATAATAATTTATTTAAACCTTTTTCAAGTCTTCAAATCAGGTTTATAACTACCTTTGTGCTTAATAGAAGTTTAAGAACTATTAATTAAAGTTTCAGTTTTACATTTCTTAATTATAAATCAATATTCTAGCTATTTTCGTTCAGTGTGTTCATTCCGGCATTTTGACTTGCTGTCGTCAGCTTTTATGCACCATTGTGGTTGCTGTTGTCCCAGCTCCACTTGAGCTGGAGTGGAGCCGGCCTCCACTCTAGCCCATAGTTGGCCCCTTAGCCACAGCTCCCTCCCGCCTCATCGAGCTGTCCCATGCGACATTGTTATTGCAATAATTTGATTAAATTGAACGCTTTAAGTGATTTGCATTTTAAATTTCAATCAATATGTTGCGATGGCTGCTGCACCACCTGTAGCCACACAAAAAGGAAGTCGTCTGGCGCCACCAAGCTGCGCCTCTTCCATTCAGCCTCTCTCTCTCTCTCTCTCTCTCTTTCTCTCCTTGTCTCTTTCAGTTGTGTGTCCGGCGGTCTAATCATGCAGAAAGCAACCAATGTCTGGTTCGTCTGACGACGAAAATTGCTCACTTTGCTGGCGGAAACCATAAACCGTTGCAAGTGGTCAAGCCAAGCTGCAGTCAGACTGCACCACACAACCACAGCAACCACTCCTTCCATTTGCTGTGCACCGTTAAAGTGGTCGGAAGGATGTGTTGTCGGTCAACGCCCACTGTTCCAATTGCATTAAGTGCTAAATTATTTTGTCGCCTCGATTTGCACACAGTCACGAGCTGTCCAATTGGAGAACTGCGTCCAATTGGAAAATGTGAATACAGCCAAAGCCATAGCTAGTCTATAAGCTTATTTAAATGATCTTCCGGAGTTTGATAACAGAGTTGTCTTTGTTCGAGTTTTAGAAGTTTTACTAACAGCTGAAATTAAAAAAATCGACTTATTTAAAATTTCATATTTTTATTATGAAATCTATATATTTTCAGATATATTTTTTCATATATATTTTCATCTATAACATTTCCTGAATTCAGCCGATTTTCACACTCTTTTGAACTTTTTATTATATTAAAAACTATTTATATACTTTAAGCTACCTATAATTTCTTGTCTAGTTTTTGTCTTCCTATCTAATCTAATCCATAGTAAGATCTCTAACTAAACTTTGAACCTTTATAACTTTGTTAAAACTCATTTGACGAAGATCATTTTGTTCGTAATGTGATGTCTAGATTAATTGTACAATAAAATTATTAAAACAATGTTTTCCACTTTTTTCATGTCAAATATTTAGACTTAGTTTATCCATATGTATAGTTAAAGTACTCCTTTCTAGGATCCAAATCATTATAAATTTATTTAAGCTGATCCCATTTTTAAGCGACTTATCGTGATGCTTAAGATATACATATATTCCTATACAGAAATATGATTTTTTAAGTATATACCCCATTTCAAATTCTTGCCAAATGAGTAGTAAATAAGAGTAAGAGTACTCTAATGGGGAATGTTAGACTAATAGTTGCCTTGCATTTGCTGTTTCAAATATCGAGACTTTCAAAATCACATTACTAGACTAGATTAATATATTGTATAACCTTCACCTTAAATCAAGACGTCAAAAACCACTTGAAACAGTTTTTTTGCCAGCAAGAAACAAAAATTGTATGAGCGTGGAATCAATCTCTTGCCCAAAAGATGGCAAAAGGTATTAGATCAAAATGAAGAATACATAATTTCATAAAATGATTTATAAAATAAAAAAATCGTGTTTGAATTGCACTAAAAAAACGAAATTATTTAGTGAACGACCCAATACCTCGTCAAGAAAATTCCTTGGAATGACTGTTCCTAATGCTTAAACAGTCAAGCAGAATCTTACTGTTCGACTTGATTAATTTCGAATATTTCTTTATACTTATTGAGTTCACAGTGGATTCCTGCTGTCTGTTATAAATTAGCATGACCTTCCCACCAATTTTTAAGGAGTATACACACATTCCAGACTTAAAGTTTCTATTAAATAGATTAAGACTTAAATACTTGCAATTCTCTTTTAGTTTAATATTATATATATTAAATTTGTAATCGAATTCCCTCTCAAAACAGGGTATTTCCTAGTCGTCTTCGATTGTGCTTAACATTTGAACTTGTTTTTGTTTTAGTTTTTCGCTGATTGCATTTCTAGTTTTTTTGTTGCACAAAGTGCAGCCTTTTCTTCATGTAATTATTCCCAGCTCCAGCTGCAGCTCCATCATCATCATCATCATCGTCTTCACATTTGCATTGTTCTTAGCCAGCATCAACAGCAACATCATCATCATGCTTTACTCTCCTCATCATCGTCGTCGTCGTCGTCGTCGTCGTCGCGTCTCTGGCTCCTTCCGGCGTCAGTTTTGCAGTGGAAACTTCCTGATTTCGGCTTAGGCGCCGTCTGCTGTTTAAATGTATGTGTGCATACGTGTGTGTGTGTGTGTTATTTTGGCCAAAAAGCCCTGTCTAAGGACTTTTGTCTGAGTGGATTTTGCCCTGCAGTTTTTTTGTGCTTTTTTGTTTTTTGTTGCAGCATTAATTCATGCAATTTTGCATGCAATTTTCACGTGACTTCATTTTTGAATTTCAAGTTTTATTTTCCTCCACTTTGCACAACGAAAACGGCTCGTGGAATTCAACAAGAGTCATAAGCAACTCCCTTCATAAACAACTCTACTTTGCTCTATATATATATTAATCTCGCCCGATCTTAGCTAGAAGACAAAAAATTATGTTCTGTTGTCTTTTGAGCAAGTTTTTATATTTTTGGATTGAGAAAAGAGAGAGAGAGAGAGAAATTATAGACAAAACTTTGATAGACATAATGAAGAGCAACACAAAGAGAGAAAGAGAGAGAGTTAGTTTGTTGGGACCCTTATCCCGAATTAGTTGAGGCTGGGACTCTGTTAGGCGGGGCTGCAGCACGCTTCACGCTTGATTTTCATGCGCCTGTTGTTGTTTGAGCATAGAGAAACACACACACACATACACACACTCACGCACACTTATAGCGCAAAAACAGATGAGGAAAATGCTTTTCAATTTATTTTTAAGTACGAAAATAATTTTGCTTCTTTTTTTTTTTGCTTCACGCAAAATAAAAGCAAGAACAACAAGCGGTAAAAATAAGGCACGACACACGCCCGTCTCGCTGTCGTCGGCTAAGAGCCGCCCCCTCCTCGCCTCTCTCCTTACTCTTCTGCCGATCGTAGGCTATATATGTATATATATTTATATATGTGCTGGCTGCCGTCGTGTGAAATATATTGGAGACAAACGGGCACTTTTTATATGTTAGCTGCAAAAATTGAGTTTCAGTTCGGCGCAGGTTTGCGAAAAGATCGCAGCGCAGCGAAGTGCACACTGCAATTTGTTTTGTTTTGGCCTAAAATAACGGTAGACGTGTACGAGACGCGCCCACACACACACCCTTATATATATATATATATATATATCTATATATAATTTAAATATATAGAATATTTGCTCATTCATAATCAGTTTTCAATAAAAAAAAAGAGAAAAAAGCAAAAAGGAAAAACTGTGAACTTTTGCAAGGTGTCGCGTTGTCTGTGTGTGCGCGAGTGTGTGCGTGTGTGTGTTAAGTGGATTCCAGGTGTGCGAGTGAGCGCGTGTGCGTGCGTGTGTGCAGCTCCAGTTGATATCTGCCAATTGGCATCCCAACTAGACGACCGGCGCATTCTTCGCTGTCATGTGCGAAATTCTTTCACTTGATTAGCCCCGGCGACCCGGTTCGATTCGATTCGTTTCGGTTCGGTACGGTTCGGTTCGTTACGGTTCGTTTTTGGTTTTATCTATCGCTTTCCTATTCTTCATTATATTTTTTTTGTTGTGCTTCTTGGGTTCGGTCCTTTTTTGCGGTCTCGTGGTCTTTCATCGATTTACGCAGGAATTCGCTGAATTTACGTTTGCTCAATGTCAAATTGGCGTTCGACTTTGGTATGCGATACACAAAATACACTACAAATACAGCTAGAGTATAAGTAGTTTTTATATTCGGCAAGTCGAATTGTCAGTGCTCTCTGGAACAGCAAGGAAAGCTACTATTTTTAGGTGTTATCTTAATTTTGTATTAGAAAAACCCAAAGTAAACACTGGTTTTAAGTATCTAATGCAAAAAGTATTCTTTCTATATCAGAAAATCTATTAAGGCCATGTTTACTGTGCCTTAAGCCGAGAACTTTTTAAGTTCGCATTTTCTAAAATTTAGTTCAACATTTTTTAAATAAAATCAAAAATCAACTTTTAGATCATATTTAAATAGTATTTTATAAATTTATTCATCAAAATCCAGCCAAGAACTTTTTTTTTAAATTTTTCTACAAAAAATACTAAGCCTAAGCTTAGCTTATATATCTAAAAAAAAAAAAGAATTTAGCTATTTATGGATCCCAAAAAATTTCTTCACAAACTATCTTAACTCTTTGTCATAAATGACATAAGCTGTAGCGTTCAAACTTTACTCAGTGAATTTATAAGAAAACTTTTTCGAGGTATTTCTCTCCCAAAAATATATACAAATTGTTTAAAAAAAATGTAGTCAAAAATCCAAACCGAAAATAAGAAAAATAATAATTTGCTTTTAAATATTACAAATAAAAAAAAAATAGACATAGGTAGGAACAAAATAAAATCCAATTAACATATACTTTTGTGGTTATGTTCCGATTCCAAGTTTTATTTTAAAAATTTATTTTTCTCCCTTTATGATATTGATAAGTTTTGAAAATAAATTTTTTTTTAAATAAAGAAGCTTTGAATACAGAAAAAAAATAAAAGTGTTTAACCAAACTCATTCACTCAACTCATTCCAATCAAATATTCAGTTTGCCTCTACAACTAGTTCCTGTTTCACAACCAAATCATAATATCCTAAAGTTAGGGTACTTAAACAAAACACAACTGGCATTTTCTTCGACTTTATGCAACTAACAAATGCCACACGCTGTTATCGATAACATTGTGTTATCGTTGCACATTGTTACAATTTTTCTCTCTCTCATTTTTCTTGGCTACCCTTTATTGTAGCTCTGTTTCGCTTGCACTCACGCAAATTCCTGTGTTAGCGTCTGTTTCACTTTTTGTTACCGAAATAAATTCAAGAATTTAGCGACTTGTTTAAAAATAAACTGGAATGTTTTTTTTGAGTTGTTGTTTCTTGTATATATATTTTTTTTTTGAATTAGCTAAAACGCCTATGGCCAAAAGTGTTTGTTGTTGTTGTTGTTAATATTTCCGGTCGAATTGGCTTTTAACCCAAACTGCTTTTGACACACTGTGCAGCTGAGATATTCGGAGTTCGTAGCACTTGTCAGCACTTTTTCAGCTTATTCTTCAGACGGACGGACGGGGGGTATACTCTTATTAATTATGGGTCTGAGCGAGTTTTTATGATCGCGCATAAATTGCAAATGTTGATCCCAGGACCAGGAGTCCGTGACGTGATAAAAAGAAAAAGAAAAACAACAGACAGACAGAGGCTGCGGCTGCCGTTGCGGCTGCGACTGCGGCTGCGGCTGGAGCGGGTGCAAATGAAGAGGCAATCAAATAAATTGCAAAAACAACAAACACAAAAAGGAGATCAACAGAAAAATTAAGCAAGAAACAGTAGCAGCGACTCACTTGAAGCAAATGTGGAGTGAAGGTGGAAGCAGGAGGTGGAAGGGGTAAGCAGCCGATGGGGAACACAGGAGACAATAACATTTGTGGCTGCTGATTATAATGATGATGACGATGATGATGATAATGGGGCTGAGTGCTGCTGTTTCATAAGACGGGAATTTCAATAAGAAAACAAAAACAGGGGCAGCAAAGTTGTGCTTGTATATCCGAAGTTTAAATACTCTGCAAAAATATGATTAAAAATGCTTAAAATCAAAAATACTTAGAGACATTTGCCTTATAAACTTATAAAACTTATAAAAGTAGTTAAATTAACTATAAGCAAAAGTACTCTGAAAGACTAAGTGAGGTAAGCTAATAGAGCTTTGAGACAGGAAAAAAATTATTGTCTGTAAAGTAGAAACAGCCAAATACCTACATTTCCTAAGAGGGTCATAATGAAAACAAGTATTCCCAAATCATTTCTGATCAAGAAAATTTATGCACATATATAGTATATTTAATATACTCAAAGATATCATTTGCAAAAGCTGTAAGACTCTTTCTCAGTGCAATAAAAAACTACTTAAACATAAGTCGGACAATAAAGTTTGAGTTGGAAATGGAAAAGAAGTTGGCTTTGTGAAGCTGTCGCGACTTTTGGCTCTGTTTTGTGTTGATCAACTTAACATTGCCCTCCTCCCCCAACTTGGCTGTCTGCTTGTGCATCAATCTGTCTCTGACACGTTTTGTGTTTTGTGCAACAATGTTGTTGTTGTTGTTGATGTTGCCAGCCATATCAAAGCGAAATGCCAGCGATCATGCCACATATTAACCGAAGCAGCCAACTAGTCAAAACGTCTATCCAACCGTCTCTCAGTCTGTCTGTCTGTCTGTCTGTCTGTCTGTCTGTCAGCTGCTCTTTGCCAACTGCGACTCCAATGACAATTAGTGAGCAAAACAGCAGCTAAAGTCTGTAGAGCGGGAGGTAGCAATGTTTTGCCTATATCTAAATCGTGCATCATGAATATAAAATGCCAAGCAAAAGTCATTCCACCTCAGCCTAGTCAGAGGGACAGACAGAGGCAGCAGCAAGCAGCAAAACAGCAACTATGCCATTAATTTAGCTACTTTAATTTTAGCCTATTTTTGTTGTCGCTTGTAATCTTTCGTCATATAGCAGCAGCAGCAACAACAACAACAACAACAACAACAGCAACAATGCAACAGGCGTGGCAAGCAAAAAGGCAGCCAGAGGGAAAAGACATAAGCAAAAACCTAAGCATAAGCCATAAGAGGGGGACAATGCTGTTGTCTATGCATGTGTGTGTGTTGTGTGTGTGCGTGTGTGTTGTGTTTTATATATTTAGCAAACAAGTAAGAATGTTTCAATTGGCTATAAACGACTGCAAAATACTCGCTCACTAAGCAAATGATAAGGCAAATGTTACAGAAACCTCAATGAAGACATAAGTTTATTGACTTGCGGCTCAAAAATGTTATTTCCTGATTTGGCATGCCGTTAGTAGGCGTGGCTATGTTATCTAAATACTCTATCGGACATATTTAAAAACACATTTTTGGTATATACTAGAGATGGGCGTCGGCATCGGGATTTTCGGGAATCCCGCGGGTCCCGAAAATATTTTCAGTTTCGGGCGGGATGGGAAAGATTCTGAAAAAGTCCGGGACGGTCGGGATAAGTGCTTGATCCCGAAATTCCCGCGGGTCCCGATAAAAAAATTATTAATGGATAAAATTACTTGTATTTATAAAAGAACAGAAGAATGATATTGACGAGGAAATTAATTCTAATATAAGTCCTCTTAAATTTAAGAGAAGTTCAAATATTTTATTATTTTGACAACAATTATCATTGTTAAAAATGCTTGCTAGGCTAGTACTTGATGTTCCAACATCTTCGACAACGAATGGGAGGGTGTATTCTACTTCTAGTAGAATTTTGGAAGAAAGGAGAACACATTTTAAGAAGAAAATTTGACGAAATATTAGTTTTAGGTAAAAAATTGTATCTATCAAAAGATTTCTGAATGTTAAAAAACAAATTTCGACAAATGTTGGGACCCGCGGGAAAAAAAAATTGGTCGGGACAATCGGCCGGGAAAATCAAAAATTATTTCGGGACGGGATGTGTCTGGAACGTATTTCTTTCCTGATCCCATCTCTAGTATATACACCAAATCAATAAAAAACTTGAGCAGTAAAATGAAAAGCAAAGCCAAAAAAAAAATTTTCCACCAAACCAATATACCCTTTTTCGCTTGCCGAACGGGTATTAAAACGCACAACAACGTGGATGATAATAAAACTGAAGTCTTCGCGAAGTGCAACATAAATTTGTGCAAAATATTGCGCATACGCACCGTTTGCCGTGCGCTTGTTTTGTGTCTTGCCAAACAGTGCCGACACACACACACACACAAATGTTGCGTTATTTATGCCCGCGTCTGTTGCTGATCAACAGCCATTCCCCCGCTGCCGCCACCACCCCCTCTCTAAGTGCCTAGCATTAGGCAAAGTTCTGGGCGGGAGGTGTTTGGGAAATTATGTTGCGACAGAAACATTGTAACAGGGACAGACGACAACAACGAATACGACGAAAACAAAAACAAAGGAAGCGGTAGAAAAAAAATAAAACAAACTAACAACTCAAAAGTGGGCGACCACACAACAGCGTGCACTGCAAGAAAATTGGAGCATTTACAAAATCAATTCGATATTAAGTATACGCAGGGTAGCAAAAATTCTTTTGACATGAAGAGAATAAATGAAAATTTTTATAAATGTGATTAATTTAAAAGAATTAAATATTTTTAATATTTAAAACGTAATTCAGAGCATCTTTAAAAAAAAAATCAAAGCCAAAAGATTGTAGTTTCAACTCAGTATGCTGATAAATATTAAGTATACAGAGTGTATTTGTTAAATCTTGATATAAACACCGTTGAGAAATGGAAGTACAGGCGTGTCTGGGTATAGTGAACACTCAAATTTAAATTTACATAAACAAAGTCTATTTTGAGCAAATAAAACGAGTTTTTGAGCAAAACTTTTAACCATGATATAGTGAACTTCCTCAATACTGCGAACAGGCTTTGCAATAATTAGTTCACTATATCCAAACGTGACTGTATTGGAAAATCAAGATATTTATATAATTTAAAAGATAATTTAGTTTTGAACTCTTTGAACAATCAACTTAAAGTTTTAGCATTTTCTCATTTTAGGAATCCGATTCTTAAAACTTTTTGAGTATGCAGACTAGAAATACTCTAAATACATAAATATATAATAATATGTTGAAAACAAATGAAAATATTAAACGAATTTTATACAATTTTTCTTAAAATAAATCTACGATTCTCCATCGAACTTTTACAGTTCCAGAATCGCTTTTTAGTGTATCGACTTTATGAGAAATCTATAGAAAACTGTTCAAAAGTATATTGTTGTGCAAAGAAATCAGCAAAATGAAACAAGATATAGAGCTAGCCATATTTTTCTATTCTCTTGAAAACTATAAAAACTAAGCACTTAGAATTTTGTAATATTCTTGTTTAGTAATTGCTTATTAAATTTTATCAAGTATCTCTTTCCATTTTTTGAATAACTATAATATTAGGTTTTTAGATTTTTTAAGAGCTGTAGTCATAAAATATAGTTTGGAGGTGTTTCTAGTTATTTCCTGCTGTTCATGCAAGAAATTTTTAATATACTTGTCTAGCAGAAGTATTTACTGGATTTTTAAAGAGGTATAGTCACCATATACATGTATATATTCGGTATATATATAAATATCTTAATCAGATATCCTTTTTCATTACATCTTTCTGATCATCATATATATTGAATATTTCTCAACTGTTTCGTCACTTTAATCAATTTTTACCTCTTTGCTTCTCAACTCTTTCGTCTATTCAGTCATTATTTTACCTTTTTAATATCTTTCGCTTTTTTTTTTCTTTTACACTTTTTGCAGTCGCTGCGCATTGGGTCAGCTTTGTTGGGGCTTCAATTGATGTTGCACTGCGGTCGCCGTTGTCGAGTGCAGTGAACTATCAATTCGCATACAGTTGACGCTGTGGCCCCCACGCATTCAGCCAAAGGCGCCGCGGGGGCCCGCTGTACAAGCACATTGTTAGCGTTCAATCTAACGGTACTGGCAACAATCGTATTGTGGTCGGCGCAAGCCCTCGCGGTGCCCATGCACAGACGCGCCAATAGTCCAGACTATGCCCAAAGGTACAGTATTGCATACTTGCGGGCGCAGCAGGACAGCAACAGCAACAACAACAGCAGCAACAACCAGAACAACTACAACAACAAAATCTGTCGGACATGCGAGCAGAGCAGCAGCCGACTGTCAACGCAACCATATCGCAAACATATTGGAAACGTCGCAAGTGGAAACGTTAGCAGTGAAAGTGTATATAGTAGCGTTTCGCCCAGTGTATATAGTGCAAATAATAAGTTAGATTTAATTATAAACGGCAGCCAGAGCAAAGTGTCGCCCAAACATAATTCGCTGCCAGCCACAAATTTGCCTAATAAATTACCAACAACAGCAGCAACAGCAGCAGCAGCAGCAGCAACGGCAACTGTTGCAACACGCGTCTATCCCTCGCTGCCCGCCTTCGCCGCGGCCACGCCTCTTGAACGTCGCGCCGCGTCGCACTCGACTGCCATTGGGCCCTCGGCATTCGGTTCGCCCGCGTCCATGTTGCTGCCATATCAAATTAATCAACGTGCTACATTGTTGCAAGCAACGAAAACAGCAACAATTGCAACTGCAACGGCTGCACCTCATGTGCCAACGCCAACAACAACAACAACAACAACACGCAACACTCTGCATGCTGCGCATCGAATTTTTAATCGTGATACAGTCCGAACAGCGACCAACGCATCACCTTTGACACCACAACAACAACAACAGCAACAACAATATCAACAATCTACAACAACTTCAACAACAACAACAACAACAGCACGAGTCGAATTCATACTCTACACAGAGCTGTACGAAGAGAATTCATACATCGACACCAATTCAGGGAACAAACAAAGCTTTTGGCACAAATACGGTGAGTAGGTAATATTATAATAAATATGTATATAAAGAGGGCTTTGGTTATATTATAACTATATAGCGTATATAAGCGGGAAAAAGAGGGTATTACCAAAGTTTTCAATTTACTTTAATAATAGTTATTTAAGAAAACATATCTTTATAAAATATAAAAAAGAATTTATGTGATTGAATGATTGATAAGTTATCGGTGAATTATCCATGCAGATTTTAAACGACCTTAAGTCTCCGCAAGTCTTTACTTTAAATTTATGTAAAAAACAATCAGAAGTAAACCAATTGATCAACACCATAATTTTAATAATTTGTACTCAGCTTTAATTTTTTTTTTACAAATTTTTGATCGAAATTATTATTCAGTTTATTGTATCTTTCGAAATTATTCTTAAAATTTAGAATCAAAAACTCATTCATTAGCAAGAAATTATGAAATTTTTGACGTGAAAACATAGCTCAGTTAAACAGAACCAAGTCTTATGATAAGCACGAATTTCTTTATGATTTCATGATATATACTCTAGTTTGATTCCTTACCTAAATTGTCATCAGATTTGACACATATATATTTCAAATTTTTGTCGACAAATATTAAAAAAAAGTAAGTGCGCTCGGGACACATAAAAGACAAACGCATAAAATGAAAAATCTACAAAAATGCTGAATAAACTGAATCTCGATAACGTTTTTAATCGATTTAATGTAATCGAGATTATCGATTATTTGAAACAAACATAAGGGCAGACAAAGGGACGGGCAAACGGACGGACAGACAGACGGACAATGCTAAATCGGCTCGGCTCGTAGTCCTGAATAGAGATGGGCGTCGGGATCGGGATTTTGGGGACCCGAAATTGTCCCGAAACAATTTTCAGTATCTGCCGGGTTGGGAAAGATTTTAAAAAACTCCGGGACGACCGGATATGTACTTGGTCATGAGATCATGGTTAGAAATTCTAGAGATATGCTCTGAGATGGCGATATTTCAGAGATACCCGTTCGGGACCCGAAAATTTCGATCCCGACGTCCACCTTTGCCACCATATCTCTAGAATCTCTTACCATGCCACCTTGATGTAGGGATCAAGCTGTTGTCCGATCGACCTGGAATTTTTTAGAATCTTTTCCAACAAGCCCGAAAATTGTTTCGGGACAATTTCGGGCCCCGAAAATCCCGATCCCGACGCCCATCTCTAGTCCTGAACAAGAATATATACACTTTGTGGGATCTACCACGCCCCCGTCTACTTGTTACATACATTGCCACAAAGCCACTATACCCTGAAATCCCATTTCAATGGGTTCAGTACATAAAAATTTCGAAAAACAATCGTTAATAAATTTTTTAGTTCTTGAATTAGTTTTTTTCTGTATTTATAGATAATATCCGGAAATACATGCACTATATAATCAATATGTGTACATATTTACATAGAGCGTATGTAGTCCTCTCCACAGTTCTAGAAATAAGTCCTAAATATATTAAACCTCACAGTTCTTACATAGTCTTATACCCCTATATGTAATTCTCAGCAATATCAATTACTTATCAACTCTATATGTTATTATAAAAAGCATTATCCCCACTCAGCCATAGCTCCACTTATCAGCATTTTACGACTGTGGCTGGGGGGGGGGGGGACTGTTGACTTGCTATGAAGATGTAGATGTGGGTTTTCTGAACACAGCTGCCGCTGGTTAACATAATTTTCGTGGGCATTTTTGCAACTCATTTTTGACTGCCAGCTAAAAAGAACAACAACAACAACAACAAAGAGCCATACAACTGACGTCCAACAAAAATATAAAAATAAAAGAGAGCGCAGCAAAAAAAAACAAAACAAAACGAAAAAAAAGAAGCTGAATACAACTTTTTCCAACGAATAAATTTCGAGTTTTCGATAGTCTCGGTCTGCCACAGACTGTGTCGTTGTCGACGTTGTTGCTGGTCGTCCAGACAGACGGAGACCTGGCCAGCAACAACAACAACTACAACAACTACAACAACAACTTGCAGTCTGAGTAGCTGCGCTCTACGTGGGCTCCAACAGCGTCAGACTGTCTGGTATGCCACGCTCTCACTCTTGCCATGGTGTGTGTGCGTGTGTGTGTGTGTTGTAGTGTGTGTAACGGCACTACGTTTCGTGATTGCCACATGTGGCTCCTTCTCTGTCTGTCTGTGTGTATCTGTGTGTGTGTTCAGTTGTCGCTGCGTTGTCTGACTGTGTCTGGCCTCTATCTCTGCCCCTCTCACAGTCTGTCCTTCCATCTATCCAATTGTCTGTCTGATTGTCCCTCTGTCTGCATCGTCTGACTGTGTAGGCGTCAGCCCCTCGTCATCATCATCGTCATCATCGTCATTATCATCATCGTCATTGTGATCACGAGCTGGCGCTCGCATTGGCCAATGCATAAAATTATACAGAGACATGACATGGTTTTGAATAATTAAGCGGAACGCCAAATGGCCTCTGTTGCCACGCCTCCACTCGCCCGATTTTGACCGCCCCTCTCCGAAGGTCTGGCGACTTTTTAGAGAGAGCCAAACATGTGCATTGCAATGTAGGGATTGCTTAACACACACACACACACACGAACTCCCAACAAAGTTGTCATTTTACAACTCAATTTCGAAAGGATTAGGACTTTTGCCGGCAGAGTCCAAGGACTTAACTTTCAAGCTTTTGGCGAATGCATTTTGCAACATTTTTTGGGGCAGTATAAGACTTACATTAGGCGGTTGATTTTAGAGATGTGCAAAATAAATATATATATATATCGCTTGACATAATGTGAACTAATTTTTCAGTAATAAAATTATTTACAAAATTTTAAAAAAATTATGTGATAAATAGATAGATGAAATTTAGAATAATAGCCAGAAGCCAGAGACTTGAAACTTAAAACATATATTTGTATAAACCACCCCTACAAAAAAATATTTAGCACATATATCTCCGCCCATTAGAGGCGTGGCAAATCAGAAAAAACTGTATCTTCTACAATTTTACACCTAAATTCCCAAATTCCAAAATTATGAAAAATGATATATATCCGCCACATTGGGGCGTGGCAAATCGGAGAAAGCTATATCTTCCAAAGTTTTATAGGTACAGCTTCAAAATTTGATATATACATAGGTTACTGTTGTCCTGGTCCTGATCAAAAGATTGACTAAAATTGATATATATCCACTTGTTGGGGGCATTGCAAATCAGAGAAAACTATGTCTATTTCCTATACAATTGCAAGAGTATTACCAAACTTGGCCATGGCCGAAGTTCGCCCATCCCTCTAGTTTAGTATAATTAAAATTATTTATAAAATTTAAAAAAAATTATGTGATAAATAGATAGATGAAATGTTGAATAATAAGGAAAATATAACAATATGTGGCATAGTAAACGTTCAGCTAAAATTATCCAGTGGCTACTTCACAAGTCTTCGCAGGGTCCCTAAAAAATCACACTCTTTCTACTGGTGTCTCTCATGTATTTTGTGCATACTCAACCACTGATTAGTAATCTTACACCACATTTTAATAGATTTTTTAATAGTAGCTACAGAATAAAGCTCTTAAAATATCTGTGTAAAATAATATATGGATATCGTAGTTTATCGTGCCAAAATTGATCAATTCATAATAATTCAATTAGCACAAAGACAGCGTTTAAATGAGGAAACGAAAATAATAGATTTTTATACTCGTTCACGAAGTGAAAAGAGTATATTGGTTGTGTGCAGTGTGTGTTTGAAAAATGGGAAAAAAACGATGTTAATTTTGGCAATTTTTCCATCTAAGTATAGGGAATTTTTGGAATAGAATAACATATGGTATACTTAGCTACGCTAGGTAAATTCGTATTGTATACAGTTTTAGAGCTGGGGCACAAATTTGATATAAATGATACTGTTTATCTGCTCCCTCAATTGACCAAAAATCAGTCACATAGTCACCTCTGGGAAATTCAAAATGTTGCATAGTCAATATTAATTATATACAATAGTTAAATAAATTATATGGTCCGCCTATAGGGGCGGGGCAAGTCCGAAAAAATCAATATTTGATTAAATTATGCTGTCTTATAATTTAGATATGTATATATATACCTATACATACATAGATAACATTTCCCTACATACACAAACAACAACAATCAACACACTCACAAATATTCGTGTCACGCTTCGAAAGCACGACACGCTGTCAGCTCTAGCTGTTAGAAAGCTTGAACAACAATGACAGACATTATTGACAGCTGAGAATTGTTGGCTCATTTGAGACGCGCTGGACACAGGTAAAATGTTTGCTGTTGCTGCTGTTGCCACTGTTGCAGTTGCTTAGCTCTGCTCTGCTTCGAGCTGTCACAGTTGTCTGCTGTCTGCTGTTTCCTGTTGCTGCGCGGCAGCCGCGACAGACAGCGTCTGCAGTCTAGACATAAGAGCAAGCTAAAGGGGCCAGCAGGGCGGCAAGGGGCGTCTGAAGGAGGTGGCCAGGGGGCATGGTGAGGTAGCCGAAGCTCAGGTGAAACCCCGGGCGCGCGCAGCACATCAACCGTCTGTTTTGTCGTCTGTAAAGTTATGGCCTAAAGAGTTGTCGTTGTTGGCCGCTTTGGCGGTTCGCTGGTTACGCTGCCGGTGCGGTGGTGCGGTGGTGCGGTGGTGGTGCGGCGGTTGACAGCCTTAGATCAGAAGTGCAGTTGGCAGTTGATTTATGGCGGCGTTGAGTGCCTTTATGCGCACCTCAAATATGACAGAAGGCGTTGCAAGAGCGAGCAACAACACAAAAAGAAGAAAAATACATAAAACCTGCCACAGAGCCTGCCCCTGCCCCTGCCCCTGCCCCTGCCTCTGCCCCTGCCACCTGCCAGCTGCTGCTGCCACCGCTCGGGGGCAAACATTGACGGAAGTTGTCGTCCTTTTGCACCCTTTCCATTTGTTCGCTCTGCTGTTGTCCATTCACGCAACGAGCAAATTGTGGCAATTACCTGGTGCCAGTGTCCCTGCCACAGCGACTGCCACAGCGACTGCCCCTTTGCCCCCTTGCCCCTTGTGTCGCGTCTCTGTCGCATATTTGCTTGCTCCACATTGCAGTCGTTCTTGTCGCACCATTGCCGCTGTCAAAGTTGCCGGCGTTGCATGCTCAGCGATGCGTGTCGACAGCATATCAAACATATCCACATCCATCCGTCTGTCCACTCTTTTTGTGTATACATGTGTGTGTGTGTGTGTGTTGACCAGCCAAGCGCCTAACTGATTGTCCCTTCGGCCTGCCTGCCTACTGTATAACGCTTTTGTTTGGCAATAAATGTAATTACGTTTTACAATTGTATTCAAAAAGTGTGAGAGAGAGGGAGAGGGATGGTTTGATTACCGATAGCTAAATACCCTTCCAAACTTATGACATATGTATGTAAGTACAGTAGCCACTCGTCATGTAAAACATTTGCTGTCAAAGTTGAAAACATCAATTTAATTAAATTTTATAAAATTTTGAAGACGAATGGTCTTATAATTTTCGAGATATGCTCACAAAGTGAATTAGATATAAGATACTTGATTTTTTAGATTAAGATTTGCTTAAATAGATCTAAAAGAGACATACATTACATGCTCACCACCTTAGCAATCGAGTATTGCCCTCAGACCCATTTAACGAAACGAATATCGCTCGTAGACAAACCTTTTTTTTTTTTTTTTTTTTTTTTGTTAAAATTTGTTTTTTTTTTTATTAGCCAGTTTTCTGCTACCTTTAGTGGCAACTGAATCTAGTCTTACATTGGAGAAGCAAAAAAAAAATAAATATTTGATATATACAAGTATTGTATTGGGTCGTTCCCTAAGTAATTTCGTTTCATGACAACAGCTGATCTTAATGGATTTTTTTCACAGCCAACTTCGCGCTTAACCGCTTTATTTTTTTTTTATATTTCAACAGCTGATATAGTGAGGCTTATTTGTAAAAATTTTTGTTGGATTTTGTGAAATAGTTTTCATTTGGTGCCTCATCGAAGATGGAAGATCAAAAACATTTTCGGCATATTTTACTGTTTTACTATCACAAGGGCAAAAATGTGGTTCATGCAAGGCGAAAAATATACGATGTGTACGGAGAAGATGTATTGACCGAACGCCAATGTTAAAATTGGGTTGCAAAATTTCAATAGATATAAGATAATCTTTATTTTTTAGATTTCGACTTTTTTAGATAGGTATAAACAGCTTGGCAATCGAGTGTTGCCCTCAGACCCATTTAACGAATCGAATATCGCTCGTAGACAAACGCATTGACATTGACAAGATCAAAATTCAGGCTTAACTTTTAATTAGTATAAAAATATCTAATTGAGACCAAATAAAATTGTATGTATATTTATTTTTCTTTTCAAAAATTCTTTTTTATTAGTCCATTCTTATTAAAATTTGGCTTTACATTCCTAAAATATGTGAACATTTCAAACCTTGTCTGAAGCTTCATTCAACAACACTTGGGTTCTCGTTTTCTCGTGGCGAATTCCTACTTGCTAATATTAAACTTGTCTCTGATTTGCAGCCAGCTTCTAAATTTCAATAGTTAGTCAATCGCATATTGTGTGTGCACTCGATTTCGATCGGGAACGTAACCTGACCAAGGAAAAAAAATAAGAAGAAATCAACGAATCAGAGAATGCTGTGGGTGAACGATAAAAGCTGCAATCGTAATGTGAAGCAGATGAAACCGAATGACGCGAATGACGGCCAACGAGTCGAGAGCCAAAGCGAAAAGCCGAACCAAGTTGGTGCAGAGAGGCAGAGAGGAAGTAAGGGGAGCCTGGGACAGGCACAGAAATTGCAACCGATAATAATTATTTTTATGGAGTCTAGTCTCTGTCTAGACGATTTTTTTTTTCGTGCAGTTACTTCACTTGCCATTTGGCGAGCAGGTCGGGTTCAGCTCTCGCTCTCGCTCTCGCTCCGACTGTGGTCTGGCCTGGTCTGGGGATTGGGGGGAGGGGGCTCTGCTACTGTGTCATTGTTTTCGCTTTGATTCCGATTTAACTGGTAAACTGGCATTTAACTGTTTCTCTTTGACAAACAAGACAGACGGGCGAGCGGCTGGGCGGCGTGTGGAAATGGCCAGACAGACAGAAAACTCTGCACCAAATAGAGTTGGAAGACAAGTAAGCGTGCTTAGCTGGGGAATGCACGACTCGAAGATACCGTAATGAATAGGTATTAATCAACATTTTATTTCATTTGATCGATAACACTAAGTTGGAAGAATATATCAATTATATATACTAATTAAATTCAGTTCAGCTCTTGCTAGAAACATCTTTAACAATCGATCGATATTGATATAATGGGGGCCTACATCGAATATATGTATATGGAACATACAGAAATTTCAATCTTTAAGACGGACAGTCAGATGGCTGGTTTCCTCCGTCTGTCTGCAATATACAATTCCACAAAATCAATATGCTCACTTATAGTTCGTTTAGGGTATAATAACTAGCGACTTCAACGAGTGGACAGTCGAGACTGAGAAAGACAATCGGACCAGACAGACAGACAGACAGAGAGTCTAAACATGCGGAAAAGTCAAACCTCGCTTACTTCTCTACGGCTTTCTGCTTCCGTTTGCATTTGCCTCCTTTTGTCCAGTTGGGCCATGAGAATATATCAGTCATCATTGCATCTTCAGTGTGACCATACGTTGCACATATATATAAATATATATATCTATTTATCTTTTTTGGATTTATTCTTTGGCTCCGATGTGTCGGGCGGCAGGTAGCCAAAGCGCAAACGCGCCTGTTCGTACAACATAAAGGTGATAATCGTATTCGGACTGACGCGCAACAGAGCCGGTATGAACCCCTTGTAGAAAGCCATTGGACCCTGTTTCGCAGTGTGCAAAGCAACAGCACCAAGGCCACTAAATTCTCCGGGCGGCGCATTCATATACGTTGTCTTCATCACATCAATAGGCTGAGTCATTAATGTGCCTATGAAACCGGCTATGGTGGACGTTAGAAAATGCAGACCTAGTCCGTCGCTCAATCCAATGTCTTCCTTTAAATTCTGCTTAACCTGGTCATAGGCGGCATTTGTGCCAATTGTCAGGAGAACGGCGCGTGTCAGAGCAGGAACTGTGCCTCGGAACAGGCTCTTAACGCCCTCCTCCGTCGATATCCGATAAAGACCATCGAAAACATGCTTGTAACTGGGGAATTAAGGGATTACCATTATAAAACTCTTTCTCTAAAGATCTGTGAAATTTGCTCGAAAACTAGCGCTAGAAATTGAAATTTTTCGATTAAAATGAAACAGAACAATCTAATTATGGTATCCAAAAAAATTCTATTCAAACGTGATGTTCCTAGCTCTCAAATATCTGTGGGAAATAGTTGAAGAATTGAGACAGAAAGAGAATTGGCATAATTTTCAGGAAAACGTAACGATCTACGTATGGAAAATGACTTCATTATTTTCAATTGACATTTACTTTCATAGTCTTGAAGATCGAAGGATCACACATTAATAGATGAACAGAAGGTGATGAAGATCGTGAGATTGGAGTTGTTGCTTTTGCCTGATAATTATCTATTGAATCGACTTACAAAAGGTGAAGCTTATGACAAATTTATAAACTGAAGGACAGATATAAAAAGATCAACTCATCAAGATCTAGTATTTGAAGTTCTCTTTCTCTCTCTTTCTCTATTTATTACATACAAATGCCTAGCTTGTGGAGCCCTATTCAAAAAACCCTATTCAAAAAACATCAATGGAAAAAGCTTATAGCTACACTCGCCAAAATAATCTTAAATAAATATATAAATAAATTAAGTTAACTAAAAACAGACTTGAGAGAAGTCAAGATAGTCTTTCTCCCAATATCTGCCTGATCCATACTCTATACAAGGTCTTTCAACAGGTAAAGGTAATAAATTTGATTAGCTGCTCACTTGCGACGCTCTGCCGGTGGAAGCTTGATATCATTCTGCAACCGCACTGTAACCACATCACCTGGCACTCCCAGAATTCCACCAAAGATACCCGCAAACATGGCCAATTGGAATTTGGCTGCCATATTATTTGCGTCTACATACTGCTTACCATATTCATAGAGCGCAAATCGGGCCGTGGTGTAGGTCAGCTGACGAAACCACGAGGCCGAAATGCCATTGTAAAAGCCAAGAAATCCTAATACGAATTTCATTTAGCACCTCCAGTGTCTCGTATTAACGTCACGCTTACCCGAGCTCTTGTATATGTTCCCAATCAGTGTTGATATGGGCACCTTTGTTGTCTGTGTCTGCAGTTGAACTTTTATCAGATCCAGCGGATGTGTTCCCGTCACAGCAATTGCGGAACACACACCACCGGACCACCAACGTGGCTGGCGCTTAGAGTCTGCATCACCCATTTACCACGTTCCAATAATGATCTCTATTTAGTAATTTGGGCCTAGAACCCAAGTGTCATGACTTATTTAAATTTTGAATGACCAAACCAACTAATCTTTTTAAGTAAAATGCTTATAATTAATTTTGAAAAAAAAAAATAATAAAAGTAGATTGTTGATTCAATGCTCATAAGTAAACTTTAATTTTTATTCATTGAATTTATTATACAGCTATCCCCATGCCATATATGAACGTATATATATTTCAAATATCACAAAATCATTTTCGTTTGTAATTTTTAGTGAATAATAGTTTTTGTTACCTATATTTCGAAGGCTTTTGTCTATGGCCACAGTTTTCACATATTTTCCCTGGAGAGATTTCTTATAATTTACTAAAGATTTCAAGCTCAATCATAAAGTTTTTCTATTCTTGCCAAAAGGGTATATTAGTTTCGGTCAGAAGCTTACCAACATACAGAAGGAAGCATTTACGACTATATAAAGTATATATATTCTTGATCAGCTGTCAGAACTGTGTTGATATAGCCATGTTCGTCCGTCTGTCTGTCTGGATGAAATTTTGCATTAAGGTTTGTTCCTACTGAGAGAAATGTGTAACTCGAAATAATCCAGATTAGATGACTATATCCTATAGCTCCCATAGGATACATCGGTTTTAAGTGGGAAAAACTTTGGCGCTATTAAAGTCTAAGAATTAAAATATGGACTGTCGATAACTACTATAACTTTATTAGAGATGGGCGTCAGGATCGGGATTTTTAGGACTCGAATTTGTCCCAAAACGATTTTCGGTAAACGGCGAGTTGGGAAAGATATTATAAAAGTCCGGGACGATCGGATAAGTGCTTGGTCATGAAATCATGGTAAGAAATTCTAGATTTATGCTCTGCGGCATTCCAGAAATATCAGTTCGGTCCCGACGCCCACCCCTGCTCATAAGCATATCTATAGAATTTCTTACCATGCCACCTTGATGTAGAGATCAAGCACTTATCCGACCGACCTGGAATTTTTCCCAGCCAACCCTAAAATTGTTTTGGGACAATTTCGGGTCCCTAAAATTCCGATCCCTACGCCTATCTCTAAACTATATATCTACGCCAAATGGGGGGCGTGGCAAACCGGGAAAAATAATATCTTCTACCGTTTTATAGCTAGAACATACAAATTTTTCAAAAAGGCTACTGTTGACCTCCTATTAAGATCGATCTAAAAGACCTAGACCTAGAGCCTTGAATCTTAAAACATATATTTGTGTGGACCATTCCCATACTACAATATATAGTGTTTATAGCTACACCCATTAGGAGCGTAGGTAAATCGGTATCAACTGTATTTTCCACTGTTGCCAAATCATCTTTTTTCCCGTAAAATCTTTTTGAAAAATTGCAAAACAGAGGAAAGACGGAAATAAAGCTTTTTGAAAAAGTGATTTAGCTGTTATTCATTTGATTTAATATTTGAATGATTTTGTATAACGATTGGTACAAAATGTGGAAATTTCTGTAAAATTTTTAGGGGTGAGCAAAAAAAAATTTTGTAAAATTAATAAGTCTGTATTATTGAAGTCCTAGCGAGAAATCAAAGATTTTTCTTAAATATGACCTTTTTTTTTTTTTTGCTTATTAACAAAAGTTTGGCAAAAAAATTCAGAAATTCAATACAAATCATACAAAATTTGCTTCGAAAAGGCAGCTTTTTCCTCCGAAAACTCAATCTTGATCTCTTATTAGCAAATCAGAGAAAACTATATGTGTATCCTTTAAAATTGCAAGGGTATTACTAATCTTTGGCATGTTCGAAATTTGCCTAGCTTTAATTTACTTAAGTTAAGTTAAGTTACTAGCATTTTCTTTGAGTGTATCTGGACGCATGTTGTTGTCGGCATTTGGTGCGACAATAAACGACACCTTTTACTTTTGTAGTTGGTCTTCTGGTATTTCGCATCGGCAGATGCTCTCCAACTGCTCCGATATTATGTTATTATGGCAATTATAGTTACGACACGATTCGCGCTCTTTTATGTGGCGGCATCTATGGCATTTTTTGAATGTGCACAGATTTGCTCGCAGCGATAAGAGAGCGATGCGAAAGCTGATGGCGAGCTGATGCCGCATTGCAATTACAAACATTTTAATGCAATTAACACACACACACACACACACACCTGTGTGTTTGTGTGTTGGTTGGGGAAACGCTTCAGTGCTCATTTGCCTGGCCGATTGCAATTCGAAACGCGGCGGCATCGCCAAAAGCCAAGCTCAAACTTCATAAAAACAAAAACAAAAAACAAAAACAACTTCAAAGCGTTTGCGACATCTGTGCGTGTGTCAGTGTCGATTTCAACCCACTATGCACCACCACCAGCACCACCAAGGTTTGCCTCTGTGAGGTTTGCCACCCCGGTCTGCTATCAGTGTACCAGATACGTCCTCCTCGATGTCGTCGTCGTCGTCGTCCTCGTCTTCGTTCTTCGTCTTCTTTGTAGTTGCCGCATTGCACTTCTTTGCAATGTCTCTCACTATGTCTGTGTGTGTGTGTGTGTGTTGTCCAAGTCTAACGAGCCAGTTGGCCAAGTTGGTAATAAGGGCCAGTTGGACATGCCACAGGCCGCAATATGGTTACAACATGTCAGCGTTCACGTCCTTATGGCCACTGCCATGGCAAATGCAATCAGTTTGCGCTTCATTTCACCCAAAGGGCTCTTCACTTGGCGTATTGTCTTAATTATGGCTAGCGTGTGTATATGCACAAAGGGTCAATGGGTTAAAGGGGGCGTTGTTGAAACGGCAAAAATCCAAATTGGCTCAAAATGGATATGTAACGATCCCTGGAGAAATGGTAAACTAAGCGACGGCTGAATATGGCAAGCGTTAGGTGAGAGTATCGAAAATGGAGTGTGCAAGAATATAACAGACTATAACAAATATATATACTCTATGTTTTTGTGATTCATCAGAGTTAACATGCCAAATTTCATATACCTTACTCTTATAGTTTTTGAATAATCCTTTGAAATGAATACGACAAAAATATGATTAAAATCTTAAGTCTATAGCATCTATAAGTCTATGCATTCAATACATAAAAATAGACAGAAGGAACATAACCATATAGACTCAGTATCGAAAAAGAAGTGTGGAAGAATATAGCAGACTAAGTTTGGGTGAATGTCTAAATAATGTAGCAAAGTTGTATACTCTATATTTATTTTATTCATCAGAGTTTACATACCAAATTTCATATACCTTACTCTTATAGTTTTTGAATAATCCTTTGAAATGAATACGACAAAAATATGATTAAAATCTTAAGTCTATAGCATCTATAAGCATATCTATATGCATTCGCACATAAAAAGACAGAAGGAACATATCTATATAGACTCAGTTAACCATATAGACGCAGTTGCAAGCGTTAGGTGAGAGTATCGAAAATGGAGTATTCACAAATATAACAGACTAAGTTTGGGTGTATAAATAATGTAACAAAGTAATATACTCTATGTTTATTTGATTCAGTTTACATACCAAATTTCATATACCTTACTCTAATAGTTTTTGAATAATCCTTTAACATGAATACGAGAATTTATGATTAAAATCTTAAGTCTATAGCATCTATAAGTCTATGCATTCACACATAAAAATAGACAGAAGGAACATAATCATATAGACTCAGTTACTCTTTTGGAA
The DNA here is from genome assembly GCA_035045545.1 of Drosophila gaucha. Classification (NCBI taxonomy): domain Eukaryota; kingdom Metazoa; phylum Arthropoda; class Insecta; order Diptera; family Drosophilidae; genus Drosophila; species Drosophila gaucha. The sequence goes on from JAWNOY010000222.1 coordinate 3,650,422, forward strand.
CAAACACTGCTCGCCACTTGAATAGGATAGCCCATCAAGGCTGAGTTCAGTCAAAATTTAAATTTTAAATTAAAGGTTATTTCATTCCTTTTAGGTAACCAAAATTCTTAAAAATATAAACTCTTTGTTTTGGTGTTCTATTCAGACCCCCCATTTTTGGCAGATTTTTGAAAATATTATTTTATTAATGCTTAACAATTTTATACTAACTCTTCCATAAGCAATAATAATATAACCTTTAACTTGATTAAGTTAATATTAGGTCTCTATTATTATTATTTCGGTTCGGGAGTTATATTCAGCTTAAGCATGCGTTCTATCGCCCACAACTGCCAACCCAAGCATGCTAGAGACAACATTTTAATTTTAAATTAAGGGCCATTTTACTCTTATTAGGAAATCAAAATTCTTTAAAATACATACTTTTTGTTAGGGTGACCTATTCAGGCGCCCAAATTTTGGCAGATTTTTGTAAATATTATTTTGTTAATGCTTAAAAATGTTATATGAGTTCCTACATTAGCAATAATAATATAACCTTTAATTTAATTAAGCTAAAATTAAGTCCCTAGCATGCTCGATTCGGGAGTTATATTCAGCGAGAAGTGTACATATACTTATCACATCTATTCCATTCTCCTGACTGTTACATACATGCACACAAAACCAATATGCTCTGCTTAACCATTTTTTGGAAATCAATTATAAAGCGATAAAATTAGGTATAGAGTAGTAGTAAAGTAGTAGAACTTTTGGTAAACATAAATTGGCTAACTAACCAAAGCTCTGACTGCCTCAGCTGACATAATCCGACAGGCTAAAGACCAAAGCCACAAAGTCCGCTTTGCCCACTTTTGCCAGCTCGTTACGCAATCCAGCGAGCAGACAGACAGAGGCAGAGACAGAGAGAGAGAGAGAGAGAGAAGCTATGCTCGTCTGTTGCTGTCCAGGGTAAACTATTTACCCAAGCGATTAGCTGTCGCTTCACCTGACTTGGCTGCCTGAGCAGCAGTCAGGCAAGGCTCAAGGGATATTGCCACGAAGAGGAGTAGCAACAATTTCATATTCTGGGTCATTAGAGATAAAAGCGTAGCAGACGAATTTCAAAGCACACTTAATTTATTAAAAATTAACAAATAAAGAAGCTACTTAAAAGGCATTTGTGAAAAGTTTTCCCATATGATTACTATATATTTATATTATATTATATATTATATGCTTTAATGTATTTTTACACAGATTTGTTATTCATCTATCTTATTTATGTAACTTTGATATACAGCATCACCTTGCAAACCTCCTTATTGTAGAGAGAGAAGGTTACAAAGAGGGCATAATCGCCAATTGGTATGGGTATATATCGTGCAAACTCCGTCTCATGATCGCCAGTATATAACTTGTCTAAAATAATGTCATGCTAAGCCAAAAATATTATATATATATAATTATTTCTATGTCAAACTTTAGGTACTCACGCAATAGGGACACGAGTGATTGATATTGGAGTGACCTTTGATGGTATTATAATACATTATCATAATGGGATGTTTGGGATTTTTTAAAAATTTACACACATCAACGGTGATATCCATAAAAAAAGGCTTATAGCCATTATTATAGCGCATGGCCCTAACATTGACCTATTGACAAAACTTTAGATGTTTCGAAAAAGTATTCCCGCTTTAGACACTTACCCAGACGTTATTTAGGGGTTTCTGATAGATTTTCGTATAGATGCTCACATATTTGTGCGTACGATTCACCGCCTTAATTTTACAATACTGAAACTCTCCAATACTTGTGTTCGTGAAGCTGCATTTGAGATTCGTGAATGTTACATATGCCGTACACTGCAAATTGATGGAGCATTTAGTCAAACAACTGTTGGTTCAAATAGATTATCCTTACCAGCAGCAAGCTCGTGGAACTCCAAAAAAATAACCATCTCAACATGTTGCAAAAACAAATATGAAGCGTACTATTAGCATATTTCTGCTCTAAGAGCCGTTCAAAATCAATGCAATTAATTCGTCATTTCGAGATCAAATCATGTTTATACGGTACTTAAACGCAATAATAATATAATTGTAAAAAATTGAGAAAATTCCTAGAGTCGATAGACATTTGCACTTTATTTTAATATTTATATATATAGTTGAAATTGCCTTTTTTCAATCCACTTTTGACAGAATGAATCATATATAGAAAGGCATATTTTTTTATATTTTTTTTGTGATAAGAATTTGTATTTTTGGTATAAACAAGTTTTCTGTTTTATAGTTTTTCATAAAAAGGGATAGAGAGAGTTTATTGAAAATCAGTTAAAATCTAATTTTGAATCACAGAATATATTCAAATAAATTTTAATGGAGTTCTTAAACGTTTGACTGGCAATAGCATTAAAAAATATAGCTAAAAAAAATGTAAAAATTTTTTCAAATATTCGTTAACATTTTAACAACTTTTAAAAGTTTAATTTTTACTTTACCCTTACTGAATCAAGCGGATGCAATTAATATACAGAGAGTTTTTAGCAAGGCGAAGTGGAAGACATTGTGGAAATGTACAAAAGGTAAAATGCTGGCCAGCCAAGAACTCGAAACGCGTCCAGACTGAAAGAATTTTATTGGCCTTCACTTAACGCTCATAAATTTGTCTGCTGCTGCTGCGGCGAGACAAAAATAACAACAAGATGAGGGCAAGAGAGGGCAAGGGCAAGAGCAAGGGCAACGGCAGAGGCAAAGGCAAAGGCAAAAGGCAAAGATGCAAGACAAAATGCGGTTGATATGCGACGCTTCCGCACGCCGTGAACTGGTTCCCAAATGGATATGGAGACAACGAGCCAGATGTGCGTGTGTGTGTGTGAGTGGGTGTGTGTAAAAAAGTGCTATTAAATTGGCATGTAACATGGCTATGCAAGCCACCTGCAGCAGAGTATGCGAGCCACCCTTTTCTTGTTACGACCTCGGGTTAAACTTCACTTCACGCATAAATCTGATCAAGAAACCAAAAAAAAAGAGCAGCTTTCGGGCCACAGTCTGGGCCAATTGCAGCTGAGTTGCAGTCAACAGCAGCAGCAGCAGCAGCAGCTGGTCTAAAAATAGCCATGTACTCATGTTGGTCAAGTTTGCTGCCCCGACTTGGCATTCGCTTTGGTAACGTTAGTCTGGCTTTCAGCTCTGATCGCGTTTCGTGCGTCATTGCATGCGCAGATACACAGCCACACACACACACACACACTCGTGTCTCACAAGGCGTTGCACCTTTGGGCGAAGGTGCATTGATCGCTCGTCTCGTCTCGCCTTTTGCTGCAGCCAGATCCGCGCTCCGCCGTTCGGTCGTTGCCTCAGCGTCAGCTCTCAAAAATTATTGTTGTATTTAAGGTATTTATGTGCATATCTGTGGGCCAGCCATAAAAAGAAAATACGACAACCCACAAAGAAAAGACATGAGTATGAGCAGCCTTTTTTTTTAGTGGAGAATAACAAAATACTCTAGCAAAGAAAATGTTTTCATAAGAAATCATAATTTCTAACTTATGATTTTTTTTTTAAATATTAGAAATCGATTCAGAAATCTTAAATGAATATTATAGTATAGGCATTCGATAACGATATAAATATAACACTTATTACTATATTCTATTTATATAAAAAGTCGATTATCGAAAATTTCCAAAAGTACTTTACGATATCAAACATATTCTTTTTATATGCAAAATTAATTATCGAAAGAGAATTCCTTTAAAATTTCCATCATATAAAGAAAGTCTTGTTTCAAAATATTAGAAAAAATTGGAGAATGAAAATTAAAACAAAATTTTTATGCAAAAGCTAGTTTAAGAATTTATTGGTATCATAAATTTAACGAGCAAAAGAGCTGGGTAGAAGCTTACCTATAAACAAACTATAAAGAAGTAAAGATATAAATTTCAAGATTTGCTTGATATATATTAAAAATGGGAAAACTTTTAGCGAATAGGTTTTATCAATTAATAATTGCATTCAGATAATCTACTTTCGATTTGAACACATTAAACAATTAAAGATAATCTATAAACTCCAGAAAATCCAGTTAAAAATTAAATTGAACACATTATCCCACTCTCTAACACCTTACATCAACTTAAATGCTAACGCATAAACTTTCAATTTGATGATTGTCCTACTGGACAGATTGCAAATAAAAACTTGAGATAAAAAAAAAAAAAAACTGAACACAAATCAAGTATATATGCAATGCTTTACATATTCCTCAACAAATCGGTAATACCCTAGGAAAGAGTATCAACAACAGAGACAACAAAATGAAACTGAAAAGTGCGTTCAATGAACGCGCATCGAAAGCTCAACGCGCGTGCGTTTTGGGGCAACGATCGAAGACGATAAGAGAGAGCCAAACAGACGACGCCAATTGGAGATTGGCTTTGGCTTTAGCTTTGGGATTGGGATTGGCTAGCTGGGTTATGTGCGTCAAGTGCAGTTGCAATTGACTTTGGACTATGCTCCACGCCATTCAAATGGGCCAAGACACGCGCCATGGCCAGCTGCCTGCTTGATGAATGGGACACGTGCACATTAGCTGGCATGCACAGAGCAGACCAAACCAAACCAGACGAGCACACACACACACACACACACACACACACACACACACACACACACACTGCAATCAGAAATTCATTGGGGCCGGCGCAGTTCATCGGCCAGCGAATCGATTGAGTAACTGACTGACTGACTGCATAACTGAGCGTGCAAACTGACTCAGCTGGGCGCAATAAAACGCAGACACACACACATATACACACGCACACTCTCTCGTTGATTAGCCAGAGCTAATTGCAGCGTAGCAGCTGAGACTCGTATGCATGTGTACATGCGCCATTCACTGATTGCTTAAGGCTTAAGCATGTCGCGACAGTTGATTTAACTCACTTTCAATAGACCCCGAACGACCCGAGCGTAAAGAGCCAACCGAACCCATTTTGCCTGCCCATTGAAAATGAATAATAAAAAATGTATAATAAAACAATAAAAAGAAACGAAACACAAATACAAATTGCAATTATTACAAAGCTGACCCTGTCTGACTGTCTGGCCGTCTATCAGTCAGTGCGCTTGTTTATCTAACTATTTTGTCTGGCTGCTCTTTCGTTTATTTAAGCTATATAAATATCATAATTAATTATATTGTGTCTGCGAACTAAATATAAAATTTGGATATCAATAGAAAACTTTTTGTAACTCAATTCAACACAGTATCTAAAATTATTAGCATAGTTTTAGGAATTATATTAGAAATTTGGCTTTCTTGAGTAGAGAGAGTAATACTCATCTTAAGTAAAGTTTTCTATGTCATATTCTATATATTCTAATCAAAAAGATTGATGTATGCATAAAAATGCCAAGAAACTGAAAAACTTCTGGAATAAATATAAAAAATAAATAAATAATAATAGAAATAAAAGATGAAAGACATAATATATAAAAAAATTATTTAAACTGAAAAAAATGGCATTGTAATATGAAGTGAAAAACAAAATAAAAATCAAGTGACTGTAAAGCAAGGAAGGAATTTAGGGATTTGTGATAGTGTTATATTGTATACTAATGAGAGATGGGATCGGGAAAGAAATTCGTTACCGACCCATCCCGTCCCGAAATAATTTTTGATTTTCCCGCCCGATTGTCCCGACAAATTTTTCAGTTTTCCTGCGGGTTCCGACATTTCCCAACATTTTTTTTCAACATTTAAAACTCTTATGGTAGATAAAATTATTTACATAAAATTCTTTCCTTCTCCTTTTTTCCAAAATCCTACTAGAAGTGAAATTCTCCCTTTCACTCGTTGTCGAAGATGTTGGAACATAAAGTACTTGCCTAGCAAGCATTTGTAAGAATGACAATTCATTGCATTGTTGTCAAAATAATAAAATATTTGAACTTCTCTTAAATTTAACAGTATTTATATTAGAATTAATTTCCTCGTCAATATCATTTTTCTATTTTTTGATAAATACAGGCAATTTTATCTATTAATAATTCTTACCGGGACCCGCGGGAATTTCGGGATCAAGCACTTATTCCGTCCGTCTCGGACTTTTTCGGAATCTTTCCCATTCTGCCCGAGCCCGACGCCCATCTCTATTACTAATACAGTGGAATCCCCATAATTCGTCTCGCGATAATTCGAAAACTTCACAAATTTTGTAAAATATGCTGACCCCATGAAAAAAATTTGTTCTAATTCCTGTGTAATTCATAAAAAATATGATCACCTTGCCATTTCGAATTATCAGTATTCGACTGTATTAAGTAAGCTAACTTAAAGACATAGTTTTTGGCTATAAATAGCCCAAATGCCCAAAAGCTCAGCAGGTTATATTATCATTTATAAAATTTTCATATTATAAGGAATAAATTAGATATATATAATGATTATCACAGCATCAAATGCTTAGATCTGAAGTTCGACTCTGTATCCTCCTTTCAAGTTCCTCAGTTTCTAGCCCAATTCTACTAACTGCCTTTTCTATTACGCACAGAACTCTTATTATAGCAAATATTTAAAGATAGCAAAGTCTGCAGACATAATGCAGACAGCTCCTAACTCTAACATACATTCAATTTATATTTCAAACACTTAAAGTCCACTTTAAAAAAATGAGTCAGCTTAAGGCCATAACTTATACGGCAGCGCAAGCTGCTAATGTTTATATTAGCCAGGCCTTAAAAAATGAAATCGCACAATCTTCAATCAGCTTAACTGCGCATAAATGTCTAAGCTGTCGTCACATACACTTACTGTCATATTTGTATATTAAATAAATAGAAGTTCCACACACACACACACATGCAAACTCAATGTTAACATAGCATAATGTAAGGTGCGCACAAATGTTGTGTCTCTACTTCCTTTCGGTCGCCTACTTCCGACGCCCACAACGTGCGGCAACACGGCGTATGCTTTATTTTGCCGGCATTACGTATACGCCGCAGAGCACACAACTTAATGCGAATGCTTATGTATGCGTAAATATGCGTAGGCAGCACATTTTTTTTTCCTTTTTTTTCTCTCTGCTCCTTTTTTGTTTGTTTGATTTGGCTCGTGTCCTTGAGCTCGCATTACGTCGCTTATTTTATGTGCATGTTTGCATGAGCGTATACGTAACGGCCCACAGACAGCGCAGACACAGCGCCCCCAAGAGCCTCTTCCGTTTTGCGTGCCTGCGCCAGCTTTAACTGCTACTGGGCTTTTTTCTGCTTTTTGGTATACCCTGTAGTCTGTTAAAGTGGTTCAAGAGGATATTTGGACTTGAGCTGGATTGACCCAAAACAAGCTCAGAATCTCTAAGAGCTAATAACACAATTTTGAAGGAAATCAAGTTCAGTTCAAGTGATTTTCTCTATTTAAGATAAACAGAAGATTTTCTACCTATTGTAATCAGTCAAACATAGTAACCAAGGCTTTGAATCTGAGAAAGATTATAGTGGCGACAACAAATGAACCTTCTTTTTGCCTATTGCTAATGCAGGGCTTTGTATAAATCTTACTTCAAAGATATCATGAGATAGATGTTTGTATATACTTACATAAATATATATAGACATTTTATCTAACCTTTTCCTGAACAAATTAATTTAAGTTCAAGTTTCCTTATCCTCTTTTCTTTTTTGTCTTCTTTCTTCTTGATCCACAAATAGCTGCTTGGATTCAAAGCTAAAATCTATAAATTCTGTATGTTTTTACCGACTTCACAAAAGTATTGACAATAACTTAATACATCTTATTATATTATATATGTATCTTAATCAAATTGTTTCTATTCATAGCTAAATATATATACATTTTATATATATATATATTATAATAATCTGTATATATATTAATCAAATTGTTTCTATTCATAGCTAGAAAACTCGGCTTTCGAGTTGTGTTTTTAGCCTTCATATTAACATAGATATTTATACTGATTAAATCTTCCTAGATTATTAATTTATTTAAAATATATCCATTTCTCTTTCAATATTTGGTACATATCTTTTCTATTAGTAAAATTTCCTCCAGTTTTCACTTCACTCCGAGTTCCTTCTCATTCCTATTCATACTTCTAGCATAATTACTTTCATTTAGAGAGTATCTTTTAGTCATACATACCCCATATCGTAGCCCACTTTCCGCTAATCCTTCTCAGCCAGCAGCCATGCGGCTCCTGCAACGCATATCCTGCGTCCTCGCTTATGCGTAGTTAGTTGTCTGCTCTGTTTTGTGGCCTGAGCTTTTATTTGTTGCCGCCCGCCCTACTACTTCCTCTGCCCACGCCTACTAATGCCCTCTCGGGTCTGAATGCCACACACACAGACAGAACACGCACGTAACGTAATTTTGTGGAAGTACCGAGGCAAATGAGGCAGACTACGCTGCGCTACGTGGCTGGGCATTGCGGCAGAAAACAGCGCCCGATTTCTCTAACTGCTGTAGGGTATTAAGAAAGTCGCTTAAGCTAGGCGGGCAAATGTTTGTTGCTCGGCTTGCCGTTGGCATATTTAGTCTGCGGATCTTGAAGGTTAAATATATGTAAACACACCTTGAAGGCCAACCCCTGTTCACCTGCCACCACCCCCACGCCTTGTGACACCACTGTCTCGCCTGCCAGCTTGTCTGGCAGTTTTTGACTTGTTTGCCAAATGGCGTACAAGATATTTATGCATATTAAAACAATTTGCTTATTATGCCTGAATAATTGAGTGAGCGACGGGAATAACTTCAAGACTCAAATCTGTCTCAAGCTCTCTCTCTCTCTCTCTCTGCCTTTCTCTATCTCTCAAATGGCAAACGGCGCGGCTACGTAATATTTGACAACAAAAAAAAAAGTGGAGTGTGTAGACGAAGCAAGCCATGTCGGCCCTGTCGGCGACATCGAAGCGCAAACTTCAACAAAGCGTTAATTAATACTCGCAAATGTTTGCGCTCTGTCTGGCAATGAAAAAGTTAAGCGAGACAACGACAAACGAGTGAGGCAAACAACGAGCGGAACAACCAACCCATACAGTAGAAATAAAACATAAAAACTCTCGTCATAAGTCAAATAAAAAGCGCAGCAAAAATACAAAACAAATTCCAGTGAATAGGCCCTCGTTTTCCCATGGCAAATAATTGTGGGCCAGATAAGCAACCAGCCAGACGGTTAACCAATGAGAATATTAGCCAAACACTCAGATACTCTCTTTGAGAGGTGCAATTTCAATGGAAATAGCAGCTCGCTTGCTTATGACGAAAACAAGGCAGTCGGAGCAAAAGCTGATGTAATAAATCTAAAACTTTGTTCATAGGAAATTTGTAAAAATTCACGCTGGTGACTAAAGCAGTCTGTAGATATATATATTGTATTTACTCAATAAAACTTATTGCTTAGACTTTGCTAGTGATGAAAGCAAAGTTCTAGTAAGAAGTAAAGCTGAATAATGATATATTTCACTGAAAATTAAATTATATTACTCATGCACGTCAACAAAGTTCTAGATACTCAAAAGAAATGTTGAGCATTTAAATCTGAATTCACAAGAAGTGCCTTAACATTCTCACAGATTTTTAAACAAACTATTTTTAAGTAACAAAAACAAAGTTTAAGTCAATCCAATAAACATCTATCAATTTCATCCGAATACCCACGAGCAGTCTATAAGTTCATTTGATGCAGTTTACTAAAATAATCGCTATTATTCTTTTCTAGTCCTAAACACAGTTCGTTAAACCGAAAAAGAAAGATTTTCATTTACTTGTGGCAAACACTTTCGAAATAAAGGCTAGTGACTTAAGCTGTCTTTAAATATCGAAAGCAACATTTTCTAAAAGTTTTCTCTAGTCAGCCAATAGCTAAATAGTCGATAAATAGGAAAAAGTTAAATTTGCATGTGAAAAACTTTTTTCATATGCTTGCTAAAGAGGCTCCAAAAACAGCGAACGAATAGAACAAAAATTGCAAAACATGTATAAATAATTTAGAAAAAAAGTATTTCTCGTTAAACAGAATAGCTTTAGAAACTACTTACATATCTCCTTTGATATAATATGGAAAATAAATTTATTATAATTTATGCTCTTTTTAACAAATGAAACTATTGTATTATACTTGAAGAACAAACCTTAAACATGTTTGTATATATAGTCGAATCTCGATAATTCGAAATTGCAAGGATATCACATTTTTTACAGGAATTCGATTTATCGAACAGGAATTCGAACAAAAGCATTTTTTAATATTTATTGAGCTTTTGGAGGAATTATCGGGATTCAACTGTATATTTATATTATTAATTCTAATATTTAATGAACTGCGAGATCTTGTGTGTAATATTTGTGTAATATTTCAAGCTCAAGAGATCTTGGTTTCTTTTTTCTTAATTTATTTCAATTGCTAAGAATCAGAAGCGAACTACCTCTTTAGCAGAATAATTATATAGTATTGCCAGAGTTTTACAACTATGTTTAGGTAGAAACTTGTATATTATGATTATAACAAATCAATAAGAATTAGAAATAAATGCAAACTTTGGAATACATTAGAGAAATATTTGAATATTGAAATGATTTCAAGGTTAAGACTCAAGAAAGACTACTAATATGAATTTGATGGAAATTTGTTATCTTTAAACTACGTTCATGGTGATAAAAATTGATATAAAAACAGATATTTAAGATCATAAACAGTCTAGACATCTTAGTAACTCCCCCTGCTACTGTCTTCAAATATTGCCAAAAAAAACAAAAGAGAAAAAAGTTTTGATCAGATGGTATCAGAGTGGTGTCTACGTTATTCGTCGCTCACTTTTGCGAATTGTTGGGCATTCAAATGACTGGACGAAGGCATACGAAATCGAAAGCATACAATTCGCAGCTAATTTTATTGGCGGCATCAATCAGTCTGGAACTTGGTTGGTCTGTTGTCCACGACTCTCCACTCTCCACTCTCCACTCTCGACTCGACTCTCAACTGTCGACTGTCGTCTGTCGTTGATTGCAGCCCGCAACCGACCCCAAAGTGCATGGCGAGCGCAGACGCAGTCATTTTTAATGTCCATGGCCATCAGCAGTTGAGGCGAGTTGAGCTATAGAGCAGAGAGGAGCGGGATTGCTTCATCAGATGATGTACAGACAGGCGGCAGCGGCGGCGGCGGCGACGGTGGCGGCGGCGGAGGCAATCATCAATTTCTCAGTGTCGCATTAGTTTTCATTAATTTGAGCGGCGGCGACGACGACCAAATGAAGCGGCACAGATGGACCCCGGGCCAGACAATTGCAGCCACAACAACAGCGACAAACAACAACAACTACAACAACTAAGAACGTTGCACTCGGGTGTCAACTATCTGCGTAATACCCGTTCATGATTCAAAAACAAACGTCCATCGAAAAAGAAGACTAGTTTAGTTTGTCTGGAAAGGTTCTTAAGTTTTATTTTGTAGATAAAGTCCTCAGTCATTGCTGTATTCCTTTCCTTATATAAGTTCTTTCATACAGCAGGAATTTTCACAGGTCTTGAGATCTTCTTCAGTTTTCTCTGTAGAGAGCATATTTAGCTCTTTTTTAGTCTTCTCTATAAAAAAGATATTCAGTTCTTTCCTTTCGAGAAGGCTTTCAGCTCTTTTTTCCTCTCTTAAGGATTGTCTTCCAAGACAGCCTTTATCGCTTATTCAGTTTCCCCTGTAGAGCAGAGTACTTCTGGTCTTCTTTGTAAAGAGGTTATTCAAGTCTTCAGTCTTCTCTGCAGAGAACATTTTCAGTTCTTCTTCAGTCTGCTCTGTAAAAAAGCTCTTCAATTCTTCTCTAAGAAGGTTTTTAGATCTTCGTTCCTCTCTTGAGGATTGTCTTCTAAGAAAGACCTTATCGCTTCTTCAGTTTTTAATGTCGAAGAAAACTTTAGGTCTTCTTTATAAAGAAGATATTCAGGTCTTCAGTCTTTTTTGAAGAGAAGTTCAACAGGTTTTCAGTTCTCTCGTTAACAAGTCTTCTCTGTATAGAAGCTTTCATGTCTTTTTCAGTAATCTCCATAGAGAATGTCTTCATTTGCTTTTCAGTTCTATTTTCATAATAGATTTTCAGAGACTCTCTGTCGAGAAGGTCTTCAGTACCCAAGGGTGTAGCTTTATATGTTTAACAGACGAGTATTCATTCCAAATTCCAAATCCTTTGCTCTCATATTAACTTACATTCGCACGAACATCCCTTCGATCCACAAAAATCTATATACTCTTTTTAACTTTATGGGCGAGTATTAACAGAAGAAGCAGAAGTTGATGCGCTGTAGCATTATTGATGCATTCGCCAAGCAACGGCGACAGCCAGACACAGCTTTGACGTGGGCCCCGGACCTGAACGTGTGGACTCATTGAGAGACGTTTGCGAATGTCTTGAGTCTGCAGACAGACAGACAGATGGACAGACAGAGAGACGGAGAGACAGACAGACAGATGGACAGACAAGACAAAACTCATAAATAAACCGCGTGCTGGGCACCTTTTACACAAGTCAACCTTTCACATTTCCGCACAAGCAAGTATACCCTATACATATACATATATATATATATATAATATATATTTATCCAACTCCTGCGCGGCTATTGCGGACGCGCTTTCAAGGACAACAAAAGTGTTTGTAATTCATTTTAACTTTGGACTTGATGCCAGCCAGCCTGCCATATTCTGTACACCAGTGTATTTGCTATAATAATAATGTGGGCAAACCCTTTTCTGGCAGACAACTCTCTTTGGGGCCTAGGGCTTTCTAAGGTGTGGGTTCTTAGGGTGGCACTTATGCAAAGGCCTCCAACCCAAAAAAAAGAAAAAAGTTATTCAATTCAAGCGCCTCGCTGTATCTTTTTTGGGAATCCTGCTGCTGTCTGTTTCTTCTTCTCTGGACTGCTTCTTCGAAATTTTTAGTACACAACAATAAGAGACTGGAACTGACTGCAAGATACTCTGTTTACGGATGAAACCGGTTTTGCAAAGAGTCTACTTGATTATAGACATTGGCTGTCTCTAAATCAGTGAGCCACAGGCAGTTCCTTGTGAACTGTGGCTCGTTTTCTTTATAATTTTGGTGTCTTCTATCAAGAACTTTTAGTTACGATGTACTTGAAGATTTTCATATAACAAGTATTATTTCAATTTAAATTTCAAAATTTGCTTCCCTCTTAATAATATTACAATGTTATGTGATTAGTAACTTACAAGATGTTGAGAAAATTAGCTAAAAACTAGACCTTTTCTACTTAGATATTAATTTAGTAGAATAGCAAATGAAATATACAGATGACTTTTGATTTTGGGGAGAAAAACTATATTATATATATATATATTTTATTGTATTATATATATTTTAATTTATTTATATATATATATTATACATATATTTTATTGTATTATATATATTTTAAAAATTTAGTGATATCAAAATAAAAAGTTTAAATTGTATACAATGTTCTTTGATTTATAAACAATTATGAAACCTTTTAACATTGTATTTCTTTGGATCTAAAATACCAAATGAACTTATCAAAAATCTCTATAATAAATCTCCACTGTTTGAAGGTTGAAAAAGAAAATGTATCGTAAATATTGCTTAGATATTCTATTTTGAATTTTAACAATAATTTTCAAATGAAATTAATATAAATGTTGTCTAAGCACCCAATTCCATTTCTATAATAAAAAGTCTCTAAAGATAACATATGCACTTAATTCACTCTAGAATAGATTATCAACATAATTATATTAGGCAAAACTTCCTAGTCTTTAAGTTTACAGGAAGGAAGATACTAAGATTACACAAAATCCATTCACTTCTTTATTCCAGGCTCACAGAACTATATATAAATTCATATACAACATTTCTAATGCAGAAAATTTCAAGTTTCTCTAAATTTATCTGGCTAATCTCCACTAGCTCTGCATACTCCGCTTCAGTTGGCGAACAGTGTATTAAAAACAGGCGGTGAATATTTCGTAAAATTCATTTTACGACGAGGACGAAAAATCATTGCCGGCTTCGCCGCCAGTCAACTGTCAGTCGGCGGCGGGCGTGGAGGGGTGGAGTGTCGGCTGCGACTGGACTTGTTCGTTTTTCAAGGTTAAGCAGCACACACACACACACACATAGAGAGAGGCATGCGGCAAGTGCCAGACATTGAGCCAGACGGAGTGCGTCGGGCGCACGGCGGGCGGACGAAGAAATTCGCTGCGGCGGGCTGACGACGAGTGGGAGTGCATTTCAGCTTACGCTTCACTTAATTTTCGTGCTATAAAAGTGTGTGTGTGTGTGTGTGTGTGTATGTGTGTGTGGCTGGCTGTCTGTGTGTGCATTTGCTCGAGGGTGCAATATTTGGACTGGATGAGGATGAATGACGCGCTAAAGTTTCGCAACGCCTTTTGGCTTTGTTTGTCGTCTCGTGTCTCGTGCATTTAGAGTGCCCGTCGGCAAAGGCCCATGCGTTGGGTGGTTTGGGTGGTTGGGCGGTTGGCTGTTTGCTCATGGTGCCGCTAGAGTGCGCCAAAATGGGGGCTTCTATTATACAGTTAGTTTGTTGACAGTTTGCAAAGGAGTTAGACCCGAAAATAGGCTAAAGAGAACTTGTTGGAAGTGAGAAAAGGTGCGAAATATTTTATTTATATGAATTGAGTTAAGAACTAAGAAATAGTTCTACACTTAGTTCATTTGAGTTTACAAAATAGAACCAGGAACTTGTAGAATATTGTTGGGCAAGGTTACATATAACATAGACGTAAGAACTAGTTGCGAGTATGCGAAGTAAAACTATTTAGGGAATTTGAGTAGATTAAGCCAATCAAAAAGTTCAAATGAATAAAGTCAATCTCTAGGAACTACTGGAACTAGTTAAAATCCGCCTTTGGATATTAAGCCTTGCGAATATTTTAGGTGAAGTAAAGGACTGATGAATGCTTATTTTGAATAGACATGATAAAGCCACGAACTAGATCTTATGAACCATCTCTTAATATATAAGGAACTAGTTGATGTTCACACTGTCTGATTACCATAGCTGTAAGTTAACAAGTTCGTCTGCATATCATCATGAATGTTAGAGCCGCATACTCCAGCAAATATTCAGACTCGATTTGATTAATAGTAAAAATATTCCTTAACAGATGCTTGAACATAAATATAAATTTGCATATCTGTACCTAAGTACATGGTAATTTGTAGCACACGTGTAAATGATGACAGTGTAAAAGCTAGCTGTCAAAATGAGTTGAATGATAGGCAGTGGGTTTCAAACACAACTCAACAGGTAGAAAGCATGTTCAAACTAGTTCTATGAATAACTGACATTAAGTCAAGTCAAGTTACAAAAAAACTTTATAATTCTACTAAAAAGTTTTAGTAGAAACTAAAAAGAGCATAATACTTTTATTAAATAAGCTTTGAAGTGTTTCGTTCCGCGGTGCAATAATGCAAATGAACTAGTTCTATGAACAGCTGGAAACTTAAGGAAAGTCATCAACTAGTTCTATGAACAGATGGAAACTAAAGGAAAGTCATCAACAAGAAAGAACTGGCAGTAACTATGCTAAGGAACTAGCTCCATGAACAGAAAGAAGAAGAAATCATCAAGTAGGAGCTATGAGGTGATATAATGCAATTGAACTAGTTCTATGAACAGCTGGAAACTTACGGAAAGTCATCAACAAGAAAGAACTGGCAGCAACTATGCTAATGAACTAGTTCCATAAACAGGAAGAAGAAGAAATCATTAAGTATTAAGCTATGGGGTGATATAATGCAAATGAACTAGTTCTATGAACAGATGGAAACTAAAGGAAAGTCATCAACAAGAAAGAACTGGCAGTAACTAAGCTAAGGAACTAGCTCCATGAACAGAAAGAAGAAGAAATCATCAAGTAGGAGCTATGAGGTGATATAATGCAATTGAACTAGTTCTATGAACAGCTGGAAACTTACGGAAAGTCATCAACAAGAAAGAACTGGCAGCAACTATGCTAATGAACTAGTTCCATAAACAGGAAGAAGAAGAAATCATTAAGTATTAAGCTATGGGGTGATATAATGCAAATGAACTAGTTCTATGAACAGATGGAAACTAAAGGAAAGTCATCAACAAGAAAGAACTGGCAGTAACTATGCTAAGGAACTAGTTCCATGAACAGAAAGAAGAAGAAATCATCAAGTAGGAGCTATGAGGTGATATAATGCAATTGAACTAGTTCTATGAACAGCTGGAAACTTAAGGAAAGTCATCAACAAGAAAGAACTGGCAGCAACTATGCTAATGAACTAGTTCCATGAACAGGAAGAAAAAGAAATCATCAAGTATGCGCTATAAGGTGATATAATGCAATAGAACTAGTTCTATGAACAGCTGGGAACTGAAGGCAATAATGAACTGAAGCAAATAATAATTTGCTCCACTGTGCGCAGTCTCAAGTAACTAGTTACTATGCTAATGAACTAGTTCCATGAACAAGAAGAAGGAGAATAAGAAATCATCAGCAAGTAGGAGCCCACTTTTGACTAATTTGCTCCACTGTGCGCAGCCTCAAGTGCCCGGCAACAATGCAAAATCGACAATAATAGACGCCGCCAACGTTGTCGCCGGTGCAGACAGCGAAGGCAACTGCGACGGAGGCAGCGGCAGCGGCAGCGGCGGCGGCGTCGCCGTCGGCAGTCAAAGTCATAAACTTTATTTTCTGTTGCCTGCACAAAGGAGCATGCTGTGTGAGACAGAGGGAGAGCGAGAGACAGAGAGAGAGAGAGATTGAGACTTCTCACACTCTTTTGTCTGATGCACATGCGGCTAACCCCACCTCCGCTCCCCTTTTTCACGTGTGTCTGCCCGACCCTTTGAGTGGGCGAGCATTTCATGCGTTTGCGTCGAGTCGAGACACAATCGCAAACAGTTTCGCCTGCAATTCGGGTCGAGGGAGCAAAAGGTTTTTTTTTTTTGAAGTTTTTGTGTCTGGCTGTGTCTGCAAATTTCTTTTTTGTATTATTGCATAATCAACACAGCTTTGATTGCATGCGTGTGTGTGTGTGTGTGCGAAAGGCGTTAACTGGCAACCAATCAGTGAGAGCAGTCGAGCAGCTGCCTTTGATGCATATTTGCTTGGGCCATCCAGCAGCTGGAAGCGGCTAATGAAGAGTTCCCTGCCTCTTTCTCTCTCTCTCTCTCTCTCATTCTCTCTCCACCTCTCCGGCTCTCACATTCTCAACAGGTTGTCTAACTTCGCTCTTAATGAATTCAAATTCCATGCGTCAAACTTATTCAATAATTCATAACTCAATTTTGACCTTGGCCAAAAAAAACCCTTTTTCAGTCAGTCAGAAATTTGGGTGGCTCATTGCTCGCTCGGAGGGTTGTTAATATCTTGATTAATTTCTGTCCGTCGAGAGCTTCTGCAAAAAGGGGCGAAAAAATAAATAGAAATTAAAGAGCCCAATGAAAAACCCAGACGATAGACAGTTAAGACTGACCCGCACACGCATTTTCCAAATCAAATTTTCAAAGCCAAAAATGCCAAAAACTTTTTGGGTTTTGAGTATGGGGAAATGGGTGTAGGACAGCCTAGAATTTGCTGACCACTGACGTAGTTGTTGCTATATCCTGTACTTAATAGAGGTGTCTAATTGAAGGTATCATGTATTTGTGGATAGTTATGCCACAAGATTTAGTAAACACAGCATCTAGATCCCAACTTATACTTATCTACTCATATTATGCGTTTAACGTGCTTCTCGATACTTATCGAAAACTGAATTTTCCTTTAAGCAGATAAATATAGATTTCCGGAAAATGTCATCTTAATATTAAGAGAAAGTAGCAGAAATTCAGACTGTTATCAGCTCTAAAATATATAATTTTACACACATTTATCGATAATTATCGATTTTTAACTACAGTTCTAATAGCACATCTTATATGATTGTACTTATCTACTCAAATTATACTTTTAACAGGTTTATCGATATTTATCGAAAACTAAATTTTTGTTTTAAGCAGATAAATATAAATTTTCCGAAAATATCATCTTAATATTAGGAGAAAGTAGCCCAAATTCGGAGTGTTATCAGCTCTAATAGACATAATTTTACACAAATTTAGCTAAATCGATAATTATCGATTCTCAACTACATTTTCTTATACTAATCTACTCATATTATGCACTTAACATGCTTATCGATATTTATCGAAAACTAAATATTCTATAAAGCAGAAATTCAGAGTGTTATCAGCTCTAATAGACATAATTTTACACAAATTTAGCTAAATCGATAAATTTCGATTCTTAACTACAGTTCTAACAGCACATCTTATAGATTATAAAAACTTTAGTTTCACATTTTAAATATAGCAAACCAGCTATAGCCCTAAGAACAGATTATTAAAGCATATTAGTGACGAAATTCAAAAGACAGATTCTCAAAGATCAACTTTATAGCCATAACACAAATCTGAACTCTGCTGTCTCTATCATAGAGTCAAGCGCATTAGCTAGTCGTGCACTCTCGACTGAAGTACTCTTCAATTTTGTTACAGCCCTGGCGACCAAAAGTTTGCCAATGAAATTTGTGTGAGTGTGTGTGTGTGTAAGTGTTTGCCTTTTGGTCAGGCTGATGCTCAGCGAGGCGGCAGGCAACGGACTTAGGCGACGCGTCAGCAAAGTGCATAAATAAAGGCACTCAGGCGGCTGTAGGAGGTGCGGGTAGGAGTTGGGTAGGTGTAGCTTAGCTGCCTACTTTTTGGCGCCACGCCGAAACTAGCCACCGACAATGTCCTTAATGCGTCCCAGAAAAGTGTCGCACTCAGCTACTACTTGTCTGCCAAGTTCTGAGGCCATGAGTTGGCACAAAAAGTTTTGCGTTTGCGTTTCGCCTTTTCCACACGTCAACTTTTAGCCAAAAAACAAAAAAACATACTTAATTATGTGCCTAGTGCACAGTAAAGGGGGCAAGCCCTTCGCTGTCATTGCGAATGCGAAATAAATAGCGAGCGCCTGGATAAAGAGCCAGAGCGCAGACAATCCAACTGACAGGCAAACAGAACTGGCTCTGGCTCTGACTCCGGCTCACAGACTTATGTAGACTCAATACCTGCAGTTACGACCCGCCACCTCCCAGAGCACCTCGCTGCATGCAGCAGACGCTCGGCTCAGACAGGGCCAGCCAAATCAAAACGCCGGGGCTCCAACAATCGAACGACGACAACGACGACGACGGCATTCAACTCGAATTAAATTGAATGAAATGTTGCAAAATCCCTGAATGCGTTGCAACACACAGTCAACAGAGCTGCAGAAGACAGTGTTGCTAAGCTAGCTTAATTTTCATTAAGACTAGCTTTTTTTAAGTTATAAATTTAGCTTTATTTTTGTAAAGTGTTTTCATTCATATCTCAGCTCTTAACTATCAATATTTATGTACTCAAACTTTTTTCATGTAGCAATTAAATTATAGTGCATTTTCCAACAATAATATCACTAAGTAATAAATTTAGCTTTATTTTTGTAAAGTGGTTTCATTCATATTTTGGCTTAATTCTTAACTATCAATTAAATTAATTAAATAAAATAATTACAAGTAATTAAATTATAATGCGCTTTCCAACACTATAACTAAGTTCCTATTTTTTAATATATTTTAATATAATAAACTTATTAAAATAACAATTTCATAACAGAATTTATCTAAGTAAACTATATAAATATATTCAAAATTATTTCATGTCCAAATAGCTAAATTATGCTGCGTTTTCCAACACTATAACTTAGTTCATATTTTAAATATATTTTAAAATTAGACCCTTGTTAAAATAACAACAATTTCATAACAGTAAACCATAAATATTTATATATTCATACTCTTTCCATGCCCCTAATTATGCTGCGTTTTCCAACACTATGTCTAAATTTCAATTCTTAATTTTTTTAAAAATTAAAAACAAATTAAAATAGCAAAAATTTTATATATACCACTATAAACAATTTATTTCCCGCTAGAACAAGCCTTTTTATGGCTAACTTGTCAGCACTGCCAACACTAGCAGCAACAGCCACCAAGCTGGACGGTCAAGCTATGGGCTATGGCCAAGTCGGACTGTGAATGTGATTACATTAAAATTTATGTGCATTTGTAAAACGAGAGAGAAGGCAGCTAGAGAGGCAAAGGGAGACGAGGAAGCGGACGTGCAACATGTGGAGCAAACAGTGACGCCCCAACTGGCAGACAGATAGACAGACAGACGGGGGAGACGGACAGACGTGGTAGAGTCAATGCCAATGCGAATGCAATTTCAGCGACAGCCGCAACAGCAGCCAAAGTTATGGACAGGATGTTGCATCTGTCTCGAAGAGAACACAAGGTCTGCCGAAGGTGGGGCAAAGGGGAGCAGTGGTGTCCAGTTTGGCCTGGTCAAAGAATCTCTCAATATCCTGTCGCTATAAATCTTGCATTTTGTCTCACACAATGGCTTATCAAGCGGCTGGCAATCGGTAAAATGCTAATTATAAACAAGCCGCGCAGTAGCCGCTGCCTTGTCTTTACCCCTGATTTGGATTCCGATTCTGGACCACTGATTCGTTCCCAGCTACTGGGCATGCATCCATATTTAGATGAGAAGTCATTACAAGGACTTTCGTAAAAAAAAACAGGTTGTTCATAATTTTCCCCCTTCGAGTTGAGACTCTTAATGGTCGCCAATTAGAATAAGTGCAGCTCTAGAGGAGCCATAACTAATAACTACCTCTTGGCATTTATTAAACGTAATGATAGCATATCTGCAAAATCGAACTATCAATACAAAATTGATTGCAATTGCCAGATGCATTGCTTATTATTAACCGATATTTTAACTTTAACAGCAATTGCTATCGATACAGACTGGTTGCCTCATATATATTAATCGATCACTATAGCTTTAGATATTTATCAGTCAGTATTGCTATTACCCGAGATCTTTATTTAGATATTAATCAACCAGAGAGATTTATGTATTCTCTTTGAATATCTTCTGTCTCTTTCCCATCTCTGTTGCATTTTATTGCATTCTACAATTTCAGTTTCGTTAGTTAAATACTTTGTGCTTTAATGCAGCTTGAAACAAAAAAAGGAACTCACAAAATGCAAAGGAAACGTTTTCCTTATTGGGAACCCTTTCATCATTATATCCTGTTCTTATTTCATTTGCATAAAAGGGCATATCATACGTATAGATTCTTAAGCAATATAAGTAAGGGAAGCTAAACTCGATGAATCGCCTTTCGTTTTGATTCTCATGGCTTCAACTCATCTTTAAGCAAATAATCTATACACAGTGAACTATATTTCATCCTCTCTTTCTGTCGATATCTTCTGTAATCTTTTTCTTTACAACTCCTACAAATTTTCATAAATTTCAGTCAGACAGATTGACTTGAACGGTACCCACATACACATATTTTTGAGTTATTTTGATGTATTTTAATTCAAATAATAGTAAAGAATAATAATTAACTTAAATAAACTTACTATTGACAGATTTGTTAACTTTTTCTTCACTTTTGGCGCAATTAAGCCAAAGACTGCCATTTTTCTGCACAATTCGTAATTCGTGTGCATAAGCACAAAAGTATGAAAAACGGGACAAAACGAAGCAAAACTAACGGGACTTTAACGTTTTTCTAATGTTTATATTCCATTTTACAAAAGCAAAGTCCAAGAATTGAATCTATAAGAAGGAATCTGCAAAAAAATATTGAAATCTCTGTTATCATCTACTGCACTGCTATTTTTGTGCACACAGCTGTATGTGACCTACAGAATAGAATACTTAATTTAAGAACAATCAAAAGAGTACAGAGTATCTCTTAGGCGAGCAACCTTCGCCAAAAAACTTTACTCGTACTTGTTTTCATCTGTTTTATTTTGCATGTCTGGGCTGCTCACTGCCCCCCACCATAGTCCCTAGGCGTCTGACGTCAAAATGCAGCCAACTCACACACACACACACACAGAGAGATGCAGACACACATACAGGCAGACAGCGTCGAGTCGTGAGAGGCGGACGTCAAAGTCGCATTTGCCTTTACAATTTTTGTGGCGCGTTCAATAAAAAAAAGCCAACTTCAAACATACGAAAAAAAAGTTAAAACGCAGCAAGAAGAAGAAGAAGAAGAACAAAAACAACAACAGCAACACAAATTGTGCGCAGACAACAAGGAAAATGCAGACGGCAGCAACAACAAAATCAACGATGACGACGACGTCGACGACGGCGGCGACAAACACCAGACAGCAGCAACAGCAGCAGCAGCCGCCGCAACAGCTACACAAACAACCACCGACGCAGACCGGCAAAAACAACAACAACAACAGCAACCAAGGAATACTTTTCAAGGTCACGCATAGAATTTCGGTATTTTGTTTCAATGCGTCTGCTGCACACGCACACAAACACACACACACACACACACATAGGTTGGCAAACAAGCGAGTGTGAGCGGGAGAGGCAGAGCCCAGCCGACTGTTTGACATTGGCTATCCCTTTTTGCGGCAGCGCTTAGGCAGAGAGCTTTTTATGCCCATGCACTTAAGCTGCAGCGGAAAGAGAGAGAGCGGCAGACAGTAAGAGAGCGAGGGAATACGAATGTGTGTGAGCATTTGAATCATTGTGTGTGTATGTGTCTGTGTCTGACATTGAGCCACTTTGCCTCTCTTTTGCTGTCTGAGCCGGCGACGCTGTAATGATGGGCGATATGCCGCGCTGTGGGGACATTCTGTCGCGTGGTTGGACGGACAGAGAGAAGGCAGCGGAGGGTTGAGAGGGTGGGAGCCGCCACATCAAATTGCCTTAATAGCGCACTTTTGTTGATTTTTTGGCACTCTTTGTAGTTGTCCTTGAAGTCATGTTTCGGCTCTCTCTCCCTCTCGCCTCTCGCCGCTCGCCTCTCGGTGTGTGCGCCTCCTGTTTCTTGGGCTCGACTGACTTTAAGGACTTGTCTTTATTTCTTTTAATGAGACACTTGTGTATCCTTTGGCCCAGGTATAAGTGTGTGCGCGTTCTTAAGCTTTTTGGCTGTCTCCTTTTTCGCCCGTTCGCACTTTATTGTTGTTTTTCTTTCTTTCTTTTTTTTTGGGCCAGCTTATTTAATAGGATAATAAGTAAATAGGCTTAGGTACATAGTAAAGCTCAGTTGACAAACAGAATGTTGCTCCTTACTCTGCAATATATTCAATTACAAAGTATTTTGATACGAGTGCTTGCTCTCTAGGATATTGTGTGTAAGGTGTAAGAAGTTAAGGTATTTCGAATATTATAGTGGTAGATTATCCTAAACACTTGAAGAACTTGATGCTCGAAAAGATTTATTTTCGATGCAGTGAAACTAGAGATGGGCGTCGGGATCGGGAAAAAATTTTCGGGATCGTGCGGGATGGGAAAGATTCTGAAAAAGTCCGGGACGGTCGGTATAAGTGCTTGATCCCGAAATTCCCGCGGGTCTCGGTAAGAAAATTATTAATAGATAAAATTGCTTGTATTTATCAAAGAACAGAAGAATGATATTGACGAGGAAATTAATTCTAATATAAGTCCTGTTAAATTTAAGAGAAGTTCAAATATTTTATTATTTTGACAACATTCAATGGAATTTTCATTCTTACAAATGCTTGCTAGGCAACTACATGATGTTCCAACACCTTCGACAACGAGTGAGAGGGTGTAATGTACTTCTTATAGAATTTCGGAAAAAAGGAGAACACATCAGAACAGAGAAGAAACTTTGAGAAAATATTATTTTTAAGCATAAAATTTTATCTATCATGAGAGTTTTAAATGTTGAACAAAATTTCGGGAAATGTCAGGACCCGCGGGAAAAATCAAATATTATTTCGGGACGGAACGAATTTCTTTCCGGACCCATCTCTAAGTGAAACACAGTAGACCCCAGAGCAACTTTTATCTAACTTACAGTGAGTCTCAGTTATCAAGTTTAGCTTGATTTTCTTTCCGAAATAGTTGACTCTATGAATATCTTTGTGTGGTTAAAGTAACTAAACCTTTCATTAGTGCTCCTCTTGTTGCCCTGGACAACTGAAAGCAGCGATTGCCACGTCAAGCTGCAGATAGGCAGGGGGAGAGGGATGCAGTGAGACAGACGCCAAAAAGCGCGCGCAACATGTTTAAGGTAAGATGCAAGATCTGAAGCAAGCAGCAGCTGGCTGAAGCTCCAGCTACCCAGCACTTCAATCCAGATGCAAGTGGATTGCTGGACGGGGCGTCTTTCAAGGATGCAGCGCAGCACACTTGAGTCTCGAGTTGATTGATGTGCTCGTTGCTCGGATGGGCCCATAGTCAGTCTGTGCCTTAGTCAGTTAGTCAGTTGGCCATATGGTGCACATGTTGTTGCTGAACTGGGCAGAGCTGGTTGTTGGAGCCGTGTTGCAATTCCTTGATTAAATCACTTTTCAGCCACTGACAGTTAATCAAGGCGCAGGGAACATTTTCAAGGTGCGCAATCGTGACCAGGCAATGGGGAATGAATGCAAGCTGCATGCATGCCTCACCTCCCTCTCTCTCTGTCGGCGGTTGCCCGGGACAACTGTCTGCCCTTTCCTCTACCCTGTCCGCCTCGTCCTCAGTCGCCTTCATCCAACTTCCGCCTGCTCCAATTGTTTGCGCATACAAAGAAGCGTCGCGTTCGTGTCGCAGAGCGCAGCGCAGCTCCGTTTCGATATAATCCAAACAAACATATTGTTTTGTCTGCCACAGTCTGGCCTGCATCCAGCCCGCCCTCCTCTGCCTCCCCCTCTTTGTGTCTGTCTGCGTGTGTCGATTGTTGGACGCCGTTGACGGCGCTCTTGGCTGCAACAAAGCAGCGTCTGAAGTGCAGCAGAGCCAGCAACGGCAGCAGCAGCAGCAGCCGCCGCATCAGGGCAAAAACTGGAAAAACATAGCTGGCATACGGGCAGGGTAGGGGTTTAGAGGTGGAAGGGGACTTATGGACTAGGGGCGGGCTAAACGAGCGCAGCATGCAGTTTTTTCGTTTTGTTCGTGTGCGTGCGTGTGAGCCCTGCAGTCGCTTCACATATATTTTTGTTTTTTTTTGTATACCCTGTAAAATGTTGTATAGTGTATATATGTCATGATTACCTAGCTCTGAAATCATCTGCATATGCACATTCAGTTAGTTTCATGTTATCGATAATTTATGTTATCGATTATTTACACCACATCGATAAATATCGATATTCATATGCCGAATATGGTTAATTCTCTATATTTTATAGGCAGAGTAAGTATATGTGTTATCTTTAGCACATTTTAATTCATTGTTTCTTATTATCGATAAGTCGATTACGATAAAATAGCCATGCGGCATCGATAATTATCAATGTTCAATATCACAAAAAGAGAGTGACTTTCATTATCTCCTCAGCAAAAAGTCTACAAATATGCCAGCTCATTGATATTAAAAGGGTATCTGTTAGTCGTGCATTCTCCGCCAAGCTGTCTTGTTGTCTCTGTGTTTGTATACGCTGCAGTCGCTTACGCTTGGGCATTTATTTTGTGTCTCCTTTTATTTATTTATTTTTTTCTTCTCTTTTTTGGGCTACAGACTTTGACATGCTCTACCAAGGGTCGAGCTTATTGGATGGCCGACGCGTTATGGGACACTATGCTTCTTTTGGTGCATTGCAATGCGTTGTCGTAGCAATCAGCTTTGTGTCATGAGTGTGTCTGGCCGAAAGGCATATCCTGTTCTGAAGTGCGATTTCAACAGGACATTGAATGATGTATAATTCGATGAGTCTCGCTCTCTCGCTCTCTGTCTTCCTTTATCTCTTTCTAGCTTTCGCCATCTCTCTCTCTCTTTCTGGTCGCCTCTCTTTGCTCTGTCCTCTGGCTTCTTCATTAAACCTTGCAACAAAAGCACTTTTGTGTCAGTCAGCAATTCGTCTACGTCTGGGTCTCTCCTACTCCTTCATCTCCTGCTCCTCCTTTACAGTCCGACCCCAACAAAAACAGTTTCCAGCTCCATTTTGAAGTTGTCTGCGTCTCAGACACCGGCGACAACAGCCAACAACAGCAACAACGTTGCCCAGTCGGCCTTTTAGTTTAAGTTGTAGTCGACGTCTGGGTCTGGTCTGCTCTGCGCCCTGGTCTTGGCTTAAGTAGGTTGGCTGGCTGACTGCCTGCTACCCCCCCAACCCTCTCTCTCTCTCTCGGAGCCCTTCGCTTTTCGCGTCTATGTCTACGCCTGCTTTGTTATTCATATTATCCGGCAAATATTTGTCGTTGTCATACGAAAAATGTCTACGAAAAAGGGTTGATGCAGCCCCCTCGCTCCCTTCCTCCGGCTCTCTCTCATTCACTCTCTGCACTAATGGCCGCAATTGTGGCTGTGCAGTCTCTCTCTCGCTCTCTCTCGCTCTCTCTCTCTTTGCCTCTTTCTTTTGCTGTGCATGTCTGTTGCCCCGACCCAAATTGACGTCTGCAACAATTGCAAGGCTTTTCGTCGTGTGCACTGATTACACTTCTAACCCCTAACCCCTATCCACCTCTTTCCCTCTCTCCCTCTCTCTCTCCCGCTCCGCTTCCTTTTCTTCTGCTTGTCGTCTGATAATATCTTAATAGATTCTTTTTAGCTTTCAGCTTCATTTGAATTTGAATTCAGGTTGTTTTGCCCGTTGTCCAATTGTGTCAGCGTTTTCTCTTAAGAATTCTCTGTCATTCCGTCAACTGAGACCCAGACCTTTTGCTTTTCCAAAAGGATTCTGAGATCCTATAGTTCTTCTTCTGCTTCTACTCCTCTCTCGGTGCAATTTGTATAATGAGCACGTTGTCTATTATGGTTAGCACAAGTCTTTGACTTTCAGCACCTTATTTGTGCGCCTCTTTCCCTACTCTCCCCCCTGCCCTACTCTCCAGCTGCCATTCTGTCTGACTCGTCCTGGTTATCCTTTACCTTGTTGGCTTCTGCTTTTGGTTCCTTATTCATTTGTCACAATATTAAATGTAATCAACTGTATATGGCTTGTTCGTTGGTTTGCTTTGGCTTGTCTATTGTGCAGTGAGACTTTCTTCAAAATGGGAAGCAAGCTTTTCAACTATCATAAAAGCTTTATATTCAGAGATCTTCAAAAACAAGCTTTTAGATTAAATTTTGATGGTAAAAGACTCAATTGAAGTTATCAAGTTTCAGAAAGCTCCTGAGAGCTTTATTAATTTCCATTGAATGATGATTAAAGTAAATTTCGTAGGATCTCGTTTATAATTGCTAAAAGAACTAGCTTGAATATTATAAATCTGAACAGCTTTTAAAAGTTCATTAAAGCTTTGTAAACCTCAATTTATCTGACATAAATATTAAAGCTTTTCATAATGAATCGAGTGTATTCAAAAAGTTTTCAAACTATTTAATAGTAAAAAGTAATTGCTTAGTTTTAAAAAGTTCAGTAAATTGATTGAAGCTTTGGAAAGCTCGACTAAGTTTCTGTGTAATTTCGTAGAGCAATGTTTATCGTAAAGGAGCTTTAAAAAATTAGCTTTTATGTTGCAATCAGATTAAAGTTTGCTTAAGTATAACTTCGTATATATGAAGTAGATTCGGGATAATTTATTGACATTTAAAAAGTATTAAAAAAGCTCTTTATGACACTTTATCTAGATATTTTGATTATCTTACTAAATAGTAACCTAAAGTAAAGTTATTAATCATTAGATATTTTACAGTAGCTTTTGTACTCATAGCAAATCCTTTTTGAACACAATTAAAATTTTTTAAAGCTAGACAATTTAAAAAGCTATTTGCGTTTTACAACACTGCACACTTAAAGTAAAAACTATAAAATGCAGTCATTCGAGCATTTCATATTTCTCCATTTACGATCCTCCATATCCAACCACATGGACCACACACACACACAGACAGATGGATGGACGTGAGAGAGACAAAAGCCATTGGCTGTCTAATATTGCCGCCATATGAGCCAGGGCTTCGGTAATAGACCTGTCCGCTGGACAACAGAGGAGCTATACGGCGTCTGAACATATGTTTCGACATTTATGTCTTGGCTTTCAACACCCACAACGATGTAGCCCCATCGGCGACTATTATTACCACATTTACGACTCTGCCGCCCGGCTGCTGACAGCACTTGGCGTCGCTTCTAATGTGCTTAAGGCGTCATCGCACTTAGACCAAGACCATGTGGCCCATCTGTGCTTGCAGCTCGGTTCGAATCAGTTACCAGGCGCTGATTGACACTTTTTACTGTTGCTGCTGCTGCTGCTGCTGCTGTTAGCGGCAATTGTTGCTGCCGGCAAAAGTTCAATGAGTTATGACTCAGAGTGCAATCAATGGATGCCAATGGACTGGCTATTGTTGAACTTGCAACGTGCCCTCATCGCCGTTTAATGAGCTCCATTGAGAAACGCATTGAAAATTCATTAGCAAGCGCTACTCATTGTGCAAAAATGTACTATGGATAAATTATATAGACATTCAGATATAGGAATCAAGCTCGGTTGGCTGTAGTCGAGTTATGACTAATAAAAGTTTAAGTTTTCAGCATGTTGAACACTTGAAATCAAAGCTTTACCTGAGTTTCTTATACTATAAGTGTTGGTAAATGAACGAAGCAGTTTTTTAGTGTTAGCAAATGAACTAAAAAACAACCAAACATTTTTTCGATTGTTACTAAGTAACTAATACAATAAAAGATAAAATTGATATGAGTTATATATAGAAAGTTTGAGTGTTGGTAAACATTGCAAAATTGCTTAGAATGAAGACTTAGATGATAACTTATGCAGCACGTTTCAGTGTTGGTGAATAAACTTTAAGGTTATTCAGTGTTTGTTAAAGTAAGAAGAAAAAACAATATTTGAATAATCAAATAAATGCGTGTGTAATAAAATAGAAATGGGCTTTATGTGAGATATTGCTTAAATAAAAACGTTGACAACACCTTTTAAGTGTTTCCAGTGTTGTTAAATGAACAAAAAAAGTAAATCTAATGAGTGCAGATTTAGTTAACAATATTAAGTGTTGACAATCGAAAAAAAAAACAAAAATTGCTGCCTGAAGCCCTTTACTGCTCTGGCTTTATAATAAATTGGTTTTTTTTTAGAATATAATTCTGTGTAACAATTAAATAAATAAATAAATAAATAAATAAAAAAATAAATAAATAAATAAATAAATAAATAAAACCAAATTGGAATGACTGCAAATTACTTAATGCGTAAATAGTCAAAACCTTTACTGAATTATTTGTAGTGCATAACCGAAAAGACTATAATGAATACATATATAAGTGTTGGTAAATGAACCAAGAATATTATTGGTATTGATAAATGAGCTTGGAAGCTTGAACGAATAAATGCAGCGACATAATGGCTTAAAAATGCAGAAATCAATCAAATATAAGTATATAACTAAGTGTGAGGTATCTGAATACGTTAGAACATATGTATTTACTGATAAGGAATGGATAGAATACATCAATTTAAAATTTCTACTAATTGTATGAGAACATATGACTTACGTTAAAATATTACAACAATGCATTTCGACGATTCGATTTTCATGGATTACATGAAAATAATGCTGAAAATATAAGAATTATATAATATTTAAATATTAAATGAGCTTTTTAGAGTCTAATTTCAAGCATTAAGTATTAAAATTTAAGTAAATTTAAGTGCAAATATCTATATTTTTCCATAGTACCTAAAGGCAAAAACCTGTTGCAGCTGTTGCCAGGCAGACAATGGGCTGTCTTAACTTTAATGATTGATAGCTAAAGTCATTCTACTTGTCTCCATCTCTCTCTCTCTCTCTCCTTCTCTCACTCTTTCTGTATCCCTCTATTGTTTGCTCATTTGCGTGCAGTGTGTAATTTTTTTTTGGGCTGATATAAAGCCCTAATCAATGCATTCAGCAAAAGTCATTCATCATGTGATTCATGAGACAGAGAGCGCGCGAGAGAGAGAGAGAGTACCTTATCGAGTGCAACAACTGATTGACTGACTGACTGACTGAATGACTAGACGCATTGTCTGGGACAACATGCAATTGCGAATTGCGAGCTGCGAGCTGCGAGCTGCGAATTGAGGATTGAGAATTGCGAATCGCAAATGTGGCATTTGCCTTTCTTTTTTCGGAGCATTTGCAGCTGCCTCAAAAGTAGCTAAGCTATAAATATATTAGAGGAACAACAATGGGGCACACACAGAGGTGTGTGTATGTGTGTGTGTATATGTGAGTGGACATACTTTGTATATTTGTGCGCAAGTGGCAATCGTCTGCGTCTTTTGTTGTCTCGACACAGTCTGCTTATCACACAACAACAACAACAACAACGACAACAACAAAATAATGACTAACAGCACAAAGTGTCAACAACAACGTTGACTTGTATTTTCTTTCTTGTAGCTGCGGCGAGGATCGTTTGCGTTTCAACAAAATTACGTATACGACATGCGCGCCTTTAATTACAACGATCGGCAAAACACACTCACAATGTATGCATATCTATTTAATTATTTATTTGCCACAGCGAACTTATTTATAAATGCAGACAACGACAACAGCTACAACAACTACAACAACTACAACAACAACAGCCACCCGACCTTGGCATGCTCACAAATTAACGTGCAGCATCGCATCGCATCGCATCGCATCGCATCGAATCGCTCATTTGGCAAGTTGCATGCGTCGGGCATTGCGCATACGTCACGTGTGACGCCCGCAACAACTGTCTCATCCCCAATTTCCCTAACCCCCTCCACTCCTCCACTGCTTGCTGCCCGCACGTTGCCTCCAGCGGCGCTCTTATTAAATTATCAACATAAACAAATGTCTCGCCGTTTGTGGCCGCGTTTCAAAATAAATACATACATGTATGCCTACACTTAGAGAAAAAAGAGGCAAGAAAAGTTCACTTTGGGCTTAACGTCTGAGCTGAAGATAGCCAGATTCAAAGCTATTGGTAAGCTTGTAGAATATATTAAAATATATAACAATATTCTCTCTTTTTCTTTTTTTGATCCTCAATCACTTTTCGATTGCCAGATGATCAATTTCTCAGTAAAGATTTCAATCTAATGCTGAATTGAAGATTGAAAGCTTTGCTTAAAGCTATAAGTAAAATATATATTCAGCTGTTTATATTGTATTAGAGATAAGATCGGGAAAGAAATTCGTTCCCGACCCATCCCGTCCCGAAATAATTTTTGATTTTTACGCCCGATTTTTTTCATATTTTCCCGCGGATGCCGACATTTCCCGAAATTGTTTTTCATTATTTAGAACTCTTATGATAGATAACATTTTTTACTTAAAAATAATATTTTCTCAAAATTTTCTTCTCTAAGATGTGTTCTATTTTTTTTCCGAAATTCTATAAGAAGTACATTACACCCTCTCACTCGTTGTCGAAGATGTTGGAACATCAAGTACTTGCCTAGCAAACATTTGTAAGAATGACGATTCCATTGCATTGTTGTGAAAATAATAAAATATTTGAACTTCTCTTAAATTTAACAGGACTTATATAAGAGTTAATTTCCTCGTCTATATCTTTCTTCTATTCTTTGATAAATACAAGCAATTTTATCTATTAATAATTTTCTTACCGGGACCCGCGGGAATTTCGGGATCAAGCACTTATACCGACCGTCCCGGACTTTTTCAGAATCTTTCCCATCCGGCCCGAAACTGAAAATATTTTAGGGAACCCGCGGGATTCCCGAAAGTCCCGATCCCCACGCCCATCTCTATATTGTATTTAAAACTCATCAAAGGCACTTTAGCTGCTTAAAGCTAGCTAGGGTAAATCTGAAACTTTTGAGCTTTAAGCAAAAGCTTACACTTAAAGCTCTTCTTCGTATACTTACAAGCAATATATTCGCTGGGTCTAGTCCAGTTTTAATTTACTCTTATGCTGAATTTAAGGTAAAAAGCTCTTGGTAAAGCTTCTAAATGGTGTGTAGCTCTATTTCCACTATTTAAAGCTGTTAAAAGTGTAATAAAAACTTAAACTTTAATCTTAGATATTGAAAATAAGATATTAAGCTCTTTATTAAACAAAAGTTGAGGAGTGTAAGCTCAAAACTCATATATTTTGCTAAGTTTAAAGCTAATCGGAGAAGTTTACTCTTCGAACTTCTATATTTCTAGCTTGTTTAAATTAGTTTTTTTTTAGCAAAATTTATCTCTTCTACAAAATATCTATCAATTCATATCATATAATCCTACTAGCTGTCTTATTTGGCATGCAAAATTGAAAATGTAAATTTTATTGTAATTTTAAGAATATTTATTGACTAGCTAACCTATTTCTCTCAGTGCCTGTACTTGTCGAGTATTTTTTGGCATGTACAATGTTTCTTATTTGTCTTTTTTTTTTGTATTTTGTACTTGTTTTTTTTTTGGCTCATTCGCATTGTGCGCCAAAGCAAAAGCAAACACAGACGTCGTCGCTGCCAAGTGCCAGCTTTTTTTTGGGTGAGTTGCGGCTGTTTTTTTTTTTTTTTTTGGTCTGGCTCGTTGGATGGTGGCTGCTGTTGGGGGTGGTGCAAGGCGCAAGCAAGTTAAGCTTAGTAACCGCACAGGTAGGTCGCCAGACAGACAAACAGTCAGGTACTGCATATGGCGAGAGACCCGACCAGGCCAGACAATGTTAATTAGCACTTCATGATAAGTTGTCTCAATTGTTGTTGTCGTCACACAGCAGCAGAAAAAATAAAATAAAAGTGAATACAAATATAGCTGAAACTGTGACAATTTTGTGGTATAGGGGCTAGTAGAGGGGCTTGCTAAGCGCATTTCTTAGAAATCGAACTTGCAATAAAACCCATAAAAAATAAATACTTAAATTAGAATTAAAAGAAAATATAGTTGAAAGACGTGCACAACCAAAAGATACCCTGTTTACGGTAAGGAAAAAGAAATTTCAATGAAACTTTGAGTTTCTTTTGAAATATAAATACTATTTTTCGGTTTCCCATGAGTGAAGAGATTAGGGATATACTGTATATTTATTGAATATGCTTTCATTAAATCAATAAACAAATTTCGTGTTCGAATTCATTTCAAAATATAAACAATTTCATCTAGAGAATGAATCAAAGTCATTCAATTCGATTTATCAACAGCTACCTCGAATATTTACTAATTCAGCAAGCATTTGCGACCTTGGCTGTCGGTTCCAGGCAGCTTTCACTGTACTACATAGAAAGCGGCACAGCCTTGGCAGAGATATGGAAATAATGATTCCAGAGATAAAACTATTTTGGCAATTCGTATATGATACTTTTGCAAAATATTGCTACAAACATAAAATGTATCTTTTGGATATTTTTATATAGATAGCTATATATGTACATGCATAGAGTGTCTGATAGATACTTTTAAAGTATTAGTTATAAACTAGAGTTAATCTTATAGAAGTATCTCTACTTATATGGTATCAAATAGATTCTTCTACATAGACGAAATATATCTAATAGATATTTTAAGAAAGATAGAATGTATCTGAAAGATACTTTTGCATAAAATATATCTCATCTTTATATATGTATATGTAAATATATTGCATCTTCTTGTACCTCGAAAGCCTGTCCTCTGCCATTGCCCACTTAGAGCCAAACACACCCTCTTCTTAGGCCTGGGTATTAAAGCCAAACGCTAAAAACAATTTATAGACTTGCTAATATAATTTTAGTAGCTTGCTTGCAGCTATTTTTAGACACCCAACAAACAACAAAAGCGCAGACAGGAAAAAAAACAAAAGGCCCCACAGACTGGGTAACCGATCGGCCAGACACTTCGACCCACTGATCTGGCCGACGGGGCGGGTTTTTATTTTGCATTGGGGCAATAATCAAATGAGAATGTCACATGTGATTCATATCATTAAAAAATATATATGTATATAAATAAACCATACTAAAAGCAGCGGCAACAATGAAAAAAAAATAAATAAATACAACAAAAAATTGATGCATAAATAAACTTAATTAACGTGCGGTTTTGCCCCGCCCCGCCGTTGCTGCCGTCGCCCCCGCGCAGCCCTTCAACAACGACTGCGGCTGTCTGACACTTTAATTTCTTGGACTTTGCACGGCGGCTCAAGACAGCAGCAGCAGCGGCAGCGGCAGAGGCGATGGCAACAGCAACAGCAACGGCACAGCGAGTGACAGTGAAACAGTGAAACTCAGCAACAACAACTACAACAACAACAACAATGACACCTGCATGCATTAATTGTATTTAGACAAGCGTCTGGGCGAAACAAATAATCATGCGCGCACACACACACACACACACATATGAAATCATATAGACAACAGTTAGCAGCAGTATTAAGTAAATATGTTTGTTAGAACAATGTCACAGCAAACGGAATCGGAATGAAACGGCAACAGCAACTGCTAAATTCATAGCCACTTGCTGCTGTTAAATGCGGACAGCGCTGTTCATGTTAACCACGCTGTTAAATACTAAACGTGAGAGTGCGAGAGTGAGAGCACGTAAAAGAGAGAGCGCAGCGTTACGTTTGCTCACACAAAGAGAGATCGGCAAAAAAAAAAAACAATGCTGAGACATTCGCAAGTGGATTTAGTTATTGCTTAAACCTGGTCGTGAGCGGGTTTGAGCAGAGCTCGTGCTAGCAAATAATGAACAAATAAATGTTGTAAATGCACTTAAATAACAGTAGAGCATTGCAAATAATGTTTATGTTTTAGATGTAAGCTCAAGCAAAAGCGCTGTGCACTTTATTTTATTTTTTTTCCTTAACTACAATCAGAAACCGGCTGCACGCTGTTGTTGTTGTTGTTGTTATTGTGAGCGGTTAATGGTATGTGTGCATAAGTGTGAGAGAGCGCAAGAGAGCGAGAGCGCGCGCGCGCTTTGAAACGTTTTGGCAATGGAACGGCTGAAAGGTAAAGCTTTCGGTTAGCGACGGCGGCTGCGCTGTTGTTTTTTCTGTCTGTCTCTCGTCTGCGTTTTATTTTAATAATTATTGTGTTTGCTGTTGTTGTTGTTGCTGCTGCTGCTGTCGCCATCGCTGTTGTTGTTGCTGCTGAGGCGAAAAGCGCAAAACAATTGTTGTCTGATTTACAGCGCGCGCACACAGCCAGCCAGCCAGCCAGACAGAGAGCGAGACAGCTTGCGAGAGAGCATGATGAGTGAGCGAGCGAGCGAGCGAGCGAGTGGAACACACACACACACACGTACACATAGATGACGCGTCGTCGAATGTTCAAGCATTGCCGTATACCTTTCATGTGGAACATTCAAGTCGGCCGCAGTGTAACTTTGCGTGCGTCTCAGTTCGTTTCGTTGTCGCCGTCGTTGTCCGCGCGCAAAACAAAAAAAAATCGTCGCATTACAAAAATATATAAATGCAACAACAGAAACGCAAAAACTCACAATCTTTTACGCATGTAGTACTAAATACACATGTATATTATTATAGATTATTCATATAAAATCCGACCAAGCAACAATAGAAACAACAGCCTAAACAAATAAATAACTAAACACATATATAAACGGTTATACAAATATATACAATACATACAAACATAGATACGTATGTAGCTAGCGTTCCTCTACTCAAATCATTCCTACAATATAAAAACATAAATAATTTCAATAACAACAGCAGCAGCATTGCAAATTACAAGCAAAACCTCAACAACAACAACAACAACATCAGCAACAACAATAACAGCAGCAGCAGCAGCAGCAACAATAACAGCCCTGTTAATGTACATACACATAACATAGCATGTAAAGTGTGGTTAGTTAAATTCACATCAAATCAAAAAAATAAATAAATAAGGAAAAGAAAAAAAGTTATAAAATAATAATTTTAATCAAATTTTATGTGTGTGTGTGTATAAATGTGTGTAGCAAAAAGTCAATATAATCATAATTTGTAATTATAAATAACTAAACGCAATTCCTAAACAAATTTATAAAAATATATACAAAATACCATAATTTTATGAAAACACAAACAAAGCAACAACAGCAGCAACAACAACAACAACAACAATTAATTATAAAGGTGAGCAACACAAAATGTTTTCTGTTTTTCTTCCTTGCTTTACAGACTGTGACCGTGTGCATTATTTTAGCCGTCAGTGTAGCGGGCGGAAAAAAAATACAAACAAAAATTTGGCTTTTAATGGGCAGCAACAACAACAACAACAACAAAATAGAAGGCAACTACCTAATTATACTTATGATATGAGTCGACTATTCGCATTCTCTTAGCGAAACGCATTCCGGCGACTTCCTGTCAACACACACACTCACCCAGACACACACACATTGCGACGACAGCAGCAACAAATTTTTTAACATCCAGTCAAAAAAAAAGAAAAATATATAAAAAAAAATTATAGAAAATGTCCACTGTTCACATAAATGCAATAAATTTTGAAATCAACGCCGCATTTTCGACAAAAAGCCATAGATAAATACTAAAATACAGTAAACACTCGTTAAGTGAAACTTAACTTTTATTCAAATTAAACAGAAAATTTAACTTTCCAAACAAATATACATAAATAAATAAATAAAATAAATAAATATTAATATACAGTAAACACTCGTTAAAAGAAAATCGAATTTGATTTATAAAAATATTGTTTTAATTTTTTTAAAATGTTTTTGAAGTGTTTTTCCTACAATTTTATTGTTAACCAATTAGCGAGCATTTACTGTACTACACACATACACACAAATTTTAGATAGATTTCACATGTAGAAAGCCATTTTTTTAATGCTCTTTAAAACCCTTCAGCTATTTTTTGTGGCTGTCATAAAAAATGTAGCAATAAATAACAAAAAAAAATATTCAAATTTTTAGTTTTTTTTTTCTATATTTTTTTTTGGCTAATTTGGGTGTGCTCAGTTTGTGGGGGCGTGTGTTCACAAAATATGACAACAATGAAATATAGAACATAAATAGATATGTATATAGCAAGCTATAGATATGATATCGCCACTTGTTGTTGTTGCCTACACAAGAAATTTAGATAAAGTTACCAAATAAGTTTTAATGTAAGCTTAATGGAAGTTTAAACTCTCTTTCTTTGAGCTAGTTCACAGTTGTTTTCCATGTTCTAGTTCCTTTGTTCTAGCATAAATCATAGATAGCTGGGCAGTAGAGAGCATGAACTAAACAAAAGTCCAAGTCACAACTCACACTCTCTCTCTCTCTCTCTCTTCAGCTATGTCTCTCTCTCTTTTCTCTCTTCGCTCTCCCTCTCGCTCTCGTAGTAGGCAAATCACTTCCGTTCAATGAACCCATGCGTAAGCTAGAGCTGAGGAAGTGGCTCGGTTTCTGTTATTTTTTTTTTGCTTCTGGTTCTGTCTCTGCCTATGTTATAAATGCTCCTACGTCTTGACTGTGGCTCTGCGTGCATACCTACATACTAACATGCCTACACACACATGCATGCCTACATACACGTGCTCGCACACAGATAGACAGAGGGGGCTTTTCAGCTAGGCCGGAGGTGTCGTCAGCCTTGTGCGTAGGGTCGCGCAATCAGCTACGGTGAACTCAGGCTACCAGACACTTTAGCCCCAGCCAAACGAGCAACTAGCTCAAAGTATTTCATAAGATAGCAAACCTTTCCAGGAACTATTACGAATTATCAGTATTTTTTATTTTATTAATTTAAAGGTATTTAGTCACTCTGACGATCAATTTAAATTGTTAAGATAACAATTGAGACACTACATTTTTATTGGTGATTTTTATTAGCCTTATTATCATTATAGTTATTTGTACTATAATTATTAATATTAATATAATTTTATTTTTTATTATAATTACTTTTTATATTTGCATTTTCGTTGTTATTATCATTCCCATTGTCATTGTCATTGGTATTGTAATAGAAATAGTCATTATCATTATGTGATCATCATTATTAAAACTGTCATTGTCATTATCATTATCATTGCCATTGCCATTGTCATTATCATTATCATTGTCATTTTCATTGTCACTATTATTATCATTACATTATTATATGATTATCATTATTATCACTGTCATTGTCATTGTCATTATCATAATCATTATCATTATCATTGTCGTTACACATTGTCATTGTTATTGTTATTGTCACTATCATTTCATCATTCTGTGATCATCAATATCATCACTGTCATTGTCATTGTCATTATCATTATCATTGTCATTAAATTTATTCATTATCATTATCATTTCATCATTCTGTGATCATCATTATCATCACTGTCATTGTCATTGTCATAATCATTATCATCGTCATTTTAATTATCATTATCATTATGGATTTTGCGTTTTTCAGTATACCAAAAAGTTATAAAACATTAACCTAGCTTAATTATATACAACGTCTGTCTGCTCTGACCTTCGACTACACAATAATGACCAGAACAAATCATTGGGCTAAGTTATGAACCCGGATTTTAATTATTCAATTCTCTGAATGATTGTCTAGCTGAAACAACTCATCTAACGGGTAGCGCTGTGACGCATGTCTATAATTTAATAATGATTCTAGAAATGAGCGAAAGAGTTCAGCTTTTCTAGCTACTCACAATATTATTTTTACAAAGCTTTGTTACAGTTACAAAGCTTTGGTTAATTGAGAAAATTGGGCAAGGAAAATACAATTGAATAGCCAAAAAAAAGTTTGTAAGAAAGAAAATAAAAGGCAAGGGCAATAGCTAAAGAATTTAAAAATTGCAACAATAAATTAATCGAAAGCTAATTAAACAGCTGACGCCACAAAGTTGAAGCAGACAAAAGCAACAACAAGCAAGGTCTTATTATTATATTATTATTATTATTGTTGTTGTTGTTGTTGTTGTTGCTGTTGCTGCTGTCATGGTTCGTTCTCTTTAATTTTTGTTGTGCTTATCAAGCGTCTGGCTTCTGCTTCTGACCGGGCTTATCAATGGTGAGGAATAAAATTGAGTTCATATGTATATATACATATAAATATATATACATATATATATACATATATATAGATACTTGTTCAGCAGATATCACGAGCAGCACCTGTATCAGACGCCCACATGACCAGTCAGATTAGAAGCAGATGCGCGATTAGAGTGAACCTTGAAAAGTTGTTTAGATCTGCTGCGCTTTATGTGCACATACATATTGTCCAGATCTGTTGGGCCATATATTACCATATCTTTTCGCAGATAATTCGTTGCTAAGCCAAACGAAAAGAAAAACTTAGAAGCAAAAAAAGAATTTAAATAAAACAGAATAGAATCGAAACGTAATAGAAACTCGAACCTCAAGACAGCTGCAATGTATATCACACTTACACACACACACACACACACCCGCCCACTCTCTCGCTCACACGCTAATCTCGGCCTCATGTCTGGGTCAAAGTCTAAAAATTTGTTTGATTCCGTTTCGTTTTGTTGCGGTTTTCTCTTCTTTGGCATTGGCCATTGTATTCAGACGCTCGATAATCCCGTTTGTTGAAGCAGCTGTTGCGAATATTACGTATACGCACTACCAATAAACTACACACACACACACACATACACAGTTGAGTTGCTTTAAGAAGTCGCTAATTTGTTGAATGCCAAAGTTGGAAGTTTTTTTTTTGTTTTTGCACTATTTTGAAATGATTTTTGCAAGCTACTTCATGAAAAAGGCATGAAAACATGCATGCAGAACAGGTTCTTTTAGCATGTCATGCAATATAAGTTGTTTTTCTTAGAGAAAAACATTGTGAAATTATTTTATTGGAACATTTTTGGTGACAATATGCAGAAAAGGTTCTTAAACGTTTTTATATTGAGGCGAAACTATGTTTATAAAAGGCATTTCTATAGTTTATGCAGAACTAGTTCCTTAAGACATGCAGTCTCTATTAAATATAAACTTCTTTTGAACTATTTTAACTTTCTTTCTTCTTCTTTTTTACCCCACTTCCCCCTGGCTTTTTAATCAATCTGTTTGGCTGTCATGCGGCCTTTGTGTGATTCGGCGTCTTGTGACGTTCTCCTAAAATTTTTATACATATATATATTTATTGCGAGAGATCAGACATGACATTAGTCAGCCCGCTGACCTAAGACCGCATTTTATAATACAAACGCGAAATGTGAATTAGCCAAAACAGAAACAATCAAAAAAAAAAAGAAGCAAGTAACAGTGCTGTAGTCAAGAGTGCACGACTAGTAGATACCCTGAGCTGCAGTTGCGATTTTTCTAAAAAAAAACTAAAACTGATTAAATAGTTTCAAATCTTTAGTCACCAGCTTTTACCAGCTTTTTCTTCATCTTTTAACCTCTAGTTTCTTTAGTCCGTTACATACATTAGCAACCAAACATCATACCTCTTTTTGCCATTCACAATGGCTTCAGGGTATACAAAAAAAAAGCACAAGCACACATCAAAGCCAGACGAAAATGTTGACAGATGAGCGAAAGCCAAGGAGAGGGAGCCAAAGAGAGAGAGAGAGCGGCGCATGTGAATGTTTCATTGATAAAATTATAGAAAAGTGAATGCTAGACGCCAATAAAAACAACAACAACAACAATAGCAGCAACAACAACAATATACAAAATCTATATAAATTGTGCTGCTTCTGTTGATTATGTAATAAAAAGTAAGGCCGCATCGCATGTAAATCAAAATCGCCTGTTTATACGCAAATATATATATACATAGTATGACTGCCAGACTTAGCTGTGTATGTATGTATGTGTGTGTGGGCGAGACAGATGACGGACACGGTTTGCTTTTCTTCTTTATTTTTGGTCATGCTTTTTGACATTCTGCAACAGAGACCCCGCGGCAGACACAAAAGCTGATAAAGACTTTTATTATGTACTTACGACTTGTTAAGTATATTATATATTTAGCTAGCAGTAGTCTCTTTCGCTCTCTACAAACACATATATACATAGCTATATATATTAGCTAGGCTGAGCCGCGCTGAGCTGCTCAACTTTTGTCCAAAAAATGTCATCGCCAAAAGCAAAGACAAACGTTTGCTACGTCATCTGCCGCTGCTGCTGCCGCTGCTGCTGCTGCTGCTGCTGCTGGCATCGTGTGTGGCCAGACAGCGGATCAAAGTGTGGTGCGAGTGTGGTGCAGCTGGTGTACACTGATAAGGCAGACTGGGGCGCGCTGGCAAACGGAAACGAGTTATCGCTTGATAATGGACCAGGGACCAGAGACCACAGACTAAAGCAGCGTATAAATCAAACAGCAAAGCCAGACAGACCTTAAAGCTACACTCGAAAAAAAAATGAGTGAAGCTTGCTAATGAGAGAAAATAAAACAAAAAACAAGCAAGTGAAAGTAAGAGTGGGCATATATAAGATATATATACTCTACACAGATGTATAATATATACCATTTTTTGTTTAGCTTACTAAACCCTGTAAATACAGTGAAAGCTCCCCTGGGGGGACAGCCACGGTTCCAATATTTTTTGTCCACCTGCGGGAGATGTCCGCTTGGGGGAGATGTCAAAGAATTGGCTGTACACTAATCTCTTCATCTGAATCGCTTAGTTCAATATCACTTTGACTAGTAATATTAATTTCATTAATTTCAATGCTGTTGTCGTCTGTGGGTAAAGAGCTATTTACTTCTAAAAAATATTCAAAATTTTTTTCCAAAATTTTGAAATTAAACTTAATTATGATCTATTTAAAAGTGTTTTTTGTCCGCCTGCGAGAGACTTTTGTATAAAAATGTTTAAAAAATCGTGTCCTTGTCCGGCCAAGGGAGCATCCGTATGAAAATCATGCTAAAAATCTTGGGACTATAAAATTCGTCCGGTTACGGCAGACGTCCGCCTGCGGGAGCTGTCCGCGACTAGAGCTTTCACTGTACCTACATATGCCTACATTCACACCTTTAAATATATTTGAATTCCATTTAAATTCCCTGAAGTTTTTATAAAGTTTCAGATTTCAGATTGATTTTATCCATCAATAATAAATCATTATTAAATCAATCTACTATTTCAAGAAGAAGCATTCAATTGCCCTTCTGGCCTTGGGAACTCTCTAAGGATATGTCTTTCAATTATATATTGTAATTTAAATACCTGCTTTCATTCTGCTCACCTTTCCACCTGTTTAAGCGCTATCAATTTGCTGCAGTGTACCAACACAAAGAATATTATATATGTACACTATATATATATGTATTTTTGTTCGGTTACTCTTTCCTTTTCTTTTGCATATTCCTTGCTCTTTCGATTGCACAATGCTTTTGCTTCGGTTTCGATTCGTTCTCTGCTTCTCGGAAATTTGTCTCGACTGTCAGCAGACTTTGTCCAATTGGCAACAAGCTAAGCTACCAACAGGGAGACGCGCCTGTGGCCTACATTTGACACATACACACACACACACACACACACACACACATACAGACTTTAGTGGAGCTGCTCGTTTATTATGGATATGGGTTCGTATCGTTCTTGAACAGGCATCGTTGGCTCTGGCTCATCAATGATTTATTCGCGTTTCGCGTGTTTCACACACACATACAATATACATAAACATGTATGTGTGTGTGTGTGTGTGTGCGCGTCCTTTTGCTGCTTGTGCTTGTGCTTGGGTCTGGGGCTTGGCACACAAAATGCGCAACTTCCTGCTTTAATGGCTTTGCCTTTTGGGCTCCTGCCTGAGTTTCCTTCTCGCCTGTCTGCTTGCATATATATATATTTTTATATATTTATATATATACTTAAATTGTATATGGGTGTGTGTGTGTGCAGACATCCTTGATTGCCAAAAACGAAATGTAGGTCAATAGAATTTCTTGATTGCGTAACGTTTTTGGTTTCTTTTTTTTTATTGTAGTGTTCGCATTTCGTTGGCTCGGAATGCTGACTTAAAAAAAATGGACGCGCGTGGCGTAAATTCGATTGATGATGATTGATGTAGGGGCAGGGGTAGAAGCAAGGGCGCGACGGGCCCAGACAGTTTCGATTATATCAGAGAATAAGCCCGACGACTGACTGGCTAATGACATACGAGATATCATTAAGGCAGCCCAGACTGCAAATCCCACAGACAAGGCCAAAAGTCATATCGTGGAGTGAATCGTGATGTCGATAAAATCGAAATAATCACTCGTAGTCGTCTACAGCTATATATACTATATATGAATATACATTATACGTGTCTGGAACTGTGTCTCGGAATTGCCAACGGCTGGACTTTGCTGATTAAAAGTCGAAGCTGCTTCTTGACAACAGTAAAAAAAAAAAAAAAAAAAAAAATTTTTTTGTTGAATCGATAGGTGTAAGGGGAATTGAATGGATGAGAGGTTTTTTTTTTGGCGTGTGTGTTGAAAATGAGTCCGCATTAATTTTGTTGACGGTCATTGGCCAAACCCTCAAAAGAAATATATACACATAAATGCCCGAAAAGAGGAAGAAAACAAGATAGAAATTTAAAATTCAAATTGTCTACGAATGAAACTAATAGAACAGAACACACACACACATACACACACACACACACATGTAAATATCAAAATAAAATTCCTGAACACTGAATGTCTGCAAAGCGTGCAAGCGAGAGAGGGAGATAGTCTAGGTAGGCGGGTTGGGGATCACGCATAGGCCTCGAAAAAAAAAAAAAAAAAAAAAAACTAGAGAGCACACACACTCACACATATTTTTATGCTGTATGACGGGACGGTATGGCATGGCATGAGACGAAACGGAACGAGTAATTTTTTCGTACGGCGAGACGATGAGCGGGCGGCGTGAGCGGGATGGCAATAGTTAAAAATAGATAGACAAATTGTCGCGTCATGCACAAAAAGCAAGCAGAAACAAGTGAAAAAAAAGAATGGCTAAAGCGAGCTAAAACAAAAACAACTATTGTTGTGATGAATGCAAAGAGAGGGAGAGAGAGAGAGAGCGCGAATAACAACAACGGTAAAACTGCATAGTCGGCGTCTGGCTAAAAACTGTTTTTTTTTTTTGGCTTTTTGTCT
This sequence comes from Drosophila gaucha, assembly GCA_035045545.1. NCBI lineage: Eukaryota > Metazoa > Arthropoda > Insecta > Diptera > Drosophilidae > Drosophila > Drosophila gaucha. Next base: position 3,694,469 of record JAWNOY010000222.1, read on the forward strand.
TACGTTTACTTTGTCTGCGCTTTATTTTATATTTAAACAAGACAGAAAGAGAAAGAGAGAGAGAGAGAGAGAGAGTGCGAACATTGTTGCAAATTGCAATCAAAATTTATTGTCTTCCCCCGATAAATGTCTGGCAAATCAAATGAAATGTCTAAACTGTCTGCCGTGCACCTTACGACATTCTCAGGCAGAGGCACAGGCTTTCGTATTTATATGGCAGGGCCGTGCACCCTGACGCTCGGACACATCAATTTTAGTCGAGTGCCGACGATCCCCAGCACACTATGTACCAAAAAAAAACACAATACAGTGCAAACTCAATAAAGTGAACAGATTAAGCAAGTATCGGTTATTGATAAATTATCTTTTAGTATAAAAAGTGCTGTGAAATAAAAAAAAAATGTTTAATAGAAAATTCCAAAACAAAAAGTAATAAAGTGATTTCTAAAAGTAACATTTGGTAATGTTATCGATAAATTATCGTTAGTGCTAATAAGTATATAGAGTGCTTAACAAATGACAAAAAAACTTATTTGAAAACAGTTTTGCTCAAAAACATCTAAATAAAACATATATAAAATTCAAAACTTTAAAATTCTATCTGTAGCATAAATCGATAATAATCGATTGAGTCATTAAGTGTTATACAAAACTTAACTAAAGCAAATGCTCTCATAAACTCTGATAGTTCCTCTTTACGAGTGCTCACTGTAGCCAAGTGTAAAACTCAGCTAGTGCAATCGCTTTGCCTTTGATCGATTGATCGATAGTTATTTCGATTGCCCTCTGACTTGGCCAAAGCGTAATTAGGTTCTCATTTTCCCATTGCGGCATTTCTTTGCTCGCTTGATCTTATTTTTAGATCTGTTCGTATATCGAATGTATTTACTCGTAACTGCAGTAAAAACTGCCAAAGCTCGAAAATCGAACATAATCAATTAATATATATTAATTAAGCCATTAATAGCTTTTCACTAATCATTTTGTTTGGCCGTAAAAATGCCAAAAAAAAAATCCAACTGTGGTGAACTGAAACTAAACTGGACCCGACTCTTCATGCCACGACCACAAATTAGCTACACGCGCTGTCACCGCAACCCCCGCAGCCCTCTAGCCACCCCCTCTGTCTCTCTCTCTCTCTCTCGCTCTTATTCTCTTCCTTTGTCTCTCAAATAGAAAGATTCCCATTTAGACAGTTAAAATGCGTTTGGGTGCAAAGAAAGTGCGAATTGCGAAGTTGAAAATATTATTTTTTCTACTCCACATATATATAAGTAACGAAATATGTTTATACATACATACACACATGCATGCATATGTATTGTTTTATTTGTTGTTTTTTGCCTCCTGCTCACGCTTATCAATTGTTATTTATTTATTTTTTTTTTTGGGCAACGAAATTTCATTGATAACTGCGGCGGGCCGTTGAAAGTGCAATGGAATTAAGTGGAAATTAAAACGCAATTTCCCATTGTTGCTGCGTATGAGTAATTTATTACGTATATTACGTATACGCAGCGCAATTCCACGAATAACTCGCAGAGCCAACAGGCGATGAGCACGGGCCAAGCCGCCAGCTGAGCACGCGCTAATTATCGGGCCAGTAGAAAGCTTAGTAACACGTTGTAATATTGCTCCAATGGGGAGTGACCAACTAGTAGATACCCTGTATTTAATGAGAAAAGGGAATTAGGGAAAAGTTTTCAAGAAATGAAGTCATACTCGGGTGTAGTCGACTAAATGATACCCTGTATTTAGGTAGAAAAGAGAGTTTGGAAAGTTATTCAAGAAGTATTCAATATTATTATGCTATATTTAGTGTCTCTAGCTCATAAAATCTTCGAGTTATGCTTAAGGAAACTAAAAATTGATGGAAATTATTAAAAGAATGACAAAGAAGTAAAAACGCTCTTGTCGGGTCTGCCCGACTTCGAGATCCCCTGAACCAAGTCCGAGGCAGTGTTTTAAACAATCTAGCTTACATCTTTTATCTGTACATATTACCCTCTGCGCGCACACACACACGCACACATATACATACACAAGCACTCGCGCCGCTTACTGCGTATATGATTTAGCGGCTGCGCTTGGGCTGCATTCTGGGCAGCATTATGAGAAATTGATTGTTAAATAACTTCGGTTCTAGATCTACTTTCTTATTGACATCTAAAGGTGTATATATGCTAAATCCCAACTCCCTAGTTTTTGAAATACGTGTTTTCCACTTTTGGGGCTGATGGGGGAAGGTATCTAAAATTTAAAAAATTTGTTATCTGTATTTACATCACAGTAACCTACATAGTCAATTTGGTGTTTCTAGGTATTATGGTCTAAAAGTTATAGCTTAAAAACAAAGTCAAAATACCGATTGTTATCGATAATAAGGAAATAGGATGAGTTATCGAAAAAAAAAAATAAACTTGTACTGCGTATGGTATACAAGAATATATATCTAAAATCTCAAATCTCTAGCTTTTGTGGTTTACGAGATCACTACGGACGGACAGACTCAGCTCGTCGTCCTGATCAAGAATATATATACTTTATGGGGTCTGCCACGCCTCTTTCTGCCTGTTACATACATTGTCACAAAAGCATTATACCCTGAATTCCCATTTTCAATGGGTTCAGGGTATGAATGTAGTCCTAAATGCTTTCTGTTGCCTGGTACATAACTCTGCATAAGTCTTGTATACCCGTTGCTCATTGCAAATAATTTCTGGATATACAAAAAACATTTTCGCGCAGTTGACACAGTTTTTGTGTGTGTGTTTTTTTTATTTGAGACGTATTTCCTATGCGAAGGATATGCGCTGCCAGTCGCAGAGCATTGTTGCCCCGCTCTATTAAACTAGTTTAGACTGCGCGCTTTTGCTCCCCTTGAGCTGTCGCTGACCCACATATGAGGCAAGTCGGCGACTGTGGCGCCACTCCAAGCATAGCAACGAGGTCAATGAGTCATTGGCCGTTGCAGCTCACAAAAAACCCAACCCCTAACCCACCTACCCCAACAAGAACAACAGGCCCTACCACACCCTGCACTCACATTCATAGATACATAAAACATAAAATAAAGAAAAGCAAAGTAAGGAAAAAATTGCTACAATGGCAAATAGCCGAGGCAATTTTTCGTAATATTTCGAAGCCTCTGTCAATATTTGCATGCAGCTACGTTGAGGCAAGCGCCGAGCAAACAAAAGCAAAATGTGCCCCCCTATAGGCACCTCCTTGGCTAAAAGTCGGGGCCAGTCGCTTCGCAAGTCCAAGAGTAAAGTAGAAGAAGCGCCAAGCAAACAAAACAGCGCAAAATCAACAAAGTATGACACAATGTTGCATTGGACGCTGCACAGAGCGAGGGAGGGAGGCGCCAGCAAAAGCTAGGGGTAGCTAGGGGCCTCACGAGTAGCGATACTTAACCAAATGCCAATGCGAACGCGGATGCGAAGCTTTGCCATAGAGCCGCAACTTAACTTTGATGGGTTTCCATCATCATCATCATCATCCCCATGGGGCATGGGGCTGACTCCGACAAATTCGTCTGTCTAGACTGGCAGACCCTGTGAACTTAATTATGACAACAAAAGCCAGCGCAGCTGTATCCGAGTCTCTCGTTTTTGTGCAGCTATGAAAATAGTGTAGCAAAAAAAATGGAACAAAGAAACAAGTAAGAGTTGTTGAAACAGAGAGTATACGAATAGAAAATACACTGCTTTAACTGTTATAGCCTTCTGCTTAGAAGGTAAAGATTCAAAATCAATTATTATATTGTGAACATGGGATAAGAAAACGATAAATAAGACATGTTCTACCTGCAGCTACTTATCATAAATGTTTGAAATATTTTTTATCGATATTTAAAATTAGCTAAAATATATCGAAAAATAATGATAAGCTGGGTTTTGCCTAACAGTTGCAGGCATTAGGAGTAACTTCATGCTTTAACTCTTATAGTCTTCTTCTGCTTGGAAAGCAAAGATTCGAAATCAATTATTACAATAATTATAACGATAAATAATGATAAACATGTTCTACCTGCAGCTGCGTATCATAAATATTTGAAATATTTCTTTTCGATATTTAAAATTAGCTAAAATATATCGAAAAATAATGAAGACAGTCTCCACTCTAACTTCTCGTCTATTCATGCTGATCAAGCATATATGTATATACTTTTATATATACTACTAATGTAAATCCTCAACCATGTTATTTTCTGATGACCATTGCATGTGCATGTCGTATACGCAATGTCATCAGCGACTGCACAACATTGCGCATACGCCGCGTGCACGCCAGCTTTTTCCACAACATTTTCGCATTAATCAATTCATTCGCCACGGCGTGCTTGATGACGTTGCTGGCGATTATAAATATACAAAAATAATTCATATATATGTATATATACAAATCTCTACAGTTTTTTATAGTTTTTTTTTTCGTCGTGCTCGTTTGAATGCACATGCACTCGCTAAAGGTCAAATGGCAGGCGGCGGCAGCAATAAAAAAAAGCCACGGGTTTCATCATCGCAGACACGCTGCCTGAGACAGCATTTGAGACGGAGACTGGGCGAGGTCTGTCGCTATCTCTCTCTCTCTCTCTTGTCGCCCGTCTGCGGTTTGGCTTCGCATTGCCTTGCTTTACTTTACTTTACTTTACTTTATTTTACTTTTTACGCCTTTTACATTTTTGCCCCATTCATTTGCATGTTTGCCAGCAAACGCTTTGCGCTGTCTGCGTCTGTGATTGCATCAAAAGGGTTGACTCGACTTCGCTCTCTCTCTCTCTCTCTCTTTGCCTCGCTCTCTCTCGCTGACGGAAACGGAAGCGGCATCAACAGCGAGACAACTTTGTCGCTTGCATTTCTTTTCATTCTGTTTTATTTTTGCTTTCTACGTACGTTGATATTGACAATTTTGCTTGTTTTTGAAATGTTGAATTGCCAAAATTTTTGTGTCTCGCCTGCAGCGCTTGCCAAGTGCCAGAAACAGAGCCCACTTGTCCATGACTAAACAGGCAGTTACAACAAAAAACCAGAAAGAACAGATAATCAGAAAAAACAGCAATTTTAAGCATAAACTATGTGAAATATCAGCTCTTTGTAATGCTTAATGGCATGCCATAATATTTTAAAATTTTTTTTAACAATTTATTTTACAGCTGATGCAAGCATATAGCTTTACTCAAATATCAGTGAATAGTAATCTATTCTTATTTTATTTTCCGCATATAATATATGAAATATAGCTTTGATAAAATATCAGTGAATAGTAATCTATTCTTCAACTATTTTTCGCACATGTTACTTGAAATATCAGCTATATATAGTATCAAAAAAAATACTTGTCTCCTCTTTTTTTTTTTTTTTTTTTTAAATTTCACTTTTATTGTCTACTATTTTTAGCAAAAAAAAAAACTTGGAATATTTTTTTATAACTGTTTCAACCTTTTGCCAAGTGAAATAACAGCAGTTCGTAATGTCTAACGGCATACCCTGTATTTTCATGCACTTTTCTGCCTATTTTTCAGTTTCTCAAGTTTGATTGGGTGGGCCAAATGACCGTTTATGGCAAATTGAAGACCTATAAACGAATATTTGCGCTGTTTATTCACATATTCATAAAGAAATTCGTGAATGTGAACGATTTCTGCAACGCCGTCTGCGTCTGCGGCTGTCTGGCGCACTTGACTGACGTCAGTTGTTGAAATTGTTGTCAGAAAATTCTATTTATTTTGTGTTCAATGTTTATCAGACGTCGTACCATAGACGACTTGGAATACGTTTACGTGACGCTGTACAGCTGCTCGACCTCTCCCTGTCTCTCTCTCTCTTTCTTGTCTAAGAGAGATTTTATCTACAATTTAATTGGCAGTGGTTACAAAGTATTTCGAATTGCATCACATTTGAGCAATTGGGAATGAATAGCTCAAGTCATAACAAAAATGCTCCCACTACAATTTCTTCAAGTTCAATGTCATCTACGCATTATGCTATATATTTGTATTATCATGCTAAGGCGAGGATTTGAGTTGAGTTGATTTGAGTTCAGTTTAGTTGCAGGCTCGACATTTCGCCTCATTCAGTTAGACCTTGACATCAATTAAGATGTCATTGCTCCTACTGACCAAATATTCATAACATACATATATATATGTATGTATATAAATGCACTTGACTGTCATTAGCGCTGCTATCATAATCATTAAATTAATAACTTGAAGAATTCAGCGAGAATTCAACCGAGCTCAAAAGCAACAGATATGTACATGTATATGTATGCATATATATATATATATATGTGTATATATAGCATATGCTATAGTATAGCAGATAAACCCACCTCGGGGCACCTCCTTTCACTTAATCAATTGAATTGCCAGCCTCCAAATTGCCCGATTATCATTTGGTCAGTCCACTCATTGTGTATTTATACCCTGTAAAAGGTATATTGCTTTTGTTGAAATATATTTTACAACGGGATGAATGGATTTGTCAGCTGATCTACTATTGCATTTCTATATACCTATTGCTTGTGAATATAAAAAGGAGCTCTATAAAGCTGACGATGATATTATTGATGACGATGGTTATCATGATGATGCTGTTAGTGATTATGATGATGATTGATATGATCAGAATGATGATGATGATAATGATAATGATAATGATGATGATGATGATGATGATGATAGTGGTAATGAGAATGAGAATGAGAATAATGTTAGTGATTGTTATGATCAGAATGATGATGATGATGATGATGATAATGATAATGATAATGATAATAATGATGAGCATGAAAATAATGTTAGTGATAATCCTACTGATGATTGTTATGATCAGAATGATGATGATGATAATGATAATGATAATGATAATGATAATGCTAATGATAATGAGAATGAGAATAATGTTAGTGATAATCCTACTGATGATAATAACATAATTAGGTAATGATTATGATGATGATATCCATAGTGTTCAGGCTGACTCCTAGTCGTAAACTCTCGACCCTCACAATCTTTTTTTTTTTATATAACAGCCTCTGTTGCAGTTCAAGGAACCTGCCATCAAGTTTTTCGGACATACGCCGCCCCATTGCCCCCACCTAATTTAGAGTTATGTGGTCTTATTTTTTTTTTTTGCATTGGCGTTGCAAACAAGTTTACACGCTGCCCACCGAGTGTTCGTGCCCACTAGGAGATCAGCGCGTCAACTAAAAATAGCCATAAAATCCGTTTAAGTCGCACACAGCAAGTCGAAGGCAGACCACAAGCTGACACTAGCCTGCCAGCTAAGTCCGTAAACTAAACAGCTGTCCACATATTGAACAAATATCAATTTTAAGACTCATAATGACATTAGCTTAATGTGTCACATTAATTTATGGCGTGTTCGATTTAGGACGGGGTACAGTTGCTTTCTGGAAAGTAAAAAATGCGTCTCCAGATATGGATTTGAATTTATTTTTAGCAGCTCTTTAGAATACATTTATTTTTAATTGTTCAATCAACTCTGAAAATACTGGAGGGCTTTAGTTCACAAGTCCATTAACATTTTCAATATTTTAATGGTCAAGTAACTCTTATACTCTTATACTCTTATATACCTATATAAATTGGTATATAAATTTATATTACTAATCCTATGCAACACTATACTCTTATACTCTTTTATACCTATATAAATTGGTATATGAATTCATATTACTAATTTGTTTTACAACACTGCAGGCTGATTTAACTGGCTTATGTGTTAATAATTTAATCTGACTTCTTTAATTAGTTGAGTTATTTCTCAGAATTCGTAACACGCACTGTCAGTGCCGCAATCTAGTTGATTTAACCATGTGACCCGCTTCTGTAGGGCATTTATACACACGTGTGTGTGCTTTTTATACCCTGAACCCATTGAAAATGGGAAATCAGGGTATAATGGTTTTGCAAAAAGTATGTAACAGGCAGAAGGAGGCGTGGCAGACCCCACAAAGTATATATAGTCTTGATCAGGGTGACGAGCTGAGTCGATTTAGCCCTGTCCGTCTGTCTGTCCGTCCGTCCGTCCGTCCGTCCGTCCGTCCGTCCGTCCGTCTGTCCGTATGTATGAACGCGTCGATCTCAGAACATATAAGAGCTAGAGAGTTCAAATTTTGCATGATGGTCTGTGTATACAGCGCGCATATCGAGTTTGTTTTAGATATTCGATAAATTTTTCCGTTTCAATGATATCGATTTAAAACGTTATCAAGATTCAGTTTTTTGACCATATCTTTTACATATTTTTAGCTACTGCTACCAAATTTTGTTTTTAGCTTTTTGTAATTAAAATACATTTTCTATTTTTTCATATTTTGGATACCAGCTCCACATTTCCCAAAAAAAAATTATTTAAAAAAAAAAGTATCAAATCCACAATTTAATTTTTTTAAATTTTTAAGTGAAAACCGTATTTTCAATAAATTAATAGCACTCAATGCAGAAAATTGCATTTAAATCCGTTAAGTAATACAGAAGTTATTAAAGGAAACATTGTAAAAGCACGCGGCAGCAGCCTGTACGTGTGCACACATACATTCAAATCAACTACGCAGTAATCTGCGCGCGTTTCTGTGTGCATGGTATGTATATGTGTGCATGTGTATACAAATGTGTGCATGCGTATATGTGTGCATGTGTGTATGTGTGCATGTGTGTATGTGTGCATGCATATATGCGCGCAGAGGGTAATATATATAGATAAAAGATGTAAGCTAGGTTGTTTAAAACATCAGCTCGGACTTGGTTCAGGGGATCTCGTAGTCGGGCTGTGACTCGACTAGAGCTTTCTTACTTGTTTTTGTTTTTTTTTCTAGATATGACTGTGGCACAAACGCGCTCAATCAGTCAACTGCGATAAAAATTACAGCAACAATGCAATTAAAAAAAAACGACCAGGTATAAAAAATGAACAAAAACTGAGCCGGTTGAGTCACCTGTTCGCAGTCGCTGCGCTGCAGGCGTCGCAGCTAGCTTCAACAGTGACAGCGGCTGGGAATGCGCAAAAGTCTAAAGTGCCACTTGTTGTTGTTGTTGTTGTAGAGTTGTAAAGTTGCAGCCAGACAGACAAGCGTAAACATACACGCGCACACACACCAACTCACTTGCACACACACACACACACGCACGCTGACGGTGTTGACAAGTCGTTGTACATTTTAATTTTAGTTGATTAACTTTTTTTTTGCAATTTTATCATTTTCTTTCTTTTTTTTTATTGTCTGGCATTTTGGTATTTGATATAATCGCAAACATTTTCGCTGTTTTTTTTTTTTCAAATGTTTCATTGATCTGAAACTCACCTGACCGCCGACTGATCCCAGACAGAAAATTCCCATTATCTGCCCCCTTTAGTTATATAGCTTTTTTTTGCCCCAGACATTGTCTCTGCGTCATTTTTTCTCGTCGTCTGTTTGTTTGGCCTCGGCTGATTGTAACTGTACATCAAACAAACGCGCGACAGACCTTACAAATATTTACTATGCCTCAATGACTGGTATGCTGATCAAGCAAAAATGCGAGCAAAGCTACGATAAAGTTATACATATATAATGCTGAGATATATTAGTAAAGCTTTTTAGTTTTGATACTAGATCCATTTACAAGTGAAAATACTGACACTAATTCAATAATAAGTGTTTCATAATATTTTATCAATTAAAAATATACTTTTTAGTATTTTTAAAATACTAAAATGTGCTGATATTGAATATATTCAGGTAATATTTTAAGATAGAAGATATATGTTAACAAATTTAGAATTTATTATTAATTAGTATTTTTTAAATACCTAACAGTCATACATATTAATTATATACATGCATATATGCCATTGCTAAAATATACCTATCATTATTAAAAAAATATTTCATAAATCTTCTTTCAAACTATTCAATTTTTTTTTTAATATTGAATTAGGCTTAGCAAAAAAAAATCCAATAAAAGTATTTTATTAATACTAGTAAGACAATAGCTTACTTGATATCAGCCATTTAATTGTTCTATTGTTAAAACTTCAACTAGTTTAGCAATGTGTAAAATTTTCTATTAAATGTGATCCCACTTTTTTTTTTAAATCAGTGTGACCATTTTAATTCTTTTTAAATACCAAAAATGTACTTCAGATACCGCATACTTGTCTTTTCGATTGTAAAATATTGTGTTACGCAAACAATCGTGCATAGAACACGTCTAGCGATACGGGCGGCCTCTCTTTCCGTCTGCACAGATATACATGAACACACATATATATATATATATATATATATACATATATATATATGCATATATTTGTATGTATATCATGGCTAAATAGCCAGCATAAGTATAACATGTCTGCCTGTGGGGCTGGCTGGTTAGTTGGTTTGCATTGTTTATCGGTCTCTGCCCGCTCGTCCGCCCACACACACACACACACACATACATACTTACACATACATATGTACACACGCATGCGAATATCTACGAATGCCAGACGCTTGCGCATGTGTTGCTTGATATCGCTTAAGTCGTCTGCTATCTAGTCTAGACGCTTACGCATTTATATATGTACAGAAATACATACACAAACACACACACACATACATACATACATATACAGACATATATCTATGTATATATCTAGACTTATGAGTGTATGCTTACATTGAAACGCATTGCGTTCGCTTTTGTTGCTCATTTTCATTGTTTCACAGCGTTTGTCGAGTATTTTTGCAGTATTTTTAGCATTCAGTGTATATTTTTTTTTTCGTATTTGAAAACATTTCGTAACGGTCTGTTTGTTTATATTTTTGCAAGTGTTTTTGCTGTGAGGGGGCGTATATTTTTATTTTTTATTTTTGTTATTCTTTTTTACTATATAATTATAAAGACAATTGGTGTAAAGAAAAAAATACAAAATAAAGCTTTTGTAGCCCATGTTCAATGAAAAATTTTGTATCTAATATATTTATATACAATTAAAGTCTCTTTACTTACCAAATGTTTGTTTGTTCCTTTTACTTTTAGGTCACGTTTTGTTGATCGCCATTGGTGTAGCCGTGTGTTTAGTGTGTGGCAGCGTGCTGGTCACTGTGATTACACTGCGACGCAGCCACAACACGGCGGCAACAGCAGCGGCAGCAGCAGCAGCATCAGCAACAACGCGACGGATAAGGCACAAGCAACGGCGCGGCAGCTGCAGCAACGATTGCGACCGTGGTAACAACTATTATAAAGGTGCGACGGGCAACGAGACTGCCTTTGCTCTGGCCCTACCACTGACAAGGACAGCAGCAGCAGCAGCAGCAGCAGCGGCAGCACAAGCGGATACAACAACAACAACAACAACACCCGTAGCAGCAACATCAACAGCAGCAACATCATCAGCAGCAGCAGCAGCAGCAACAACACTTTTGTCAACCAAGCCGGAACATTCTGTACCCGTAAGTAGAATCAACCATATTATAATCACAAGACAGAGAGAGAGAGAGAGAGAGAGAGAGAGAAAATGGCATGCAACACAAATCGTGAAATGGGGCAAGAGACGCCGACGACACGTGTCAAAAAGTTTTGCTTGCCTTCGTTTTGCCTCGTTCATCCTTCTGCATTGCCTTTTCGCACAAAGCGAAAGAAGAGAAGAAAAGCAGAGAAAAAAAAAACCCGCAGCACAGACAGTTGACGACTGTGCTCGGTGGGTTGTTGGGTGGTTTGGCAAAGTCCTTGAAGCAACAGCTCCTCCACTCGTCGTGGAGTCGTGTATCGTGGTTATATAACAAAACAGTCGGAAATTTGGTTTTGCCTGCTGCCGTGCCTTTTGCCTTTTACATTGCTGTCTGTCATACCCTGTAACCAGTAAAAGTGTGATAAGGGGTATATTGCTTGTGCTATGTGATTCTCATAGACTAAAGTGGAAGTTAAAAGTGTTGATTACTTTTGGAAGTTATTATATTATTCAAGCGAGGTTCCACATTAAATTAAGATAAATATCTTGTTATAGTCGTTAAGATTGACTAATTCAAGATAAACAAATAAAAAAAAAAAAACTTTTTTAAATTAATCATAAGAAATTATGTATAGCATTTTAAAGTCTAAATTCACCTTTCTATGCAATTTTCATAGTGACAAATGGGATTTGAAAAAATAAATAAAACGCCTTTCTATGCGATTTTCAAGCGCTCAAGTGGGAGGTGCATTCTGTCTTTCTTCTCTCTTTCATTTTGTTTAATAACAAGCTTTCTTTGCGATTTTCGTGATACATATATAATATATACTGAATCTAAGATTAAATTCTAAGACGCAGGGTATCTCACTGTCGTACACTCTTTCACTAGCGCACTTGTTGGCCATGTTATGCAATGTGGGAGACAACATGGAACGTGCCCCGTGTCTGTCCCATTATTGTGAAAAGTTTCTGCCGGATGCATGGCACGTCTGCAGGGTAGTCTTCTTTTATTAAATATATACTATATATATATATATATATATATATATATATATATACAAATTTTGGTTCGTATTTGTGGCTTTAATATTTGATCATTGGCCAAATTCGTTTTGCCATTTACATTATGTTTTCATTACAATGAGAGTAAATTGATTTTAACTTTTTTATTGAATATTAAAGAGCGAAAGACTGCACCTACTTTAGCTAAAGTTTTAGCCAAGTTGAAGACTTTGTAAGACTTTACATATGGTTAAACCTTGACAACGGCCGCCCCCACAATCTGTGCTGCATCATTGCGGTAAAGACCAAAGCAATGCCGACGACTAAGCCGCAAAGCGGAGGCAATACAATTAAGAAAACGTTGCAAGCAGGTGTAGCCGACTAGCTGATACTCTCTGTTTAGAAAATAAGAGATGAATGACTCTTAAACTGTGGGAGATTTATAACTAAGAGTGGATCTCAAACTGTGAGAGTTGTAAATAGCGCAAAAGCTCCTTCTTCGTTGCAAAATTCAAGTGACTCCAAAACTGTAAGTCGAAGCGAGTGACTCTAAAACTGTAGCAGCTGAAAATATGTATGTGGCACAACCGTTTTTCATTGTGCAGCAAGTGACCTTAAAACTGTATGTCTAAGGAGAAGGCTCTCTAACTGTATATGTGTTATATTCTCAACTTTAAAACTTTTCGACTAAAAGAAGAGACTCTAACTGTAGGTGTACTAAAAAAGAGCTAGGTAACTGAAGCGTTCTAATTAGCGATTGCTTACTGTATACTCCTTTTTTGCATACTTTGATGTAGAGTAGAAACAAAGACGAAGACTTTTTGACAAATTGTTGCTTGCTGCGCTGACAACTCGAAACATGCTTCATTATTTATTACAAGCCTACATAGTGCACACGTATGAATGAGTGTGTGTGCGTGTGTATGTGTGTGTGTCAGTGACAAACAGCATGGGAAAGCACTTACAGACATACACATACATATGCACATGCATATGCCCTATTGTGAAAATTTTGCTTTGTTTTAGCAGCGCCTTCATCACAATTTCTGCCTATCTGTTAAGCATCACACACACACACACACTCACACATATGTATGTATGTGCATGCGTGACTTGGCATTTAGAACTGAGCCAGAGCCAGAGCCAGAGCAAGCGAGAGGGATAGAGATAGAAAAAACGTTGCGTGGGCGTCGTAACTGGCGCTGCTGGCGGCGCTGCCAACGCAATAAGAAGCACAACAATTGCCGCTAATAACCCAAGGCGTCGACGCCACGTTTTAATCGAATTTTATTTTGCCGCCGTTAGGCAATGAATAATTCAATTTGATTATTAAATATGTGCGTCTCAGACAGACGACGCGGCACGCGGTGTAGATTTCATTATTACCGTTATATGTTGCACGCACACTCGCACATAATAATAATTAGCTTTTAAAACACTTTTCACATTTATCCCAAGGCATTTTGCTTGCGCCAGCAATTATTAACATTTACCGTTTGATCGTTTGGCATAAAGAACTAGTGGAAATAGTGGACCCAGCTTAGATTCGTAACTCGCATCTGTCATTTTGAGTAAAACAATGCCATTATTAGGATTTACCGTTTGCACAAAGAACTAGTGGAACTAGCAGTGGTTCCGTGCGATCAACGCTTACATACATACATATATTCATACATACAAATATTCACATAGGACACTGCACACTCACACACATGTGCATTCATACCTGTGTATGCATGTAAAACCAACTCGCAAATCTGCCCGCATATTTCTGCTTAATTTAAATGGCAACAAAGATTGCGAGTGAAAAAAAACAGACTAAATTATTTGCTAGATTTGTCATTTGTCACGCTCACTTGAACACATCAATCGGCAGGTGTGGGCGGGGCTGGGCGGCAGCAGGCCCACAAAATAATGTGGGACATAGAGAATTGTGTCAGCGGCAACGAAACGTTCAATATGCAATCTTCATAAATGTACAAACACACGCGCGTACTCATACATACATATATACACACATGTGATTGGTACCGTTACTCGGTCACATTTTTAATTTACATGAGCGCTGGCTTTTTGATTTGACGTTGCGAGCACAACATATGTACGTGGCTATGGCACGTGCCAAATACATATATATAAATGCACTAAACACACTATAATTGCGACACAAGCAAAAAAATAACGTAATATTTAATTAACAAACTAAGTTAGTATCTTAACAAGCGCCCGCTACTTTGATACTTTAGAAACTGGTTCGATTTTCGATTTTTGTTATGTCCAATAAGATCATTAGCGTTGCCACCTTGATACTTGACTAACACTTGTGCTGCGAAAGTACCAATTGGGTTCTTTACTATACTAAATTGTACTCTTGTACCTATATTAATATTAGAATGGTACTGGTACTTGGTACTTTATGCTAAACTTTCAACCGAATGGCATCCTTATGCAAATCGAAACGCAGAGTTGCATTTTACCATTTCGCCTCGCGTTTTGCTCGGGTCTTTTTAATAATTTTAGTGTCTGTTTTTAATGTAATTGTTACTCCCACGGATATAAAAAATGTCCGCTTTAATTAACAAAACCGCAACACATGGCAGCAACGATACCAGCCGCCGCAAGAAGCACAAAACACTTACGCTAAGTGAATTTCATGCTCAGCTCGAAGAGAAACAGAGCAAAGTTTATGTAGACAAGGCCAAAGCTGTAGCTCCTCTTTCTGCTCCTGGTCTAGGTCCAACTCCAGCTCCTACATCAAAGGCCAAAAAAGAAACCCACGACTGTTCAAAGCAAGTGAAGACTCCCAATAGATGCACTAAATCTCAAGAGATTCCAATTGGAAACGGGACAATAATGCCCACAACTGAATTGACGGACAGCCTTCGCGGCAGGCGTCGCGGCTATGGGCGTGCCAGACATCGCGTTCGCTGCTGTCCACGATTGCCCACGCCTCCTCGCTGCGTGCCCCACGAGTTGCAAAAGGTGGATCGTATGACATCATCCGATTTTCGAAATGATTTCGCAGCGCACTTGGAGAACATGCGAACCCGGCAGAAGGATCAAGACCACATGAGTTTCTTTCAATTGGCCATGGAAGAGAATCGTCATCTGTTTGCTGGAAAAACTATACTAATCCTCGCCTGCGGCACAGGTACTTTGGCTTTGATGGCAGCACGTGCGGGCGCAAAGCTTGTCTTTGCTCTGGATCACTCCCAGGTGACGGACTATGCGCGACTCGTAGTGCACGCGAATAAGATGGATCATGTCATAAAAGTCCTCCATGGAAGAGTGGAAGATGTGAAGCTGCCCCATCGTGTGGATGGCATCGTCTGCAACTGGATGGGTCAGTGTCTGCTGTACGAATCGGAGCTGTTGCAGCTACTCCAAGCGCGCGATCGTTGGCTAAAACCCAATGGTTTCATTCTGCCTGATCTGGGTGCACTTTATCTGCTAGCTGGAGCGGAGCAGGTGCTGAAGAACGAGCGCTGCAACTGGTGGCTGGATGTCTATGGCTTCAATATGAAGGCGATGCGACGCTATGCGCTGGCAGAGCCACGCTTTGTCAGGACGAAAGGCGAGCGACTGCTCACGCTGGCTCATCAGGTCTTGAGCTTGGATCTGCGCACAGTTTCCCTAGAGGATTTGCATATCGATCGGGAGATTAAGTTGCAAGTGCAGCAGGAAGGCTACTGCGAGTGCTTTGTGCTCTACTTCGATGTGACTTTCAGTCGCGCCCATCGGCCGCTCAAGCTGAGCTGCAATCCTTGCCTGAATACCCCACTCAAATCCCTCTGGCATCAAACTCTGCTCTTTGTGGAGCAACCCTTCATCATGCGCAAGAACTATATCTATACAGGACATCTGATCTTTAGGCCCTGGCCTAACTTTCAGCGCATGAAAATTGACATCGAGCTCTTTAAGAGCACAGCGGATGGCATTCAATGGAATCCGCTGGTGCACAAGAGTTGGCATCTAACGCCCCGCTTTCAAACCGTCGAGGAGGTGGCTCAATGCCAGGATAAAATCTACTAACCATACTCAACTTAAGTTAGATTATATTTATATATATTTTATTTATTATTCGTTTAACCGAAATGTTTTCTCTTCTGTTGCAGATGCTATCGGTACAGTCGGCCGGCTGCGCGGGAATGGAGCGGCTTGGCGTTCCGACCCGCACATCATTGAGCACACCACCCGATGATAGGTAAGATTATATCGAATATATATTGACATATATGTATATATTAGTATTGGATTTTAGTTGAGCAATAAGACAGCATCAATACAGAAAGTTTAGATTAGATCAGTTACACGTCAGAGAAAAAGCTTTCAAGCAAAACTTTAGATACTGATTGATTGATTGACTGATTAATTATTGATCTACGCACAGCACAAAACTAGAAGATCGATGGCATATCCAATAGTTAATAGAAATCAAGAGGGGGAAAATACCTAAGTTGAAAAGTCTGTCCTGATTGATTGACTAACTGATTGAACTACGCACAATGCAAGGCTCGCAAGGAAATGACAGGTCAAATGGTTGACAGTAGTCACATTTTTAAGAATGTTACGATTGATTAATTGATTGACTGACTGTTGATAAACTTACATATACAATTGATTGATTATGTTAATGATTGATATATATTATATGATTGATTGACAGTCTAAGAGCTATTAGGCAATTGCATTTCTTAGATACGACCAATTTTTAACATTCTCAATGCCTTTTAAACTGGCTTATTGATTGATTAACTGACTGATGAACTGCACTCAGGTTAATGTAGGAAAGAGCTAGGCAGTTGAACTGTGTACTGAAATCAAGATACTTAAGAAATCTGTGTACGAATCGCTGTCAGACTGTCTGCTTGACTGATTGTCTGAGTGACTGACGAATAGACTGATTGATTAACTGACTGATTAACTGACTGATTGTCTGATTGACTGACTGAATGATTGACTGACTGATTGAGTGATTGACTGATTAACTGACTGATTGATTGATTGTCTAACTGATTCATTGACAGACTGGTTGATTGACTAACTGTCTGCTTGACTGATTGACTGACTGACGGATTGACTTACTGACTGATTGACTGACTGAATGATTAACTGACAGATTAACTGACTGACTGATTGACTATCTGACTGATTGACTGATTCATTGATTAACTGACTGATTGTCTGATTAACTGACTGGTTGATTGATTGTCTGATTGACTGACGGATTGACTTACTGACTGATTGACTGATTAACTGCCTGATTGGCTGACGGACTTCTCATATAGACACAAATCAAAGCGTAAGTGCCTTAGTCAAGTTTTCAAAGTCTTTCTGAAAATGGCGCAGATAATTTTTTGAGCTGACTGACTGATTGATTGATTGACTGATTAACTGACTGACTAATTGAATATTTGACTGACAGATTAACTGACTGATTGATTGACTGTCTAACTGGTTGACTGACTGATTGACTGTTTCCTTAGGAAAAGTCAAGTTTTCATAATCTAGTTTTCATAATCTAGAGATGAAAATGGCTGATTGATTGATTGACTGACAAGTTAGGCTAGAAGCTAGTAAACTACGTACAGATATAGATACAAACTAAATTGCTATTTAATAATACCTTATTATCTCTCTGCTAGTATATACTAATTGAGTTTTCTCTATTATTAAACAGGGATCAATTTAGATGTAGAATGCGCGTTGATGCGCTCCAAGCACGTGAGCTGCTGGCCGTGCGTGGCGAGACTGTGATTCGTAACAACAGCAGCAACATAGGCGGCAGCGGCAGCAGCAGCAGCAGCAACAATCAGCAACAGCAACAACATCACAACAATAAGCAACAACATTCCCACCATCAGCAACAGCAACAGCAACAGCAGCAACATCAACAACATTATCAGCAACATGGCAGCAGCAGCAACAACAACACGCATAGTATTAACAATTTTGTGGCACGCGGCGGCATCGAAGCAACAACCTTAAAGTACGGCAACACAGGCAGCAGCAGCAACAGCAGCGGCAGCAGCTACAAGAGCGAACAGAGCAACTCCTCGACATGCAGCTCGCTGAACAGCCACAGCGCCGATCATCATCAACATTACCAATATCAGCTGCAGCAACAGCAGACGCCCCGCTGCCCACATCATGTACCACTGCCGGACAGCGAGTACGGACAGGATCGTCATCTGCAAATACGCAGCAGCTATCAGGTAAGAGAGAGATGACTAAAAGATACCCTACAAAATAGAATCTCATTCGTTTTCCTCTACTCCCACGCAGCAATCGGAAATTACGCGCTCCTATACAAAGCCGCCGCCCAATAAAACCGTACGGGATGTGCCCGAGCATATATGCGCGGCCAACTCGAGCTATCGCCTGGCGACAACAACAGCAGCATCAGCCGCAGCAACAACCACTTGCTCCAACGCCAGCTCCACAGCCTCCAGCGCTTATGCTTTGGCAGCAGCAGCAGCAGCTGGTACTAAATCCAAACCGAATGCCATCACAAAATTCTTCTCACGCATCAGTTCGCCGAAGTCGCCAACGTCGCTGGCCACAGGCTCGAGTGGAGTTGGTGGTGTGGCAGCTAGTGCCACGCCCTTAGCGACTGGCTGCTCCTCATTAGCCTCATCAGCGTCCATGTCTTCGTCCGCCTCCTCGTTGGCCTCGTCAGCGGGCATGCCCGCCTGTGTCTCACCCTCCTCATCAGCCTCATCGCTGGCAGCGGCACCATTGACAGCGCTGCCCACCCTAAAGAGCACCGCCTGCAGCACTGGTGGTGCGACAGTTAGCCTGTCTGATCAGGCGCAGGCGCATCAGCACCACGACGAGACGACGCAATAATTCCAACCTCTAGCTTTTGATGGAGCCGTTAGCAGATTGTTAAGAGAGAGATCTGTCCAAGAACTTCGCGCTGGCACGAAAAGACTGTTTATTAGTCAGAATTTAATTTGTAAACGATGAGAGGAGATACACACTCACACACACACACATACACACCTATGCAGAGAGACAGACACAATTTAGTTTTGTACTCATTTCCATTGTCGCATGCTAAAATATTTATACATAAACAAATTGAGACAGTTAATACATATATATATGTATATGTATATGTATAGAAACATTACGGTACATATTGTATTTGTTAGTTTGAAGATATATATATATATATATATAACTATATAGTTTTTAACACACACACATCAAAAAGAAATTCTAACTAAACTCTAGCCCCACCACCAAATCAATCAATCTATAAACACTTCTATATATATATATATATATTATATATATATCGTATTTGTTTGATGGCCCCTTGTGCTGGAACACAATTAATTTTTAGTTCAATTCAAATGCGTAAATTAATTGAATTTGTAAATACTTAAAATTAATGAAAGAAACAAAAATTGAAACCTAACGAAAAATCTTAGTGAAAATTTTAATTTTGTTTAAAAAATTGAATTACAATTGAATATTCCCCGTATTATGTGTTCAGGCAACAAATTTCCGATTTCTTAACAATTAAATATATATACTATATATATATGTATATTGGATACGTTGGGGTTTTCTCGGTCCGTCAGCAAGTGCAGGTGTAAATTTTTTTTCTTCTATTTAGTTTAGCCAAATAGCGCAAATAAAAATTGATAATAAATAATAGACATACATAAGTTAAAATCTAAATAATAATAATATATATCTAATATATATATATATAAATACATATATATATATGTACATAATACGTTTGTACACAGCAATGTAAATTTTAAGCACAAATCTCAAAATATGCAAAACAAAAAAAAAAAACAACAAAAATTGCAGAAAATATAAAAGACCGTTTGAAAAGCAAAAAAAAAAACAAATGCTATTAAAATTTCAATTTTTTTTATTATAATATTAGAGTTTTTAGCATATTTGGCAACGTTACTTTAAAAGAACATTAAAATATTCCAAGAGAAAATATAATGAAAAGTTGAGCTGGAAGCTCGAAGAAAAACTGCTATAAAAAATTGAAATATGATCCATACTTTGTATAAAGTAGTATATATATATATTTATATTTTTTGCCTTTGGTCCTAGACGAACACAATGTGTGGATGTGTATAGGTAGCAAGTGAGAGGGAGAGAGGTAGAGTTCTTTGCGTAAGCACGTATTACCAAAATATTTAATCGTAACTAGATGCAGTAGCAGCAATTCCAATCAAAGCACTCGAACTAGTGGCATTATCTATCTAAATATAGTATATATATACAAATGCAATATATATATATATATGAATTAGTTTTGATGTCGAAGGAAAATGGAGCCCGATTTACCCGTATATATATATATATATTCATTGAATGGTTTCAATACTTACGATCCATTAAAGCATACAAATTTAGATAAAAAAGAAAAACGACAGCCAACCCATAGATAATTATGATATATATAAATAAATATGATACTAACTGAGCAGTTAAGCAAGTCCTACGAGCCATTTAAGTAGCACTCGATGCCATTGACTGATATTTTATATAATGTATATACTATAATATATTTAGCAGGGTAGAATTCAATTTAGTTAAGTTAAGCGAATCAAAAACTCTTTAAAAAAAGATGATGAAGAAGAAACACAATAATCCCCCCAAACAAAAAACAGTTGAAATTCGATTTCAGTTAAAAAAAGAAATATTACAAAAAAAAAACAGTAGCCGAAAAAATTCGGAATTCAACTAAATACTAGCGAAATTTTTAAAATGGGCATTAAAACAAATAAGAAACGAAAGAAAAAACAAGAAGAAGACGAAGAAAATGCATACATAGCATATAAAAAGTGAAATACATAATACTATATTAAAATTATTACTCATTATTGTTGTTGTCTCATGAATATAACATTGAAATCTAACAAAAAAAAAACAATCTATGAGTATGTGAACTTTAGCTTTCAGCAACGGGTGGCACAGTGCAGGGCAACTGACTAGAATTGATTTATTTTATAGCATTTGCTCAAGAGCATTAAAAATGCAGTTAAAATGGGTAAGCAGCTTTTGCTATAACAACAAGCAGTTCTAAATGACAAAAATATTGGAAATTTCAAAAAGATAAGAGCAAGCAGTGCAGTTTGTGAAAGCTATAGACTATTTAAATTACTAATATGTATATTTGTCGTAAGCAAGCAGTTCATGCATAAATAAGTAGTTAAATTTTCAAGTTGACACAGGCAAGCAGGGCAGCAGCACAAAGCTGAAGGCAAAAAAAATATAGTGTCAGCAGCTGTAGTAAAGAAATTGCATTGTCAAGCAGATCTTTCTCTTTTTCAAAAATCAGTGGAGTCAGCAATTGCCCTGAAAACAAAGCAGTTAAATTTATAATAAGAGATATGCAAGCGGCGTCATCAGCAAAAGTCTAAAAAGGTTTCGCAATTTGCAAATGTACATTGTGCAGCAAAGCAGAACAAATTACTTTATCAATAAGGATAAGCAGTGTCATCAGTGAAAAAACTAAACCAAGCAGTGCTTGCTCTGTAGGTTTAGCGCAGTTAATCTTACTTTTAAAATTGCCCGCCAAACAGAGTAGCCACATGTGCCAAAAATGAAGTGATATCGGCCAGCTGGCATTACCTAGTGAAGTTGGCTGCTGCCGTGTGTATTGTTTGTGTTTGTGCCGGCAAAAACTAGATTTAGATGAAATGAATTTATTCGAAGAGCTGGACACATTGGATCCCAGCTCAAAGCTGGTGCCGCCGCGCATAGAGACGCCAACGCCACACAAAGTAGCCGTTTTGATACTACTCAAACAGTATGTGAAGGTAAGTGCAAATACAATATAAGATGGCAATGCAAGTGGCAAAAAGAAAAGAAACTGTCTGTAGGACAAAAAGACGTCAATGGATACGGGAATAATGATGCCGCCACAAAGGCGTCGCATGTTTTGCATGCTGATGTTCAAGCTGGTGCAGGAGGCGGATATGCTGTACAACGAGCTGCATCACATGATTACGAACAGGCCATATAAACTGGACACGCTGATGCTGGAGGCCTTCGAGAAGGCCATGTCCGAGTTCTGTGGCACGGCCAGCATTGAGGCTCTCTTTGATTTTGCCGAAATGCAAAACATCGACACGCTGCTCAACGAAGACTACGGCGTCAGCCAGTTCAGCATGGTGGGCGTCTATGTGCGCCGCATCGCCGTCGTGCTGGAACGCTTCACCTTTGCCGAAATGATGTGCATGTACAGGAATATCTGCCTCTACTATGAGCGTGGCATACGCGCCTTGGCGACGGGAACACGCAAGCTAATTGTGGGTGGAGTGCTGCACAGATCGCAGACACCGCCGCCTACGCCACTGGAGGGCATCAGCAAGGAGGCAGTGGAGACCAAGCAGGAGCAGCTCGAGATTAGCCATGATACGCTGAGCAAATGGGCGCCCAAGCAAGCCAAGTTCTTTATCAACAAGCAGTCGGAGCTGCTGGATAATGACGAGGGCAGCGCCTTGTCCCCCAAGCAGCTGCAGCTCAAGGTGCAGCAGATCATCGAGGATCTGCCACTGAATACGACCTCCTACTTCCTCGGCTACATGAATCAGCTGCGCATACGCGACTATTACAATGCTCTGTCCTCGCTGCATCGCGCCTTGGATCGCTCGCCGGTGCGACTGATGAGCCAGGAGAAGGGCTATCAGTACTTCTGCATCAATCTGGCCGTGCTGCATGCCACCTTTGGGCACCGCGAGGAGGCACTGGCAGCACTCCGGGAAAGCATCATGCTGGCCCAGGAGCACGGCGATAAGCGGAGCCTAAATCTGGCCAACACCTGGCATTGTCTGCTGCGCAACGAGCTGCCCCTTTCCTATGTGCAACGCAGCGTGGCGGACATCAGCGATGCGGATGGCAATCTTCTGCAGAACTATACGCTGGCGCTCCACTTCGCCGTGAAGCTGGGCACCGTGGCCGGCTACCAGCCGTTGCGTCTGTTCGATCTGCTGCAGCACAGCGATCAGCTGACCAATCGGAATAATCTCTCGAATCATGCCTCTGAAGCCTTGGCCCTGCGCAGCGCCGTCTGGTGCGCCTACGGCCGGCACGAGCTGTCCTCGCTGTACGCCCAGCTGCTGCTGTCGGTGCGGGATCGCTTCAATTGCAGCGGCTCGGCTGGCATTGGCAGCGCCCTCGCCAGCTATGCCATGTGGCTGCATCTGCAGGGTGAGCTGCGTCTGGCCCGCGTCCTGCTGCATCGCGCACGCGAACAGCTGCCACGCATGCCCAATGCCGAGTGCTGGATGGTCAGCCAGTGCTATGTGGTAATCCAATCCGGCATCTATCGCTGTCGCTGGCATGACGCCTTGAAGGCGTGTGACCAGCTGCATCTGCTGGACTCGTCGGCTGCCATGCAACAGCGCGCGGCCATCTATGTGGCTAAGCGGGAGTTCTTCAATGCACGCCGTCTGCTGGATACATTGGCAGCCAAGTCGGAGCTGCCTTTCCTGCTGCGCATGCGGGTCCAGGTGCAGCTCGCCTATTGCAGCCTGGCCGAGGGCAATTTCTCCAGCGAGGCTGTGACGCTGCTGCTGCGCGTCGCCGAGGATATGTCCGAGTCACAGATGGACTACGAGCTGGCCATGGTGGACATGTTGCTGGCCCAGGTGCTCCTCATGCTGGGCATGCCCCAGAAGGCATATCAGTCCATCAAGCGCAGCATGGACGACATACACATCAATGGAGGACTCTACGAGCGGGCCAAGACGGACTTTGTGTTCGTGCGCTGCCTGCTGGCCATCAAGGATGTGGAGGCGCGCAAGGCGCAGCTGTTGAAATCCCTAGACATCATGGAGCGCTGTGCACAGTCCTTCAAGCAGCTGTCGGCCCATGCCAAGGTCTTGGATGTCTATGTGTTCCTCGCCCAACGCTTCAATGAATACGGCGAGCGAGGGTTGCGCAATAAATATGCTGGAGAATTTCGTCGCTACTTTTTGGAGCACCCGATACCGAGGGAATATCTTGGCGGGCCATAAGTTAACTCTTAATAAACGTATCTTTATTAATTTTTACAAACAAATCTTGTTTCCTTGATGTGAAGGCCAACTACAAATACTCGAACTAAACCCTAGTTGAAAGTTCAACTGCTCCGAGATGTGATCCAATAATTAAGAGATGGTAAATGCTTAAGGCTTCGACTAAGATTGGCTGTTGTTATCAGTGTGTGTATGTATGTGTGTGTGTGTGTGTGTGTGTGTAATGTAAATTAACATTCACTGGCAGGGACTTTTTTTTTCGAACTGGCTCGATTCAAACTTATTCTTTATATATATATATAGAGCGTGTGACATTATCCCATTTAAATTAATGTTGCTGTTGTTGTGGCGTCCCCGCTGGTAAATAGAACTAACCGTACTATGCATGTATGTATATATATCAAAATTGTTAATTAACGAATCAATGGTAAACTGGGCGAGGGGCCAGTTGCGGCCATGGCACTGCCTGGACCAAGCAGCACTTGCTTCTGCTGCGACTTGTGTAGCTCCTCCATTTGGGCGCGCTCGGTCTCAAAGATGACTGGCGCAAATAATATGACGGAACTTGTGAAGAATATCCACGATGCGTTGCACGAGAACTGATATAGACTACGGAAACTCTTCACTGCAGTGCCCGTCACGGCGCTGGCCACATTGCGTACTGATTCCGGGAACATTTCGGACAGTCCCATCATTCGTTCACCGAACGACTCATCTGGTTCCTTAACACAAAAACAACAACACAAATGTGAGGTTAGAATGTACAAACATTATGTATAAATAAATATGCTGCCCATGTTTACAAAACATAAATTGTGGGCAAAACTTACATCATCGAAATTCTCGCCATCTGTTTGCGGTTCATCATTTGCTGGCTGTAAAGAAAGAAATGCAAATGTTGCACGTTGTAATAATCAATAAGTACAAATGCACATACATACAAATGTATGTTGTGTGTGTGTGTGTGTGTGTGTGTGTGTACGCATGATAAGCAGATGGACTAGTTCTCTAATTACGTGAGCACGATAACCGAAACGGTCCCACGCGCTTCAACTTACAATGGCTACTGTGCGGCGCTCTGGCGTCTCGTCCTTGCTGCCACCTAACGAAGACATCCCACTGTCCTTTTCAATGAACTCAATGTCAGGATCTGAGTCCATCAAATCCTCGATTTTTACGTTATCGGTATCCACTTTTGCGGCTTTATTTTAAACACTCGTTATAATATTCTCGGCAGGGTCAATGCAACCCTTTTCTAATTTATCGCGTGTACAGCACAAAAAACGTTAAATAATACAATGGACAATTATAATCAGTTCGCACAGTCGTTTTCGTTGTAAAAAATAATTGATTTCGTGTTTGCTCCGCGAGGGTACCTGGTTATAGTTCACAGCGGAACTCGTTCAACTAGATGAGAACTAGTCGTGAGCTTACTCAAAATGGTAGCCGGCGAATCTGGTTACACAAGACTTATCGATAGTTTGAATTTGCAGCAGAAAATATTTGTGTTGGAAATTTGTGCAAAACAATGAAACGAAAATTATGTTTACACACACATCATTTCAATTGCTTTTAGTTTAAAAGCAACTGCAAGGTGACATTTACTTGGTATATATTTTTAATATACATGATAAGCACTGCGTGAACTGTTGAAACTACTCAAAATGGTCAACGGCAGCTCAAGACTTATCGATAATTAATTTGAATTTTCAGCCTCAATAATTGTGTAAAAAGAGAAAATATGATTACGTTATTTTATATTTACCTTATCATCTGGATCGCTCATGATTTTATAGTTATTATAAGGTTACGTGTTATTTTTTTTTTTTTATATAAAATATACACAATATGCACAGAGTGAAATTTGGAAACGTCGACAAATTGAGCGACAATATTTTGCTTACTGAATGTTCCTTTAGTACTTGTGAATGTTATACTGATGTATTAGCCAGCAAAGTCGAAATAAATATGCAGAGCCTACTGTTTCCTTTTCCCATATTCCAAATTCAAATGAAAGACAATTCTGTTGAGCGTTGGCATATTGTAATTTATTTCATATTCCTTTTGTTACAAGTTAAGCAAACAAAAATTAACTAAAATTATAATGCATAGACTTAGGTAATGTCTTCATTTTGTTTAATGTCAGCCATTAAGTAATATTAAATAGTTTATTAATGCAATTTTCTTCTGTAACCAAACAGCGTATATATAGAGTAGGTATATATATAATATATATAGTATAGTATAGAGCGTATTTATATAATTTAAGCACAATAAGATGTCATCAAAATCTACTTTGAAACGCACTGCATTTGAATACATAATATATATATCTTTTTATATAAAGAACCAATTTTATGAAAATTTTTAATTTTTACTTCCAGGCAATTATTGTAAATACCATACAAAAATGTTTTTGCTTTCCATATTTTGATTTTTGACTATTTGTACCATTGACCTGAATGAATTTTGGTTATTTGAAAACACATCCTTGTATATTGATCTAAATTTATATATATAAAATATAATTTTTAATTATTCTTTAACTGACATTTTTAAAGAGCACTTTTATATATATTTTTTATTTTTTATACCCTTGCAAAAATGCTATATAAATTGTGGTCTGACTATATTCCGACTGTTCGTCCGCCCGTCTATCCGTCCGCTCGCCCGTTTATCCGTCTCTCCGCCCGTCTGTCTAACTGTTCGTCTATCCGACCGTCTATCCCTGTATCCGACCGTCTGTCTATCCCTGTATCCACTCGTCTATCTATACCTCAGTTCGTCTATCCGCCCGTCTATCCGTCTATCCTTCCGGCTGTTCGTCCATCTATCCGCCCTTCCGTCTGTCCGTCAGTCCGTTCCTCTGCCAGTTTGTTTGTCCGTCTGTCTCAAAACGCAAACATCTCCATTGTATACCTCGGAATCAGCCGTATCATATCAACTATATCAAATAGGATTGTTTGGGGGAAATCTTTTTTGTGTCTAGACCTTAAAGATCGTTTCAAAACTTTTAAATTTGGAAGGGTATATTAAGTTCGGCGCGTGCCGAAGTTAGTTCATCCCTCTGGATTAACTTTATAATGTAACGGGACGGCGATGCAATGGACTTGAATTTTTGGTATATATTCTTTAATATCAACTAAAGTAGGAAGCAAACTTATGGAAGGTCGTTGAGATAGATATAGACTAGCTAATACACATTTCAAGAAATTTTGATTTTATTTGCGTAAATGAAAATAATTCTAGAGATTTTATTTTGCGAATTGTTTGCTTTATGCAGAAACGGGGTTTAAATATTTTTATTTTCTTATTGGTTTTTCTCTTCTTTTTTTTTGTATGTAGCCATAAATATATTTCAATAGTTTAACAATTACATATATCTAGACATTTAATATAAGTTTATTATATAGTTTTCTGGGTTAGTTTTTTGATTTCATAACATCCGATAACGAATTGGATTTTGTATATATTTCTTCTTTCTTATTTCGATTTTATAGCTTAGGCTAAAAAAAACATTTGCTGTTTGCTTAAAACACACGTAAAGCATATTTAAATTATTTAAGACACAAACATATGAACTTTATTTATTTTTGTTTTCTTTATATAAATATATGCAATAGTTAAATTTTTTTTGTATTTTTATTTTTTTATTTTTTTGTCGATGCAGCACCCTAAACACAATATCACTCACGCTCTCAGACTTATCCGAATTTGCATATATATATATGTATGTAATGTTATGTAATGTTTATGTTTTTGTTACATAATCAAATTTTATGAATTCCTTTTTTTAAAAACATAAAAAACTTGTTTCAACTATTAACTAAGATCGTACAAAAAATGAATATTAAGAATTGGCTTCTCTTTTTTTTTACAAATGATTTAGAAACTAATGTGTGTGTGTGCGATTGTGTGTATAGTAAATGAGTGTGTGTGAGTGTCTAAGAGAAAATTTTAGGCTTTTTTCTGAAAAGTTCAATTTTGTGTGCTGCTTCCTCTTACAACTTCTCTCTCAGTTTCTTAGCATAAATAATTAAATATAAATATATATATTTATATAGATATTTCTTTTGTATAAAACATTTATGAATTCTGTCTGAGTATGTTAGCAAACGCTTAATAATTAAGTTTCATTTGTTAAAACTTTTTCTGCCGAAATCCAAACGAAATTGCTCTCAATTCTTCGCTTACAGCAAAAGTCTCGTGAACTCTGAAAGAAATTGAAAAAGTTTATTAAGTAAATATAAAGCAAATATGAAATTTATTAAAAACAAATATAGCAAAAAAGGGTTTGTCTTAGATTAAAAATTAATGAAAATTGGGCCAAAAACAATTGAACAAGTTCACTTCTCTGGGGTGCCGAAGCAAAAGCTAAATTAACCCACTCAAAAGTAAAAAGCAATCAAAACAATATAAACACAATGCATTAGCTGCAGAAAGTATGCTCGAATAGCAGATACCCTGTACATGTGCTGTACATGGGCAGCAGCTGGGTCTATAAAAAAATCTTTTCTGAAGATTAAATACATTTTTATGAATATTCCATAAAATATTACAATCAATTGCCTAGTATACCTCATCTAAACATATTTTTTTATAAAAGTGTAGGGTATGTAGAGTTGAAAAAAATATGTTTCTGTAAAGTACAGAAGCTTAAATAATAATAAGAATGTATTAAAAAAACACTATTTTTTACTGAAAGAAATATTATAAACGTACTTTAAATAATTTTGAAGCAGGTAAAACCTAGGATACCTCAGACTTACCTATTTTTTTTTAATTGTCTAGAGTATCTAGAGTACAAATAAAATACTCGCACATGTTGGTGTAAAGTAAATAAGCTAAAATAAATAAATTGCAGATGCCAGCAAATATGGTAGGGAGCATGGGTCGCAGAGTGTTACAAGGTCAAAGTATCAACTAGTAATGCGACAACATCTGAACCTAATGATAAACCCAAGTCGTCACACACACGCACACACGCAGACAAAGCCATAAATGTGCTTGGCTAACACACACATACACATTTGAGAATGAATGGGCCATCTGTGTTTGGGTTTCGTAAATCAATTTAATGCTTCGCAGGGGACACATAGAACGTGTCCTTAGCCCAATGTTTGTTTTCTTTTGTTATTTTTTTGTCGCCAAAGGAACAGTTGAAGGTAACGTGTAAAGACAGCATATGAATACCCTAGAAAAATATAAATATTACTTGTTTCTTGTGTCGGTAAAGTAATAATTGAAGGCAACATGTGAATACCATAGAAAAATGTAGTTCTAATTCGAGCTGTTGTTAAAAGCTTGCTCAGCAAATTTTATGGAAAATCTTTAAGTTCATTTGAAAATACCCTATAAAAAGAAGTCAATATCAAGTCAAATTGCTTAAAAATTAATTTATATTACCTTTAAACTGTTTTTTAAATAACCTTGAAAAATTTATAGCGGTGTTAGGTAAAATTTGAGGTACTCAAAAAAATCCTCGAAAATCCTTCATACTATTTGTCAGTTATTTTGAAGTACTGGCTCGAGCTCTTTTGTTGCTTCTAGAACCAATTCAGCAGCTGAGAACAAAAAAAGTGCTGCATACTTTTTAATCTTAATCAGAAAGAACTTTTCCTCTTCCATAAAATGAGAGCTAATACAAAGTACATATTTAATAGTAGCTAAGATCTAGTCGTAGATTGAACTGGTTCGGCATTCAGATTATATAGTTTCCTATTGAAAGCGGAACTTGGACCTATTTACCTAGCTTCGCAACAAATAGCTCCTCAAAAATGAGTTTTAAAATATTTAACAAACTAATTTTTGGATACCCTGTAAAAATATTAATTTGACTTCAAAATATTCAAAAAAAATCTGCAATATTAACTTTAATCATAAAATATAAGCAAACAAAATTTATGAAAATTCTTAAATATTTGCTGCAATCCAGTTTTTAGATACCCTGTAAAAATATGAATGGAACTTAAAAAAATGCTATAAAACTCTTTGAGATTACCATCAATCATATAATATGAACAAAAAAAATCTACAAAAATCTTAAAAATTTGCTGTAATACAGCTTTTAGATACCCTGTAAAAATATTAATGGAACTTCAAAAAATTCTAAAAAATCTCTAATATTACCATCAATCATAAAATATGAGCAAACAAAATTTCTAAACATTTTTTTGCTGCAATCCAGTATAAAAATCTTTAATATTTTGTGCAAGACATTTTTTAAATACCCTGTAAAAATATTAATGGAAGCTTAAATAATTCTATAAGAAACTGGGACATTAGCCTCAATCAAAAAGTCTATAAAAAACTTTATTTTTAATTTGCTGCACACTCCTTTTTAGATACCCTGTAAAAATAATAATGGAACACCAACAAATTCTATAAAAATCTGAAAAAGTGGTAACTATATAAAAATATCTTTTATTGTAACTGCAAACTAGTTTTAAGTTGAAGTGGCTGGGAAATCTAAAATAATTGGAACTGTAGCAACCCTATTGCCTAGAAATACTCCCAGACCAAGGCTTCAATCATAAAATTTTCTATGCAAAATAATAATATAATAATATACATATATATATATATATATATGTAAATATATAGAAAGTAAAAAATAATGCGTATATAAAAAACTGCGTTGAATGTCTGTAGCCTAGCAGAGGAGGAGGAGGAGGAGGAGGAGGAGGAAATGTGGGGTTTGTTAGCTGAACTGCGACTCGGGGTTATTCAACTTTAACTCACGTTTCTTGAGGTTTTTATTTACATTTGTCTAGCTGATTTATGAGCGAGGCTCTTGCAAATATTGGCACAAGGTTATATAGGTATGCATGTGTGTGTGTGCGTGTGTGTGTGTGTGCCTTATGCTGCAGCTTGATTAACGCACAGAGAGCAACGTTCAAAGTGAAAGCAAGCGCATTTTGCGGTTTTTTTAGGAGTCCTTCGCACAGACTCAAACTGCGTCAGTGATGTCCTCTGTGGTTGCATACACACGCATGTGTGCATGTGTGCATGTGTTTGCTTGAAACTCACCCTCGTAATTAATGCGTCCATCCTGATCCAAGTCGGCAATTGTGAGCAGCTGCTCCACTTGCGCCTCGTTCAAGGGCTCCCCAATCATTTCCATTGCCGTTTGCAGCTCATCGCGTGTGATAAACCCATTGCCATCACGATCGAATACTCTGTAAGTCAAAGTCAAGTCATATATTTTTTTACAGTTGGAGGTTCCGGAGTCTCACCTAAATGCAGCTATTAGATCCTCGGTCACATCGTCTGCCTCGTCAACTGGCTTGCTGGCATTGCTGGAGCTGTCGGCGTGCTGCTGCTGATCGTCTCGCAGCGCTTGAATCCTGCCCACCCACTGCAGAAACTCGGCCTCGTTGATTAAGCCATTGCCTGTAATTGAAAATGTGGGTTGAGAAGGTGTTTAAGCACAGGACTTAGCGGTAAAAGCAAAACTAAATACAAGTGCTGCAACAAACAATTTCCACAATTCGCAATCCCATGGGGAGAGAGTGTAAAAGGGATAGAGAATGAGTGTATAATAGAATGGGCAATGAATAGCGCGAAAGCTATGAAAAATAGCTAAAAAGGGTATCTTGTTTTTGAGCCCATGTATGTAACAAGCAGCAAATAGCATCTCTGACAACAAAAGATAAGAGCATAGAGTCGAGGGAAGTCTGAATAAAATTCAGTAAATTTAATAAAATATGTAAATAAATTTTTCATTCTAACAGAATTCTTTCATCTTAACAAAAATGTTGTTATACCTCACTAGCTTGTCTGCCTGTCTGTGAAAAGAGTTAGAAAGATATTTCACATAAAATTTAACAAAAAAATATATATATATATAAAATATATTTTCAAATCTAAAGAAAACTACGATACAGAATCAAAGTTAAAAAAGAAAAGCTGTCTCAATCCGAAATCGTTTCAGGCTAGACGAAGTTATATAATTACGAAGTGAATTCTTAGCCACTTAGGCAGGCTTACAAGTCAAAATTTTTGATAATTTTTCACCAGAAATTTATTTATTTATTTAAATTTAAATTTATTATAGGTTGCAAAATTCTCTGGACAGCAAGGTCAAACTCAACAAGAGTACTCTAGCTATACAGGTGTAAGGAATTGCATCTACATAAATAAACTTCTAAAATACTTAGAAAGATCACTGGGGCCCCTTGGCTTATCTGAACCAGAGGCATTTAGCGTAACCTCAAGGTGCCTAAATATGAAAACTGAATCCAGGAGGTTGCAAAAAAAAACTTTGAAAGACTGGATTCTCAGCCTGGCTATTCATTTATTCAAAACAAAGAACTGCTAGTTACCGAAATATAACTAGAAAAGGACTCAACCTGAAGACCTGCTTCGAGTCTGAAAAAATTGACATTTAGAAACAAACTAGAGAACAAACCATGAAAAAGTAGCTACAGATCAACAAAATCGCTTCAGTTTTTATAAAGTTATGATAGTTTTGAAGGCCTTTACATATAAACAATTTATAGGGTATCTCCTAACTGTACTATTCTGTAACAAATTAAAGCTTGCTAGTTTTTTCCACGCTTCAAGCGGCAGCCACGAGGACGGCATTGAGCTAAACGACCATTGTTATTTTGTGCTGCACTCACACACACACACACACACGGACACACAAACACGTGGACACCCACGTCGACCGCTAAGTGCAGACAAATGTTGCCTACTTTTGTGCGCTGCAGGTAGCTGCCGTCCCATGGCGCCCGCTCGGAAATACATTTGTGTTTTTTTTTTCTTTTTTGGTAATATTTCGTAACTGTGGCAACCCTGTTAAAGCTGTTCCTCTCTCTCTCTCTCTCTTTCTCTTGAGCCTTTTTCACTTTCACTGAGACTTTTATAATTAAGTGCTAAGATAGAAGCAAAGTAAAGAACTGTTAGCGCTTTGCTGTTTGCCAAACTTCCGGTCGCAATAACAGACGTATCCTTGACCTTCAGCAAGTAGGTTGGCAGTTATCGTCGGGCAGATACCCTGCCCTAAATAACTTTTGCGCATGAAGATGGCTTGATTATGATAATATAAAGGGCAGAGAGAGCGATTTGTTGGATAATAAATATTTTGGCTGCTCAAATAAATAGCAGCAAATGTAAAAATTTATTAGAATATTTGTTTTTTATACTCGTTTAAGAAATATTAAAAAAGGGTATATAGGTTTTGTGCAATGCCCGTATTGCTGTCTATTCATCTGTCTGTATGTACGAATTTCGGATGAGAGACTTTAAATTTGTAACATATACTTAAAAAGATTTTTGGTATACGCCTACTGAAGGCGTGGCAAATGCGAAATTATCCTATTTTATAAGACAAGCATGCTATTATTTTATTTTCGTATTTGTTGAAGTTAGGGAATTCGAATTTGGAATACATACTTGTGTATATTTATTACATATATATATGCCATTGGGGGCGTGGCAAAGGGATGAAAACAGCATTTGCTACGGGTTCATAGCTAGAATAAAATTTGCCAGTTAGTTACAGAGAAGGTTAGCTCCTCTGTACTTTGAGTAAAAAACCCATTCAAGGCCTGTTAATCGGGAAAATCGATATATTTTACAGTTTTAGACTTAGAATAAAATGAATGATTTTCAATACTAATCAAATTTTGATTTTCACTAATGTTAGAGGTATAAATTACTTCCGAAAAAAATCTATATTTTATTCAATTTAGTTGATTTTGGAACGTGAACGAGTATACTGCAGTCGGTTACGCTCAACTGCAATGCTCATACTTGTTTTTCTTTTTCTTTTCTTCAATAGCTGCAACAGTAAATTAGGTAAATCAGGTAAAGTTGGCAAGTTGCTAGCTTATTGATTTTAGTTTGACAATCAAAATTTAGTCAATGCCAATGCCATAGCCGCAGTAAGGACTTGAGGATATGCAAAGACAAGCTGGCGACGTAGTTAGCCAAAAACGAATCCACAAAAACTTTTGTTGGTAATTACGCCCCCTCGAAATACAATCAAGTTTATGCCTTGCTAATCCTTTATAGCCAATGTCCTTGAGAGAGTATGTTTACGATGTTTTTCGTTTGGGTTTTGCATTGTATTTATTACCATATGCGAGGGCAGCTTGATACTTTTAAAATTTATCAACTGGAATAACCAAAAATTTGTTTACTGTATTATATCATTAGCTGAATGGGTGTGTGTGTGTGTGAGTAGGTGCTTGTATTTACAACTCAGCGTGGCATATCCTGCAGACTGCTTTTCCTTTTCTCTTTTTTTTGCAAATGTCAGGCACAGCAGCGAAAAAAAGAAGCATTTTCATTTGTTCCGACTTGCGCTCAGCCTGAGCTTGAGCTTGAGCCCGAGGATTTTCCGGAATGTTGTCATTTCATTTTTAAGCACAATACGAAATGTTTATTTGTGCTGTGCAGCCTGTAGACAAGTCCAAGGATAATGAAAATGGCGGCGATGTTGTTGCCATTTCAATTCTGCCCGTCATTCTCGCTAAGGACATTCGGCCAATGCCAAGCCAAGCCCGGCCCAGGAGTGAGAACGAATCATTGTGTTTTTGTTTGCGACCAAAAATGTTGCCTCAACTACAACTACAATTCTGTGCCTGGCCGCTGGCAGCATGAATTAAATTGTAGTTAAATACCCTGTTGACATTGACAGTAGGGTAGTTTGCTGTTGTGAAAAAAAGTGCAGGCAGGGACTCATTCTCTATAGAGTATATAATATATATTCTTGACTAGGAGCTACTTTAACAAGCGAATTGTAGGGTATCTGATATTCAGGCATTTTGACAAATTATTAGTTTACTTAGGCAGTAGAGTTGCGGTTGATTAATTGATATGTTTTTGATCATTATATTTATGCTTTAAAGGGTATCAAACTATCGAGCAATCAATAATACTTTACAGGATATGTTATAGTCGTGCATCTGTATATTTGGACAGCTTTTGCTGTAGCAGTGATTGACATTGATTGATTGACATATTCTTGATCAGATATTTATTTATTTATGCTTTATAGGATATCTGATAGTCGTGCGTGAAACAGCACCTTACAGGATATCTGATAGTCGAGCATTTCAACCAATTTTTACTGTGATTTGACAGATGAGAAACGGTTAATATGATTGATTGATTGAAACATTTTTTGATCAATATAATTATGCTTTATAGGGTATCAAACTGTCGAGCAATCATTAATACTTTGCAGGGTATGTAATAGTTGAGCAATTTGAACACTTTTTACTGTGCTTTGGCAGCGATTGACGTTGATTGATTGACATATTGTTGGGTGGGTATTAATTGTTATATACCATACAGGGTATCTAAAAGTTGAGTATTTTGATAACAGTCATTGCCCTTCGAACTTCACATATTTTCTATATCTATATATATTTCAACAGGTATTAATGAAATTATGCTCTACTAGTCGAGCATTTTGCTTACTTTTTGCTGTGCTTTGACTGTTATGGAGCTACTTACATTATCAGTGTATGTCCGATTTCACATAATCTATATGTGGTTAAACAGGTATTTATATAATATTTCCTTCCAGGGTATCTAATAGTCGAGCAGTTGTCAGTCTAGTAGTACATTTTAGCCATTGCCTTAAGCTTACTTCAGTTCTATGCTCGAAGATTCTATTGTCAGCTTTGGGGCATAAATGGACTTTGTCTAATCGTCGTTCTGTTAAAGGCAAGCAATATGTGCTATTGACTCTTGATGATGACATCGGGCGTGTAATTAAATTGTAAGCCAGCGTTGTAATCAATTTAGCTGCTTATCAAATTATAGCTCAAGACTAGATCGATGCAGCCGCAGTCACGCAGCAAATGAAGTGCTCAAAGCTTCATTAGGTCCAAAGCAAGCCGCAAGCAAAAGGCAAATAGCAGCAGCTGCATTCCTTTGCTGCGAATTGGAGTTGAGTTCAGTTCAATTGAACTGGTGATTCAAATGAACTAATTTAGTGATCAGTGAATGAAACAGTTCAATGTGTTCTATTAAGGAACCATAAGTTCAATTGAGCTATTCAGCTGTCGAGCATGAGTGAGTGATGTGAGTTCATGATTAACTAGAGATGATGCGATTATCGATAACTTTCATGACTCCATTATTTACAACTGCTTATGGCCTATCGATTAACCAAAAATTGTTTACTATGCGAAAATGAACTATTGAACTTATTCAATTGAATTGAACTAGTTATCGCAACTCTAAAGCGCACAACAAATGGCTATTGCTGCAGCAGTCAGTGGCAAATGGCAACAGCTTCATGCCAAAATGCAATCAATTATTGGCAAATGCACCTGCTGCTGACCTCAACAGCGCGACGTGCAACGGAAACGGAAGTGTGCCCACAAAGTGTGTGTGTGTGTGTGTAGGTGTAGGTGTGTCTGTAAAAGCTTGATTGCTGCCTCTTTTACTACCCCACTCTCCCCCTCTCTCTCTTGCTCATTTTGCTTGTAAAACATGCAATAAACATCGAGCAATGCCTTTGTTCCCTTAAACATATGCGATGAGGATTACAAGCATGTGGCCCCATTACATGATATACCTATATATATAGATTTCTATATATATCTAGATATGCTATAAAATAAATTACACTAGAGGGCAGCCGATTCATTAAACGTCGGATTGCATTTGGTTAATCGACATTACGTATCAAAGTCAGCTTTCTTTGCATGTACAGTAAAATGTTTTCTAGAAATCGTTTTCAATTTCATTTTTTAATGTGAGTGAACTCAGCTAGGGGAATTTTTTAATCTATTCACTTTGAACTTTGACTTCATTGATTTCGATACCCTTAAAAAAGGGTCTTATATACATTTGTAATGAAATTTGTAAGGCATTGGGAAATATCTGCAAATTTAGTCAAATTTAGATAAGTTTTCGAGTTATAGAAAAAAATGTATTTAAATTTTAAATAAATTAATTTTTATATTGTTAGTTTCTTAACTTATTTTTAAATAACTTTAGGATCCCAAACTTTTCAGACTGCCTATAGCTACTCAATAGGAATATCAAAAGTCCGGCTATATGTTCATGTACTTTTTATTCTCTGTATATATTACAAAACTCTATGTCTATAACGTATGGAAGTGTATTTAAGTTGTGGAATTTTTCGTAAAACACTTTTTTTTTGAGTATAACAGTGATTTTCTGCGGCTTCCTATATCTCAGCTCTCTACTTTATTGCCTTGCCAATCATTTGCTTTGTAGACTCCTCGCCTTGCCTTTTGCTTTTGTTGCTTGGCTGTGGCTTTTTATCAGAATTTGATTAAATTAGAATTTAAATTAGACTTCTCAATGTCGACGCTCGACGTGCCTTGGCCATGGGCCAGGAGGAAAGTAGAAAGTTTAAAGTGAACAGCTTAAAGAAAAAGTAGGTTGAAATATTTAGGAACTAACTGCATAGACCAATACATTAAAGTTGTTCTGCTTGGAATCTCGGCTCGGAATAGGTTTCAAAAGAACTACTGAACTTGGTTTAGTGATCATTGATCAATGCAGTTTGATTATTCATGAACAATAGATAGAACAATAGAACGTTGTTTGTCTGTTCAAGAACTGTTCATGAATTATAAGTTCTATTGAGCTATTCAGCTCTTCATGAACCATAAGTTCTATTGAGCTATTCAAGAATTATATGTTTTACTGAGTTTTTCAGTTATTCATGAACTATAAGTTATATATAATATTTACTTGTTCGTGAACTAGAAGTTTTTTTGAGCTACTGAGCTGTTTGTAAACTAAAAGTTATATTAAACTATTCAGGAACTATAAGTTCTATAAAGCTATTCAGCTCTTCATGAATCAAAAATTTCTGTTTCTTTAAGCTCTATTGAGCAGTTGAGCTGTTCATGAACTATAAGTTTTAGTGAGTACTTGAGCTCTTCATGAACTATAAGTTCTATTGAACTATTCGGCTGCTCACGAGCTGTAAATTTTATTGAGCTATTCGACAATTTAAGAATTTAAAGTCTTATTCATGAACTATGAGTTCTATTGAGCTATTTAACTGTTTATGAACAATATTTTCTTTTGAGCACTTGAGCTATTCATGAACAACAAGTTCAAGTGAACTGGTCTACTGTTTATTAACTGTAAGTTCTATTGAGCAAATCATGAATAGCTATTCAACTGTTCAGAATAACTGATCAATTCAAGACTCAATAGTAACTGTTTTTATTTTCATGAACTGCTGAACTAGTTCATTTCAGAAATTACCTATTGAACTTGTGAACTAAATTGAACTAAATTTTGTAGCTCTTAAACTGAAGCTAAATGCTGCCTATTTAGCTTTTAGCACTAAATAAGTCGCAAAACACGCAACGTCAATTTCATGACCTGGCCAACACACACATGTATGTGTGTGTGTGTTAGCTACCTCATAAAATCACGCAAATGCAATCTGTAGCGTAAAGAGCATTAAAATTTTATTTTTAATACATTTAGAGGACACTTTTAGTGGACATCAAGTTTTAGCGTTAATTAATTTTGTTAGATACAAAAAGAAAATACCTCTAGGAGTCGCTGAGCCTCCGACAAGTACCTAATGCAAAGGAGCACGTGGCCCCTAGCTTATGCGACAATTGACCCCAAGCTTCGAGCTTCTCAAAGTTCACACCCAGCGACACATAAAGACGAGCATAAATAACTTAGCAAATGGGCGGGAGAGGAGGGGCAGAGCAAGAGAGAGAGGAGCCCACTTTTATAAGGTCTTAGCAACAAAATCAGGTCGGGCTGCGTGGCCTGTCGAACGGGGCTGAGCTGTGAGCCAATAATGAAACCCAAGCAATGTAAATGAAGCCATAAAGTGTGCGCTTTACGTAGCATTCAACACTTTTTGTGCCACAAATTGATGAAAATGCAAAGTAAAATTTGAGAAAGATGGAAAGTGGAGGAGAGCAAAAATAGAAAAAGAAAATGTCATCTTTAACATCGTTAAAGCGAGAATGAGGGCGCGACATCGATGACTTGTCTGCTAAAAGTTAGCTGCTATCGAAGAGGAGAAACTACAGTGATTACCTTATCTATAACCCACTTTGCCAAATGATATATTCTTTAAAAATCTTGAAAATATAAAGTAAAATATTTGAATTTTGAATAAAAATAAACAACTTTTTTAAATAAAGTAATTGATTATAACGATGTATTGAAAAAAAGGAAAATAAAAAAAAATATATATATATATATATATATATAAAAAGTATATATATATATATATATCTTTATATGTATTTATATAAAGAGAGAGAGAGCCCTAAAATAACAAAGAAAGTGAAAAACCAGAAACTTAGTTAACAAAAAATGTAAAAAATGTAGGTTTATTAATATACATGTTGAAATTTAAAATAATTTAAATTTAGTTTAAGCTAAATCAATATATACATAATAATGTGTATTTATTCTGTTTAAATTAAGTTTTAATTAAAATAAATTTTCTATACTTCATGTTTTGCTTATATTTTATAATTATTTAAAGGCTCTTTCTCTCTCTTTAAATATATACATATATCGAATTCTCAAATATATATAAATATTTATTTAAATACATACATTTTTTTTTTCTAATCAAACTCCATTTAATTATCCTTTCTCTCTATTTAAAATTTTAGCATATCAAGAATATGTATATATATTAATTCTAATAAATTTTCTTTTATTTTTCTAACTTTCTAACTGCTGATATCTTCAATTTTCTTTTATATAAAATTTATATTGTAAATATTTTACATATTGAGCTCGAATTTAGTAATACTTTTTTATCTTAGCAACTGCATATTAAATTTTCTTCAAAGATTTGCAGGCTGCGCTTGAATCTTGCATCAAATCGAGCTAGTTTATTAGTTAAGCAAATTAAATCTAGTATTTAATACTAAGCTTAATGATAGTTTAACGAGCACTAGTAGCTGCTAGGGCATTCGACTCGTATCGAGTTAGTTTAAAATGTGGCTTGCTTTGTTTTCTTTAACAATATTTATTTGAATATAGAATTCTTTGTTAATTGTCGCACGTGTCATTGCCAGACGCTTTGGGCTGGCCGCAAAAAAAACTAAGCTCTTATATAAATATGTGTTGGAAAGTACATAAAGCGCAGCCTGCGGCAGCTGTTGGTGGCAGGCATCAAAACAACTCTCTAGTGCTGTCAGCAACAGTTGCCTCTGTTGTTCTACGAAGCGATGTTGCACATGTGTGCGTGTGTGTGCGTGTGCGTGTATGTGTGTGCTGTTAGGTACTATGTCAAATGCGAACTGTGCGTGACTCTGATTTCAATTTGCAGCTTTTGCTTGTGAAGCGAAGGGAGTGTGCCACGCCCTAAGCTCTGCATAAAATATGTTTTGAACTATCAAGAGTTTTTAGAGGTTAATTAGTAAATGTGTGAAAGTATGCATAAATTAACTTAATAATAAATTATTTTACAATTCCCGTTTCATATAAATTATTGAAAAATTTAATTTTCTGCTTGGCTTGACATAATTTCAAATAAAGAATAAAATAATATCACACAAATTAAATCAACAATGTGCTCGGCCCCAAGGCAAAATGTTAGCAAAAGAGACTCGAATAGGAAGAGGAAGAGGAAGAGAAGCGGAAGGCAGCTCGAATGCCTGGCTGAAAACTAATAGAATGCGCTTAGAGCCATGAAATGTTGCAGAGACGACGACGCTGGGGGAATATTTTTCTATAATATAAAAATTGCATTAGCTAACGAGTAAATTAAATGAAAGAGAAAAAAACTTGACAAATTGGCTTAATGCGGATTGGCATTTGGTCGTGGACGTGGCCTTAAAGTACACCTTTGATTACCGAATGCTGATAAAAGTCTAAGCTGTGATTTACTAACATTGCGTAACTAAGAGTTCCGTAAAAAAAACCTATCAATTAAAGCAATTGCGAGTAAAAGTGATGTATATGTGGCGTATACGTAATATTTAAAATGTTAGTAGAAAGAGACTAATTATTGCTAGATTTTTTTTTAACATAGTGCACATGTCTACATGTAGTCAAGCCACACGTGCACACACACATACACATGCAAGCACGCACAATAGAATCATGTTCTACGTAGCGTATGCGTAATATCTAATGTTTTAGTTGGAAGAGCTTTATTTATGTTTGGATTTATTGAAACTAAATGCAGTGTGAGCATGCATACAGACACACACACACTCACACACTCACATAAGCAAACAATAGAAGCAATGTCCACGTTGCGTATACGTAATATTTAATATCTAAGTTCGTAAAGCTTTATTAATGTTTGATTTTCTAAAACAAAATGCGAATCTCCCTGTAGAAACACACATAGACATACACACACACACATATCCACACTCACACAGCAACACAGAAAGGGGATAACAGAACGAACTGTTGCTTGGCTTAGCTTCAACATTTGTATGAAATTATCCTCTTCTTTAAGTAGTTGTTGCTTTTGCTGTTTGAAGTAGCCTTGCGGCAAGTGGCACTTACCTGAGTGGCTTGCCTCACGTATGAGATCATGTATAATTTCATCACGCACATTTATGCCCAGATTCTTGAGCATAAATTGCAATTCATTTGCCGTGACACGTCCATCCCGATTTCTATCTAACAGATCAAAGGCTGTGCGTAGATCTGCAAGAACATAAGAGTAAAGAAAAATTTAATAAAATAGAGATATATATATGTATATATTTACTAGACAACTTTAATAGCAAAAGCAAATGCTCAAACTATTCATATTCAGCCATTAGGCCCGCAAATGGCGAAAATACGCAAAACAAAAGAAAACAAAAAAAAAACAAATAAAAAACAGTCGTAAAATCAAGGACAATTCAGCTGAAAGTGCGTGATTTTCACTGGAAATTTAACTTACAACGCAAAAGCGAGGATAACAAGAATTCTTGGGAAACACAGAAAATGACGAAAATCGTTGCCACAGAAATTTTTATTATGTTTGCTCAGAATTGTATTGTAATTCAATTTAATGAATATGTTAAAGCGTTCATTTTTGATTGCATGAACTATATTGTTCATTTTACTCAGGAGTTCAGTTAGCTTATAAGTTTGTGAACAATATTTACTATTGAGTCGGAGAGATTTGGCTATGACAGCTGAAAAGAACTTGTTGTTCGTGAACAGCTGAAAATACTCAATTGAACTTTTAGTTCATAGATGATTAAATAAAATGAATCAGATGTTTGAATTACTAAGCATATGAAGAACTAAAAAAATGACAATAGTTCATTTCAAAATGTCGTTCAACTGGTTCCCATGCGAATATTGAATAATGCTATAAAGAAAACTAGTTCATTTGAAAGATTCATTAAATAAAACAAGTTAATTTCAACTAATTCATTTGAACGATTCATTAAAGAAAACTAGTCCATTTCAACTAATTTTCTTTAGCTAGTTCATTTGAACAATTCATTAAAATGAACTAGTTTTCTTTATCTATTCAGTTTTACATACAAGTGCTGTGAGGAAATTTTCTGATCTTGAGCTTAAGATTAGAATCTTGAGGATAAGATAGAAAATATATACTATAATAATATAAATATTTTTATCGTTTTGATCGCAAGCTTTTCAAACTACCCTCGCCTATACATATACAATAAATATTTATATATATGTGTATCTGGCATCAATGCGATTATATTTCTGCCTGCTGCGTTGTTAAAACTTAAGCGGAAATTGCACACGCGCCAACTTTGAGTTTGCTCTCATCCAGCTTATAGCCATTCGTATGTGTGTGTGTGTGTGTTTGCCTGGTACAGCAATTAAGGCAGGGCTTTTGATATTGAAACGTTGGCCTTCCCAATTCGCATTGATTGCAAAATACAGTTTAAGACCCAGCTGGAAGGTCTTTAAAATGCCAATAGCTGAAATGCACTGTCAAATCGATCAAACTTGCAGTTGACTTAGTTTAATGGCACATTACATCCATAATTATGGAATCAAACAGCAATTTATGGGTTTCTTATAAAAATAAAGATTTTTAATTTAAGTTATGCATTAAAAAATAAGTTTGCTAAAGAAAATTATAAAAAATATAGAGAAAAGTATGAAATATAAGAGAAAAAAATGTTTGAAATAAATAACAAGAAAAATATATTTAAAAAAGGAATAAAACTATCAAAAATTATGCAAAATATGAAATTTTAAATATATGTACAATATATAATAAGACATTAACTAAATTAAAACTATATTTAGCTTGTATAATATGAAATATAAAATATTTTAATTTTTTTATTTACATTTTATACATTTAATTAAATATGTTTAATATTAAATATAAAATATAAAATAAATTATATAGTTTGATATAAAATTAGATAAATAAAAATTTAAAAATATAAATAAAATAGAATAAAAAAAATATATGAAATATTAAATTTAAAAAACATCATTTTTAATATATACATATAACATAAGAAAAATACAAATAAAATTATAAAATTATGAAAATTTTTTTAAAATATAATTCTCAAAATATGATAATAATGATAAATATGATAATTCTCAAGATATGAAATATAACATTTAAAATGAGCAATTTATATAATATTTAAAATAACAAATAAAATTAAACATTAAATTTAAAATATATAATATAAAATATATACATAAAATAAAACCTTTTTCGATATATAAAATAATATAATATATAATAAAATAAATATAAAATTTAAAATATGAAACTTTTAATATAAAATCTTAAATATAATACACAAGAAATTATAATGCCTTTTCTAAGAAAAATTATATAAAAGATAAAAATGCATTCAGCAAATTTCTCCATATGTTGCTTGCGAGTGTGTATGTGTATGTGAAGTACTTCCTTTTCCAGCTTAACACATACACACATACTAGAGCACCCACACACACACAGTCGGAAGTGGCTTGTGCAGTTGTTTGTATGGCTTGTAATTGCGCACGTGTAACTACCTCACATATTGACACATTGACACCAATATTTCGCACAGCAACAGCAACAACAATAGCAACAACAGCTATGCTAGAGTATGACATAAGAACCTAGCATGGGGTTGGCTTTTAGCACATTTGTCAGATATTTCAGTTTTTCCTTTGACTTTATGCACTTACTTAATGCACAAGGCAACATTTTGGCTCCAAAAACTAGATTTTGGGTATAGTTAGGGAGAGCTCAACAGGAAGTGAAGCATTACGATTAATTACCCAAAATATGATATCTAAATTTGTTTTTATTATAAGCTGAACTCAATGAAAATAGTTAAACAGCTTATACAAATTTTGGAAAATATATGCGAGGGTAATCTGAATAATTTCTGAAACATTATGTGTTAACGTAAATAAATTAATCATTTATTAGCTTTACTATATAATCGGAAATTTGAAACAAAAAAGATGTTTTCTAAGTTTTTTTTTTAAATTAGTTAGTAAAATTGTAGACTACCCTCGTAAGTAACAGCCAGACAGACAGGCTGGCGTGGCTGACGCTATCAAGCATATATATGTA
The DNA here is from genome assembly GCA_035045545.1 of Drosophila gaucha. NCBI lineage: Eukaryota > Metazoa > Arthropoda > Insecta > Diptera > Drosophilidae > Drosophila > Drosophila gaucha. Next base: position 3,739,414 of record JAWNOY010000222.1, read on the forward strand.
TATTATGTCATATCCGCTTGTCTATATGTCCGTTTGCCCCCCTGTTCATCTCTCTGCCCATCTAAGCTTCTGTTAAAAATGCTTCAATCTCGCCAACTCTAAGACTTAAAGACTTGAAATTTGATATATAAATGCTTGTATGCATTACGCATTACAATCCGTAATCGCATTTGAATTGATTTATATATGAATATAATTTATTTAAAGAATGAAGGACATAACTCGAAGACTTTAAAGCTACAGAAATATATTTTGATATATAGTTTAAGGGAATAAATTTATATAAAATTCGACTTATTACTAGTTTTTTCATATTATAAGTACATGTAACGCCTGTGCCTATCTCATTTTTCTAGAACAACCTGCATTAACTACTCTATACACGTAAGAACGTTTCAGTATTTGCTACCGACTGCGTGATACTCTGTTCCTTGTTAGATTTTCTTTAATTTTTACTTGAAATTGTCATCTGAAATTGTATCTAAAATATTTCATTTTGTGAATTAAAAAAAAAAAATAATAGTATACAAATAGTTTGACAGCTCTCTCAGTTCATATAGGATATTCGTTCACCAAAATATGGGGCCGGGTGTGTCTCAGTGGGCTAGGCATTAGGTTTAGCAATTCAGAAGAAAACACACCCGGTTCGAATTCAGGACACACATCGGACGGATACTTAAGTTTAAATTTAAAGTGAAGGTTAAATTTGAAGTTATGAATAAATTTGATGTGAAGTTAAAATTTGAGTAAAGTTTAGTAAATCGGTATATCATGCTCTTTGAAATGTTTGGTTTGTTTAAAAGTGAAGTCGTCGATGAATTTTTTTCCAAAACAGAATTCGTTTTTTTTGTGCTTTGGGTCGAGCCCAATAATGTAAAAAAAAAACAAGAAAGGAGAGAGCTATCGTAGTTGAATTCTCAGTAGAGGCAACCGACAGAAATCTTAGTGCCCCTAGCAGACATATGTCAATGATTTTAGGTCAATCTAAGCGGAAAGTAAACAGCAACTAATATGTAATATAAAACTCTAGCTCTAAAACTGTAGAATATACAGTTTTACATGAATTTCTACGCCCCTGCGCGTGGGGTTTCCTATAAATTTTATATAATCTCGAAAGAATGTTAACATATGCCTACCTGCCAAACTTGGATGTTTTATCTCTAAAACTGTCGAAGATACAGTCTAATTGGCGTAACTATATATACTATATCTTTTTTTCGGGATGATCTAATAAAATATATATTTAAAATTGCAAGTCCCTAGTTCTTGCAGCGGTTATAGGATTCATACAAATCTGTACATAGAAACTTTCGAATTTTTGCACACCCAGGGTGCGTAGATATACATATCATAACCTTTTGTGTTGGGGTATGTACACGACTAGATATGTATGTCAAATCCTTCTGCTTAGATGGCAATAATGCCGATAACAATAGCATTTTTTTAAAAAAGTATATATAGTATATATTGCAAATTTCAAGTTTCTAGCTTTATACAAACAGACGGACAGCCGGACGGACAGCAAGATGGACATTGCACAAAATCAATATACTCTTTTTCGCTTTGGGAACAGAGTATAAAAACTGTCACATTTAATGGGCAGTTAATTATACACGTGATGGACATGAAATAAATTGGTAAGCAGCGAAAGGCGGAAATGTTTGCTAATTAGAGGCAATGCCAATCGTTTAACCGTCAACTGTCAAAGTTGGCCAAGAGGACAGGCGAAACGGAAGCCCTGCACCTGTTAAATAGTTGCTCCCTTCCTTCAGTGTGCTTGTTCGACTGTCATTCAGGGGTTGTTGTTGCTGCTGGCTTGACAACCAGCCAAATGGCCAACGAGGAACGGAAGTGTTGACGCTTGCAATTATGAAAAGTTTTTAATTGCGAAATTAAATCAGGGCAAAGACAAAGTTGTGGCTTCTTCCTTTGCTCACCGAGGCAGAAGGTTTTGCAATCTGTAAATGTCGCAACGACTAATTGCAGCGACCACTTGACAGCTTTACCAGCAGGCCAAGCCCCTACTTCAATTCGCCCTACTCATATATTTACGATGCTGTTCAGTTGGCTGACAAAGCGCCTTGAAATTTGACTCAATTTTCTGCTGTTGCAAAAGTAAAAGTTTTTCTTTCGCATAAACATTTGTTGTTTGTTTTAACCGGACCCCTCCTGTCTCGCAGTCTCTTTGTTTAAGTTTTTGTTTCTTTTTTCGCCATCGAACTTGATAATTGCATCAAGGCAACAAGCCATGCTGGCATTCCGGCATTGCTCGAGGGTCTCATTCGGTTTAGTCTAGGATTTCGCCAATGTAATTGAGTTGCAAAACTTGCAAGTTGTTGCATGTGCGCAGAGGAACGTAAATAAGACGTAAACAAGGCTACAAACTTGGCAACTGTTAAAGTTTTTGCGTATGTTATTTACCAAACAGAAAGGCAACTACAAGGCGCAGCTCCTTTGATAAAGAAAAATAACAGTTACAATATATATTCTTAATCTTGTTCAGTTTTATCTGAGTTTCAAACTGTTTTCTTAAAGCTTGTAAAGAATTGTTCAACAACTCGATGAGCTAGTTCAATATTGCATTTTCGAGTCATGACGATTCCCATGGGTTAGTTATTGCTCAGGATCTACAGCTGAGAAGCTGAATAGTAGTCACTCGAACGTCGGAAACATTAAAAAATGAATAATTAATAAGAAATGTTATAATTGTGCCGGAGTATCGTTCATACAGAGCTAAACTCTGTCGTTCACTAAACAACTAGTTCATTTGATGAGTTGTTCAATCGAACTTATTGTGAACAACAATTACAATCATCTCTATCCAACTGAAAAGGTAGCTCAAAGAACTGGTGAACTTGTTCAAATGAACTTATTCTTATCAACAACCATGAACCACCTCCATTAAACACAAAATCATTCTCTGATTACTAAAAATGTAGCTCAAATAACTAGTGAATTTGTTCAAAAGAACTCAAAAGACTTTTACTGAACTAAAAATCACTTCTCTATCAAACACTAAAATATTTTTACTGATCACTGAAAAGTTAGTTCAAATGACCTAGTGAACTTGTTCAAATTCAAATGAACTTATTCTTATCAACAACCATGAAATCTCCATTAAACAAAAAATCATTCTCTGATTACTAAAAATGTAGCTCAAATGAACTAGTGAACTAGTTCAAAAGAACTCATTCTTATCTTGTTCAAAAGACTTTTACTGAACTAAAAATCACTTCTCTATCAAACACCAACATCTTTTTACTGATCAAAGGTAGCTCAAATGAACTAGAGAACTTGTTCAACGGAATATATTTTTATCCACAATCAACAAATTTTCATCAAACACACAATCGTTCACTGGTTACTAAAAATGTAGCTCAAATGAACTTGTTCAAAAAACTTTTACTCAACTAAAAATTACTTCTTTATCAAACAACAAAATCTTTTTGCTGATCACTGAAAAGTTAGTTCAAATGAACTAGTGAACTTGTTCAAAGCAACTTATTCTTATCAACAACATCAAATCTGTATCAACCACCAATATCGTTCTCTGATCACTGAACAAATTGTTCAAGTGAACTAGTTGAGTTGATCAATTCAATGCCGAACAACAAGCATCACATCTATCTCGTTTCCTGATTACTGAATAAGTAGATCAAATGAATCACTTGATTTGTTCAATCGAACCTTTCTATCCAACTCCAAAATCTTTTACTTATCACTTAGTAAGTAGTTCAAGTGAATTAGTTGAGATGTTGAATAGAACTAATTTTGGACAAAAAATCGCCACATCTCTATCGTACACTTCTGAAAAACAAGCAGTACATCTATATCAGGTATTCAAATGTACTAGTTCAGTTGTTCAATTGAACTTATTGTGAACCGAAAACCATAACGCTTCTATCAAAGACCAATATGACGAACCTGCCATACGCTTTCCAACACTTGAAACGTGCCTAGTTCAAGTGTGCGTCGCTCTGTCATCAACTGGAATTGAAATTGAAACGGAAACGGAAACGGAAACGTGTTGCGTGCTGCGTTTGTCATATCCATCATAAACATTCTTCCTGTTGCCAATTCAGCCTGTTTGCCCTGTCAAATGAATGTGGAGACATAGTCCTTATGTTCGCCGAGGACATTTTATTTCGACATTTTTATTCAATTACTTTCGGCATGATGAGCAAACCACATTTGTTAACACATAAAGTGAATGCCAAAATAACATAGAAATTTTGATAGAACATTTTTATGTGTAATTGCAATTAACCCGCTTGTGGTTCGGCAATAAACAAAACAAAAATGTTCGCATTGATTAGATTGGCAAATGCCTTTAAATGAGTTTTTGCCATGGGCTGCGTGGGCGGTTTGACTTATTACTCATTTCTATTTTCTTCACTTGGAATTTACCGTTCGTTAGATTACTTTGAAGTTTAACTGAACATTTTCTTGTGGCTCTTTTGGTTAGCAGTTGGAACTGTGGTTGAAGTTAACTTTTAATTGAGTTATAAATTTCACAAATAACTTTTATAATTAAGCTTAAAATAAAATTGTCGTAAATATTCAGTCTAAGTAAAATGAAAAATTGATTCTAGAATTATAGGAAAAAAAATGTTAATTGAGTGCACTCATATTAACGGAAATGATATTTCATATGATATACTATGTGTGTTAAATTAGTCGACAAATTGTTTCTTTTTTTACCCATGTGCTATCGTTATTTTGTAGTCACATGTGATTCTAATAACGTATACTCGATAAGATATACATGGTATCGACCTGCTATACATACATTTTTATACCCTTGCAAAAAGGGTATATTGGTTTTGTTTAGCAATTTGCAACGTAGACAAGGAAACATCTCCGACTATGTGAAATATATATATACTCTTGATCAACACGACGAGCTGAGTGCATATAGTCGTGTCCGTCAGTCTAACCTCCTGACCGTCCGTGTGTCTGCCCTTCCGGCCGTCCGTCTACTCTGCCGTCACTCCGTACCCCCATCGTCCATCCGTCCGTCTGTCTGTCTGCCTATCCGTCAATCCTTCTGTCCATCTAGCCGCCCGTCTGCTCGTCTATCCGTCCATCTGTCCGTCTATTCGTCCGTCTATCCATTTGTTCATCCATCTGTCCGTTCTCCCAAAGGATTGCATATTTCGTTTTTATTCGGATCGGAATACTATATCATATAGCGCCCTAAGGATTGATTGCGTCAAAAAATTATTTCTATCTATCTCTAACTTAAATACCTATCTCTAACTTAAATATCTTATTATTTTTAAGGGTATACAAACTTCGGCACGACCAAACTCATTCAACCCTCTACTTATCATTTAGCTCGCAATAGTTGTATGTTTGTATAGATCGATTGAGTGTTTCGACATAATTACACATAATTTTGTGATACTTTGCAAACGTTTATTATTAAACATTTTATTACTTTTATAAACATATCTTAAATAAGAAATAATATAACCAATTATCGTTCATACTTAGCTCACCTCGCACTTGACTTGCGATTTCTTTGTGATCCATTTATATATATAATGATATATATAATGTTATATAGTATTTATAGCTCGCGGTTCTTTGCGTTATGTATACAATTCTTTTTAGCAATAATATTCAGTTTTGCGAATGTACTTTTCGGCCAATGTGACGTATGAGTAATATTTTGGTTCTTTTCTTTTACTATTTACGCGTTCTACTTTCTTAGTTCTTTAGCAAAAGTGTGAAAATATTATGATTATTTGTATTTGTGGCAGAGCATAAGCAGAAGTCATTCCGTATGATTCTGTACTATAATTAAATCAATTATGCATGGATTTTCGTTGAACTTTCACGCCTTTGACCTGGCAACGCATTTTAATTACAATTAATTACATACGAATCAGTTCTAATTGAGGTCAAAGTGCCAAAAAGGGGTCACGATGTCTGCCTCAACTTGCTGACAAGCTGTGTGGGTGTGTGTGTGTGTGGAGAGTCTTTAACTAATCAAGCCAATATGTTTCTTAACTTTTCTCGTTCAACTTTTCTCGTCATTAATTAATTTCTTAATTTATGTATTTGTCTCTTGCCTCAATTAAATTTCTTAATTTTTATAGCTTTGCTAAAGAGTCGCTGAAAAAAACCTGAACAAACATCATAATTTTCACTTTATGAAATGAAATTGGAAACCCAAAAGAAATACTCTAAGGGTATGACATAACGGTCTCAGCTACCGGGTCTCTGGGCTGCAGGCTGCAGTTGCAAGGACACAGGAAAACTGACTAGCGAAAATATCTCAAATTCGCGCCATTCATAAACATTTGAATGCCTAAACATACAGCTACGAATCAGTGTGCAGCATAGGTGTAATTTTTTTAAAACTTTAAACAATGCAAAAAGAAATATGGGAAATACCAACAATGACAAATTGCTTTGCTCTGACAAACACTTTTTTACACGGCACGCTAACGGGAAATCAGATTTCGAGTCCACTGATACCGTTAGACCGATTGAAAGATAGCACACGAACAGTTAGTTAGTTGTTGTTAGTTGGTTGTTTGCTTTGCTCCGGGTACGTGCTGGGACGCCGCTGGATTCAGAGTGTGTGCTGTTCACAAGCGCGTCGACTTCGCAACTGAACTGCTGACCGAAGCGAGGCGCGAAGTGTGTGCCGAAGCGAGCCGAAGTCTGCCGTCGGCATTGGCAGCAGCTTCGGGTCGTCGGGGGCAGCGACGCGTCGCTTCGGACGAATTTCATTCATTCATCGCTAGGCAACAAACGCTGCAGCTCATCATCGGCTTGTTTTGTTTTTGTTGCTGCCTTTGTTTTTATAACGTTCTTCTTTAAAATGTATGCTCTCGCTTCATACTCTCTTTCTATATATGTTGTTGTTTTGTTTCCCCTTGCTGTTTGTTTATCTGTTACAGCGGAAAAGTGGACTGGAACAACTGTTTGTAATGGCGCGTTCACGTGATAAATTCTTTATGTTATTTTTTGTGCGCATTGGTTATAAAGGACTTTGTGCCTGTTCATTAATGTTCACCGTTATACATTTAATTTTTTTTAAGAATACATAAGCCTTAGTTATTCTATATAATTAAATATAAAATATAGAATATACTTTGCACAAAATGTAATCACAGCATAAGCTAACTTCAATGACACACAAAACACCCTGTATTTAGCTGTGGCCCGTAGGCAATCACATGCAAGGAGATGCTTTCCAATGACCTTGTCGGCCGCAACCGCGAAACATAACGGCTACAGGCACCAACCACCAAGTGCAACGAGTACAGTGTGCAACCGAAATCAACTCACTATCTCGCTCTAACACGTTATGCTTGTCTGTGGCGTTGTGCAGGGGTAAAGCCAAAACTTTCATTTGGCGCTCTCTCTCTCTCTCTTTCCCCCTTTCAAATGGCGGCCATGTGTTGGCTCAGCGAATATGTGGAACAAAACAAAATGTCGGAAAACGAGTTGGTAGTGTTGGCCGCGGCAGCGGCAGGAACAGAGGCTGGGCAGCGGCAGGCAAAACTGTAAATCTGTTTTGAAGTGTTTTTTTGTGCGAAGCTGGGGAAAAGCGGCACGTAACGGTTTATGCAACAATTTGGTTGCTTTTTATATAATACACCAATAAATTGAACATTTAATTAAGCTGACAATGCGTCTGCGTAATTCAGCTAAGCCCCGCTTTTATATAAATATAAATGTATATATGTTATGTAATCAATTTAAAGAAAATCCAGTTGAAAGCCTTAGCTATTTATCCAGCCGTCTTTATCTTTGTTTTAATCAACGCCTGAAGTTCAGTGAACTCGGCTTAGCACACAACTTTTTAATTAATATTAATTACGAAAAGTTGGTAAGATAAAGAAAACAGTAAGGGAAAACCACATGAAATACAAGTTTGTTTAGCAGGGGATATTCCATTCCCTCTTCAGAATGATTAAAGGCACAGCTCATTGCAGTTTCATCATGAGTGCGGGAGTGAAAGGGACAGCTGTATTTCTGCTGTAGTCACGCAGCAGAACAACTTAATAAGGTCACGTGCCAAAAGTCATGCCGGGGAGTTGAGCCAGGTCTTAAGACTCTATTTAGTTGGCCTTGAACATGTATACGAGGGTGACTTCAAATATTTGCCATAAAGAAAAATAGATAGTTAGGAAAATATAAACTGTACATAAATTAGCTTAAATTTTCTGAATAATCATTATAATAAACAATTATTTATTTATATTTTTGTGTTTGAGCTTTTTTCGAGAAGCTTTCTGAAACTTCACATATGCACATATGCATACATATGTATATGTAATCAAGAGTGGGCGCAATATCAAAGTGTTTAATGGCTGAAACGTGCACTTGGCTAAAAACCACTTCTGACCAGGTCAATAGAGAAAGGACATGCGACAAGGACATCACGCTCTATCGCCCAAAAAGCAAATATTGTCAATATGCATATATTATACTGAAATATATTTGTTCAATATTTTCTGGTATATGCAATTTAAAGTAACATAAAATACTTTAATAAGGTTTTCTATATTTTTTTAAAATAAGAAATTTAAATTTATGTAAAAAAATTTTAAATATTATTTTAATATATTAAACATATTAAATTTGAAAGTAATATTAAATATGTAAACATATTTTTAAGTTTTTTAAAACTTAAGATTAAAACTTATATAAACTTCTTTTTTATATTTTTGGTATATTTGTGAATAAAATTAATATAAAATATTAAAATATATTATAAATATGAACAAAATAATATTAAATATTTTAATATTTTAATTTCACATTTTTATTATATACAATTTATGCTATAAATATGATATAAAAATATTAAAGTATTTTTTATTTTACTAACATATATATATATTAAGTGTATTTGATTTTATACTTTAATATTTTTTGAAAAATAAATATTGTTTTTCTCTTAAAGTAGTTTTAGAGCTCTGTTTAGAATTTATTTGAATTTTCCTTTCGCATATTTCACAGCAGCCGCTTTGACACTTGCAAAAGGAAGAAAACTGTCTCATTTTTCATTTTTTCTTTTAATTATTTCAGTCTTGCTCGTAACTCAGCTGAGGAGAAGTCTTAAAAAAATTAAATTGGAGCAAAAAAAATACGAGTTGCGTAATCATAAATCAACAGATGCGAAAAAAAGAGGCGTGGCACAAAAAAAAATGTCGCTGTTGCTATAGCGCTTGTCACTTTCCATCAGCAACAAATTAAAAGGCAAACAGCAACTGGCGACTCTCAGTGTGTGTGTGTGTGTGTGTGGGTGTGTGTTTGAGGGTGTTGGCCCAGTATAGATATAAAATTGCTGGCTATAATAATTGCGTTGTGTGGGCGTGTTTGATGACAAAATGTTTAATTAGTTTTATTTTTTTATCGAGACAATAAATCGACATTTGAAATTAAGTTACAATCGCTAGAATTGTATAATTATTTTTAAATTATAATTAGTTTTAAAAGACATATAATTTAGATAATTCTCTTGATGATTCCGAAAGTAAAGATCAATTTTTGGGTTCTGTTCAGAGAAAAAGTTCTAGCTGGGAGAACTTGATTTGCTTGCTAAGTTCTTAGCAATTTATCTCAGTGTATACACTTATGAGTTATACTTCTAGTATATACATATGGTATAGACTAGAGATGGGCGTCGGAATTGGGATTTTCGGGACTCGAAATTGTCCCGAAACAATTTTCGGGCTGGTTGGGAAACATTCTAAAAAATTCCAGGTAGGTCGGATAAGTGCTTGATCTCTACATTAAGGTGACATGGTAAGAGATTCTAGAGATATGGTTATGAGCAGAGGTGGACGTCGGGATCGAAATTTTCGGGTCCCGCGGATCCCGAACGGGTATCTCTGAAATGCCGCCATCTCAGAGCATATCTCTAGAATTTAAAATATTTTCCAACCAATTTCGGGTCCCGAAAATCCCGATTCCGACGCCCATCTCTAGTATAGACTATATGTTTACCATATACATATGTATATACCATAATTAGTTCATACATATGGTATATACATGATATATATTTCACTATATATACAATACCATATGTATACACTATGTATATTTAAATGTCAAATCTCTTTTTTATATGCTAGCAAAAAGGGTATATTAAATTTCGTCAGAAGCTTGCCAGGCATAGAAGAAAACATCTCTGACTGTATAAAATATATATATTTCTGATTAGCACGAAGAGCTAAATTTACTTAGAGATGTCAGTACTTCCAAGGCTTTAAAGCTTTCGTGCTGAAATTTCCCACATAGGCTTGGCTTTACTGCAGGCACTATTTATCTGGGAATCATTCGGAACGGACACCTATATCAATTAATAGGTTCACAGAAATCGTTTCATCAGGAAAACTTTTATGTTACTTGATCTTGAAAATCACTTTTGTATATTTGGATAACATTTTGAATTTGCAAGAGGTTTTCATATTTAAGTATATAAATAAATAAAATATAAAACCATTTCTCCAAGTGTATGGACACAGAACTGTATTAAACACTAAAAACATTTGACAGCAAACAGGACAAGTTCACAGTCTGTTGCTATATTTCTTCTCGAAGTTCGAGGAAAGAACCTTAAAGATTTGCAAGAGCAATGAAAATTTAGCGGAAAACTTTTCCTCTAAAGATTTCAAGCCGTTAAGCGAGGTATTAAATATTTATTCGATTGAAGGCGCACTTCCCACTTAATTAGTTATTTGACATTCGAAATTAAATTATTCAGTCACTCACGCACTTATTTTGCGATTGTGATTACGAGAGCTCACATTTGGCAATCGACATAAGGTTTATTTTAATCGACTCTTAGACTGAAGTCCACACGCGTTTACTGTTAGAAATACCTTTTAAGTTATTGACTTACACTTATCATCTTTGCTCATATTTATTTTTTATTTCTTTATTGCTTCGACAATAAATTCTTGTTTTTCTTATATTATCAATCACTCAAACGGCACATCAAAATTGATTGATGAAAACTTAGGCTGCTGAAGAGCGGATCATATTGTTGTATATAGTCTGTTGGTTCTGGTTAAGGCACTGGAACTGTAAGTGCTCCGGCTGAAATGCTAAAGCCCCAGGCACGATTTATCTACGAAACTCCAAGATAATGACTAAAATTTTGTTTTTGGACAACACCAAAGAGAGAGCGAGAGAGAGAGAGAGAGCGCGCGAATGTTTGTGTAGTATATGTTATATTGTATTATATTTCATTTTTGTGATAGGCGCACCTGGAGATAACTGCAATAGTATTACGAGAACGCACACATTTTGTTCCGTTTTATCAGTTCGAACTTGTTGTCGGGTGTGGAACCCGCTGATTTCATTAACTGTATGAATGTAATGCAAGTAACTAACTGATATACCCTCTATGTGCACACACACATATATATCTATATATTCTGTATGTCGTAATACTATTTGCTATATTGCTTTGATTGTCGCCTTTTATTTGCGTTTGCTTGTTTCTTTTATTTTGAAGAGATTATGAGATACGCGAAGCCTTACTCCAAAAAAGAAGACAAGTGTTTCGGATTTACAAGTGGGCCTATCTCTATGCTCTACATTCGATCGGCCTTTCAGTTTTAATTGAAAGTTCAAAAGATGATATGATGTTTGATTATGGGATTGGAAAAGCAGAATTGTAGTGGGTGGAGTTTGGTAAGATAAAAATAAGATATGCTGATACTCTTTAAGCTCTTTCCTGCAATAGATCGGTCCTTCAGTAAAATATATGGGAATAGAAAGAAAACTTGATTATGATCATACTCATCATAATCTTCATATTAGCCTTTCCGTATGATATATACTTTACTGATGATTGGAATTTCAGTCAGATATATAGTTACATAGATAGGGAATAATTTATAAGATACAAATGAGATATAGAGTAAGCTAAATTATTGTTGGCATAGTTTTTTGATGATACTCTTTAATCCCTTTCCTGCAATAGATCGGTCTTTTAGTAAAGTATACGGGTATAAGAGGTAAACTTGATTATGATCATACTTTTCATAATCTTCATACTCTACCCTACAATATATCAGTATGATATATTAGATAGGTAGGATTTATTAGGTATAGAGTAACATATATGATATATAGCCTTGTCTCTTGAAATTTCAGTTTTCATGATGATACTTTACTGATGTTACATATATAGAGTATAGAGAAGTCTATAGTCTTATTATTCAAAAATTTCAGCTTTTATGAAAAAAACTTGATTTCGTTCATACAGTATATAGTAACTCGCAATTTCAGTAAGATATATAGGATATAGCGTAGCATATAGAGTTCCTTTATCTATTGTAAGCTCACTTTACATCATGATATTTTACAGATAAAGATAATTTTATACAGATTTTTTCAATATGTTCATACTCTATACACTCCACCCTATAATAAATCGGCACTTAAACAACATAAATGAGTTATATGACGTAAACGAGCAATTATCATACAATGAATACCCTACCTTAAAAGAGCTCGGTCTTTTAGTAAGATATATGAGATATAGAATAATTGTTGGTAGACTTGCATATGATGATACTCAACGGATTGTACCTTAAAATAGAACGGCCTCTTTGTAAGATATGTGAGGTATGTGGCGTAAGCTAGCTTATTATCATACTTTGAATACTTATGAATGCCCTAAAAAAAGCTCGGTCTTTAAGTAAGGTATATGAGATATACAGTAACTTAAACTATTCTTGGTAAACTTAGTAAGTTTAATGGAATAAGGTACAGATTGTACATTTAAATAGATCAGTCTTTCAGTAAGATATATGATTATACTGTTCATACTCTACCCAACAATAGATCGGTCTTCTAATGATAGATCGAAGATATATGAACAACACTCGACTATTTATTATATCTGTCTATTAGTTTTAATTAAAAGCTTATGAAAATTGAAAGATAAGAGCAGCTTTGACAAGAATATTTATATTATAGATAGAGAAGTTAAGGAAATAGGAATGTGGCATAGAGTACCCAAAAATAAACTAAGTATAAGTTTTTATGATTCATATAAAAGCCAAATTCAATCCAAGCCATGTTATAAACGTTAAGATCTATATAGAGCAGTTTCTTAAATGTTTGCTTGTCTTTTAAATTGTGTCTTGTCTTGTTTTCTAATTGAGTTGCCTTTCTAGAAGTCATCTTAATTTGATAAGACCCCAAAGACAGCGGAGCAACACTTTGCCAATATTTGCTGCTGTAGATAGCTTATAATATACACGCCTTGTTCTTTGCTCACGTTCATAGATGAGTAATGAGAGCAGCAGAGTATTTGAGCGGCGAGCAGACGATGTCACTGAAAAAAGCTGAAAGTTGAAAACAAGATGTGAAAAGATCTGCGGGCTTAACACAGCTCAAGGTATGCATGTATATAGACACCATATATAAATTTCACTTTGTTGGCACTTGACTTAAGAGATTTGCCCACGCTCTGTTTATAAGCCGCGTCAGCTACATTTTAGCCCAAATAAGATTTGTCACGTGATTTGCAGCAGAATTTCGCTATCAGCAAACGCGGAGGTGGACAAATTAATTAAATTATATTTTTCAGCTTGCGGATGTCTCGATTAGATTAAAGACGAAGACCTGGAAATAGAAATGGAATGGTGCCGCTCTTCAATCGACCCGCTAAATGTTTACTAAGCGAAAAGAAACCACATTTAATTTTAGCCAAGGTGTCACTGCACCTGTCCACGTTCGCTGCCAAAAATAAGCGATCTGTTTAGCAAACTTTTATAGCGCTGCAAGTGAGAGTGACACGAAAACAGCAGCAACAGCGGCAAACCATAATTCAACGACACGCAAAAGGCGGCCACAGCTAAATTTAGATAGGCTTTCAGTTCAAAAGTGCAAGAGATCCCGAAATAATGCAGCCTGATGGCTATATCACGTATACGTCATGTAAGAAATTGTCTAATTATTGGGTATTTGTCTAGACGAGCACTCGCTCTCCCTCTCTCTCTCTCTCTCTTTCTCTTTACATAAACTATTATATATTATATATGTATATATATTACGTGTGCTCGTTTGAGCAATTGTTTAGGCGAGTATCAGTCAGGTCTTTACTCTCTCTCTCTCACATTTTATCTCTCATTACTATATATATATTATATATTTATATGACACAAATCGAATATTTATATATATTACGTATAAGTAATATGATTGTTTCACTTATAGCTTATGTTTCTCTTTTAATATATATTCTTTATATTAATGTATTATTATTATTTATATTTTTAATACTTCTGTCTCATAAGTGCAAGAATACCCCAAATATATCTAATATGCAATGCAGTCTGATGGCCACATTACGTATACGTCATGTAAGCGAGCGGCTCATTATGGGACATTTATATTTTAATGTGCAGTTGTCTGAACGATCTATTCTTTTAGTCTAAAAACCTATTATATTATATTTATAACCATGTATGATAATAATTTACAAATTACGTATACGCCGGGTGAGCGATTACCAAGTATTAAACAGATCTTTCTTTAGATACATAAATTTTATATAGTATATACATATATATTATCTCTCTCTATATATTGTTTATAATTATATATACTAGAGATGGGATCGGGAAAGAAATTAGTTCCCGAAATCAATTTTGCCTTTTCCGCCCGACTGTCCAAAAAAATTTAGAACTCTTACAATAGATAAACTTTTTTATGTAAAATTATTATTTTCTAAAAATTTTCTTCTTTAAAATGTGTTCTCCTCTTTTCTTCGAAAATTCTTCTAAAAGTATAATAGTACTTGTTTAGGAAGCATTTATAACAATAGAAATTCATTGCATTGTTGTCAAAATTAGGTTGAACTTGATCTAAATAAAAATATATTTCCTCGTCAAAATCATTCTTCTGACCTTTGATAAATAAATAACAATAATAAATTAATATTCTTATTGTGAGCTGCGGGATTTTCGGGATAACGCCTTTATTCCGACCGTCCCGGACTTTTTTAAAATCTTTCCCATTCCGGGGATCGGGATCGGCCCGAAAACTTCAGAAAATCCCGATCCCGACGTCCCTCTAATATATATACATAAATATATAAATTACATTATTTGTATTTATCCAAAATATATTTATTTATAATTTTTATTTATAACTTTGTGCTTACCACATAATTCCACATCTGTAAAGGGTTTCTTTTTAACGGGCTATAAAATACAAAAAGTTCAAGTTAATAAATAAGACTCTATTAAAAAGGTAATATAATATTATTAACTGTTTACCTTTGTGGCACGTTTGCCAAGCAGCGCTGTGCCCAGCATCTGGAAAAAGTAAACAAATATGAAATAGATAAATATTATGTATATATTTTTGTAAAGATCTTATTTATTAGTAAACATTTTAAACACAGCCAAGCTAAAAAGTTAGTAGCATATCTAATTATCTTGCATACTTTTAGGAGCTGGCAATTAAAATGTTTCAATTAGGTTTCCTAATGCATCGTACATTGTTAAATTAACTTGGCCAAGCGTTGCAGTTCGTGTAGAGGCGTGTTTACTGTGCTTGGCTTCATTTGCTTTTATTTCTTTGTGTATTTTTGACATTTCGCTTATTACGTCGCTATTTAAGCACCCACAAATCGGTCTTCGTGTTTTTAGAGCTATTTTCATTTTACAGTAAATTTTATTTTCGTGTCAAGAATTTGCGGTATTTTTGTTATTTGTGCCCGAATCGAAAAGCACAGACAACAAATAGCCATAATTGAATCGATTAACACAAATCTTAAATACCTTAACTGTAAAATGTTAGGCATTTAAATATTTTATTCTATTTATTAAATCATATAATTTTATAGACATTATGCTGCAAAGTCCTCAGCCTCATCAGTATGCATGGAATAGTCTCCTATCAGCTCGTAGGGAAACCTTGGCCAAGGTTTTAGTTGGCGTCAAAGTGCATTTAATATGCCAAGACACTCTCCACTTTATCTCACGTATTGCAAGAGTTCAAAATAACAATTTCTCTTATACATTTATGAGCTGCCGACTTGCTGACAACTTTTTATGTAATTCAACTACTTTATGGAGACGTGGAACTGACTTTATGTAATATTTATGATGCTTATAATTTAAACTAAGCATTTGTTTATAAATTTGCAATTAATTTATTTACTATTCACTATCTGATATTTCTTATTCACTCCTATTCATTATTTTTAATTCTTTATTATTCATAATTCTTTTTTTTTCATTTTTAATTTTTTAATATTAATTTTTTAGTAGCAGTGTTTGTTTGTTCATCAACTTTATATATATATTGTTCATTATGCATAATTCATTATTTATCATTCATTATTCAGGAATCCGTATTCATTATTTGTTATTTATTATTCGTTATTCATTATTCATTAACCTGTATTCATTATTCATTATTCATTTTTTATTATTCATTGTGTCATTAGTCATTAGTCATTAGTCATTAGTCATTGGTCATTAGTCATTAGTCATTAGTCATTAGTCATTAGTCATTAGTCATTAGTCAATAGTCATTAGTCATTAGTCATTAGTCATTAGTCATTAGTCATTAGTCATTAGTCATTAGTCATTAGTCATTAGTCATTAGTCATTAGTCATTAGTCATTAGTCATTAGTCATTAGTCATTAGTCATTAGTCATTAGTCATTAGTCATTAGTCATTAGTCATTAGTCATTATTCATTAGTCATTAGTCATTAGTCATTAGTCATTAGTCATTAGTCATTAGTCATTAGTCATTAGTCATTAGTCATTAGTCATTAGTCATTAGTCATTAGTCATTAGTCATTAGTCATTACTCATTATTCATTATTCATTATTCATTAGTCATTAGTCATTAGTCATTAGTCATTAGTCATTAGTCATTAGTCATTAGTCATTAGTCATTAGTCATTAGTCATTAGTCATTAGTCATTAGTCATTACTCATTATTCATTATTCATTATTCATTATTCATTATTTATTATTAATTATTCATTATTCACTACCCATTATTCATTTTTTCATTACTCATTGTTCATTATTCATTATTCATTATTCAAAATATTCGTTATCCAATATTTACCATTCATTATTTACTATTCATTGTTTATTATTTATTATCATTAAATTTTCTATTTTCGCTCTTGAACTGTTTGAAAGAATAAATTGGCAGAAATAAGCTAATAATCGCTTTTGTTTATGTTAGTCGAGTGAATTTTCGTTTAAACACTGCATTTTTTTAATGCCAAAGAAAACATTGAGCAGCAGCCGCCTTGAACGGTCTTATGATGGGCAAAGTCGTATCGATTCGCATATTAAGAAGTCATTATATGATTTTTATTTTTATATAAAATATAAGTTTTTATAATATATTATATTATATTATAAGAAAAAACATTTTATCAATAGTGCTTGAAGTCTTTTTCTAGATTTATTTTAAGTGAAATTTTTAATGACAAGAACTCATATCGAAATGAATCGTTATATTGGTGTAAACCAGTTATAATTTAACATGTATTTTCAGATTTAAAAGAATATCAAGAGAAAGAAGAATTGTTTCTATAAAAACAGAGACCAATTCATCTATACAGAATCTCCAAATCTCTCATATTAAGAAGTGATTTAAAAGTTTTTAATGTTTAATCTAGCTACAATTTGTTTTCGATTTATTTTCGATTACAATGAAAGCCTTGACTGCTTTATGAAGTGCTAAACATGCCATTAAATCTTGTGCCAAAAGGTCGTATAAACATATTTATCCTTCTGGCAACAATTAATATTTACACACATATTTAAAATTTTAGCGAAACAGCTTTTAGTACCTGCTGCTGTCTCAATACGATTTGAAACCAATTTATATACATAACTAAATAAATATTTAAACAATTGCGGTTCGGGTTGGGTTCAATGGGGTTCAGGTTAGGGGAAAACTAGGAAGGTTTAGTTACTTCATGTGATGTGATGCTACTCACCTTTAGCTGTTGACGCAGTCCACTCATTGGGCTCATTCGAAATTGATAAGAGTGCAGAGGCAGACAGAGACAGAGAGAGCGAGAGAGCGAGCGAGAGAGAGAGAGAGCAGTCGAGCGGGGGTGGTGATGCCTGGTGTCGGTGGCGTATGTGTAATATTTATATTTGGCCTACTTTTTGCTACAGTTCGAATATATAAAACTTTGTGTATTTAATTATTTACAAATCTCTTTTTTCAATTTATTTCATGTTAATTACTTTTTTGTTCACTTTGGCAATTTGTTAAATTGCGGCGCGTGCAATCAATTAGTAAACAGATTTGCAAATCGCTGTTAGAAAAGGGAAAGCAAAAACTGTTTTTTGTTTTATTGCAAATTTCTATAAATAATCTATAAACAAATTGTTTAAGTGCACTTCCAATTGAAACTGTTTTCAGTTCCTTTTTATTACATTTTTTTTCAGTTCAGTTTTTGGATTTTGTTTCGAACCCGCGCGTTTTGCTTGGCGATCGTCTCGCAACGGAGTCTCAAACTGTATTGAGCATTTCATATGATCTACGAAGCCAGCCGAAATCTTGGCGAAACAACAACAACAACTCAAATATACACAAAATGTGGGCAACAAATAATAAAACGAAAAAAAAACAACAGCAATAAAATAAAATAAAATAAACTGAAATTGAAAACAAAAACAGCACGAAAAACCGGCAGCTGCCGTGCCAGACAATTTGTTGTTGCTTTTCATCTACTTTTTTTTTTTTTTTTCGAATCTTTCTTCTTTTGTTGTTTTTTCTTTCTAATTTTCATTTCTGATTTACTAAAATTTTTATTCTTTTATTTTCGGATTTTCTTATTTTCTTGTCAACACGCAGCGTACGTGCTTTTCGTGTGTGTGTGTGTGAGTCTGTGTGTGTGTGTGTGTGCGTGAGCGTGTGTGTTTTTCTTATGACTAGCCGGATTTAAAGCAGTCAACGACTAATGTGTGTATATCTGATAGATACATATATATATGTGTACATATATATACATATTTATATGTATATATGTATATATATATACATTATATTATGTATATGGGGCAGACATAAAGCATAATAAAGCTGTCCTGAAATACTTTCGTATCATTTGTATCTCACATAAATCCAGATTAAGAACATCACATTAAATTCGCAGCAAAATATACGTAAATATATGTATATATGTATATGTATATGTATATATCTGCTTGTCTTCATTGAGTAATTGATAGAATGATTGACAGTTTGACTAACTGACTTGGAGACTGTTTGACTTAAAAACTGATTGATTGAAAATTAGTATTAGAACTTATTTGATTTTGAATAAATAGATTGTCGGCTCTTACTGATGTTAGAATAGATCTCAATAGTAACTTTATGCAAGTTGGGTTGATTGAGTGATTGATTGGCTGACTAGCTGATAGAATGTTTGACTGGCTGTTTATAAAGTCAGCTGATGTGTAAAATTCGATGCTAAAGCCTCTGCAGAAATCTCTAAGGCATATCGATTAAAATCTACAATTTCTGATTAAAGAACAGACTACAATCTCTTCTATATATACAAATCTGCTAGTCATGATAATTTGAAAAGCTGATTGAAAGATTGATTGACTGTCTGCCTGATTTAAAAATGCTCTTTCAACTGATTTGCAAAGATCTATGTTAAATCCTATTTACAAACGTCTTGGACATATGGATTTCTAATTTCAGAACAGACAACAATCGTACCTATATGCATATACAGTCGAATCCTGATAATTCGTCCCCAGCTAAATCGAAAACTTCAATAAAAAATGCTGTACCTTTAAGAAACATTCGTTCTAATTGCTGTTCGAGAAATCAAATTCTTGTGTAATTCGTAAAACATGTGATCCGCTTGCCATTTCAAACTATCGAGATGAACTGTATATTATCTAATAGTCATGATGAATGTCTAATTGACAGATTGAATGACTCTCTTTCAACTTTCAACTGATTTGTAATGATTTACCTGAAAACAACAGCAGAAATCTCTAATCACATTAGATTAAAATCAATGAATTCATTTTGGAAAAAGCTTTAATCTTAACTACATACATATATATGTATATATATATGACTGTCATGATTGATTGACTGACTGACTTTTAGACTACTTAATTGAACTAAATGATTGAAGAATTTAGCTTTCAAGTGATTTAAAATGATCTATATGAAAGCCCCTTAATATGTCCCTAAAACGTAGACATAGATAGAAAAATTATTAAAATTTCTGATTTTAAAACAGACTCTATTCACGTATATAAATATATATATATATATATATATATATATTTATTTATCTGAGCATAATGATTGATTCTCTCACTAAGTGAAAAATCTCGCCTGCAACTGATTTGCTGTCGATAATCTAGACGATTTTGCAAAACATCAAGAAATATAGAATGACATTTACAATTTTTGATGTTAGAACAGACCCCAGAAACATAAATGGGAGCACTGCTATGTTTTTTTGATGACAGTTCATTCAACCCGGCTGCGTAAATAAAATAAATATGCTTGCATCATGCAGCATGCGAGTTAAGTGCGTTTAGGTTGTCAGCCTTTATTTTTGAGTGGCCTGCACTGCGTATGAGTTATTTTTAGATCAGCTGTCAAAAGGCTTTGCCCCACCTTCATTAAATATTGTTGTAAAGCACAATGAAACTTGGCAAAGTGAGAAAAAAGCGTGTGAGCTCTAAAAATTGACAGAAATTAACGAAAAAAAGGTGTTTGATAATGTTCATTAGGTGTCGCAACACTTGGCGTATGCGCAATATTACGTATACGCAGCGTTTCAATTGTTTGAAGGAGTGGCAACTAATGGAGTGTTTGATTTGCTTAATGAAGTATTACATATTATTATTATTTGTAGATATAAGTAAAGTGTTTTAGCATTTTATTTGATTTCTTAACAAAGGCCACTTGACTTTTGCTGGGCAAATAAAAATGGGAAGAGCTTTCATACAATGGTTAAATTATTCATCAGTCTACCTATTATTATATTCTTTGTATTATTCTAGTTAACATTTTCATTCTCTGATGCTAAATGTCTATATAAAATCAAACTAGGTGTCAGCAATTATTCTAGAGCTATAAAAAGTATTTACTTAATGTGTATTAAAAATTTTTTATCTGTTTATATATGTATACATATTTATATATTAGTATTCATAAAACGAAAAACAGCCATCAAAAATTTTGGCTTGTTCGACTTTTGCCAATGATTTATTTCCATCTCCCCCAGGCGCGCTGCTAATATGCGTTCAATGTAAATATTTACAGCGTTTATTTTTGAATATTTTACAAATTGTGCAAAATAGAACTAATATGTATGTATGTACAAGATAAATATGTTTATATTTATAAATATGCCTAATGAGCACGTTAGATAAATATTATGGAACAGCTTGTATATGCAAACATAAGATAAATCAAACTGTATATGAGGGAAATTATTACTTGATTGAGCCGCTGTTCACCGATTCCTATTGGTCAGTTAATCACTCTCTTCTGATTGGCTGTTGCATAGCTCAAACGAACGTTCATGAGTATAGAACAAAATGAATCACTCAAAACTAATTCACTGATCACCGAATAAGTTCACTAGTTCATTTTAGTAGCTCACTCAATTGAACTTAATCACACAACTCTAACCATACACACACACTATCATACACTCATACATACAGCTCGTACTTAAGTGAGGAAGTTGTTAATGCGAGTTAACAGCGCGTAAATTGATAGCATCTAAATGAACATGGGAAGCATTTAGCCAACGAATTAATTTTAACGAATATGTCATACATTTGTATGAAATCATCAACTCAAACATATATTTAGTGTACTATTCAATTATTTTCTAGAAAATAATACTTTTTAAGCTCAAGTGCATAGAAAATACAAAGTGCTTTGCCTACTAGTCAAGCTGCACTTACTGCAAACGGTTGCACACACTTTCCCGCTTGTTCAGCCAGATTGAAATTGAAATTGAAATAAAACTGAAAGTTGAATCCGTTTAGTATTTGATATAGATACGATACACGACGCTCATCCAAACGGCAACGCGGTCCAAACGCAAATGAGCATTCGCATTCGCATTTTGTCAAACGAATCTCTGCGCTGTTTTGGAGGCGGCATTAGCGTTGGGCGTGGCTGCGGGCGTGGGTGTGTAGCAATAACAAAAAGCAAGAAGGTGTGTATATATACATTGTTGTGGCCGAATGCATTGTTGTGGGTTTTTATTTGTCTCGCAGGTTTTTTTTTTTAAATTTTGTTTTTCGCTTTTTTCACATTAATTTTTAATTACTTATTTATTGCTAACAAAAAATTTCCCTTTTCAATTGAATTGATCGCAAACGATATAAATAGACATCATTTACATATATATAGAGAAAGTAAAATTCGGATTTAGATTAGACAAAAAAAAACAAATTTTCATTTTGATTCTAGGAATATAGCACAAACGATCTCCTATAGAAATCAATCAAAAGACATTACATTTGCTCTTTAGGCTTTGTTATACAAAGCATTTTATTGATTTAATTGGAACATGGCTTTATTTAAAAACATTTCCTATGTTAAAATTAAAAGTTTTATTTTAGTTGTGCGCTATGCTTTGTCACTATATACTACATACTTATTGCTATATAAATATATATCACAAATTTGGATATTATCTGGATACTAGTCGAAGAAAACCTACACATTAGTTGAATAAAAACAATGTCCTAAGTGTAATCCTATATAGAAGTGTAATAAAAATTTGTGTCCTGTAATGTGGAAGTATTTGGGTCTTCTTTCCTTTGATTCTAATTCACTTAAAGCTAATCTCTATTAAGCTTGAAGCCTAAAAAGCATTTCGTAGTAGTCTTAGCACTAATTACACATACATATATGCGACCTCTAGAGCAAACTGTTTTTCGTAACATACTAAAATTTCAGCAGGCAGCAAGATAAACACACACATACAAGCGGATGTAAGTGTGCGTGAGTGCTTGTCTCAAAAAGTTATTTACTAAGCTTAACAACACGTTGATGCCCTTCTCTTCATAAAAATAAAAATTGTGCATGAGTGTGCTAAGTCCTTTAACCATTTTTAACCATTCCCCACATAAAAGGGAGAGTGCATTGTTGCTTGTGCATACATACACACATATACATATGTGAAAGAGCAATTGAGAGTAAGCAAAAAATGTGAGTGGTAAAGTGCTATCTCGCTCGATCGCACTAGACTGTCCGATCCCAGTTCTCGTGGGAGAAAAAAGGACACGAGTATATAAAAGCTAAGATTTCTTTGTGTTGAAAAACTTTGTTCTAGAAGTCGCATTAATGTTTTTTTTTTTTGATTAGTGGTAGTAGTAGCTTTCATTAATTGTTTAGAGAGAGAGAGTATCACAATCTTACACCTGCAAATAGCGATAGCTAGCAGCTGAGCCGCTACGATAATTGCTCTCGCTTAGCTTAACATATTGTCCCAAGAAATTGAGTACCCAGGCGCTGCGGCAAATATTATGCAGATAGCCCAGCAGATATGGCGTTACTATAGTACCGAGAATGTAGGCCAATTGTGGTATGTGCTCCGTGTGCCCATAGAAGGGCCAAAACCAAAATCCACGTCGGACGGCGTCTCTCGTATGATGCGTAATGAAGGCACAGAGCAGAGCGCCCATTAACAAGCTGCTGCGAAAGTAATTCAGGCACGCGGTGCATATATAGAATAACAACATGGCCAAGATAATGCTGGAGCAGTGTAGAAAAGGACGACGAGCCAAATTGGTGGCATCCTGCAAAGGTAAAATGAAAATGATTTATATAATTGAAGGAGTTTGCAACTCACCTCCAAGTACAGTGAGCGCGCCTCAATGAAGTGATCCAGGTCAATAAACGAGGAAATCACAAAGCATGTGAAAATCAATATCCAGCCAAAAAGTTGAGTTGTTCGCTCATAAAACTGCATGGCAAATGCTATTCCCGTTAGGGCACCAATTGCGGCATGCGTTGCATTATCTGCTAGCGCCTTAAGCAGCGGATGCTGCGTGAGCTCTACAAAATTATCACCGAGCAGACAAGTTATGGTCACCAGTGTAGTGAGCACAATGCGTAAGTAGACCATTGTGTGACAGTGTGGCATCGATTGTACCTGCTCGTTGCTCTTTGCACCTGGCCCTTGGGTTACCTGCTCTTGAATTAGTTTTGGACGGCAGCGTTGAAGCTCTTTAGTAATTCGTTGTTTTTAATGTTTCGGCATACTGTGCGCATATTGCACAATCAATATTATTGCTTGTCAAATTGCAGTTAGAATTTCCTGTAAGTGTGAGTGTGTTAAATCTGTATGTAAATACAATTTGGTAACTGTTAAGCAATTGCGTGCATTTGCCTTTTGTCACTCACGTGTTTTAGCGAGACAACAACTGCAATGCAGTAGTGTGCGGCACCTCTTTGGGGGTTGCAAGAACACGTATACCATTACGTTCATTCTTTGATTCTGCAGCAACAACAAGCGGCATTTTTTGGGGTCTAAAGTTTGCCCCCTGAATGTTTTGATTTGTCGAACAGACGTGAAGTGGGAAGCAGCAGCAACAATCAGCTGTCACACATCTGGCAGCACTGCATCTGGTCACACTCCTCTCTGCTTAGCGCCGAATTTGAAGCTACTGAAAATGAGGTTAGTGCGTGTTTTAAATGTTGATCTGAAATTTAAGTCAATTTTGTGATTTATAAATTCAACTGGAAGTAGCAAAAATATCTAACATTTATTTGCTTTAAAGTATTGCCTCTACAATGTTTTGTTTTATCATACATCGCGGCATCAACAACGGTGTGCCAGTTGAACTACCAGGCGTCTGGCAACGCTGCAAATAGCCTTAGTCAGGCAACACTAAAAACGCAAGAGCAATTTGATGAGCGCCGTATTTAAAATTTAAATTTAGCTCTAAATGGTTTTACAGCTTTTTTTTCTACATGTTTTAACTGCTTATCTAAATAAAAAGCCAGTTTTATGAAATAGAACACTCGTGAATATAATAGAATTGATGTAGGCATGATGTAAGCAGAGCAGCTGTGGAATTTTCCATGCGCCTACGACATTAGCTAGCAAAAGCTCTCTCGTTCTTTCTTTCTTCTTAAGCTTGAGCACTTGAAAGAACAGAAGACGTACACACACATGTCTGAGCGTGTGTATTTGTGAGTAGTGATAACATCTCACCGTCTATTTATATTATATTTGGTTTTACTAGAAGCCCATACTTGATATTAAAATAATAATATATAACATAATATCTGATTTAATTACTTTTGCATATATGTAGAATGATGTTTAACTAAAATAAAAACAAAAACAATTCTTCATCTAATATTCAATATTGAATGGATAATTCTTGCTTTTAATAGCATGTTCCATTTTGATCAGCCGCTCCCCTGTATTATAGGTGTCCAGCACCTCGTGATCAGCAGCACTTAGCTTGAAATCGAAAATGTTGAAATTTTCCTCGATACGTTTCGGATTAGAAGACTTGGGCAGCGGCACAGTTCCAATCTCAATCTACATACATAATATATATATTAGAGAAAATAATCTTAATATTCTTTTTTTTTCTGTTTTATACTTACCAGATAACGCAGCACGACCTGCGCCGTTGACTTTTTGTATTTATCGGCTATGGCCTGCACCTTGGCGTCATATATGAAGCTTGGCTGCTTCTTGGCAGGATCTGGTCGGCCCAGCGGACAATAGGCAGTCACCACGATATTGTGCTTCTTACACAAAGCAATCAGTGGCTTCTGATTGAGTGCCGGATGACATTCGATCTACAGGTGAGATATGTTAGCTGTGACCTCTAAAAACATACAACACATAATAGAACAAACTTCACTTCAACTATTTGCTTGGCGCTCTCAACTTACCACCAAGTGGTCTCTCTCTTGCTTTCAATTTTTGTTTGCAATTTTAGCAGGCAGGGATATATGAACATATGTACATACATACGAACGAGGGCTCATACAAGACGGCGTCAGTGTGCGTGCATGCGAGTCAACGCTGTAATACCCTTCCCAACACTAATAATACCATGCCCTTTACTTTGCACGCATACTCGCACACAAACACACATTTAAGAGAGCGATTCAGAGTAAGCACAGGCAGAGCATCTATCTCGCTCGATCACACTGTCTTCAGGCTATGTTGAGAGCGCGCGAGGGATAAGGGATACGCGCAATGTTCTAACTGTTCCTTCTATGTATGTGTGTGTATGATTTAGTATAGTAACCGCAGTTGCCTAACCTGGTTATGAATCGGCTTGATTTTGCAGTTAGCCAAGAGACGCGTCAACTGCTCGGAATTGAAATTGGAAACGCCAATGTTTTTAGTCAGGCCAAGCTCAATTAGCTTTTCCATGGCACGCCAGGTGTCCAGGTAATCTACGTCGCTGTCAGAATGACACGATAAATAGATGATCGTAAGCGGAACTGTTTGACTTACCTCAGTTCCACCTCGCCTTTGGCATCGGTGGGCATCATGTCATTGTCGCCGCGATAGACATAGGAGTAGGGCCAGTGCATCAGATAGAGATCCACATAGTCGAGTCCAAAGTTTTGCAGCGTCTTGCGACAGGCATACTCCACCTTCTCCGGCTCATGGAAGTGGCACCAAAGCTATTCAAATATAAAACCACCTGTCAGACCTATCAATTAGACTGTTTATTGCTCACCTTGGTGGTTATGAAGATGTCCTCGCGCTTGACCACGCCTTCGGCTATCTTCTGCTGCACCGCCCTGCCCACCTCGCCTTCGTTCTCATAGAAGTAGGCGGTGTCTATGTGCCGGTAGCCGACGTCAATTGCATGCAGCGTCGCCCTCTCACAATCCCCGCCCAGCGACTGCGAAGCAAGTGAATTATCATTGTCAGTCTCTCTGTCAGCTGATAAGCTCTTTACTCGCTTAATCAATAGTCTAACATCTAACAACGATCTGGAATACTTGCCGTGTAGGTGCCTAAGCCAATCGTCTGGACTTGGGTGCCGTTGTTGTGCTTGACATACGAAGCTTTGCCCGCCGACATGTTGCGAATTCTCTGGCTGCTGCCGTTCAACTGTTGCTCGAAATGTGCAAGCGCTCTGCTTTAATACCCATTGCTCTCTGCTCTCCGAAAAGCTTTTCTGTGTACTAAAAAGCTTTGGTTTCTTGAGATTGATAGGAGACATTTTTAAAGCGCTACAAGTCATTAATTTTTACAATAATTTATTGTGTAATAGTGTGACTGGTGCAAATGCGAAACAATTGCAGTTTTAAGTTATCACAGTTCACAAATGTACTAAATAATACTTTGAATAATAGTTTAATTATTTTGACAGTATTTTTTTTTTTGAACAAAGATACTTACCGTCATTAGGGCAAATGGGCAGAAATTTCCATTGTAAGCGTCTTTCTTCAAAAATACACTTAAAATGACAATGAATAATAGGCGATTTTTTACAGTATTTTTGACTCAACAAAGCTTAACAGCATTTGAAATTCGCGCTAAGCGCCAAACGAAAACGTACTAAATAATGCATTTAATAAATCAATAATTTAATCAGTATATTTTTAAGTAAAAAGCAACAATAGGTGGTATTGCATGTGTCGATCCAAAATGTACTAAATAAGACATTGAATAATAATCGATATATTTTGCCAGTATTTTTTGGCGTTTCTGCGGAAAAGAGGTCTGCAATTCAAATTCAAAGTAAGCGCCAAACCAAAACCTACTACGTAAAGTAATTGATAAATAAAAGTATTTGAGAAAAGGAATTAAATAATACATTGTAAGATAATTGAGTTATTTGAAAAGTTTGTTTTTTTTGATTGCCCAAAGCTTTAACGCCTGAGTATACCGCTTACCGTTATAGCGAGCATGCGCAAGCTTTAGCAGCTGGAACAGTTTGGAAGCGAAACAACATCTGTTATTCAAAGTGGAACAATGTAAGAAGGAGTCGTAGTCCTTGCTTCCAACCATCGTCTCACATGCCAGCACATTTGGCCATAAGAAACGCACAGCAAAGGAATTTATTGGAATTTATTTAACTAGGTGAATAAATATATTTAGAATGTGAATTTTTATTAAGTTTTCTGGATGTATTATATGAAATGTGAATTTCGTGTGCAACTAATATTGAAATCAATTTGTTTTAATGTGTGTTAAGTGATTGATTATTTTGGCAAAACTATGCCTTAATGTTTAAAAACAGCATAATTAAAAGTTTTGCATAGAACTGAATAAAAAGACTTTTGTTGTATATCCCAAGTGTTTTTATCTATTTAAAATGTTAAAGATATATTTTAACAAACAATTTGGTTTAATTGCAATTAAAACGCGCAGTAGAAAATTATTTGTATTGTAAATTTTTTTTATAGTATACGCAGCACGCCTTAGATTGCGCATGCCCCAAACCCAGTCGAGGCCGAGACGCAGCAGCAGCAGCCGCAGCAGCAGCAGGTGCGAGAGCGAGGGCGAGGGCAACGCCTCGCCTGTTGTGAAAACTCAAGGCTATTTTCGAGTTAGATTCTGATTGGACTCCCACTTGGACATGGCGACCGTAGCACATGGCTGCAGCAGTCCACGCCAGCGCAGCTGCAATGGCAGCAGCTCACCTGGCGGCCATCACAGCTCGACGCCCGCAATGTACACAACCATGCCCAAATATACGCGCACTGCCAGCCAAACGTTGTATGCCACCAGCCAGCAGGTCTTTGCTGGCGCTGGAGGATCCGGCATGGAGGGTCAGTATAACGGTGTGTATATGCCAACTGCGACTATGTCGCAGCGTCCATTGTCGGCCTCCGCTTTGCCGGAGACATCGACGGGCTGCCGCAACTACTGGAGCCAGGGACAGGGTCAGAGTCATCCGGGACATAGCTCCTTCTATCACAGCAGTGGCAGGCACTACAACTACAACAAGCGCAAATCAGCCGTGGAACTGCTGGCTGAATCGAAGCCCTTCTATATCAAGTCCGATGCGGTTTTCGAGCGACTGCAGCAGAGAGCTGGAGCAGGCGCAGGAGTTGGAGCGGGAGCTGGAGTCGGTGTGAAGCGCGGCCATTACAGCTACGAGGAGCTGGAGGACAGGCGCTACATGAGTCTGAGCAGGCAGCAGCAGGTGCAGGTGCAACAGCAGGTGCAGCAGCAGGTGCAACAGCAAGTGCAACAGCAGGTGCAACAGCAGGTCATTAGATAAATAATTTAAAATAAATCGATTTTTTGAGAAAGTTCCTGATTTTAAATATTATTTTTGAATAACAAATTTTTAATATATATGTGTTTATTTTCTCAAAGTATTTTATAATTATTTTATTTTATTTTTAATGAATTATTAAAATTTTGTTTTAGTTCTAAATTTTATATTTATTGTTTATTTTTATATAAATATTTATATTGTTTATAATTATTAAATATTATTAATTATATTATTTTGTTATTAATAAATAATAAAATTTTAATTTTAAAACATTAATTTATTCTTTATTGTTATATATGTATTTATTATCATTAGATAAATAATTTAAAAAAAAATAGAATTTTCTGATTTTAAATACTAAATTTAATGGTATTATTTCTTTATAATACGCTTTTAAAATACTATTTTCTTTTTAAATATTATATAATTACAATATTTTATTGTTATTAAATTATTAAAATTTTATTTATCTTTTAAGCTTTCTATTTTTTTTTTATTTTAATATATATTTATAATATTTATATTTTTTTAATATTATATAATTATTGTATTTGGTTAATATAAAATTATAAAACTTCTAATGTTAAACCTTAGCCTATTTATTATCATTAGATAAATAATTAAAAAATATATCGATTTTTTCTATGTACATATATATAAATATTATTAAAAAATTTTCTACATTATTTTTATTTTTTTTTATTATATTAATAAATGTATATTATCAATAAATTATTAAAGTTTTATTTGATTTTTTAACCTTAATTTTATTGTTTATTTTTATATATATTTATTTATTTGAAAATAGTATACAGAATTGAAATAAAAAAACCGTTTCTGTGCACAGGTGCAACAGCAGGTGTATATGCACAATCATCATCATCCGCATCATCATCAGAGGCACAGTCAAGGTCATCCGAGGGAGCGACCCGGTGTCAACAACAATTTGCTGCAGCACAAGCTGCGCCTGCTGCTCGGCTCGGAGGCTGCTGCCAAGGAGCGCGCCAATTTGAGGCGCCACGAGCTGAGCGAAGGCAATGCCGATCTGCTGGCCGGCGAGGAGGAGAGCAATGCATTGAGAATACCACCACCCCTCTACCTGCCCGCCCACGCCTTTGGCAGGGAGTCCGCATATGGCGCATATCCGAGTGAACCGAATAGCGGGGGCGAGGAGCCGCTGGTGCTAACGGAGAACTACAGACCGATCAGTCCGCCGGCTGAATATGCCGGCAAGTCGAGTCAGGTGCACAACGAGCGTTACAGGTGAGTGAAGTCTTTACGGCAATATAAAAGATGTGCCTAATATTTCCTTGGCAGATACAACTATCAGCGCTCCTACTCGCACTCTCACGAGGTGCCCAGCAATCCGGACGAGCGTGCTCCCTACTCAGCGAATGAGTTCAATATCAATAGCCACAAGTCGCTGCCGGATCTGCACACCCAGATCAGTCGGCATTCGCCGCACAGCGAGATCTTGAGCTGCTGCAGTCGGGGCAATCGTTCGATTAAGTCTGCCGGAGAGTCCTCCATCAACCGGGACTCGGGCGGCAGCTCCGGCCACTATACGCACCGCAGCGAGCCGTGCTATAAGCGACAGCGGGACCCTCAGTCGGGCACCGCCAGCGGCACGATTAGGAATTGCTGTAACCTGGTGGCTGCCGCGCGTAGGGACAGCGGCTCCTCCACCCAGCACAGTGCCAATTCGTATTGTGGCTATGTCACAGCTGCGGGCATCGACTGCCGCTGCAAGCAGGACACTGGCACTGGCATGGGCGGAATGATGCCCGGCTATGACAATGCAGCCGCTGACTACTTGCTCAATTTCACGCCTACGCCGGAGGTGCCGGAGGCCTTTCAGGACTCGCCGTCGCCACGACTCAAGACGCAGACGCCACGCTATTCGAGCTCGTCGAGTCAGCAGCTGCAGACGAGCTCGCAGGGCTACACGAGCATCAATCACTCGCAGAGCTCGCTGGTGCAGAGTCCCGGGTCGGCGCCGTCGATGGATGACATCAGTCCGCCGCCCATACAATTCAAGAGGCAGCGTTGCATTCGGTTCAAGAATCGCAATCGTTTGCCCGTCCAGCCGCGCACCTCGCCCATCAGCGGCTCGGCGGGCTACAAGCGGGGCATGGATCACGAGAATGTCTTCTTCCCCAAAGGTTTCTCGGCGGACATGGAGCGAGAGGCGTTGAATGCCAGCATATCGGAGCTGGAAAAGTTCTTCGATCGTTTGGGCTTGAACGATGAGGCTTTCCATGAGATCTACAGTCAGCCCAGGCGGCATCAACACAATCCGGAAACCGATTCGGATGACTCCAGCACCGTGTTCTTCTCGGACGTGAGCACCGTGGACTCGATGCGTTTGCCAGACAGCACAGAGACTCAACCACAAACTACTCAGCCGTATCGACCCTCGGAGCCGCCATCGATTGTGGAGCGCAATGCGAGGATCATCAAGTGGCTGTGCAACTGCAAGAAGATGCAGTGCATCTAAGAATCCTTCACTTTTGATATTGATCTTTAGATATGGATAACTTTGTCTCTTGTCAACTAAATACCAAAGCCTAATCCCAACCGAAGTTCAAGTTCAAAAGATTGCCTAGTTTCCCAACTGCATCACTGCTAATTATTCGATTTTGATATTGATCTTTAGATATAGATAACTTTGTCTCTTGTCAAGTAACTACCAAGGCCTAAAACCCATCCGAAATTTGAATTCACAAGTTCAAATGTAATAGAAGGTCTCGAGAATCCCTAGGTCTCTAGGGATCCCCTTTTGATATTGATCTTTAGATATAGATAGCTCTGTCTCTTGTCAAGTAACTAGCAAAGTCTAGAACCATCCGAAATTCGAGCTCATCAGTTCAGTCAAGTTCAAATATACCCTAAGGTCCCGAGGATACCTAGATCTCTAGGGAACTGAATCGCTGCTGAGTATCCTTCACTAACTTTTTCTCTTGTCCCATTCAAAATTCGAATTCATATTCAAGCTCAAATGTAATAGAAAATGCCCTAGTGTCCCTAAGTTTCTAGGGATCGTACAAGTGCAACCTCCCATTTTGATATCGATCTTTAGATATAGATAATTCTGTCTCCTGTCAAGTAACTAGCAAAGTCTAGAACTATCCGAAATTCAAGCTCATCAGTTCAAATACACCCTAAGGTCCCGAGGATACCTAGATCTCTAGGGAAGTGAATCGCTGCTGAGTGTCCTTCACTAACTATTTCTCTTGTCAAGTAACTACCAAGTCCTATGACCCATTCAAAATTCGAATTCATATTCAAGAAAATGCCCTAGTGTCCCTAGGTCTCTAGGGATTATACAAGTGCATTTTTGATATTGATCTTCAGATATAGCTAACTCTGCCTCTTGTCAAGTAACTAGCATAGTCTAGCCTCATCCCGCGGACCCGAGGATCCCTGGAATCGCTGCTGAGTATCCTTCACTTTTGATATTGATCTTTAGATATGGATAATTTTGTCGCTTGTCAAGTAACTACCAAAAGCCCAACCCCATCCGAAGTTATAGTTCAAATTCAAGTTAAAGTGTAATGAAATAATACCCAAGAGATCTCTGAGTCCCTAGGTTAGGGATTAACTATCCATTTGAATGTGCGTTTAGTCACTTTTTTTGCTGCCACGTTTTGCAGGCCCAATTAAATAATTGTATTAACTAATCGTATAGCTAAATGAGAGATCATATTACTCGTATACATAATGGTATTATTAGATTGAATTATTGTACAATTAGTTCTTGTAACGTGCATATATCGTAAACATATAAACTACTTATATATACATATATGTGTGTATATGTAGTTGCCAAAAAGAATAATACAAAAAACCCCCACAATTGAAAAGTACTCGTAAAGAAATTGAACCTACCTATTTATGTAAGTGTAAAATGGTTTGCATGACGAATAAATATTTATGATTATCAAAGCAAGCAATGAGTTTTTCTTATAAAAGCCTAAATAAAAAAGATCTAAAGAGTGACAGTAGTAAGCTTTAAGTAAATTTATGTTAATTGTTTTTCGATATCTGCCATATTTTTGTAAAACCGATAAATATCCAGTTTGAAGCGAAGTTTCCTTTAGGTAAGTTAGTAATACTGACTCAGTATCATTATTATTAGTATTTATTAGTATTATTTATAATTCTTTTACAAACTTTTTGATATCAGTCTGATTTTTTGACAAATATAGATTGTGATACGGAATTTTATTTCATTAATTAAGCTTTTACCTTTGCATATATTCTTGCTATATGTATGTCAATATCTGAAAGATTTCGAAACGGGGATTACTTTCAGTAAGTAAATAAGCTTCTCTGATCTTGTACATATCTATATATAACAGAAAGTCGGTTTTGTTTGAACACTTATAATTCTACAACGTTTTTGATTTGTTGTATTTGTTTTCATCCCGAATAACAAAATAACATAAATAAAATTGACATTAAATCACGAAATTAGATGAATATTAAAATAATTTGTAGCATGAAAATTTTGTAGAAATCAGAGATCAAAGCAGGACTTTGGATTTAAAAATGCAGAAACCACAAGTTTACGCACTCAAAAATAATTTCAGGCTTCTTAGAGAGTTTTTAATAAAATAATAAATAAAATAAACTTTAAACTTTATATGAAAAAGGCAATAACTCTGAATAGGTTTGAAAATTTAAAAAAATCTAAAATATATTTTTTTTTGCAAGTAAAGCGTTAAATTAATCAGAAAGTAAAGCAGGTCGTAGCTTTCGGACTTAGAAAAGCAGAAATCATGGGTACACACAGTCGACTTAGATTGCTTGTAGAGGACTGATAAAAACAAGAATATTTACTTTATGGGGTCTGCCTGTTATATACTTTTTTTTTTAACAAAACCATTATAACCTCATTTCCCATTTTCAATGGATTTAAGGTATAATTATAATAATAATAATTTAATTATAGTAATTTAACTAATTGGCTTAACAAGAAAAAAAAAGTTTAAATTAAAAGAAAATAAAAAAAAAGTGTCAGTTGGTTAAAATAGTCGGAAAATGTTGTGGAAATATCTCGATTTGATTAACATTTTATTAAAATTTGAGGTTTGCCACGACGATAAACAAGTCAAAAGGTCAATCCTTGACTGTTTGTGATCTCAACTTAGAAAAATAATGATGGTACTTTCACTGCCAATCATCCGCTTTATTTTTACTCTTGTTTCTATATTTTTAATAAAGCAATAAACATATTTATTTTGTATTCACTATTTTTCATATATAAATATATATACATAAGACTGTTGAATATTGGGAAAACCAAAATTTCTACTAAATAATCAACTGATAATACAGCTGTTGCAATATGTTTATATTTGTGGCCAAGAACAATGCAATAAAGCAGCGCTTTGTTTTCTATCCTAAATCGAAATATAATGCAACAGATGTGTGTCTTTAGTCCACGCCCATTGTCTCGGAGACTATATAAGCAATAAGTAGCTAAGTTTTTTCATATTAGGGTCTTCTGAAAGCGTTTGATATGCAGAAATTTTTACTTATGGTTGTTGCTCTAGGCCTGCTATCGCTGGTGAGCTCATATAAAAGATAAATAATAAATAAGAAATTGAAAGTAATCTTATTAAATAAAAGTAACTAATTCTGTCTTTTCCAGGCCTTGGCTGGTAATGTGAGTATTACAGAAGATTAATTGGACTAAAATACCCTAAGTTAAATTATATTTAAGGAAAATGGAGGAGTTGGTGGCTCAGGAAGTGGAGGCTCTGCAGGCGCAGTCTCAACCACAGACTCATGTCCTCTTCCCACCCCAGAGAACATAAGAGTAAGCAGATTCATGTTCGATCTCAGTCTTTACTATAATCAACATATAACTTCTTTAGTGCATGCAACAATGGGCGTGTAATCAACTCGTTCGAGTGGATCTACGGTAAGTGGTGTTACAGGCTTGCAGCATTCCTGGCTTAAGTATGCTCACAATTGTTTCACCTTACCTGTCTGCTCAATCTAAATGGTTAGCATTCCCGGTTTAACGATCGGCGCTGGTTACTCGACGGGTTGCTGGGCAATCTGCGCTAAGCCACAATTCATAATTATACTAATAAATAAAAAACAAGAGTACCTTAGTTGGGAGTGACCAACTAGGAAATACCCTGAATTCAGCAAAAAATCGATGTTTCAATTATTATTATTATTTAATGCTCTTCACAGCACTTCTGGTTTAATTAATCTTAATATTAGTGAAATTTTCCGTAATTTGAGAAGAAAGAAAAATGTTTTTTTTTTTACTACTTGTACTTTTTTTAAATCAAGGTCCGTAATCATTATAAGTTATATTATAAAAATCACATGTTAATTATCTAATTTTTATTTCTTTTTTTCTTTAATGATAATTGTTATTTTCGAGTAATTTATATAATTTAAAACAAATTAAATATTTTTGATTTTCAATGGGTTCAGGGTTCATGAAAAATGTAATAATATTTTCATTCATTGCTTTAAATTACAATTTAAAGATTACTATTACTCGTACTGCGTATGGTCTACAAGACCTAGCTTCAGTTCAGGGTATAAAAAACTAGATTGATCCTAAGATCACAAATCTTTACCTATCCATGGCTGTAATTCGAATGAATGGCATCCGGCTTTTGAATGATATACATTTTTTTACTGGTACAAATTGAAGCTAACGATTGGTATTTAAAGTTAACTCTTTTTGTACAAGTCAGAAAATCAATCCCTTTTTTCTAACATTAAATTCGTAAAGTTCCGGCGGACTTTGCATTTTTTAGCAAAGCTTGCTCGCTTACTACGACACAGCTTACGGTTCCTTGATGACTCAAACTCTCCTGGTAATTATACCAAAGAGATAGTCCTGGTGAACCCAAATTCAAAAAGCAAGCAATCTTGCAAATGCGCAAGAAATGGTCAAATATATGTATGTCCCTCTTTTTCAGCCGAACTCATGCCCCTCTACTCATGCCCCTCTACACATGTTTTATTAAAGCCTTTCCACGCAATTCCTGCCATTGAACTGATAAATTAACTCCCAGAACGACCTTGAACGACTTTCTAAAAATTGCTGCTCTTGAAAGTGTGCTACAGAAAAAATATTTTTTTGTCGACCTTCGACGATTTCTGTTCGCCTGGTACTTTCTTGAAAATTTGGTATATTTGGTCGAAATGTACAAATTTTTGTTGCCCCCGAAAGTATGCCACAGAAAATTTCCACTCAGAAAAAATATTTTGCTGTCGACCTTCGACGATTTCTGTTCGCCTGGTACTTTCTTGAAAATTTGGTAAATTTTGTCGAAATGTACAAATTTTTGTTGCCCCCGAAAGTATGCCACAGAAAATTTTCACTCAGAAAAAATATTTTTCTGTCGACCTTCGACGATTTCTGTTCGCCTGGTACTTTCTTGAAAATTTGGTATATTTGGTCGAATTGCACAAATTTTTGTTGCCCCCGAAAGTATGCCACAGAAAATTTCCACTCAGAAAAAATATCTTTCTGTCGACCTTCAACGATTTCTGTTCGCCTGGTACTTTCTTGAAAATTTCTTAAATTTTGTCGAAATGTACAAATTTTTGTTGCCCCCCGAAAGTATGCAATACAATATTTTCACCCATGCAAAATATTTTATGCCGACCTTCGACGATTTCTGTTCGCCTGGTACTTTCTTGGAAATTTGATAAATTTTGTCGCATTGCGCAAATTTTTGTTGCCCCCGAAAGTATGCTACACAAAATTGTAGCTAAGAAAACATATTTTTCTGTCGATCCCCTAAAGTATGCCACATTTAATAAGCACTCAACAATAATCTTTGTCGACGTGCTGCGATTTCTGTTCGCCTGGTATTTAAGTGAAAACTAGAAAATAATAACAAGTTTTTTTAAATTCATTAATTTGTTATTTATTCAAAAAGGGAATACAAATGTTTGGACTTAAATTTTAACATGTTATGCATTTAAAATCTAGTTTTTCATATTGAGAATGCCTAAAAACAAGTGCCTAATAATATAATAATATAATATATAATATTATCATTGACATTTAAAAAAACATATAAATATGAGATCTATTTAGGAATTATAAATAATTATAAAATAATAAGCCCTCGGCACTGGAGTCTCTGTAATTGATATGTCCATTGATTTCGTAGTTGTTCCCGTTGCTTGTCCCCTCCAGCCAGATCGCTAAAAGAAATGTTGTTAATTATGTAGTTTAGGATATGTTTGAAATACTTACATTTTAACATTATAGTATGATCAAGGAACAGAGTATAATCCATATCTGGGCATTTTGCTATAAATCTGAAAAATAAATAAAATTCCATTAAAAAGTGTGCTCTTTAGATCTACATTGAATAATCTCTAGCATTCGACTTGATCTATTAAGATTTTTAAATTTCAGTAATTTTGCTATATATATTATGTATATGGATTTTTCGACCATTCTCCTTGCAAAATAAAATCCTGGAAATCCTTGAATGACCATCGATAATCTTACTCTGTAGGTATGTCCTTTGCAGATCCTTCACGATTTGGCTGAGTAAAAAATAATTGTTCTAACTTATTTAAATTATTACGGAATTTAACAAAACTTAGTGCATTAGGATTATAAGGATCAAGTGCATTGATATATTTTATAATTTTATGGGGCTATTTAAGGAAGAAAGGTATAAATAACACATTGCATTTGTAATTGCATGCAGAAAAGTATGTAATGCAAAGAAAAATTATGGAATAAATTACCAGCTTAAAGTATGCAGGAAAAGTAATAACTGGTAAATAAAATAGCTAGGTTATTAAATGTGCAGCACAAGAGTATGCAAGAGTTGATTTAAGAAATATGCGAATATGTTTTCCATTGCTTGCCCTCATAAGCCAGGCAAACCAGAACTTGATTTGGAGTCATATCGGCCAATAAGTCTTTTATTTGAGAGAACTATTGCCAAGCGAATTGCTGCCATTTTAA
The DNA here is from genome assembly GCA_035045545.1 of Drosophila gaucha. Classification (NCBI taxonomy): domain Eukaryota; kingdom Metazoa; phylum Arthropoda; class Insecta; order Diptera; family Drosophilidae; genus Drosophila; species Drosophila gaucha. The sequence goes on from JAWNOY010000222.1 coordinate 3,777,612, forward strand.
GCCAATGCAATATCTGGCCGGATCACCAATTTGGCTTTAGAGAGGGACACGGCGCATTGGAACAGGTCCACAGACTTTGATATTGCTCCTGTAAAGCAACTACCAAAAGCCCAACCCCATCCGAAGTTCTAGTTCAAATACAAGTTAAAGTGCAATGAAATAATACCCAAGACATCTGTGAGTCCCTAAGTTAGGGATTAACTATCCATTTGAATGTGCGTTTAGTGACTTTTTTGCTGCCACGTTTTGTAGATCCAATTAAATAATTGTATTAACTAATCGTATAGCTAAATAAGAGATCATATCTATCTTTTCTGTAATTTTAATAGCATATACTATATATTTTCCATATACATATACTTATTCTCTATAAATATCGATTTTGAAGTTAAGCTTTCTTTAAGAACTATTACATTAAATATATTCATACTATATATACATCATTATATGAAATAGTTAACGTTACGTGATATCCATAAATATCGTTTTTGAAGCAAGGTTTTCTTTAAGTAAGCTATAAGCTTTTCTGGCCTTTTTCCTATTTAACTACTTTTTATATTAAAACTATTTTCATAATATCGATGAATATCGATTTTGAAGTTCTTATTATCTAGATATATAATATACATATATGTGTATAACACTGTTAAATATAGGGTATCTCTCGCTCAGGCATGCTCGACAAAAACACTCCTTATGTATTGATATTAAAAACACAGGGTATACTTACAAATTAACAACCTTCAACTGGAGAATGCATTGAATATAGAAAATCTTCAAATTAGCCGAGTTTCGAACCCAGATTTTTGTCAAAAGTTCAACTAAATAATCATCTCATACCCCAATTAATAAACGCTTTGTTCTCTGTCCTAAATGGGATTATAATGCAACAGCTGTGTGTCTATAGCCCTCGCACATTGTCAACGGGACTATATAAGCGATGAGTAGCTAGGTTTGCGCCTATCACAGTCTATCCGAAGCTTTGGATATGCACAAACTTGTACTTGTGGTTGTTGCCCTAGGCCTGCTTTCGCTGGTGAGCTTAAATATAAAATAAAATATAAATAAGAAATGGAAAGTAATCTTTGTTGTCTCTTCTAGGCCTTGGCTCATAATGTGAGTATTACAGAAGCCTAATTGGTCTAAAAGATCTTAAGTTATTTTGTTTTTAAGGAGGATCCTCATGAAATTCCTAAGCGCAAACCTTATCCGCCGAAGAAAAGTGAAGGAGGTGGTGGCTCTGGTGGAGCTGGTTCTGGCGTAGGAGGTGGAGATGGCTCAGGAAGCGGAGGCTCTGGCGGCGGAGTCTCAACCACAGACTCGTGTCCTAAACCCACCCCGCAGAACATAAGAGTAAGCATATTCATGTTCGATCTCAGTCTTTACTATAATCAACATATAACTTCTTTAGTGCATGCGACAATGGGCGTGTAATCAACTCATTCGAGTGGATCTACGGTAAGTGGTGTTACAAGCTTGCAGCATTCCTGGCTTAAGTATGCTCACAATTGTTTCACCTTAGCTGTCTGCTCAATCTAAATGGCAACAATTTGCTGGGCAATCTGGTTGGCGTACCCGGTGTAACGGGTGGCGGTGGTTCCAGTGGTGGTGGTGGTGGTGGCTTGCTCAGCGGGCTGCTGGGCAAATAACGCTAAGCCACAATGCGCAATTAGACCAATAAAAAACAAGTAAGAGTACTCCAGTTGGGAGTGCCTGACTCGATAGATACCCTGAATTCCGAGCAGAATAGATGTTTTAGTTATTCTTTATATATTGTTAGGGAAATTTCCTTCAATTTGGTAAGAAAGAAGGAAAGCATTGCGAGAATTCACATACCAAATTTAATTGAACTTGTTATTATAGTCCTTGAGTTATGCCTGAAAAACTATGTGAAAATATTGATTTTTGTGGATATTAAAGATAATGGTTGAGATATCGGAAAAAAATGTTAAGTTTGTATGACGAGCAATATGTAAGAGTATATGTTTCAAATTTCAAGTCTCAAGCTTTTGTAGTTGCCGAGATTGGCTGGAAAACAGACATCATAATTGGATCCACTTAACTCGTCATTATATATAAGAATTTATATTAATATATAGTTATATAGTTAATGTTATCAACGACGCCTTCTTCTGCCTGTTACATACATTTGCACAAAAACCAATATACCCATTTTATCTATTTGTAATGGATTGAGGGTATGGAATCATGGCTTCTATTAATGGTCAGTCAATAATGATGATGGCAGCAGCTAACATGCAATTGCGGATTATGGCCAATGGGGGCGATAATCGAGCCACATAACAGTTAACACAATTATTGTTTAAGAGCTCGTTTTGGCCAAGAGCAGAGCAGAGCAGAGCAGCAATTAGTTGGCCAATTTTCAAATTAGCAAGCAGTCACCTTTAATGGTATCTCTATATGCATTTCTCAGCATTGGGGCTGGGCTGGGGATAGCCAAGGAGGTGGTCCGGGGTCAGGGGTCAGGGGTCACCTTAAAGCCTGGCCGAAAACTTGTGGCGCATTCGAACAAAGTCGCAAATCATTGAAGCATATGCAATTATTCATTTTGAGGTTGAATGCGCTCGAACGAATACACACAGATACGAAGCGCTACGAATACATGAGCTCCTGCAGGCCAAATTTAAATTCAACAGCAGTTCTTAAACGCGTAGTTTTTCCTTTTTCCAATACACACTGTACCCTTGGAAATGGGTAGGCAGGGTCTATAGGTTTTTAATAAAGTGTGAACGGAGTTCCTTCTATAGCATTCAGCAACTCGAGTTTCTTTAAAATCATCTATAAATTTTCGAATTCCGATAACTTTCGATTCGAGATAACTTTCGACATTTCTATAAAACATATTTAAATCTATTGCAAATCATCAATAACTTTTTTCATTTTCACAAAATCAAGTTTCTTTTGCTTAAAGTTTCTTTTGAATCCTAGATAATTTTTGCATTTCCATTAAATCTTTGTATAACTTTGCAAATGTAGCTTCAATTTTCTTTTAATTTATCGATAAACTTTGCCTTTTCATAAAATCGATAACAAATATTAATTATTTAACCATATATCGAAGAACTTTACTTACCAAAATTTTAAAAATAGATGCTCATTGGGTATACATAGATAAATAATTCTCAACTTTTATGTTAAAGTTTACCAAAATGGAAAATTCTCATTTTCAACGATAATAACTTGGGTTCAATATTATTCAGGGTATTCCCTAGTCAAGCAATCCCTGCTACTGGTTTTTATATTTTCGTTTTTCTTTTGCTGCCTCCTCTTTTTTTAATGCCCTTCGTTTTGGCCAGATCGTAGTCCCATTTTAGCTTAATCCGTCACTTGCATCGACAGCTTCGATAGTCCTGTTGGCAACTTCAATTTCCTTTTGCCCTTTTTATACCCTGAACCCATTGAAAATGGGAAATCAGGGTATAATGGTTTTGCAAAAAGTATGTAACAGGCAGAAGGAGGCGTGGCAGACCCCACAAAGTATATATATTCTTGATCAGGGTGACGAGCTGAGTCGATTTAGCCCTGTCCGTCTGTCTGTCCGTCCGTCCGTCCGTCTGTCCGTCTGTCCGTCTGTCCGTCTGTCCGTCTGTCCGTCTGTCCGTATGTATGAACGCGTCGATCTCAGAACCTACAAGAGCTAGAGACTTCAAATTTTGCATGATGGTCTGTGTATACAGCGAAAATATCGAGTTTGTTTTAGATATTCGATAAATTTTTCCGTTTCAATGTTATCGATTTAAAACGTTATCAAGATTTAGTTTTTTCACCATATCTTTTACATATTTTTAGCTACAGCTACCAAATTTTGTTTTTAGTTTTCTGTAATTAAAATACATTTTCTATTTTTTCATATTTTGGATACCGGCTCCACATTTCAAAAAAAAAATTTAAAAAAAAAAAAAATTATCAAAGCCACAATTTAATTTTTTCAAATTTTTTAGTGAAAACCGTATTTTCAATAAATTAATAGCATTCAATGCAGAAAGTTGCATTCAAATCCGTTAAGTAATACAGAAGTTATTAAAGGAAACATTGTAAAAGCACGCGGCAGCAGCCTGTACGTGTGCACACATACATTCAAATCAACTACGCAGTAATCGGCGAGCGTGCCGCTGTGTGCATGTGTATATGTGTGCATGTGTCTGTGTGCCTGTGTGTATGTGTGCATGTGTATGTGCGCGCAGAGGTAATATGTATAGATAAAAGATGTAAGCTAGGTTGTTTAAAACATCAGCTCGGACTTGGTTCAGGGGATCTCGTAGTCGGGCTGAGACCCGACTAGAGCTTTCTTACTTGTTATACCCTGAACCCATTGAAAATGGGAAATCAGGGTATAATGGTTTTGCAAAAAGTATGTAACAGGGAGAAGGAGGCGTGGCAGACCCCACAAAGTATATATATTCTTGATCAGGGTGACGAGCTAAGTCGATTTAGCCCTGTCCGTCTGTCTGTCCGTCCGTCCGTCCGTCTGTCCGTCTGTCCGTCTGTCCGTCTGTCCGTCTGTCCGTATGTATGAACGCGTCGATCTCAGAACCTATAAGAGCTAGAGACTTCAAATTTTGCATGATGGTCTGTGTATACAGCGAAAATATCGAGTTTGTTTTAGATATTCGATAAATTTTTCCGTTTCAATGTTATCGATTTAAAACGTTATCAAGATTCAGTTTTTTGACCATATCTTTTACATATTTTTAGCTACAGCTACCAAATTTTGTTTTTAGCTTTCTGTAAATAAAATACATTTTCTATTTTTTCATATTTTGGATACCGGCTCCACATTTCAGAAAAAAAATTTATTAAAAAAAAAAAATTATCAAGCCACAATTTAATTTTTTCAAATTTTTTAGTGAAAACCGTATTTTCAATAAATTAATGCAGAAAATTGCATTCAAATCCGTTAAGTAATACAGAAGTTATTAAAGGAAACATTGTATAAGCACGCGGCAGCAGCCTGTACGTGTGCACACATACATTCAAATCAACTACACAGTAATCGGCGCGCGTGCTTCTGTGTGCATGGTATATGTGTGCTTGTGTATACAAATGTGTGCATGTGTATATGCGCGCAGCGGTAATATGTATAGATAAAAGATGTAAGCTAAGTTGTTTAAAACAACAGCTCGGACTTGGTTCAGGGGATCTCGTAGTCGGGCTGAGACCCGACTAGAGCTTTCTTACTTGTTATAATTAACTTTATGTGTATGTATTTAGTTTTATTGCTCGTTAGACAGCCCCCGACTCGCAGAGCGAGGACAATGAAACAACAATTTGTGGCAACAGCATCGCAATGTGTGAGGGCCAATGTCTCAACCTCAGCCACAGCCATCGCCATCGCCATAGCCATCGTCATCTTCATCGCCTTCGCCTTCGCTTTCGTCTTGGCCATTTCCACAGCCGTTGCCATTATATTAATTACAAACGTTTGCCAGGCCACATTTCCACAGCTCGAGAGTTCCTGTCTCACTAATGGGCCACAACAAGTAAATCACACGCAAAGCTCTAAGGCGATTTCGGTTTGCGAGCTCCAGTTAACGAGCTCCAGTGTATATATCTTTATATATACATATATATATGTATGTCTCATGGAATTAACTCTGGTTCAGTTACACTCACTATTTCTTCAATTGCATTTTACTCTTTCATTGATTTGATGGCATCAAAGCTAGCTGTATTCATTTCGGGCACATTCTTAATGAGATTCTAATTGGCAAGGAACAGAGTATAAAATCTGATTCAGTTATATTCTTATTAGCAATCAAAATAGTTAAAAATTTAGTTCAGAGAGTCGAGTTAAAAGACATCATAGTTTAAGATGTTATTCAGAGATTCCAATAGTCTCAAATCTAGATCAGATAATGTCCAATTAGAAAATATTTAGATCAACTGCCACTTAGTTTATCTTCAGCTTTCATTCATAGATCAAAATTAGCTATATTAGTTTCAGGCACTTCCTTAATGAGATTATAATTGGCAAACCCATGGTATAAAATTTAGTTCAGAGAGATTCGAGTTAGAGAACAGCATAGTATACGACATTCTAATTAGAAAATCAGCATAGTATCATAGTATTACTTCAGATATAGGAAACTGGAAAATGCCTAGTTACTATCTTGAATATATTCAATAGAATTTTATTCATTCAATGCTTTAAAGCTAGCTATAAACGTTTCAAGCACTTCCGTAATTAGATTCTAAGTATAAAATCATCATAGTATAAAATCTAGTTCAGTAATATTCATTTTAGCGAATGACATAGTATTAAATCTAGTTCAGAGAAATTTGAGTTTGAAGACATCGTAGTGCAAGATCTAGTTCAGAGATGCCAATTAGATAATCAGCATAGTCTCAAAAATTAAGATCAGATATATTCAAATTGGAAAATATCTAAATCAGCTGCTACTTAGTTTATCTTCAGCAGCGTTTAATTCATTCACTGATCAAAGTTATCTATATTAGTTTCAGGCACTTCCTTAATTAGATTCTAATTGGTATAATATACAAAAAGTATAAAGTATAAAATCATCATAGTATAAAATCTAGTTCAGTAATATTCTTTTTAGCGAATGACATAGTATAAAATCTAGTTCAGAGAAATTTGAGTTTGAAGACATCGTAGTGCAAGATCTAGTTCAGAGATGCCAATTAGATAATCAGCATAGTCTCAAAAATTAAGATCAGATATATTCAAATTGGAAAATATCTAGATCAGCTGCTACTTAGCTTATCTTCAGCAGCGTTTAATTCATTCACTGATCAAAGTTATCTATATTAGTTTCAGGCACTTCCTTAATTAGATTCTAATTGGTATAGTATAAAAAACGTATAAAGTATAAAATCATCATAGTATAAAATCTAGTTCAGTAATATTCTTTTTAGCGAATGACATAGTATAAAATCTAGTTCAGAGAGATTTGAGTTTGAACACATCGTAGTGTAAGGTCTATCCAATTAGAAAAACAGCATAGTATTAAATCTAGTTCAGAGTCAATCTAATTAGAAAAATCTAGTTCAGCTAAAAGCATTTTATTCATTCATAGATTTGATGGCTTCAAAGTTCGCTATATCCGATTCAGTAGGCGCTTCCCTAATGAGATTCTAGTTGAAAAAAAAACCAGAAAAGGTAAAATGTTTCAAATGCTGTATTAGGTGAAGGGAATTTAGAAGGTCTTACCTCTGCTTGCAGCTGGGACTGCGAGCTGGGCTCCTCTTTAAAGGCCTCCGCCAGACCGGGATGTATATTACTCAGCGACTCATCCCCGTGCCGTATGTAGACTGGTACATGACCCTTGCGTGGCTCGAGCTCCTGATAGGGCGCAGCTAAGAAAAATTTAATTACAAGCCATTAAATCATTGCCTTGCCAAGCTCGCTCGCTGTCTCTGTCTCTGTCTCCGTCTCTGTCTCTATGTCTTGCCTTATCGGCCTGGTAATCTACGATGACATACACCCGGAAACCTTGAATCACAACGTAATTATGACTAACGAGCTGCTGTTGCTGCTGTTGTCTACCCCTGCTGTAGTCGACGCCCCTGCACACAGTTGGCTTTTTAGAAATTAAAAACCTGTTTCCAACACTCAACAATAGAAACGTGAACAGTTGTGCAATAAATAGCATTTCGCATATTTATGCCCAATTCAACTGATTTATATATAGTTAATATATGTTTATTCGACCAACCCGGTTACTCACCTTTAGCACACAATATGCACAGCACCAGCATAAACAGAGCGACTAAAATGCTGCTCGTGGACCTCAACATCTTTAACTGTGAATATATATATCTAATATTGAATAGTTCGATCTGTGTGGGCAGAGCCAAGACTCAAGACTGAGTTCGCAAAGCAGCTGTGCCATAAATTTATATCGCAATTCGTTCTTCTGCTCTTTGGCGATGCTCAGCGAAGCTCTCTTCAGATTCCATATCTACTTTCTACTCCGCAGCAGCTTTAGCTGGGAATCTTTGCTTATATTGGTTAGATAGTTCTGAGCAGGTAGACCCGAGACTCAAGATTGAGCACGCAAAGCAGCTGTGCTTCAAATTTATATCGCAATTCGTTCTTATGCTCTTTACTGATGCTCAAAGAAGCTCTCTTTATCTCACATCTCAAGTCCACGCTTTAGCTAAGAATATTACTATATTGGTTAGGTAGGTCTGTCAGAGTCATTGTTGCCAAATCAGCTTTTTTCCCGTCAAATCTGACTTTTTTTTATAGTCAAATTGCGGAAAAAATTCCAAAACAGCGGGCAGCGAGAAATATAGCTTTTTGATAAACCGATTTAGCTGTTTTTCATTTGAATTAATATTTGCATGATTTCTTATAAAATGAGTATAAAATTTTTTAAAAACCAATTTAGCTGTTTTTCATTTGACTTAATATTTGCATGATTTATTATAAAATTGAGTACAAAATGTGAAAATATCTGCACCATTTTTTGTGGTAAGCAAAAAAAAAAAATAAAAAAGGTTGCCAAATTAATATGTCTGTATTATTAAAGTCCTAGCAAGACATCAAAGTTCTCTCTCAAGTAAGACCTTTTCTTTTGTTTATCAACAAAACAAATTTTGCAAAAAAATTAAGAAATTCAATACATTTTCCTACAAATCATATAAAATTTGTTTCAAAAATTCAGCTCTTTTTCCAGCTTTATCCTGGTCTCTTTTTAATTCATCTAGCTTTTTTTGGTCAACAAAAGTTGGCAACACTGGTCGGGGTAGTGCTGAGACTTAAGACTGATCACAGTTCGTTCTTCTGCTCTTCAGCTTTGCTTAGCTTTGAGCTCTCTTCATAATACTCCACAATATCTTTAGCTGTTATATATGTATGTTGCTTAGATCTGTGAAGTTAGAGTAAAAACACAAGGCTGAGCTCTTTGTCGATGCTCTCCTCAGATTTCATATCTACTTTCTACTCCACAGCAGCTTTAGCTGAGAATAAATACATCGAGTTCTTAGATCTGTGAGACAAGTCTCAATGCTGAGTGCTGAGACTTTTAACGCAGTTCTTTCTTCTCTTTAAGCTCTCTGCTCTATACTCGACTCAACTCTACTTTCCATTCCACTCCACTCTTTGGCAGCATCATCAACAGCTTGAGCTTCCAGCCGGCAATAAACTTTTGCTTGGCAAATTACTCATGGGTAGATGATGATGATGCTGTTGCTGCTGCTGCTGCTGCTGCTGATGATGATGATGATGATGATGATGGTGGCTGTAATGAAGCTGTCGGCATTGGCGAACTTTTTGAGCTGTGACAGCAAGAGGTGGAGGAAAGGGGGCACAGCTGCCTCAGTTAGATTTAGCTCCAACTTCGACTTGGGAGCAGGTCGGAGCTGTAGCCGGAGACGTCAGTTAGTGGCCTGTGGCATTATCCACTCTGTGGCCATAAAGCAGTTGCTTCTTCAAATTCAAACGCTCGCAACTTTTTTGTTTCAAATTAATTGGGTCGTTAGAGAAGCCATTTGCGCGGGTTCCTTTGCATTCTTTTCATTTTTCTTTTTTTCTGTTTTTGTTTTTTTTTCTGCTACTGTGTGCCCCGTTCTTTGCTCGCTGTTTGAATTTGTTTACCCACTTTCGCTTTTGTTGAATGTATTCAAATCGAGAAAATTGCTGACATCTGTAGAGCTCGACGGCGCGCTGTGCGAGTGTCAATCTGCTGGGTGGTTGGGTGGCTGGGTGGTTGTTTGCCTACTTCGATTGTTCCGTTGAATGCGCGTCCTTGGTTCAATTCCATTTCGACTTTGTACTACACTATGCACAAGTGTTATGTAAGGGCGCAAGATTTCAAATCAAATTGTTAAGCAAATATTCAACAGAGTAAATATGTTTATGCCGAATCAAGCAATTTCATTTAAACACACTCAACGAGCCCACCCATCCACACACACACATACTTTTGAATGTGAGTGTGTGCTGACTCTATTTGTAGACTCGTGACTGAGTCTGAATCGAATCAAGACATAGTTTATAATGCGAGCTGACATAAGCCAAATTAAATTTAATCAAGCCTAAAGACAACTTGTTACTTCGAATGAGAGCCCTCAGATAGAAAGTCCTTTTATTCGCTTCAACAGCTCTGCAATATGATTAAAAGGGGCGAAACTCTAGTATTTTAGAATAATCCGCCAGGATGACAAGAGCTGTAAGCTTAGAGCTTATCAAAGTTTTCTGTGCTTTAGCTTAAATTCGATTCGTAAGCCTGATTTTAATTGAACTTTTGATTTTTCACATATTTTATTAGCATCTATTCATCTTTGTAAGAACACTAAAATTTATAAAAAATATTTTCAAAACATTTCTCTCATTCCCTCCATAAAATGAGGTATAAATTGCTCAAGGAGCTACATTAAAAATTTGCTGACTCTATCTGCTAACTTCTGCGAGACATGCTCTGTTAACTGAGATTATATACCAATTTTAGGTAATTTCAAGAAAATTTTTTTATTATTTGAAAAATCAAATGAGATCTCTGTTTGCTATAGCAGGACTTAGCTGGTAAATTACTTCAGCTCTTATACTTTTGGGGATCGATCGAAATACAATCAAAATTTGGTTACTTTAAAAAATAAAATATAATACAGTAAAAGCTCTCGTGGACGGACAGCCACTGTTCCAGTATTTCTGTCCGCCTGCGGGAGATGTCAAAGAATTGGCTGTACAATAATCTCTTCATCTGAAAAGCTTAGTTCAATGTCACTTTGACTAGTAATAGTAATTACAATGTTGTCTTTGACTAGTAATAGTAATTACAATGTTGTCTTATGTGGGTAAAGAGCTATCTACTTTAAAAAAAAACTTCAAAATTGTTTTTTCAAAATTTTGAAATTAAACTTAATTATTATCTATTAAAAAGTTTTTTTTGTCCGCCTGCGAGAAACGTTTTATATAAAAATGTTTAAAAAATCATGTCCTTGTCCGGCCCAGGGAGCGTCCACCCACGGGAACGGATTTTGTATAAAAATAATGCTAAAAATATTTGGACTATAAAATTCGTCCGGCTACGGGAGCTTTCACTGTATTAGTTTTAATGTATTTCATGAAAATGTTATCGATTATTTAAGGAAACCCGCATCTACTATAGGAGGCCTTATATTTAGATATGTCTCTAGCTCTTATACTAGATCCGTCAGACGATGGACAATCGATCGGATGGACAGGGCTTGACAGACTTATCTGTTAATCTGAATGAAGATTATATATGCTCAGCCAAAAATCTCTTTTCATTATATTCCGTGTACAAAAATTCCAGTTTCAATCCATTTTTAATGCTAAATAAAAGCCATCCCGAAAGAAATCAAAAGCATTTAGTATTTTTGTTTGTCTGTTGTTTATTTAATATGTTTATGTATTTTATGTTTAGTATGTATTTTTTTTTCGAGGCTCTAAAAATAGTTACATGGCTGCACTAATGTGTGTAGGTGTAGCTATAATAAGTAACTATATCTAATTAATATTATATCATGTTTGGATTTTACTTTTATTTCATTTCAATTATTATTATACTCGTATGCATGTATCGTATGTATGTTTGTATTTGTATGTATGTATATGCTATTATATCGTTATGGATTCTGTGTGTTCTTTTATTTTGTTTGCTTGTATTTAAATTTAAGAATGGATAAGCATTTTGTATATTTTGTTTTTTTTTTGGGGAATATATGTAATAGGTTAAATACTCTACATATTTGCCATAAAATAGTTATGTATATGTATGTAGGTGTATGTATGCAAGTGTATGTAATCTCTGTATGTATGTAAGTATACGAGTATGAGTATATATATGTATGTATATATATGTATGTATATAGCTCAAAGAACAATCCATTGGAGTATATGTTAGCATATTTGTATATAGAGACTGAGTATTGGGGAATTGTTAATTTCGAGTCGTCTAGATTCATTTCGTTTAAGAGATTGATTATTATTTGTTTACTTGTAATATTTTCTACGGAAGCAGAAACTATTTAATTGCTTTTTCTCATTCCCATTGTAGAGGAAAACATTTTCTAACTAAAATTCGAACAAGAACAAATGCTAATTAAGAGAAAAAATGCATTGCATTGAAAATTTACTGAATATCTATAGATATATTTATATATAGAGACTTGTACAGCGTTTGCCGGTATATGGTATTGAAGAGAGAGGGAGAGAGAGAGAGAGAGTTGACTAGTTAAGTGTTATATGTTAGTTTATATTTATATATGTATATATACATATATATATATGTATATATGTATATATGGTTCTCTGTAAGCATGTATAAATAATTATATAGTAGTTTATGTGTATATATATAATATATATATTAAATGAAGTTTTACAATATATTGCAATTTAAATGTATATATAACTGTTTCAAGTCTTTTTGCATCTCTAATATATGAATATATAAATTAATATATTTACGTTACGTTATTTTTTATGCTTTTTTTCATTTTTATTTTTTATCATTTTATAAAATATCTCATTTGTATAATAATTAAAATTTAATTGGTGTCATTGAACTTGATCTCAATTTGGTTCAAGAAATCAGCTGCATGAGTGTGTGTGTATGTGGGTGTGGGGGCGTGTGTGTATGAGTGGGGTATAAGTGCACACTTCTCTGGGTTTCTGGTCGAATGGGGGGTGTTTGGGAGTTATTTTTGTTGTTTTTTTTTGTAAGTCTAAAACAAAGCATCTGTGTAAAAATATTTTGTTTGCATTTTTTTTTTTAATTTTTTCATTTCATTTTTTTTTGTTTTTTTTTTTAATGTGTATAAATAAATCTAACTTGTAAATGAATCAATTAAACGCTTTTGCCTCAATGTACAATATATATATTTATATTTTGTTCGTAATTATTTGTTGTATATATATGTATGTATGTATGTATATATATTTTGAATGTAAAATTGCAAATCACATAATTTGTTACCACTACTGTTCAATGGAATTATTTTTTATATTTTTATATGTATTTATATATACACATATACATATATATATATATATGTATATATATATATATGTATGTATATATGGGCATTTAATGCTATTTAAAACGCTATCAATAATCATCAATAAAGCCATGCATAAACACGATCTCGAACTATGGCCCTATAAACAATTGCACATAGCACTGTGGTCTAAATTCTAATCTCAATTAATTTTATTTTATTATTATAATTTTTTTTTTTTTATTTTTATTTTTTTCTTGTTGCTATTTGATACGGCATATGGCAAATGTATTTGTATTTGTATTTCGCATGCATATACGATTTTTTTATAAAATTGTGTATGTGTGTGTGTGTGCCTGTCCATGTAGCTCCGAAGTTAATAATTAATATATAATATATTTTTTGTTTTTCTTTTTGTTTTGTTTTCTTTCTCGTTGTATAATTAAGTTCGAATTGTTTTCAATGTTTGTGTTTTGTTTTGTTTACTATGCTTAATTTTGATATAAAACTGCCTCTTTTCAATATATATATATATATATTCTATATATTTATATATGCATTAAAAAATAACCTCTATCAGCGTCAGCTTTTTTTTGTTGTTTTTAATTCTTAAATTATGAAATAATTGTAATTGACAATTTAATTAAATGGTTTTTGCTTTTTATCATTTACGGTTTCAGAATAAAAACTACGCGTAAAATAAATACATGTTTTGGTGTATATATATTATATATACGTTTTCGATTTATATATATATATGTATGTATATAGAGTTACGTTCATTAAAACTATGTCACTTACTTTTGGAATTGCTTTTAGTTGTCATTTTGTTTTACAAGTGCTTCATCATCATCATCATCATCACCCACATCATCATCTTCACCTACGCATCTATCGGTTGAAACTTTCAGATGCTTGCCCAAAAATTGGATATATAGACTGCGCAATTGCAACTGAGAGTATTCACTATATATGTATATATATATATATATATAGATATTATCTATATTCATCTGAACATTTGCGCTGCTTATAGAACTTCGACGATTGCCAAAGTTGGATTTTCCATATTTGGGATTTACATTTTTATTCTTTTTGTGTATAAAATTATTTTATAATCTGGATTATATGTACATATAATTTAAGTCTAGTAATAAAATAACTATATATTGCAAATTGTATGTGATAATTTAGGTGTGTGTCAGTGTGTGTGTGTGTGTGTTCTATATAACTTAATTGAATTTTCTTTATATATATTTTTTTAACTTTTTTTTGCTTTTCTTTATGTTTTTTCGTTTTTAAATTGAATGCATTTATGTTTAAGTATTGTCCTTGTGATATGTTTCTAAATTGTTTTTCTCCTTTAATTTTTTTTGTTTTGTTTTAATCATTTCTAAGTAATTGAAGTAGTTTTTCTTTTTGTTTATTCGAGTTTAGAGCATATTATGGAAGTTATTCATTCTTAAATAGGGGTTTTCGAATATAAAGTTGTTGTTGTTGTTGCAGTTTAAAAATTGTGAGTATTATTTCGTCATCGATTTCATCGTTTCAATTGCTAATCTGTTGTTGGCCTACCGAACGTGATGCCGTTTAATTGTTTTTTGTTCTTTGTATTCTTTTAAGTAAGTGTTAAGTAAATATTCAAAAGACTAAGAGCGAGAGATAGTTACAGGAAGTGCTAAAAAGTCCACTAGTTAATTAGTTGCTAAGATTCGAAATGAGCTGGTTTTTTCTGTTTACCTTCTGCGAGAATTTATAATAATACTCGCCTATTTAGTTATATTTATGTATATATATGTCATCTGCTGCACCTATATAAACTCTAGAGCCCTAAAACGATGCCTTAAAGTAGGTTTCTTGTTTTTGTTTTATACCAAAAAACATGCAAATTGGTTCTGCTCGCTATGTACTCATATAATTCATATAGATAAGTATATATATATATATATTACTTTTTATTTTGCTTCTTGTTGTGTATATATGCTTATTTGATCTGTATATATATATACATATATATATATGGATATATGGATATACCCACACACATATATATATATATATATATATATTAGAATTTCTACTTATGTTCCATAATATTCGTTGTGTCAGATTTTTACTATAAGTTACATTTTGGATTCCATATTAAACCTTTTGTTTTACATTTGCTTCCTTTTTTTTGTGTTTTTTTTTTTCGTTTTGTATTTTCTCTCATTCAATAAAAATTGCTCGCTCATTCCGCTATTGTACCCAAACCAGAAAAAGGTCATAATAATAATAATATGTAGTATAACTGCTTTAGAAAAACATGCTATTGAGATTGAGATCTATGGCATCGGCGTTACCAACACGTTCCATACTAAAAATTCCATGCTCAAAAAACTACTCGTATAAGCTGCTAGTTGACTGATTTGATTTATATATCTATATATATATATATATATATATATATATATATATATATAACTATATATATTTCGATAAGGGTGCTCGAGTATTGCTTATAGGGTTTGTTTATCTTTCTTTTTTTCTTTTGGTATAAAGTATCTTTAAGTTAGGATATTACTTGCTTAGGCTACCACAATATCCTGACTGTTCTCATCGCTGTCCAGCTCGTCCGCTTCGATATGCTTGAGCTCCTCCTCATCCTCGTCCAGATCTATGTCGTCCACACTCTTGTCGAGCGATATGTCGCCATTATCCCTCAGGCAGGCCGACTCCAGGTGCTTGTTCAGATACGATTTGAGCGCAAAGGTCTTGTTGCAGCGCAGGCACTTGAAGTTCTTGTCGCCCGAGTGCGTCTGCATGTGAGCTCTCAAATTGGATCGATCCGCGAACGCCTTGCCGCACTGCACGCACACGTACGGCTTCTCACCTGTGTGGGAGCGCAGGTGGCCTTGCAGCAGCCACGGCCGCGAGAAGAGCTTGCCACAGATGTCGCAGCTATGCGAGAGTTTGTGCGTCAACAGATGCATCGCCAGGGCTGGCATCGAGACGTAGGCCTTGCCACAGGTGTTGCACTTCTTGGCCGACTGCGAGTCCAGGGAGCGATGCGTCTGCTTGTGGCGCGACAGATTGCTGGAGGTGGCATATTGCTTGCCACACTCGGAGCACTTGTAGCAGCCGCGCTTGCGCTTCGCATAGTTCTCCCCGCTGGCGGCTGCCGACTCGCTGTTGGCTACTGCAACGGTGCTGCTGTTGCTGCTGCTGCTGCTGCTGCTGTTGCTGCTGCTGCTGCTGCTGATGCTCTTGGGACGCTGCGTCTGCTTCTTGTCCTTGCTGGCCGCTTTGCTGGCCTTGGTGCGGCCGTCGAGCATGTTGAGACACATCTTCAAGGCGGAGGCACGCTGTTGTTGTTGTTGCTGTGGCTGCTGCTGCTGCTGCGGCTGTTGCTGCTGCTGCTGCTGTTGTTGCTTGTTCCAGTGGCCGGATTCGGATGAGGAGGACATGTCAATGTCCACATCTGAGCTGTGATCAGAATTGGGCGGCGTTAGCGGCGAACAATTGTTCGAGGTTTCCGGAGCGCTGTTCAACAAATCGTACGAGCTGCTGCCAATGAAACGGATATTTGAGCTGCTGCTTCCTGCATTCGAGCTGTTGCTGCTGCTGCTGCTGCTGCTCTGGTAAGGCGACGGTGCATTCGATATCTCCTGCATCACGGGCATTTGCTCCGGCGATTTGTGCAAAATCTCCTGCTTCATTATGGTCACCACGCAGGGCGGTATTAGGGGAGGCAAGCTCTGTGACAGCGACAGCAAATCGTGTGCTGCCTCCGTCTCCTCCAAGCTGCGTCCCCTATAGATAGCTGCGGCCACTTGTTGCTCTCGTTCCCTTTCACGCTCCCTCTCCCTCTCCCTCTCTCGCTCCCTCTTTATGGCAATCGGCTGCGGCTGTCGTGCTGCGCCATTGGCACTCGCTGGCGGCGCATAGAAGATCACCTTGCCATCCTCGGCTGGGGCGCGACCAAAGGCCACTGGACGGCGCATAGATACTGCAAATAGTTCAAATGATTATTGCCAAACATATGATCTAACCTTAACTCCCTCTCAAACAGGCGACTGACAATCTAAAGGCTCGCAGCAATCTATCTCCTCATTTGCAAGCTCCATAATTGATACACAGTTTTTAAGACTCTTTGACAATTAACAATAAAAGGTGCCGAAAAGGTTGACATCATACTATCTGTCAATTGCACTTGCTGTCATTTGCTATGATAATACAATTGACTACAAATATTCAAATAAATCAGTTAAATACCGTTGCCTTAAATTAAATACCTAAATATAAAAGTCTATCTATTTAAATATATTATGTAGAAATTATAGACATGTAAACACTTGTTACATTTTCAAATTTCAACTACAGCTGTTGACTAGCTTGAAAATACATAGAAACACCCTGTGAAAAGAGCCAGCTTTGGCATACATGTATCACCCTGTGTATAATTAGAATTAAGCGAACTGCTCTAGAGTAAAGTCTGTGAATACATTCTTCCTTAGCATATTAAACTGAGCTGATCCAGCCACTGCCTTTACACATCTAATTAATTTACTATTATATATTATTAATATGCTATATTATTATATAAAATTTGAATGATTAGATTTACTTCTGCGATCACACGCAGCTCAAATTGATATCGATCAAAAAGGATGGCAATTTATCAGTAGGGAAAATTTATCAAAATATCTCAAGATGTTAAATGCATAAAATATGGGAATGCATGCCAAACAAATCACAACCCAATGTATTTTTCATGTCTTTAACTCAACTTGGTACATTTAGAACCAAGCTTGAGCCTATTAGATTACGAGAAAGTAAAACTATGCACAAATCTAAGTATGTAGACATGTTTATATATTAATACAGATTAGTTAAGCTCAAAGTAATATACATATATATTCTATATTTATTAATTTTATGGAATATTTCTTATAACTTTTGTAGTTTAGAAGAATAATAAATAACACACGTACTGCAGAAATTCAAAGATTCAGTTCATGAAGAGTGTGACCATCGCTAATCAATGACAAACTTTAATTAAATATACCATTAACCCGTTTTTTAGTATTTTTTTGCTAGCGGTGAAGGGTGAGGCTGTGGTTGAAGCTGGCCTATGCTTAAATATACTATAAGCTTTGGTATTTTCGTGCTAGTGCATTCGTTTGAGAAGGAGTGAGGGAGAGGCGGATACTATTACTATTAAATGTGTACTTATGCAGTGCTCGCTGGAGGAGTGAGGGGGATGTCATTATTTCTTTACATTTCGTATTCTCAATCGATAAGACTTGCTTGCTGCTTGCGAGCGACTACTACAAGTGAAGTGCGCCCACCCTGTGGCCCCTTGACAATGGCGCGTGTTGGTTTTCGTGTTTGCATTTGCTGCTTTGCTGCTATGCTTCTTCTCCGCAGCCTTTTGTCAAGAGCAACAAGCAGCGACAACAGCAACAACACGAACAACGACAACATCGACAAGAAGGCAAACATGAAAAATGCCAACATACGCTAAAAAGATTAGCTAACGGCGACAATGTCAAACACGCGCAAAGTGAGAAAGAGAGAGAGAGGGAGAGAGGTTGTCCATTGCTGTAGTCCAACTGGAGCCACAGTGGGCGGCCATAAAAACGTGGGCAGGCATTGGGGCAATGGCTACTAAAAATAAATACGAGTACCCGAGTACACAAATTGTCGCAGCCACCTGTTCACATTGTTGTGACGCAACTTCTGGGCAGGAAGTAGCCAGGTGGGTTGGGGTTAATGGGGTGCTATAAAGCGGAAAGTGGATATGTGTTTAACTGTTGCACCTACCTGCGGATACTGTTTTGGTTGCTCCAGCTCCTGCTTCAGCTACAGCTCCAGTTGCAGCTCCTGTTGCTGCTACAGTTCCTGTTGCTGCTCCTAGATGGCGCTGCTTATCCTGCTTGGTGATCATTTCTCCCAATGCTGTAACAGTTCCTGTTGCTGCACCTAGATGGCGCTGTTTCTCCTGCTTGGACTTAATTTGCACCAGCGACTGTGCCGCCGCCCATTCCAATTGCTGCTCATCGGACTGTGCCCCCTGCTCCTCCCCCTCATCAACACCATCATCATCCTCGTCCAGCTCGATTATTTCACGCTTGAGCGCTGCTCGACGCTTGCTCTCCCTATCCTTAGCCTTCTCCTTATCCTTGCTGCCAGACTTGAGGGTCATCTTGCCTTGGCCATTGTTATTGTTATTCTTATTGGCATTGCGCAGCACCGAGAACTTATCCTCATTCCAACTGGAATTCGCCGCCGGCCTCAGTTTGCGTAGCTGCTGTTGCTGCTGCTGCTGCTGCTGCTGCTGCTGCTGCTGCTGCTGTTGGTTGCTTCTGGGCTTGGGCTTGGGCTTGGACTTGGGACGTCGCCAGCTGTGCAAATCGCTGGCTGGCGCATATTTCTTGCTCGCATAGGCAATCGTTTGTATCTTGTTGCGATTGGGCAGTATATAGTCCACAGACATTGTGTCTACGTCTCTCTGTTCACTAGCTGCCACTTGCCAGTTCGATACAAATTTTTATAAACTACTTAAAAACCCTTTGGGCTATACTTTGTATGTTTGTGTTACGGCTTTCCTTTCTTTTTTTGTTTTTGTTTTTGGTTTTGTTTTGTTTTGCTTATGTTTAGATTTTTGTTTTTTTTTTTTATTTTATTTATTTACTATTTTAGATATAGCACAACCTTCTTTCACATCGACTCCAGTGTAGTCAGTGCAGTAAAATGCTTCACTTTGACTCCGACTTTGACTTCGACTTTGACATGAGCTGCCTTGAGAGTAGCGCTACTTCCGCACCGGAAATCGGTTCTACTTCTACTTCTATCTCTACCTCTACGTCTACTTTTAATGCTGCTGGTGCTGCTGCTGCTGCTGCTGTTGCTTCTGCGTCTGCTTTAGCTTTGTTGTGCCCGTTCCTGTGCATCCTTGATCTTGATTCCGGCACTGGCTGTGGGCTCTCTCCTCCACAACACACACACACGCACACACACAGACACACACAGAGAGACACTCCCCAGCAGCTTCTCCTATAACATCTGCAGTTGTTGCTATTGATTATATATATCACTATTATTCAATACGCGTACGTAGTATGCTTGAAAGAATCACTTAAGGTATTGCTTTCGTTGTTGCGTTTCCGTTTCCGTTCCGTTCCCGTTTCCGTTTCCGTGCATTAATCAAAGTTCTTTATAGAACGGGATAGAAAATTTTATAACATTAGTCAACACTAAACTAAATAATATTTTTAATATATAAATGAGATTTGTAAAGAAAGAACTAGTTCTTTTGAGTTCACCTACAGATAATTCTTTAAATTGTTTAACAGAATCAAACCTTAAATCTGATTTTGTGGTTAATTGAAATATAATAAATAAATCCAATAGTAGATTAGATGACAGTCAAAAGGAACTAGTTCCTATGGTTCAAATCAAGATTATTCATCATCAAATGTTTTTAATTTAGCACTGTGCGCACTTGCTCTTAATTGAAATATATCAAATAAAGGCAACAATAGTTTGCATTTTCGTTTAAATGAACTGGTTCTTTTGACATTAAATACTGAGTACAGAATAGTCAAACGTTTTCATTTTTTTATTTATGTAGTAGTCCTTGTTTCAAAGAATAGCTTCTATTGAAGTTTAAATTCACATCAAAGATATTTAATCATTATTTATGGTAGTTCAAAAGAACAAATTCAACATTAATAAGGATTTACTTTACTGATATTTGGTAGTAATTTATAGTAGTTGAAAAGAACATGTTCAACTTAAATTCTGATTTATATCAAAAGAAATTTTATCATAGTTTATAGTGATTCAAAAGAACAGGTTCAAGATTACTACTGATTGATATCAAAGTTTTTTTTTCGTAATTTATAATAGTTCAAAAGAACAGGTTCAACTCTAGTATGGATTCACATCAAAGATATTGTATCATAATTTCTAGTTGTTCAAAAGAACAGGTTCAATTTTAGTTTAAAGTCGTTTCAAAGATATTTTATCATAATTTATAGTAGATCAATAGAACAGGTTCAACTTAAGTTCAGATTCATATCAAAAGATTTTTATCATAAATTTTAGTAGTTCAAAAGAACTGGTTCAATCCTTGCTTGGATTCACATCAAATATATTTGGTTTTAGCACTTTTTATGGTTTATTTTAATGCACTCTCTCTCTCCCTCTCTCTCTCTTTTAGTAGATATTTAGTTTATACACTTGATTTGTCTTTTTCGACTGTAAACAAATTCACGCACTGGTTCGCAGGTCGGATGCTGCTGCTGTTCACATAACAAGTTGACCAAAAGCTACCTTCCAAAAGCAGTTCGAACTACTCGAAGTGCTGGGCAACACTTTATGAAAATCTTCAAATTTATGCAGATTTCGTGAACTATTTTTGTTTTTGTTGTATTTTTGTTTTATTGCAACATTTAGAAACAGTTTATTGAATATACCGAAAGTGGAAGTAGGAAAAGGGGGAGTGGAGAGGGTGGGTGGGTGTCCGTGCTCTTCCAATGGAAGGCGCGCACGCACACCAACCAAGTAAACTATCTATCCCTATCCCACTTTTTAAAATGGCGCATACTCGTGAACTCGTTGGCTTTGTTTAGGAAATGCAGACTTCAATTGTTGTTTATCACGCTTTGATTTTAGCCACAAAACATTCAACTGTTTCTCCAACACAAACTATAATTATTTATGTATGTTTCACGCACTTTTCTGTTAATTTGTTGAAGCTCGAAGTCGTTTAAAATTGTACAAGAAAATTTTTTCGTTGTTCGCTGTGTTTCAGCAACAACAACTTGTTTCACTCTGCACTTGTCGAATGTTTTGTGAATCGAAACGAGCAAGAGACGCACACCAACACAGAGAGCGAGCGAGAGCGCAAAAAGCGAGAGAGCGACGATAGAGAGAGAGAGAGCGAGCTTTGGGGCGAGTGGCGAGTGACGAGTGCGGCATACATGCAACAAATAGTCAACTGTTGGTTGCCCTAGCCTACCTCACTGTGCCCACCCACGCCCACCCTCTCTCTCTCACTCTCTCTCTCACTCTGTCTTGCTTCCATTAGTTGCACATAAACAATGCGCAAATTTATTGCATACTTTGCAGCGTTCGCAGCGAGTGTCGTTAGAGCCTGCTGCTGTTGCTGCGGTAAACGACACACACACACACATACACACATACACTTTGATTCGGCACTTTGTTGCATACGTCACATGCAACAAAAGTTTACAGCGTTTGAACGTAGCGAAAGAAAAAAAACAACTCATGCATAAATTGAGTTTGCACGAATTTCCTTTGGGAAATTTGTATTTGCAACACGTTGAAAAACGAATTTTCATAAATTTTCATGAGTTTTCCACAGGAAATTCCGTGTTTTTCTGTAGCCTGTTGAAAAATTGCACACCTTTTTTGTTGTTGCTTCAGCTGGCACTTTGCTCGTCGTTGCTTTGATTTCTATATTTAGATATATATTTTATATATTTATATTATATTACAGTTGTTGATTAATTGTTGGATTTAATTGAATTTTTTGGACTTTTGTTTTTTTTAGCATAACTTGCTGCCGCTGTGCGTCAGTTATTGACGTACCACTCCCTTCTTCTACTGCTGTGCGCTTCGTTTTCACAGTTACCGTCACGTCACAGTTGCGAACTGAGCACTGTGTGAGTGCATATGTGTGTGTGTGTGTGTAATTTACAGCGAGTGTGCGTGATTTCGGGTCAGCAGCAAAACCAAATCCAACAACATTTTGGTGGTGGTGGTGGTGGTGGTGCTTCTGTTGCTGTGGGGTTGTTGTTGGCAAGGGTGAGAGCTTTAGCTGAAGGGTTGTCTGCTTGATCTAGGTGCATAAAGCTAGCGCTATATACTTGTTTAGTTTTTGATTTGTCTGTAGATCGATAGGCCGCGCTTTTATGGCCCAAGCAACCAACACAAAGACACAACAAGTAGCCAAGCAGCAGCAGCAGCAGCAGCAGCAGCAGCAAGAGCTAGAGCTTGAGCTATGGCTAAAGCTACCCCTAAGAAAAAGTCAACAAGCAGTGCGCAGTCGCAGGCGCTCTGCTTTTGGCCACAAATGTAACGAGAGCGCTCACACACACGCATACACACGCACAGCCAGCAGAGGCAAGCACACACACTTGTGGATTGCCGAAAATTATGCAACAGCAGCAGTAGTTTTGGAGGGTTGGAATGCCACAGCTACAGGCGTTGGGAGGTGGGGGTGGTGGGCGTTGAGCAGGGTGCGTGATTTGATGTCTGCCACTTGGCTGCCTAGCTGCCAAAATTGGCACGAAGCTGCTATCCTAAAAATACCCAAAAACAAGCTGAAATGGAGCGCCAACTTAAGCTGAATTATGGTTAGATTTGAGGAGCTGCACATGAGCTGGGGGCTAAAGCATTTAATTTGATTATTTTGCATTTTGACAATTGCTGCATGGCTGTGACCAAAAGCTGACACACAAGTTGGCCAACAGCAGTTGGCTGAGCAACTATGCCGGTTGAAACAATGGCCAGAACGAAGCATTGAGCCGCATCCCCAACCCCATCCCCAACGAGCTGCTTCCTACTCCCGCCTGTTGTCCTTTTTGAACATTTTGAGGTTTGGGCTTTATTTCGTTACGTTTCGTTTGGTTTGGTTTGGCGCTGTGCAAACAGAGTAAAATCAAGCAAGGGGACGACGACAGCAAGGACGTCATGGGCCGTGGCCCTGTGGCCCATTGCTGTTTGCTATTATTGCCGTTGCCCAACTGCCATGTCCCTTTGGTATTTTCTTCTCTTACATTTTTTTTTTTCGGTGCTCTCCGAGGCTGGTTGACATCAACGCTTCCGCTGCGAGCTTCCTTATTATTCCTGTCACTAAGCCGCCCTTTAAATTCGCAATGAATGCCAAACAGTTAAATGTTTTTCGAGCTGCGGAAGTGCAACCAACAAACGAGAAATTTGTGGGCGGGCAACCCTCAAGGTTAGCAGCAACAGCAACAGGAGCAGGAGTTGGGGACAGCCACTGAAGAAGGTTGCCCGCTGTGTGCATGTCCTGGCGCGCTGCGGTTTGACCCTTTTGCTTTTTCGTCAAACGCTAATGGAGCTTAAAAAGTTGTCAAAAGCGAGGCGCGGGATTTATTTTAATTTCAGAGTGCCAAATAGAAAATGAAATGGGCCTCGCTAAGTAAGGAAAATGAACTTAGTGCCAGCCCAGCACAAATCAGACGCCAATCGCCAGCTCCAGCTCCAGCTCTAGCTCCGACTCCTGCTCCAACTCCAACTGTACATAGTCTGTAGTCCTTCGTCGTGGCCATCGCATTTATTGCCATATGCTGACAGTGTTGCTGGCGGCAATCGCGTCTACGACGGCGACGGGGGCCAATTTGAGCTGTCATAAAAATGTACAACAACTGGCTACAAAGCAAACAATGCGACGAGTGCCAACAGCAACACAAACACAAATAGCAGCAACAGCTACAACAGCTACAACAGCAACTATGGCCGCATTCAGCAATTGTGCAAACAAATTGCTGTTGCACTTTACTTTTATTTTACGAGTGCGAATGCGAGCGGTTTTTCTGCTGCTTCTTCTACTTTTTTCCCACTTTTTTTTCCAAGTTTCTGAAGACCCAGGGAATCCCGGCTGTCAGCCAGCAAAACTGCCCCCAACTGCCACCCAATTTGCATTTTACTATCGCTGCAGGTTTTATAGTTGTTGCTGTTGCTGCTGCTGCTGCCGCTTTTTGATGCCTCACTTTTGCGCTGGTTTTATTTGCACGCCGCAATTTTCTTTCGCTCCTTCCTGGCTTGGCCATAAAGTTTACTTAACATGCTGCTTTTTTGTGGAAGCTGTTGGCACTCGGATTGCAAAAGTCAAGCAGCTTACACACACACACACACACACACACACACACACACAGACACAATATGCTCCGAATTCTTGGCGAGGTTGCCCTGGTGTTAATTCCAAGATCCGACATTGCTAATGTCGTATGCATTTGTATTTGTAATTCTATTTGTTTTGAACTCGTAACTGGACCCCATAAATTATAACAATGTAACGCTTACGCTTGTTTTCCCTTTTTTCTCTGTTTTTTTGTTTTTGCTTCTGTTTTATGCAGACAGTTGCCAACCACTCGATGCGGTTCGCTCTCGGTTTGCGGTCCTGCGGCTACGCTCGCCATGCGAAACTAAATTCAACTCATTAAGACTTGCTTTACCAGCGGCTGACTTTAAGTGCACACGATTCGAAATATTCTGGATGGGACTATGATGATCTAAACCAAAACAAAACATGACTTCGAATTGTCTTGTTTAAAACTATTCCGATTCGAATGCTGCTTATTGGATAGTCTAAAATTTACTTAACTTAACTTTGACGGACTGTAACAAGAGTATTCTTCAGCCAATTTTGAAGTAGGATACCTCATCGAATATGAAAATATTCGAGCTGTCACTATCCTGAACAAACCAAACACAAAACGCTTTCCCACATGACTTCGAATTGTCTTGTTTAAAACTATTCCGATTCGAATGCTGCTTATTGGATAGTCTAAAATTTACTTAACTTAACTTTGACGGACTGTAACAAGAGTATTCTTCAGCCAATTTTGAAGTAGGATACCTCATCGAATATGAAAATATTCGACCTGTCACTATCCTGAACAAACCAAACACAAAACGCTTTCCCACATGACTTCGAATTGTCTTGTTTAAAACTATTCCAATTCGAATGCTGCTAAAATTTACTTAACTTTGACGGACTGTAACAAGAGTATTCTTTAGCCAAATTTGAAGGTACCTGACGCGTATTGGTTCGGAGTAGAGATGGGCGACGGGATCGGGATTTTCGGGAATCCCGCGGGTCCCGAAAAAATTTTCGGTTTCGGGCGGGATGGGAGAGATTCTGAAAAAGTCCGGGACGGTCGGGATAAGTGCATGATCCCGAAATTACCGCGGGTCCCGAAAAGAAAATTATTAATAGATAAAATTACTTGTATTTATAAAAGAACAGAAGAATGATATTGACGAGGAAATTAATTCTTAGATAAATTATGTTAAATTTAAGAGAAGTTCAAATATTTTACTATTTTGACAACAATACAATGAATTACCATTGTTACAAATGCTTGCTAGGTAAGTATTTGATGTTCCAACATCTTCGACAACGAGTTAGAGGGTGTATTCTACTTCTAGTAGAATTTTGGAAGACAGGAGAACACATCTTAGAGAAGAAAATTTTGAGAAAATATTATTTTTAAGTAAACAATTTTATCTATCATAAGAGTTCTAAATGTTGAA
This sequence comes from Drosophila gaucha, assembly GCA_035045545.1. Lineage (NCBI taxonomy): Eukaryota > Metazoa > Arthropoda > Insecta > Diptera > Drosophilidae > Drosophila > Drosophila gaucha. The sequence goes on from JAWNOY010000222.1 coordinate 3,803,856, forward strand.
AAAAATTTCGATAAATGTCCCGACCTGCGGGAAAAATGAAAAATGTGTCGGGACGATCGGGCGGAAAAATCCATAATTATCGGGTCGGGAACGAATTTCTTTCCCGATCTTATCTCTACTCTCGCTTGACATTCAAAACATTTCATTCTGAAAGTTTTGACTATGTCATTTTTGCCAAATGCGGGTCGAGTCAAAAAGCAACCATTTTATGAACTTTGACTCACTGTGAAAAATGTATTTTTCATTCGGTTTTGTAGTGAGTTACCTTCCTGACGATTTGGAGTATCGATTTGCATTTAAAAATTTTGCATGGTAAAGTTTTTAAAAAAGTATTCGATTCTGAAAAATTACTTTACGTGACCACAAATTGATTGATTTTCGCACGATTTTCTACGCATTTTGGAGGTGTATAAATCATCTTTCGATCAATATAGTATATTTTTTGGAAATACAATTGATTGCTGAGTTATTCGACCATTATCAAAACGAATTTGCGATTGTTCAGTTAAAATATGCAAATATATTATTAGCATTTACAAAATGGGTCTATTCTCCATTGCTCCTGGTATAATAAATATAGTTAAATACCAGCGTAGTGAATCAGCTAACTAAATTTTTGATTTCCTATACGCCGTGCCCTTTTTTATAGACGATCCATTAGATTTCCCGACCAACGATAGTCCATACCCATTAAAAATTAACATTTGTAACTTTTACAACCATATTTTTTTCTTAAAGGTCTATTATAAATAACACTAACTAAATTCAGTAATTTTTTAATTTTTTATTTTACTTTTTTAAATTTTTTCCAACCGAACAAACTCGAAATTCCTATTTTAATGAACAGCCCATTAAAATCATCGATAAATTCGAAACGAAAACTAACGGGGTTTTTTTTGCTATTGCTAATAGCTTAATGTCATTCCATTCTTCAAAAACTGTAAACACTTCTTCAATTTCAAAGGTAGACTTCTGTAGAAAAAGATCTGTTACTGATAAATGAAAACGCGTTCTTTTTTTTGAACACAATTGTATAGTTGATCCAAAAAGGATTGCTTTAAAAGTAAGTAGTACTAGATCGATTATATTATATTTTCTATTATATTTTCTATTATATTATTTTCTTTTATTTATATTCAAAGCCTTAAATTAATTAAATATAAATCGAAAAATAATTAAAGCTAAAGAAGGAATATTTTCCTTTTTTCAGAGCTCAAAGATTGTGTAAATGCGCCAACAACTTTTTGGAAGTTAATCTAATCAGAACTTTTTTAAGCGAATCGTAAATCGTTGTACTTTCGAGCTTGGAGATGAGCCTCTCAAACCAATCCCGCCCCCTCTGCAACTTGTTGTATTTTATTTTAGTTTCTTAGTGTGTGTGCAGTGGAGCTTTTTATCGCTGGCTGCTTTTCTGGAATCTGGTTTGTTGCCATCCGCTGCAATTTACAGCCAACATTTTCACAATTTTCCACATTTGTATTTATTTACCGTCATGTGTTTAAGATGTTGTTGATATATGTTGTGTCCTCCGAAGCAGACACACACACCCACACACACACACACATGCATATATAGGTAGACATGCCACCGGGTTATACGGTAAGTAAATTAGGATTTATGCTTTGTTCTATTTGAGCGCTGCAAAGCCATAAACGATTTTTTATGCACAGGGCACTTGCCACACGGCAACTCGAAGGTGGTGTGAGTGTGTGTGTGTGTGTGTGAGTGTATAGAAAGTCGTTCGCCAGCAGTTCGCACCTTTTGCCCGTAAGACGATTTACGACCCAACGCATGTGAGAACGTAAAATTGTTATAAATTTGCATGTGCATTTGGGGCTGAGCTGAGAGGGCGGGGGAGCTAGACGATAAAAATAAAAATCCAAACAGTTCCTAGTGCCAAGATCAATCGCAACGGCTCGCAAATTTAATGGCACATGAAATACAGAGCACACTCGAAAACAGCATCGCTTGCTTTTCCGCTCCGAATTTTCCTTCACATTAGTCGCTGTTGCGTAATTGATGCGCATAAATTTATCAAGCTGCATTAGCGAATGAATGAAACCTGTAACTCATTTTGTCACAGCCAGCAAACAACAGCTAAACTGTTGCTAAGCTCTAACATTGACAGCTCAGCTCCATCTCCAGCTCCTTCTTCTTCTCCTTCTCCCACCTGGAACATATTATCATCAGCTTTTATATCGCGTGCGCATATGTCGAATGACACCAAAGTTTTCTTTCTTTTTACCGCAGTTAAATTTTGACCCACATGATGATGGCTGCATGGGTGGTTTGGTGGCTTGGGTGGTTGGCTGAATGACGCAAATCTTAAAGCCCTGAGACTAAGTTCGCCAGGCAGATAGTCTACACTGGATTAATGCTGCCATAATTCCTGTTGCCCCCATGGGGAGAGTCGAGCTTGGAGTGGAGTTCATTTAATATATCCGATAAAAGTATTTGCAATAAATCTTGTAAAAGCTAATGATTAATTGCTCCGTAGCTTTTAACGTCAACGCGCATAGTAGGCACGGATTGTGTCAGCCTTGCCAAAAGCGGATGAGAATGAACGTCGCTACAGTGGACACTTTTCTCACTTTTCCTAGCAAAAAATATAGTTTAACTGAACAAAGAATAGTTCAAAAAGTAATAAGAATGCTTTCAAATGAATTAAAATTTGATTAAAAACTCAATATGCGCCCACAGGGTGCTATGCTCACAGGGTGACTTCAATTTTTCTGTCTTAAGTTTAATCTGTTTGTGGGTATGTGCATAAAATGTAATTTTCTAAATAAAGCTTAACATTTTCTATTATTTAATAAACTTTTCTTTGAGTATATATTTATTTTTTAAATTTATATTCACTCAACTCAACTTGTGTGAGTCTCAAAAATGAATTTTGTTGAAACTTTAAATGGCTATAACTCGGCCAAATGAAGCCCAATCGATAAAATAAGCTTAATTTGTAACCCCATAATTTTTTTTTTTAATTATTTTTTTTTTTTTTTTGTTGAAACTTTAAACGGCTATAACTTGGCCAAATGAAGCCCAATCGATAAAATAAGCTTAATTTGTAACCCCATAATTTTTTTTTTTTTTTTTTTTTGTTGGAGTCTCAAAAATGAATTTTGTTGAAACTTTAAATGGCTATAACTCGGCCAAATGAAGCCCAATCGATAAAATAAGCTTAATTTGTAACCCCATAATTTTTTTTTTTTTTTTTTTGTTGGAGTCTCAAAAATGAAGTTTGTTGAAACTTTAAGCGGCTATAACTCGGCCAAATGAAGCCCAATCGATAAAATAAGCTTAATTTGTAACCCCATAATTTTTTTTTTTTAAATTTTTTTTTTTTACTTTAAACGGCTATAACTTGGCCAAATGAAGCCCTATCGATAAAATAAGCTTAATTTGTAACCCCATAATTTTTTTTTTTTTTTTTTTGTTGGAGTCTCAAAAATGAATTTTGTTGAAACTTTAAATGGCTATAACTTGGCCAAATGAAGCCCTATCGATAAAATAAGCTTAATTTGTAACCCCATAATTTTTTTTTTTTTTTTTTTTGTTGGAGTCTCAAAAATGAAGTTTGTTGAAACTTTAAGCGGCTATAACTCGGCCAAATGAAGCCCAATCGATAAAATAAGCTTAATTTGTAACCCCATAATTTTTTTTTTTTAATTTTTTTTTTTTTACTTTAAACGGCTATAACTTGGCCAAATGAAGCCCTATCGATAAAATAAGCTTAATTTGTAACCCCATAATTTTTTTTTTTTTTTTTTTGTTGGAGTCTCAAAAATGAAGTTTGTTGAAACTTTAAGCGGCTATAACTCGGCCAAATGAAGCCCAATCGATAAAATAAGCTTAATTTGTAACCCCATAATTTTTTTTTTTTAATTTTTACTTTAAACGGCTATAACTTGGCCAAATGAAGCCCAATCGATAAAATAAGCTTAATTTGTAACCCCATAATTTTTTTTTTTTTTTTTTGTTGGAGTCTCAAAAATGAATTTTGTTGAAACTTTAAATGGCTATAACTCGGCCAAATGAAGCCCAATCGATAAAATAAGCTTAATTTGTAACCCCATAATTTTTTTTTTTTTTTTTTTTGTTGGAGTCTCAAAAATGAATTTTGTTGAAACTTTAAATGGCTATAACTCGGCCAAATGAAGCCCAATCGATAAAATAAGCTTAATTTGTAACCCCATAATTTTTTTTTTTTTAATTTTTAATTTTTTTGAAACTTTAAACGGCTATAACTTGGCCAAATGAAGCCCTATCGATAAAATAAGCTTAATTTGTAACCCCATAATTTTTTTTTTTTTTTTTTTTGTTGGAGTCTCAAAAATGAATTTTGTTGAAACTTTAAATGGCTATAACTCGGCCAAATGAAGCCCAATCGATAAAATAAGCTTAATTTGTAACCCCATAATTTTTTTTTTTAATTTTTTTTTTTTACTTTAAACGGCTATAACTTGGCCAAATGAAGCCCTATCGATAAAATAAGCTTAATTTGTAACCCCATAATTTTTTTTTTTTTTTTTTTGTTGGAGTCTCAAAAATGAATTTTGTTGAAACTTTAAATGGCTATAACTCGGCCAAATGAAGCCCAATCGATAAAATAAGCTTAATTTGTAACCCCATAATTTTTTTTTTTTTTTTTTTGTTGGAGTCTCAAAAATGAATTTTGTTGAAACTTTAAATGGCTATAACTCGGCCAAATGAAGCCCAATCGATAAAATAAGCTTAATTTGTAACCCCATAATTTTTTTTTTTTTTTTTTTTGTTGGAGTCTCAAAAATGAATTTTGTTGAAACTTTAAATGGCTATAACTCGGCCAAATGAAGCCCAATCGATAAAATAAGCTTAATTTGTAACCCCATAATTTTTTTTTTTTAAATTTTTTTTTTTTAAACTTTAAACGGCTATAACTTGGCCAAATGAAGCCCTATCGATAAAATAAGCTTAATTTGTAACCCCATAATTTTTTTTTTTTTTTTTTTTGTTGGAGTCTCAAAAATGAATTTTGTTGAAACTTTAAATGGCTATAACTCGGCCAAATGAAGCCCAATCGATAAAATAAGCTTAATTTGTAACCCCATAATTTTTTTTTTTTTTTTTTTTGTTGGAGTCTCAAAAATGAATTTTGTTGAAACTTTAAATGGCTATAACTCGGCCAAATGAAGCCCAATCGATAAAATAAGCTTAATTTGTAACCCCATAATTTTTTTTTTTTAATTTTTTTTTTTTACTTTAAACGGCTATAACTTGGCCAAATGAAGCCCTATCGATAAAATAAGCTTAATTTGTAACCCCATAATTTTTTTTTTTTTTTTTTTTGTTGGAGTCTCAAAAATGAATTTTGTTGAAACTTTAAATGGCTATAACTTGGCCAAATGAAGCCCTATCGATAAAATAAGCTTAATTTGTAACCCCATAATTTTTTTTTTTTTTTTTTTGTTGGAGTCTCAAAAATGAAGTTTGTTGAAACTTTAAGCGGCTATAACTCGGCCAAATGAAGCCCAATCGATAAAATAAGCTTAATTTGTAACCCCATAATTTTTTTTTTTTAATTTTTTTTTTTTACTTTAAACGGCTATAACTTGGCCAAATGAAGCCCTATCGATAAAATAAGCTTAATTTGTAACCCCATAATTTTTTTTTTTTTTTTTTTGTTGGAGTCTCAAAAATGAATTTTGTTGAAACTTTAAATGGCTATAACTTGGCCAAATGAAGCCCTATCGATAAAATAAGCTTAATTTGTAACCCCATAATTTTTTTTTTTTTTTTTTGTTGGAGTCTCAAAAATGAAGTTTGTTGAAACTTTAAGCGGCTATAACTCGGCCAAATGAAGCCCAATCGATAAAATAAGCTTAATTTGTAACCCCATAATTTTTTTTTTTTAAATTTTTTTTTTTACTTTAAACGGCTATAACTTGGCCAAATGAAGCCCTATCGATAAAATAAGCTTAATTTGTAACCCCATAATTTTTTTTTTTTTTTTTTTGTTGGAGTCTCAAAAATGAATTTTGTTGAAACTTTAAATGGCTATAACTCGGCCAAATGAAGCCCAATCGATAAAATAAGCTTAATTTGTAACCCCATAATTTTTTTTTTTTAAATTTTTTTTTTTTTAACTTTAAACGGCTATAACTTGGCCAAATGAAGCCCTATCGATAAAATAAGCTTAATTTGTAACCCCATAATTTTTTTTTTTTTTTTTTGTTGGAGTCTCAAAAATGAATTTTGTTGAAACTTTAAATGGCTATAACTCGGCCAAATGAAGCCCAATCGATAAAATAAGCTTAATTTGTAACCCCATAATTTTTTTTTTTTTTTTTTGTTGGAGTCTCAAAAATGAATTTTGTTGAAACTTTAAATGGCTATAACTCGGCCAAATGAAGCCCAATCGATAAAATAAGCTTAATTTGTAACCCCATAATTTTTTTTTTTAAATTTTTTTTTTTACTTTAAACGGCTATAACTTGGCCAAATGAAGCCCTATCGATAAAATAAGCTTAATTTGTAACCCCATAATTTTTTTTTTTTTTTTTTTTGTTGGAGTCTCAAAAATGAATTTTGTTGAAACTTTAAATGGCTATAACTTGGCCAAATGAAGCCCTATCGATAAAATAAGCTTAATTTGTAACCCCATAATTTTTTTTTTTTTTTTTTTGTTGGAGTCTCAAAAATGAAGTTTGTTGAAACTTTAAGCGGCTATAACTCGGCCAAATGAAGCCCAATCGATAAAATAAGCTTAATTTGTAACCCCATAATTTTTTTTTTTTAATTTTTTTTTTTTACTTTAAACGGCTATAACTTGGCCAAATGAAGCCCTATCGATAAAATAAGCTTAATTTGTAACCCCATAATTTTTTTTTTTTTTTTTTTTGTTGGAGTCTCAAAAATGAATTTTGTTGAAACTTTAAATGGCTATAACTCGGCCAAATGAAGCCCAATCGATAAAATAAGCTTAATTTGTAACCCCATAATTTTTTTTTTTTTTTTTTTGTTGGAGTCTCAAAAATGAATTTTGTTGAAACTTTAAATGGCTATAACTCGGCCAAATGAAGCCCAATCGATAAAATAAGCTTAATTTGTAACCCCATAATTTTTTTTTTTTTTAGTTTCTAAATGAATTTTGTTGAAACTTTAAATGGCTATAACTTGGCCAAATGAAGCCCTATCGATAAAATAAGCTTAATTTGTAACCCCATAATTTTTTTTTTTTTTTTTTTGTTGGAGTCTCAAAAATGAATTTTGTTGAAACTTTAAATGGCTATAACTCGGCCAAATGAAGCCCAATCGATAAAATAAGCTTAATTTGTAACCCCATAATTTTTTTTTTTTTTTTTTTGTTGGAGTCTCAAAAATGAATTTTGTTGAAACTTTAAATGGCTATAACTCGGCCAAATGAAGCCCAATCGATAAAATAAGCTTAATTTGTAACCCCATAATTTTTTTTTTTAAATTTTTTTTTTTACTTTAAACGGCTATAACTTGGCCAAATGAAGCCCTATCGATAAAATAAGCTTAATTTGTAACCCCATAATTTTTTTTTTTTTTTTTTTGTTGGAGTCTCAAAAATGAATTTTGTTGAAACTTTAAATGGCTATAACTCGGCCAAATGAAGCCCAATCGATAAAATAAGCTTAATTTGTAACCCCATAATTTTTTTTTTTTTTTTTTGTTGGAGTCTCAAAAATGAATTTTGTTGAAACTTTAAATGGCTATAACTCGGCCAAATGAAGCCCAATCGATAAAATAAGCTTAATTTGTAACCCCATAATTTTTTTTTTTAAATTTTTTTTTTTACTTTAAACGGCTATAACTTGGCCAAATGAAGCCCTATCGATAAAATAAGCTTAATTTGTAACCCCATAATTTTTTTTTTTTTTTTTTTGTTGGAGTCTCAAAAATGAATTTTGTTGAAACTTTAAATGGCTATAACTTGGCCAAATGAAGCCCTATCGATAAAATAAGCTTAATTTGTAACCCCATAATTTTTTTTTTTTTTTTTTTGTTGGAGTCTCAAAAATGAAGTTTGTTGAAACTTTAAGCGGCTATAACTCGGCCAAATGAAGCCCAATCGATAAAATAAGCTTAATTTGTAACCCCATAATTTTTTTTTTTTAATTTTTTTTTTTTACTTTAAACGGCTATAACTTGGCCAAATGAAGCCCTATCGATAAAATAAGCTTAATTTGTAACCCCATAATTTTTTTTTTTTTTTTTTTGTTGGAGTCTCAAAAATGAATTTTGTTGAAACTTTAAATGGCTATAACTCGGCCAAATGAAGCCCAATCGATAAAATAAGCTTAATTTGTAACCCCATAATTTTTTTTTTTTTTTTTTTGTTGGAGTCTCAAAAATGAATTTTGTTGAAACTTTAAATGGCTATAACTCGGCCAAATGAAGCCCAATCGATAAAATAAGCTTAATTTGTAACCCCATAATTTTTTTTTTTTTTTTTTGTTGGAGTCTCAAAAATGAATTTTGTTGAAACTTTAAATGGCTATAACTCGGCCAAATGAAGCCCAATCGATAAAATAAGCTTAATTTGTAACCCCATAATTTTTTTTTTTTTTTTGTTGGAGTCTCAAAAATGAATTTTGTTGAAACTTTAAATGGCTATAACTCGGCCAAATGAAGCCCAATCGATAAAATAAGCTTAATTTGTAACCCCATAATTTTTTTTTTTTAAATTTTTTTTTTTTACTTTAAACGGCTATAACTTGGCCAAATGAAGCCCTATCGATAAAATAAGCTTAATTTGTAACCCCATAATTTTTTTTTTTTTTTTTTTTTGTTGGAGTCTCAAAAATGAATTTTGTTGAAACTTTAAATGGCTATAACTTGGCCAAATGAAGCCCTATCGATAAAATAAGCTTAATTTGTAACCCCATAATTTTTTTTTTTTTTTTTTTTGTTGGAGTCTCAAAAATGAAGTTTGTTGAAACTTTAAGCGGCTATAACTCGGCCAAATGAAGCCCAATCGATAAAATAAGCTTAATTTGTAACCCCATAATTTTTTTTTTTTAATTTTTTTTTTTTACTTTAAACGGCTATAACTTGGCCAAATGAAGCCCTATCGATAAAATAAGCTTAATTTGTAACCCCATAATTTTTTTTTTTTTTTTTTTGTTGGAGTCTCAAAAATGAATTTTGTTGAAACTTTAAATGGCTATAACTTGGCCAAATGAAGCCCTATCGATAAAATAAGCTTAATTTGTAACCCCATAATTTTTTTTTTTTTTTTGTTGGAGTCTCAAAAATGAAGTTTGTTGAAACTTTAAGCGGCTATAACTCGGCCAAATGAAGCCCAATCGATAAAATAAGCTTAATTTGTAACCCCATAATTTTTTTTTTTAATTTTTTTTTTTTACTTTAAACGGCTATAACTTGGCCAAATGAAGCCCTATCGATAAAATAAGCTTAATTTGTAACCCCATAATTTTTTTTTTTTTTTTTTTTGTTGGAGTCTCAAAAATGAATTTTGTTGAAACTTTAAATGGCTATAACTCGGCCAAATGAAGCCCAATCGATAAAATAAGCTTAATTTGTAACCCCATAATTTTTTTTTTTTTTTTTTTGTTGGAGTCTCAAAAATGAATTTTGTTGAAACTTTAAATGGCTATAACTCGGCCAAATGAAGCCCAATCGATAAAATAAGCTTAATTTGTAACCCCATAATTTTTTTTTTTAATTTTTTTTTTTTAACTTTAAACGGCTATAACTTGGCCAAATGAAGCCCTATCGATAAAATAAGCTTAATTTGTAACCCCATAATTTTTTTTTTTTTTTTTTTGTTGGAGTCTCAAAAATGAATTTTGTTGAAACTTTAAATGGCTATAACTTGGCCAAATGAAGCCCTATCGATAAAATAAGCTTAATTTGTAACCCCATAATTTTTTTTTTTTTTTTTTTGTTGGAGTCTCAAAAATGAAGTTTGTTGAAACTTTAAGCGGCTATAACTCGGCCAAATGAAGCCCAATCGATAAAATAAGCTTAATTTGTAACCCCATAATTTTTTTTTTTTAATTTTTTTTTTTTACTTTAAACGGCTATAACTTGGCCAAATGAAGCCCTATCGATAAAATAAGCTTAATTTGTAACCCCATAATTTTTTTTTTTTTTTTTTTGTTGGAGTCTCAAAAATGAATTTTGTTGAAACTTTAAATGGCTATAACTCGGCCAAATGAAGCCCAATCGATAAAATAAGCTTAATTTGTAACCCCATAATTTTTTTTTTTTTTTTTTTGTTGGAGTCTCAAAAATGAATTTTGTTGAAACTTTAAATGGCTATAACTCGGCCAAATGAAGCCCAATCGATAAAATAAGCTTAATTTGTAACCCCATAATTTTTTTTTTTTTTTTTGTTGGAGTCTCAAAAATGAATTTTGTTGAAACTTTAAATGGCTATAACTCGGCCAAATGAAGCCCAATCGATAAAATAAGCTTAATTTGTAACCCCATAATTTTTTTTTTTTTTTTTTTGTTGGAGTCTCAAAAATGAATTTTGTTGAAACTTTAAATGGCTATAACTCGGCCAAATGAAGCCCAATCGATAAAATAAGCTTAATTTGTAACCCCATAATTTTTTTTTTTAAATTTTTTTTTTTACTTTAAACGGCTATAACTTGGCCAAATGAAGCCCTATCGATAAAATAAGCTTAATTTGTAACCCCATAATTTTTTTTTTTTTTTTTTTTGTTGGAGTCTCAAAAATGAATTTTGTTGAAACTTTAAATGGCTATAACTCGGCCAAATGAAGCCCAATCGATAAAATAAGCTTAATTTGTAACCCCATAATTTTTTTTTTTTTTTTTTGTTGGAGTCTCAAAAATGAATTTTGTTGAAACTTTAAATGGCTATAACTCGGCCAAATGAAGCCCAATCGATAAAATAAGCTTAATTTGTAACCCCATAATTTTTTTTTTTTAATTTTTAATTTTGTTAACTTTAAACGGCTATAACTTGGCCAAATGAAGCCCTATCGATAAAATAAGCTTAATTTGTAACCCCATAATTTTTTTTTTTTTTTTTTGTTGGAGTCTCAAAAATGAATTTTGTTGAAACTTTAAATGGCTATAACTCGGCCAAATGAAGCCCAATCGATAAAATAAGCTTAATTTGTAACCCCATAATTTTTTTTTTTTTGTTTGAGTTTCAATAATGAATTTTGTTGAAACTTTAAACGGCTATAACTTGGCCAAATGAAGCCCTATCGATAAAATAAGCTTAATTTGTAACCCCATAATTTTTTTTTTTTTTTTTTGTTGGAGTCTCAAAAATGAATTTTGTTGAAACTTTAAATGGCTATAACTCGGCCAAATGAAGCCCAATCGATAAAATAAGCTTAATTTGTAACCCCATAATTTTTTTTTTTTTTTTTTGTTGGAGTCTCAAAAATGAATTTTGTTGAAACTTTAAATGGCTATAACTCGGCCAAATGAAGCCCAATCGATAAAATAAGCTTAATTTGTAACCCCATAATTTTTTTTTTTAAATTTTTTTTTTTTAACTTTAAACGGCTATAACTTGGCCAAATGAAGCCCTATCGATAAAATAAGCTTAATTTGTAACCCCATAATTTTTTTTTTTTTTTTTTGTTGGAGTCTCAAAAATGAATTTTGTTGAAACTTTAAATGGCTATAACTTGGCCAAATGAAGCCCTATCGATAAAATAAGCTTAATTTGTAACCCCATAATTTTTTTTTTTTTTTTTTGTTGGAGTCTCAAAAATGAAGTTTGTTGAAACTTTAAGCGGCTATAACTCGGCCAAATGAAGCCCAATCGATAAAATAAGCTTAATTTGTAACCCCATAATTTTTTTTTTTTAATTTTTATTTTTGTTGAAACTTTAAACGGCTATAACTTGGCCAAATGAAGCCCTATCGATAAAATAAGCTTAATTTGTAACCCCATAATTTTTTTTTTTTTTTTTTTGTTGGAGTCTCAAAAATGAATTTTGTTGAAACTTTAAATGGCTATAACTCGGCCAAATGAAGCCCAATCGATAAAATAAGCTTAATTTGTAACCCCATAATTTTTTTTTTTTTTTTTTGTTGGAGTCTCAATAATGAATTTTGTTGAAACTTTAAACGGCTATAACTTGGCCAAATGAAGCCCTATCGATAAAATAAGCTTAATTTGTAACCCCATAATTTTTTTTTTTTTTTTTTGTTGGAGTCTCAAAAATGAATTTTGTTGAAACTTTAAATGGCTATAACTCGGCCAAATGAAGCCCAATCGATAAAATAAGCTTAATTTGTAACCCCATAATTTTTTTTTTTTTTTTTTTGTTGGAGTCTCAAAAATGAATTTTGTTGAAACTTTAAATGGCTATAACTCGGCCAAATGAAGCCCAATCGATAAAATAAGCTTAATTTGTAACCCCATAATTTTTTTTTTTTTTTTTTGTTGGAGTCTCAAAAATGAATTTTGTTGAAACTTTAAATGGCTATAACTCGGCCAAATGAAGCCCAATCGATAAAATAAGCTTAATTTGTAACCCCATAATTTTTTTTTTTTTTTAAAATGAATTTTTTTTTTACTTTAAACGGCTATAACTTGGCCAAATGAAGCCCTATCGATAAAATAAGCTTAATTTGTAACCCCATAATTTTTTTTTTTTTTTTTTGTTGGAGTCTCAAAAATGAATTTTGTTGAAACTTTAAATGGCTATAACTTGGCCAAATGAAGCCCTATCGATAAAATAAGCTTAATTTGTAACCCCATAATTTTTTTTTTTTTTTTTTGTTGGAGTCTCAAAAATGAAGTTTGTTGAAACTTTAAGCGGCTATAACTCGGCCAAATGAAGCCCAATCGATAAAATAAGCTTAATTTGTAACCCCATAATTTTTTTTTTTAATTTTTTTTTT